>CM033621.1:4928204-6247452 GCA_019453435.1 Rhinogobius similis | reverse complement strand
AAGTAACCAAATGTTACCTTCTGCTGTTGAATGTGCCAGTTCTTCGGAGAAAACACAGACGTCTTCCTGTTTTCTGTTCCTTCTGTCTGCAAATAAAAATGACACAATGATCACTAGTTCTTGAAGCTGAAAATGAATCAAATAATAATTCAATTCACAGAAAGCTTTGAGCTCACGCTGGGAATGGATGACTTCTAAAAAAAAAAAAAAAAACGTGTCAGATTCAGTCATTTGGTTTTTTTTTTTGTTTTTTTTTATGGTACACATAAAAAAAGAAATCTTCCACTAACCCTCAGGAGCAGATGTCCGGTCGGTTTCTGGGGACCTTTGAGTCATAAAATTATGACTATGCATACTGATTAAAGGTGCACTATGTAACCTTTCTGGGTACCGCTTGTCTCCATGGAGATACTACAGTTGACCTATTTTGCATTTATTCAAGGTGTGTTTATAGCTGAAAAAAGCCATGCATTCTAACTGTATACAGGCTTGCCTCTGCACAGATCTGACCTGTAACTTGGCCTAGTGGTGATAGATACGTTTAATGCCTTACTGTGGAACATTCCTGGCAAAGCAACAACATCTCCATGGAGACAAACAGTGACAAACCAGAAGAAAACCATGAATTCCACTGTGATAATGTACATGACTGACCTTAAACAGCACTTATCTGAAGAACAAGACAAAAGAGAAATACAAAATAAATAGCAATGTTTGTTGTAGCACAGTTTCCTTGTGTCTCACCTTCAGTGTTTCTGTGGTGCCACACAATCAGCAGCAGAATGAGTAGAACAATAACGCCAAGTCCAAGTCTCACCAGAGCAAGAACAGGAGCGCTCTTCTCTTCTGTCACTGAGAAAACAATGAGACGTTTAGTATTAGAAAGAATCTTAAAGGAGACACAGTATTATACTTTTGTTTGCTGTAAAAGGTACAATTATGACACATGTACATCATTGTCCTATATTTTGGACATTTTAAATCGCCCCTTGATCCAAACGCTTTATTCAAAGAAACAGGTCTCACTGACTTGGGGTTGAAAACTGCGGTGCTGACCTTTTATGACACGTCACTGTAAACGTCAAAGTGGCTCAGGCTGATGGCCCCGACTAAGGAGCACGAGATCATGACAGAGAGTGGATTTGTTTTCACTTTGGGGACTTTTTAGCTCCTGTTCAGGGGCAGGTACTTTTCACTCAGACTAGGAGTCTTTTTGATAACACAAGTATATTTACAACATTAACTTTGATTGAGAACATTTTCAATTTCTTATTAAAATTAGATTGAGTAAACTTACACAATATCAAAAATAAAATAAAAATATAGCCGCAAGCGGCAATGATCGGCCCTCGCCCACGCCACGCTGCCGCCCCGCAACGCAATTTCCCTCCTCATAAAATACCTGCTGCCGAATCCGTGGTGCTACCGCGCCTCCTACTGCTCATATTCCACTGAAAATGTCTAAAATTTGGTCAAAGTTTGCGGCTGCGCCGCACAAAGACTGTAATACTTGTGATAAAATCCTGGATAACTTTTGATGTCCCACTCCTCAAGATCATTTTCACCAAATTTCAGGACAGTCGGGCTTATGTCCGAGGAGGAGTTCGTTAAAGTACAAAGTTTAATTTGAGTGATTTTGGCATTTTCCCCATAGGAATAACATAGGATGTTTCTGTAATTTGTCCAAGTTTGGGCAATTTTTGCGGCTTCGCCGCACAGAGACCGTAATACTTATCCAGAAAATCTGGATAACTTTTGGTGCCCCACTCCTCAGAATGATTGTCACCAAGTTTCAGGTTGATCGGGCTTACGCCTGAGAAGGAGTACGTTAAAGTACAAAATTTAATTTGAGAGATTTTGAGATTTGAGGCTTCGTAATACTTACCTGAACAATTTGGATAACTTTTAGTGCCCTACTCCTCAGGAAGATGTTCACCAAATTTCAGGTTGGTCGGGCTTGCGCCCGAGGAGGACTTTGTTAAAATGCGCAGTAAAAAGATATGCAAATTTAAGACAATTTTCGATTTTCCCATAGGAATAACATGGGAGGTTTTGGTCATTGGTACGGCTTTGCCGTACAAAATATGACATGGGTCTGATTGACTTTTTTGATCGATAGGCCAAAGTGGAATTTTATGCAAAATTTCAAAAAATTCTAAAAAACTAAATATTTTGCTCTCCATATAAAAGTTTGCTTTAATCTGTAGGGGGCGCTAACGCGCCACATTTAATTCTTTCACCTCTAGTAGGGTTCAGGCATGGAGTTTAACAACTGTTTCAAATTTGATGCAATTTGGACTTTATATGTGGAAATGGGAGCAAAATTAAAAATTTGAACATTTCAGGAATTCTGGGCAAATTTCTGGGCAAACAGAGACCATAAAACTTAGGTTCATGATTTGGATAACTTTTGATGCCACATTCCTCAACTTCATTTTCACCAAATTTCAGCTCGTTCGGGCAAACGCCCTAAGAGGAGTTTGTAAAAGTACGAAGTTTTAAAAAACTGCTGAGTCAGGTTTAGCAAATTTTTATCCAATATGGCCGACAAATGGCTGGGCGGACGGCGTTGCCGTAATAATATTTTTTGCTTCACTTGTCACTATCTACCTCTCTGCCAAATTTTATGATTCTACGATAAAAAAAATTTTGGGCACTTTCCTATCCCGTAATGCATTTTTTGTACACTTGGGGGCGCTGACGTGCCATATTTTTGAATTTTTGAAATCGGAAAGAGCCAGAATGTAGAGAGGCACGATTTTTAGAGGTGTGCAAATTTTCCTGAGACTTCGTCAATGTTCACTGGGTGAAAAATAGGGGGGTTGGTTAGAGGAAGAAGAAGAAAGAAGAAGAATATTCCGATGCAAAAACAATGTTTCCCCTTTTTTTTATTTCGCAAACTATACATTTTCGGAAAGCGTGCGTGCTTTCCTATGTTTTGGTATGGGTCCCTGGTGACTGGCAGACACTTTCAAGATTTTTGAGTGTGCTCCGCCCACTTTCTGTTATTGCCCCTATTTACAATAGTAATGTTCAATTTTTGCATTACATTGCTATATGCACAGAACGTGCATGAGTTGGGGAACGCATTAGTGGGCGACTCAGCACTTTGTGCGCACTTTCGCACGGGCTTCGCCCGTTTACAACGATAATGTTCAATTTTACCACTACTAATTGGTATGCACGGAACGTGCATGAGTTGGGGAATGCGTTAGTGAGTGTTTGGAAGCGGGCGAGCGCTTTGCGCTCGATTTTGTGCGCACTTTGTGCGCACTTTCGCAGTCGCGCTTCGCACAGCACTGCGAAACTAATAGGCCTCTCGCCAGATTGTGGCGCTCGGGCCTAATTAAATGGAAATACTAACTCAAATGTTGAATACTATGAATACTTGTGTTTTATTGTAAATTTCATTGTTGTTTAGAGTGTTATATGTGCTGGTTTATGTAGCTCAAAAGAAGTAGGATGAAATAAAATATTTAAATGTTCCATTGTGTGCAGATGCTAATGTTAAAGCAGTTCCAAACAGGGACTGGGGATTTTAGGGACTTGGTTCTTTCATGTGTTATAATCTCTATTAGAGACATGAAGTTAATGAAAAATCGTCAGGGACCTGTGGATGGAAGTCACGTGAGGGCAGCAGGGGCGGACAAGGAATTTGGGGCCCAAAGCAAAATTTAAAAACGTGTAGGTCCCTCCTCATTAAGAGTGATTTATGTAACGTTTCTGTCGGGTCTCTTGAACTGTTCTTGAAGGGAAACGTATTTTTTTTACTAATTACTTTTTTAAAACTTCAATAATATAAATATAACATTCAATAATTATCACTATTATTTTTGTTCCATCCCTATAAATCAACTTTAGAACATCTTTGAGGTGATTGCCCTAATTACCTTCAATCAGTTTTACTCACATCTGACAGACAGCCAACTCTCTGGAGAAGTCGACACATTTTGTGCAGAAACTTGAAGCTGACATTTGTATGAACCCTGATCAGACGCAGTCACTGCAGAGATGTTGTATTGTCTGAGGGGTCCTTCTTGGATTAATTGTCCATCTTTGTAGAAATGGACAGAGGAGAAATTAGCAGACTGCGCCAGTTTACAGGTGAGAGTGACAGCATGTCCCTCAGGCACAGGGAGCGCCGGGACCAACAAGATCACAGAATCTGTCAAGAAAAAACAACACATTTAGTCAAACATACATCCAAAAAGATCATTATTTATATTTGACAATAACAGTAAAGGTCTCAAGACTGATTCCTGAGGTACCACTTGGTCTGCAACAACATTTCTCCACAACAACCAGCTGTAACTATCGGTGTGGCTCATATGAAATACACGGACAAATATACTTTAAAGACTTATAAAACTATAGATAGGCTGAAATAAACTCCAGATAGAATGTTCCCTTGTGGTTCTGCCTGTAGCTGAGTTCAACAAACTTCTGCTCATGTAGACCTACCATGAACAGTGATGTTGACTGCATCTGTCATTTCTCCTGCACCAGACTCACACCAGAACACTGCTCTGGTCTCCTGAGCTGCAGAAAAGTCACATGTATGTTTGCCTCCTGTTGTGTGGAAAGGACACAGCTGTAAAGAGGGTGTGGTCAGAGAAAACATCTGGACTCTCCACTCTTCATCAGAGGAGCTGGGCCCACAGCTCACTGACACTGAGTCCCTGGTGAAGTGTTGAGAGCTTTTAGGACGCACATCAGGAGCCACTCTGGAACCAGCGTCTAACAATACATTACCATCTTAAAGTACTGAGTAACGTACAATAATCAAGAAGAATCAGTGACAGAAGTGTTACCTGCAGACCAGACAAACCCCGGTGAACTGTATTCGGTGAAGAACTCTGGATTCCCTCGTGCGGCTCGACACACAAAGCCGGTTGTGCTGCTCAGGCCGTGAACACTGAAGGAGGCATGTGCAGTCCCTGAGGTGTCACCAGTGAGCGGCTCATATGAGTACAAGCCTGATGGACGAGGAACAGCCCGGTACCAGTAAAACATCCATCCTGCAGAGGGCGCTGTAACGTCACACTTCAGAGAGACAGAGGCACCCGGACTCAGCCAGGACGGGGACACAGAGAGGACGGGGACAGCCCTATCTGTAAAAATGTATAAATATACAATTTTACTCTTAATAGCCTTTGATATCTTTGACATGGATATTTCACAGAGTATGTGTAAGGCAAACATGACATTTTGCAGAACAGTCTGGTAGATGTTACAGAATGAAGGAAATACAAAAATGTAAATAAATGATTGCATCAGTGTAATACTAAAACCCATTGAACCTGTTGGACTCACCGCTCACTTTCAGACTGATCTTCTGGCTCCACTGTGTTATCTGATATGTCCTTCCTCTGCAGGTGTAGTCTCCACTGTCAGACTTGGACACATTGGAGAGTGTATATTCTCTGGCTGCTGTAGATAAGATAACTCCTGTCCTCTTCCATTCATAAGTCCACTCTGAGTTTCCTTCATCCTCCACTTCACATCTGAGAGACAAACTCTCTCCAACAAACACCTCTGTCCACTCAGGCTCAGGATGTACCACTGCTCGCTTTGACACTGGAAAGAGGAGACACGTTATATCAATGTTTTAAATGTATGTGTAACCAGCGGTTGGTTGTTCTTTTGGTGACTCCGTATGACGTCACCCACTGCCGGCACACACCGCTTCTGCATTCCAATCAGCCCAGTAGGTTATTTAGATGGAAGCTGGTGCAAGCAGGTAGTCTGCAGCTCCTGCCTCGATTGTTACAAGATTTTGTAGGTGTAAACTGGTCAGTTTGTCTGTTGTACAGTGTTCTTATGTGTCCTTTCTCCTGGTTTTGTTGACGTGGTGTAACACTGCTGCTGCCGTGGCCACTACACCCTGGTCAGTCCTTGGTATTTCAACTAGAGCACTGTAGATTGTAGGATTACTTTACTGTTGGTCAGGTTGAATAAATGTACATAAAATAAAGTTTTTCTTTCTTTCTCTTCACATTAAATTCTGTTCATCGTTTCTATTATATATTATTATACATCCCCTTCAGAGGGTCCTGTCTCTCTGTATTACTCGGTCACATATGAAAGTAGTAATTACTTCCAGACACATGAAAAAGTGTAGAAAAGAGGTCCAAAAATGTGTTTTGTTATCTGGAGTAGTCCTTTGGTTACATTTACATCTTACATTTTTAGTGGGTCGTTTGTTGACTCCATAAAGCAGCTTTGTTTCTGGCAGTAAGTCCGAGCTGGTCCCAGTTGTAGTGACCCTGAGCCTGTGGCGCTCATTGAGAGGAGATTGGGGCAAGTACTTTTGGATGACGTCATTTGTAAAAGAAGCAGGCTGAGTGTGTAATGTGTTTTTGGAGCTTCAATGTAAAACAGCAGCTTGAGCAGGTTCCACAAACACGACGGAAATGTCGGCCATCGAGTGATGAGTCGCTCTTGATGAACGAGGCTTCACCACATTGTGTCATGAACATCACCAGCACTAACAACATTTACAGCTGTGTGTGAAAATTGACTTCATTAATATCAACATGAGATTGTCACTAAAACAAATATTTTTAAGGTAGTTTGTGGCTTATAAGTTACCATCCTTTCTAAATTATAATATATACTGGCAACCAAAATCTCCTGCATATACATTTTGTGGGTGAGGAAAATGTATTTTAGTTTGTTTCAAGTCTGTCTCTGATTCGGCCCCCGACCAGCTCTGATTTTCTTAATGCGGCCCCCTCTAAAATGAGTTTGAGGCCCCTGTTCTAAACTGAGTTCTCTTCAGTTTAACCACAGAGTCACTACTGCCCCAAAGTAACACAACCAGAGGCAGAGCTCTTCTCCAACTTATGAAACCCCTGTGGTCATTGAACACTTTACTCATCAGATATGCAGATACAACTGTAAAGTGCTCAGATAATAACATAAAAGAACAGAGTGTTCAAAGTAAGAAACCCTTTGGAGAACATGTTGTAGATATATATAACTGCACTCACCGGTTTCCCAAATGGTTTCATAGTTACTCTCAGGTGTTAGAATGAACTCTTCTTCTCCTCTGCAGGAGTACACGCCTCCACGATGTACAGAGACAGTATCTGTATCTTCTTTTAAGATCTCAAAGTGAGAAGAGTGAGCTGAAGTACGTCTGAACCACTGATATTTCTGAATCCATTCTATATAACAGATCAGTTTCCATCTGCCATGACTCTCTGTGCTCTGCCTGATACTCTGACTTCTTTCTGATAAAGGAAAATAAATCCAGACAAGACAGTTTGTGTATTTTACTCTTAATTAGTTGTTAATCATAAAACTGAACTTGACTCTGCATAGCACTGACCTCTGTATATTTGAAGCTCTTGCCCTGTGTACAGTGTTGCTCCATCGATCCCACAGGAGTATGAGCCCTGGTCTGATGCTGACGCTGACAGAATGATCAGCTCCATTGTGCTTTCAGATGTTCGGTTAAACTGGTGATTTGAGTCTGTTTTCACAATGACTCCATCTTTGTAGAAGTGCAGGTGTTTGTTGGAGGGTCCCACACACCGCAGAGTCACTGTGTCTCTGACACAGGCCCGTGGAGGCATCTGCAGAGGTAGACCTGCAAATCCATTCAAATGTGTACAATTATTATTATCAGATCTGATGTGTCTTCTCTCTGACTCTTTCACCTGCAGTTAAACTTAAACTTCTCTCACTCCACAGTGCACTCACATGTAACAATGCTTCATGTTCTAGCCCTTTTGAATTCTGAACCCCACGACCAACAAACTGTCTGACCCATCACTATTCCATAATTATAATGTAGCATATTGTATCGCTATGACAACAACATACTAATAATAATGATCATTGTGTCCAGCTCACTGGACATTCTCTGACTGAAACAACAACTAAACACAGACTTCTGAAGCAAACATGATCCTGCTGTTGTAAAATGTGCTTTTGATACAGTTTTAATGTCTAACTATTAAGCATGCATTTTTACCCACCAGTCTCCCAAATGTCGACTGCATCACTTTCTTTAGTGATGATCATCTCTTCCGTCCCTCTGCAGGAGTACACTCCTCCACGAGTTACACTTATAATATTTGTGTGTTCATCCAAGATTTCAAAGTTGGGGGCATTAAGTGAAGAGCGTCTGAGCCACTGAGGGTTTTTAAAGTCCTCTACAGAACATTCCAGAGTCACACTGTCCTGGTCTGGAACTGTCCTGCTGGAAGCTCTCAGCCAAATCCTGCGTTTCCCCCCTGCAGTGAGAGTCATTCACACATCAGGAATCAACACAGTGTATTATGTGATATTTGTAAGTTATTTTGTGGAGTAATAAAATATGGCAAATACTTACAAACAATAGACAGTGGTGTCTGAGCATATTCTGTGCCGTCGCTCACACATGAATAAACTCCATGATCTGTAGATGAGACTGAGCTGATCCTCAGCTCCACTGTGGTGTGTGTCCTTATGATCTGATGAAAGGCATCTTCTGTCACCTTTCTGTCATTTAGGACGAGGTTCATCTTGTCCATGTCCATGTCCGTCCCCACACACCTCACAGTCACAGAGTCTCCAAACCATGGATTGATGGATGGTGCTTCAATAGTCACACCTGAGAAGAGACCAAATGTACTGTCCAGTTAGGCATTAGTTTGTCTAAAGTCTGTCTTTTCTAAAGCCAACATTGTATTTCATTGATCACATGTTTGTTTGAAATGTTCCCTCTTTTGCTGAAACACTCTGTTCCACTGCTGCTTCATGAAATGCTCCTCTGTGTTTCTAAAGTTCACTTCTACAGTACCTTCATTCGACTGGTTCTGCTCATTTCAGCTGAAGCTTCACCTGCTGAGTCTAAAGTCACATATTAAGAAATAAATAACAGCATACTTGAGTTACCTTGGCTTGTTCCACAGAGGACAGCCATGAGATCTGAAATGAGAATAGTACACTGTGGACAAAGGCCTGACTCTGGACTTGTATTAAATGAAAGTGTAAGTACTCACAGGAGAAGACCAGAGTCCAGACCTGACCAGAGCCCATCCTTAAACCAGAACTGCTCTGCCTCAGACAAACTCACACTCAAACACATTCAAAAGAGGAAGTCACAACTTTTAGATTCTAAACTGCTCTGCTTTTCCTTCCTTTTCACACCTTTAATGTTCCATCTTAAAGCGCTTTATCACTTTGACCGCAGTCACAGAAACAAGAGGTTTATGTGACACTAAAGAGGCAAGAAGATGCACACTTTGAAATGATTTTCCGTTAGATTTTGCACACACGACCACAAACATTTGTCTAACCAAACTACAGTTTAAAAAATCATTATTAATATTTTTGTGTTTGATAGACACAACAATAAAGTCATTAACCTTGACATAGAATACATACTTAAAAAAATCATAAGTAGTAGATAACAACAATGAGTGACTACATTTTAGTTGCTTTTAGTTACATTTTTGTTTCTTTTAGTTGCATTTTTGTTGCTTGTTTCAAAATTTTTTGACAAATGTACAGTTTTTATGCAGAATAAAACAGCAAATTTTGCTGTTTGTGGAGGAAATTATTGCACTTCAAAAATTGCAGCCTTTGCTATTTTCTGATTGCATCCATTCAAATTGCAATTTTGATTTGATTTTGATTAATTGTGTAGCCCTAATCTCTTCTGTAGAGAAAGTATCATAACATTTTCTGTAACTAATTTTCCATTGAGGAGAATTTTGGTTTGCGATGTTTCCAGTTGATCGAAATTATTCTTTTTTGCTGCTATAAAGGCAAGGTTTACTATTTTATAATGATGTTGTGTTGAAAGTTGAGCCGCTCTACAACTGATCAAACTGTACTCTAGAGCAGGGGTGTCCAAACTTTTTCCATCGAGGGCCACATATTGAAATATAGACCAAGCGGAGGGCCACAAATCAATCGCGAAACGTTAAAAAAAGCTGCATTTATCTGATGTTTTAAGCACCACCACATTCAGTCTCATTGCCTTAATATCAGGTTTGTCTTGCACCAAAATGTTAGTTATTTAGGTTGGAATTGCAGAAAATGTTAAATTTGCTATTAAAAAGTACTTCTCAGGACAATGTGGGCCAGTTCACCAGGAAGCCTAAGGGCCAAGCAAAATTGGTCTGAAGGCCGCATTTGGCCCCGGGCCTTAGTTTGGACATGCCTGGTCTAGAGCAAGGAGGAAGTTGACTATTGAGAAGCTTAGAATCCATTAGAACTCCAGCTATATTTCAATATATTACCCACTTGTAATTGTTTATTTATAATGATGTTTGTTTTGATCATTATAATGTCTAACTTAAGCATGTGTGGCAGTACAGCTTGCAGGCGGGGTCTGCCACCTAAAATGTTGTTTCTGATTGGCCGCTAGTGTCAGCTGTCTGTCAATTTAAAGGCGTCACGCGTCAAGAACACTGGTACTCTGGTTCATTCTATTCTAGAGAAGCTGCTCTGCATAAACCAAACATCATCACAGTGTCTGAATATTCAAGAGCCTTTATTTCACAAGAACTTATGTACAGTTTACTAAAGCAGACATGCAGAGACATTTGATTTTATTTAATTAAAAAGTTATCTTTTTATATATATAAAAGTGGAAGGCCACCTTCAATCAGTTCTATATACATGAGTAAATATGTTCTGTTGGGTTCCACCACAGGCCCAAAGTTCTGAAGACATGGCTCCAGTCACAGATGACTCTTGCTCTTCTAATGTCCTGTAAAAAAGAGATATTGTGAACTTCAACAGAGGTAATGGTCTTTGATGTATCCACAAACGTGGGTTCTTTTTAAAGACAGTAGGTCAGGAGCTGTGAGGACCTTGTTGACATGAATTTCATACATTGTGTATATATTTTTGTTCTTGTAGACTTCTATCTATGGGATTTTCTAACAATTGGTAAAGTTTTTGGTGTAATTTAACTACAGCTGATATTGTATTATTACATAATATTTTACTTTTATTGTATATTAATAAAATTCAATGGAAATCATGTGAAAAACCGTACAAACACAAAAAAGTGAGTGAAAGAAGAAACCAAGAAAGAAAGAAGAAAAAAAAGAAAGTTTAATGGGAGAAGCTAAGATCAGTGCAAACGTTGGATCAGGGAGGCCTTTGAAACCAGGAAGTGAAGCACAGACACCATCAACAGAGATGAAGGAGCCTTCCTCCTCTCACACACCAGACACTCTTCTCCAGAGACCACCAGGTGAAGGAGGCGTGGTCAGTCTGAGGAGGTGTGGTCAGTCTGAGGAGGTGTGGTCAGTCTGAGGAGGTGTAGTCAGTCTAAGGAGGTGTGGTCAGTCTGAGGAGGTGTGGTCAGTCTAAGGAGGCGTGGTCAGTCTGAGGAGGTGTCTGTCAAAAAGAGCCCACGTTTGCGCTCTAAAGTCCCTCAATCCTGACAGATCCAGCAGTGAACAGTGAGCTGCAGCTGGATGTCACTGACAAAAGAAAGCAGTATAAGACATCAAAATAAAAAGGCAAAGGCACACAATTCTAAGCAACTGTTCCATTTTATTCAAAGTCTGTTAAATTAATCAATTTCCATATTAAATCTGGATATGATTTTTTTCCATTTTCCGTGTGTCGAGTCAACATTGTTCTTGAGTACAATTTCTGGCTCTCTTCCTACAAGAACTTCAACTCAACACACTCTGAATACTTCAGTTGTATTAATAATTTATTGTACATTTAGTTTGAAGTTGATCAAATTTAGATTTTTATTTTTGTCAAGTAACCAAATGTTACCTTCTGCTGTTCAATGTGCCAGTTCTTCAGAGAAAACACAGACATCTTCCTGTTTTCTGTTTCTCCTGTCTGCAAATAAAAATGACACAATGATCACTAGTTCTTGAAGCTGAAAATGAATCAAATAATAATTCAACTCACAGAAAGCTTTGAGCTCACACTGGGAATGGATGACGTCTAAAAAAAAAAAACACGTTTCAGTTTCAGTCATTTGTTTTTTTTTTTATGTTTTACTGGAAAAAAAAAAAAATCTTCCACTGACCCTCAGGAGCAGATGTCCGGTCGGTTTCTGGGGACCTTTGAGTCATAAAACTTACTCATGCATACTGACTAAAGGTGCACTATGTAACCTTTCTGGGTACCCGCTTGTCTCCATGGAGATACTACACTTGACCTATTTTGCATTTATTCAAGGTGTGTTTATAGCTGAAAAAAGCCATACATTCTAACTGTATACAGGCTTGCCTCTGCACAGATCTGACCTGTAACTTGGCCTAGTGGTGATAGATAGGTTTAATGCCTTACTGTGGAACATTCCTGGCAAAGCAATAACATCTCCATGGAGACAAACAGTGACAAAGCAGAAGAAAACCATGAATTCCACTGTGATAATGTACATGACTGACCTTAAGCAGCACTTATCTGAAGAACAAGACAAAAAGAGAAATACAAAATAAATAGCAATGTTTGTTGTGGCACAGTTTCCTTGTGTCTCACCTTCAGTGTTTCTGTGGTACCACACAATCAGCAGCAGAATGAGTAGAACAATAACGCCAAGTCCAAGTCTCACCAGAGCAAGAACAGGAGCGCTCTTCTCTTCTGTCACTGAGAAAACAATTAGAAAGAATCTTAAAGGAGACACAGTATTATACTTTTGTTTGCTGTAAAAGGTACAATTATGACACATGTACATTGTTATCTTCAGGGGCAGGTACTTTTCACTCAGACCAGGAACCTTTTTGATACCTTTTTGATTTACATTAACTTTGATGGAGAACAACTTCAAAAATAAAATGGAAATACTAAGTCAAATTTGGAATACTTTGAATACTTGTGTTTTACTGTAAATTTCGTTGTTGTTTTGAGTGTTTTGTGCGTCACAGTTATATGTGCTGGTTTATGTAGCTCAAAAGAAGGAGGATGAGGCCAAAAACCTGATTAAATATTTAAATGTTCCATTGTGTGCAGATGCTAATGTTAAAGCAGTTCCTCTCCAAGAGTGTCTGGCTGCAGACCTTAATCCAGAGTCGCCAGCCCCGCAGACCTTAACCAGGAGGCGCCTTTACCCACAGGTCCTGAAGTACACATTGCACGGACGAAAATAAAAACAAGGTTACGCCGTTACTTACAATATAACTTTTTACTAACCTAAGTAAGAGGTTAGTAAAAATATGTTTAAAAACCATCAGAAAAAAATCAAACTGAATTAAAGATTGGCAGTTTATGGAAATATTGAAAGGATTGTATGTTGAAAATTGTTATGAAGAAATGCCAAATTAAAATACAAGTGGGGCGTCGTCATAATTTCAGATGCTGGGCCTCCGTAACCACAGATATTTCTTTTATTAACAGTAAATCTCTTCTGATCCACAAATGATTAACCATGTCTTTATTTGCTTGGTTTTGGCTCAACAAACTTGTATGACAAATCACACTATTGAACATTATAATCAGAAAAAAACAGTATTGAAAAAATTAAAAACTTGACAGAAAGATTACATGCACAACATGCATTCATACACTCATTCATCTACATTACATTCAGAAAAAACAAAGCCCCTCCCATCCACCACTTCTTCATAAAATGTCCACGTCTTCCACACAAACAAATACGATTTTAAAAAGCTCCAACTCCTCCTCGTGTTCTTCATTGTCAGATTCCAGTCTCCATCATTATTGACGATGGATCTACAGCTACAAATTCACATTAAATTTGCGATTAACAGTAAACTTCAGCCCTATTTGTTCATAACATGTTACTTAAAACTCCACTTCAACGCCATTTACACTATATTTAAAAACACTTGACGTTATAATACAAGTTTGATTGAAACACATTCAATCAGAAGCGATAAGGTAAAGAGCGTGTGGTGCTGTAATATCTAAATATACACTTCACAGCACGATACAAATTCTAATCATTACATTTTGTTAAGATTAATCAGCGGAGAGACAAATATTTAATGTAATTTCTACCCACTTATAAATGAACAAGACGAGGAATGATTGGATTAAAAACATAAGGTGCCGTGCGTGTTGATATTGGTTACTTTTGACACATCCGGGCTCTGGTAGGGCCTCTGGGTTAAGGCAGATCACGTGGGCGCCTCCTGGTTAAGGTCTGCGGAGAGGCGACTCTGGATTAAGGTCTGCAGCCAGACGCCTCTCGTTCCTCTGACCAAACAGGGACTGGGGATTTTTGGGACTAGGTTCTTGTTATTTTGTGTGAAAACGTCTAATATATTAAAGATATAATATATTTCAGAGTAATACATTCTGTCGTGTCTCTTGAATTGTTCTTGAAGGGAAGCTCATTTTTGTTGGTTTTTTAGTACTCTTTTTACTTATTCATATGTGCAGCAGCTGACATGTTCTAAACAGCTTTATTTATTTATTATTTATTTAACCATTATTTAACCAGGAGAGTCCCATTGAGATTAAAACCCTCTTTTCCAAGGGAGTCCTGGCCAAGAGGCAGCAAAGTAAAAACAGTTACAACAAACAACATTAAAATCACATTAAATGACATCAGCATTAAAGTTATGTAAAACAGTTACACATTATTGAGGCAGTCTTTAATGCTTTCAACTTAGTTTTAAACTCATTTAAGGACAAGAGCTCAGTCAGTTTCCAGTCTTTCTGCAACATGTTCCAAGTAAAAGGAGCAGAGTGGACAAAGGCTTTCTTCTCCAGCTCTGAGCGAGCGAAAGGAGCAGAGAGCAACAGCTGATCGTAGAAGTCAACACTTGTACAAATGTAGGAGGCAGTAATCCAAGCATTGCCTTGTAAATAAAGAGTATGTTTGTCCTGCCTCCTAGTGGCCAGAGAAGGCCGTCCCACTGTGAATACAAGTCACAGTGATGTGTCAGGGCTCTGCAGTTATAATGAACCTCAGAGAAGAAGATAAACAGTCCAACATTTGAAGATGAGTAGAAGAAGCATTCTTATGAAAAAGATCCCCATAATCCAGCACAGATAGAAAAGTTAGAGTGACAAGGCACTATTTTTTGTAACTCAAAAGAAAACCACACTTTATTACGGAAGAAAAAACCCAGTTTCAGTTTTAGTTTCTTCACTAGTTTTTCTATGTGTGGTTTAAAAGTGGGTCATCGATCAAGACACCAAGATATTTATATTCATGAACCACCTCTGTGACACGTCCTTCAAGAGCACACACTTCCAGGATCATTTGAGACGCCTTCTTGAGGTTTGAAAACAGCATTAACTTTGTTTTGTCAGCATTAAGCACTAGTTTTAGCTGAAGAAGTTCCAAATGCTTTTTGCAGGGATTCAATGGCCTGAGCAAGAGATGATCCAAAGCAGTAAATCACTGTCATCGACATAAAATACATGTTAGCATCAGAGACATTTTGACCCAAATCATTGACAAAATAAAAAGGAGGGGGCCCAAAACTGAGCCCTGTGGCTCCCCCTTGTGGACAGCTAGACCTTCATATTTAATGCATTGAGTCCTGTTACATCATTTGAGAACCATTCGACTGCATGTTCTGACAATCTAAGACAAAGTCTGTTTTTTAAAACAGCATGATCGACTGTGTCAAAAGCTTTTGACAGATTTGAGAGAGGTAAATTTAAATGATTTATCAAATCATTACTTGATTAAATCCATGAATTAAAAGAACTACTGTTGCTGCTGAGGTGAACTTAAACGTTGTCACGTCCTGTATAAGGTCAGTCATGCTGGAGCCCGTCTGACCCAGGTCAAGATATAACCAGTGGTGTTTCATTTATGTCCTTTACTCTGAAATCCTGTCTTAGCTGAAGACCACTGAGAGCCATTGTTCTCTGTAGTGTTCTCAGTATCTAGTGTCCTTGCACTAGTGACAAAGTCATTGTCACATTGTCTCCTAGTGATGTGTTCTCTAATGTATTCTGGCACCTGAATAAAGCCAGCACTTATGGGTCCAGACTCATTCTCTTTGCATTTATATCATTGGCCCGAGCCAGTAAACTGGCGAGGGACATTGTGTTTCGTCGGTTTCTTTTTATTATTATTATTGGCCCGAGCCAGTAAACTGGCGAGGGACATTGTGTTTCGTCGGTTTCTTTTTATTATTATTATTATTATTATTATTATTATTATTATTATTTTTTTCACCGCCTATCGGCCCATTTTTGACCCAGTAAACATGCACGAAAAGTCTGACATAGGGGTATAGTCGCGATCGGCCCGGCGAAAAATTTAAGAAAACGTGCATCCCGAACATGTCCGACCCGAACCGAACGAACAGCACCGGCCCGAATCGGACCCTATGGGAAATGGGACGAGCAAAAATAGCCCGACGCGCCGCGAAACTCGGAGCAGTGATAGAGAACAGTGAACCGAGCAAAACATGACATTGGGCGCGGCCCTCGGACCAAGCGCACGCGGCGGCCATATTGACGGAAGTCGCCACGCCAGTTTGACTTTTTTTGAGATCCTAACAGTCCTAGGGTTTTTGCCCGACATGGGTCTGGCATACACGTACGCAATCTACACGGATTGAAATTCAATAGTTATCCACGTTTTTTCGGATATCTCAAATGGTTTCGCCGCGGCTCGCCATCGAAGAACGCCATCGTTTCCTGTTTTTCCGATCGCATGTCACGGGTACACGCTTTGACTGACAGAGCTGTAAATTCAGTCACAAGTGCTTAATTATGGTCTGAATATAATGCATTAATAAAAATAAATAAAGTACTCGCTAGCGCCCCTACCTATTAAGTGAAAAGTCAACATTGTCCGATTTTGACCAAACTTGGGAATATGTCCAGTGTAGGGCGCCATGAAAAAAACTGAATTAGTGATATGGTGCATTTATCACCGTTGGCCACCAGGGGCGCAAAGAGTACTCACGAAATCATTTAAATAGTTCCTGCGCGCACACGCATTCTCCGATGGACATGAAATTTGAAACACACGTAAACGTCAAGCAGCTGAATCCATTTATGTGCGCACAATAACAATCAACCCTACGGCGCCACCTGTAGGAGCGCACTAAATTACAATGGGGAGAAAAACAATTACTTTGACTTTTATTTTTGAAAATTTGCACACAAATCCTAGACGGCCTCCTGATCAGAAAAGCCAATGAGACCCATGGCCTATTCTTCACACTTTTGCCTCTAGGGCCCTCCAGGGCCCTCCAGAGCTGGTAAACATTCTCTATGGGAGAATATATTCTCTTTGCACAAAGATGGAGCAAAAAGCCACTAAGCAGTGAGTAACAGCCACCAAACTTAATACAGTGACTCCTGTTAAGGAAAATAAATGCACCATAACACCATTTTACATGCAAGTCAAATACAGCCTCTACAGCGCCACCTGTTGGGTCAGGCCTATGGAAAGGGAGACACATTTATTTTGGAGGAGGCCTATGAAATTTGCCACAGTGATAGTACACATAAATATGACCCTAAAACATAATTGGTGCAAACTCATCAGACAAACGACAAGGCGGCCATATTGAATTTAATTTTAGACGCCACTTTAAGTTTTTTTTTTTTCCATTGCAAAAGGGTCCTTGGTTTTTGGACCCACATCAGTCTAACATACACGTTCCTGATCGGGACGCATTGAACTTTGAGACTGATCCAACATTTTTGGCCTATCTCACACGTTTAGTCGTGACATCCTGTCTCAAATCGCCTTAATTTCCTGTTTCTTTGCCCGCTCCTCAAAGACACTTGGACTGTGCCTACAGAGTCCAAATTGCCACCAATGATAGAGAATTAAATATTACACAAAATAGACTAGGGAGCACAGGACCACTAATAACTATAGCGCCCCCTACAGTTCAGTTAAAAGTGTCCAGATTATCTAATTGACACCGAATCTTGGGAGATGATTATTTGCTTTATAAGAAGCAAAAAAGTAAATGGGACCCATGCCCTATTCTTCACACTTTTGCCTCTAGGGCCCTCCTGAGGTCCTATTCATTCTCTATGGGGGTCTGACTCTCATCACTCAAAGATGGAGCAAAAAGCCACTAAGCAGTGAGTAACAGCCACCAAACTTAATACAATGACTCCTTTCAAGGAAAATAAATGCCCCATAACACCATTTTACATGCAACTCAAATACAGCCTCTACAGCGCCACCTGTTGGGTCAGGCCTATGGAAAGGGAGACACATTTATTTTGGAGGAGGCCTATGAAATTTGCCACAGTGATAGTACACATAAAGACGACCCTAAAACATAATTGGTGCGCAGTGATCAGACAAACGACAAGGCGGCCATATTGAATTTAATTTTAGACGCCACTTTAAGTTTTTTTTTTCCATTGCAAAAGGGTCCTAGGTTTTTGGGCCCACATCAGTCTAACATACACGTTCCAGATCAGGACGCATTGAAATTCGATTAAAAACCAAGTTTTGATGATAGCGTTTACGGTATAGCCATGGTTCGCCATCGCAAATCGCCTTCATTTCCTGTTTCTTAAAATTATTCTCCAAGCCACAGGCATTGCCGTACAGAGCACAAACTGTAACCACAGATGCCGAATCAAATATTAAACAGAACAGAGTCAGGAGCACGTGAGCACTTTTCACTATAGCGCCCCCTGCTGGTCATGTAAAAGTACCAACATTTTCGGATTGCCACGAAATCTTGGAATCTAATTTTAAGTGTTAAAAGCTGCAAAAAAGTCAATTACATCAATGTCCTATTTTGGATCGTTTTGACTCTGGGAGCACACATATCCCCCATTCATTTCCTATGACACATTTCATAAGTCTATGGAGATCCCTAAATTATTTCGAGCAAAGTCAGTGAAACTTGGCAGATGCATTATTTAGAGCATTTTGATCGAATAAGTTAATTACATCGAAGCCGTGTTTTGGATGCTTTTGCCACTTTTGGAGAGCAGTGCCCGCCAATGCACTTCTATAGGGACGGCGCTTGGGGGGTGGGGGGGTTACGGAGGCCCGAGTGACGCTCAGAAGAGGAGGACGGTGCCCCGTGGCGGTTTGGGACCGGCCGAGGCCGCTTGGGAAGGCGGTCGCGCGCGGGGCGAGGGCCATCATCGCCGCTTTGCGGCTTTAATTATTATTATTATTATTTTTTTCACCACCTATCGGCCCATTTTTGACCCAGTAAACATGCACGAAAAGTCTGACATAGGGGTATTGTCGCGACCGGCCCGGCGAAAAATTTAAGAAAACGTGCATCCCGAACATGTCCGACCCGACCCGAACGAACAGCACCGGCCCGAATCGGACCCTATGGGAAATGGGACGAGCAAAAATAGCCCGGCAGCGCACGAAACTTCGGAACAGTGATAGAGAACAGTGAACCGAGCAAAACATGACATTGGAGCGCGGCCCTCGGACCAAGCGCACGGCGGCCATATTGGACGGAAGTCGCCACGCCAGTTTGACTTTTTTTTTTTGAGCTCCTAACAGTCCTAGGGTTTTCGCCCGACATGGGTCTGGCATACACGTACGCAATCTACACGGATTGAAATTCAATAGTTATCCGCGTTTTTTCGGATATCTCAAATGGTTTCGCCGCGGCTCGCCATCGAAGAACGCCTTCGTTTCCTGTTTTTCCGATCGCATGTCACGGCTACACGCTTGGACTGAGAGAGCTGTAATTTCAGTCACGAGTGCGTAATTATGATCTGAATGTAATGCATTAATAAAAATAAATAAAAGTACTCGCTAGCGCCCCTACCTATTAAGTGAAAAGTCAACATTGTCCGATTTTGACCAAACTTGGGAATACGTCCAGTGTAGGGCGCCATGAAAAAAACTGAATTAGTGATATGGTGCATTTATCACCGTTGGCCACCAGGGGCGCAAAGAGTACTTTTAAATAGTTCCTGCGCGCACACGCATACTCCGATCGACATGAAATTTGAAACACACGTAAACGTCAAGCAGCTGAATCCATTTATGTGCGCACAATAACAATCAACCCTACGGCGCCACCTCTAGGAGCGCAATAAATTACTATGGGGAGAAAAACAATTACTTTGACTTTTATCTTTGAAAATTTGCACACAAATCCTACATGGCCTCCTGATCAGAAAAGCCAATGAGACCCATGGCCTATTCTTCACACTTTTGCCTCTAGGGCCCTCCAGGGCCCTCCGAGACTCTAAACATTCTCTATGGGAGAATATATTCTCTTTTACACAAAGATGCAGCAAAGCCACTAAACAGTGAGTAACAGCCACCAAACTTAATACAGTGACTCCTGTTAAGGAAAATAAATGCCCCATAACACCATTTTACATGCAAGTCAAATACAGCCTCTACAGCGCCACCTGTTGGGTCAGGCCTATGGAAAGGGAGACAGCATTTATTTTGGAGGAGGCCTATGAAATTTGCCACAGTGATAGTACACATAAATATGACCTAAAACATAATTGGTGCAAACTCATCAGACAAGCGACAAAGGCGGCCATATTGAATTTAATTGTAGACGCCACTTTAAGTTTTTTTTTTCCATTGCAAAGGGTCCTTGGTTTTGGACCCAAGTCAGTCTAACATACACGTTCCTGATCGGGACGCATTGAACTTTGATACTGATCCAACATTTTTGGCCTATCTCACACGGTTTAGTCGTGACATCCTGTCTCAAATCGCCTTAATTTCCTGTTTCTTTGCCCGCTCCTCAAAGACACATGGACTGTGCCTACAGAGCCCAAATTGCCACCAATGATGGAGAATGAAATATTACACAAAATAGACCAGGGAGCACAGGACCACGAATCACTATAGCGCCCCTACAGTTCAGTTAAAAGTGTCCAGATTGTCCGATTGACACCAAATCTTGGGAGATGATTATTTGCTTTATAAGAAGCAAAAAAGTCAATTGGACCCATGCCCTATTCTTCACACTTTTGCCTCTAGGGCCCTCCTGAGGTCCTATTCATTCTCTATGGGAGCCTGGCTCTCATCACTCAAAGATGCAGCAAAAAGCCACTAAACAGTGAGTAACAGCCACCAAACTTAATACAGTGACTCCTGTTAAGGAAAATCAATGCCCCATAACACCATTTTACATGCAACTCATATACAGCCTCTACAGCGCCACCTGTTGTGTCAGGCCTATGGAAAGGGAGATGCATTTAGTTTGGAGGAGGCCTATGAAATTTAGCACGGTGATAGTACACATAAAGACGACCCTAAAACATAATTGGTGCGCAGTGCTTAGACAAACGACAAGGCAGCCATATTGATTATAATTTTAGATGCCACTTTACGTTTTTTTTTTTCCATTGCAAAAGGGTCCTAGGTTTTTGGGCCTAGATCAGTCTAACACACACGCTCCTGATCTGGACGCATTGAACTTCGA
This sequence comes from Rhinogobius similis, assembly GCA_019453435.1. Classification (NCBI taxonomy): domain Eukaryota; kingdom Metazoa; phylum Chordata; class Actinopteri; order Gobiiformes; family Gobiidae; genus Rhinogobius; species Rhinogobius similis. Next base: position 6,226,186 of record CM033621.1, on the reverse strand, counting down.
TTAAAAACCAAGTTTTGATGATAGCGTTTACGGTATAGCCGTGGTTCGCCATCGCAAATCGCCTTCATTTCCTGTTTCTTAAAATTATTCTCCAAGCCACAGGCATTGCCGTACAGAGCACAAACTGTAACCACAGATGCCGAATCAAATATTAAACAGAACAGACTCAGGAGCACATGAGCACTTTTCACTATAGCGCCCCCTGCTGGTCATGTAAAAGTACCAACATTTTCGGATTGCCACGAAATCTTGTACTCTGATTTTGAGTGGCAAAAGCTGCAAAAAAGTCAATTACATCGATGTCCTATTTTGGATCGTTTGGCCTGGGGGGGCACGCATATTCCCCATGCATTTCCTATGAGACATGGCACAAGTCTATGGAGAGCCCTAAATTATTTCGAGCAAAGTCAGTGAAACTTGGCAGACGCATTATTTAGAGCATTCCGATCGAAAAAGTCAATTACATCAAAGTCAGGTTTTGAGCGGTTTTGCCACTTCTGGAGAGCAGCGCCCGCCAATGCACTTCTATAGGGACGGCGCTTGGTGTGAGTGGGGGGAGGGGGGGGGGATCACGGGGGCCCGAGTGACGCTCAGAGGAGGAGGACGGCGCCCCGGGGCGGTTTGGGACCGGCCGAGGCTGCGTGGGAAGGCGGTCGCGTGCGGGGCGAGGGCCATCATCGCCGCTTTGCGGCTTTAATTATTATTATTTTTTTCACCGCCTATCGGCCCATTTTTGACCCAGTAAACATGCACGAAAAGTCTGACATAGGGGTATTGTCGCGACCGGCCCGGCGAAAAATTTAAGAAAACGTGCATCGAACATGTCGACCCGACCGAACGAACAGCACCGCCCGAATCGGACCCTATGGGAAATGGGACGAGCAAAAATAGCCCGACGCGCACGAAACTCGGAACAGTGATAGAGAACAGTGAACCGAGCAAAACATGACATTGGAGCGCGGCCCTCGGACCAAGCGCACGGCGGCCATATTGGACGGAAGTCGCCACGCCAGTTTGACTTTTTTTTTTTTGAGCTCCTAACAGTCCTAGGGTTTTCGCCCGACATGGGTCTGGCATACACGTACGCAATCTACACGGATTGAAATTCAATAGTTATCCGCTTTTTTTCGGATATCTCAAATGGTTTCGCCGCGGCTCGCCATCGAAGAACGCCTTCGTTTCCTGTTTTTTCGATCGCATGTCACGGCTACACGCTTGGTCTGAGAGAGCTGTAATTTCAGTCCCGAGTGCGTAATTATGATCTGAATATAATGCATTAATAAAAATAAATAAAAAGTACTCGCTAGCGCCCCCTACCTATTAAGTGAAAAGTCAACATTGTCCGATTTTGACCAAACTTGGGGAATACGTCCAGTGTAGGGCGCCATGAAAAAAACTGAATTAGTGATATGGTGCATTTATCACCGTTGGCCACCAGGGGTGCAAAGAGTACTTTTAAATAGTTCCTGCGCGCACACGCATACTCCGATCGACATGAAATTTGAAACACACGTAAACGTCAAGCAGCTGAATCCATTTATGTGCGCACAATAACAATCAACCCTACGGCGCCACCTCTAGGAGCGCAATAAATTACTATGGGGAGAAAAACAATTACTTTGACTTTTATCTTTGAAAATTTGCACACAAATTCTACATGGCCTCCTGATCAGAAAAGCCAATGAGACCCATGGCCTATTCTTCACACTTTTGCCTCTAGAGCCCTCCAGGGCCCTCCGGAGCTCCTAAACATTCTCTATGGGAGAATATATTCTCTTTACACAAAGATGCAGCAAAAAGCCACTAAACAGTGAGTAACAGCCACCAAACTTAATACAGTGACTCCTGTTAAGGAAAATAAATGCCCCATAACACCATTTTACATGCAAGTCAAATACAGCCTCTACAGCGCCACCTGTTGGGTCAGGCCTATGGAAAGGGAGACACATTTATTTTGGAGGAGGCCTATGAAATTTGCCACAGTGATAGTACACATAAATATGACCCTAAAACATAATTGGTGCAAACTCATCAGACAAACGACAAGGCGGCCATATTGAATTTAATTTTAGACGCCACTTTAAGTTTTTTTTTTTCCATTGCAAAAGGGTCCTTGGTTTTTGGACCCACATCAGTCTAACATACACGTTCCTGATCGGGACGCATTGAACTTTGATACTGATCCAACATTTTTGGCCTATCTCACACGGTTTAGTCGTGACATCCTGTCTCAAATCGCCTTAATTTCCTGTTTCTTTGCCCGCTCCTCAAAGACACATGGACTGTGCCTACAGAGCCCAAATTGCCACCAATGATGGAGAATTAAATATTACACAAAATAGACTAGGGAGCACAGGACCACGAATCACTATAGCGCCCCCTACAGTTCAGTTAAAAGTGTCCAGATTGTCCGATTGACACCAAATCTTGGGAGGTGATTATTTGCTTTATAAGAAGCAAAAAAGTCAATAGGACCCATGCCCTATTCTTCACAATTTTGCCTCTAGGGCCCTCCTGAGGTCCTATTCATTCTCTATGGGAGCCTGACTCTCATCACTCAAAAATGGAGCAAAAAGCCACTAAGCAGTGAGTAACAGCCACCAAACTTAATACAGTGACTCCTTTTAAGGAACATGAATGTCCCATAACACCATTTTACATGCAACTCAAATACAGCCTCTACAGCGCCACCTGTTGGGTCAGGCCTATGGAAAGGGAGATGCATTTATTTTGGAGGAGGCCTATGAAACTTGCCACAGTGATAGTACACATAAAGACGACCCTAAAACATAATTGGTGCGCAGTGATCAGACAAACGACAAGGCGGCCATATTGAATTTAATTTTAGATGCCACTTTAAGTTTTTTTTTTCCATTGCAAAAGGGTCCAAGGTTTTTGGGCCTAGATCAGTCTAACATACACGCTCCTGATCTGGACGCATTGAAATTCGATTAAAAACCAAGTTTTGATGATAGCGTTTACGGTATAGCCGTGGTTCGCCATCGCAAATCGCCTTAATTTCCTGTTTCTTAAAATTATTCTCCAAGCCACAGGCATTGCCGTACAGAGCACAAACTGTAACCACAAATGCAGAACCAAATATTAAACAGAACAGACACAGGAGCACATGAGCACTTTTCACTATAGCGCCCCCTGCTGGTCATGTAAAAGTACCAAAATTTTCGGATTGCCACGAAATCTTGGAATCTAATTTTAAGTGTCAAAAGCTGCAAAAAAGTCAATTACATCAATGTCCTATTTTGGATCGTTTTGCCTGGGGGGCCACGCATATTCCCCATGCATTTCCTATGAGACATGGCACAAGTCTATGGAGAGGCCACAATTATTTCGAGCAAAGTCAGTGAAACTCGGCAGACGCATTATTTAGAGGATTTCGATCGAAAAAGTCAATTACATCGAAATCAGGTTTTGGGCGGTTTGGCCACTTCTGGAGAGCAGTGCCCGCCAATGCACTTCTATAGGGACGCCACCCTGCGTGAGCGGGGGGAGGAGGGGTAACAGGGGCCCGGGTGACGCTCAGAGGAGGAGGACGGCGCCCCGGGGCGGTTTGGGACCGGCCGAGGACGCGTGGGAAGGCGGTCGCGTGCGGGGCGAGGGCCACCATCGCCGCTTCGCGGCTTTAAGTTAACATTGATGTTCGTTAAACCAGGAGTCTATGTGAATATACAAATGCAATTTTCACCCTCTAAACGTTAACGAAAAGTCCCACATGCTCGGATAGGAACGACCGGCCCGTCGAACCCTTCGATAAAATGGCCATCGCCAGAACGTCTGACCCGACCCGAACGACCAGCGCCGTCCAGAACCGAGCCCCTATGTGAGAAGGGACATGCAAATTTTGCCCTGGCCTCATGGAATTTGGAGCAGTGATCGAGTGCCCTGAGACAAGTCAAAAATTACACTACGGCGCCGGTCTATTATGCACGTGCAGTCGGCTATTTTGGATCTAAATTCACACACCACTTTATCTTTGTTTCTTTATTAACTAACTTGTCTTATGGTTTTGGCCCGACATCATTTTAACAGATACATTCCTGCTCTGAAAATATTGAAATTAAATAATCATGGCACAAGTCTATGGAGAGGCCAAGATTATTTCGAACAAAGTCAGTGAAACTCGGCAGACGCATTATTTAGAGCATTCCGATCGAAAAAGTCAATTACATCGAAGCCGTGTTTTGGACGGTTTCGCCACTTCTGGAGAGCAGCGCCCGCCAATGCACTTCTATAGGGACGCCACCCGGTGTGAGCGGGGGAGGGGAGGTCACGGGGGCCCGGGTGACGCTCAGAGGCGAAGGACGGTGCACCGGGGCGGTTTTGGACCGTCCGAGGCCGTGTGGGAAGGCGGTCGCGTGCAGGGCGAGGGCCATCATCGCCGCTTTGCGGCTTTAATTTAACTTGTCTTTAGAAATCCACAACACAATTTTCCACAACACATGCACTGGAGCAAACACAGGAGCAAACACCAGAACATGCACAGACGCTCACAGAAAATATAAACCAGATTCAGTTTCTCCCTGTGGGCCGACTCTACAAAACCAAAAAACAGCAGAATGAAAATATTACAGCTTTTTATTTCACAATACAGTTTACTTGAGCAGACATACATAGAAAGTCTTTTTAGCACATTTAATCCAGCCTGTATACACCAGAGAAGAAATGAATAATAATGCATCAAAAGTCCAAGAGTCCAGTCACAAGTTACTTGTCATAATGTCCTACAAGAAAGAGACACGGTTAAATATCAATAAAGAAGGGATTTACTGTACATTTATTCACTCTTTTGAACAAATTGTCTCATGTTAGGTTAGACTATTTTACTAAAATATATTACTATCATTATTATTATTATTTGTTCAACAAGTCACTTAATATTTACTCTTCTACCTGAGAAATACAGTATAATGACAAAAGATTTATGAGGACAGATAATGAGGACACTTGAATATATGTTGTCCCTTATCTTAAAGTCTAGATGACAGGTTAGAGACACATTTCACTAAAATATCATGAACATGTTTGTATTTCAGATTTTACTCAGCATTTTGCCCATTGCTCCTCTATTTGACAGTTTTTGTGACGTTTATAATTGTACTTCCTGGTTGGACATGGGCTGCAAATATGACATAGATAGAGGTAATTCCACAACTGTTACCTAGCAACCATTTTGAAAACAAGGGGTAAAGTCAACTGAGATTGCACAATGGACTGACAATAAATAATACCTGTTAACATCTTTATTTTACTGAATGATGGTGTAAACTGTCAGAAAAATGTGTCCGTTGGGTTTAAATTGTCTCTGTATTTTCGATGTCACTTTTTGATTATTGTAATTTTAAACTTTTATTTTTCTAAATTTCCACAAACTGCATCTTGACTAAAACTATGATAATATTAACCACAGGTGCCCTCCCACAAACTAAGTCAGAATTAGACAAACATGAGAACCTGTCATATAGAATTTAAGGCATTTTTTATATTTTTAATCTTTTATGGTCTAATCCTTGAAAATAGCAACATGTGTGCATCATTTTTATTTACCTCATTTTAATAGACAGAAAACTTAAAACATTAAATACTGCAAATATAACAAACCCGAACAGCCTACTTCTAGTTTGTCACAAAATATTAATTCCTACTTCAATTTGATCATTAATTCTGCCATTGACTTTAACATTTTTGGATAAATTCAACAGAGGAGAGAATGTACTGGATGTTTCTCAGAGAGTGTCCATCCCTGTTGCTGCAGTCTTGACTTCAGAATAAACTGTTTCATCTGCAGAAAAAATGCCTGATTCTGTTGGGAAAGACCAACAATTAGTTTGAATTTTAAACCTGTATATTTAACACTTAATTTACCTTTTGATTTGTCTTTAGGTTTTCCTTTTCTTTTGAGGTTTACTTGAGAATACATCACCTCATCTGCAGAACAAACAGTTCAAGACAATGCATTGACACTTTGAACACTTATATGAAGCAATCTAAAATCTCTTATTCATTTTCATTTGTTGTACGTAGTTAATGTTTTAAAGCTGTACCTCCTTCTGCTGAATGTTTTACAACTTCAGAATATACAGCTTCATCTTCCTCTTTCTTGACTGAGTTTGACAAAGATAAGTCAATTACATAATAGCTTCTCTTTTATTTTTCTGAAAATACATTAAAACTCACCACTTCTGTTTTTGTGTTCAACCTGGGAATAGATGATCTCTACAAAATGAAAAAAATATGGTTAAGGAAGTTTGACATTTGACTTTTGGGCCTTTATTGTTTCTCGTGGATACAACAGTAATGTTTTGGGTTACAAGCCAACATTTCAGACAAAATGAAAGTTTCCACTGACCGTCAGGAGCAGAAGTCACATGATCTCCTGCAGACGTCTGATTGGTTTCTTGGTACCTGCAGATGACAATATTTTGATAAAGGCTTGTTCAAACACATTAAAGGGCCTAGTTTAGCAATAATTTATGTTTTTGATTTGACTTCCTGGTTGTAAATGATGACATCACACTAGAAACAACCACACTGTAAACTGGGCCAAAATTTTGTTTACTTGACAAATAAAAATGTATGTGAATGTCTTTATTTTGTTGTATTAATGTGTAACGGGTCCAAAAAGTAGTTTCTTTTTTGTAAATTATGCTATAACCCAACCCTTTTTCTTGTAATTATTAACATATCTTTAAATTTTTCTCCTCAAACTTACACCAGATTGGTTTAAAACTATAATTTATATTTACAACAGGTATTAATGCACCAAATAAAGTCAAAATTACAAAATCATAAAAAGCTGTCATGCGCATTTTAATAACTATAATTGAAGAAATGTGCACTACTGACCCTTTAAAGCACGAATCTGAAAAAAGAAAATAGAATCAATCAAAGGAAAAATCAATATTACTTGTATGACTCACAAATGAATGAATTGTACCTTTGTTGTTTCTGTGGCACCACAAAAACAGTAGCAGGATTAAGAGTAAGACAATTAAAAAAACTACAACCAGCACAAGAACTGGAGAGCTCTTCTTCTCTGACACTGCTGAAACAATTAGACATTTATTATTTGAATGAATTAAATCATTCCACAATCAACAATTTTCAATACAATCAGGACAACCACCTATTTTGACCCTTCCAGAGCTGGAATACGTTCTATTATCCTGGTACCATTCCAGGAGTTAGCACTGTGATTCTGTGCATGTCCAGATGCTTCTGCACAAGCCACGAACGCTGGTCTATTACTACGGCAACACGTACCAGGACAAACTACATCTGACTACAACTACTCTGTGAAAACACAACATTTAACTGCTCATGAACCCGAGCAAACCGATCACAGAAACATCGAGGTCAGTTGATTTCAGTGTAATATTTCATGTTTTTGTGACTTTACGTGTTTTTATCCAAAATAAATGTTACGAAACTTTCTTCACAAACTGTGTTTAACGTAAAGTGCCTATGACAGATTGGACCACTCATGTAACTAAAATACAGGTAAAACAAATATATTTAAAGTTTTGCTAAAAAAAAAAAAAGTATATATATATATATATATATATATATAATCCCAATTTAGCAATTTTTAGTTTTATAATATCACTTCCTGGTTGTGAATGACGACATCACAGTAGGAAATGACTTTGTACTCTGGGCTAAAACCTAGCTAATGTCACAGATTTTTTAATCTGACAAACCAAAATTTTTTCAATAGATTTTTCTCTTTTCTTTTCTCCACAAACTACTACTTGATTGGTGTAAAATTTAATGATTTATGTAGAATACGTATTAATACACCATATAAAATCAAAATTAGAAAACCGTTAAAACTTGTCATACACACTTTAAATGACAGATAACACTTTTAACATTGACTCCTTAAACTGTAGACTGTAAAATAGGTTAGATACATTTTTCTGTCCCACCATGACGTCGACTCTAAATCAGAGGTGATCACCCTTCTTACAAGAACAACCCAAATTCATTTTACTCACATCTGACAGACAGCCAACTCTCTGGAGAAGTCGACACCTTTTGTGCAGAGACTTGAAGCTCACATTTGTATGAACCCTGATCAGACGCAGTCACTGCAGAGATGTTGTATTGTCTGAGGGGTCCTTCTTGGATTAATTGTCCATCTTTGTAGAAATGGACAGAGGAGAAAGGAGCAGACTGTCCCAGTTTACAGGTGAGAGTGACAGCATGTCCCTCAGGCACAGGGAGCGCCGGGACCAACAGGATCACAGAATCTGTCAAGAAAAAAACAACACATTTAGTCAAACATGCATCCAACAAAAAAGATTATTCATAATATTGACAACCAAGATTCAAGCTTTCCTGAAGTCAAATGAGTGGCAGAATACTACCAGCTGTAAACATTGCTGTGTCTCATATGAAATACCTGGACAAATCTACTTTAGAGACTTATAAAACTATAGATGGGTTGAAATCAACTCCAAATAGAATGTTCCCTTGTGGTTCTGCCTGTAGCTCAGTTTCACAAACTTCTGCTCATGTAGACCTACCATGAACAGTGATGTTGACTGCATCTGTCATTTCTCCTGCACCAGACTCACACCAGAACACTGCTCTGGTCTCCTGAGCTGCAGAAAAGTCACATGTTTGTTTGCCTCCTGTTGTGTGGAAAGGACACAGCTGTAAAGAGGGTGTGGTCAGAGAAAACATCTGGACTCTCCACTCTTCATCAGAGGAGCTGGGCCCACAGCTCACTGACACTGAGTCCCTGGTGAAGTGTTGAGAGCTTTTAGGACGCACATCAGGAGCCACTCTGGAACCAGCGTCTAACAATACATTACCATCTTAAAGTATTGAGTAACGTACAATAATCAAGAAGAATCAGTGACAGAAGTGTTACCTGCAGACCAGACAAACCCCGGTGAACTGTATTCGGTGAAGAACTCTGGATTCCCTCGTGCGGCTCGACACACAAAGCCGGTTGTGCTGCTCAGGCCGTGAACACTGAAGGAGGCATGTGCAGTCCCTGAGGTGTGACCAGTGAGCGGCTCATATGAGTACAAGCCTGATGGACGAGGAACAGCCCGGTACCAGTAAAACCTCCATCCTGCAGAGGGCGCTGTAACGTCACACTTCAGAGAGACAGAGGCACCTGGACTCAGCCAGGACGGGGACACAGAGAGGACGGGGACAGCCCTATCTGTAAAAATGTGTAAATATACAATTTTACTCTTGAAGAAAAAATACATTTCCAACTTTGGCCCTTGGAAGTATTTCAGTGATATGTCACATTATAATATTTAGCAATATAAGGCAAACATGACATTTTTCAGAACTTTCAGGTAGATGTTACAGAATGAAAGAAATACAAAAATGTAAATAAAATGATTCCATCAGTGTAATACTAAAACCCATTGAACCTGTTGGACTCACCTCTCACTTTCAGACTGATCTTCTGGCTCCACTGTGTTCTCTGATATGTCCTTCTTCCTCTGCAGGTGTAGTCTCCACTGTCAGACTTGGACACATTGGAGAGTGTATATTCTCTGGCTGCTGTAGATAAGATAACTCCTGTCCTCTTCCATTCATAAGTCCACTCTGAGTTTCCTTCATCCTCCACCTCACATCTGAGAGACAAACTCTCTCCAACAAACACCTCTGTCCACTCAGGCTCAGGATGTACCACTGCTCGCTTTGACACTGGAAAGAGGAGACACGTTATATCAATGTTTTAAATGTATGTGTAACCAGCGGTTGGTTGTTCTTTTGGTGACACCGTATGACGTCACCCACTGCCGGCACACACCGCTTCTGCATTCCAATCAGCCCAGTAGGTTATTTAGATGGAAGCTGGTGCAAGCAGGTAGTCTGCAGCTCCTGCCTCGATTGTTACAAGATTTTGTAGGTGTAAACTGGTCAGTTTGTCTGTTGTACAGTGTTCTTATGTGTCCTTTCTCCTGGTTTTGTTGACGTGGTGTAACACTGCTGCTGCCGTGGCCACTACACCCTGGTCAGTCCTTGGTATTTCAACTAGAGCACTGTAGAATGTAGGATTACTTTACTGCTGGTCGGTTTTGAATAAATTGACACAAAGTAAAGTTTTTCTTTCTTTCTCTTCACATTAAATTCTGTTCATCGTTTCTATTATATATTATTATACATCCCCTTCAGAGGGTCCTGTCTCTCTGTGTTACTTGGTCACATATGAAAGTAGTAATTACTTCCAGACACATGAAAAAGAGGTCCAAAAATGTGTTTTGTTATCTGGAGTAGTCCTTTGGTCTTATATTTTTAGCGGGTCATTTGTTGACTCCATAAAGCAGCTTTGTTTCTGGCAGTAAGTCCAAGCTGGTCCCAGTTGTAGTGACCCTGAGCCTGTGGCGCTCATTGAGAGGAGATTGGGGCAAGTACTTTTGGATGACGTCATTTGTAAAAGAAGCAGGCTGAGTGTGTAATGTGTTTTTGGAGCTTCAATGTAAAACAGCAGCTTGAGCAGGTTCCACAAACACGATGGAAATGTCGGCCATCGAGTGATGAGTCGCTCTTGATGAACGAGGCTTCACCACATTGTGTCATGAACATCACCAGCACTAACAACATTTACAGCTGTGTGTGAGAATTATCCGTGAGCAGGAGGTGAATCACACATGGGGAGGGCATCTGACACTCTCACTTTGTCCTTGTCTCTTTCAGCCGTCTCTCCTCAATAACACGACAAAGTGCTGCAGTAATACTTTGCTCACAGACAATAACAAACAGCACTTGTCCTGAAGCTGCAGATACTTGGACTCATGACTCCTGCAGCTGAAGGTTTGATCATTCACAAGAGCCAGAGTCAAACCACTGTCTCAGACAAAGAGGAGCTGCTTCAAATCCCAGACTTGTGCAGGTCACTGCATCAGTAATTATTGGGGCTAATAATACATGACTTCATTAATATCAACATGAGATTATTACTAAAAAACATAGTTTGAAGGTAGTTTGTAAGTTATTATCCTTTCTAAATTCTAAAATATACCAAATATGCCTTAAAATTGTAAAACGTCTGGCAACCAAAATCTCCTACGTGTAGATTTTGTGGGAGAGGAAAATGTATTTTAGTTTGTTTCAAGTCTGTCTCTGATTCGGCCCCCGACCAGCTCTGATTTTCTTAATGCGGCCCCCTCTAAAATGAGTTTGAGGCCCCTGTTCTAAACTGAGTTCTCTTCAGTTTAACCACAGAGTCACTACTGCCCCAAAGTAACACAACCAGAGGCAGAGCTCTTCTCCAACTTATGAAACCCCTGTGGTCATTGAACACTTTACTCATCAGATATGCAGATACAACTGTAAAGTGCTCAGATAATAACATAAAAGAACAGAGTGTTCAAAGTAAGAAACCCTTTGGAGAACATGTTGTAGATATATATAACTGCACTCACCGGTTTCCCAAATGGTTTCATAGTTACTCTCAGGTGTTAGAATGAACTCTTTCTTTCCTCTGCAGGAGTACACGCCTCCACGATGTACAGAGACAGTATCTGTATCTTCTTTTAAGATCTCAAAGTGAGAAGAGTGAGCTGAAGTACGTCTGAACCATTGATATTTCTGAATCCATTCTATATAACAGATCAGTTTCCATCTGCCATGACTCTCTGTGCTCTGCCTGATACTCTGACTTCTTTCTGTTAAAGGAAAATAAATCCAGACAAGACAGTTTGTGTATTTTACTCTTAATTAGTTTGTTAATCATAAAACTGAAAGACTCTTGACTCTACAGAGCACTGACCTGTGTGTATTTGAAGTCGTCGCCCTGTGTACAGTGTTGCTCCATCGATCCCACAGGAGTATGAGCCCTGGTCTGATGCTGACGCTGACAGAATGATCAGCTCCATTGTCCTTTCAGATGTTCGTTTTAAACTTGTGATTTGAGTCTGTTTTCACAATGACTCCATCTTTGTAGAAGTGCAGGTGTTTGTTGGAGGGTCCCACACACCGCAGAGTCACTGTGTCTCTGAAACAGGCCCGTGAAGGCATCTGCAGAGGTAGACCTGCAAATCCATTCAAATGTGTACAATTATTATTATCAGATCTGATGTGTCGTCTGACTCTTTCACCTGTAGTTAGACTTAAACTTCTCTCACTCCACAGTGCACTCACATGTAACAATGCTTCATGTTCTAGCCCTTTTGAATTCTGAACCCCACGACCAACAAACTGTCTGACCCATCACTATTCCATAATTATAATGTAGCATATTGTATCGCTATGACAACATACTAATAATAATGATCATTGTGTCCAGCTCATTGGACAATCTCTGACTGAAACAACAACTAAACACAGACTTCTGAAGCAAACATGATCCTGCTGTTGTAAAATGTGCTTTTGATACAGTTTTAATGTCTAACTATTAAGCATGCATTTTTACCCACCAGTCTCCCAAATGTCGACTTTATTACTTTCTTTAGTGATGATCATCTCTTCCGTCCCTCTGCAGGAGTACACTCCTCCACGAGTTACACTTATAATATTTGTGTGTTCATTCAAGATTTCAAAGTTGGTGGCATTAAGTGAAGAGCGTCTGAGCCACTGAGGGTTTTTAAAGCCCTCTACAGAACATTCCAGAGTCACACTGTCCTGGTCTGGAACTGTCCTGCTGGAAGCTCTCAGCCAAATACTGCGTGTCCTCCCTGCAGTGAGAGTCATTCACACATCAGGAATCAACACAGTGTATTATGTGATATTTGTAAGTTCTTTTGTTGAGTAATAAAATATGGCAAATACTTACAAACAATAGACAGTGTTTTCTGAGCATATTCTCTGCCGTCGCTCAAACATGAATAAACTCCACCATCTGTAGATGAGACTGATCTGATCCTCAGCTCCACTGTGGTGTGTGTCCTTATGATCTGATGAACGTCATCTTCTGTCACCTTTCTGTCATTTAGGACGAGGTTCATCTTGTCCATGTCCATGTCCGTCCCCACACACCTCACAGTCACAGAGTCTCCAATCCACGCACTGATGGATGGTGCTTCAATAGTCACGCCTGAGCAGAGACCAAATGTACTGTCCAGTTAGGCATTAGTTCTGTCTAATTCTGTCTTTTCTAAAGCCAACATTGTGTTTCATTGATCACATGTTTGTTTGAAATGTTCCCTCTTTTGCTACAACTCTCTGTTCCACTGCTCCTTCATGAAATGCTCCTCTGTGTTTCTAAAGTTCACTTCTACAGTACCTTCATTCGACTGGTTCTGCTCATTTCAGCTGAAGCTTCACCTGCTGAGTCTAAAGTCACATATTAAGAAATAAATAACAGCATACTTGAGTTACCTTGGCTTGTTCCACAGAGGACAGCCATGAGATCTGAAATGAGAATAGTACACTGTGGACAAAGGCCTGACTCTGGACTTGTATTAAATGAAAGTGTAAGTACTCACAGGAGAAGACCAGAGTCCAGACCTGACCAGAGCCCATCCTTAAACCAGAACTGCTCTGCCTCAGACAAACTCACACTCAAACACATTCAAAAGAGGAAGACACAACTTTTAGAGACTAAACTGCTCTGTATTTCCTTCCTTTTCACACTTGTAATGTTTCATTTTAAAGGGCTTTAACACTTTGACCGCAGTCACAGAAACAAGAGGCTTTATGTGACGCTAAAGAGGCAAAAAGATGCACACATTGAAATGATTTTCCCTTAGATTTTACACACACAACAAAGTGAATACAACATTTGTCTAACAATTCATAATTATAGTTTAAAAAATGATTATTAATAGTTTTGTGTTTAATAGATACACCAATAAAGTCATTAACCTTGACATAGGATATATATATTTTTTTTAAATCATAAGTAGTAGATAACTACAACGAGTGACTACAGCTCGATCTACAAAAAAGTCAGGCCACATGAAAAGAACTTCCTTTTTCCCTTTTCCCTTCTGGATAGTTTGTGTGACAATAACATTAGTGTTTCATTCAGAAGACTCCACCTCAAAAAGCTTGTGAGAATATTCCTCCATCAGACTGTGAGACAAAGCAGATGGACTTCACTGCTGCCTGGTCAACGTGACAACAATTGTGACCAATCGCTAAAGGGGGACGTTTCCTCTAAAAACACAACAGCCAAACTGAACACTTTGACATCCCTAATTATGAATCAATACGGACCAGTTTGGTAACAGTTTATGGATTCTAAAGCAAACTGTGGAGACCTAAGAATCTCTGAGGGTTCTGTGTGCTTTAAACATCCGCACAACAGTATTGAAGCTCATGAAAAATCCTTTGCATTTCTATTTTTGTGTTAATGATGGGATTCTGTTCAAAGTTCACATTTGAAACACAACCAGGAGAATTGACAAAAAGACTGAAATATGAACTGAAGTAATAAAAGAATCACGTGTGTGAACGTTTTTGTCAATTTTATTGTAATTTTTGTGACTTTTAATACCGTTTTTATCAGTTATAGTTGCGTTTGTGTCTCTTTTAGTCATGCTTTTCTAGTGATTCGACACTTCTACTCTAAGTCACGTTTTTGTCACTTTTAGTCACATATTGGTCGTTGCGTTTTGGTCGCTTTAGTTGCATTTTTGTTGCTTTAAGTCAGGTATTTGTTGCTTTTAGTTGCATTTTTGTCACTCATTTCTGACATTGTTTTAGCAAACCTAGTTTTAATGCAGAATAAAACTGCATATTTTGTTGTTTGAGGAGGAAATTATTGCAATAAAAAATTGCTGCTGTTGTGATTTTCTAATTGCATCAATTCAAATTGCAATTTTGATTCCATTTCGATTAATTGTGCAGTCCTTATCTCTTCCATAGAGAAAGTATCCCATATCCTGTAACCAGGAGAGGCATTTTGGTTTGCGGTGTTTCCAGTTGATCAAAATGATTGTTTTTGCTGCTATAAAGCTGAGAATGGCTTTTTTATGATGATGTTTTGCTGAAAGTTGGATCTTGTTCCCACTGGGACTGTGTTTGAGTGTTTAAAGTTTCATCTGAACCAATCATTATTTTTATTGTCCAGAAACTGTTCCTTTGTTTAGGTCCATGTTCTCTAAAATAGTTATCTAAAAAATCAAGTTGTGTTAATTTTCTTGTATTTTTTAACATAAACACTAAACCATCCTAATATAAAACCTTGTGTTTGAAACACTTCTATTCAAAAGTAACTGAGTAATATGAGTCAGAGACATTTAATAATTCTTGACTAAAATGACATGATTATGTGGTAAATGTAAGCGTCTGGTCACGGATTAAAGGCCAGAGGTTGTTGTTGTTTTCTTGAAAATGCATGTGTGTGCATTAAAATCAGGTGAAAAGATGGTCTTGGAGGAGAGAGTAAAGTCAGCTCCTTGGGTCTTGTCCTTCTGGGTGTCTTTGTTCCCGTTGCTGATGAGCATGAGAGCTGCTGAGGGTGCTCCCTGTCACTCTCTCTCCTCCTTCCTTGGTCCTTCATCTCGGAGGCTTAGATGGTACTGCTCGTGGAGCTGAGTCCACTTCTTCCTACTGTCTCTTGGAGGAGCGGGACGGTTTCTCCGTTGGGACTCAAACTGGACTAAACTGGGACTCCCAGTGCATTGGTTTTTATCTTTTAACAGCAACTTAGAGTTTGTTGTCAACTTTCAACCAATCAGTGACTTGATAGTGTCCAGACTTTTATCCATTTTCAAACAGAAAGCTGGCTTTACATTTACTTTTAAAAAAAGCACATCACATGTGAAAATATCTACAAGTAAAAGAGTTACAACCAAAATTATTTCTGTTTTTAAATTATTATATTTATATAATAATTATAAAAAAAGGTGTTATATCCTTAGGCGCCAAGAACACGGGTACTCTGGTTCATAGAGAAGCCTTCTTCTCCTCTTCCTCCCCTGGGCAAATCAGACCACAATCTTGTACATCTGCAGCCAATGTATGAACCCATCGTGCACAGGCAGCCAGTGGTGCCCCGTGTGGTGAGGAGGTGGTGTGCTGAGAGCGAGGAGGCTCTGAGGGATTGCTTCAGCACCACTGTGTGGGCAGAACTTTATGACCCACATGGGGAGGACATCAACTCCATCACAGAGTGCATCACGGACTACATCTACTTCTGTTTTGAAAACACTGTACCCTCCCGGACGGTGCGGTGTTTTCCAAACAACAAGCCGTGGATTAACCGAGACATTAAGGCTCTGTTGAAGGAGAAGAAGAGAGCGTTCAGGTCAGGGAACAAGGAGGAGCTGAGGACTGTGCAGAAGAAGCTGAGGAGGAAGATCAGGCAAGGGGAAGCCAGCTACAGGAGGAAGATGGAGGATCAGCTGCAGCAGCAGAACATCCAGGGAGCGTGGAGGAGCCTGAAAACCATCTCAGGTTTCAAGTCCCCCCCTGTCCAGGCAGAGGGGGACCTTCAGTGGGTTAATGATCTGAATTCTCACTTTCTGAGATTTGATCAATCACCCACACCTCCCCCCGCTCAGCTGCAAACCCACACCCCCACGGCTGGACAATGGACCACACCCGATCCTCTTCACACCTCTGCTTCAGTCCATCAGCTCCCCACACATCCCCCAACCACCAATCCCCCCAGCGCACAGTCACCCCACTCACCCCTGTCCTTCACAGCAGCACAGGTGAGGAGAGAGCTGAGGAGGATTAAAACCACGAAGGCAGCAGGACCAGACGGCATCAGCTCCAGGCTCCTTAAGTCCTGCGCAGATGAACTGTGTGGAGTTATGGCGCATGTCTTCAATATGAGCCTAAAGCTGAGGGTGGTACCACAGGTCTGGAAGACCTCTTGTGTGGTACCAGTGCCAAAGACACCACGCGTTAAAGACCTCAGCAGCTTCAGGCCGGTGGCTCTCACGTCCCATCTGATGAAGACACTGGAGAGGCTGGTCCTGGTCCACCTCCGCTCCGCCGTGAGCACAGCCATGGATCCGCTGCAGTTTGCGTACCAGCCTGGCATTGGAGTGGAGGATGCCGTCATCTTCCTGCTGCACCGCTCTCTCTCTCACCTCGAGAACCCTGGCAGCGCTGTGAGAATTCTGTTCTTTGATTTCTCCAGCGCCTTCAACACCATCCAGCCGCTGCTGCTGAGGGACAAGCTGGAGACGGCTGGTGTGGACTGTGACCTGGCAGAGTGGATCCTGGACTACCTCACGAACCGACCCCAGTTTGTGAGAGCTCGGGATTGTATGTCTGACACTCTGACCTGCAGTGTGGGGGCGCCGCAGGGCACTGTCCTCGCGCCCTTCCTCTTCACCCTCTACACCTCGGACTTCAGACACAACACGGACAGCTGTGTTCTGCAGAAGTTCTCTGACGACTCTGCCATCATCGGACTCATCACGGACAACGATGATGCAGAGTACAGAGGACTAACGCAGGACTTTGTGGACTGGTGTCAGCAGAACCACCTCCTCATCAACGCGGGAAAGACCAAGGAGATGCTGGTGGACTTCCGAAGACGCCACTCCACTGCCCCCTCACCAGTGAACATCCAGGGAAGGGACACTGAGAGAGTGGACTCATACAAGTACCTGGGTGTTCATCTGAACCACAAACTGGACTGGACTCATAAGACAGACGCACTGTACAGGAAGAGTCAGAGTCGGCTCTACCTCCTGAGGAGACTCAGGTCTTTTGGAGTGACAGGGCGGCTCCTGAGAACCTTCTACGACTCTGTGGTGGCATCAGCCGTCCTGTACGGTGTGGTCTGCTGGAGCAGCAGCATCACAGAGAGGGAGAGGAAGAAGCTGGATAAGGTCATCAAGAAGTCCAGCTCCGTCCTGGGCTGTGCTCTGGACTCAGTGCGTGAGGTGGGGGGACAGAAGGGTCCTGGCTAAACTCACGTCTATGCTGGACCATGAGTCCCACCCCCTGCAGGACGCTCTGTCTGCCCTGGAGAGCAGCTTCAGTGAAAGACTGATTCACCCTCGCTGTGTGAAGGAGAGGTTTGGCAGGTCTTTCCTTCCTGCTGCTGTCAGACTTTACAATGAACACTGTTAGCCCTGAACATGTGTCAGTCACCCGCTATAATCATGTGCAATACTGTAACATGTGTCATTCACCTGTTATAATCATGTGCAATACTGTAACATGTGTCATTCACCTGTTATAATCATGTGCAATACTGTAACATGTGTCATTCACCCGCTATAATCATGTGCAATACTGTAACATGTGTCATTCACCTTTGATAATCATGTGCAATACTGTAACATGTGTCATTCACCTTTGATAATCATGTGCAATATAATTTAACATACTATTAATACACTTTTACCTCACCATAGTCACTTACTGTATATAACAAGACACTCAAGCCACTTTAGTTGCCATTTTACTGTAAATAAGAGTGTGCACTTTATACCTTATACTTTATATTGTATTTTTATTACCATGTTTATTTATCCTATTTTTATTGCATGCACCTATTTCTTTCATTCCTGTCCTAAACTGTGTGTTGCAACAGTGGGATTTCCCTATTGTGGGACAAATAAAGGATCTCTTATCTTATCTTATCTTATCTTAAACCAAATATCAGCACAGTGTCTGGATATTCAAGAGCCTTTATTTCAGATGAACTTATACACAGTTTACTGAAGCAGACATGCAGAGACATTTGATTTTATTTTATTAGAAAACATTTTTTATATATATAAAAGTGGAAGGCCACCTTCAATCAGTTCTATATACATGAGTAAATATGTTCTGTTGGGTTCCACCACAGGCCCAAAGTTCTGAAGACATGGCTCCAGTCACAGATGACTCTTGCTCTTCTAATGTCCTGTAAAAAAGAGATATTGTGAACTTCAACAGAGGTAATGGTCTTTGATGTATCCACAAACGTGGGTTCTTTTTAAAGACTGTAGGAAAGGAGCTGTGAGGACCTTGTTGACATGAATTTCATATATTGTATATATACATCTATACATACAGCTGATATTGTATTATTACATCGTATTTTACTTTTTATTGTATATTAATACAATTCAATGGAAATCATTTGAAAAATCATACAAAAAAAAAAAAAGAAAGAAAGAAAGACAGTTTAACAGGAAAACCTATTGTACTACGGTACTGCAGCCTCTTGGGCCCAGCCTTTTTCTATAATTGCATATTATAATAGAATAAATAGAAGGAAATTATTCTTTTCTACCGTTTATAAAATCACCGAAATTCCCGTTTTTATGTTAAGTGACGTCACGGTAAACATGTGTGAGCCGCGTGAAGGAGCACGTCGGACGATACAAACAAAAGCACGTGGACAAGGCTAGACTAGAGATACCTGTACGTTTTTTATATCATTTCTGTAAGTATTTTATTTCATTTCAGACACTTTCACATTTGGTCTAACATGAATAATACAGTTACAATCACACAAGCTAACAGTGACACAAAAACTTGTAAGCTGCGTGGTCGCTCACATCGCTCAAAGCATCATGGGAGATTGTCGTCACGTGGTGCCCTAAAGCAAAGATGGCAGCCTCCATAGAGCAAAGATGGCAGCCTCCGTATCAGGAAGTAAAGAACTTTTTTGGGGTCATGCACCAATGAGCACACGCCATAGGGATAAACAGGGCATCTTCCAGTTTTAATTCTAGTTCTATGTAAATGACAGGTGACAGAGAGCTGACAGTTCTGAAGAGGCTCACAGCTAACAGCACAAACATGTCAACAAGGTCCTCACAGCTCCTGACCTACTGTCTTCAAAAAGAGCCCACGTTTGCGCTCTAAAGTCCCTCAATCCTGACAGATCCAGCAGTGAACAGTGAGCTGCAGCTGGATGTCACTGACAACATGTTCAAGACTTTACAAACGAGGAGGATATTTTACTGGAGGACAATTCTGTGTTTATGAAGGTGAGTGTTAGCTTGATGCTAACCCTAATGCTAATTTTGAGGCAAAATAAATACTAATAGAAAGTAACACCTCAAACTTTAGTCATTTACACTACTGACGTAAACAATCAGATATACATATATAACATCAGTTTTTGTACATTGGAGACAAAAGAGAAAAACACAAAAAGAACAGAGCATGACCCGAGAGAGCTGGGAAAAGCAAACAAAGCAGTATAAGACATCAAACTAAAATGAAGGCACACAGTTCAAAGTAATTGTCCCATTTTGTTCAAAGTCTGTGAAATTAATCCATTTCCAAATTAAATATGCATGGGATTTTTTTTCCATTCCCCGTTTGACAAGTCAACATTGTTCTTGAGTACAATTTCTGGCTCTCTTCCAACAAGAACTTCAACTCAACACACTCTGAATACTTCAATTGTATTAATAATTTATTGTATATTCAGTTTGAAGTTGATCAAATTTAGATTTTTATTTTTGTCAAGTAACCAAATGTTACCTTCTGCTGTTGAATGTGCCAGTTCTTCGGAGAAAACACAGACGTCTTCCTGTTTTCTGTTTCTCCTGTCTGCAAATAAAAATGACACAATGATCACTAGTTCTTGAAGCTGAAAATGAATCAAATAATAATTCAACTCACAGAAAGCTTTGAGCTCACGCTGGGAATGGATGACTTCTGAAAACAAAACAAAAACATTTCAGATTCAGTCATTTGTTTTTTTAATGTTCTACTAAAAAAAAAAAATCTTCCACTGACCCTCAGGAGCAGATGTCCGGTCGGTTTCTGGGGACCTTTGAGTCATAAAACTTACTCATGCATACTGACTAAAGGTGCACTATGTAACTTTTCTGGGTACCGCTTGTCTCCATGGAGATACTACAGTTGACCTATTTTGCATTTATTCAAGGTGTGTTTATAGCTGAAAAAAGCCATGCATTCTAACTGTATACAGGCTTGCCTCTGCACAGATCTGACCTGTAACTTGGCCTAGTGGTGATAGATACGTTTAATGCCTTACTGTGGAACATTCCTGGCAAAGCAATAACATCTCCATGGAGACAAACAGTGACAAACCAGAAGAAAACCATGAATTCCACTGTGATAATGTACATGACTGACCTTAAACAGCACTTATCTGAAGAACAAGACAAAAAGAGAAATACAAAATAAATAGCAATGTTTGTTGTAGCACAGTTTCCTTGTGTCTCACCTTCAGTGTTTCTGTGGTGCCACACAATCAGCAGCAGAATGAGTAGAACAATAACGCCAAGTCCAAGTCTCACCAGAGCAAGAACAGGAGCGCTCTTCTCTTCTGTCACTGAGAAAACAATTAGAAAGAATCTTAAAGGAGACACAGTATTATACTTTTGTTTGCTGTAAAAGGTACAATTATGACACATGTACATCATTATCTTCAGGGGCAGGTACTTTTCACTCAGACCAGGAACCTTTTTGATAATAATAAGTATATTTACAACATTAACTTTGATGGAGAACAATTTCAAAAATAAAATAAAATAAAGTGGAAATACTAAGTCAAATTTGGAATACTTTGAATACTTGTGTTTTACTGTAAATTTCGTTGTTGTTTTGAGTGTTTTGTGCGTCACAGTTATATGTGCTGGTTTATGTAGCTCAAAAGAAGGAGGATGAGGCCAAAAACCTGATTAAATATTTCAATGTTCCATTGTGTGCAGATGCTAATGTTAAAGCAGTTCCTCTCCAAGAGTGTCTGGCTGCAGACCTTAATCCAGAGTCGCCAGCTCCGCAGACCTTAACCAGGAGGCGCCTTTACCCACAGGTCCTGAAGTACACATTGCGTGGACGAAAATAAAAACAAGGTTACGCCGTTACTTACAATATAACTTTTTACTAACCTAAGTAAGAGGTTAGTAAAAATATGTTTAAAAACCATCAGAAAAAAATCAAACTGAATTAAAGATTGGCAGTTTATGGAAATATTGAAAGGATTGTATGTTGAAAATTGTTATGAAGAAATGCCAAATTAAAATACAGGTGGGGCGTCGTCATAATTTCAGATGCTGGGCCTCCGTAACCACAGATATTTCTTTTATTAACAGTAAATCTCTTCTGATCCACAAATGATTAACCATGTCTTTATTTATATTTATTATTCCTTATTTACTCCTTATTTATTATTATTTATTTATTATTCAACAAACTTGTATGACAAATCACACTATTGAACATTATAATCAGAAAAAAACAGTATTGAAAAAATTAAAAACTTGAAAGAAAGATTACATGCACAACATGCATTCATACACTCATTCATCTACATTACATTCAGAAAAAACAAAGCCCCTCCCATCCACCACTTCTTCATAAAATGTCCACGTCTTCCACACAAACAAATACGATTTTAAAAAGCTCCAACTCCTCCTCGTGTTCTTCATTGTCAGATTCCAGTCTCCATCATTATTGACGATGGATCTACAGCTACAAATTCACATTCAATTTGCGATTAACAGTAAACTTCAGCCCTATTTGTTCATAACATGTTACTTAAAACTCCACTTCAACGCCATTTACACTATATTTAAAAACACTTGACGTTATAATACAAGTTTGATTGAAACACATTCAATCAGAAGCGATAAAGTAAAGAGGGTGTGGTGCTGTAATATCTAAATATACACTTCACAGCACGATACAAATTCTAATCATTACATTTTGTTAAGATTAATCAGCGGATAGCCAAATATTTAATGTAATTTCTACCCACTTATAAATGAACAAGACGAGGAATGATTGAATTAAAAACATAAGGTGCCGTGGTTGTTGATATTGGTTACTTTTGACACATCCGGGCTCTGGTAGGACCTCTGGGTTAAGGCAGATCACGTGGGCGCCTCCTGGTTAAGGTCTGTGGAGAGGCGACTCTGGATTAAGGTCTGCAGCCAGACGCCTCTCGTTCCTCTGACCAAACAGGGACTGGGGATTTTAGGGACTAGGTTCTTGTTATTTTGTGTGAAAACGTCTGATATATTAAAGATATAATATATTTCAGAGTAATACATTCTGTCGTGTCTCTTGAATTGTTCTTGAAGGGAAGCTCATTTTTGTTGTTGTTTTTTAGTACTCTTTTTACTCATTCATATGTGCAGCAGCTGACATGTTCTAAACAGCTTTATTTATTTATTATTTATTTAACCATTATTTAACCAGGAGAGTCCCATTGAGATTAAACCCTCTTTTCCAAGGGAGTCCTGGCCAAGAGGCAGCAAAGTAAAAACAGTTACAACAAACAACATTAAAATCACATTAAATGACATCAGCATTAAAGTTATGTAAAACAGTTACACATTATTGAGGCAGTCTTTAATGCTTTCAACTTAGTTTTAAACTCATTTAAGGACAAGAGCTCAGTCAGTTTCCAGTCTTTCTGCAACATGTTCCAAGTAAAAGGAGCAGAGTGGACAAAGGCTTTCTTCTCCAGCTCTGAGCGAGCGAAAGGAGCAGAGAGCAACAGCTGATCGTAGAAGTCAACACTTGTACAAATGTAGGAGGCAGTAATCCAAGCATTGCCTTGTAAATAAAGAGTATGTTTGTCCTGCCTCCTAGTGGCCAGAGAAGGCCGTCCCACTGTGAATACAAGTCACAGTGATGTGTCAGGGCTCTGCAGTTATAATGAACCTCAGAGAAGCAGATAAACCGAGTCCAACATTTGAAGACGAGTGGAAGAAGCATTCTTATGAAAAAGATCCCCATAATCCAGCTCAGATAGAAGAGTTGGAGTGAGAAGGTGCTTTTTTACCTCAAAAGAAAAATACATTACGGAATAAAAAACTTTTTTTTAGTTTCTTCACTAGTTTTTCTATGTGTGGTTTGAAAGTGGGTCATCGATCAAGACACCAAGATATTTATATTCATGAACCACCTCTGTGACACGTCCTTCAAGAGCACACACTTCCGGGATCATTTGAGACACCTTCTTGTGGTTTGAAAACAGCATTTACTTTGTTTTGTCAGCATTAGTTCAGCTAGTTTTAGCTGAAGAAGTTCCAAATGCTTTCTACAGGGATTCAATGGCCTGAGCAAGAGATGATCCAAAGCAGTAAATCACTGTCATCGACATAAAATACATGTTAGCATCAGAGACATTTTGGCCCAAATCATTGACGTACAAAATAAACAGGAGGGGGCCCAAAACTGAGCCCTGTGGCTCCCCCTTGTGGACAGCTAGACCTTCATATTTAATGCATTGAGTCCTGTTACTCACATTATTTGAGAACCATTCGACTGCATGTTCTGACAATCTAAGGCAAAGTCTGCTTTTTACAACGGCATGATCGACTGTGTCAAAAGCTTTTGACAGATTTGAGAGAGGAAAATTTCAATTATTTATCAAATAATTACTTGATTAAATCCATGAATTAAAAGAACTACTGTTGCTGCTGAACTTAAACGTTGTCACGTCCTGTATAAGGTCAGTGATGCTGGAGCCCGTCTGACCCAGGTCAAGATATAACCAGTGGTGTTTACGATGTCCTTTTACTCTGAAATCCTGTCTTAGCTGAAGACCACTGAGAGCCATTGTTCTCTGTAGTGTTCTCAGTATCTAGTGTCCTTGCACTAGTGACAAAGTCATTGTCACATTGTCTCCTAGTGATGTGTTCTCTAATGTATTCTGGCACCTGAATAAAGCCAGCACTTATTGGTCCAGACTCATTCTCTTTGCATTTATTTCATTTAACTTGTCTTTAGAAATCCACAACACAATTTTCCACAACACATGCACTGGAGCAAACACAGGAGCAAACACCAGAACATGCACAGACGCTCACAGAAAATATAAACCAGATTCAGTTTCTCCCTGTGGGCCGACTCTCCAAAAC
This sequence comes from Rhinogobius similis, assembly GCA_019453435.1. Taxonomy (NCBI): domain Eukaryota; kingdom Metazoa; phylum Chordata; class Actinopteri; order Gobiiformes; family Gobiidae; genus Rhinogobius; species Rhinogobius similis. The sequence continues at coordinate 6,201,497 of CM033621.1, read as the reverse complement.
CAAAAAACAGCAGAATGAAAATATTACAGCTTTTTATTTCACAATACAGTTTACTTGAGCAGACATACATAGAAAGTCTTTTTAGCACATTTAATCCAGCCTGTATACACCAGAGAAGAAATGAATAATAATGCATCAAAAGTCCAAGAGTCCAGTCACAAGTTACTTGTCATAATGTCCTACAAGAAAGAGACACGGTTAAATATCAATAAAGAAGGGATTTACTGTACATTTATTCACTCTTTTGAACAAATTGTCTCATGTTAGGTTAGACTATTTTACTAAGACATATTACTATTATTATTATTATTATTTGTGCAACAAGTCACTTAATATTTACTCTTCTAACTGAGAAATACAGTATAATGACAAAAGATTTATGAGGACAGATAATGAGGACACTTGAATATATGTTGTCCCTTATCTTAAAGTCTAGATGACAGGTTAGAGACACATTTCACTAAAATATCATCAACATGTTTGTATTTAAGATTTTACTCAGCATTTTGCCCATTGCTCCTCTGTTTGACAGTTTTTGTGACGTTTATAATTGTACTTCCTGGTTGGACATGGGCAGCAAATATGACATAGATAGAGGTAATTCCACAACTGTTACCTAGCAACCATTTTGAAAACAAGGGGTAAAGTCAACTGAGATTGCACAATAGGGACTGACAATAAATAATACCTGTTAACATCTTTATTTGACTGAATGATGGTGTAAACTGTCAGAAAAATGTGTCCGTTGGGTTTAAATTGTCTCTGTATTTTCAATGTCACTTTTTGATTATTGTAATTTTAAACTTTTATTTTTCTAAATTTCCACAAACTGCATCTTGACTGATGTAAAACTATGATAATATTAACCACAGGTGCCCTCCCACAAACTAAGTCAGAATTAGACAAACATGAGAACCTGTCATATAGAATTTAAGGCATTTTTTATGTTTTTAATCTTTTATGGTCTAATCCTTGAAAATAGCAACATGTGTGCATCATTTTATTTACCTCATTTTAATAGACAGAAAACTTAAAACATTAAATACTGCAAATATAACAAACCCGAACAGTTCTACTTCTAGTTTGTCACAAAATATTAATTCCTACTTCAATTTGATCATTAATTCTGCCATTGACTTTAACACTTTTGGATAAATTCAACAGAGGAGAGAATGTACTGGATGTTTTTCAGAGAGTGTCCATCCCTGTTGCTGCAGTCTTGACTTCAGAATAAACTGTTTCATCTGCAGAAAAAATGCCTGATTCTGTTGAGAAAGACCAACAATTAGTTTGAATTTTAAACCTGTATATTTAACACTTAATTTACCTTTTGATTTGTCTTTAGATTTTCCTTTTCTTTTGAGGTTTACTTGAGAATACATCACCTCATCTGCAGAACAAACAATTCAAGACAATGCATTGACATTTTGAACACTTATATGAAGCAATCTAAAATCTCTTATTCATTTTCATTTGTTGTTTTAAAGCTGTACCTCCTTCTGCTGAATGTTTTACAACTTCAGAATATACAGCTTCATCTTCCTCTTTCTTGACTGAGTTTGACAAAAATAAATAAATTACATAATAGCTTCTCTTTTATTTTTCTGAAAATGCATTAAAACTCACCACTTCTGTTTTTGAGTTCAACCTGGGAAAAGGTGATCTCTACAAAATCCAAAAATATGGTTAAGGAAGTTTGACATTTGACTTTTGGGCCTTTATTGTTTCTCGTGGATACAACAGTAATGTTTTGGGTTACAAGCCAACATTTCAGACAAAATGAAAGTTTCCACTGACCGTCAGGAGCAGAAGTCACATGATCTCCTGCAGACGTCTGATTGGTTTCTTGGTACCTGCAGATGACAATATTTTGATAAAGGCTTGTTCAAACACATTAAAGGGCCTAGTTTAGCAATATTTTATGTTTTTGATTTGACTTCCTGGTTGTAAATGATGACATCACACTAGAAACAACCACACTGTACACTGGGCCAAAATTTGTTTACTTGACAAATAAAAACGTATGTGAATGTCTTTATTTTGTTGTATTAATGTGTAACGGGTCCAAAAAGTAGTTTCTTTTTTGTAAATTATGCTATAACATCAACCTTTTTACTTGTAATTATTAACAGATCTTTCAATTTTTCTCCTCAAACTGACACCAGATTGGTTTAAAACTATAATTTATATTTACAACAGGTATTAATGCACCAAATAAAGTCAAAATTACAAAATCATAAAAAGCTGTCATAAGCACTTTAATAACTATAATTGAAGAAATGTGCATTACTGACCCTTTAAAGCACGAATCTGAAAAAAGAAAATAGAATCAATCAAAGGAAAAATCAATATTACTTGTATGACTCACAAATGAATGAATTGTACCTTTGTTGTTTCTGTGGCGCCACAAAAACAGTAGCAGGATTAAGAGTAAGACAATTAAAAAAACTACAACCAGCAGCAGCACAAGAACTGGAGAGCTCTTCTTCTCTGACACTGCTGAAACAATTAGACATTTATTATTTGAATGAATTAAATCATTCTAGAATCAACAATTTTCAATCAGGACAACCACCTATTTTGACCCTTCCAGAGCTGGAATACGTTCTATTATCCTGGTACCATTCCAGGAGTTAGCACTGTGATTCTGTGCATGTCCAGATGCTTCTGCACAAGCCACGAACGCTGGTCTATTACTACGGCAACACGTACGAGGACAAACTACATCTGACTACAACTACTCTGTGAAAACACAACATTTAACTGCTCATAAACCCGAGCAAACAGATCACAGAAACATCGAGGTCAGTTGATTTCAGTGTAATATTTCATGTTTTTGTGACTGTGGAAAGTCCAGGATTTTATCCAAAATAAATGTTACGAAACTTTCTTCACAAACTGTGTTTAACGTAAAGTGCCTATGACAGATTGGACCGCTCATGTAACTAAAATACAGGTAAAACAAATATATTGTAATAGCTATTGTGTTCTGGTTTTCATGTTTGCTGTTGCCTTGTTCATGTTGTGTCACAGGGGGGCGCTGTGGGTGTTTTAGAAAGAGATGTTAGAGAGAGCAGAGATGGGTAGTGCCTCTCGAGAGTAGCTCGGTTCTGGTTAGTGGGTTAAAAAGGTGCTCAGCGTGAGCTCTGGCTGTAACAACGGCTCTTGTTAACTGGAAACGTGTTAATAAAGCACATTAAAGAAACCGGTCGGCTAGTTCTTTGCCTGTGAGAAGTCTGGGGCATTACAATATTTAAACTTTTGCTAAATATATATATATACATTGTATCCCGATTTAGCAATTTTTAGTTTTATAATATCACTTCCTGGTTGTAAATGATGACATCACAGTAGGAAATGACTTTGTACTCTGGGCTAAAACCCAGCTAATGTCACAGATTTTTTAATCTGACAAACCAAACTTTTTTCAATAGATTTTTCTCTTTTCTGTTCTCCACAAACTACTACTAGATTGGTGTAAAATGAAATGTTTTATGTAGAATACGTATTAATACACCATATAAAATCAAAATTAGAAAACCGTTAGAACTTGTCATACACACTTTAAATGACAGATAACACTTTTAACATTGACTCCTTAAACTGTAGACTGTAAAATAGGTTAGATACATTTTTCTGTCCCACCATGACGTCGACTCTAAATCAGAGGTGATCACCCTTCTTACAAGAACAACCCAAATTCATTTTACTCACATCTGACAGACAGCCAACTCTCTGGAGAAGTCGACACCTTTTGTGCAGAGACTTGAAGCTCACATTTGTATGAACCCTGATCAGACGCAGTCACTGCAGAGATGTTGTATTGTCTGAGGGGTCCTTCTTGGATTAATTGTCCATCTTTGTAGAAATGGACAGAGGAGAAAGGAGCAGACTGTCCCAGTTTACAGGTGAGAGTGACAGCATGTCCCTCAGGCACAGGGAGCGCCGGGACCAACAGGATCACAGAATCTGTCAAGAAAAATAACACATTTAGTCAAACATAAATCCAAAAAGATCATTAATAATATTGACAACCAAGATTCAAGCTTTCCTGAAGTCAAATGAGTGGCAGAATACAACCAGCTGTAAATATTGATGTGTCTCATATGAAATACCCGGACAAATCTACTTTAGAGATTTATAAAACTATACTTAGGCTGAAATGAACTGCAGATAGAATGTTCCCTTGTGGTTCTGCCTGTAGCTCAACAAACTTCTGCTGATGTAGACCTACCATGAACAGTGATGTTGACTGCATCTGTCATTTCTCCTGCACCAGACTCACACCAGAACACTGCTCTGGTCTCCTGAGCTGCAGAAAAGTCACATGTATGTTTGCCTCCTGTTGTGTGGAAACGACACAGCTGTAAAGAGGGTGTGGTCAGAGAAAACATCTGGACTCTCCACTCTTCATCAGAGGAGCTGGGCCCACAGCTCACTGACACTGAGTCCCTGGTGAAGTGTTGAGAGCTTTTAGGACGCACATCAGGAGCCACTCTGGAACCAGCGTCTAACAATACATTACCATCTTAAAGTATTGAGTAACGTACAATAATCAAGAAGAATCAGTGACAGAAGTGTTACCTGCAGACCAGACAAACCCCGGTGAACTGTATTCGGTGAAGAACTCTGGATTCCCTCGTGCGGCTCGACACACAAAGCCGGTTGTGCTGCTCAGGCCGTGAACACTGAAGGAGGCATGTGCAGTCCCTGAGGTGTGACCAGTGAGCGGCTCATATGAGTACAAGCCTGATGGACGAGGAACAGCCCGGTACCAGTAAAACCTCCATCCTGCAGAGGGCGCTGTAACGTCACACTTCAGAGAGACAGAGGCACCTGGACTCAGCCAGGACGGAGACACAGAGAGGACGGGGACAGCCCTATCTGTAAAAATGTGTAAATATACAATTTTACTCTTAATAGCCTTTGATATCTTTGACATGGATATTTCACAGAGTATGTGTAAGGCAAACATGACATTTTGCAGAACAGTTAGGTAGATGTTACAGAATGAAGGAAATACAAAAATGTAAATAAAATGATTCCATCAGTGTAATACTAAAACCCATTGAACCTGTTGGACTCACCGCTCACTTTCAGACTGATCTTCTGGCTCCACTGTGTTCTCTGATATGTCCTTCTTCCTCTGCAGGTGTAGTCTCCACTGTCAGACTTGGACACATTGGAGAGTGTATATTCTCTGGCTGCTGTAGATAAGATAACTCCTGTCCTCTTCCATTCATAAGTCCACTCTGAGTTTCCTTCATCCTCCACTTCACATCTGAGAGACAAACTCTCTCCAACAAACACCTCTGTCCACTCAGGCTCAGGATGTACCACTGCTCGCTCTGACACTGGAAAGAGGAGACATGTTATATCAATGTTTTAAATGTATGTGTAACCAGCGGTTGGTTGTTCTTTTGGTGACACCGTATGACGTCACCCACTGCCGGCACACACCGCTTCTGCATTCCAATCAGCCCAGTAGGTTATTTAGATGGAAGCTGGTGCAAGCAGGTAGTCTGCAGCTCCTGCCTCGATTGTTACAAGATTTTGTAGGTGTAAACTGGTCAGTTTGTCTGTTGTACAGTGTTCTTATGTGTCCTTTCTCCTGGTTTTGTTGACGTGGTGTAACACTGCTGCTGCTGTGGCCACTACACCCTGGTCAGTCCTTGGTATTTTAAACCAGAGCACTGTAGATTGTAGGATTACTTTACTGCTGGTCAGTTTTGAATAAATGTACATAAAATAAAGTTTTTCTTTTTTTCTCTTCACATTAAATTCTGTTCATCGTTTCTATTATATATTATTATACATCCCCTTCAGAGGGTCCTGTCTCTCTGTATTACTCGGTCACATATGAAAGTAGTAATTACTTCCATACACGTCAAAAAGTGTACAAAAAAGGTCCAAAAATGTGTTTTGTTATCTGGAGTAGTCCTTTGGTCTTATATTTTTAGCGGGTCATTTGTTGACTCCATAAAGCAGCTTTGTTTCTGGCAGTAAGTCCGAGCTGGTCCCAGTTGTAGTGACCCTGAGCCTGTGGCGCTCATTGAGAGGAGATTGGGACAAGTACTTTTGGATGACGTCATTTGTAAAAGAAGCAGGCTGAGTGTGTAATGTGTTTTTGGAGCTTCAATGTAAAACAGCAGCTTGAGCAGGTTCCTCAAACACGACGGAAATGTCGGCCATCGAGTGATGAGTCGCTCTTGATGAACGAGGCTTCACCACATTGTGTCATGAACATCACCAGCACTAACAACATTCACATTTGCTGTGTATGAGAATTATCCGTGAGCAGGAGGTGAATCACACACGGGGAGGGCATCTGACACTCTCACTTTGTCCTTGTCTCTTTCAGCCGTCTCTCCTCAAAAACACGACAAAGCGCTGCAGTAATACTTTGCTCACAGACAATAACAAACAGCACTCGTCCTGAAGCTGCAGATACTTGGACTCATGACTCCTGCAGCTGAAGGTTTGATCATTCACAAGAGCCAGAGTCAAACCACTGTCTCAGACAAAGAGGAGCTGCTTCAAATCCCAGACTTGTGCAGGTCACTGCATCAGTAATTATTGGGGCTAATAATACATGACTTCATTAATATCAACATGAGATTATTATTATTATATATGTATTTTTTTATTAATTGACTATTATAATTTCCGGCAGAAGAAAGGGAAAAAGAAAAGAGAGGAAGAAGGAAGAAAGAAAAAAAAAGAAGAAAAGAGGAAGACAAGAGGAAGTAAATAATAAAAGTATAAATAACAAATATAATAGTTCTCGGCCTTACTCCTCATCTCCTTTTGCCCCGCCTTTATTTGTTTTACTTCCAATCAGTTTCAGACTCCTGACACACACACACACACACACACACACACACACACACACACACACACACACTGTTGTACTGTCTTACATCACAATAAAATATCATCAATATCACACTAAAACACATAGTTTGAAGGTAGTTTGTGGCTTGTAAGTTATTATCATTTCTAAATTCTAAAATATACCAAATATGCCTTAAAAATGTAAAACTTCTGGCAACCAAAATCTCCTGCTATAGATTTTGTGGGTGAGGAAAATGTATTTTAGTTTGTTTCAAGTCTGTCTCTGATTCGGCCCCCGACCAGCTCTGATTTTCTTAATGCGGCCCCCTCTAAAATGAGTTTGAGGCCCCTGTTCTAAACTGAGTTCTCTTCAGTTTAACCACAGAGTCACTACTGCCCCAAAGTAACACAACCAGAGGCAGAGCTCTTCTCCAACTTATGAAACCCCTGTGGTCATTGAACACTTTACTCATCAGATATGCAGATACAACTGTAAAGTGCTCAGATAATAACATAAAAGAACAGTGTTCAAAGTAAGAAACCCTTTGGAGAACATGTTGTAGATATATATAACTGCACTCACCGGTTTCCCAAATGGTTTCATAGTTACTTTCAGGTGTTAGAATGAACTCTTCTTCTCCTCTGCAGGAGTACACGCCTCCACGATGTACAGAGACAGTATCTGTATCTTCTTTTAAGATCTCAAAGTGAGAAGAGTGAGCTGAAGTACGTCTGAACCATTGATATTTCTGAATCCATTCTATATAACAGATCAGTTTCCATCTGCCATGACTCTCTGTGCTCTGCCTGATACTCCGACTTCTTTCTGTTAAAGGAAAATAAATCCAGACAAGGCAGTTTGTGTATTTTACTCTTAATTAGTTTGTTAATCATAAAACCTAAAGACTCTTGACTCTACAGAGCACTGACCTGTGTGTATTTGAAGTCGTCGCCCTGTGTACAGTGTTGCTCCATCGATCCCACAGGAGTATGAGCCCTGGTCTGATGCTGACGCTGACAGAATGATCAGCTCCACTGCTCCAGATGTTTGGTTAAACTGGTGATTTGAGTCTGTTTTCACAATGACTCCATCTTTGTAGAAGTGCAGGTGTTTGTTGGAGGGTCCCACACACCGCAGAGTCACTGTGTCTCTGAGACAGGGCCATGAAGGCATCTGCAGAGGTAGACCTGCAAATCCATTCAAATGTGTACAATTATTATTATCAGATCTGATGTGTCTTGTCTCTGACTCTTTCACTGAGTCTCCAAACCACGGATAGATGGATGGTGCTTCAATAGTCACGCCTGAGCAGAGACCAAATGTACTGTCCAGTTAGGCATTAGTTCTGTCTAATTCTGTCTTTTCTAAAGCCAACATTGTATTTCATTGATCACGTTTGTTAGAAATATTCCCTCTTTTGCTGCTCTCCTCTGTTCCACTGCTGCTTCATGAAATGCTCCTCTGTGTTTCTAAAGTTCACTTCTACAGTACCTTCATTCGACTGGTTCTGCTCATTTCAGCTGAAGCTTCACCTGCTGAGTCTAAAGTCACATATTAAGAAATAAATAACAGCATACTTGAGTTACCTTGGCTTGTTCCACAGAGGACAGCCATGAGATCTGAAATGAGAATAGTACACTGTGGACAAAGGCCTGACTCTGGACTTGTATTAAATGAAAGTGTAAGTACTCACAGGAGAAGACCAGAGTCCAGACCTGACCAGAGCCCATCCTTAAACCAGAACTGCTCTGCCTCAGACAAACTCACACTCAAACACATTCAAAAGAGGAAGTCACAACTTTTAGATTCTAAACTGCTCTGCTTTTCCTTCCTTTTCACACTTGTAATGTTCTATTTTAAAGCGCTTTATCACTTTGACTGCAGTCACAGAAACAAGAGGCTTTATGTGACACTAAAGAGGGCAAAAAGATGCACACTTTGAAATTATTTTCTCTTAGATTTTGCACACACAAACACAAACATTTGTCTAACCATTCTTAACTACAGTTAAGAATGGTTTTCTTTATTAATATTTTTGTGTTTGATAGACACAACAGTAAAGTCAATAACCTTGACATAGAATACATACATACAAAAATCATAAGTAGTAGATAACAACAATGAGTGACTACAGCTCGATCTACACTCCAAAAAAGCCTTCAAAAAAACTTCCTTTTCCCCTTTTCCTTCTGGATAGTATAACATTACTGTTTCATTCAGAAGACTCCACCTCAAAAAGCTTGTGAGAATATTCCTCCATCAGACTGTGAGACAAAGCAGATGGACTTCACTGCTGCCTGGTCAACGTGACAACAATTGTGACCAATCGCTAAAGGGGGACGTTTCCTCTAAAAACACAACAGCCAAACTGAACACTTTGACATCCCTAATTATGAATCAATACGGACCAGTTTGGTAACAGTTTATGGACTCTAAAGCAAACTGTGGAGACCTAAGAATCTCTGAGGGTTCTGTGTGCTTTAAACATCTGCACAACAGTATTGAAGCTCATGAAAAGGCCTTTGCATTTCTAATTTTGTTTTAATGATGGGATTCTGTTCAAAGTTCACATTTTAAACACAACCAGGAGAATTGACAAAAACACTGAAATATGAACTGACGAAGATTTTTTATTGCAATTTCTTTCATTTTTAATGTTGTTTTTGTCAGTTATAGTTGCGTTTGTGTCTCTTTTAGTCATGCTTTCGTAGTGATTTGACACTTCTAGTCACTTTAAGTCATATTTGTTTTTCACTTTTAGTCGTGTTTTTGTTGCGTTTAGTTGTTTTTTTTAGTCGCTTTTATCACATTTTTGTTGCTTTTTTTTTGTCTAGTTGTTGTGTTTAGTTGTGTTTAGTAGTCACTCTGAGTCGTGTTTTTATTGCATTTAGTTACATTTTTGTTTCTTTTAGTTGTGTTTCTTGTCACTGAGTCGCATTTTTGTTTCTTTTAGTAGCATTTTTTTGCTTTTAGTTACATTTTAGTTAAATTTTTCTTTCTTTTAGTTGCATTTTTGTTGCTCGTTTCAAAATTTGTTTGACAAATGTACAGTTTTTATGCAGAATAAAACAGCAAATTTTGTTGTTTGTGGAGGAAATTATTGCACTTCAAAAATGACAGCCTTTGCTCTTTTCTGATTGCATCCATTCAAATTTCGATTTGATTTTGATTAATTGTTCAGCCCTAATCTCTTCCATAGAGAAAGTATCATAACATTTCCTGTAACTAATTTTTCATTGAGGAGAATTTTGGTTTGCGATGTTTCCAGTTGATTGAAATTATTCTTTTTTGCTGCTATAAAGGAAACGTCGATGTAATCCCTCATTCGTCCAGGTGTGGTTCATCTTAAAGGGTTTCAGGGGTTGTCATCCGGACGCTGTTTGGAGATCGAGACGTTTCGACTTTTATCCAAAAGTCATTGTCAATCAGAGAGCTGGTATGGGAGCTCAGGCTTATATGCTCCTCTAAGTAGTGAGAGTCCTGCCCCCAGGGAGGAGTCACTGAACGCCTGTCTTTGTTTGGAAAATTGTTTGTTTGTCACCTGAAACTTGATAATTGGTCTGCCTTTGTTAGTTTAATAGTTGGCCCTGCCCTGTTTCACCTTATTTATATTATTGTCTTAGATCTATTGTTCTATTGATAGCTGGCTGTTGCTCCCTCATCACGGCTGATGACCTCATTAACATTTGACTGGTCTATTGATTTGGACCAGGGTGTTAGGAGGCTGTCATAAATCTTAGCCAAATTAAATCTTAAGCCTCCATTCCTGTTTAGAGAAGGATTCTCTCTTTTGACAAAAATAGCCTCCTTCACTCCTCTTTCAAACCAGTTCTTCTCTCTGCTCAATATCTTCACCTCACTGTCCTCAAACGAGTGGTTTGTAGCTTTTAGGTGCAGATGGACTGCACTTTGCGGTCCTGTGGAGGTAGATCTTCTGTGTTGGTACAGCCTTTTGTGCAGTGGCTCTTTGGTCTCTCCTATGTAAGATAAGATAAGATAAGATAAGAGATCCTTTATTTGTCCCACAATGGGGAAATTCCACTGTTGCAACACACAGTTTAGGACAGGAATGAAAGAAATAGGTGCATGCAATAAAAACAGGATAAATAAACATGGTCATAAAAAAATACAATATAAAGTATAAAGTGCACACTCTTATTTACAGTAAAAATGGTAACTAAAGTGTCTTAAGTGTATGTTATATACAGTAAGTGGATATGGTGAGGTAAGAGTCACGTTCTTTACAACTGTCCTCACTGCACTCTATCGAATAAACTACATTGCTCTGTTTCTCTGTTGGCATCTTGTCTTTCGGATGGACCAGTTTTTTTTAAGAGTGTTGCCTGGTTTGAAATAAACAGGGATGTCGTGTTGTCACGCAAACCTAGTTTTGGTGGATTGGCTCCGCCGTGTATCCGAGCCAGGTGCTCCAGTCCGAGCTGTTTAATGTCCAGCTGCAGGGTCGTGGTCAACGCTGTAGACCTTAATCTGTTACATACTAATCCATCTTTATATCACGTGCCCTGAGATGTTCCTGGAGGTGTCATTGCCGTCTTGCCTTTTCTTGCCTTTTGCCGTTGGTTGCCTTGGATCGCCACCATGTAAATCCTTCAATGGTACAACTTTGTGAATGGGACTAACTTTTGTGCAACTATGAACTGTGACGATGGAACGACGAGGAAAATGGATTACACAAGAAAACAAACTGTTCAATTATTTCCAGCTAACTGATAGTAATAAATGTTGTGTACAACTTAAACCCTGTCTCTGTCTACTCAACGACGAACTTGTGTGTCTCATTTGAACTGGTCCTGAGCCTCTCAGGTGGTGTTGTTTTGCTATTTATAAATGTCACAGCTAATGCTAAAGAATAAGTGCAACACTGACCGCTCTGCTACACATGCTTTGGTTTTTAGCTCGTCGGAGCTTTAGACTTTGGGGCCAACTTTAAACCAATCAGAGACTTGATAGTGTCCAGACTTTTATCCATTTTCAAATAGAAACAGGGACTTTTAAAAAGATGAATCCAGCTTCCAAAGGAATGTGCTGAAGTGGGGAAAAAGGAGTGGTCTGTTGTTGTCACCTTGAATTGCTTACAGTTATATTTACTTCAAATTTTATAAAGCACAGCACATGTTAAAATATCTAAAACTAAAAGAGTCACACCCAAAATGATTTGTTTTCTAAAAATAGTCTTGTATTTTGCTACAAAGGCACATCACACGCATTACAGAAGAAAAGGTGTTATATCCTGAGACGTCAAGAACACTGGTCTCTGGTTCATTCTATTCTAGAGAAGCTGCTCTGCATAAACCAAATATCAGCACAGTGTCTGGATATTCAAGAGCCTTTATTTCACAACAACTTATGTACAGTTTACTGAAGCAGACATGCAGAGACATTATTTTTATTTTATTAAAATGTTTTTTTTTTTTATTCTACAAAAGTGGAAGGCCACCTTCAATCAGTTCTATATACATGAGTAAATATGTTCTGTTGGGTTCCACCACAGGCCCAAAGTTCTGAAGACATGGCTCCAGTCACAGATGACTCTTGCTCTTCTAATGTCCTGTAAAAAAGAGATATTGTGAACTTCAACAGAGGTAATGTTTGTTTGTTTGTTTGTTTTGTTTTTTTTTGGTCGGGACAGTGCATGTTAATGAACATACATGATATACATGCTGTGAACACACCAGATTGTAGCCTTGGGCTAATTTCCATCTGTTGTCCCGCATTCACTCTCACAACACTCTCATTCATACACCAGCCAATGAATATTATCATTCATTCATTCACACAGACACAGACAACCATTCACTCTCACATTCATACACTACGGACAATTTTTAGAGTTTCCAATTAACCTACACAGTCATGTCTTTGGACGGTGGGAGGAAGCCGGAGAACCCGGAGAGAACCCATGGTAACACGGGGAGGACATGCAGACTCCACCCAGAGAGATCTTGTGATGTAATGGTCTTTGATGTATCCACAAACGTGGGTTCTTTTTAAAGACAGTAGGTCAGGAGCTGTGAGGACCTTGTTGACATGAATTTCATATATTGTGTATATTTTTGTTCTTGTAGACTTCTGTACATGGGATTTTCTAACAATTGGTAAAGTTTTTGTTATAATTTAACTACAGCTGATATTGTATTGGTACACCATATTTTACTTTTATTGTATATTAATAAAATTGGACGGAAATCATGTGAAAAATCATACAAACACAAAAAAGTGAGAAGAAGATTCGGGGAGAGACTCATCATGACAAAAAAACAAAAAAGGGATCAGTGCAAACGAGTCGTTGGATCAGAGAAGCACAAGTTCAAACACTGGATCAAGGAGATCAGGAAGTGAAGCACAGACACCATCAACAGAGATGAAGGAGCCTTCCTCCTCTCACACACGAGACACTCTTCTCCAGAGACCACCAGGTGAAGGAGGCGTGGTCAGTCTGAGGAGGCGTGGTCAGTCTGAGGAGGCGTGGTCAGTCTGTCAGTTTGTGGAGGCGTGGACAGACTGAGGAGGCGTGGTCAGTCAGGAAGTAACAACAGGTGATAAATGACCATGGATGTATTAAATGAACTGGATAAGGCACGCCCCTCTGTCCGTGTCCCAGATTGATTAGTGGCCGTGCAAGGTACTGCAGCCTCTTGGGCCAAGCCTTTTTCTATAATTGCAGACAGTACTTAATTATTATTGGTGTTTAAATAAAATAGAAGGAAATGTTCTTTTCTACCGTTTCTAAAATCACAGAAATTACCGTTTTTATGTTAAGTGACATCACCAGAAACACGTGTGAGCCACGTGAAGGAGCACGTCGGACGATACCAACAGAAGCACGAGGACATGGTTAGACTAGCGATACCTGTAAGTTGTATTTTATTTCATTTCAGATGCTTTTGCTTTACATTTGGTCTAACATGAAGAAGTTACAATCACACAAGCTAACATTGACACAAAAACTTGTAAGCTGCGTGGTCGCTCACGTCACTCAAAGCATCATGGGGGATTGTCGTCACGTGGTGCCCTAAAACAAAGATGGCAGCCTCCGTATCAGGAAGTAAAGAACTTTTTTTTGGGGTCATGCACCAATGAGCACACGCCATAGGGAGGAACAGGGCACTGTTTTGGGTTCATCTTCCAGTTTTAATTCTAGTTCTATGTAAATGAAAGGTGACAGAGCGCTGACAGTTCTGAAGAGGCTCACAGCTAACAGCACACACATGTCAACAAGGTCCTCACAGCTCCTGACCTACTGTTTTCAAAAAGAACCCACGTTTGGGCTCTAAAGTCCCTCTATCCTGACAGATCCAGCAGTGAACAGTGTTTGAAGTTGATCAAATTTAGATTTTTATTTTTGTCAAGTAACCAAATGTTACCTTCTGCTGTTGAATGTGCCAGTTCTTCGGCAAAAACACAGACTTCTTCCTGTTTTCTGTTTCTCCTGTCTGCAAATAAAAATGACACAATGATCACTGGTTCTTGAAGCTGAAAATGAATCAAATAATAATTCAACTCACAGAAAGCTTTGAGCTCACGCTGAGAATGGATGACTTCTAAAAAAAAAAAAAAACACGTGTCAGATTCAGTCATTTGTTTTTTTGTTTTGTTTTTTATGTTACACATAAAAAAAGAAATCTTCCACTGACCCTCAGGAGCAGATGTCCGGTCGGTTTCTGGGGACCTTTGAGTCATAAAACTTACTCATGCATACTGACTAAAGGTGCACTACGTAACTTTTCTGGGTACCGCTTGTCTCCATGGAGATACTACAGTTGACCTATTTTGCATTTATTCAAGGTGTGTTTATAACTGAAAAAAGCCATGCATTCTAACTGTATACAGGCTTGCCTCTGCACAGATCTGACCTGTAACTTGGCCTAGTGGTGATAGATACGTTTAATGCCTTACTGTGGAACATTCCTGGCAAAGCAATAACATCTCCATGGAGACAAACAGTGACAAACCAGAAGAAAACCATGAATTCCACTGTGATAATGTACATGACTGACCTTAAACAGCACTTATCTGAAGAACAAGACAAAAAGAGAAATACAAAATAAATAGCAATGTTTGTTGTAGCACAGTTTCCTTGTGTCTCACCTTCAGTGTTTCTGTGGTGCCACACAATCAGCAGCAGAATGAGTAGAACAATAACGCCAAGTCCAAGTCTCACCAGAGCAAGAACAGGAGCGCTCTTCTCTTCTGTCACTGAGAAAACAATTAGAAAGAATCTTAAAGGAGACACAGTATTATACTTTTGTTTGTAAAAGGTACAATTATGACACATGTACATCATTATCTTCTATTTTGGACATTTTAAATCGCCCCTTGATCCAAACGATTCATTCAAAGAAACAGGTCCCACTAACTTGGGGTTGAAAACTGCGTTTATTGTAAATTTCATTGTTGTTTAGCGTGTTATATGTGCTGGTTCATGTAGCTCAAAAGAAGTAGGATGAAATTAAATATTTAAACGTTCCATTGTGTGCAGATGCTAATGTTAAAGCAGTTCCTCTGACCAAACAGGGACTGGGGATTTTAGGGACTTGGTTCTTGGTACTTTCATGTGTTATTATAATCTCTATTACAGACATGAAGTTAATGAAAAATCGTTAGGGACCTGTGGATGGAAATCACATGAGGGCAGCAGGGGCGGACAAGGAATTTGGGGCCCAAGGCAAAATTAAAAAACATGCAGGTCCCACCTCATTAAGAGTGATTTATGTAACTTTTCTGTCGGGTCTCTTGAACTGTTCTTGAAGGGAAACTTGTATTTTTTTTTTAACTAATTACTTCTTTTTTTTTACTTCAATAATATAAATATAATATTCAATAATTATCACTATTATTTTGGATTTTTTTGTTCCATCCCTATAAATAGATTCACTCACTAAGGTGCTGATCACACAATGCCCTTTCACACAACTTGTTCAACAACATCTTTGAGGTGCTTGCCCTAATTACCTTCAATCAGTTTTACTCACATCTGACAGACAGCCAACTCTCTGGAGAAGTCAACACCTTTTGTGCAGAGACTTGAAGCTCACATTTGTATGAACCCTGATCAGACGCAGTCACTGCAGAGATGTTGTATTGTCTGAGGGGTCCTTCTTGGATTAATTGTCCATCTTTGTAGAAATGGACAGAGGAGAAAGGAACAGACTGTCCCAGTTTACAGGTGAGAGTGACAGCATGTCCCTCAGGCACAGGGAGCGCCGGGACCAACAGGATCACAGAATCTGTCAAGAAAATAATTTTAGTCCTGGTCCATGTAAATAAACATTTTCTCGTTCTGTTGTTGCACCGTTTGTCAAAGCACATTTCCCGTTTGTTCATTGACAATAGCAGTAAAGGTCTCTTAGACTGATTCTCTCATGAGGTGCCACTTGGTCTGCAACAACATTTCTCTACAGCTCAACAAGATGAAGCTTTAACAGTACTTGGCCTTCAGGGAGGTCCACAAACCAGACTGGGTGGGTAGGACTCCATCAGTCAAGGGATAGGGGCTGCACTCTCCACTGTTTGTGGCTCTACCTGTAATTATATATAACAACTTGCCTAGAAAAGTGCTGACATGTAGACCTACCATGAACAGTGATGTTGACTGCATCTGTCATTTCTCCTGCACCAGACTCACACCAGAACACTGCTCTGGTCTCCTGAGCTGCAGAAAAGTCACATGTATGTTTGCCTCCTGTTGTGTGGAAAGGACACAGCTGTAAAGAGGGTGTGGTCAGAGAAAACATCTGGACTCTCCACTCTTCATCAGAGGAGCTAGGGCCACAGCTCACTGACACTGAGTCCCTGGTGAAGTGTTGTGAGCTTTTAGGACGCACATCAGGAGCCACTCTGGAACCAGCGTCTAACAATACATTACCATCTTAAAGTACTGAGTAACGTACAATTATCAAGAAGAATCAGTGACAGAAGTGTTACCTGCAGACCAGACAAACCCCGGTGAACTGTATTCGGTGAAGAACTCTGGATTCCCTCGTGCGGCTCGACACACAAAGCCGGTTGTGCTGCTCAGGCCGTGAACACTGAAGGAGGCATGTGCAGTCCCTGAGGTGTGACCAGTGAGCCGCTCATATGAGTACAAGCCTATTGGACGAGGAACAGCCCGGTACCAGTAAAACATCCATCCTGCAGAGGGCGCTGTAACGTCACACTTCAGAGAGACAGAGGCACCTGGACTCAGCCAGGACGGAGACACAGAGAGGACGGGGACAGCCCTATCTGTAAAAATGTGTAAATATACAATTTTACTCTTGAAAAAAATACGGTTCCAACTTTGGCCCTTGGAAGTATTTCAGTGATATGTCACATTATAATATTTAGCAATATGAGGCTAACAGGATATTTGGTAGAACTTTCAAGTAGACGTTACACAATGAAGGAAATACAAGCACTAAAATGATTGCATCAGTGTAATACTAAAACCCATTGAACCTGTTGGACTCACCGCTCACTTTCAGACTGATCTTCTGGCTCCACTGTGTTCTCTGATATGTCCTTCTTCCTCTGCAGGTGTAGTCTCCACTGTCAGACTTGGACACATTGGAGAGTGTATATTCTCTGGCTGCTGTAGATAAGATAACTCCTGTCCTCTTCCATTCATAAGTCCACTCTGAGTTTCCTTCATCCTCCACCTCACATCTGAGAGACAAACTCTCTCCAACAAACACCTCTGTCCACTCAGGCTCAGGATGTACCACTGCTCGCTCTGACACTGGAAAGAGGAGACATGTTATATCAATGTTTTAAATGTATGTGTAACCAGCGGTTGGTTGTTCTTTTGGTGACACCGTATGACGTCACCCACTGCTGGCACACACCGCTTCTGCATTCCAATCAGCCCAGTAGGTTATTTAGATGGAAGCTGGTGCAAGCAGGTAGTCTGCAGCTCCTGCCTTGATTGTTACAAGATTTTGTAGGTGTAAACTGGTCAGTTTGTCTGTTGTACAGTGTTCTTATGTGTCCTTTCTCCTGGTTTTGTAGACGTGGTGTAACACTGCTGCTGCCGTGGCCACTACACCCTGGTCAGTCCTTGGTATTTAAACCAGAGCACTGTACATTGTAGGAATACTTTACCTCTGGTCAGTTTTGAATAAATGTACATAAAATAATTTTTTTCTTTCTTTCTCTTCACATTAAATTCTGTTCATCGTTTCTATTATATATTATTATACATCCCCTTCAGAGGGTCCTGTCTCTCTGTATTACTCGGTCACATATGAAAGTAGTAATTACTTCCATACCAATGAAAAAGTGTACAAAAGAGGTCCAAAAATGTGTTTTGTTATCGGGAGTAGTCCTTTGGTCTTATATTTTTAGCGGGTCATTTGTTGACTCCATAAAGCAGCTTTGTTTCTGGCAGTAAGTCCGAGCTGGTCCCAGTTGTAGTGACCCTGAGCCTGTGGCGCTCATTGAGAGGAGATTGGGGCAAGTACTTTTGGATGACGTCATTTGTAAAAGAAGCAGGCTGAGTGTGTAATGTGTTTTTGGAGCTTCAATGTAAAACAGCAGCTTGAGCAGGTTCCTCAAACACGACGGAAATGTCGGCCATCGAGTGATGAGTCGCTCTTGATGAACGAGGCTTCACCACATTGTGTCATGAACATCACCAGCACTAACAACATTTACAGCTGTGTGTGAGAATTATCCGTGAGCAGGAGGTGAATCACAGACGGGGAGGGCATCTGACACTCTCACTTTGTCCTTGTCTCTTTCAGCCGTCTCTCCTCAATAACACGACAAAGCGCTGCAGTAATACTTTGCTCACAGACAATAACAAACAGCACTCGTCCTGAAGCTGCAGATACTTGGACTCATGACTCCTGCAGCTGAAGGTTTGATCATTCACAAGAGCCAGAGTCAAACCACTGTCTCAGACAAAGAGGAGCTGCTTCAAATCCCAGACTTGTGCAGGTCACTGCATCAGTAATTATTGGAGCTAATAATACATGACTTCATTAATATCAACATGAGATTATTATTATATATGTATTTTGTTTAATTAATTGACTATTATAATTTCCGGCAGAAGAAAGGGAAAAGAATAAAGAAAAGGATAAAAGGGAGAGAAAAAGAAAAGAGAGGAAGAAGGAAGAAATAAAAAAAAGAAGAAAAGAGGAAGTTAATAAGTAAATAATAAAAGTATAAATAAGAAATATAATAGTTCTCGGCCTTACTCCTCATCTTCTTTTTGTCCCGCCTTTATTTGTTTTATTTCCAATCAGTTTCAGACTCCTGACACTCTCCCGAACACACACACACACACACACACACACACACACACACACACACACACACATACAATATCCTTTGTCCTTCCTGTTGTACTGTCTTACATCACAATAAAATATCATCAATATCACACTAAAACACATAGTTTGAATCTAGTTTGTGGCTTGTAAGTTATCATCCTTTCTAAATTCTAAAATATACCAAATATGCCTTAAAAATGTAAAACTTCTGGCAACCAAAATCTCCTGCTATAGATTTTGTGGGTGAGGAAAATGTATTTTAGTTTGTTTCAAGTCTGTCTCTGATTCGGCCCCCGACCAGCTCTGATTTTCTTAATGCGGCCCCCTCTAAAATGAGTTTGAGGCCCCTGTTCTAAACTGAGTTCTCTTCAGTTTAACCACAGAGTCACTACTGCCCCAAAGTAACACAACCAGAGGCAGAGGTCTTCTCCAACTTATGAAACCCCTGTGGTCATTGAACACTTTACTCATCAGATATGCAGATACAACTGTAAAGTGCTCAGATAATAACATAAAAGAACAGAGTGTTCAAAGTAAGAAACCCTTTGGAGAACATGTTGTAGATATATATAACTGCACTCACCGGTTTCCCAAATGGTTTCATAGTTACTTTCAGGTGTTAGAATGAACTCTTCTTTTCCTCTGCAGGAGTACACGCCTCCACGATCTACAGAGACAGTATCTGTATCTTCTTTTAAGATCTCAAAGTGAGAAGAGTAAGCTGAAGTACGTCTGAACCATTGATATTTCTGAATCCATTCTATACGACAGATCAGTTTCCATCTGCCATGACTCTCTGTGCTCTGCCTGATACTCCGACTTCTTTCTGCTAAAGGAAAATAAATCCAGACAAGGCAGTTTGTGTATTTTACTCTTAATTAGTTTGTTAATCATAAAACTGAAAGACTCTTGACTCTACAGAGCACTGACCTGTGTGTATTTGAAGTCGTCGCCCTGTGTACAGTGTTGCTCCATCGATCCCACAGGAGTATGAGCCCTGGTCTGATGCTGACGCTGACAGAATGATCAGCTCCATTGTGCTTTCAGATGTTCGATTAAACTGGTGATTTGAGTCTGTTTTCACAATGACTCCATCTTTGTAGAAGTGCAGGTGTTTGTTGGAGGGTCCCACACACCGCAGAGTCACTGTGTCTCTGACACAGGCCCGTGGAGGCATCTGCAGAGGTAGACCTGCAAATCCATTCAAATGTGTACAATTATTATTATCAGATCTGATGTGTCTTCTCTTGGACATTCTCTGACTGAAACAACAACTAAACACAGACTTCTGAAGCAAACATGATCCTGCTGTTGTAAAATGTGCTTTTGATACAGTTTTAATGTCTAACTATTAAGCATGCATTTTTACCCACCAGTCTCCCAAATGTCGACTGCATCACTTTCTTTAGTGATGATCATCTCTTCCGTCCCTCTGCAGGAGTACACTCCTCCACGAGTTACACTTATAATATTTGTGTGTACATTCAAGATTTCAAAGTTTGGGGCATTAAGTGAAGAGCGTCTGAGCCACTGAGGGTTTATAAAGCCCTGTACAGAACATTCCAGAGTCACACTGTCCTGGTCTGGAACTGTCCTGCTGGAAGCTCTCAGCCAAATCCTGCGTGTCCCCCCTGCAGTGAGAGTCATTCACACATCAGGAATCAACACAGTGTATTATGTGATATTTGTAAGTCATTTTGTTGAGTAATAAAATATGACAAATACTTACAAACAATAGACAGTGGTGCCTGAGCATATCCTCTGCCGTCGCTCACACATGAATAAACTCCACCATCTGTAGATGAGACTGAGCTGATCCTCAGCTCCACTGTGGTGTTTGTCCTTATGATCTGATGAAAGGCATCTTCTGTCACCTTTGTGTTTTCTAGGAAGAAGTTCATCTTGTCCATGTCCGTCCCCACACACCTCACAGTCACAGAGTCTCCAAACCACGCACTGATGGATGGTGCTTCAATAGTCACGCCTGAGCAGAGACCAAATGTACTGTCCAGTTAGAAATTTGTTCTGTCTAATTCTTTTCTAAAGCCAACATTGTATTTCATTTATCACGTTTGTTTGAAATGTTCCCTATTTTGCTACAACTCTCTGTTCCACTGCTGCTTCATGAAATGCTCCTCTGTGTTTCTAAAGTTCACTTCTACAGTACCTTCATTCGACTGGTTCTGCTCATTTCAGCTGAAGCTTCACCTGCTGAGTCTAAAGTCACATATTAAGAAATAAATAACAGCATACTTGAGTTACCTTGGCTTGTTCCACAGAGGACAGCCATGAGATCTGAAATGAGAATAGTACACTGTGGACAAAGGCCTGACTCTGGACTTGTATTAAATGAAAGTGTAAGTACTCACAGGAGAAGACCAGAGTCCAGACCTGACCAGAGCCCATCCTTAAACCAGAACTGCTCTGCCTCAGACAAACTCACACTCAAACACATTCAAAAGAGGAAGTCACAACGTTTAGATTCTAAACTGCTCTGCACTTCCTTTTCACACTTTTAATGTATAATTGGAACGCTTTATCACTTTGACTGCAGTCACAGAAACAAAAAGAGGCTTTATGTGACACTAAAGAGGCAAGAAGATGCACACTTTACAATGATTTTCCCTTAGATTTTACACACACAACAAAATAAATACAACATTTGTCTAACCTTTCAGAACTAAAGCTTTTATTGTTAATAGTATATGTTATTATATATATAATAATAATACAAGTAGTAGATAATGAGTGACTACAGCTTGATCTACACTCCAAAAAAGCCAGGCCACATTTCCTTTTCCCCTTTTCTCTTCTGGATAGTATAACATTACTGTTTCATTCAGAAGACTCCACCTCAAAAAGCTTGTGAGAATATTCCTCCATCAGACTGTGAGACAAAGCAGATGGACTTCACTGCTGCCTGGTCAAAGTGACAACAATTGTGACCAATCGCTAAAGGGGGACCTTTCATTTTATTGTCATTTTTGTGGCTTTTAATGCCGTTTTTATCAGTTATACTTGCGTTTGTGTCTCTTTTAGTCATGCTTTTGACACTTCTGCTCTACGTCACGTTTTTGTCACTTTTAGTCACATATTGGTTGCATTTAGTTGTGTTTTGGTCGCTTTAGTTGCATTTTTGTTGCTTTAAGTCAGGTATTTGTTGCTTTTAGTTACATTTTTGTCACTCATGTCTGACATTTTTTTTAACAAATCTAGTTTTCCCTACTAGTTTTTCTAGTTCCCCTTTGTCCACAGCCACCCAGCAAAGGATCTATTTTTACAGAATGTTCTGTACAGTTTGAAGTTGGATCACTTTTACATTTTGATATTTTTGTTGCATCTCTCCAGATTTGTTTCCATTGTAATGTAAATTATTTGCAGCCTGGATCTTGTTCCCACTGGGACTGTGTTTGAGTGTTTAAAGTTTCATCTGAACCAATCATTATTTTTTATTGTTCTCTAAATTTGTTATCCAAAAATTCCAAAATTCAATTTGTGTTTAAATGTATTGTAAGAAAAAAAAAAGTTCCACCTTGTGATTGAAAAACTTCTATTACTATTAGTAACTTGAGTCAGAGACATTTAATAATTCTTGACTAAAATGACATGATTATGTGGTAAATTTAAGCGTCTGGTCACAGATTAAAGGCCAGAGGTTGTTGTTGTTTTCGTGAAAATGCATGTGTGCATTCAAATCAGGTGAAAAGATGGGTGCAGGTCTTGGAGGAGAGAGTAAAGTCAGCTCCTTGGGTCTTGTCCTTCTGGGTGTCTTTGTTCCGTTGCTGATGAGCCTGAGAGCTGCTGAGTGTGCTCCCTGTCACTCTCTCTCCATTTGCATTTTTAAATAGAAAGCAGGCTTTAAATTTACTTTAAAAAAGTACAGCACATGTGAAAATATCTACAACTAATAGAGTTACACCCAAAATGATTTCTGTTTTTAAATTTTTCTTTGTATTTTGCTACAAAGGTGCGTTGACAGAAAAAAGGTGTTACATCCTCAAACATCCAGAACACTGGTCTCTGGTTCATTCTATTCTAGAGAAGCTGCTCTGCCTAAACCAAACATCATCACAGTGTCTGGATATTCAAGAGCCTTTATTTCAATTTATTATTTATTATTTTTTAAGAACTTATGTACAGTTTACTGAAGCAACATGCAGAGACAGGCATGATTTTAATTTTTTTTTTAATATATATATAAAAGTGGGAGGCCACCTTCAATCAGTTCTATATACATGAGGTAGATGCAGCATACGAACATTTCAAGAACAAGAACCTTCAAAGCTTCATTTGATCACCACTGTCCGGTGGCGATACGTACAAATAAACAATTAAAAAAGTCAAAATCATGGATGACAAAAGGGATAGCACAAGCATGTAAAAAGAAAAAGTTATTATACAGAATATTTATATCTCAGAGAACTGTTGAGTCAGAAAGTAAATATAAAAATATAAAAATAAATTAACATATATAATCAGGAACTGTAAAAAACGTTATTATTGTAAATTACTGGAGGAAAATCGTAATAACACTAAAGGCTTATGGAATGTCATAAACACTGTTATAAAAAAAGGCTCAAAAAATGGTTGCTTGCCTAAATATTTTATTAACAATGGTAACATAATTGATAATATGAATGAAGTAGTTGAAGAATTAAATGATTTCTTTGTAAACATTGGGCCAGAACTGGCTGCAACAATTAACTCAAAACCGACTGACCCACACACATGTACTATTCCACAAAACCCAAATTCATTCTTTCTTGCTGCTACAAATGAGAAGGAAATAATAGACACTGTCAACAATCTCAAAGAAAAAAAATCATTAGACTGCGACGATCTTGACATTTCTATTATAAAAAAAATAATAACTGAAATCTCTCAACCATTAGCTTACATATTTAATTTGTCTTTTTCCACTGGGAAATTCCCAAATCAAATGAAAACAGCAAAGGTTATTCCGATCTTTAAAAATGGCGATACATTTCTTTTCTCTAATTACAGGCCTATCTCAATTTTACCTCAATTTTCAAAAATTCTTGAAAAACTTTTTGGAAAAGAATGGACACATATCTTGAAAAACACAAAATCTTAAACAAATCAGTACGGGTTCAGAAACAACCGATCTACAGAAATGGCCCTCATTGACCTAATTGAAAATATAACTGATAACACAGATAAGAAAAAACATGTGATAGGGATTTTCATAGATCTAAAAAAAGCGTTCGACACAATTGATCATAACATATTATTAAGAAAAATGGAAAAATATGGCTTTAGAGGCCTAACACTGAATTGGGTAAGATCCTATCTAACAAATAGGTGCCAGTACGTTCAGATTGGGGAACACAAATCAATACATAAAACATTGTCCTGTGGTGTACCCCAAGGCTCCGTGTTAGGACCAAAATTGTTTTTAATATATATAAATGACTTATGTTCAATATCAACAAAAATGAAATTTGTGTTATTTGCAGATGACACAACAATAACTTGCTCAGGAGACAATCTACAACAACTCATGGTCCAGACAACAACAGAAATGGGCAAGCTAAAAACTTGGTTCGATGAAAATAAAGTCTCCCTAAACGTTATGAAAACTAAATTTATTATTTTTGGAAATCGAGAAACAAAATCAAAGACACAAGTATTAATTGAAAACATTGAAATTGAAAGAGTTAATGAGTTTAAATTTCTGGGAGTGACACTGGATCATAAAATGAGTTGGAAACCTCATATTGCCAACATCAAATCAAAAATAGCCAAAAGCGTTGCCATACCGGGTAAGGCAAGGCCGTTTTTAGATTCTCAATCCCTCCATATATTATACAATTCACTGATCCTACCATATCTGAGCTCTGGAGCACAAGTATGGGGACATACGTACAAAACCAACACAGAACCCCTATTCAAATTACAGAAAAAAGCAGTGAGAATTCTACACAGAGCAGGATATCGGGACCATACAAATATATTGTTCTTCAAATCTAAAATATTAAAGTTTGAGGATTTAGTTACATTTAAAACACTACTAACTATTTATAAAGCCAGACATAAACAACTACCAGAAAATATTCAAATCATGTTCAGAATCAGAAACTGTTTATTGCCATTGTCAGTGAAATTCACAAACGTAGGAACTTGCTTCGGCGTAGGTGCAACATAAAGCAAAGGATAAAATATAAAAAATATATAAAAAGGCATGCATAAAATTAAGAATAAAATAGACTAAGATAGTTCAGTGACAGAGAAGGAAATTATAATCTAAGGAATCAGTTCAACTTCAAGAAATTATTTTACCGCACAGCAACCAAAAAAATGTGCGTCTCAAGATGCGGAGTTGATCTATGGAACAGTTTAAATGAGGAAACAAAGAGCTGCCCAAGTATATACTGCTTCAAAAAGCGGTACAAATACAACTTATTTTAAAAATATGCAGAAGAAGGTTGAGTAAAAGTTAAAAATATTTTAATTTAATATGGTTAAATAACTACGTACAATATTGTCATTCTTTTTTTGTGAATAACACGCAAACTCTTAAATAATCAAATACAGCCAAAGCCACAGCTACATTTAGGAGATCATCTACGATACTATGATTGTAAAACATTCTCATGTATATTGTCAATATACATATTGTCATGAAATGCTCAGGATTGATGTCAAATACTAACGTCGTATCAATGCTGTCAACACTTGATGGAATGAAATGAGGGGTAGGAGTTCATAAGTTCACACTTCTTCCTACTCCTTTTTGAGCATGGATGCAGCACAGCAGAAAATGTGGCAGAACTTGTATGTTGCTCAAATAAATAAATAAAAATGAAATGAAAAATGAAAAATACATGAGTAAATATGTTCTGTTGTGTTCCACCACAGGCCCAAAGTTCTGAAGATATGGCTCCAGTCACAGATGACTCTTGCTCTTCTAATGTCCTGTAAAAAAGAGATATTGTGAACTTCAACAGAGGTAATGGTCTTTGATGTATCCACAAACGTGGGTTCATTTTAAAGACAGTAGGTCAGGAGCTGTGAGGACCTTGTTGACATGAATTTCATACATTGTTTATACATTTTTGTTCCTGTAGACTTCTATCTATGGGATTTTCTAACAATTGGTAAAGTTTTTGTTATAATTTAACTAAAGCTGATATTGTATCATTACATCATATTTTACTTTTATTGTACATTAATAAAATTCAACGGAAAACATGTGAAAAATCATATAAACATAAAAACGTGAGCAGAAGATTTGGGGGGAGACTCATCACGACAAAAAAAAAAAAAAAAAGAAGAAAAAAAAAGAAAGAAGTTTAATGAGAGAACCTAAGATCAGTGCAAACGTTGGATCAAGGAGGCCTTTGAAACCAGGAAGTGAAGCACAGACACCATCAACAGAGATGAAGGAGCCTTCCTCCTCTCACACACGAGACACTCTTCTCCAGAGACCACCAGGTGAAGGAGGCGGGGTAGTCTGAGGAGGGGGTGTGATCAGTCTGAGGAGGTGTGGTCAGTCTGAGGAGGCGTGGTCAGTCTGTGGAGGTGTGGTCAGAGTGAGGTGTGGTCAGTCTAAGGAGGTCTGTTCAGTCTGAAGAGGAGGTGTGGTCAGTCTGAGGAGGCCTGGTCAGACTAAGGAAGTGTGGTCAGTCTGAGGAGGAAGCGTGGTCAGTCTGAGGAGGCGTGGTCAGTCTGAAGAGGTGTGGTCAGTCTGAGGAGGCATGGTCAGTCTGAGGATGCGTGATCAGTCTGAGGAGGCGTGGTCAGTCTGAGGAGGTGTGGTCAGTCTGAGGAGGCGTGGTCAGTCTAAGGTGTGGTCAGTCTGAGGAGGCGTAGTCAGACTGAGGAGGCGTGGTTAGTCTGTGGAGGTGTGGTTAGTCTGTGGAGGCGTGGTCAGTCTGAGGAGCTAACAGCACAAACATGTCAACAAGGTCTTCACAGCTCCTGACCTAGTGTCTTCACAAAGAGCCCACGTTTGCGCTCTAAAGTCCCTCAATCCTGACAGATCCAGCAGTGAACAGTGAGCTGCAGCTGGATGTCACTGACAACATGTTCAAGACTTTACAAACGAGGAGGATATTTTACTGGAGGACAATTCTGTGTTTATGAAGGTGAGTGTTAGCTTGATGCTAACCCTAATGCTAATTTTGAGGCAAAATAAATACTAATAGAAAGTAACACCTCAAACTTTAGTCATTTACACTACTGACGTAAACAATCAGATATACATATATATCATCAGTGTTTGTACGTTGTAGACAAAAGAGAAGAACACAAAAAGAACAGAGCATGACCAGAGAGAGCTGGGAAAAGCAAACAAAGCAGTATAAGACATCAAACTAAAATGAACGCACACAATTCAAAGCAATTGTCCCATTTTGTTCAAAGTCTTGTCAAATTAGTCCATTTCCAAATTTATTCTGAATATGATTTTTTTGTATGTCGAGTCAACATTGTTCTTACCTGAGTATAATTTCTGACTCTCTTCCTACAAGAAATTTAACTCAACACTTTGAATACTTAAATTGTATTAATTTTTGTATACTTAGTTTGAAGTTGATCAAATTTAGATTTTTATTTTTGTCAAGTAACCAAATGCTACCTTCTGCTGTTGAATGTGCCAGTTCTTCGGAGAAAACACAGACGTCTTCCTCTTTTCTGTTTCTCCTGTCTGCAAATAAAAATGACACAATGATCACTAGTTCTTGAAGCTGAAAATGAATCAAATAATAATTCAACTCACAGAAAGCTTTGAGCTCACGCTGGGAATGGATGACGTCTAAAAAAAACCCAATCAGATTAAGTCATTTATTTTATTTTTATGTTTTACTAAAAAAAACAAAATCTTCCACTGACCCTCAGGAGCAGATGTCCGGTCGGTTTCTGGGGACCTTTGAGTCATAAAACTTACTCATGCATACTGACTAAAGGTGCACTACGTAACTTTTCTGGGTACCCGCTTGTCTCCATGGAGATACTACAGTTGACCTATTTTGCATTTATTCAAGGTGTGTTTATAGCTGAAAAAAGCCATGCATTCTAACTGTATACAGGCTTGCCTCTGCACAGATCTGACCTGTAACTTGGCCTAGTGGTGACAGATACGTTTAATGCCTTACTGTGGAACATTCCTGGCAAAGCAATAACATCTCCATGGAGACAAACAGTGACAAACCAGAAGAAAACCATGAATTCCACTGTGATAATGTACATGACTGACCTTAAACAGCACTTATCTGAAGAACAAGACAAAAAGAGAAATACAAAATAAATAGCAATGTTTGTTGTAGCACAGTTTCCTTGTGTCTCACCTTCAGTGTTTCTGTGGTGCCACACAATCAGCAGCAGAATGAGTAGAACAATAACGCCAAGTCCAAGTCTCACCAGAGCAAGAACAGGAGCGCTCTTCTCTTCTGTCACTGAGAAAACAATTTGAAAGAATCTTAAAGGAGACACAGTATTATACTTTTGTTTGCTGTAAAAGGTACAATTATGACACATGTACATCATTATCTTCTATTTTGGACATTTTAAATCGCCCCTTGATCCAAAACAAAGACACAGAGGAACAACAGATAAAACTTTGACGGTCACAGAAAATATAAACCAGATTCAGTTTCTCCCTGTGGGCCTACTCTCCAAAACCGATAAACAGTAGAATGAAAATATTATTGTTTTTTATTTCACAATAGAGTTTACTTGAGCAGACATAAATAGAAAGTAAACTTTTAATGAGCTCAAACTCTGTGAAAACATAACATTTAACTGCTAATAAAGCTGAGCAAACATCAAGGTCAGTTGATTTAATTGTAATATTTCATGTTTATGTGACAGTGGAGTGGACAGTTTTTGTCCATAATAAATGGTATGAAACTTTCTTCACAAACTGTGTTTGACTTAAAGTGCCTATGACAGATTGGACCGCTCATGTCACTAAAATACAGGTAAGTTAAAATGTATTTAAAGTTTTGCTAAAACATTTTGCGATTTAGCAATTTTTTGGTTTAATAATATCACTTCCTGGTTGTAAATGATGACATCACAGTAGGAAATGACTTTGTACTCTGCGCTAAACTCAGCTAATGTCACAGATTTTTTAAACTGGCAAACCATACCTGCTGCCAGTGCCCTGTCCCATCAGATCTAAGAGGCTAAGCAGGTCAAGGCCTGGTCAGTACTTGGATGGGAGACCGCTGGAACACCAGGGGCCACAGGGGGGCGCTGGAGGAGGAAATATCATTTCACCCACATTGCCTAGTATGAGAGTGGTGTGTGAGTGAATGGTTAGTGGTGGCTGGAGGGGCCGATGCTGCAAATTGACAGCCTCACTTCCATCAGTCTGTCCCAGGGCAGCTGTGGCTACAGTAGTAGCTTAGCACCGTAAAGTGTGGAGTGAATGAATAATGCAATGTGAAGCGTCTGTGTGTGTCCAAAAAAGCCCTATATAAGTCTAATGCATTATTATTGTCATTATATGTAATTGTTGTTGTAATGTTGTTGAATTCATGTTTTAAGGAGATTAGAAGTCGTTTATTTTTGGTAAATTATGCATAACCTTTGGATAGAATCTCCTTAGTGTGATGTCATCAGATTTTTACTTCCTGACAGATTTTTCTACTTTTCTCCACAAGCTACCACTTGATTGGTGTAAAACTAGTTAAAAAAACAAAAAACAAAACATACATATAATAGGTATTAATACTCCCTGTAAAATCAAAATTAGAAAATCATTCAAACCTGTCATACGCACTGTAAACGGCAGATAACACTTTTAACCGTTCAAGGTGTTTTAAGCTAGCTAACAACTAGCATGACTGACTCAAATTCGGCAAATGACTCAAACTGGGAAATGACAAGTACTAATGAACTTTCAATGTCAGAGTTAGCATTAGCCTCCAAACATCACAAACTATGAAAAAACAGGGCTGTTTTTGTGACTGACAACCACTGGACACACGTGAGTAACACCAGAGCAGAGTTACAAAACATTACTGTGTACAAGTGTTATGTGTGGATTGTGAATGTTAGTGATTAGCGTTGAAATTAGCATTCAGGCTAACAACCTTCTGGACATGAATTCACCAAAAACATAACGGGTGACAACAGTTTGGAAGGAAAATTTGGTTTTGCAAATCCTACAGTAATGAGTGAACTTTACAAACTAGAGGTTGAAGTTAGATATGGATTGTTATCACCTCCACAAATGTGAGGAACAAATGTTGTGTCTGCGCTGTACAGAATGTTTTTTTTAAATTATTCTAATAATGAATTAATCGAATGTAACCAAAAGAACCAGGCTGTATGCACATCATTCTTGGAACGTCAATTAGATCAAATGTTTTATCATTTTATCCATCTTGCAGTAGAGTAATGTACTTGTCTCTCATTGTATGTGTGTGAGTCTTATTTAGAAAGCAATACACAAAGGAAAAGCAACAATTCATTTTATTTCCTGGGGAAAAAAATGATTATGAAAAAAATCCTTGGATGGAAATGGAAATTTGTCTCTTAAACGATAATTTTATGGTGTGTGTTTCACCAGTGTGAAATTAACTGCTTAAACTGCAGACTGTAAAATAGGTTAAATACATTGACATGCATACATGACGTCGACTCTAAATCAGAGGTGATCACCCTTCTTACAAGAACAACCCAAATTCATTTTACTCACATCTGACAGACAGCCAACTCTCTGGAGAAGTCAACACCTTTTGTGCAGAGACTTGAAGCTCACATTTGTATGAACCCTGATCAGACGCAGTCACTGCAGAGATGTTGTATTGTCTGAGGGGTCCTTCTTGGATTAATTGTCCATCTTTGTAGAAATGGACAGAGGAGAAAGCAGCAGACTGTCTCAGTTTACAGGTGAGAGTGAGAGCATGTCCCTCAGGCACAGGGAGCGCCGGGACCGACAGGATCACAGAATCTGTCAAGAAAAAACAACACATTTAGTCAAACATAAATCCAAAAAGATCATTAATAATATTGACAACCAAGATTCAAGCTTTCCTGAAGTCAAATGAGTGGTAAAATACTACCAGCTGTAAATATTGGTGTGTCTCATATGAAATACCTGGACAAATCTACTTTAGAGACTTATAAAACTATAGATAGGCTGAAATCAACTCCAGATAGAATGTTCCCTTGTGGTTCTGCCTGTAGCTCAGTTTCACAAACTTCTGCTCATGTAGACCTACCATGAACAGTGATGTTGACTGCATCTGTCATTTCTCCTGCACCAGACTCACACCAGAACACTGCTCTGGTCTCCTGAGCTGCAGAAAAGTCACATGTATGTTTGCCTCCTGTTGTGTGGAAAGGACACAGCTGTAAAGAGGGTGTGGTCAGAGAAAACATCTGGACTCTCCACTCTTCATCAGAGGAGCTGGGCCCACAGCTCACTGACACTGAGTCCCTGGTGAGGTGTTGAGAGCTTTTAGGACGCACATCAGGAGCCACTCTGGAACCAGCGTCTAACAATACATTACCATCTTAAAGTACTGAGTAACGTACAATAATCAAGAAGAATCAGTGACAGAAGTGTTACCTGCAGACCAGACAAACCCCGGTGAACTGTATTCGGTGAAGAACTCTGGATTCCCTCGTGCGGCTCGACACACAAAGCCGGTTGTGCTGCTCAGGCCGTGAACACTGAAGGAGGCATGTGCAGTCCCTGAGGTGTGACCAGTGAGCGGCTCATATGAGTACAAGCCTGATGGACGAGGGACAGCCCGGTACCAGTAAAACGTCCATCCTGCAGATGGCGCTGTAACGTCACACTTCAGAGAGACAGAGGCACCCGGACTCAGCCAGGACGGAGACACAGAGAGGACGGGGACAGCCCTATCTGTAAAAATGTGTAAATATACAATTTTACTCTTATATAAAATATGTTTCCAACTTTGGCCCTTGGAAGTATTTCAGTGATATGTCACTTTATAATATTTCGCGCTCATTGAGAGGAGATTGGGGCAAGTACTTTTGGATGACGTCATTTGTAATATGTTTTTGGAGCTTCAATGTAAAACAGCAGCTTGAGCAGGTTCCACAAACACGACGGAAATGTCGGCCGTCGAGTGATGAGTCGCTCTTGATGAACGAGGCCTCACCACATTGTGTCATGAACATCACCAGCACTAACAACATTTACAGCTGTGTGTGAGAATTATCCGTGAGCAGGAGGTGAATCACAGACGGGGAGGGCATCTGACACTCTCACTTTGTCCTTGTCTCTTTCAGCCGTCTCTCCTCAATAACACGACAAAGCGCTGCAGTAATACTTTGCTCACAGACAATAACAAACAGCACTCGTCCTGAAGCTGCAGATACTTGGACTCATGACTCCTGCAGCTGAAGGTTTGATCATTCACAAGAGCCAGAGTCAAACCACTGTCTCAGACAAAGAGGAGCTGCTTCAAATCCCAGACTTGTGCAGGTCACTGCATCAGTAATTATTGGGGCTAATAATACATGACTTCATTAATATCAACATGAGCTTATTATTGTTATATATGTATTTTTTTGATTAATTGACTATTATAATTTCCGGTAGAAGAAAGGGAAAAGAATAAAGAAAAGGATAAAAGGGAGAGAAAAAGAAAAGAGAGGAAAAAGGAAGAAAGAAAAAGAAGAAGAAAAGAGGAAGTAAATAAGTAAATAATAAAAGTATAAATAAGAAATATAATAGTTCTCCGCCTTACTCCTCATCTCCTTTTTGCCCCGCCTTTATTTGTTTTACTTCCAATCAGTTTCAGACTCCTGACACACACACACACACACACACACACACACACACACACACACACACACACACACACACACTGTTGTACTGTCTTACATCACAATAAAATATCATCAATATCACACTAAAACACATAGTTTGAAGGTAGTTTGTGGCGTGTAAGTTATTATCATTTCATTTCATTAAAACATACCAAATATGCCTTAACAATGTAAAACTTCTGGCAACCAAAATCTCTTGCGTATAGATTTTGTGGGTGAGGAAAATGTATTTTAGTTTGTTTCAAGTCTGTCTCTGATTCGGCCCCCGACCAGCTCTGATTTTCTTAATGCGGCCCCCTCTAAAATGAGTTTGAGGCCCCTGTTCTAAACTGAGTTCTCTTCAGTTTAACCACAGAGTCACTACTGCCCCAAAGTAACACAACCAGAGGCAGAGCTCTTCTCCAACTTATGAAACCCCTGTGGTCATTGAACACTTTACTCATCAGATATGCAGATACAACTGTAAAGTGCTCAGATAATAACATAAAAGAACAGAGTGTTCAAAGTAAGAAACACTTTGGAGAACATGTTGTAGATATATATAACTGCACTCACCGGTTTCCCAAATGGTTTCATAGTTACTCTCAGGTGTTAGAATGAACTCTTCTTCTCCTCTGCAGGAGTACACGCCTCCATGATGTACAGAGACAGTATCTGTATCTTCTTTTAAGATCTCAAAGTGAGAAGAGTGAGCTGAAGTACGTCTGAACCATTGATATTTCTGAATCCATTCTATATAACAGATCAGTTTCCATCTGCCATGACTCTCTGTGCTCTGCCTGATACTCCGACTTCTTTCTGTTAAAGGAAAATAAATCCAGACAAAGCAGTTTGTGTATTTTACTCTTAATTAGTTTGTTAATCATAAAACTGAAAGACTCTTGACTCTACAGAGCACTGACCTGTGTACATTAGAAGCTCTTGCCCTGTGTACAGTGTTGCTCCATCGATCCCACAGGAGTATGAGCCCTGGTCTGATGCTGACGCTGACAGAATGATCAGCTCCATTGTGCTTTCAGATGTTCGATTAAACTGGTGATTTGAGTCTGTTTTCACAATGACTCCATCTTTGTAGAAGTGCAGGTGTTTGTTGGAGGGTCCCACACACCGCAGAGTCACTGTGTCTCTGACACAGGCCCGTGGAGGCATCTGCAGAGGTAGACCTGCAAATCCATTCAAATGTGTACAATTATTATCAGATCTGATGTGTCTTCTCTCTGACTCTTTCACCTGCAGTTAGACTTAAACTTCTCTCACTCCACAGTGCACTCACATGTAACAATGCTTCATGTTCTAGCCCTTTTGAATTTTGAACCCCACGACCAACAAACTGTCTAACCCATCACTATTCCATAATTATACTGTAGCATATTGTATCGCTATGACAACAACATACTAATAATAATGATCATTGTGTCCAGCTCATTGGACATTCTCTGACTGAAACAACAACTAAACACAGACTTCTGAAGCAAACATGATCCTGCTGTTGTAAAATGTGCTTTTGATACAGTTTTAATGTCTAACTATTAAGCATGCATTTTTACCCACCAGTCTCACGAATGTCGACTTTATTACTTTCTTTAGTGATGATCATCTCTTCCGTCCCTCTGCAGGAGTACACTCCTCCACGAGTTACACTTATAATATTTGTGTGTTCATTCAAGATTTCAAAGTTGGGGGCATTAAGTGAAGAGCGTCTGAGCCACTGAGGGTTTTTAAAGCCCTCTACAGAACATTCCAGAGTCACACTGTCCTGGTCTGGAACTGTCCTGCTGGAAGCTCTCAGCCAAATACTGCGTGTCTTCCCTGCAGTGAGAGTCATTCACACATCAGGAATCAACACAGTGTATTATGTGATATTTGTAAGTTATTTCTTTGAGTAATAAAATATGGCAAATACTTACAAACAATAGACAGTGGTGTCTGAGCATATTCTCTGCCGTCGCTCACACATGAATAAACTCCACCATCTGTAGATGAGACTGAGCTGATCCTCAGCTCCACTGTGGTGTGTGTCCTTATGATCTGATGAAAGGCATCTTCTGTCACCTTTCTGTCATTTAGGGCGAGGTTCATCTTGTCCATGTCCGTCCCCACACACCTCACAGTCACAGAGTCTCCAAACCACGCACTGATGGATGGTGCTTCAATAGTCACGCCTGAGCAGAGACCAAATGTACTGTCCAGTTAGACATTAGTTCTGTCTAATTCTGTCTTTTCTAAAGCCAACATTGTGTTTCATTTATCACATGTTTGTTTGAAATGTTCCCTCTTTTGCTGCAACTCTCTGTTCCACTGCTCCTTCATGAAATGCTCCTCTGTGTTTCTAAAGTTCACTTCTACAGTACCTTCATTCGACTGGTTCTGCTCATTTCAGCTGAAGCTTCACCTGCTGAGTCTAAAGTCACATATTAAGAAATAAATAACAGCATACTTGAGTTACCTTGGCTTGTTCCACAGAGGACAGCCATGAGATCTGAAATGAGAATAGTACACTGTGGACAAAGGCCTGACTCTGGACTTGTATTAAATGAAAGTGTAAGTACTCACAGGAGAAGACCAGAGTCCAGACCTGACCAGAGCCCATCCTTAAACCAGAACTGCTCTGCCTCAGACAAACTCACACTCAAACACATTCAAAAGAGGAAGTCACAACTTTTAGATTCTAAACTGCTCTGCACTTCCTTCCTTTTCACACTTTTAACGTACAATTTTAAATCGCTTTAACATTTTTGCAGCAGTCACAGAAACAAGAGGCTTTATGTGACACTAAAGAGGCAAAAAGATGCACACTTTGAAATTATTTTGCACACATGTCAAAAGGAATACATTTGTTATGTTATACTCTCTGGCAGTTCTACAGATGAACTTTTTAAACTGTTAATTCCAATCTTACTCCAATGAGACTTGATATAAATATCTAAAATAATTTGTGGACTGTATTATTCGTTGAGTACAGAACAGGCCTGTCTTGTTTGCAGTAGTCTGTACAGGCTGTGATAAGTGTGCTATAATTTGATTTATTATGGTGAAAAAACACATATAACAACAAGTATAGGAACACACGTGCACTGTTACAAAATGATATGGCCTCCCCGACTGACCCAGGCAAACCATCTGCCCCTGAACAGCTACAAGACCAAGGAACTGTGACTGACTTCCCTCAGCTCTTGTTACTTTGTTATATTATATTCTTGATATTTCACTGTAGAACTGTACTAACTTCTTTTGTACTATTATTGTACAAATGTTTATTACATTAAAACATCAGTGTCTGGATGTTCAAGACACTTTATTTCACAAGAAATTTCACATAGTTTTCTTAAGCAGACATTTTTAAAATTTACATTTTTTAAATATATAAAAGTGGCAAGTAATTCATATCGGCCCAGAGTTATGATTCATGCACTTCTAATATCCTATAAAAACAAATATTGTGAAATTCAACAGTGGTAATGGGTAATGACACATAGCATTAGTGACATTAGGTGCGTTCACACTTGACCACACGCCACGTCAAAACTGGAACTAAACCCAGAAGTTAAACCTGGAGAGGCAGACCTAATGACCCAAGCTGAAACACCTAATGTGCGCAGTATTTTGCAGGACCAATCAGAGCTCAGGAGAGTGGAAATGCTGCCCCCAAAACCATTTCTATCAAATCAGAAATTTGGAGCAGACAATAATGTTATATATAACTTTCAGATGGAAAATGAAACATCTTAATTTCTGAAATAGTGTCCAGATGACTGCCTGTGAACCCTTTTCTACCATGGACCAACAACCAACAACACAACACTACTTTTAACAAAATTTGGGGTCCACAAAATATCCACAACACGATCTGTTTTAAATAATGAGGAAGTAACTACTGCTATTTTACATTTCTGTAGAAATCTAAAATACAAAGTGCTTCTTCCTACAAAATGACCAATGATCAGATCTGGGACTAACCCAGAATCAAACCCGGTCTGAATCAGAATTAAAAAAGGTTTAAACCAGGACCAGAAAAAGTATAAACCAGACAGTGCTGCCCCAGATGCAAAGTTTTAAAACAAAATGTGAATGCTGAAGACTGTCTGCAGAGCCTCATTAACCTCAGGCCAATATTTATGAACATGGAGGCAGTCCCAAAACATAAGATGTTTTGTTTCTCCAACAACCGGTATTTTCTTTGACGTAGTGTTATAAAATACCATCATACATTTTTCCAACTGAATTCTTTCCAAACTGTGCGTCTCTGTTGGGATGTGCATGTTGAAAATACATGCCACGGCCGAAAAGTCATGTTTCATGTGCCCTTATTTTCATTTTGACCCCCTGCCCCTTTAGAGGTCTCTGCACGGCCCTGCACACAAGATCACCCTTTAAAGTAGATCCCACACACACCAAACTGTACAATCTTGGACCCAACAAGATTTTGATGAAATGAACTGAAGGATTTTTTTATATCTAATTCTAAAATGGATTTATTGAAGTTTTAAGGCAAAATTTGAATTTGTAGTACAATTTTCAGTTCAATCTAGTTTACTTAAAAAATAAATAAGAAATTCAAAATCCCCTCTGTACATTAAACAAATATGTGTACAAAATGAACCAAGAAAACCTGGTTCTGTTTTCAGAATTAAACGTCCAAAATATGTGTGTTTTTGGCCATTTTAACACATAAAATGCCTTAAACATGACATGATGAAAAACTTTTAATATGTTTTTTCTTACATTTATGTGAGTAAACTACAGGGGAAGTTTCAAATTGATAACCTTAAATTTAACACTTTTTCCTGGTCACCTGTAGCGTCTCTCCTT
Organism: Rhinogobius similis; assembly: GCA_019453435.1. NCBI lineage: Eukaryota > Metazoa > Chordata > Actinopteri > Gobiiformes > Gobiidae > Rhinogobius > Rhinogobius similis. The sequence continues at coordinate 6,163,799 of CM033621.1, read as the reverse complement.
GAATGAAAGGAGCGCAATGCCACTGTGGGACTGCCTTCCTCCGCCACCAGAGGGCCCCCGCGGGTAAACCAACGGCGAGTTCTGTAGAGTGAGAAGGATAAACAGGAAGTGCCCGAAAGCTCGCGTTTTTGTCGGGTTTTTGCAGGTTTTTGTTAATCTTGTGGCGTTTTACCTTTTTTTTAACGCCATTTTCGGATAAATCCAAGATGCCCGTCATCTGTGCCGCAGTCAGCTGCAATAACAAGTTCGTCAAAGGCTCTGACATCAGGTTTTACAGGTGAGTGATGAGGTTTTTTACGTTACAGAGTAAACATTCTGCAGTTTAGCGCTTATTGAAGATTATTTATCTCTTTTTGATTTTAAAATCCCCCAGCATTTTGCGTGCTAATATTACCTAACTACAGCTGTGTGTAGAATTTCTGATTAACAATAAAAATAGATGCAAAACAACGAAAGATAAGAACAGATTTAATCTACAGTTTATAATGGCGCATGTGAGTTATTATCTATAGATCCTTTAAAAGTCTGTAAACAAAAACATTCTAAATTCAGAATAGAGGCAAAAGTGAATCGCAACATAATGTAATTTCACCGGACAAACTGGGATTTAACCAGTTACTATTGGACTACTGGATTTTTTATTAATTCATTCCTTTTTAGCAACCATCTGATAAAATGAAACTATCAAGCTTAGCTTAGAGTCAGTTTTTACTCCAAAAGCACAAATAACAAAATTACACTGAAATTCAGAAAAATATAATAGGACTTTTATATGGATTCCACCTGGACTTTTTTTTTTTACTTTATTACAAGTCCCTAAACCAAAGTTTTAGTTAAATTAGCTTCAGCTGTGAAAAATGAATTGTTAAAACCCAACAAAAGCCAAAAGTAGTGCCAATCAGGGAGAATCTACAGACACCAGCTTTACTACTTCATATAATTCACAAAGAAAATTTAGGCAGACTTTAAAATCTGATATTCCTCTTTACAGAGCTTGTTTCCACTTGTAGTTAGAGTAAATCAAACACCAGAGGCCAAAACGGCAGAGTTTCAGCTTCACAAAGAATCCAGACAATAGTTTGTGTCCAAAGGGTTCAGAAACGGCTTCAGTTTGAAATGATGCTCATTTTAGTCACACGTTTTAGGAAAAACGGGTCCGATCTGTATGGGGTTAACCTCAGAATATCACAAACTATGAACAATTTTGATGATTTTGGAAAATGAAAAGCCCCAGACACATGTGAGTGACATCAGAGCAGCTTTAAACACATTTATTATTCTATTTTACATTATGTTTTAGGAAATTGTTATCAAATTGCAAATTTGACTTTTCATTTTATCTAGAGATATATTAGATACTATACCATAAATTAGATTCTTTTGAAAGCTAAAATGCTATTTTAAGGCTAGAAAATTGTATTTTGTCGATTCAAATTTGTTGCTTTTTTCCAACACAAACAATTTAGATTTAATGTGAGATAATAATTGAAAAATGTACAGTCAACATTTTGCCTCCAATCGCCTCCAATCCGGAATTTTGGTGACATCACATTTTAAAGGCTCTATTATTATCACATATTTATAGAAGGAATAAATGAATGGGCTCTGTTTATATTTTAGTATACTAATTACAATATTCATACGATATTATGCCAATCCAACAGAAATGTGTTTTAAATGTTTAATTATCAGAGAAACGTGAAATGTCTGTAAAAATAATCACAAAAATGCAGAAATATCTCCTTATTGTCTTTGAAAGTTGTTGATTTTTTTTTTTATCAGCTTTTTGTTATTTGTTTACTATACACTCTCATGTTCATATTTTCAAACCAACATTCATGATATGATCTAAATTTTGACATAATGCCCATCTCTACATTTTTATACATATTTGGGTAATTTTCCATAATCTGCATTGTTTGTTCATATGTAGTTTTAATTTAAATGTATAAATTTGATTGTCCTTTTGTCTTTTTAATGTATTAAATCTAAACAGTGATTCTCTGCCTACATTTTTACATTAAAACATTTAAGTGAATAATTGACATCAAATCTAAAAGCATGCCTCATTTGATCATAGTTTATATTTTTGCTATTATTACACATTGTTTAAGTTGAACCATAGCACCAAAGTTCCTAGTTTGTGCATTTTGGTCACTGACAATCACAATAAACCTTTTTCTGATTCTGATTCTAATATTTTTAGTCTCAAAGCAACAGTTTTGAATTTCCAAGGTAGAAAAAATTGAAAAATACAGATTTCTAGCATCAAAATTGTATTTGAGCTTCACAAAAAGTATGTAATACATCTGTAAATAAAATGACATGATTGTGAGGTCAACATTTCTGTAAGTATTTGTCCAGTGAAACATCAAGATTTTGCCTTCATCAAAAGTGCTTCATATCATAATCTCATGAAAAAAGGAAAAATCTGTCTGATATCAGTCATATGTATCATTGACAAAACCATCTTGATTTTTGCTATTTTGAGCTTTTGAGATCAATCTCAGTTTGTGCATGTGTGTTTGAAATTACATTACGTTCCACTTCTCTTTTGCCCCAATTCTGAAATGTAGAATGTTATAAAAAAAATATATATATATGCATTCATTCCAATCTTTACAGCTGCATTTGCATTTCACAGAGAAATGGAGTGGTATGTCATTTATGTCAGCGATAAGGTGCTGTTTGTCTCCCGCCGCACAAGACACTCAGCAGAATATTTCAAAAGTAGTTTTGTTTGTCTCAGCATTTGTTGAAAAGTGTAGTGTACAATCATTGTCCTTGTTGCAGGTTTCCTCTGAGTAAGCCGCTGCTGGCCAATAAATGGGTGAGCAGTCTGGGTCTGAAGAACTTTGTCCCGACGCCCAACACGTGCCTGTGCTCGGAGCACTTCAGAGCCGACTGCTTCAGAGACTACAACGGAAAACAGTTCCTGAGAGAAGACGCTGTGCCCACGCTCTACACCCACGGGCACGAGGGCTCCCGGGTAAAGCCCCTCACACTCTGCTCATGCTGTACTAGGACATGGGCCTTTTCAGGCAGTAATAATAGTACTATTCTGTACTATATATACCAAGCTGCTGGGCCTAAAATGCTAAAAAGTCTTTGATGCCAGACGTGTTATTTATTTGTTTCAGGGCTAAGCAATATTGGATAGGATATGGCTGTTAAGTGTAGGAATATCGATATTACTGCAATGATTTTGAATATACTTTTTGACACAATAATTTCAGTTTTACTAAAACAAATATGATTATGCTTTAATTAATTAGTCAAACTTAATAAATAAAAACGTAATATATAAAAACTAAATCAAGGCTAATTAAGACTAGATTCATCAAAAGTATTTTGTTAAGCGCTTTGAGTGCCTATTAGGTGGAAAAGCGCTCTATAAATAAAAATCATCATCAGCATTATCATAAAATAAGAGATACTAATTGATACTAAAACTAGTATCAAAACACATTTGAACATGTTTCAGTACTAAAATAGTCCCACAAACTATACTTATTCAGTCTGTTGCTGACTGCAACAAAGTGAATAAACTGGCATGAAAGGCCAGTGCTGTGGTTGGGGACGAGATGGTCATAGCTGTGTGGGACAGGATTATCTTGGTGAAAATCAGGTTCATGCTGGGATCCATTCTCTGCACAGCACTGGACAGTCTGAGGAGCTCGTTCAGTGAGACTGCTCCTGCCCATATGTATATATATGTATATGTATGTATTATATATATATATATATATATATATATATATGTATATGTATATATATATATATATATAAGAAACTTCAATATATAGATTTTATATGATCGGTTTTGTGTTGTTTTTATTATGTCTTATATTTATTGGAACTGTAGCAACTGAATAATTTCCTTTTGAGGATCAGTATTCTTATTCTGATTGATCCTAAAATTGTGCAGCCCAAATTTGCCTCTATTTCTATACAACAATAATTATTTGATATGATTTACTGCCTTCTAAAGAAAAGTAGCAAAAAAACAAAATCTCATTGTTGCAATCTTATTCTGCAGTTAAAACCAGGGCGTTACTTTTCCTAATCATGGCTTAGTCTGTAATGGATGTGTTTTGTGGGTCAAATGCACAGTGTTGCCTACTGGGACAATAAAGTGTACCTTAATCTTAACCTTAATTTAACCATTAAATAGTTTAGCATTCATTTTATGTAATGTTTTGTGACTTCGTGTTTTGTAAAACTTTCCAGATTGAACTCCGCAAAAGGGGCGTGGCACCAAAGGACAATGCTCCGGCCCCGGGCCCACCAGCAGCAAGGAACGCAGACCCCCGACGAGAGAAGAGAGGAGGGGGCCGAGTACGTGCTCTCTGTGATACTTTCTGCTGCACATGTTTTAAGTCTATGTCTTTGTCTGCGATCTTTAAACCATGATCTAAGTCAAATGTGTACTGTTTCTGTCCCAGGGCCGAGGAGGGCGCAGGCAGATGTCAGACAGGTCAGTGCTGTTAGCGCCACATTTGTCCTGCAAACTGTTTAAATAAAGGTCTGGAAAAAGATGTCATTGCCAGTGACCACGACAATGGTGGTACAATACACTTTATTCACACAAACATCTTAAAACGTGAAAAACAGACCTATATTCTTTGCAACGGTCCAAATGTATTCACCACTTTCCTGACACGGTCCAAGCATCCTAATTATTCATTGCAATAAGTTTATAAGTGCTTCACTTTTAGACATGAGCACATTCGTCATAGTAAAGCTAAGAACAACTAGCATGCTAGTTTTCAGACTCTTTCTCAAAACACTAGACACAGTCCTCATTTTGAAATGAGTTCACTAAAGTCACCACCTTTTTCCAATATTAAAAACATCTTCACACGTGGTGAAGGACTTTGGCCCTAACACTGTTACTTTCAATATAGAAACTCAAAAATAACAGCCAAAATCTACAAATTGTGAGCACCCAAACTTTAGCAATAAAGGATTTCAGACATGAATCAAACAGAAAGAAGCAGAGAATGCAGACTCTCAATATAGAGAGATGTTTGGCCTGACTTGACCTGATCAATAAATGATAAACTATAAACATACATTGTCTATTTGCAATTCTGACATCTCAATCTTTTTTTAATAAAAAAAAAAAAAAAATCAAGTCTTCAAATCAGTATTCTATATACATTTATTGTTTATGATAAGATATGATATTTAGATAAATAATCACAGCTATTCATATGTGTAGATTATGAACCCCAGCGGCAGACTGTACTAACCCAGGGAGAGCTGTGGTCACAGAGAGCAGGACTAAGGGTGTTTTCACATGTTAGAGCGCTCTGTGGAGTTCACATGCACCGCTCCTTGTTCTCCCAAATGCTGCACCATGAAGCGATCAGCTGACAGCCGCACTTAGCTCCATGACAACTGGCTTCAAGCAGCTGTCAGAACAAACTTACCCTCACCGTGTGTACATCGGCCCGTGGTCGTCAGCTCTCGCCCCGCTCTCGTCCCGCTCCTGCTCTCGCCCAGCTCTCGCCCCGCTCCTGCTCTCGCCCAGCTGTCGCCCCGCTCCTGCTCTCGCCCCGCTCCTGCTCTCGCCCCGCTCCTGCTCTCGCCCCGCTCCTGCTCTCGCCCCGCTCCTGCTCTCGCCCCGCTCTCTGCCCGCTCCAGAGTGCAGTAGGAGCGCATTAAATGGCCGTTCGGAGTGCTTATAAAGCTGGTCTCAGAGCGGACGTTTCATGCACTCCAGACTGCGACTGTCATGTTCACACTGGTCCAAACACTGTGCTCCTGTTGACCTCACCAGTGACAGTGTGAAAATGACCTTACACTTCTGAGCCGCAGTGTCAAATGTATGAAAGGCCTCATAAAAACACATGGCAAATTTTTGTGGTTTGGTGGTAAAACTGGCCTTGAGGATTTATGATTTTTTTTTTTTGCAACGCTAAAATGTTGTGTATAAAAACTAAAGCTCTGTTTTGGATTCTGTGTGAGCTGCTTTGCAAATGTCAAAGCGATCGAAATAAGCAAACAATGCTGACTTTTTTTGCCATTTAACTCAAAAATAGATTGAACTCTGCTCCAAACTACATGCTTTTACTGACAAAAAATGGGTTGTCTATGGGCTCTCTATTAAAATCTTGACGATTAGAAATGACTGAATCTCAATCTTGATTCAGATTTGGTTCATTGTCCAGCCCATCATGTGTTCTGTCATCAGCCTCATTACCCTTTAACCCAAAACCTGTGTCATTTTCCTTCCAAAGTAATAACTCTGTCCTTCCCCTTTAGACAATCCCTGAACACCAAGAGCAAAGTGTACGACTCTAACGGGCGCCTGCTGTCCAACAACAAGGACCTGTGTGACTGCCTGGACGTGGACTGCATGGGCTGCTTCTTCCCCTGTCCCGACTGCGGCTCCCGAAAGTGTGGGGTGGAGTGCCGCTGCGATCGCAAGTGGCTGTACGAGCAGGTGGAGGTGGAGGGGGGGCAGATCATACGCAACAAGTACGCCCTCTGAAAGAACTGCACGGACCCTGCCTTCAAGTCAATCTGTCAACAGGTTTAAGTCGATATGCTGCCTATGGTAGAAGAGTAAACGCAGAGGAAAGTGATTTTAAAGTGGGATTTTTTGCATATTAACTGTGTACAAGATTATTTAGCCTTTTCTGTGTCCCTAGTCCTTTTCTTCATACAACTTTAGTGCAAACGAAGTTAATTTTTTTGGTTTAAAACAGTCAATAGCATGTGCAATGGTTTAAACTCCCTCCAGACACTGCCCAGTTTAAAGCATTCTGCAAAATTGACTTTTTTTTTTTAGCTTTTAAACGCTTTAACATTGTTCCTTCATCAAAAACATACTTGGAGTTGTATGTAGGTTCTTTCATGCTTGTTTTAATGAATCCCGTTTAGTCCTCTCCCCCTGAGCCTCTATAAACACTCCATTCCGAATTTTTCCATAAATAAAAATGTTCTGTGAAACTATGTCGTCAAAACACTTTTGTTACAACTGAGGGCCTCTTAAAGGAAAAATATTATGCTTTTTTTATATTGTTATTAGCCTTTAAACATGCACTTGAGTACTTTTTAAGTTGGACATCTCATGTTTTTGAACTAAAAAAATGCGTTAACAAAAACAAAATGAAAGCGCCATCTACTGGCTGCATAGTGTCTACACAAGTAAATATGTTATTACTCACGCATTTGTGAAGAGTGCAAGTTAAGCTTGCAATTACAGTGATGGTATTTAGACGGCAGAAATGCTCAGAACGAGTCTGCCGATGATTTAAATACTGTTACATACTTGCATGCTCAAAGTCACTGTAGCATAATATGTTCCCTTTAAGCCTTTCGGAGGCACGCTAGAGTTGTTTTTACCTTTGTAATTCCCTCTGCAGCCAGTTGAAGGAGCTTTAACTCATTTGTTAATATGGAGAAATGCCTGATTGATATGCAGTAATGTCTGCTTTTTTAGACCATTTTCAAGTTCTAAAAGATGAAATGCTAAAACAAAGGTGCAAGAGCATGTTTAAAGGACAACAACAATACAAATAACATATAGTATTTGTCCTTTAACAGCTATTCTATGATTGTAGGCAGAGGTTAGATGTTTACTTTAAATCATTTTAATTAGGCCTGAACCTGAGTACCTTAAGCCGGACTTTTTTTGTCTTATCAGATTTATGGACGTCATACTACAAGACACAAGGAATTTAAAGTCATAAAATAGAACACAGTCACACTGCGATGGTTCACATGATCAGACGTGGCCATGACCAAGGTTTGTCTGAGCAAATACCAGGCTCTAGGCTGCATGTGGTCACGTTATTGTTGTTTTACCAGTTAGCAGAGTGTGACATGCTAGCTGTGTTTTTGCGTTTGTAAAGGTTACTAAATGAATGGGGAGATATTATGATCCTGTTCACGGCGGAGCTCTTCTGCAACACTTTAAAAGGGCTTTACCTGATTTTTATCATTTTGAAAGGTGAAAACCAGAACTAGTTAATGTGCCCTATATTTTGCATGTAATAAAGCAAAAATCTGTTTTGCTCCAGATATATTGTAAAAACATCTACTCGGGAGAAAATGAGACGACGGCACGTTCTCTGCATCTTTTTGTAGAGCAGGAAGTGTGCCGTTAGCATGCTAATGTTTGTTAGTTTTACCATGACAGTACGGCTTGTAAAAAGTGCTCCTCATGGTGAACATTTAGGATGCTGGAACTGCATTATATATATGAGAGATACATGGACTGATGTAAACACTTTAAAATGAACTAGTTCTGTTTTTCACGTTTCGAAACAGTAAAAATCAGGTGCAGCCCCTTTAAAGCGCGCCTGTGTTTACATGTTGGACACAGACTGATGGTAGACGAGGAGAAGGGCACACTCTGCAACCAAAATTCCAAAATAACAGACAGGTTTGATCAATCTGCACCAACTGCTTCTCTGGCCGCCTCCACCATCACGCACCACATTCAGACTGAGACAAAGTGGATGAAAAGTCTTGCCCAAGGACACAACAAGAGTATGCGGTGGTCAGAACTGGGATTTAACCGCTGTGTGAACGCTCTTAACCACTGAGCCCCAGCCTAATTGCTCTTTTTTTCAGTTTGTGGAGGAAATAAATGACCAAAATAAGCTTTCAACTCACCCTTGTTCCATTAAAGGGACTACAAACGTGTGTCAAGTCTTTCAAAATTGTTGAGGTATGACTAGACTTGGAAATGATTATGATCAGATTGTATTTCTTATTACACGCCTCCTTATGTCTGTCTCATTGTTTTAATAAAGTATTTTTATGTTACCGTTATATATGGACTTATTTTCTACATCCTTGCATATACTGTAGTTTTACTCTCTATTAATAGTAAAGGGTAAGGTCCACAAGCTTATAAAAACGAAGAAAAACGTTTAACATTTTAGGCCCTTTATTTGTGTTGTAGTTGTGTCCCATAAATGATAATTGTTACTGTTATTGATACCATGATTGATACTATGTCTATATAAAAAAATTATGCAACACTAGAAATTTGACTTTGGACAAAATGAGACGTTGGATTGTACGTGCCTTTACCTTTTTCTGCTCCCTGGTTGTGTTATGTTCTCCGTGTTTTGTTGAAAATGTGTAAAACTGAAAAATAACATTTAAAAAGAAAAAATATCAGTGGCAATATTTGAAGAAAAAAAAAATCCCCTGACATCACCAATATTTTTTTTTTTTTCAAATTTATTTTTATTAGGTTTTTCATTTTTCTTTTTTCATTCATTTCTTTTTTTTTTTTTTTTAAAGCAATCATTGTTTGTTTTTAAAGAACAACAAGAAACAACAATTGACAATCATTGACAATCAACACCAAACGCTAAATTTTGTTTAAACATGACAACTCAGTTAAAGCAAATGAAGAACTCTTATATATCCAGAGGTAATATCGGTCCCTGAGAGAGGAATAGAAAAGTGCAAGGCATCGAAATAGAAGAAGTGGCCTTCAATAAAATGCAAAAAAAAAAAATATTAATAATAAAAATAAAAATAAATGGTCAGTACTTACTTAGTTAAGTAAAGTAGTATAACTAAAGAATAATTGAAACAAAAATACATCAAAAGAAATACTGTTAGGTCAAAATAGAGCCAGCTAATTGGGTACATCACGGGACTGGAGAGTCTGTATATGATCAAAAAAGGGTTGCCAAGTCCTAAAAAATTGGCTGTGGAACCACGCAATGTACACTTAATCTTTTTAAAATGTAGTGCATCTTTGATCCAAATTTCTACTGATGGGGGGAAGGGAGACTTCCAGCACAATAATATCCTACGTCTTGCCAGTAAGGTAAGAAATGCAACCAGATCCGCTTTAAACCTTGGTAGGGCAACTGTGTCAGAGAGAACCCCGAACACTGCCACCAATGGTTCAGGCTGGATGGGCAACTGAATGATCTTCGACAAGGTCATAAAAACATTTGTCCAATACAGTCGAAGTGATGGATATGACCAGAACATGTGAAGTAATGAGGCTGGGGTTTGATGACAGCGGTCACAATCAGAACTAACAGTGGGATATATTTGACAAAGTCTAGCTTGTGCGATGTAAAACCTTACACTGTATTAACCCATGCCTAGCACACATTGAAGAACCATGTACCCGGTAAAGAATTTTATCCTATGAGTCATCCTGAATCACTAAATCCTGTTATTTATGTTGTTTTGTCTGTTTATGTAAAGTGTCTTTGAGTGTCCAAAAAAGCGCTATACAAGTTTGATGTATTATTATATTATTATTAAAATTAACAACTCGCCAAAGGCACATATTCTTTCATACAGACATGATATGAGACCCTTTGATGGTGGGGGAGGCAACAGGAGATTGTCAAAACCTTGGTGAGGAGGTTTAGATGGGATAAAACTCCGGACTTGTAAATAGCGAAAGAAATGACTCTTTGTTAGATCAAATTTGGAAGAGAGCTGCTCAAAAGAAGCAAAAATGCCCTCAACATAAAGGTCATTAAAAGACTTAAAACCAAGAGAAGACCAGAGAGAAAAGGCACCATCGACCAAAGAAGACTGAAAAAATGATTCTTAAAAATAGGAGATTGTAAGGAGAAGACATTCAGTTTGAAGTAGCGCCTAAATTGATACCAGATTTTCAGGGTAACGTTCACGACAGTATTTTTGTAAAACTCTGTACGCGGTAGCTTGGAGCATAAATTAAAGCGGGTAGAGAGGATGATACACAGGAGGCCTCCAAGCTCAAACAGGCTGGGGCACCATTCAGCTCACTCGCCTGTAGCCAATATCTCAAAACACGAATGTTAGATGCCCAGTAATAAAACATAACATTTGGTAAGGCCATCTCACCTACATTCTTAGGTCGTTGAAGAAAAGCCTTGCGAATTCTGGGAGTTTTATTATTCCAAATGAACCCAGAAATGAGCCCGTCAAGATTACAAAAAAAGGAGACCGGGATGAAGACCGGGACACAGTGGAAAAGGAAAGAAAATTTTGGAAGCACATTCATTTTAATTGTATTTATTCGCCCAGCAACTGACAAATGAAGCAAAGACCATTTCTCCAAATCCTGCTTAACTCTGTCCATAAAGGGGTCAAAGTTAGATTTGAAAAGATCACAAAATGTAATTCACCCCTAAGTATGTGAGGCTGTCCAATACGATCCGGAACAGAAGAGCTGTAAACGGGTAATTCCGAGCAGAAAGGTTCAGAGGGAAAAGTTCACTTTTGCCAAGATTCAACTTGTAACCTGAAATAAGGCTAAAATGGTCTAGAATTGAGAGCATGGTGGGGATTGAGGAGGCCGGTTTTGAGATATAAAGAAGCAAATCGTCGGCATACGAAGAGACCCTTTGTTTGAGGCCACTTCTTGTGATTCCAGCAATATGTGGGTTAGATCTAAGTGAGATAGCTAGGGGCTTTATGGTGATTGCATAAAGCAATGGTCACATAGGACACCTCTGTCTAGCTCCCCTGGAGAGCAGAAAATAATCTGAAAAAGTACTATTTGTTCAGACAGAGGCAAGCAGGGAAGTGTACAAGAGCTTAACCCAAGAAATGAACTTCTTGCCAAATCCAAATTTGTCCAAAGTGTAAAAAAGGTATCCCCACTCGACTCTATCGAAAGCCTTCTCAGCGTCCAAACTGATCACAATCTCAGGGTCTTTTGAATCTGACGGATTGTAAAGGACGTTAAACAAATGCCTAAGATTAGAAAAAGCATATCTCCCCCTTATAAATCCTGTTTGGTCAGGGTTGATTACAGATGGCAAGACTGTCTCTATACGCATTGCTAAAAGCTTGGCAAAAATTGTATAGTTTCCGTTTAGTAGGGAAATAGGACGATAAGTGCCACAGGATAATGGATCCTTATCTTTATTCAAGATTAGAGATATAGAAGCCATCAGAAAGGATGAGTGAATGTTTAAACATGTTTACCAAAAGGGGAGCCAATTTAAGCATACATTTTCTATAGAACTCGACTGGGAATCCGTCCTGTCCAGGACACTTGGAACATTGCATCCTGTTAATTGCTCGCAGGATCTCTTCAGCCGTTATTGGCTCCTCCGACCGAAGAATATGCGTTTGGTCAAGCACCAGAAAATCAAGATGATCAAAGAAAGAATCCAATGACAGACTGTTGGGCACACATTCAGAAACATAGAGTGAGGAAAAGAAGTCCCGAAACTGATTGTTAATTATTTGGGGATCAGTTGAGACACCATCCAATGTCTGAATCCGAGGAATGAGATGTGCCACTGCCACGGTACAAAGCTGGTGAGACAGTAGCTTACAAACCTTTTCACCATACTGGGCATATTGCGACTTTAACAACATTTCTTCAGCTTGGACCGACGACAAATGATCAAACTCCGCCTGCAAAGACAGCCTATCATTATATACCTCCGGTGAAGGGTGGGCAGCGTACAACTCATCCAACTGCAATATACGTGTCATGAGCTCCGATAGCTTTACCTTCCTTTGTTTAGCATCAAAACTAGTGTAAGATATAATATGACCCCTAATAAAAGCCATAAAGCCTTTGTGATGACACAAAAGCAACAAACATATCATCTGACAGCAAACGTGTATTCAGACGCCACGGAACAGGTGAAGGAGGGCCTCCACCCACTACCAAGTCCAGAATTACCGGAGCGTGATCAGACATCACAATAGCATTATGGGAGCAGGAGCGAATATATGGAATAAGTCTACTGTCCAACAAAAACTAATCAATACGACTGTACGTATGGTGAACTGGAGAGAAAAAAGTATACGCTCTACATTTGAAAAAACTCCAAGTGTCGATGACTGAAAATTCCTGAAGAAAGGTGTTAATAACGTCAGAAGAGTTCGATTGCCTGCTAGGTTTAGTCGAAGATCGATCCAGCTGACCAAGCCAGCAATTAAAATCCCCACCAAGGATAAGAAAATGGGAGGACAAATCTGGGATTTTAGAATGAGCTGAAAAAAATTATGATCATCCCAAATGGGAGCATAAAAGTTTGCAAAAATGAATTTAGTGTTATACATGTTTCCAGTAACAATAATATATCTACCATTGGAATCCGCAATAACAGATGATAATAGATGAAACAAATGGCACCGATTTGTGTATTAAAATGGCAGCACCCCAAGCCTTAAACTCTTTAATGTAGAATGATACAACTGGCCCACCCAACCTTTATGAAGCCTAGAGTGAGTTGAGATTTTTAAGTGAGTTTCTTGTAAAAATACAATCTGGGCTCCCAAGTGTTGTAAATAATCTTGCTCCTTTTGATAGGCTGATTCAATCCCCTACAATTCCAGCTGCAAAAGGATGTCCTGCTCGCTGATTTCCAGTATTAGATTGCGATACCATAACAAAACATAGATAAGAACAGAGAAACTGACCAATATAAAATCCAGTAGGCCAAATAAATTGTACAGAACAGTACAACAAAACAAAAGGAACAATCAAACTTACCCCTAAATGCTGAAGCATCTTCCCAAACAAGATGCGCGCACACCCCTCAATACAAACCACTAGGCACTTCCTCCCAACCATCTGAAGTCCCAGCGGAGCTCAAGCTCCCATCGGTCCAAAGCAGCAACAAAAGAAAATAGATTAAATATAGAATAACAATGACGATAGAACACATCCTACATTGAAAAGAACTTTGATAAATAAAAAAAAATTAGTAATACAATATACCTTACCAATGTAGGTAAATAAATAAATAAAAATAATATTTAAGAACAAAAACAAAAACAAAACATACCTAGAACATTCTCACACACACACACACACACACACACACACACACACACACACACACACACACACACACACACACACACACACACACACACACACACACACACACACACACACACACACACACACACACACACACACACACACACACACACACACACACACACACACACACACACACAAATATATACCCACATATACACATCAATGTCTACATGTCCACATCAACCTCAATGAGTTAAAGCTACGGATCTGGAGAGGCTGCACCCTGCAATATCTTGTTAACAAAGTCGGTAGCAGCTGTGGATGGAGCACCCCTCCATCTGGAAGCGTGATCCTCAACTCTGCAGGATAGAATAGGCCTAACTTAACACCAGGACAGGTGTGCAAAACACGTTTAACATGGGTAAACTGTGAGCGTTTTTTGGCAACCTCTGAAGTAAAGTCAGGAAAGATGAAGAGCTTCTTGCCCTGGTGGAGGAGAGGTGAAAAAGTTCCAGCTTGACTTGAGTCTGTTCCTTTACATGAAAGTAGTGTACTCTAATGATGATCGTCATGGTGGGGCTCCCTCTTTAAGTTTTGGTCCAAGGGACCTGTGAGCCTGATCCAGTAGGGGCGCTTCATCCAGTTTCAAAAGGTCCTGTAGAAGTAGTGAAACAGACTCCCTGGGGTTGAGCATCTCCAGTCCCTCCAGTAGACCAATCAGGCGCATATTATTGCGCCTTTCTCTTCCTTCTAAATTTTCACATTTGGCTGCAATTTTTTGACCTCTTCTCTCAAACCGGCCACAGTATACTGAAGAGATGCCATATCATCCCTGCATGTGGTGGCTGAAAACTCCAGCTCTTTAATAGTGGCCCCCTGAACATTGACTATGGCTTGAAGGGAGGTTACAGTAGTTTTAAACTCCGTCTTAACAGAGAATATTTCTGACCTCAGTATATGAGTAACAGTGTCAATCTTAGAATCAAGCTTTTCACAAATATCCCGTTTCAAGATTTCAAGTGCCCTGGTGAAAGTAGCTTCACTTAGCAGTGCACCTGCGCCATGCTCAATGCCCTCCACATCCATTGCGTCCTATTGAGCTTCGTTATCAGACTGAGAACTACGAGCCACGTTCGGTCCGACATCCACTCCAGTGTGCCCCCGTCTGTTCCGAATTTTAATTGACTCCATCTTGTCTTCCATTGTGCAAAAAAATAAAAGAAAAAAGATGCATGCCGACAAAAGTGCCCCAACGAATGCAGATGTGAGAGCGGAAAAAAGAAAGTTGGACACGGTAACGTCAGAGCCTAGCAACACGTCCGTACACCGCTTATGGTTAACCTTAGCTCAGGGAAATCCAAAGACACATCTGTTTTTTCGCACACACAAGTCCGATGCGATGTTAATCCAGGCTCAGTTCAGTGCAGAGGCTCCAACCGTTCGCGAAGTCAATCCAAATATGCAATAAAAGGCTGTCTCGGGCCGAAACCAGACGCACCTGTGGCAGCTAACGGGGCTAAACAGGAAGGAGACCCAGAAGCCTCGGTGGACACCTGTCTCAGTAGTTTGCAATAAAAATTTTAAAAAACTTTTCAGACTCAAAGTATCAAAAGACCCACAAGGAACAACAGACCCCAGAGAACACATACGAGGCTAATGTGTAATAGAGTGCTTTAAAATAATGTTTTTTGTCGCTGCTTAGCGGAGCCAAGGTGTCTTCACTCCATGGTGTCCCCCCAACATCACTAATGTTGTCCCTAGGCACCCAGTGTTGGTCAGATTACTGAGGAAAAGTAATCAGATTACTGATTACTCCTTCAAAAAGTAATCTAGTTACAACTGCAGTTACTAATTTCAAAAGTAATAAAACAACTGATTAACTGAGTACTTCCACGCAATCATTTCACAATAAGAACTTTATTGCTAAGTGCAAATCTTAAACTATCGTATCGTAAAATCGTAAACTTTAAATATGTTACATTTTTTCCCAAACAAAAATTAAAATGGATGTGTTTCTTTTGTCCTTATAATCAAATAAAATATGCACTTCTGATCCAGAACTCTAAATTCTTTTCTAGCAGTAGGACACCACATGAACACAATATAATTAGAGTGCAGTATAGAGGAGCTGGAGTCCTTGTGACGCAGCAGGACATGACACTGCAGTTCTCAGACACAGACACAAAGTGCACACTCACTCGCCCCAATTTTAACTTCCACTGTGTCTCACCCCGTCCTATTTACAACTGCAGCAGCAACCAAAAGGATAGATTTATGGTTCAGATAGTGTTCCTGTAGCGCAGGGCCAGCTCTAGGCATTTGGTGACCCTAAGCAAGATTTTGGTTGTGGTTGCTTAAAAATCAGAGGGGAACACTAGTATGACTTAAGGTTTCAGATCCACATATTTAAAATAATCATTTACCATTTTAGAGTGTTCTGAGCAACTTCTTCCAATAGATTAAAAGAAAAACACCCACTATTGCCCATTGAAAAATTTAAAGAACCAGACATGACATGGATAATATTTTCAATTTAAATAAAAATGTTTTGTCCTAAATGGTGTGATTTGATAATGTTTTAGTTGATGGTGTGCCGCGGAATATTTTTAACCAAAAAAGTCTGCCGTGACTCGAAAAAGGTTGGAAAGCACTGCTCTAGAACAGTGGGCCATTTATTCATCAGCATTTACAGGTTTGTTTTTGTGGCTTATAAATATTCATATGTAAGAGAGTAGAAATTTGAATAAATCACATGTCATTTCTGGTATCTAGTGCATTTTAGATGTAATATTTTGACACATTATTAGGCTTCACAAAATTTTATTGGCAAATTATTTATTCTACCAGTCTTGAGGAGCACACTTGTACATGGCATGACATTTTAACTAGGGTTTATATTGGGTTTTTACAAGGGCCCCCAGCATCAGTTTGTGTGCCCCGTCTGTGCAGCAGCTCACACAGGCACTGCACTGGCTTTCACTTATATTTTTTTGAGGCAGATTCCTTCTCTCTCTCTCTCCTTCGCACACGTCCCACCAAAGCATGTGGCCCTAAACAATGGCTCTGTTCGTTTATGCCATGGGTCGGCCCTGCTGTAAGGAAATGTGTCCTCTGCATTCAGTGGTGGAAAGTTCCATTGTACAAAAGTAAAAGTACTGTACTTAAGTTGCCATTTCCAGATTCATTGTCACACCCAAGTAATTTGCCATTTCCACTTTCATTGTTTCATCCAAGTAAGTTGCTAAGTCTACTTTCATTGTCACATCCAGATAATTTGCCATTTCCAGTTTCCACTGTCACATCCAGAAAAGGATGTCATTGTTACATCCAGGTAAATTGTAATTTTGTAGTGTCATTGTCACTAGGTCGCCAGGTTGTCAATTCCAGATTTATTTTCCCGCCCTTTTAAGTTGCCATTTACAGTTTCATTGTTACTTTCAATTGCAGTTTAATTGTCATACCCAGGTTGTTAATTCCAGTTTAATTGTCACATCCAGGTAAGTTCCAGTTTCTTTGTCCATCCAGGCAAGTTTCATTCTCAGTTTCATTCTCCATCGAAATAGCCATTTCCAGTTTCATTGTCAAGTCCAAGTAAATTTCCAATTCCAGTTTCATTGTCAAATTGAGGTAAATTTCCAGTTTCATTGTCTCATCCAAGTAAGTTGCCATTTCCAGTGTTTTATTTTCCAACCCTTGTAAGTTATCACATCCAAGTAAGTTCCAGTTTCAATGTCCCACCCATGTAAGTTTCCATTTCCAGTTTCGTTGACCATCCAGGCAAGATTAAATTTCCAGTTTCATTCTCTATCGAAATAAGTTGCCATTTCCAGTTTCATTGTCACATCCAGGTAAATTTCCAATTCCAGTTTCATTGTCAAATTGAAATAAATTTCCATTTCCAGTGTCATTGTCTCATCCAAGTAAGTTGTCATTTCCAGTTTCATTGTCACATCCAGGTAAGTTGTAATTTTTTTGTTTTATTGTCCCACCCATGTAAGTTGCAATTTCCAGTGTCATCGGTACTGTAATTCCAGTTTAATTGTCATATCCAGTTGTTAATTCCACTCTTATTGCCCCACTCATGTAAGTTGCCATTTCCAGGGAGAGGGGCTCGTTGGAATACTCCATTGTACACGTCTTTTAGGTCTACGTCAGGGCTACACATTAAATTGTTAGTGAATCAAAATTGCAAAAAAAAAAAAAAAAAATCCAGCCTTTTTTATGGTAAGATTCTTGAATTAGTTTCAGCTTATATTTCAGTTTTTCCTCATATGTTAAAGGCACTGTGGCTCATTTTGCTGGTCTTAAAAATTTAACTAGTTTATTTAAGCAATTCGCAATGAGCGCAAGTTAATCCTCACTTTCCTAATGCATTCCTAGCATCGCGATTGTTCACCGTGATAAGATAATGCGATAAGATAAAAGCTTCTCATAACTTTCAGAAGCCAAACCAGAGTTTTGCTGTCACAGTAATGCTAATAACAACTAGCATTCTAACAGCGCACTTTCAGCAGATTGCACGGATACATTTAGCTGCCCTTAGTACATTTTACAGCAGATACTCTTTACGTTTACTTCACTACATTGCAGAGCATGTATCTGTACTTTCTACTCCACTACATTTTTGAACTGGACTGAAAAGTAAAAGTATATTTTCTAAAGGTTTAAGACCTGCTGGAAAGACAGAGGTTTATTTTTTTTATTTTTCAGCACATTTATGGTGACATCTTGCCTGTTTTTTTTTTTTCGTTTTTTTTTTTCTAGTTCCCTCTGAGCAAACAAAAAGCCTCTACAGAGAAAAATAACCTGATAACTAAACTCAACAGAATGAATCAATCAAGATTACAATTTGATGCTTCAATAGAAAAAAAGAATTACTTTTACTTTTTACCCTTTAAGTACATTTTTACTTATTTACGTACTTACTTGAGTAATACTTTAACTTGAGTAGATTTAAAATGTGACACTTTTACTTTTACTTTACTTTTTTTGCTGCTGTATCTGTAACTTTACTTGAGTAACAAAATTGAGTACTTCATCCACCACTGTCTGCTTTTACCAAAGAGCTCAGCGCCACAGAAGACCCACCTGACACAGACGGACAGGGGTCGGGAATGGAACCTACAACCTCCTGCAGCCAGGCAAGACAGACCCACCCTGACACAGACGGACAGGGGTCGGGAATGGAACCTACAACCTCCTGCAGCCAGGCAAGACAGACCCACCCTGACACAGACGGACAGGGGTCGGGAATGGAACCTACAACCTCCTGCAGCCAGGCAAGACAGACCCACCCTGACACAGACGGACAGGAGTCGGGAATGGAACCTACAACCTCCTGCAGCCAGGCAAGACAGTGCTCAATACTCATCAAGTACTTAAAGTCTATATGACAGGTTAGATACGCATTTGACTAAAACATAGTGAACACACACACAGACAGACACACACACACACACACAGACACACTCAGACACACACACAGATACACACTCACACAGAAAGACAGACACACACACACACACACACACACACTGCACACACACACACTGCACACACACACACACTCACACACACAGAAACACACAGGGACACACACACACACACACACACACTGCACACACACACAGACACACACACACTCACACAAACAGACACACACACACACACACACAAACACACACAGGGACACACACACACACAAACACACACAGACACACACAGGGACACACACGCACACACACACTGCACACACACACAGACACACACACACACAGACACACACACACTCACACAAACAGACACACACACACACACACACACACACACAGGGACACACACGCACACACACACACCCACACACACACACACACACACACACACACACACACACACACACACACACACACACACACACACACACACACACACACACACACACACACACACACACACAGACACACACAGACACACACACACACACACACAGAATAACACAGTCCAAATCCCTCCGACAGTGTGAGGATGATTTGTGCTCTCACACTGCCCTCTGATGGCCACATTTGGAGCAGTATCTATTTTCTAAAGGCGGTTGTGCTGTTACTTACATTTACTGAAGTGTTATTTTTGTTCTGAGTAGTTTTCAGACACATATGTTTGTATTGGAGTAATAGTAATACTAATACTAATAGTGTTACTCTTTCATTAGTCTGTGCAGAGGTGAGTAGTGATAGTAAATTGCAACATAAGTTTGTTTATTTATTTTTACACAGGTAGAAGTTCATTCCCCAATGTTTTACAATCAAACCAATGTTACCACTTAATTGTAAGATAAACTGTTTGGAAGTAATATCTGATTTTTAATTTGAGGTTATTGTATGTGAAGAACAAAACTTTACATAGTGCATATTTTCAAAGAAGAGACACATTTGAACAAAACCATATCTGAAGGAGCGACACTCAGATCATTTCATATTGTCGTCATAAAGTGTTTGTCACTTTTGCAGACTTAATCAAGTCCGAGAAATGTTACTTCAAACTGAAATGTTTATGTTTTTAGACTTGAGACTTTCTCCGGGGGAAAACTCTCTTCCACAAACACACAACTCATTTGACAAATGCACAAACAGACAACACAACAGACACAAAGTGCACTCAGAGTGCACTTCATTGTAAGATGTGTATTGTTGTTTTGTCTGTTTGTGCAAAACAACAATACACATGTTACAATAAAGTATGTTTTTAACTCAAGTAGGAGACTAAGCAGTTCGAAAACTACTCAGAGAAGAGTACAATGACTTTAAAAAGTGAATCTAGTAAATGTACCTGTACTACACACCACTGATGTTACACAAAATATATGTTGAGATAGGATTTACTTTTTCTCATTTTTTTGTCTAACCTTTCAAAATACCAGCTGTTGTGCATTTACTGTTTTGTCCTTCCAAGTACATTCACTGTGATGTCACTTTTACAATGATGCTCTTACTTGAGTCACTTTGTGGACCAGTACTTTGTACTTCTACCTATTGTGAAGTAACATAACTCTCACTTAAGTATAGTTTGTGGTATGTAGTATCCATCCATCTGATCTTTTCTAATGCACTTTGGCCATTGTTACCTGATAACTGTTGCATTATCCGTTGTTTTCCTTTGACCTCTGTGTGCTCGGTGTTTAGGTGAGACATGGGGGAGCTCTGGTGGCACTGGACTGGGACAGCTGAAGCCCCAGCAGCAGCTCTGTGTCTGAGAAGAGTCAGCCTGTGCCTGCCTCGACTGGACATCAGCACAAAAACTGCACCACAATGTGTGGCTCGCCTTAAGAGAGAGGGACGCTGACAATCTTTCAAAAAATATATCTATTCAAAGTAATACATGCTTTTAGTTGGAGAAAAGTGTCAAATCTCATATTTATAATGGTGTAATGTCTAAAATGTCTGTTTTCTCATGTTCTATAATTCCAGATGTTCTTCCATTTACTACACTTATTCTTACAATACTTTAAACTGAGCCATGTCTTGGACTTTGTGCTTAATCTATTTTACAATTTTTTACTACTCTGTCCACCTCTGTTGCATGCACATAGACTTGAAAATACACATTTGTAACATGAATACATACAATGAATAAATGAGTGAAGGAATTCCATGAGCAACAGAATTTAGCCTTTAAAAGAAAAAATGAATTTTTTGTATTGTTATTGGCTCTTGAGTACCATGCGTTTGCATCTCAACAAACAAACAAACAAACAAAAACCTTTATTATGAACTAAATCAGTGGTTCCCAACCCTCCTGCACCAGAGAGAGGCCGGGCCCCCAGTACAAAGCTGTGGCCCCAACACATGCATTACATAAGAAAAAAAATATTACTAAGAAGCATTTATTTCAAACAAATATACACCAATTGTGTTTTTATATTCCCACATTCAATTTCCAATTATCTGTTTGGGATTTTGACTGATTGAATGCAGTGAAATGCAACTCCAGGTATGTTTTTGATGATGGACTATTGTTCGAACACGATTAAAAGCTCAAAAACGCCACTGTTGCAGAATATGTGTTCTTTAACCATTCCTTACCCTCAGATGTTGTTTGTCATTTGTATCCCTTATCTCAACACAATCTGACCTTAACACTTAAATGGAGCACAAACAATTGTCTGACTCTTTATGAAGCTGAGACCTTGGACTCTAGTTTGGACATTTGTTGCATTGTGACACTTTCTATTTGAAAGGTGAAGCTAATTTAATTAAAAATCCAAGCGGAATCCATATTAGTCCGATTACAATTTTGTGAATTTTGGGGTAATTTTTTTCAGTTGAGTGTTTGAGAACAATCCAACTCTGATTCTTTCCAGAATAGTTGATTTGACCACAAATAAGGCTTTCTTTCCATGTCCATCAGCTTGATAGTTCCCTTTATCAGATGTTAGACAAAAAGGAACAAAAAAAAAAATCGGAGGGCTCACCAAAGGGTCCATGGAATATTAAGAGGTAGAATATCACACAACATATTTTCTCCTTTTAAGATGAAAACTCTCCCCTCTCCAAACTGCACTCTTTGGAATCATAACAGGGACATTCCTTCACATGTTCTGGGATTCAGCAGATTCAGATCTGCTTTCAAAAATATCTCCCAAATATCTCCCATCCACTCTTTAATTCTTGTGTCTTATAACAACCGTTCTGGTTTAAATTTGAACATCATGGAAAGCCCAGTATGGTTGGTCTTAACAGCAGCTAAACAACTACTCACTTGTATGATAGAACCACAATGTGTCGACGTGCAAAAACGACTGGACAATGCCAAAATTTTTAAAATGTAAAGTATTGAGACAATATAATTGCAGCATTAATTCTAATAGCTCTCTTAAAGGAAACATATTCAGCATTTTTCATATTGTTATTAGCCTTTAAACATACTCCTGAGTGCCTTAAATTTACCATCTCATGTTTTAAAACAAAAAAAGTTTCTTATTCATTCTATGACCTGTGTTATCAGTCAGTATGAAATGGCACTTACTGAGTGCATCCAGCCAGCAGATGGCGCCAGCGCTACATACAATCTAGTGAAGTTAGCGCTGAAAGACGTCATTGTGCAGATTTGTTGCAGTAGTTATTGTTTAGAGGAAGAAATGCTCAGAACGAGTTTAGAGATGATTTAAGGACTTGAAACAGTTGAAGATTCTCTGATAAGTTTCGCATGAAATCTGAAAATATGTCTGAAAATCCCGGATGTTCAGCAGAAAGTGTGTTTGACCCTCAGAGGTGGAGGATTTTCAGCGTGAATGCACCTGAATGCTACTTCAGGTGTGTTTTTGATGATGGAACATTGTACGAACATGGTTTAAAGCTCAAAAAGTCAATGTAACAGAATATGTGTTTAATCATTAGGTCTGGGTGTGCGGGGGTTGTTAGGTCCCAGGTGTTGAGAGGTGAGGATGAGCTCTTAAAATCTTGAAATTACTATTCTGTATATATAGTATATAAACGTGTATACATGCATGTGTATTCATATGTATTTAAATGTATGCATATGTATGTACATATTTATATTTGTATATACTATATATACATGTATGTATTATATTTACATGTATGAATTATAATTAACATTGCCATTTTTAAATTATTATTCTTGTTATCTTCTGTTTATTCATTTAGATTTTTCTCTATTAAGACCTTTAATGTACTCCTCATCCCTGTGATTATTATTATTATTATTATTAATAAATGTGGGGTGCACGGTGGCAGAGCGGCTAGAGCTTCTGCCTCTCAATAAGGAGATCGTGGGTTCGAATCCCAGACCACCCCAACATCGTGGTCTCGAATTCCACCCTAACATCACACGATCTCTCTGGGTGGAGTCTGCATGTCCTCCCCGTGTTACCGTGGGTTCTCTCCGGGTTCTCCGGCTTCCTCCCACCGTCCAAAGACATGACTGTGTAGGTTAATTGATAGCTCTAAATTGTCCCTAGTGAATGAATGTGAGAGTGAATGGTTGTCTGTCCTTGTCTCTGTCTCTCTGTGTCAGCCCTGCGACGAGTTGGCCACTGTCCAGGGTGTACCCCGCCTAAGGCCCAAAGTCACTGGGATAGGCTCCAGTCACCCGCGACCCCTAACGGGAATAAGCGGTAGAAAATGAATGAATGAATGAATTAATAAATGTATCACAAATACTAAAAGTAATAAGAAACCTTTTGACTCTGAAATAAGAAGAAAACTTAAAGTACCACAAAAAGAAAAATATAAATGCATCCTTTAAATAGATATGAAAACCCCCTTCTGATCATGAGCATTTATTGCAGTGGTTTCAGGACAGCATGCAGGAGGGCAGGTCGTGGCTGAAGGGCTCACAGTCCACGTGTTGGGTGTCGCAGGACCCACAGGAGCAGCTGCGGGCCCTGAGGAAGGTGACGGGCACGGGGCAGTCCTGGATCAGCCGCTCCTCGTAGTGCCAGTCCCCCACGCACACGCCCTGCTCCGGGCTGTGGACGTAGGCCGTGTACACCGGGTCCTGTCCAGAGAACCAGACACACGTCACCAGACCACCACGCTTCACTGAACACATCTGAATGTCATTTTTTAGTAAAGGTTTATCACAAAATATGCAGTAAAATATGTGGTGGCAATCTTATGTGTGAAACACCTAAACCACTGAAGTGTGGAACTTGGCTCAGGATATTGCTCGAGGTGGGGATTTCTTTTGTAAAATGTGTCGCTTTTTAAGATGACTTGGAGAGGTGTTGGGCCAAATGATATTGTAATAATTTAGATGGGGTTGAAATATGGGTACAAAGTCAGAAGACCTTCAAGACGAAGAAAATGTCTCAATGTCTTGAGATAATACATAAAAAACCGAACGTTGTTAGTGCTTAAAGGTGCACTATTTTCTGGCAGAGGATCCTTCACCTGCCTGTGTCCATGAAGAGTGTTAGAACTGCCCGGTAGCTTCCACAGTATGGCAAGTTTGGTGTGGTACCTAGTGATAGCAGTGAGCTCATGGGGGGAAGGGGGTACCTGATGGGCTCATGGGTGTGGTACCTGGTGGGCTCATGGGTGTGGTACCTGATGGGTTCATGGGTGTGGTACCTGATGGGCTCATGGGTGTGGTACCTGGTGGGCTCATGGGTACCTGATGGGCTCATGGGTGTGGTACCTGATGGGTTCATGGGTACCTGATGGGTTCATGGGTGTGGTACCTGATGGGTTCATGGGTGTGGTACCTGATGGGCTCATGGGTACCTGATGGGTTCATGGGTGTGGTACCTGGTGGGCTCATGGGTGTGGTACCTGATGGGTTCATGGGTGTGGTACCTGATGGGTTCATGGGTGTGGTACCTGATGGGTTCATGGGTGTGGTACCTGGTTGTAGCAGTGGCCGACGCAGACCGTGGTGACCACCTCCTGCTTCACGCCGCAGCTCTCCACCTCCATGCTGATGTTCACCGGGCGACACTGTTTCAGGCCACATTTCGCCCCCACCAGGGTTGTCGTCATCGCCATGGCAACCAGTGCCATCACCGTTGCCATGACAACCAGCTGCATCCTCGGCCGGGCGCAACTCTCCGCTACCGGATCAAGAATGGCATGTTAACTCAGTATCGATGGACAATTAAGAATTTCATGTTTTGTTGTTTTTAAAAAATCTTTTTATCCTTCTTTGTTTTTTCTCACAAACATACCTTTGGTTATGTTTAGTTTCTTTTATGTATGTTAGGCCTAGTCTTTTGAAACAACTCTTTAACACTTCAGCTTTAGTATTGTAGGCACATTGAATAGGAATATTGTCATAATAAGTCAAATCTGCCACATGTAATTGTAATGTAGCTTTTTTTAGGGGCCAGCAGAGGGCACATGGAGTCTGTATGCATGTGCACTGTGGAGTGAACTAAGCTCAAATAGAACACCAACTAAAACATGCCTGCACGTGCATGTTCTGTAGCCGTGTGCAGGTGCATAATCTTGATAGTTTTTACCTTGGGACAACTACTTCACTTTTTCTAACTTAAAATAGTGTCTAGATTTGGAAAACACACTTGACAAACTACTCCTCTGTTTCCAGTGAATACATCAGTCCAGGGGCGTTTCTAGGATTTGCTGAGATCCGGGGCTTAGCCCGGTGTGTTCTTTAAGTCATCACAAATCCTGTCGGGGGGTCTGGGGGTCCCCCCCAGAATTTTTTTTCCCAAGGGAGACTTATTTCTTGTATTCTGGTGCATTTTAAGAGGTTTTGAGCAACTAAAAAATATTTTTTTTTTCTAGGCACACATAAGTCTTTTATTACAAAACAACAATTATTGTTTTGAACTCCGTTGACTGTCATTGTGTTACTTGTTAAACTGTTACTTGTGAGAAGGTGGGACCATGAGATTGTACCTTCTGGATTTCATCTTTGCAAACTGGTCTATTATCTAGTTATGTTTAATGTTCGTCAACCAGCGTTTAAAAAATAAATAAATACAATGTATTATAGATAGATGGATAGAATTTAAAACACAAAAGTAAAAATTGCAATAAATTATATATTACTAGTTACAGAGCTAAACACCTGATATATTTGTATTACTGTCCCAAAAATGAAAAAGAAGAAGAAAGTCACGCAATTTAGGTTCCCAATTTTCTTCATAATTTTTTAATTTACAGATTTTTCCAATTATCACGGAGCTGGTCACCCACTGCATTTTATAAATTTGCACATGTTTCATTGGATTAAGAACAAATTAGTAAATATTATTTTATACTTTTTGAAACTTTTGAACCCTCACCCATAGTTTGAGAACCACTAACCAAATAAAAAGTCATATTATTAAGGCGGTTTGGGGTCACTGGGTCAAATGCCCTACAACAACAACAAAAATGCACTGTAGGATTTTTTTTTCTTTACCTCACTGTGCAGTAATTTGCTGATGGTCCCTGAAGAAGCATGGATACCGCTGCAGTAAACTAACATTCTCTTGCACTTAACCTGTTAAGACCCACCTCATTTTGGCAGTTTTTCTCGAAAAGTACATACCCAAATGAAAAAGCTTATTGTATGGCTAACTTACAGTCTATAGGCTATAATGTGTCATTTGAAAGCTAAGACCTTCTAGTTTCAGAAGTTGTGCTTTGTCTGAGTGAAACACAACCGGCAGTACACCTGTTCAAACACACCCCAAAAGTCGTTTTTTTGGTCTCAGACAAAAATGTCTTCCTGAAGACATACTTCATGCTGTGCTATGGAAACTCCCCACAGCAGCTGTCCACCTTGTTGACAACAACAGTGTGAAATTCCAGACTTCTAGATACAACCATTTTGATGTTGAGCAGCTTTCTGTATGAAATAACCCTAACCCGAACAAGAGGTCCTTCTCTGTGCCACATGTGCCAAACTTCTTTTCATGCATTTTGCCACTCTAATGACCCTGAAAACCACATTTAGTCATTTTGGTGACTATAAATATCCCCTTATAGATTATTTTTTTCATAAACTTCCTTAAATCAAAGGCAGGTCGTAAGGAAGACCTTCAGCTGCGTGAAATGATGCGTAAATGGTGCCTTCGCTCTCTTACGACGGAAAAATCAGCTCCTGCACTCAATGAACCTGCAAGTCCCGCCCCTCATTTGAAAGCTGTGGTGATTGACCAGAAGAATTTGTGATTGACTTACTGAATCACCAATGGCATTCCAGGCTGTGACACCTTTACGCACGCGGAGCTGACGCTCCTCGCGTGTCAAAATGGATTCGCTCATTGTGTTCTAAGTGCTCTCCTTCTGGAAGTACTGACGGAAAATTGCACGGATAGGCTCGCTTTGAAGACAAGACTGAGAGGAAAACGATCATACTCAAGCCGAAGATATCTCTGCAAAGTGATGCGCAACAGTTATGTTTTTATTGCTTTGTGTTACTATCAAATGAAGAATAAGCGCTACGGGTGGATATCAACAAATGGATTATATTATTTTAAATAACAACTGGATATTCTTATTTTGTGGACTGTGATGGGCAGAAAGAGTGCACACACTTCTGGATTGATTTTGTTTTGCGTCTGGACGAGCCAACGAAAGGTAAGAAATGTGAGATGAACAGTTTGGTTATGTTACAGTTTGATAGCTTACAAGTATTTTGTGAGGTGATTTAGCGAGGATTTAACATTTTAGACGTTTAGTGGACACTCTAAACTTTCAAATGACATATAACATGTCTGTATTGAAAACATTTGTTTTTAATGAATGACGCATGTATGCAAAAACTCTTGAAACTGTCCCTGATCAGGGACATTGGGTTTCGACAGCCTTATATCTGCATTTGACAGATTTCAATGTCAACTATACACTTAGAATGTACATTAACTAAAACACTTTGAATGTACATAAAAGTGGAGGTGCAGTTGCAGTTTTGAGACTGCGCAGGTTATAGAGAAAATTAATATTGGACACATTTCGTCTCTGTCTAGGACAAATTAGTTAGGACGAATTAGTTATGATGAATTAGTTAGATGAGTTAGAGGTTGAGCCCTTCTCGGCGCCGCAGTGAGCCAGAGCACTCTGCGATTTTGTGAAGAGAGAGAGAATAAAAGGCGTGGACCGACATGGAGCCATGAGGCAACAGCCTCAGGTGGGACTTTTCTGAACTGTCTGGAGGATGTGGACAGGGAGCGCATGGATAAGCCGCTGAGAGCAGCAGAAGCGCTGAGGCGGGCTTGAATGACTCGCCGATTGCACCAGCACCGCCACGGAGCGTCGAGCCCCGCTCACGAGGCGTCGAGCTCGCCACGGAGCGGACGAGCCCCGCCACGAGCGCCCGAGCTCCGCCACGGAGCGCCCGGCCCGCGCACGAGGCGCCCGGTGCGCGCCGCATCGAGCGCCCGAGGCTCGCTGTCGGAGCGGGCGAGCCCGGCGAAGCGAGCGACGAGCCCCGCCACGGAGCGCCCGAGCTCGCTGTCGGAGCGACGGCGCCCCGCCACGGAGCGGACGAGCCCGCCACGGAGCGGGACGAGGCCGCGCGACGGAGCGGGCCGAGGCCGCAAGGCGACGAGCGCCCGAGCCTCCAGCACAGAGCACACGCTCGCGCCTCTCTCGGAGCGCTGAGTCCCGCTCATCATAAAGTGCAATGTAACAGTGGGGACTTTGAATCAGAATCACAATAATTTTGGGAAATAATTTCATTCGGGGCTGGACGTAAAATATCCGGGGCTCAAGCCCCGGTAAAATTGGTCTGGCGACGCCTCTGCATCAGTCTACCTTAGGCGTTGGAGTGCCCTCTGCTGTCAGCAGGGGCAATGAACAAAGAAAAAATAAATAATTGAAGTCCTTGGGCAACGTGACTGCCATGCTAACCGAGCCATGTCTTTGTTGTGGGAATAATTTGATCACAGAAGGAGTCCGGTGATGGCTAAGAGTCTCGCAAGAGAAGTCAGGACTTTAACCTGTGGCGCAGCAATCTGGAGAAAATTCAAACTGAGCGAATGCTGAAGCTCAGACAACCTCGTAAATAGGATCAATGAAACAAGTGTTAAGGAGAGAAGCAAAATTCTTTTGATGTCAGCTCAGAAAATGTCATTTTTGCACATGTCTCAAACACATTGAAGCGCTTAATGAATTCTCACAGATCGTTTATCGGCAACCAGTGTTTTGAGATCTGAAGGGGGAGACAGACTATTTATGCAGAATTACTCACATGAGCATAAATAAATGAACGTACAACTAGAAATGTTTTTAGCTAAAATGTCTCTCTGATCTGAGCACTCACACTACATACCTGACCTTTAAAGTCTAAATGACAGGTTCTCATTATATTCAAATTATAAGTTAGTTTGGTGGGAGTCACTTGTGGAAAATATTTAGTGTTTATTTACCATTTGTGAATTTGCAGTTTGTTAAGAAATTTTGAAAAATAATAGTTTAAACTTACAAGAAGTAGAGTTCTAAAATGGAACCCCTCCACCTATGTCATCAAAATGTGACGTACAGTTGAAAATAAGTTAACACTTAACTGACACATTTTTCTGACCGTTTAAACGGTCATTCAACAAAATAAAGGTGTTATCAGGTTTTATTATTTATCAAATCATAACTATTGTATACTATGTAATTTACATGGATTTTGACCCTTGTTTTCAAAATGG
Organism: Rhinogobius similis; assembly: GCA_019453435.1. Classification (NCBI taxonomy): domain Eukaryota; kingdom Metazoa; phylum Chordata; class Actinopteri; order Gobiiformes; family Gobiidae; genus Rhinogobius; species Rhinogobius similis. The sequence goes on along the minus strand of CM033621.1, from coordinate 6,133,965 downwards.
TTGCTAGGTAACAGTAGAAGAAGTACCTCCACCTATGTCATATTTGCTGCCCGTGTCCAAAGAGGAAGTGCAATTATAAAAGTTATGAAAATTGTCAAACTGGGACAAATAGGCAAAATGTTTAGTAAAATCTTAAATACAGTAATATTCAGTGTGTTTTAGTCAAACTGGTAGTCTAACCTGTCATATAGACTTTAAGTCCATAAACATTTGCTGAACTCATTGTCTCAAACTGCCTTCAACAAAGACTCTCTTACTAAAGTCTAAAGTAGCAGCTCCTCCTGTTCGCCTCATTCAAACGGCTTCAGTCCCGTCCCGTCGCTCGTGTTGACTCACCTGAATGTCTCTGTGCTGGCTCCTTCTCCAGGCTCCTCCAGGCTCCTCTGCACACACCACTGGTACATCTGCTCTGGTCTTTTATAATGTTCACAGAGCGCTCCCAAAGCCTTTAATCCACCAGACCTTGACTATACGATCGGTTTTCTTGTGTTTTGACTCAGAAAAGACTATTTCCCTCCTACACATGAATGTCATCGAGAGGAAAATCTGTGTCCACCTGATCAGAGTGCATGGTTCCATCAACACACATTTACAATGGGATCAGGTGTTGTGACTGTGATCAGTGTGAAATGTGTCGACTTCATTTTTAAATACAAACTGTATATAAAAATGATTGATTGTGATGATTAAAACTTGGACATTTCATTGACTATGGTGTATATACTGTAAATTCAAGAGTAAATCTAGAGTGAAAATTAAAATAACTTTAGTGAAACAAAATAAACATTGGTTGTGAATATCACAAGCTGCTTCAACATTATATTACATTTTTATAATAAATTATAATTATTATAATTAAACATTATATTGTAGATATACACTGTGTAACTTTTCTGCCACCATGAAGATGTTGCTTTGCCTGGAATCTTCCAAAGTATAACATTAAATTCATCAATTACTGGTGGTTTTATTGCGCAAACGCTCTCTGAAAAACATTAATTCTTACTGTGATCAGGTTCTAATCTCTACGGAAAGGACTCGCCTCCTTACTGGGGAGCATTCCAGGTAAAACAACCATAAAGACAAAACTGTCAACCCTGAAAAAAGCGAAAAAAGAAATTTTTTCTTTGAACAGAAAAGTTGGTTTAAGGTACAATCCACCTTCTGTTCGCAACAGTGTCCTCAAACCTTGGTCAAGTGAGAAATCAAGCCAGTCAAATGCTAATCAGCTAACGTCTGTGAGAGGGAGGTGGGCAGAGAACAATAATGTTAAAACAATCCAATACTAGTTTAGCTGGTTAAGAGTGCCGGTGAGATAGAGGCAGGCAGAGAACAATAAGGATAGACCTACTTAAATCTAAGCTAGCAGGTTAAGAGCTGTGAGGTACAGACTGTCAGAGAACAATAGGGTTAAAACAATCCAACTCTAGGCTAGCAGGTTAAGAGCTGTGAGGATGAGGCTTTCAGAGAACAATAGGGTTAAAACAATCCAATACTAGGCTAGCAGGTTAAGAGCTGTGAGGATGAGGAAGACAGAGAACAATAGCGTTAAAACAATCCAACACTAGGCTAGCAGGTTAAGAGCTGTGAGGAAGAGGCAGGAAGAGAACAATACGGTTACAACTACCCATAACGAGGCTAGCGGATAAACAAAGGCAGGGCCATTTCAGGTGATGCCTCCGTCATCAGAACAATATGAATTCTAGATTATCAGTCCTGTACCTTCAGATTGAAAATGACTTTTGGATAGCAGTCTTGATTTGAAAAACAGTGTCCACATTTTCTAACCTTTTCTACCAAGGACCACTCCTCGATGGCTGAGGGATTTCACTGACTCATTATGAAAGCTAACGTACATATGGCAGGGTTTTAGGATTTTCTAATTTGGACATTGCATTAATATCTCCTGTAAATATAAATTAGAGTCTTTAAACCAATCAGGTGTCCGTTTGTGAAGAAAAAATTTAAAAATCTGTTGAAAATTACAGTAAACAATTAAGTAAACAAATTGACGACGTCACACCAGGGAGACATGGGTTATGGAATGACACGCAAAAAGAAACTACTTTTTGACCCTTTAAATATGAATTCAACAAAATAAAGATTTTTATTTATCGAGTAAAAGAATCTGTGACATTAGATGAGTTTTGGCGCAGTGTACAGTGTGGTTTCTTGGTTTCCTTGTGTGATGTCATCATTTACAACCAGGAAGTAAAATAAAAGCATAAAAAATTGCCTAAATGGGATAAAAATTGTAAAAAAAAAAAAAAAAAATCAGCAAATTTGAAATGTATTGATCTTAACTGCATTTTAGTTCAATGAGTGGTCCAACCTGTCAGAGGCCCTGCTCCAACTATTATGATTGTATTAACTGTAAATAAAGCTCGTCTGTTCCATAGAGATGTGATTGTTGCATCCCGGCCGGCCTGTCGTAACCTGGTGAAGGAAATACACTGATGGAGTCTAGTGATATTTGTACTTTAAGGCGAGGCACTACAGGTTAAATTTAAAGATATCCATTTGAAACATCTCCTGTAGTTTACTCAAATACATCAGAAGTTTTTCATCATGTCATGTTTTCATATAGAAATAACGCATTTTATGTGTAAAAACGATAAAAAATACACTTATTTGGGACATTTCAATCTGAAAAATGGACAGAACCAGGTTAAGATTTCTTAGTTCATTTTGTACAAATATTAGTTATAAAAAAATGTTCAGAGGGGATTTTGGATTTCTTATTCAGTTTTTAAGTTAACTAGATTGGATTGCAAATTGTCCTAAAAATTCAAATTTTGCCAAAATTTTTTAATTAAAAACTTCAATAAATCAGTTTTAGAATTAGGTATCAAAAAATTCTTCTATACGTTTCATCAAAATCTTGTTGAGTCCAAAATTGTAAAGTTTGGTGTAGGAGCTACTTAAAGTGGTGATCCTTATGTCCCGAGGGAGAAAAATGCATGGATGAAGTGGATTCAATGGAAGAATAAAACACTTTTAGGAGCAGACTGAACAAGTTTGGTGTTTCCACATGAAAGCCAATATGTTGAGAGAGCAAACTGACCAAAAAAAAAAAAGAGTTTTGCCTGTAGTGTTTCCCCTCAAAAACACAGAGAGCACTTCCTGGGTTTCCACTGATGTCATCATGCAAGAATTTGGAATCCTTATACAGCAAGCTCACTCAAACATAAACAAACGAAACAAAGCACAAATTCTGGTAAATTGATGATGATACATATTACGCAAGGGTAAAAAAGTTGAGTCACGGTGACACTTTCAGACCGTGGAAAACAACAGTACAGCCATTACGCTTTTTGAAAAGATAAATCAAAACAAAAATACACTTGTCAGTTGTTCTTGGAGCATAAACTGTTGTGGGACGCGTTTTTTTTGGAACAAGCTGTCCTTTATTTGAGCTCCGGAGCACAAACCGAGCTGTAAAACCATAGTCCGACTGTGAGATGGCACTGCAGAGCCCAGAGGGAATCCACTTGGACATGATGGATGAGCGCCCTCCAGTGGTCCGGCTGCCCTGTGCACCGCGGCTCCAGCAGGGATGGAGCGATGAAGCAGCAGCTCTTCTGACTCCGCAAACTTTACGCAGCAGTTTTTACCCAGCGCTTTACCTGACACTCAGAGTTGCGTTACATTGCATTATTTATTCATGCTGTAAATATGAAAACTAGCTCTTTTGCTGTGAATTGACACGTTTTACGGCTTAAGAGGTGTTCACTGTTCTTACTAAACTGATACACATAAATCAAAGACATAAATCGATAAGGGGAGTTTATGGACTACATGTTAATAAGATGGTAACTATAGATTGCAAACGTTAGAGAAGCCATTTTTGACACTTTACGCCATAAAAATGAATAAAAGCACGGAGAAATATCTGTGCAATTAAAAACTTTTTACTTGAGCACCCAAAACTTAGGACATACAAAAGGGCAGTAAAATAAAAAGGGCAACATAAACCGTACAAATCCAAAACTGAATCCACTAATTACGTTCAACTTTAGCAGAACCAAAGAAGAACATGTTACATAGATCAAATTATTTAGTAAACAAATAGACAGCAAATAACCATAAAAATACCCACCAATAATGCATTTTAAGTAAATGTTTTATCTGAACAAAATAGAAATAATTATCTCATTAGTACAAACATATTCAAAATAAGAAAAACTGTGTTGAGGCTCCAACAGTAACTGGGTAATAATTGGTGTCATTAAGCGTTTCGTCAGGTATTAGGTCGTGTTTGTAAAGCACTTACTAATGATAGTAAGATTATAGCTAAGGTAAAGTCCAATAACAAACATATGACACTAAGGGTGATTAAGAATATGAACTGAAACAAAATTAGCTATATAATCATATTAAAACGTTATTAATTAATACAAAAACACTATCAAAAGATTGAATTAACTACAAGTGATGAAAGAAGTGCTTAACTTATATCATCATCATATTGTTATTAGCCTTTAAACATGCTCTTGAGTGCCTTAAATGCCATCTCGTGCTTTGAAACAAAAAAAAAGTTTCTTATTCATTCTATACCCTGCGTTATCAGTCACTATGTAATGACACTGAGTGCATCCTGCCAGCAGATGACGACAACGCAATATTTACAATCTAGTGATTGTTAACGCTGAAAAGACGTCATTGTGCAGATTTGCTGCAGCAGTTATTGTGTTTTGAGGCAGAAATGCTCAGAACGAGTCTGGCGATGATTTAAAACAGACTTAAAGCAGTGGAACATTCTGAGATAAGTGACGTATATGATCTGAAAATATGTCCCGAAAATCCCGGAAGTTCAGCAGGACGTGTGTTTGATGCTCAGAGGGGGGAGGATTTTCTATGAAACATTCCTCAAAACAGCGTGAACGCAGCAGAACGCAACTCCAAGTATGTTTTTGATGATGAAACATTGGTAGAACATGGTTTAAAGCTCAAAAAAGTCACTGCAGTAGAATGTGTGACCTTTAAGTAAAAGTAAAAGCAAAAGTATCACATTAAAAATCTACCGATCCTGAAAAAGCATGAACAAAAACTACAATGAACATGTACTTTATTAGGCTTGTAACTCCTTAAGGTTGGGGTTAGAAATTAGAGTTGGAATATCAGCAGTAGTTGCTAGACCTGAATCATTCTTAATTAACTATTTGTTCACTATATTTTAACCATGTTCTAACAATGCTCCGTCATCAAAAACACACCCGGAATTGTATTTAGCTTCATTCACACACGTCTGAGGAATGCTGATTAGAAATTCCTCCCCCTATGAACGTCAAAAACACTCCCTGCTGAACTCTCTTGCTCACTGACCTCTTTTCAGATTTCGTCACTTATCCGACAATCTGCTGTTTTAAGTCCTTAAATCATTACAGACTCGTTCTGCTCTTTTCTGCCGTCTATCCACAGCTAAGTTAACATGGCACCTCCCAAAGCCCGTTACGACTGGTTAGCCATTAATAAATAAAACAAATAATACATAAATATACACCTGCATACATAAATACTCCTGTTTGAACTCTGGAACCGTCTTCCTGAAGACGTGAGACAGGCCTCTGCTCTGACAATGTTCAAATCAGGCTATAAACCGTTCTGTTTAACTGTGCACACGACTGACAGGATTTAATATGCACTCTGACCTTTTAAAGTTAGATTTATGATGTTTATTCATGGTGTGTAATTTTTGTATTGTAACTTTTCTGTTTTGTAAAAGGACTTTAAATGACTTTGTGTGGAATAGAGGATGAATATTTTGGGGCAATATCCTAAAGACACAGTTATTTCAGACCAAGGTCCTGCAGATGGGTGCTCTGGTGCTGGGTGCTCTGGTGCTGGGTGCTGTAGTGCTCTGGTGCTGGGTGCTCTGGTGCTGGGTGCTCTGGTGCTGGGTGCTGTAGTGCTCTGGTGCTGGGGTGCTGAGGTGCTGGGTGCTGTAGTGCTCTGGTGCTGGGTGCTGTAGTGCTCTGGTGCTGGGGTGCTGGGGTGCTGGGTGCTGTAGTGCTCTGGTGCTGGGTGCTTTAGTGCTCTGGTGCTGGGTGCTGTAGTGCTCTGGTGCTGGGGTGCTGAGGTGCTGGGTGCTGTAGTGCTCTGGTGCTGGGTGCTGTAGTGCTCAGGTGCTGGGTGCTGTAGTGCTCTGATGCTGGGTGCTGTAGTGCTCTGGTGCTGGGTGCTGGGGTGCTGGGTGCTGTAGTGCTGGGTGCTGTAGTGCTCTGGTGTTGGGTGCTGGGGTGCTGGGTGCTGTAGTGCTGGGTGCTGTAGTGCTCTGATGCTGGGTGCTGGGTGCTGTAGTGCTCTGGTGCTGGTTGCTGTACTGCTCGGGTGCTCTGGTGCTTGGTGCTGTAGTGCTCTGGTGCTGGGTGCTGTAGTGCTCTGGTGCTGGGTGCTGTAGTGCTCTGGTGCTGGGTGCTGTAGTGCTCTGGTGCTGGGTACTGCGGTGCTCTGGTGCTTGGTGCTGTAGTGCTCTGGTGCTGGGTGCTGTAGTGCTCTGGTGCTGGGTGCTGCGGTGCTCTGGTGCTTGGTGCTGTAGTGTGCTGGTGCTGGGTGCTGTAGTGCTTGGGTGCTCTGGTGCTCTGGTGCTGGGTGCTGTAGTGCTCTGATGCTGGGTGCTTTGGGTGCTGTAGTGCGCTGGTGCTGGGTGCTGTAGTGCTCTGATGCTGGGTGCTGTAGTGCGCTGGTGCTGGGTGCTGTAGTGCTCTGATGCTGGGTGCTGTAGTGCTCTGGTGCTGGTTGCTGTGGTGCTCTGGTGCTCTGATGCTGGGTGCTGTAGTGTGCTGGTGCTGGGTGCTGTAGTGCTCTGATGCTGGTTGCTGTAGTGCTCGGGTGCTCTGATGCTGGGTGCTGGGTGCTCTAGTGCTCTGATGCTGGATGCTGTAGTGCTCTGGTGCTGGGTGCTGTAGTGCTCTGGTGCTGGGTGCTGTAGTGCTCTGGTGCTGGGTGCTGTAGTGCTCTGGTGCTGGGTGCTGTAGTGCTCTGGTGCTGGGTGCTGCGGTGCTCTGGTGCTTGGTGCTGTAGTGTGCTGGTGCTGGGTGCTGTAGTGCTTGGGTGCTCTGGTGCTCTGGTGCTGGGTGCTGTAGTGCTCTGATGCTGGGTGCTTTGGGTGCTGTAGTGCGCTGGTGCTGGGTGCTGTAGTGCTCTGATGCTGGGTGCTGTAGTGCGCTGGTGCTGGGTGCTGTAGTGCTCTGATGCTGGGTGCTGTAGTGCTCTGGTGCTGGTTGCTGTGGTGCTCGGGTGCTCTGATGCTGGGTGCTGTAGTGCGCTGGTGCTGGGTGCTGTAGTGCTCTGATGCTGGGTGCTGTAGTGCGCTGGTGCTGGGTGCTGTAGTGCTCTGATGCTGGGTGCTTTGGGTGCTGTAGTGCGCTGGTGCTGGGTGCTGTAGTGCTCTGATGCTGGGTGCTGTAGTGCGCTGGTGCTGGGTGCTGTAGTGCTCTGATGCTGGGTGCTGTAGTGCTCTGGTGCTGGTTGCTGTGGTGCTCGGGTGCTCTGATGCTGGGTGCTGTAGTGCGCTGGTGCTGGGTGCTGTAGTGCTCTGATGCTGGTTGCTGTAGTGCTCGGGTGCTCTGATGCTGGGTGCTGGGTGCTCTAGTGCTCTGATGCTGTAGTGCTCTGATGCTGGGTGCTGTAGTGCTCTGATGCTGGGTGCTGTAGTGCTCTGATGCTGGGTGCTGGTTGCTGTAGTGCTCGGGTGCTCTGGTGCTATGGTGCTGGGTGCTCTGGTGCTGGGTGCTCTGGTGCTGGGTGCTCTGGTGCTGGGTGCTGCAGTGCTCTGGTGCTGGGTGCTGTGGTGCTCTGGTGCTGGGTGCTGTAGTGCTCTGGTGCTGGGTGCTGTAGTGCTCTGGTGCTGGGTGCTGTAGTGCTCTGGTGCTCTGGTGCTCTGGTGCTGGGTGCTGTAGTGCTCTGGTGCTGGGTGCTGTAGTGCTCTGGTGCTCTGGTGCTCTGGTGCTTGGTGCTGTAGTGCTCTGGTGCTGGGTGCTGTAGTGCTCGGGTGCTCTGGTGCTGTAGTGCTCTGGTGCTGGGTGCTGCAGTGCTCGGGTGTTGGGTGCTGTAGTGCTCTGGTGCTCTGGTGCTCTGGTGCTTGGTGCTGTAGTGCTCTGGTGCTGGGTGCTGTAGTACTCTGGTGCTGGGTGCTGTAGTGCTCTGGTGCTGGGTGCTGTAGTGCTCTGGTGCTGGGTGCTGTAGTGCTCTGGTGCTGGGTGCTGTAGTGCTCTGGTGCTGGGTGCTGTAGTGCTCTGGTGCTGGGTGCTGTAGTGCTCTGGTGCTGGGTGCTGTAGTTCTCTGGTTCTGTAGTGCTCTGGTGCTGGGTGCTGTGGTGCTGTGGTGCTCTGGTGCTCTGGTGCTTGGTGCTGTAGTGCTCTGGTGCTGGGTGCTCTGGTGCTCTGGTGCTGGTGCTGTAGTGCTCTGGTGCTGGCTGCTATAGTGCTCGGGTGATCTGGTGCTGGGTGCTGTGGTGCTGTGGTGCTGGGTGCTGCAGTGCTCGGGTGCTGGGTGCTGCACTGCCCTCACCCACCGTCTGTGTTGATCTGATTTGCGTGTGGTCTTTGTGGGCGCACGCTTGTGATTCTCCGACCTGAGCGTGTGAGCGCCACATAAAACATCCAGGCTTAACAGGATCAAACCCAAACCGCCGACGCTTCCAAATGTGGTGTGAACACCTCACTGTCACCTCGCTCTCCCCCCTCACTCCCTCCTCTCCCCCTTCTGTCTCCCACCTCTCCCCCTTCTGTCTTTCCTCTCTCTTTCCCCTTGTCCTCTTTTTCTTTCTTTCTTTCTTTCTTTCTTTCTTTCTTTCTTTCTTTCTTTCTCCCTCCTACCCTTGTCTTTTTCCACTCTTTCTTATCTCTCTTCTCCCTTGTCCTTTCCTTCTCTCTCTTCCCTCCGTCCCTCCCTCTCTCGCTCTCCCTCTTCTAAACCTTCTCCCCCCGTCCCCCTCTCTCGGTCTGTCTCTCTCACTTCTGTCTACCCCTTCCTCTTTCTGTGTCTTTCTTTATTCATTCCCACTCCCTCTCTCCTCTCTCTCATTTTCTCTCCCTCTTTTTCTCTCTCCTACCCCTCTCTATCCCCATCTCTCTCTCTTGCTCTCCCTCCCGTCTTGCCCTCTAACCCTGTTTCCCTCCCTTTATATAAATATATATCTCTCTCCTTCCTCTTTCTATATCGCTCTCCTTTCCCCCCTTCTCCCTCCCACTCTCTCTCTCTCTCTCTCTGTCTCTCTCTCTCTCTCCCCCTTTTCCTCTCACTTTTGATTTCTTTCCCTCTCTATCTTCTTACTCTCTTCCCTTTTTCCTCCCACACACTTCCCTTCTCTCTTTGTCTCTCTATTCCACTCTCCTTTCCTTCTCACTTTCTCTTTCTCTCTGTCCCACCAGTCTCTATCTTTTCTTCTCCCTCTTCCCCCTCTTTCCAACTCTCTCTCTCTCTCCCTCTCTTCCCTATCTCCCCCTGTATATTTCTTTCTCCTGTCTTTCTCTTTTCCCACTCTTCACCCCTTCCCCTCTCTATCCCCCCTCTCTCTCCCCCTATCTTTTCCCCTCCACTCTGCCCTTTTCTATTCTCTCTCCACCCGCTCTTCACCCCTTTCTTTCTCTCTCTCTTTCCCCTCTCTCTACCTATTTCTATGCCTTTCTCTTCCCTCTCTCTCTCTTTCCCTCTTATCTCTCTCTCTCTTTCACACCACTTCTCTCCCCCTCTCTATTCTCTCTCCCCCTCCTCTCTCCTCCCCTCTCTCTCTCGTTTATGAGGCAGGATAAAGGGCTTACGGTGCGGTGGTTCAGGCACTTTCCAGCAGGTGCAGCAGTCCGGTTCTCTCTGCATGTGCTTGTGCGTGTCACCCGCCGCTTCACAAGGGCGTCACAATAAAAAGCACATGCACATGGCCTTCTAATCAGAGCTAACACCAGAGGCTAAAGGAACAAAGAGCGCTGAGACCGGAATAAGACCCAGGACTTACCCCGGGTCTGTGGACTTTAGAGGCAGATGTAATCCAATGATGCTCCAACATGGGTCATGGGTGCTGGAGGCGATGCAGGGCCTAACAGAGGATTCAACATGGGGGCCTGTATCGAAAACTAGTTAGAAGAAGTTCATGGTGTGGCAGCTCCAGGTCAATGCCGCTGCACCAGGACACCAGCCGGTCCGCCCCCTCAAACTGGACCCTCTCCTTAGGCAGACAGGAGAAGAGCAGAGGAGAGAGTACACAGCCCTGTGGAATTCTGGGCTGATAGTCCGTGACGTTCTTCCCCAGCCGCATGCACTGCCTCCAGTCCGACAAGAAGTCAGTGATCCACCTGCAGCTGGAGTCAGGCAGAGCTTTGATACAGTAATTCTTATTTTAGGTCCGGGGCTTTCTCTCCTGTTGTCTTGTTCTTCACACCAACTGCACCTCTATGTTTGAATAAAGTCTGAACAATCATTGGGAACTTGTGCAAAGTTTTATTTGAACTTAAAGGCCCTGTACCTGATTTTTACTGTTTTGAAAAGTGAAAAACAGTTGCTGTTCACATGCTTTTTGTCTCTCTCCACTTGGAGACTGTTTCAGACACTGTGGCGACTGCTCTAGTGACGACCTCCCCCATCTCATGACCCTGACCTGTAGACCTGCATGTTCAAACGTGCTCATCTGCCTGGAGGAACTCTTTCTACATTAGATCAAATCAAATCAAATCAAACTTTATTTATAAAGCGCTTTTCATACATATAATGTAACACAAAGTGCTTTACAGTGCATTAAAAACATTCCCACGTGCCGTTTCCCTCCCAACCTCCCCCACAGCCGCCCAGCCCACTCAACCAACCCCCCCATAGACAGTCACATATACAAACCTGTACATTCACGCACACACGCACACGCACACGCACACACACACACACACACACACACACACACACACACACACACACACACACACACACACACACACACACACACACACACACACACACACACACACACACACACACACACACACACACACACACACACACACACACACACACACACACACATACACGAGGCTGAGTACAGATACACCAGCTGAACAAGCACCATCAGAGGAGCCGTCTGCACCAGGAACAGAGTCGGCCACAGCCACAGGACACAAACTCAGGGCCCAGAGATGAGGCAAACACCTCCACCAGGGGCCCATGAGCCAGGGCCCCACAGCCACAGACGACCGCCGCTCCTGGTACAGAGGGCCCCTCAGAGGAAACACTGGAGAGTCTAAAATGAATTTAAAAAAAAATAGATAAATATTAAGAAATAAGTCAATAATTGGGTTGAAATAGAGTAAAACTAAATAAATAATAAATAAATACAACTAAAATGCTAAGCCTAAGTTAAACACATTAAATAAGATAAATAAATATATTAAATGAATTGATTAAATTAAATATTAGTCAAAAGCTAAACTAAAAAGGTGGGTCTTGAGCCTACTCTTAAAAACCTGAACGTTCTCTGCGGCCCTGAGGTTCTCCGGCAGGCCGTTCCACAGACGAGGACCATAGTACTGAAAAGACGCCTCGCCGTGAGTGTGTGTCCTGACTTTGGGAATGACTAGGAGCCGGCTGCTGGAGGAGCGCAGGGGCCGCGAGGGTTCATATGGTAAAAGCAGTTCTGAAAGATACGAAGGCCCAAGACCATTAAGACATTTATAAACCAGTAAAAGAACCTTAAAATCGATCCTGAAACACACGGGGAGCCAATGCAGTGATTTTAAAACCGGTGTAATGTGGTCCCGCCCCCTGGTCTTAGTCAGGACACGTGCTGCTGAGTTTTGTAATAACTGCAAACCTGCAATACTCTTTTTGGGAAGACCAGAGAGCAGGGCATTACAGTAGTCTATACGACTGGAGATAAAAGCATGCATCAGGGTCTCCGTGTTGGCCCGAGAGAGAATGGGGCGGACTCTGGCTATGTTCTTTAAGTGATAAAAACCTATTTTTGTGATGTTCTTGATGTGTGGAATAAAAGTCAGCTCAGAGTCAAAGATAACACCCAGATTTTTTACCTGTGCTGATGGATTAAAAGACTGTGCTTGGAGTTTGGATAAAAGTTTCTCTCTCTGGGCCTCAGGACCAATGACTAAAACCTCAGTTTTGTCCTGGTTAAGCTGGAGAAAGTTTTCTGCCATCCAGGATTTGATGTCTAAAATGCAGTTAAAAAGAGCATCCATTGGCCTGGTGTCATCGGGAGACATGGAGATGTAAAGCTGCGTATCATCAGCATAACTGTGGAAGTTGACTCCATGTCTCCTGATGACATCACCAAGAGGGAGCATGTAGAGGTTAAAAAGCACAGGACCTAAAATGGAACCCTGGGGCACACCACATGGGATTTTATGGACCTTGGAGGAGCAGGTATCTAAACTTACCATGAATGTTCTGTCTGTGAGGTAGGATGTAGATGATCCACCTTCCTTCCTCTTGAGTAGTTCTGGTCTAAATGGATGTGTCAGTCCTGGTCCATCAGTCTGTCCGTCCGTGGGAGTAAGATCTCTCCTTAACTGTGGTTCTCCTCCAGGTTTATACTTTTTCCCACAGGGTTTTTGTAATTTTTCCTTGAAAGAAGGAGGGTCAAGGACAGGGGGCGCTATTTGATAAATTCTCTTGAACACTGTTTATTTAAACTGCTTTCTACCTGTGGTCCATTGAGGCAACTGCTGTTGTGATTTTGGGCACTACAAAAATAAATTAAATTTAATTGAATGTTATACTCTTTACATCAGTCACATGTATCGGTCACTTACTAATGTAGTCCCAGCATCCTAAATGTTCACCGCAATGACTTCATTAGCACTTTTTACAAGTTTCATAGCCCAGAGCATCACGTACCTTCACGAGCTAACAAACATTAGCATAGCACTTTCTGCTTCTCGTAGGATAAAACAAAAATGTAAAAAATCGGGTACATGAACTAGTTTTGTTTTTAAAAATCAGCTACAGCCCCTTTACGTAACTGAATCCATGAGTGACAATCATGCCATGCCATCAAGCCTCATCCAATGTAACAGACCTTTACCTCAAATTAGTAATATTTTATTTTCTGAGTTAAACCCTCGAGGAGTTGTTGGTTCATTTTCCTTAATATTGTAAAATTTAAGATAAAGTTAATTTACAAAATAATAATACAATCCCCACTCATCACAATCAGTTTCATCTTCCTTATGCAACATGGCAATGGTCTCATCATTCTGAGACCTATGGATATGTACATGTGATTAACACTTTGCACATTTTTAATTATTACTTTATTTGGTGAGAAAATAAATAATTATCATATTTTTACATCAGTCCACAAGTGTCAGTTTGTGAAGAAAAGTGGAAAACAAAACACTGAAATTACAGTAGCACATGTACTTTAATAATAAAATAACCCCTCTAAATCTTTCATTAATGCACATATTTCCATCCAAACAATTTATGCACAAGAAATACATTTCTCAACACATATGACCTTTAAGAAAAGGCAATTATTTATATTTATTTGTCAATAAATACTGTGTAAATAGGTTGCATTGTCTGTTGTACAATTTAATGATGTCATAATGTGAGATGAGTGCGGGGCCTGTTTAACTTCACTTCTTGAAAGAATCATCCAAATTTATGATCCACAAATGTTGAACTTAATCATTATTTGTTTGGGATTGGCTCCACAAATGTGTCATATTAATATTATGGTTTAGTCATTTCAACTGACAACAATCACGCCTTTGGAGCTGAATAATGGCACCACTTTCTGAGGCCACTGGAAGAAAATGATTTCACTTTTGTGTATTTGAGCTGACAGAGAAGATCTTGTACTATCCTGTTTTCTTTTCATGTGAATAGGACCCTTGTGTGTAAGTTACTAATACTTAGTTGCCGTTCAATTTAAGTCACTTAACAAATCACTGTGAAAATGTGTGTAATGAATAAATGACAGTTTAATATTTTGTTTGCAACACCATCAGAAGGGAATGCAACCTTCCTCTGCAGATTCAGTCTGAATGAAAGTACTAAAAGTGACAATGTAACACCTCAAAGTCAGAGATAAGTAGCTTTGTGAAGGTTTCACATTTTTATTGGTCATGATGTCACCAGTTTAAACAACCAATGTGTTGTGTAACTTTAAATATATAAAGAGGAACTAATAACTTCAACATAATTTCCCCAACACTGTATATAAACCAGGTCAACAAATCTGCAATGACAGTCACGCAGGGAACACAGGATTCTGACCTGTCTTCAGCTATTTTTAAAACTATAGACGTTCTAAAATGTCACCTGAAAGCAACCTGGGTTTCAGCTTTCTTTTTTATCCAACAAATGGAGTACTTTTTCAAAACATATAATCGTTTGTTTTAAATTGTTTACCGCTGTGGCTAACCCACTTCTGGCATTATCATTCTGTAACCCATAGATTGTGTCATTTTATCCCCATCAATACAACACTTACAAAACTTAATTTCCTTTCAAACAGTCCTGTTGTTGAATTGCCTTTCTGTACTTTCTCTTGAGTTCTATTTCCAGTCTCGTTCCACCTCCGGTTCTTCACCAAAGAATCCAAACTGAGGCCGACGCGTCTCCACCGAAAAGGCCACCGCTTGTCCCCAGAGCCGCTCGAATCCACGCGGCACCTGCAGCGTCACGAGAGCGAGCGCGCAACGTGCAGTGCCGCCGCGCGTCCACTGGGTGACGTCCGCGCACCGCTTTACCGCCCGCTCTCCGGCACGCACTCTCTCCCTCTCTCTCCATCATCATCCACCTCTACCACCGCCGCCACCACCACCAACCACCACAACGGGAGGGCACCACCGCCACCAACCACCGCGGCTCCGGCAGAGTGTAGCTGTACGCGCGTATACGCCTTGGCACGGCGCACGCTACGCTCTCCATCGACCTAAACTTTTTCTTTCCTCGCCTTTCTTCTTTTCCTCTTCCGCGCACCTGACTCTCCTGCCTGACTCCTTCGTTCCGGCGTCTCTCCTCCACCACAGACACACTGCTCTGATTGCAGCAGCGGCAGCAGCAGCAGCAGCAGTGGCAGCAGTGGAGACGCAGCAGCAGAAGCAGAGGCAGACTCGCGGTGGCACTGTTGAATCCAAGCTTTAAAGACCAGACGACGAGACAGAGCCAGAAAAACAGAAAGTGCACCTTCTTCTCCGCGTTCGCCTCGCCTGTGGGAGAAAGTGCGTCAGATTTGAGTGCATCCTTCTTCCCCTGGATACGACGAAGAGGAGAGAGGAGGGTTTTTTTTTGGGGGGGGGGGGGGATTCACTGTATACATCGCTGCCTTTCCCGTAATTCCTCCAAAAACAAGAACGCTTTGGCCGCTTTCCACCTGTAAGTCAACCGCCAGCGTTTTAAATCACAGCCCTGTTAACACCCTCGAGTTGCATTATCGATCCATCACACGCCATTCTGATAATTACAACTACAGTATTGTGATTAATGGCGCTGCTAAACGTGAAGTTTGTGCCACTTTTGGTTGAAGGCGTTGGAAAAACAGCAGCAAATGGTTGTGTCTTTTTCTATTCTAACCTGTTTTCTCGTTCTGTCTCTCTCTGTCAGGCAAAAGGAACTGACTGGAGCGCCAAAGATACACTCGCCCTCCCTTCTATTTTAATGTTTTAAAATGGCAACCGGGATTTACGCATTTGGAATAGCCTGGATGACCACCTGATGTGCGCTAAGGAGACGGCGGAGGAGGACGCGTGCTATTCGGAGCGTGCACTGAAACAAGTCCAAGTGTTTGTCAGTCTGTTGTTGTTTCTAATTTGGTGATGTCATAAAAGGCCTGAAGTCCGGAGCTGGAGCTGACCGAGCCGTGGCTGCGCTCACGCCTGATTGGTTGGATTATAATAATACCTGCTCCTGCAACTTTGGCTTTTACGCGCGGACGTGAAGCCCTCGGTGCGCCGCGCAGGCTTTGGCACCGAGTGGATTTGGGCTGGAGTTGCTTGGTGTCTGCTATTTTTTGCCACGGTCTGGAGCACGTTACGCGGATATTATTAAAATGGGACTAGACTTATAGCAGGGACAGCAGAAGGCGCTCCGGTGATCCGATCTGGCCTTGGATTACAAAGTAACCGCACTACCTGGTGTGGAGTGGAATAACCCTCTCGTGCGTAAAGGAGTGATGCTGTAGTGAAGTCTGGACGTGCCACTGGAGGTTCTGCGCCCTTCCTCACGCTCATGAGGGGTTGGCTCTGTGTGGCGCTGCTCACACATGTCCGCATGCAGATCTGAGGGTTAGAGCGCAGAGACAGTGAAGGGCCTGCTTCTAAACCTCGAAGAGCCTGTTTTGGCCCCTGGGAGGGCATCCAAGCGCCCCTGCTCCTCAGTTTGAACATGGCCCCGCTCCGACACACCGAGGCTGTGTGCGGTTGAATATCTGGCCTTGTCTCGTGCGGCGGCAGCATGATCTGCTCTGTTTTCTCCCTCTTCACTGATGCTGCCGCCCGCGTGCGCGTTGCCTTGGTAACCAGGCCGTCTCTCCAGCTGTAGCGCGCGCTCTCACAGCCTCAGCAGCCATGGAGTTCGCGATGGTCGGCGCGGACAGCCACGTGCCCTATTATGCCCAGGCCCGCGCGCGTGAAAGAGAGCGCGAGCGGGAGCGGCAGTCGCGTGCGGCAGCGGCAGCTCAAGCCGCGGCTTCTGAAGGAGGCGCCCCGAGCGGTGGAGGCGGTGAAGGATCTGCCGCTTCCGCCTCCTCTGCCGCTTCCTCCTCCGCGGGCGCGCATCACCTTAACAACCGCCAACATCGCACCGCCTCCTCCGCGCGCCCCTCCTCTTCAGAGCTGCACAGAGCCGCGCGGAAACAGCGCGGCAGCGGCAGTGGCGGCGGCACGGGGCGCTGGAGACTCGGAGGAGACCTGCGGCACTCTGAACTGGCGCTGCTCGGGTCCGAGGAGGACGTGATGATCCAGGAGGAGGAGGAGGAGGAGGCGGAGGGCGAGGAGGAGGCGGAGGAGGGAGAAGAGGAGGACCGGGAGCCCGAGCCCGAGGAGCGCGGCGTCAGGAGAAGACTCCGGAGTTTTGTGTGCAACATGGAAGACGAGGAGGACAGCGTGTCGGACCGGAGACCGCAGTCCGGCTACGAGAGCGTGTATGGGGACTGCGGCTGCTGCTGCGAGCGCGTGGTCATCAACGTGTCCGGGCTCAGGTTCGAGACTCAGCTCAAAACTCTCACTCAGTTCCCCGACACGCTCCTGGGAGACCCGGACAAACGGATCCGTTACTTTGACCCACTGAGGAATGAGTACTTTTTTGACAGGAACAGACCGAGCTTTGACGCCATTCTCTATTATTATCAGTCAGGAGGACGCTTAAAAAGACCGGCCAACGTTCCCTTTGACATCTTCTCCGAGGAGGTGAAGTTTTATGAGCTGGGAGACGAGGCGATCCTCAAGTTTCGGGAGGACGAGGGTTTTGTGAAGGAGGAGGAGAAGCCGCTGCCGGAGGACGAGTTCAAGCGGCAGATCTGGCTCCTGTTCGAGTACCCCGAGAGCTCCAGCCCGGCCCGGGGCATCGCCGTGGTGTCGGTGCTGGTCATCGTTATCTCCATCGTCATATTCTGTCTGGAAACACTACCGGAGTTCAGGGACGAGAAAGAATACCTCCAGCCGCGCGCCAACTCCTCGCAGCCCGATCCCGGCTTCACCCCGTTCAACGACCCCTTCTTCATCGTGGAGACCGTGTGCATCATCTGGTTCTCCTTCGAGATCATCGTGCGCTTCTTCGCCAGCCCCAGCAAGCCGGCGTTCTTCAAAAACATCATGAACACCATCGACATCGTGTCCATCTTGCCTTACTTCATCACGCTCGGCACGGACCTCGCGCAGCACCAGGGCAACGGGCAGCAGGCCATGAGCTTCGCCATCCTCAGAATAATCCGGCTCGTGCGCGTCTTCAGGATTTTCAAACTGTCCCGGCACTCGAAGGGTCTCCAAATCCTGGGCCACACGTTGCGCGCGAGCATGAGAGAACTGGCGCTGCTCATCTTCTTCCTGGTCATCGGAGTCATCCTCTTCTCCAGCGCCGTTTACTTCGCAGAGGCGGACGAGCCCACGTCCCAGTTCACGAGCATCCCCGACGCTTTCTGGTGGGCCGTCGTTACCATGACGACGGTGGGCTACGGCGACATGAAGCCCATCACCGTCGGGGGCAAGATCGTGGGCTCGCTGTGCGCCATCGCCGGAGTGCTGACCATCGCGCTGCCCGTGCCGGTCATCGTCTCCAACTTCAACTACTTCTACCACCGCGAGACCGACAACGAGGACCAGGCGCCCGCGCAGGTGGAGAGCATGCCGCCCGGTTGCCCGTACTTCCCGGATTTCCTGCGGAAGTTTAAAGGCTCTCCGTCGGGCTCGTCGCTGGGGGACAAAGCGGAGTACATGGAGATGGAGGAGGGCGTCACGGAGTCGCTGTGCGGCCTGGATAAAAGCCCCAGCAAAGGCAACGGCACGGACATCATCAGCAGGAAAAACAGCACCATCTCCAAATCCATTCAGACTGACGTGTGACCCAGAAGGAAGGCGGAAGGCACGGCTGCACCTCTCTCTTTTGTTTTGTTAAACGTTTGTCTCTAAGAAGAACTACAGCCCCGTACAGATTCAGATTCAGCCGCAGCAGCAGGTGTTGGTCATGTTGTAGGGCACGTTTTACGCACGCGTCCTACACACAAACTCAAAGGGGAATTGGGTTGGATCAGACACACTGCTGTTTCAAATTCTGTTTTAGAAATACCTTCCAGAACAAAAAGCACACGTTACTATCCCGAGTTTTTTGTATTTTGTTTAGAAAAGCCCAAACAAGACAGCACAAAGCGGAGAGATTACATTTTACGCACGAGTCATTCATCAAATTAGACAAACACATCCGAATTAGCAATAGATACTTAATTACAGTGATTAGAAAGTCATTGAAACTCGATATTTTACTTACTGCAAACATCCAAATTACAAATATGATGAGCAACGCAGAAGAAGCTCCTGGAGAAAGCAGGTGGGCACATTAGGACACGCTTTACGCACGCGTCACGTTGCTTCACGTCCACAACTAACCAGTCATATAATAATAAATAACAGCAAATATTGTATTTAATAATGGTGAATATGGGTAAAATGGGATGTTGGGTGAAGTGGGACAAACAAGACTTCTTTGTATTCAAAAATCCATGCACCTCTTTGACTTACAGTTCATCTTATACTTTTCATTCACGTGTGCAGATTTGATAGATTCTTTTCTGAAATGTGGCACGAGTATATAAAAGTTACCAGTGAAAAAGTGTAAACATGTCTCCACACAGGCCCATCTATAGAACACGTTTAGGTTCAGATCTGAAGCCTTTTTAATCAAATAGTTAATAAAGATGCTCCGTCTATGTTTTCTAACACATTTGTGGTGTTCCACTTTACACAGCGCCCTCAAAAATCGGACTTGAGATCAGCATGTGTTTGAGAGGGAACACCAACTTCTGTGTGTAATTTTTCAGATACTTTATACCCCTGAAGCTTCTGAAGACTTTGGCATTTTAGTTAAAATAAGAAATAACAAATAAGATGAATCCCACCGTCCCACTTTACCTATATTCACCGTAACGAAATGAGTTATTTGACACGTGCACGTTAGTTCAAAACGACTCAACGGACACACCAAATTCATATCTGACAGTTGGACTAAACATGAAGAGTTGAAAGCATTTAGATGAAATTCTTTGACGTAAATACTTCTCTATTGAATGAGTGGAATGAAAAGTACTGTGGCCATTAACGCGTTTGCCACGTGCGCTTGACGTGATGTTGCTGTCAGTCAGTGCGCACGTTTTACGCACGCGCCGCAGCCCTGACACTTTTCAGTGGTTCCCTCCTGTGGCACTTTACCTTCTCCACAGTCTCACCTTCTACACTTTATTTTGCCAATAGATGTAATCTGAATATCGAGCTTCCAAATCTGACCCCAAAACCACACTTAGGAAAGGACAGGCTATGCATTCGCACTTTAGCAGTGCCATGTGTGAATAAGAGCGGAGCAGAGCGTCTCGTGGTTGGCTGTTATGCAATAACGTCACATTTGTTTGCACTAATGTCGTTTATCGGGGTTTGGTAGATTTATAGTTTTGTTTTTTTTAGAGACAGAAACTGTAGGCACCACTGAATCTTCAAGTGTGGTAAAGGCTCTTTATTTGGCTGCAGAGAGGGCGAGAGGACTTTATTTTGTTATAGATCTATATCTTAGTATTCACAAAGATCCTTTAAAGACACAGCAGCGTACAGCAGTCATTAGCACACGAGGGCTTGAATGATTTCTAATCTGTTTTTACAACGGGCCGGAGCAGGCTGTTGACCCCACGAGAGCCAAGCACAGGAATAAATCTGGAGCAACGACTTGTCTTGTCCTGCCAGCTTTTGTACGCGGACAGAAGCGGACCCTTTGCCCCTCGCAGTGTCTCTGAAACCACCTCAAATTGACCCAGTATCCCTTTACTCAGAGGCAGACGGAAAGCTACAGCAAAAGGACTCTGTTGTTGTTGTGGAACTGTCCGGGAGTTTACAAGCAGCTTCCTCTCCCACCCGCTGGACCTCGTGCACAATTCTTTTTTTCTCCAGAGGACTATGATTATCTCCGAGCTCAGAGGAACCGCGGGATGTGGATGTCTTCCAAGGTAGGCCCCGTCTTCCACTCTCATTCTCTCTGTCACCGTTTGTTGCACCGCGCTCTGAAACGTGACTCAGACATATTCATCGATACACTGCCACTTATGCCCGTGCTATTCGTTATTTATAGCAGCGATTTCGAAGTCTGACACGGCCTGTCCATTAAAGCATGACGCATTATGAGGCGTGCGTAATCGTGCGTAAAATACTGTCGATGGACGCAGGCCAAAATGGCGCACAGAGCAGGCGTGGGAAGACTGCGTTTACCTGAGAGCATGTGTAAGCAGACACTCTAATAGGCCTCTGATGAATGACGGACACCATAACAAGCACTGATCATGAAGTTTGTGAGTCTTATTTTGGTTTGGGCAGGTTTATTCTTATGCAAACATCTTTGGACAGGTGAGATCGAAACACTGTTGTCCGGTTCAGTTTACATCAGGAGTAAGAGAATGTGTCACATTAAAAACAGACAGTTGGGAGCAAAATAGTGTACAATCTTCTCTTTAACATTGTAATGAAGATTTTCTGCAGACAAAAGTTCTGCTCCTCTTTTGCTTTTTAGAAAACTATAACTCACCTCTCATTAAAAAATAGTTGTATCTGAAATAAATGACAAATTTTTAAAGATGCACTATAACTTTTTGAGTTGAGGGCCCACTGCTTGTTTCCATGGAGATGTTATTGCTTTGCCCAGAATTGTACTCAATAAGACAATAATGTTTCTATTTGCATGTAGTTAAGAAAGAGACGTGATCAGGCCAATGTGGAGAGGCTAGTCTGCTCACAGTAAGAGTGCATTATTTTTGTTTTGTTTTTTAGCAAATAATTGTTAAATTGATAGATATTTAATGCCATTCCCTGGAACATTACAGGCAGAGCTATTCAGCTTATTCTGGAAGTTGCCACAGGCGCCGCCATTAATTGTACCCTCTGCTTCTGTCATTAGCACAGAGGTGCCGATCTAGAGAGCAAATCAGTTCTAAACAGAGTACAAATCTATTTTCAAGTCACTCTGAGAAATGGTGTAGTGTTGACCTGTTGCTGCATGTGAACATTGAACATTTTACACAAATCCATTTACTTTTTATCATATTTTAGCGGTGAAACGTTTCCCTCATCTTCCACTTAAGTGAACGAAATTCACGTTTGCTGGAAAAGCCAAAACCACAGAAGGGCAAATCCGAACATAAAAGTGACATAGTGCACCTTTAAAGTTACAACGGCTATGTCATCAAATTGTCTCCCTTGGAAATTTCAATAAATGTACAGGAGCATTCTTCTGCATTTACTATGCAAAAGTTGAGAGAGATCTAGGAAAGATTGCAGTGCAGTGATGATGAACACATCAGCTGTAGAAAGCTTTGCACACAATATTATTTACCAACTTATGCATTCAGTTTATTCAAGGGATCACATTAAAATGCAGATGTACTGAATTCACTCAGAGACAGACAAGTGTGAAATGGAGCTCCTACAAAAGCTGACTGCTTTGAGGAACAAGGCCTCACTTGAATAAGTAAATATAATGTTTGTACATACAGTATGTGCACAGGGGACCAATGAAACACAGCACAGTCATCTTAAGACCAATGATCTTATTCATCTTATTCCGGAAGTTGCCGTACGCGCCGCCGTCTTGTTTCCGTTGTAGTTTACATGGAGCAGACGAGCTCAACAGAAAATAAGTTCTACATGGACTAAAAAGCCGTTTTCAGACTGACCAGGAAATCGGTGCGTTGTTGACTTGTTGTTGCTCGTGTTCATTAAACATTTTACACAAATCGATCTACTTTATGTAACATTTTAGCGGCGAGACTTTTCCCTCGTTTGTCATTAGCTTTAACGGAGTTCTCGTCAAACAAAAGTGCGTTTACAACAGAAGTGCAAAAAACTGCAAAAGTGGGCGGGGCAGAATAAGGTCAATAGCACTGACCGTATGGACCAATGGTGTAACAGCACTGACAGCATGGACCAATGATGTAACATCAGCACTGACAGTTAAGCACCAATGGCATAACAGCACTGACAGCATGGGCCAATGGACTAATAGCACTGACAGTTATAAACTAATGTCGTACAGTGCTGAAATGCTTGGACAGTTATTGATCAATTGACTCAATGCATAATGTTCGACAGCTGCTCCTCCTCCTGCTCTTTGCACCATAATACTTTGTTACCAGCGCGCTAGCTCTCGAAGAAGTTACAAGAAAAAAAAAGTTTGAGTAAAAACAGGTTATTAATGAAGGTTAGATGGCTCGGTTGCTTAAAAGTGTTACATTACAGCGTCAGCAATGCCAGCACTGCTCTTTAGCATAGCCTACTTACCCTCGTAGTTGTGGATGTAGCTGGAAATGTGCAATTGAAATCCTTTTTCTCGCTTACTCAACGGAGCAGGAGAGAAGGAATCCACAAGTCTATGGCCTATAATTTTTTGTGATGTTTGGCATGTCCTGGAGGCGTCTGGAAAAGCCCGACATATTACAATTTTAAGCCAAACACAGCGCATCAGCTGGGCTACAAACTGGGCCGGAAATGACCATTAGGTTGCGTCGAACGTTATGCACAGAGTCAATTGTGAGACAAAGGTGTGAAATATTATGGACCAATGATGTAACAGCACTGTTACAGACAGTTATCGACCATTGGTGTAACCGCAACACTGACACCTATGGACAAAAGACGTAACAGTCCTGACACTTATTGAACATTTGTGTGACATCATAGAGAGTTATGGACCAATAGTGTTATAGCACGGCCGTTATGGATCAATGGTGTAACAACACTGACAATTGTAGACCAATGGTGTAACAGCACTGACAGTTAAAGGTCCCATAACATGCAAAATCGACTTTTCAGAGGTTTTAACCTTCCTACAGTGCTATTTGGGCCTCGTGTGCCCAAAGTGTTTTTTTGATTGTTTTCGCTAGAGAACTGTCTTTTCCGTCCCCCTCGGCTGAGCAGGCTGACGGGGGCTCCTCACAAGGATGACGCGCTTCACTAAGATGACGCGGTGTTTAAGCCACGCCTCCGGGAAGCGCGCAGCCGCAGAATAAAAACAGCTAATGCTAATGCTACACAGTAATTACACGATGGATACGACAGATCGAAGAGTTAGCTTGTTATTTACCAAACGGTAACGTCCATCGTTGAGGTACTGGAGCACGTCAAACTCCAGGTCAGATCCAGGACGTAGGACTCAGCACGATGCACCGTCAGGACGAGAAAAGGTTTATTCCCGTGTTTGTGTATCGCTGTTTACCGGAGCACACGGCGCATGCACACTATCTAGGCTTCGGCACAAGTTGGGCGGGGGAGGCGCGCGAGTTGGGCGGGGGAGGCAGCCTGCTCTCTGTTCGGGGGGGTCAGATCTCAGAGGGAGCCGTTTGCTTTTGCAAGGAGGGGGGCCAGTCCAAGAAATGGGTGTTTTTTGGAAACTGTTATGTTTATACGCAACATTTTATCAACAAAGCCCTTAGAATAGACTGTGTAAAGGGCAAAATAACAGAATATGGGACCTTTAAGGACCAATGGTGTAACAGCACTGACAGTTAAGGACCAATGGTGTAACAGCACTGAAAGTTATGGACCAATGACGTTGCACCACTGACAGTGATGAACCACTTGTGGGCCCCTTGTTGTCGGGGCCTGATCAGAAGCTGAGCAGAGCTGGGCTCAGTCAGTACTTGGATGTGAGACTGCCACAGATTCCACAGGGGACTAGTGTAAACTGTCCTTGTGTCCTTGGGCAAGAGACTTTACCCAACTTGTTTTATCTGAATGTTTTATTTGAGTGATTTTTTTTTTTTTTTTTGCGTTGATCGTCTACCCCTCGACAATAGTCTACCAACATCAAGTATGGGATGAATGAATGTGATTAGGAATGTCACAGTGTATAATTTTAGAGGATTTATTGTGAGGAATATTTTACAATGATTCATGTTTAACTGTATAATGAAAGGAAACAATGCAAATATGATTTTTTTTGTCCATTTAAAAATATTATTAACACTTCAACTTGAAAATATTCATATGTAACTTATTGCAAATATATTATATAATTTTGGATATTGTTATAACAAAACAGACACTTTTTAGTGATTGAATTATAATTGTACTCTGTTTAGTCAAATGATTTAAAACAATTCATGTTAATTTTTATGAAATTTAATATTATTCAAATTCTGACCACTGAGACCAGTGAACGACAGAAGTCAATAAACCTGCATGTCTTCTTAACAATGACTGAAATAATAAAAAGTCCTCCGATTTAGCTTTGTTTATCCTGCTGTTCTTCACGAGCTGCACACAAAACTTTTACTTCAGATCATAGTTTACATCAGTTGTGTATTTAAAGTGTGTAATTATTCTGCAGTGAGCCTCGTGATATTTAAGACTCTTTTGTACCTTTACTTGGGCAAACTGTGATGGATGATTGTCCTGAAGACGCTGGGTCATGTTAGATGTGTAGCACCTTTAGCTGCAACCTTTCAACGACAGGCTTTGCAACTTGGATATCCGTCGGCTTTTACAACGCCCTCATCATCTTTAGGGTCCCCAAAATGATCCCACATGGCAGATTTTATTGTTTTTTTTTGGGTGGATGTGGCTTCTGGAGTGCTGCTGTTCCTTCTGCCATCTTTCAGCTGAGGTGAGTTTGTGCTCTGTTGCCTTGAAGTTGTGCTGTACTTCACGCAAGACATTTCTGCATGTGCCGTGGCTTCTAAAACTCCCACGAATAACCGACCGTGGCCGTAAATAATCACTATTTTTGAAATAACGGTTAATCTTGACACCCCTAAAATGTTTTATGCAACTTTGAGCAGCTACAAAAGTGCTATACAAGACTAAAGAATTATTTGTGTAACAGTAAGAGTAGTGGCACTCCCTTAACCCTAGACACTGATGATGGACAGGTTTTGGAAACATGCGAACCTCTGAAAGTCTGAATGGATTTATATAAATGGCATGACAGGTGATTGGTTTAGAGCAGGCATGTCCAAACTAAGGCCCGGGGGCCAAATGCGGCCCTCAGACCAATTTTTCTTGGCCCTTAGGTTTCTTGGTGAATTGGCCCACATTGTCCTGAGAAGTACATTTTACTGCAAATTTCAGATTTTCTACAATTCTAACCTAAATAACTAACATTTTGGTGCGATACAGACCTGATATTTAGACACTGAGACTGAATGTCGATGTGGTGGTGCTTAAAACATCAGATAAATGAACATTTCACGGTTGATTTATGGCCCTCCGCTTGGTCCATATTTCAATATGTGGCACTCGATGGAAAAAGTTTGGACACCCCTGGTTTAGAGTCTGTGATTAGCTCATTGTAACTTTGACGAGATACAAACTCTGAGGTTGTATTTACACCTAAGCTACATTTTTACTTTCAGATTTATGACTATCACTTTTTTTTTAACCACGCAAGACCTTTACTCTTGCTTTTCATGCTCTTCACATCCTAACCGTGTGTGTCCATACCCGTCAATCGTAATCCAATTAGGACACTGTATATGGCACCATACCTCGCTCCATCGCCGTTGGTCGCGCGCGGCATTCCTCACGGCCCATTTTTGCATCAGCAGTTCCTGCTTATCCCCTGACTCATGGAGGTAACAGTTATCTTCACACCTGCACAGCCAGACTCCCCCTGCAGGATAGCTCACTCTTAGCACTTACATAACACGGCTTACGGCAGGCGAGGGGTGCGATCCAAAAACTGCTTTCACACTAAAGTGCTGGGGTCACATATCCACAGGCCCCTGACTAAACCAGGGGCCTGTGGATATGTATATGTGTAAACGGTGACACCGGAGCACGCAGGGATGTTTTTTGACGGCTCGGCGCGGGCCTGAGCCACGTGCGGGCCGGATCTGGGCTTCTCCATATGGCCGCTCCATGTGACAAAGGAGTTTATTTAAAGATACGCGGTAAGACACTGCTTAGGTCAGTGTAAGATCCTGGAACGATTACACGGACTTCACATTGCATTATTTTGTCATTTAAAGGAAAAGTATTCTGCATTTTTCATATCGTTTTTAGCCGTTAAACATGCTCTTGAGTGCCTTAAATTTGCCCTGTCACATTTAAAAGAAAAGAAATAGTTTCTTGTTCATTCTGTGACCTGTGTTATCAGTCACTATAAAATGACACTTACTGTGCATCCAGTGCCATCCTAGTCCAATCTAGTGAAGTTAGCACTGAAAAGACGATATGATGCGGATTTGCTGCAGCAGTTATCGTATTTAGAGACAGAAATGCTTAGAACGAGTCTGGTGATGATTTAAAGGGGACATATCATGCAAAATCTACTTTTTTGGCCCTTAGATACCTTTTATTGTGTACTGTGGGTGTCTGGTAGTGGCTAAAAGTTGAAATTAATCACTTAAGTAGCTGCAGAGATATATTTATATAAATTTTGCAACATATTTCTCAGTTAGTTCGAATATCCGCATTATCTGTTACGTATTTTTATCTATCACGTCACAGCGGAACTACTAAACAAGGTCAAGAGCTTCCGGCAGAGACCGCCATCTTTATTTTCCTCGTAGCGATTTTGTAGTCCAAGCGCAAAGATGTCAACGGTGCGAGTGGACAACTTAAAATGCTCTGTTCTTGGTTATGTTACCAGCACAACTCATTACACGGACCGCCTGCATCCGAACAACTGAGATCGGCTGGTTACGTTTTATTTTTCGTGGTAATGTACCACCGACAGTGGGGAAAGTTCAGTTTGTGTGCGCTAAGCACTTCAAAGAGGAGTGCTTCAGTAACCTCCGCCAGTACAACGAGGGATTTGCTCAAAGATTGCATTTGATCGAAGGGTCAGTTCCTTTGGTCTATGGAGATGACGATATAGTGGAGCGGTAAGTCAAGAAACGCTGAAACACTGTTTATTAGACCTATTTTTATTCAGTCATTCTTTACCTGTGTTCTGGCCATTTGTGAGGGGTTAGCATTACACCTGTAGCTGCCCATCTTTTACTCGGCTGTTTTCCAGCTGCTTAGGGCACATGTCTTTATATATACATAGAATACATTTATTTTTGAGGTTTTCATAAGGCAGAACTCACATCAGACTGCTCGTAGCTGACGTTAGCATGTCGCTAGCGTTAGCATGTCGCTAGGGTTAGCATGTCGCTAGCATTAGCGCGCAGTAAGCGTAGCCCGCAGCACCTTAACTACGCTGACTGACTTGACAGTAGCCTTTTCCCCCGGACTGTTGTTGTAGTAAGATGGTCAAAGTGAGGGTCCATTAGACAACCTGCTAATATCTTTCACACACAGTTAAGCTAACGGAGCGCATAGCAAATTACATAGTAGTAAACAAACCATTGAGATGCAGCCATTTGAAGTCTTTGCTGCGGAGGATCGTCGTCTTCGATTTCCTCTTGGTCTGTGTCAGACTCTGGCTCGTGGCTGGATGTTGATTTCTTCGCTTGTTTCCATTTTTCGATTGTCATTACGTTTTTTTCTAACTTTGGAAAAGTTTTGGATCCGACAGACGGACTGTGTTTGGGACTACAACAATGGCTGAACGGGGCTGACTCATTTGCATTTAAAGAGACAGTGCCAAAACAAGGCGCTCAAAATCGCTCCTTACAAAAGGGGTAAAAGAGAGGCATGTAGAAAGAAAATTAGGAGGAATTCAGACTGTAGATTGCAGGTATAGTTTATTTAGACCCCAGGTAAATGTTTTAAATGTTCAAAAGGTGAAAATAAAAGCATGATATGTCCACTTTAAGGACTTACCACAGTGGAATATTCTCAGATAAGTGACGTAGATGATCTGAAAATACGTCCCAGATAGAAGGAGTTCAGCAGGAGCAGTGTGTTTGATGCTCGGAGGGGGGAGGATTTTCTCATAAACATTTCTCAAAACAGCGTGAATGCAGCTGAATGATACTTCAGATATGTTTTTGTTGTCGGAACATTGTTAGAACATGGTTAAAAGCTTTAAAAAAGTCACTGTAGCAGAATATGTGCTTTAATATATCTAGTTTTAATACTGTCTTAGATGGCTTTCGTTTTACTGGAGACTAGTCGATGTAATCATGCGTGGTAGAAAAGTTTTCAAAGGTATCATCTGAACAATGTTTTTAAATCAAGACGTTTCGACTGCCATCTGGAAGTCATTTCTATCTGAAAGTACTGTTCTGAGATTTATTTTGCCCTGAGCTAGATTAGGTTTAACCTGAAGCTGCTCTGACTTTGTTTAACTCATGGCCCAGTTTCAAAAGAATTGTACAAACATGCAAGATGAGGAACGTTGGCCAGAAACAGCTATTTTCATTAGTAACTCTGAATCTGACTGGAATGGTGATAATGTGATTGGGAATGTTTTTTTGTTGTTGTTGTTTTTAAATAATAAGTATATTTTTCTGTACAAAAATCATGAAATAAAAAAAGCAGGGATTTGATAAGGTATTAGTATTTTTATTGTCATGCACTAGATTAGCTAAATCTAACTTCGTCTACCTGATGGCCCAGTTGTGGGTTGTATTCTGGTCTCCTCTTCTTCACTGGTAAACCCTGCTAAGTCTCAGGTTGTTTATCCTATTGTTCTCAACCAGTCTTCCTCTCACATCCGCTGAATCTAGGGTTATTCTGACATACAGTATTGTTCTCTAGTTACATCTTTCACACAACTGTTTACCTGCCAAGTAATTGAATGTTCTACCCTATTGTTCTCCGGTAGCCTCTCCCTCACAGCGGTTGACCTGCTAAGTCTCGGGCCGTTGTACCCTAATAGTCTATCTTATATTTGCTGAGGCTCAGGCTCAGCAAATATGAGGCTCACAGAGGCTCACTCTATTGTTCTTTGGTACTCTCTTCCTCACATACATTTACATACTTAGTCTTGGTTTGTCCTACCCTGTTGTTCTCCAGTAGCCTCTACCTTACAGGGGCTTGCCTGTTAAGTCTCGGGGCATACTTTTCTATTGTTCTCAAGTATTCTCTTCCTCATAGCTGTTATCCTGCTAAGGCTTGAATCATTCTACCCTATTGCTTTCCGGTATTCTCTCTCCCTCGGAGTGGTTTACCTGCCAAGTCTTGGGGCATTCTTTCCTATTGTTCTCTTGTAGCCTCAACCTCATAGTGGTTTACCTGCCACGTCTTAGATGGTGTTACCCTATTGTTCCCTGGTATCCTTTACCTCACAGTAGTTTACCTGCCAAGCCTTATATTGTTTTACCCTATTGTTCTCTGATATCCTTTATCTCACAGTAGTTTACCTGCCAAGTCTTAGATTGTGTTACCCTATTGTTCTCTGGTATCCTTTACCTCACAGTGGTTTACCTGCCAAGTCTTAGATTGTTTTACCCTATTGTTCCCTGGTATCCTTTACCTCACAGTGGTTTACCTGCTAAGTCTTAGATTGTTTTACCATATTGTTCTCTGGTATCCTTTACCTCACAGTGGTTTACCTGCTAAGTCTTAGATTGTTTTACCCTATTGTTCTCTGGTATCCTTTACCTCACAGTGGTTTACCTGCTAAGTCTCAAGTTCTTCCCTATTGTTATCTAGTTTTAGATCCGTTCACCTGCCAAGTCTTGGTACTTTCTACCTTATCGTTCTTCGCTACAGCCTCTTCCTCACAGCTGTTTATTGGAACAATTTTTCTTATTGTAAAAAATATATTTTTAAAAAATCCTACAGAAGTTACACGCAGCACGGGAATGGGAATGGTCAGAGATTAGAACGTTTTTTCATCAACAATCAACAATATGAGGTGAATATAACTGTGATAATTTGACTGTGAAGGTTTTTTTTCTTTCTTCTTTTTTGAAATAACTCTTGTTTCTGTACAATTCCACACATATTTGAATGAAAAGGCAGTGATTTGTGGCTGTTCCTCTGGGTGTAAAGTCCAGTGTCAGTTTGGCTTAAGCCTGGGCGGAAATAGAGCGCGCTGCCCGGCCTCTGACTCATTACAGTACATCAACAATGGGCAAGGAGGTATTTTTAGGGCCCTCATGCTTTCTGCTCTACCATCTTACTCCTAATAATAATGACCCATTTCTCTTTTTCATCTACAATCACATTTTGTCCCTCTCTCTCAGTATTACACTAAATATTATAAATTGCATACTGTATAGAGAGTAAGAAAATCCAAAAATAGATGAATATATAATGTGCAGCTTAGCAACTTTAACACCGCAGCTGTTGTTTTTAACTGGGTTTATGTTGCGTCGCGCCAGTATGCTAATAGGTGGGGTCCTTGCGCCCTCTGCCGGCATAAAAATACATATAAAATGTACAGCTTGATTTAAAACATTTCCCATCAAAATTTGAAATAAAAAATCAAATGCTATAGTGTCCACAGTAGTTCAAAAAGAGTATTGTTACTTTAAATCAATATTAATCAATTTTGTAGGTAGTGATTTTTGATTATTCAAGTTAAAATAGCTTAAATGAACTGAAAATACAACTGCAGTGTAACATTTGCTGATTATTTAGAGTTCAGACAGGCTAAACGCTCTGATATTTTTGTTGTGATTGATATTTCAAATCAATTAATATTACATTAGCTTACAATGGGTCGAGTAATGTTAGTCCTAAACAGTGTTGGGCAGTTTTTTAACGCAGTAATCTAACACATCATGTAAAATTGAGTAATATAGATCAGTATTTTTCAACCTTTTTTGAGTCATGGCACATTATTGTTGGTTGAATATTCTGCGGCACACCACCTACTTAAATATGACCAAATCACACCATTTAGGAACAAAAAGTGTTATTTAATGTTGCAAATATTGTCCATTCCACTGTGTCTGGTTCGTTCTCACTTTTTTGGTGAAGATGTTGCTCGCTCTCCAAAGTGGTGAATTATTTAATACAATTCATGAATCAGATTTTTTTTTTCCAAGGCGCACCTGGCAGTAGTTCAAGGCACAATAGTGTTCAAATCAAGGATATAGGTAACAGCTACCTGTCCTATACTATGAGTTACTTTTTCACCCTATTCAGTCCTATTCAGACAGGATTCTTAACTCGGGACGTCTGTAAAGTTGAAATTCCCCCATGACGTCGGTGTTTTATTGTGAGCGTTAACAGTGTCAGTAATTCACTTGGTTTTACAGACTTTATGCTGGAAATGACTGTGAAAATATGACAAGAACTTGAAATTCATCGATGTTGCTAGTGTTTCTTCCATTCCATTTCCACTATTTTAGGTTTGTTTCTGACGTTATGAACCTGTGCTGTAGCGTGAAACATTGTTCTTTTTACCACGTGATCAGAATGACATCCGTGTGATCAGATTTCTTATGAAACTCCTTCTCTTTTTTAAATTCTGGCTTCACTTTGGACGCTGGATTTTTAATTAAATTAATTTATTCCTTTTTATCTACCATCTGATAAACGGAAACTATCAAACTGCTGCACATGTTATACATGAAAAGAAGGCTGTAACTCACTTAGTTACAGTAAAATCAATAATTTTGGGATGAGTTAAAAAAAAGTAAAAACAATTACACTAAAATTCAGAAAAATTTAATAGGACTTTTATATGAATTCCACCTGTACGTTTTTACTTTATTTATTTTAATTTTTATTGTTAAATTTGCTTCAGCTTTGGAAAAGGAAAATCAAAACTCAACAAAAGTCAAAACTAGTGTCAATCAGACCATTGGACTTTAAAGTCTGATATTCCTCTGAGCAGAGCGGGTTTCCAAGTGTAATTAGACTAAATCAGACCAACAACACCAGAGGCCAAAACCACAGAGTCTCAGCTTCACAAAGAGTCCAGACAATAGTTTGTGCTCCAAAGGGTTCAGAAACAAATCAAATCAAATCAATTTATTTTTATAATGCCCAAAATCACAACAACAGTTGCCTCGATGTCTGTCCCAGAATGCCCCTGTCCTTTGACCCTCCTTCGCGGCGAGGAAAAACTACAAAAAACCCCATGGGAAAAAGTAGAAACCTCGGGGAGAACCACAGTGAAGGAGAGATCCTACTCCCACGGACGGACAGGCTGCAGATGAACTAGGACTGACGCACCCACTTGGACTGTGGAGCCAGAACCACTCAAGAGGGAGGTGGCTTTAAAGAGTTCCTCCAGAACCACTCAAGAGGGAGGTGGCTTTAAAGAGTTCCTCCAGGCGGACGAGGAGCAGTCCACCCAGTGTAGAGAGATCCTCCAGCAGGAGATGAGGAACAGTTCATCTAAAGTAGAAGGAGTTCGTCCAGGCAGACGAGGTGTGGCTAATCCAGCTGTCCAGGCGGGTGGCGCATAGATCCTCCAGTGTAGAGATTGATCCTCCAGACATGTGGGGGTGGGGATCGTCACTGGAGCAGCCGCCGCAGCGCCTGAAACAGTCTCCACTCCCCGGGGGAAGTGGAGAGAAAGAGAAACATGTGAACAGCAATGAACAGACTACAGTTGAAGTAATATTAAATATTGTTGATAGATAAAGTAGGAAGAACCAGAGGATAGTGTTCAAGCTGCCATACTTCCTCCATCAGAGTTGCTCCAAGGGCAGCATAGCTAAAACTGTAGGTTTTTATTTCTGTTCCTAACTGGCCAGACCATAAGCTATTTCAAAGATGAACGTTTTGAGCCTGGTCTTAAATGTAGAGACTGTGTCGGCCTCTTTTACATGAACAGGGAGCTGGTTCCATAACACAGGAGCTTGGTAGCTAAATGCTCGACCTCCTACTGTGCTTTTAGAGACTCTGGGGACTAACAATAGTCCAGCATTTTGAGAACAAAGAGCTCCGTTTGGATGGTACGCTACTATTGCATCTTTGAGGTCGATGGGGCCATATTGTTTATAGCTTTATAAGTCAGGAGGAGGATTTTAAATTTGATTCTAAACTCAACAGGAAGCCAGTGAAGAGACTCTAACACTGGTGAAATATGATCTCTTTTTCTAGTACCTGTTAATAATCTTGCTGCTGCATTTTGAACCAATTGAAAGCTTCTTATAGAGCTTTTAGGACACGCTGTAAGCAGGGCGTTACAATAGTCCAATCTGGATGTGACAAATGCATGGATGAGTTTTTCGGCATCATTTCTGGGCAGGATTTTTCTAATTTTGGCTGATGTTACGCAGATGAAAGTAGGCTGTTTTACAGGCTTGATTTATATGTGCTTTGAACGAGAGATCTTGGTCAAATAGGACCCCAAGGTTTCTTACAGTAGAGCTGGGGGCTACAGAGATATTGTCCAGAGAAGCTATCTGGTCAGATAAAGAGTCTCGCAGGTGCTTAGGGCCCAGCAGAATGACCTCGGTTTTTTCAGGGTTAAGGAGCAGATAATTAAGAGTCATCCAAGTTTTTATGTCTTTCACGCAGGCACTAAGTCTGTCTACTTGATGGGTCTGATCAGGTTTCATTGATAAATACAGCTGAGTGTCATCTGCATAGCAGTGGAAGTTAATGCCATGTTTTCTGATGATCATACCTAAGGGCAGCATATAAAGAGTGAACAGAACTGGACCGAGTACTGAACCCTGCGGCACACCGTAGATTACTTTAGAACATGGGGAAGATCTCTGGTTTACATTAACAAACTGGTACCTATCAGATAGATAGGATTTAAACCAGCTAAGGGCGGTTCCACTGACACCTACATCACATTCTAACCTCTGCAGTAGAATGTTGTGGTCGATGGTATCAAACGCTGCGCTGAGGTCCAACAGAACCAGGATTGAGACCTGTCCATCATCAGCAGCTAATAACAGATCATTTGTGACTTTAACTAGTGCAGTTTCAGTGCTGTGGTACGCACGGAACCCTGAATGAAAAACTTCAAATAAATTATTGTCCTGCAGGTGGCGACAAAGCTGTTTAATCACAACTCTTTCAAGGATTTTAGAGACAAAGGGCAGATTAGAAATAGGTCTATAGTTTGCCAGTATGTCGGGGTCAGCCAGTAGCCCAGGAGCCACCAGCAGCTCTCCACCCCTGCCATGCAGCTCGGAATGGGAATTATACCTTGAATAACTGAACTTTAATTCCTCACATACTTTAGTCGTCTTTTACTTTAGTCGTTTAGTCGATTAATCGGTCGATGGTGTCTTAGTCGACCAACATTTTTATTAACTGAGTAATTATTTTATTCATATTTAAAGCATTTATATGGCAAAAACAACAAAAATGTGAAGATATGGAGTGAGTTTGCTGAAGATTTTGGAGTCCAATAAATACTGTTTCCTAGTACTTATCTGTAAAAATAGTTGCTTTTGCATAAATTCCCTTGCAGTTGAGGTCTTTTGTGTGCAGTTTTGGTCAGATACATGAACATAGTAAATACTTTTGATATAGTTTTGCCACACCCCTTTTTAGTTGATTTTTCGCTCGATAGGCAGGTTTTCAGTTGACCAAGAATTTCTTTAGTCGACTACAGCTCTACTAGTTTCAATACTAGTCTTAATTTTCCATTAGTCTCTGATTTTTTATTCTTTTCACAACCCTCAAATGTACTAAAATAAACTTAAGAGACCTAACTGTGTGCCCTGACAAATGGTAATGATTAATGTTTTAGCATCTAACGTACCTCACCTACGGCTTGTCGTTGCTGTCAACTAAACTATTACCTTAATTTCTTGCAACTGCCAAAAGAAGTAGCCCTTTGCCATTTTTGTTTAGTAAAAGGAGCTCTCTGGAGAGAAAAGGTTGGAGACCGCTGACCTTAACTTTCCTAAAAGAGCCTTCATGCTGCTCGGCCCTCAGTTCCCATGACAACGGGGTAATACCTCCGGCGAGCACGTCTTAACTGAAGTTTTTTGAGTATTTTACTTGTTAATTGTAGACAAAAAAAAAAAAACAGTGATAGAATTGGAGATGGTTCTGTACTATTCTGATATAATAGTATTGTTCTAAATGAGTAAAAAAAAATATTTCGCCCAAAGAATGTGTTGCAAAAGCAGAACGTTGTGACAAAAATGAGATGGCTGCACTTTGCCTGCATCTAATAATAATGTATTTTATGTTCTATCAACCAGGAAATAGTTGCCAAACGTATTGCTCTGATTGGCTGTTCTTGGGGCGGTAGCACGAGTTTCACTTCATTGTCTGAAAAAAGCTGTTCTAAAACTGAGCCTGTGATAACGATGTGCCAGAGCCGTGAGAGCGAGGGACTAGTTAGACACATTTAAGGTGAGACACTACAGGTGAATAGGAAAAAATCTTAAATTTAAAGATATCATCTTGAAACTTCTCCTGTAGTTTACTCACATAAATGTAAGAAAGAAATATATTACACGTTTTTCATCATGTCATGTTTTCATGTAGAAATAAGGCATTTTAAGTGAAAAAATGACCAAAAATACACATATTTGGGTCAATTAAACCTGAAAAACAGATAGAACTAGGTTTCAACTTCTTGGTTCATTTTGTACAAATATTAGTTACAAAAAACTTTACAGAGTGGAGTTTGGATTTCCTTTTTAGTTTTTAAGTAAACTAGATCTGACTGAAACATTTTTAAACTTAAAACTTCAATAAATCAGTCTTAGAATTAGATTTCAAAAAATCCTTCTGTACATTTCGTCAAAATCTTGTTAAGTCCCAGATTGTACAGTTTGGTGTGGGATCTACTAAGAAAACGGCCTTTGAAGTTACAATGTCCCAAAGAAATCTATTGATGAAGTGGATTCAGTAGAAGAATAAAACATCTTTAAGAGCAGATTGGTTAAGTTTGTTCTTTCCACATGAAAGCTGATATGTTGAGGGAGCAAACTGACAAAAAAATAAAAATAAAATAATAATAATAATAATAATTAAAAAAAAAAATAGGTATGGCCGGTAGTATCTCGTCTTAAATATATATTTACGAAAATTAGGTATTCATTCATTCATTTTCTCCTGCTTGTTCCTGTTAGGGGTCGTGGGTGACGGGAGCCCACCCCAGCGACTTTGGGCCTTAGGCGGGGTACACCCTGGACAGGGGCCAACTCATTGCTTGGCTAGAAAATGAGGTACCCCAGCTTTAAATCTGAATGTTAAATAGGCACATTTTGAATTGATATAAGTTTCAATTTCAATGCACTTTCAAGACTAAAATGACCTGAGTTTGCAGAAATTCAAAAGGTTCAGGGGAAACTTTTCACAGACACATACAAGTCGCACGGGACGAGAAACAAAGACGACGTTCAGAATTATTACAATGTGCCCGAGGTAAAACTAATAGAACCGTGACGTAATACAATAAAAAAGATAAACAGGCGCAGGTTCTCTGTGTGGAGTTGCATGTTCTCCTTGTGCCTGCTCTGGGTTTCACTAGCACAACAAACATGGACGACAGGCTCCTCCCTCTGGGGCCAGGAGATGTTAAATCTCAGTGGGACTTTCCTGGTTAAATAAAGGTCAATAAATAAAAGCCTTTTGTGCCGGGATGTAGATCAGCTGTGAACCAAACACATGACTGAACACCACTCTGCTGCATTTATGTGAAACTGGGTTAAATAAAACAGTTTAGTCAGTGGGAGAATTTCAAGTATTTAGGGATGTCGAGATTATTCTGTTAATCAATCATGTTGATTTTTCAGGTCACAGTAAGAATAGAAACAAATAATTGTGACTTCTTTAGATGCAAAATTGAGTCATTTCAATTCAATCTGTGTGGTGTGTCGCCACCTTTACTTTCACATTCAGAAAGTTAGATTTCTCAAAGTCTCAATGTCACAATATATCATTTAAGAGTCATAATTATTGTGGGGGTAAAAAACATGATGAAGTCAAACAATTAGAGCCTTTGTGCGTCGAATCTGTCAGAAGTGGAAGTAAACATTTAAGCATCTAAAGTGAGAGTGTGCCTGATGTGTCTGTGTGCCGAGGAGTGCTAATGCAGAGTGTCCAGACTGCGCAGGAGCCACAGGTCAGCGTCACGTCTCCTCTGTGACAAATGAACCTGTTGGAGCCACACAAAATGGCCCCTACCTGCAGCCAGCTCATCCATCTTCAGGACTGCAGACCGGGCAGGGTCAGAGGGAGGGAGAGAGGGGCGCCGGGGCACCAGGGACTCCAGCAGACACACTTTAGTGTAATAGTGCAGTGGAAGTTGTCCTTAACCAGGAATATGTAGATAGGGTTGTGAAGAATGCTGTTGTCCTTGTGTGAGTGAGTGATTGTTTTGTAAGAGTTCAGCATCCAAGCCGTCATTCCACAAAATCGGTGACCTCTCAGTTTTGAAAAATAGTTTTTGAATCTGCTCTGTGCACAACAATGCACTAGCTAGTTTTTTGTGTCTCACAGCCAGTGCTAACGTTTACTAAAATATAAAATAAACAACTAATTCCAAAACAGAGAACACTCAATATATTATTAGATGCTGAAAGTGTGGAGTGGCATAGGCAGAATTTGACTTTTGTGTTGGGAGAGGCAAACTTTTTATCCATTGCACCAATAACGTGAATGAATATAAGGCAATATTATTGATTACATTTGATATTTTTGCACGTAAGTAAATATGAGCTCTCCTCTGTGCAGCTTGTACTGTGAGCGTGTCCTGTTCATATGCTCCTGCGAGCGCTTTATGAAAAGTAAGGGAATAATGGGCTGAAGGGAAAGCAGTCCGAGTGCACATTGACGAGTGAACACAGGGTAAAATATCAAAATAAACATAGTAACTGAGGAAACGCACGTGCCACATCCTCTCCACGCTAAATGTGAGCAAACTTCAAAACTAAAGCCCGTTCACTCTGATCAGAGAGTGGTAGAACCGTAGAACAGTGGACTGTTGGAGCTGCTGCCGCCGTGTTCCACATAGGAAGTATCCATGGAGGCTATACCGGCTCCATCAGGCCGAGCTGCCATTCACTTTCTATTAGGACAATGGTGCTCTTTACTCTGTAACTCTTTCTGTCAAACTCACCATCTGGAAGTAAAATGTCCGTTTTGACACACACTATATCATCCTTTTTCTCATTAAGTTGTTCATAAATCAAGTTATTAGCAATAATAACTGACCAGTCATGTGCTTCCTTTTCCAGGGGCCGTTTTCGCACGTGTTAGCATCAGGTTTGATTGACAGCTAATGCCGCACGTTGCCGCCGTGTCCTCCCACCGAGGGGTGGAAACCGTTAACAACCTCGCTCCTGATTAGTCCATGTGGTTGCTACGATACGCACTCGGATCTCCAAAATATGGAGTCTGGCTCCACTTTAGCTGCTATAAGTGTTAGCCGCGATTGGCTTCATTTGGCTAGAACTGAACGCTGTGGGTGATGTCACATTCCCATGGTCCACTGTTCTACAGTCTATGGGCAGTTCGAAGTGTAGCTCCACAGAAGTTACATGTGCACTTTAGAGGTGCTGTATGTTAGAAGGAGGTGCATGTACCGGGCTCTGTGCACTTATGGAGGTGCCGTATGTTAGAAGGAGGTGTGTACCAGGCTCTGTGCACTTAAGGAGGTGCTGTATGTTAGAAGGAGGTGCATGTACCGGGCTCTGTGCACTTAAGGAGGTGCTGTATGTTAGAAGGAGGTGTGTACCAGGCTCTGTGCACTTAAGGAGATGCTGTATGTTAGAAGGAGGTGCATGTACCGGGCTCTGTGCACTTAAGGAGGTGCTGTATGTTAGAAGGAGGTGCGTACCAGCCTCTGTGCACTTAAGGAGATGCTGTATGTTAGAAGGAGGTGCGTACCAGCCTCTGTGCACTTAAGGTGTCTGAAGCCTCAGACATAAGTGGGTGGAGCCAGGTAACAGTCACGTGTGCATTAAATACACATTTTACACATGCCATCGAGGCAAAACCACCTGTGTTACACTTATCAAACGAGGTAAAGAGAGATGCGTACAAAGCTGCTGCGCACAAAGCTGCAACACTTCATGAACGGAATGTCTCATCACTCGTAGTAAAACTTTCTGCATAAACAATTTTTACATTAATAAACAGATAAAAGGCCTGCTGTGTGTGGAGGGTCTGGATCTGCACAGTGAGCAACTGCATAATTGAGCCTCTTTCTTGCTCATTTTTCTGCAATATAATTTCATACTTCAACCACCAGGGGAGGCAGTGCCACTCCTGCCTCCCCTTAAACTCCGCCTCTCATCTTTTGTCACAAAGTGCTGCTTTTATATGATTCTCTTTGGGGGAAAACACTAAATGTATTCATTTACAAATCTGCAGTCTGACAGTTAAACAGTACACCCAGCTCAATTGTAAACTACTATGTTCTGGAATGTGGTGATGTTGTGAGTTCCGTGGGTGCACAGGACGTCGTGTGGGGCTGTTAAAGTGGAGCTCTGGAGAACTGAAGTGGCCTGGTCTTGTGCTCACGGACAAAGCCTTCAAAAGCAGGAGTGGAATTTCACATCACCTGTGTGCTATTGTCTCTGTACAATGTGTGAGCAGTGCATTCAGCGGCCTGGGACGAGCTGTCACACACACACACACACATGCACACACACACACACACATGCACACACGCACATGCACACACGCACATGCACACACACACACACACACACCTACACACACACATGCGCACACACACACGCACACATGCACGCACACACACACACATGCACACACACACACACACACATACACACATGCACACACGCACACACACACACACATACACACACACACGCACACACACTTACACACACACACACGCACACACACACTTACACACACTGCACACACACACACGCACGCACACACACACACACACACGCACACACGCACAGACACACATACACACGCACGCACACACACACGCACACACATGCACAGACACACACACATGCACACACACGCACACACAAACACACACGCACACACACATACACAAACACACATGTAAACACACACACGCACAGACACACACACACACGCACACATACACACACACGTACACACACAAACACACACACATACACTAACACACGCACACACACACACACAAATACATACACAAACACACACACATGTACACACACAAACACACACACACATACACATACACACACATACGCACACACATACACACAAACACACACGTACACACATACACAAACACGTACACACACATGCATACACACACACACGCACACGTGTTCTCATGGGATGGAGTTTAAATCTCACGTTGACATAGTTTTCTTGCATGTTATGCTTAAATGTGCTTCAGTAGAAGAAGTTGCAGGTTGTACTGTTTGGTCTTGTTTCTGAGAAGTGACAGCACATATTTTAGCTCTTGGCAGTTTTTGCGTCCTGTCAGTAAAACATGTGCGCACTTTACTCTCTTTCTAATCAAATGTCTTGTCAATGGCATAAAGTGTGCCGTAGTCATACCTTGTGTGTACTAAAGTAATGCATTATATAAGTTCTTAATTTTCCAAGGCTTAATTTGAGCTGAAACAAGATCCGGCAACTGTTCTCTTTGATCCAGTAACTAGACCAGATTTGACCTTTATAGCCATGTTTCCACTGGCTCTTGGAGCAGGTTGATACAGTTCAGAAGTGTCTCTTTATTAAGTGTCCATTTAAGAGATCTAAAGTGGGCCATGAGAGTTTTCACAAAGACACTTTTGCTAGCTCTGTAAACACACTGCAGCGTTGGGCTGAGCCGGTACATGGAGCGGGGGCGGAGAGAGCGCTGTGGTGGGAGGGGATCCTGATGGTGTGTGGATCAACGTCCCCAGCTCAGCAAGACTGCTGTGACTTCAGTGAAGATTAATGCCAGTGCGACACGTGCATAAAAATGTGTTTTTAGACGTAGACTTTGACAAACTTTATTGATCCACAAGGGAAATTACTTGAGCACAGCAGCTCACACACCTTTTGACAAATAAAACAGGTTTTACATTGTTTGAAATTGAGTTAGATGGACAGTAGTATTTTGGCGTTGTTTGACTTGTTCTGCACAATACAGAAAAGTTTTGACCAGGGCCCGGACAATTATGTATTTATTGACCCACAGAGATGTTAGAATCTCTTTGTTACAGGAGTCCTGGCTCCAGAGGGGAGGGGCCTATTGTACATGCTTTTAATGGTAGGGAACCCGGAGCACCCGAGGGAAACCTGTGCAGACACAGGAAGAACATGCAACTCCACTCAGAAAGACCCCACGCCTTCTTGCTGTTTGGCAAGAGCCCTAACGGCTGCAGCACTGTGCCACCAAATACCATAAAACTCAAATATCGACCCCTAACCCTAACCAAACCCTAGTCTTACCCGATTTAACAATTAATTAACGTTAATTAATACATTATTCACATGTTTTTTGTTTTTTTCATGTATTTAGTTTTTAGCCACTGGATGTGACGGAGTGGAGCTCCACTCAGCTGTCACTGGTGGCAAACCTCCTCCATACAGCGTCTGCAGCCAGACTCTCTTGAATAGTTCCGCTGATTAAAATGGCTGATTTGGAGTCTTGTTTTAGATTGGTGCCTGTTCAACCACAAACACACCGGTAACATCTTCAGCTCCTACCATATGGACATGTCATACCTCATTTTAAGGCACAGAACCTTTAGAATTCAGCCGCTGAGTTTATTTTTCAATTCATACAATGCTTTAATTAACCACATAAAAGTGGTTGCTCATAAATGACACAGTTAAAAACAAATCCATCACTGATCTGTTCACAAGAAGATGACGTCATCAAACAGGCTCACTTAAACACATCATGCAAACATGTAAAAGACTGAATCCAAATCCAAGGAGGTTTATGAAACGAGGTTAAAAAATAAACTTGGCACAATGGCACTTCTTTCTCTGGCCCGTCTCCAGATCTAGGCCAGTGCAGGATTATGATTTGAAGGTAGACTGCTGAGGTTCCATCTGAAGGAGCGCCGCCCGAGACGTGATTGTGTGCGAGGCGATGAGGCGGCCGCACGCTGGCACGCCGCTTCTGCACATGCTCAGTAGCCCCCGGAGCCCGAGCCCAGACCGAGGGGGGCGTGTGTGTGTGATGGACGCACTGCTGGGGGGAAGACGGCGACGGCTAATGCTTCAGAGAGATGTGACGGGGAAATTAGCATAAGACGCACACAGCTCATGGCGGAGGCTGCGGGCAGAGGGCCGAGGCCGGGGGAGCACTGCAGAGCTCCACCAGCACTCACAGCGGACCAGGCATGGGGTGTAACACTTGCACCTCACAGCAAAAAGGTCCCAGCTGTGATTCCTAAAACAAATATGTGAAAAACTGAAGCTCAGGAGACACGGTTTAGTTTACTTTGTTAAGGGAACAGCAAGGAGGAGTTTATTTAGGACGAGCTGACCCTTATGATCCTGGACTCGGGCAGGAGACTACGGTCCATTCAGACCAAACTTGTCACCACAAGAACAGTTTCTTTCCCTCTGCCGTTGGATTCGTGAACACTTTACGACGTCTGTCAATAACTCACTTACACGCAGGGTTCATAGGAAGGGTTCGTAGGAAGGGTTCGTTGGAAGATAAAATTCAAGCAGAAGATAAAATTCAAGCAGTTTTCAAGCACCTTTAAGGTAGACACACAGGTTTTTACAGTGTCTGCTTTCCAGGCTTTGCAACTAAAAGTGACAAAAACATGACTAGAAGTGGCAAATACGACACTTAAAGAGACAAAAACACGTGATTATTTTATGGTAGACAGGTTTTTTTCCAGCATCTTTTGCTTTCCTACTTTCCTTTATTTCCTGTATATATTCCTGTCATTTTCAAGGTTCACGAATAATCTTAAAACACAAGCACAAAGCAGTCGTACCCACAGTGTAGAAGTACTTAAAAACAACACATTGAAGTCTGTTGGTGCCATTTATGTCGAAATGTATTAGATACAACAAGCTTAAATTCAAGCATTTTAAGCACTTTTCCAAAAGCATTTTCAAGAATTTCAAGCACCCGTATGAACCCTGTAAACAATTATATGTCTTTTTGCACTGCTAGTTTACATGATTGTTATTTTTATATTCTTATTTTAGCATAGTTTATATTTTTTATATATTATTCATCTTGTATCATACACCTTACTGCCAAAGCAAATTCCAAGTTTGTGACTTTTGTTGACTGACAACTTTTTCTGCTTCTGATTGCATGTCTGGTCAGGACGAGATGTTCTTCTGGAGATTATACATGTGCCATATTCTTAAGAGAATCAATAATGAAGATATAAGCCTTTTTCTAATAATGGGATTTCCTTTGATTGCGCTTGTGTTCCCAATCAACCAAAACATGCTGAACAGACTCATGTACCAGATCCAGAGCTCCAGACCAGATCCTGCGTCTGTCTGGACATGAGTCCTCAGGTGTGTGCTCCTGATGGGTCACTCAGCAGCACGTGTTCTGAGAACTTTACCAGCATGATACATTTATTCAATATCTGTGAGTTTACAAACTCATGAAGTCCATCTTGTACATCTGCTGTCTGACAAACCCGAGCTGGAATCCAAAGATGAAGTGTCCAAATGAACCAAAACAAACATGTGACTCTGATGCACATATGCAGGCCTAATGATGCTGCAGAAAAGTTACATAGTACACCTTTTAAGGCTGTGCACCTTACTTTATTTCCTTGGAGAACAATAATATCCCGTAGGTTTCTGACAGCATATTGTAAAAGCAGCAATTTCTGATGAATAAATGGCTGCACCATTTGAGGATAGTGCAGTGTCTCCACTTAGCTCCACCCCCTCAGGGGATGTTGATGACATCACGCAAAAGGTATCAATTCTAAGTGAAATATGGACTATTTTATGAAAAAATATCAGAGGAAATTGCTTTGTGCATTTGGGGATGAGAAAGATGCTTTTCTCTGAACAGGATTTAGCTCAGAAAGTTTGACTCTGCACATTCTGCTGTTAAGATGCTTTCCCCATCAGCTCTGAGTGCTGCACATGCCACCTGTTCCCAGACACTTTCTGTAAGAGCAATCCCAAAGTGATCATCAGTAGAACTCCACTCAGCACTGCTGCAGATCCACGGCTTCTGCAGGTGAAGTCATGTGGGTCAAATGCAGTAACTCCTGTGCCTATTAATGGCCTGACCGATGTGGAGTTTACTGATGTATAAAGGAGGTTGGAGGTGCTGATATGAGTCCCAATATTCTTAGTGACGTAAAAATAAATGTATGTATGAAGGCAATTGGTTATTAAAAAGTGTGTCAAGCTCTTTTAGTTTCAGTTTGGGTTTATTAAGACGACATTTACTGTTATTCTGTCTCTTAACGGTAAGTTTTAAACACTGAAAATATGTGATCTGTGTAGGGATGTCGCAATATCAAATTTTAGTGTTATGATTATTACGAGAAA
The DNA here is from genome assembly GCA_019453435.1 of Rhinogobius similis. Lineage (NCBI taxonomy): Eukaryota > Metazoa > Chordata > Actinopteri > Gobiiformes > Gobiidae > Rhinogobius > Rhinogobius similis. The sequence goes on along the minus strand of CM033621.1, from coordinate 6,089,131 downwards.
AAACTTTACAATTTCACCATTATTCATGATGACGGAGACCATAACCAAACAACAGTGATATTTTTCACTTTTTCATCCAGTCTGTCTAGCATGCCACTAATACTCAAGTTTGAAACCAGCTTTATGAAATGTAACTTTCTGAAATGAAAATGTGACAAAAAACAGCATTTTTAAATATGAATTGACCAGACTTAAAGTGCATTTGACAGATTCGACTACGCATTTCACTAAAATGCAGCGATTATATTTAAGATTTGACTAAACATTTTGCCCGTTTGTCCCCAGTTTGAAAGTCTTATGTAAGTTTATAATGTGACTTCCTGGTTGAACATGACGAGCAAATATGACATAGCTAGAGGTAATTCAACAACCGTTACCTAGCAACCAGACTGTAAACAAGGGCCAAAATCCTTACTTACAACTTACAAAATAGTTTGGAAGTGACAATAAATAATACCTATGTCAGTTGCTGTAAATTGTCCCTGTATTTTCAATGGTACATCACCTGTTGATGAGCACTACTTTTGTTTTTTTCTAAATTTCTTCACAGACTGCAACTTTATGGATGTAAAACTGATGAATATTTAACATGCCCTGCCACCAACATAAGTCATAATTAGAAAAACATAAGAACCTTCTATGTGCAGGCTACAGGATGGTGAGTCTAAGCTTTAAAAAATAAAGGTGGAATATTGGCCATATCTGCAAGATTTTGGCTGATTGCCGTTCTTTCTCGGAGTGCCCATTTTGGCCGAACCGATATATATTAGTCGTTCCCTATTAATAATCTCCATGGTTCACTGCTGGAGAACTGCAAAAGCGGGTATTGGGGTCAAACAAATCTACACAAAGTTTCCTAGACTGCCACAGATTTGATCCTGGAGACAGCGAAGGTGACTGGAACTGACCTTCTCACGTGTGCGTCAGCTGTGAATAAATGATTAAAACATTCTCCCGTGATTAGATCTAGCGCTCGTTCTTCTCACACTGAGCAAGGACAGACCGGGGGGGCGCAGGGGACAGCCGGTGCGCCAGGTTTGTGTGCGTTGTGAGTTCGCGTGGCTCATTTGAATAGCAGCTGTGCACATGTGGAGCAGACTGCAGACACACTGTGAGTCAGGGCCATTGTTCAGACCAGGCTTTGTGAGTCACGGGGTCAGAATGCACTCAGCTCCTCCGTCGTACATGAAACCATCGAGCTGGGGCCAGTTTCAACGTTTGAAACAAGAACTGGCAACTGTTTGGTCGTCTGATGTTTGTGTGTGTGTGCGTGCGTGCGTTCTGTCTGGTTCAGATCATTCGTGTTTTTGGGCTGGATTCTTGTGGATCTTACTCACAGAATTGGAAAATTGTGTGCACCGTGGCCACTGAATAAAGACATTTCGAAATCATGCAAATTACTATTATTCATGGTCACAGAGGGATGACATTCAGCAAATTGTTGAAGCCAGGAATCAATCAAATCAATCATGATTCCGTACGCTCTGCTCCCTCAGACCGGTTCACTTTGGAGCGTCTCAGGCCGATACTGTTAAAGGACAGATAACTTTTTTGAGCTTTTAACTGTGTTCTAACATACTCTAACATTGTTCGGACATCAATAATATATCGTGAGTTGCATTTAACTGCATTCACGCTAGTTTGATGAAACTTGGTTAGAAAATCCTCTCCCTCCAACCGTCAAAAACACTTCCTGCTGTATTCCCTCGTTCCAATTCTAGACATCACTTACCCGAGAATCTTCTGCTGTTTTAAGTCCTTAAATCTCACTCTGAGCATTTCTGTTGTCTAAAGAGCTCACTACAACTGCTGAGCTATATATTTGGAAAGTTAATTCTGTATTCTTATGATTATTAACTTCTTCTAATAAGACAGTTAAGCTATAAGTTATAAGCTCACTTGCCGGACATGTTTCAACGGGAGGACTTCCAACGAAACATGTAAGGACTTCCGCCGAAACTGCTGAGCTACTTGCATTTCTACACAAGCGCACAAAAGCATTTTTACTTGTAGAAGTGGCATGCAGCCAGTAGATGGCGCCAAAGCTCAGTAAGTGCTGTGGGAAACAGCAGACATACAGATGTTTGTTTTGTTTCTTATAAATTATTTTTTTTAGTTCTAAAACATGAAAAGCCAAATTTAAGGTACTCGAGAGCAGGTTTAAGGGTTAATAACAATATTTTTTTAAAATACATAATCTTTTTTCTTTAATTGCAGAATGTGTTTCCATTGCAAAGGTCCGGATAATACATGCTTTTGTAATTAATAAAATCTAAATTGTACCTGAATTATACGATTAAGTCATAAGGTCGATCTCAGTGATTCCTGAAAAGACATTAAGTAAATCCAAGTTTGTCTCGCTGTGAGACGTGGCGAAAGCTAGAATAAACAAGAAACTAATGAGAGTTTATTGTTTGTTTTTTCAGCAATTATTTCACTTCTCTACGTTTATACGATTCTCTTTATTAAATGCATCGGGAAACGTCCCTAATCTCACAACGATGAGGTCGGATAAATGGTAAATGGTCACATTTATATCGCGCTTTTCTACCTTTTTTAAGGCACTCAAAGCGCTTTACATCAAGGAACCAGTCACCCATCCACTCACACATTCATACACCAGTGTACGCAGACACTGGGGGCCAGGTGGGTTAATTGTCCTGCCCAAGGACACAACGGCATTATTCATTTGAAGGAGCTGAAATCGCACCACCAACCTGCGGGCCAGAGGATCTGACCACTCAACTACTCCATGTCTGGAGTGGGATTCGAACTGCCAACCTTCGTATCAGAAGGCGCCCACTCTACCTACTGCGCTACTGCCGCCCCAGATGCATCTGTGCTGCTGCTTAGACCACTCGACTTCCTTGCATAGATTTCAGAATATTTTCGTCTGTATTGACCTATATTAAAGGACACATGCTCATAATGTTGCTGGATTATTATTCGATGGACTCTTCCTGACAATAATCGCAATTTCGCAAGGTAGAGAGATTGATCCTATTGCCGAGCTGTTCTGTCTCTAAGGAGCGACAACAAACTCATAGCTTTCACAGATTAAACTGCAAAAACCTTCTCTGATAGACAGAACTGGTAGTGTAAAGGGAAGCTAATTATGCACGAGGTGTGAAAAGCTGCTAAAGTTGAACAATCTGTGCAAACGAGAGGGTCAGTGAACGCTCATGTGGCCCCAATTTTTCACACCGTCAATTATAAAAAACAAATTAATTTCAATTAACCCAGCCCTGAATGGGGTGGATGAAGCTAAAATACAACTCCGGGTTAAAAGCTCAAAGCTGAGATTGGGGCAGGAAGAATTAATATTGTTAAAATGCAGATTATTGATTGTAGTGAGATCTAATCACGGGCAACCTTTTTCATTATTCATTTAATTTTCTCAGATATTTCTCACAAAAGCGCAACGTTGCTCCATCTGAGATCACAATGAGAATCGATCGCTGGACCTTCTCACACGATCAGTCCTATCCTTTACGTCTGGTGGCAATGTCTGATAAATGCGGTGCTAAATGTTGCGCTAAGACTTATGTAAGAGTCACATGTTAGTATAGTACTGTCTCGGTCTATCCCAGGTCCAGTCTACGGTCCAGTCTGACCCTGTATGGCCGGAGTGTGCATGGTTTGATAACAGTTCTACTATCAGTATTGAACAGTGTTATGTAACCGACTCTGCTGACGAGGGGCGGTTTGGTCGTCACTGCAGGTTCCACTAATGAGACGTTTGATCAAAATGGATAACAAAGCCAATGATGAATTTTTGACGTGCGGATGTGTTGACCTGGTTTATGGTCAGCTCCACACGAAATGAAAACGACTTTAAGTTTGTCTTCTCTATCAGTACAAATGTGTTCTTTTACATTATTATCAAAACAGAGCATTTTTCAGTCACACAGGCTTGATAATTGTGAGTTTTTCCTCATCATTACTTTACTCAGAGTTAGTTTTTTTCTTGCATGCTTGAATAAACCTGAATGTTGCGCATTCTGTTTGAGTGCTTAGAAAACTACCATTTTCACCTACTCTCTATCTCAGCCCACATATCTGTGTCATGCGATTAGTAAAAAAGAAAAATCAAATCAACAAGAAAAATCAAATCAACAATAAAATTTGTTAGCTGAGTTGAAAATACCCTGAAATACCCTGAAAAAAGCACAATATGTCTTCTTTAAAGCCATAAAATATACTGCAAGTTGTACATCCAGTATCCAAAATAATTAAATGCAAGACAATTTTCTCACATTCCTCATCTAAAACTTACCTGGAGTGGTGTTTTTGCTCCGTTCAGTCTTTCATTAATTATGTTACCTATTTTGTCTTCGCTGAGCCTCAGAAATTACTTGATTATGATCAGATCGTTATGTAATACCTCAGAATCTATATGAGTCTCCTGCTCAGCTTTGAGTCCATAAACATCAGCTCTATAAACACATGGGCTGTGTCTGAATGTCCACACTATTCCCAACAGAGAGCATTATTTTGGGGTCATGCCATTTTTAGTGCTGTCCGAGTGTCCCACAGGTGAAAAAGTAGTGCACTCAAAATTTCCCACAACGCACCTTCAAAAGTCTTTAGTTGGACACAACACGACTGAATGAAACCCGAGAGAAGAGCTGTTCAACAAACTGTTGACATGTTATTTTAAATAATTCGTTATGTTTAAATTTGCTGGCGTTAGCTACTTACCTTTGGGTGCCTATTAGGTGGAAAAGCGCTCTATAAATACAAAAATTCTTCTTCTTCTTCTTCTTACCTTAACATGAGTGTCAGAGATCACCATCACAGGGAAAAAAGCAGAATAATCCAGTCTGTTTGATGTTTAACATCAGATTCACGTCAAATAAAACTTTATATGATAATTATTAGTCCACACATGTGTCTGTCATGTGGATTTGTCCAATATTCAAAGCAGAAATCTATTTGTGAGTGTCTGTATCGCTCTGTGAGTGACACAAAGTGTGTGGGGCTGTGTGTAAGTGAGGGGTTAGAGACTACAGAGAGCACATGGACACAGCCATGAATATGTTTGTTTTATTGTTTATTTGGTGGGGACAGTGCAGTCTCCATTCCAAGTATAGTATAGTATATATTGTAAAACCAGGCCCAAACCTGCTTAGCCTCTGTGATCTTATGAAATCGGGCATTGACAGCCACAGACAATATGCCTTTAGCACATCAGTCACATCGCTTAATGACTGCTTAGAGGTGTTTTTTCAACATTCATTCCTATTGCTGTCAGCAGAGGGAGCTCTAATGAAACTCTCTAGCGTTAACAACAAATATTTAGAGTCAACATCAACTTCAAGCTCTACCTTTTAAAGTTCTGTCTGCAAGATGTGTAGTTATAAAATAAAACTAAAATTTCCATGTCAAACTGTTGTGGCCCACTGCATTGTGGTGCATTATTTCCCAGCATACCGTTAGGTTTAAGAAAATGACTCCCTCATTTCAGTGCAAATTGCTTACACTAAAACTTCAAACAGAGCTATATGGTTATGTTTTGTATTGTGGCTCTGGAGTGACTCCCGTGTGCTCAGGTGAAAGTCAGTTGCCAAAACAGCCCTGGATTTTCATAGTTTGTGATGTTTGGAGCTAATGCTGACTCCCCCATTGAAAATGCATTGGAGCTAATGTACAGAACGATACCAGACTTTAGAATGCAGACGTTCCCTTTACAAACATTGGAAGGATCTATAAAGGCCAAACTAATGCTCCATCTATCCACTGTAACATCAAAATGTGACCTAATAACATTTATTAAACGTAGACAAAGATTCATTTTACTCAAATAACTCCACCTGTAGGGCCCACATGGATTTTATAGAACTGCAGAAACCAAAGACGTGTTGGCTGGATTAACAATGAATCCATTTGAGCAGCTTATAGTGACAGGACAGGACTAGCCACTGATCCAGACCACAAGTCAATACTGCTAACCAGAGGTCGCACACTTCTGTCAGCTCACACCTCAACAAAGCAGCCAGTTCCAACGCTCCAGAAGTATTTATTTTAGAATGATTGTCTGATAGTGACGTACGTGTGGCATGAGGAGGAAGTTCGTGGATGAATTTACTCTTCCGTTCCATCATAAATATACTGAAAAGTCAAAATATTTGCTGCATGCACCAATTCTGAAATCCAGAGTTCTATTTCAAGTCTGGCAAAACGCTTGTTTGTTTTGCTCCCGCCTCACAGAAGATCGCTGAATGATCTGGCACCACTCCAGTTCACATGTGCTCCGGCTCTCCTTGCATTCAGTCCTTGTTTGGCACTTGAAACTTCTCCATATGTTATTAATAAAATCATGAGGAAAGATGTCAGTTTTGGCTTCCGTTGCTGCTTAGAAGGAGAAAAGAAAAAAGAAAAGTTTATGTTGGACTTTCCTTGGGTTTGTTCCACTCTTATATTGGAAAACGTTGAGGGAGAAACCACAGCGTTCTCTTCTTTCTCCCAGCAGAATTTGGAGCTGGTTGGACTGAACACTAAATCCTTTCTGGTCCTGGCTCTGGTCCTGGCTCTGGTCTTGGCTCTGGTCTTGGCTCCAGTTGTGCCGATGGTGAGGTGCGCTGAAGAAATTGGCACGGTGGAAATGCTGATGTTGTGCTACGGATGGAAAATTCCGTCTCATTTTCCAAACCCGAAAGTCAGATTTGTTGATTCACTGTGTGCGGCTGAGAGTGTGTTTAGCTGCAGAGAAATCTTTTTATAAAGGGATACTTTGAGTTTGCAGTTAATACAGTGAAGGGCCCTTATTAAAGGTGCACTTCATAACTTCAAGGGTCCATCACCTGCTTGTCACCATGTTCTTGCTTGTCATGGAATTGATCACAGTAAGGAATTAAAGGGGAAACATTATGTAAAAAGCTTTTAACCTTGTTAATGTCAATGTCAATGTCAACTTTATTTCTATAGCACATTTACAACAGCACCAGCTGCCCAAAGTGCTTCACATGCACATCATAGTAAAAACACACAGTAAAGTACAACATTATTACAAACATAATTGGATAACAGTTAACTAGTGTTAAAAGCCAAAGCAAAGAAATGTGTCTTAAGAGCAGATTTAAAAGACTCTAGTGATGGAGCAGCTCTGATCTGTAGAGGAAGACTGTTCCACAGTCTTGTGACTACTGTTTCATCATCATTATTTTACTCAAAGTTGTATTTTGATTGATTCCTGTATGTTTGAGTTAACCTTAGGCTTAAGTGTTCAGAAAAGTCCTTCAGAAAAGCCCCGCCCACTTCTCTGTATGGTGGCATATGTGTATGGAGTGAGATAACGCTCACACTTAACAGCAAGAGGGTTTGTCTCTGTGTGTGGGTGAGTTTGCTCTGTACACTCTCCTGTCCCTCATAAACCCACAACATGTACCACAAAATCCTCCAGCTAAGGGGCAGTGCAGTAGTGCAGTGGTTGGCACTCTCGCTTCACAGCCAGAAGGTCCTGGCTTTCTACCACTAAAAACATGTACAATAGCATGATGGTGTATAAATGAGAGTGGTTAGTGTGAGTGAATGTGGGACAACAGATGAAAATGATCCCAAGGCTATAATCTGGCGTGTTTACAGCATGTCCATCATGTATGTTCATTAACATGCACTGTCCCCACCAAAGAAATAAACACACAAGGTCCAGAGCAGACTGAGCTGGGACCTTAGGTGCTCCTGTAAGTTGCCCCAATGGTGTTGAAGAATGGGTCAAATGCAGTAAATGAATTTTACTCACAAGGGATTAATAAAGTTTACTTTACCCAAGCCCTGGTCTTTACACATGGCCTCCGCTTTGAGTCAATGGAAGTATGGAAAGATTTATGGAAAATTAACTTCTGGAAGAGCGCCATGGCTTTAAATCCCACAGTATGGCTTTAAACGTTTTACCTTTCATACAGCTGACAAGCTGGTCAAATTCTCTCTTCTTTTGCCTAAAAATAGTCCACAAATAAAGCAGGTGACACACACACACACGCACACACACGCACACACACACACACACACACATCAGAAAAGTGTAACATAGAGCCCCTTTAAATCAGCTCAGAATGGCTCATAATGATGGTGAATTTCTCCTCAGCCTGTGCTTCCATGTTCCTCCTGCAGTAGAGCGAGTGTGCACGTGAGTCTGTGTGTGTGTGTGAGCGTGCACGTGTGTGAGCATGTGTGTGAGCATGTGTGAGCGTGTGTGTGAGCGTGTGTGTGAGCGTGTGTGTGAGCGCGGTGGGGAGAGACGTGTTATTAAGACGCTGGGCTTGCCTCTGTGGTTTCCTGTGGGCTAATTGGACTCTTCCCTGGTGTCCCGGCTGAGGAGGCCTGTTTGTGGGTAAAAATAGGTGTAGACTTCCTGCTGCTTTAAAACACTACTGTGACTCTATTACTCGGAGACAGCGCATTATGTAAGGAGAGAAACACCAGATATGCTTCTAATTCTGAACGCAGTAAGCCTTTAATCATTCAGTCAATTAATTGGTGGATGGTGTGAGTCTGATGCTTCCCAACACTTTTTGTCTTGAGAACCTCCTAAACATTTTCTCACATTTGGAGTACCTCCTAACTCAAGTTGGTCTATTGTCAATTATTACTTTTATGATTACTTGTTGTATTGATATCTATGTGTAAAATCCTCTACAAACCAACTATCTGCATGTTGACAATAGCCTCACAAACCCTGACTCCCTGCAGTGCACCAGACACCTGCAAGTGACAGAAAAAACATCTACAACATCCCTGACTGTCCTTCCTGTGTGGGGTTTGAATGTTCTCCCTGTGTCTGGGCTCTGGTTTCACCCACTGACCCAAACCATGCATACACTGTGTGGGTCATCTCAGGCAAAGCATTAAAGGACCTGTACCTGATTTCTACTGTTGTGAAACAGGAAAAACAGCACTAGACTCTGTTCCCGATTTTTTCCATGTAATAAAGTAAAATATATGTTGCCCCAGCACAGATATATTGTAAAAGCATCTACTCAGGTGAAAATGAGACCACAACTTTTACTCTGCATCTATTTATAGAGCCTTTTATCCTATGGGAGAAGCAGAAAGTGCACTGTTAGCTAATATTTGTTAGCTTTACCAGTGACGGTCCATGATTCTCTGGGCTCAAACTTGTGAAAAGTGCTTATAAACTTCCCACGATGAATATTGAGGATGCTGCGACTGCATTGGGTAAGTGAGCAATACATTTGACTGATGCAAAGACTTGAACATAAAGTAGCTCTGTTTTCCACGTTTCAAAACAGTAAAAATCAGGTACAGGACCTTTAACATCTCTATGGAGACAAACAAGAAAAGTTACATTTCACAAATGATTGCAACACAGTTTGCACTTACATCTGAACAGGTGCAATGCTCTGATGTTTTTAAAAACTTGCTGACACTAATGTGCACTAGCTTTGCTTATTTAGTCTTTGTGCTTGGAGCATCATAAGATTTAAAGGACATATATAATGCTATAGTTTAGTTCTAACAATGTTCTGTGATCAAAAACATGGAGTTGCATTTAGCTTCATTCACGCAAGTTTGAGGGATGCTGGTAAGAAAATCCTCTCCCTCCGACCGTCAAAAACACTTCCCGCTGAACTCCCTCGATCAATGACCTTTTTTCAATTTTAGACGTCACTTATCCAAGAATCTTCTACTGTTTTAAGTCCTTAAATCGTCCCAGACTCGCGTTTTGCCTCTAAACACGATGGCTGTAACTGTTTGATAGCTTAACCTACCAACAGCATATGAAACCATTGTGGATCTACACAAGTGCAATTGCCTCTACAGCCAGTAGATGGAGCCACAGCTAAGTTAATATGGCATCACCAAGGCAGTGACAAAGTTATGTTGTTCTTTGGAAAAACATTACATTTTTAGTTCTAAAACATGAGATTTCAAAGTAAAGACACTCAAGAGAGAATATTGAAAGGCCAATAACAACACAAATAATGCATCATATCTGTCCTTTAAAAATCTCTTTTTGGCTTATTTGACACTACTATGCGTAAAATGTTAACCTTGTTTACTTTTTATTACTCTTCATTTTCTTTCCTCCGTGGACATGTTCCCCGTACGAGCACGCAGTACCAGAACGTGCACGAGTGTGGTTTCCCTAGCAACAAGTGTCGTGGTTTGAAATTCCTTAATCCTACAAAATGGCCCTTTAAAGACACAATGCATCCAGTGTCAGAGTTATGAGTAAAGCCATTGAGCCGACTGTGGCAGTGGTTTGTTGTGTCTCGACCTCTGCTCGCTGTCGTCTGTCTGCATCCGCACATACACGATGAGCCTTCTCTAACTCCCTGTACTATCCGTGTTTGGGGCCATTGGAGTGGTCGTCATGGTAACGGGATGGAATTTTTGATAGACCTATTTGTCTACGGAAACAGCAGCCTTCAGCTTGTGTTTATTTGTGCTGCGTTCGCTGACATAACCACTTCAGGACATTCTGAAAGCGTGGGTTTTTCCATGTCTAAGTTTGGGAAAGAGGATGAGAGATGGTGTTTTTGGCTGCGCTCTCACTGTGCTTGGGTTTAGAAATGGCATTTATTTAAATCATTTTGACCACATTTACAGCAGTGGACAGTAAAAAAGATCTATGCTGCCTTCAAGTGGTTTATTATGATGTTTCTCCAAAAGCTTGTAGGCTCTAATAAACATTACCTTCGTTCTCAGGAGTGAAGTAGACATGTTCAATTTAAACACTTATTTTACGGAAAACAATGAAGCTCCACAGAGACTGCTTGGTTCCAGTACATTTTCCATTTATTTTTTCCATAGACTTTTCAAGAACAATTTGTATTAAAAATACTCAAGCTTTTTGGACTAATCAGGTATGTAGCAGGCAACAAAATCTGTCTTATTCACGCCTGAAATATGTTTTAAACTTTATAAACCATCAAGTTATTTAAACATTTTTAAATGTATTTTTTTGGACTGTAAAAAATGTTAATGACATTAGTTACCACAGAGCTGATTAGCCTCCGTCGTGCCCTTAAACTCTTTTTTTACAAAAGTCCACGGGAAAATGAATGGGAATGTTTCTTATGGGATCACAGCTGTAATGATTCATAATTTCCACAATTATGGAATTCATTGATGTAATAAAGTTTTTGTTCTGAAGTTGATTATCCTAACAGAACATCAATTATCCAAACAGAAACTAAAATGAGCTCCGTACGTAAACTCTGAAGAGTTCTACAGCTCTTCACAGACACACACTCACACCCTGGAGTGCTGGGCTGTCTGCAGTCACAGCCACCTTTCCACCTGGTGGTGACACTTCCAGGTCGAGCTGGGCGATATGGCAGAAAAAGAAATGCATTTTTTTACTTCTTCAAATTTGATTTTTGTTTTTATTTACAAAAACAAAATAAAATGTTTTTCAGACATGGAATGATGGAGTCATGGATGTAATGAATCAGAATCAGAATCAGAATCAGAATCAGAAGCGGTTTATTGCCATTGTCAGTGAATTCACAAACATAGGAATTTGCTTCGGCGTAGGTGCAACATACAGCAATGAGTAAAATATAAAAAATATATAAAAAGGCATGCATAAAAATTAAGAATAAAATAGACTAAGATAGACTATATACAGAATGTACAGTTGGCAGACAGTGCCATGTGCAAATGTGTAGTGCAAATAGATTCTTCTTATATAATATATGGTTAAAGTGGCAGGTGTTATAAAGTGTTCATGAGTCCAACGGCAGAGGGACAGAAACTGTTCTTGTGGCGGGAGGTTCTGGTCCGGATGGCCCGTAGCCTCCTGCCCGAGGGGAGGGGCTCAAATAGTCCGTGTCCAGGGTGAGAAGTGTCAGCTGTGATCCGACCTGCTCGTCCCCGAGTCCTGGAGACGTACAGGTCCTGGACAGATGGAAGGCTGCAGCCGATCACCTTCTCAGCAGAGCGCACAATGCGCTGTAGTCTCTGTTTGTCCCTGGCTGTGGCTCCTGTACCACACGGTGATGGAGGAGGTGAGGATGGACTCAATGATGGCCGTGTAGAACTGCACCATCATCTGCGCTGGCAGCTTGGCTTTCCTCAGCTGCCGCAGGAAGTACATCCTTTCAAACAACATAGAGCGCACCAAAACGCCAGGGCATCCGTCAGCGGCGCCATCTTGGAATGAGAACATAGACAACTTTAAATTAGGGCCATTTAACAAAAATAATCAACTAAAACAAATGTCTCCCTCCAGAGTATGAACTCTGCTCAAACCACATGCTTTTACTGACTGTCACTGGCTGTAGACTTCTCCATAAGAAAAGAAAAAAAAGCTTGTCATTGATGACTAGATATGAATGACTCATGATGGATTCAAATTCGATTCATTACCCAGCGCTACTTCAATGTTTGTGAGTGTGGGTGGGTTGATGGAGTACGGTGGGCCGGCAGAGTTCGGGTGAGTCGGAGATGGCCAAGTTCGGCAGAGTGTGGGTGGCTCGGCGAAGTGCGGGCGGGTCGGTGTTTGTCCCGAGCAGGAACAGGTCCAGGTGTAGCTTCCCAGTAGAAACAGACATAAGGAGTGTGTGCTGCATGGCGGAGTGTGTGTGGGTCGGTGGAGTGCGCACGAGTCAACAGAGTGCATGTGGGTCGGCAGAGTGCAAGTGGGTCGGCAGAGTGCAAGTGGATCAGCAGAGTGCAGAGTGCTTGCCGTGATTCGGCAAGGTTTGGCAGAGTGTGGGTGGGTCGGCGAAGTGCACGTGAGTCGACGAAGTGCGTGTGGGTCGGTGGAGCGCGGGCAGTGTGTGGGAGGGTCGGAGGAGTACAGGTGGGCCGGCAGAGGCAGAGTGTGGGAGGGTCGGAGGAGTACAGGTGGGCCGGCAGAGTGTGGGAGGGTCGGAGGAGTACAGGTGGGCCGGCAGAGTGTGGCAGAGTGTGGGAGGGTCGGAGGAGTACAGGTGGGCCGGCAGAGTGTGGCAGAGTGTGGGAGGGTCGGAGGAGTACAGGTGGGCCGGCAGAGTGTGGCAGAGTGTGGGAGGGTCAGAGGAGTACAGGTGGGCCGGCAGAGTGTGGCAGAGTGTGGGAGGGTCAGAGGAGTACAGGTGGGCCGGCAGAGTGCGGCAGGGTCGGAGGAGTACAGGTGGGCCGGCAGAGTGTGGGAGGGTCGGAGGAGTACAGGTGGGCCGGCAGAGTGCGGCAGAGTGTGGTTGGGTCAGCGAAGTACGGGCGGGCCGGCGTTTGTCCAGAGGAGGAACAGGTCCATGTGTAGCTTCCCAGTGGAAACTTTAAACATAAGGAGAACATGCAAACTTATAATTCTGATCTGCTCTATAAAAATGTCTGTATGAGTTTTTTGGCGTGTGGCCCACCCTCAGTTTGTGGCCAAGCTCATGAGCCACTGCCACGCTCCATTAAAGCCACATTAAAATCCAACCATCTGGGGACCAAATGAGCCATAAAAATAAATTGCAGGAATTTGAATTATTTTGCTTTAAAAATGATGAATGACAGCGGGTTTCAAATAGCGTCACACAGAGGTAAAACTGACTTGAGGGTTGCCGGTTCAAATCTTGCCTGTCATTTTGTTCCCCACATTGGTCTTTCCAGTGAGTGATGTGCTCTGGGTGCCAACAGGACGAGCGCAAGCTATCAGTATTTGCAAAATCGTGTTCAAGAATCTCTAGTATTTGATACAAAATCTCAGATGAAGGACACTATATCTGGGCAATTTACTGTTTTTGAATAAAATAATCAAACTGAAAATCCATAAATGTTTCACCTGATCATTGTTTGACACGGACCGGCTCCAGAAGCTTGTAATATCAATATTATGACATTAAACCATTTGAACTGACAACAGTCGTAGCTGTGTTTTTGTTTCATGTGTGGTTTCTTTCATGGCAATTATGTTGTCATTAATTAAAGTTTTCTTATTTGACGTCTGCCACCTTTAGGTCCAGGAATTTTTAATCAATCACTCAATCAGTATCACTTTGTTTATACCCGGGGGGAAATTTAAGCACATTGAGCAATTAAAATGCAATAATAGTAATAATACATTTTAATAAATGCAACCCTCCATCAGGAAAGTTCCTTAGTGCACCTTTAACTATTAACCCTGAATAAAATATCTGCATAATGACAGCATAAACAGACAACTACTTGACTGGGATCCAGGAAATACACTTCTGGCCACTACTCTCCCCGTCGCACCTCGAGCCAAACTGTATAATCTTGTCTGTCATTCAGGACTTTCCAGGCTATAATTCAGCCTTCCAGCTCAGTTTGAAACTATGGACAGTTAAAATCTTTTGACATCACATTAACCAAACCATATACTACTAGATTTATTAGACAAGACAGCTGCAGCGTGAAACAGGAGAGAGAGAAGGGAGACATTCAGCAAATGCTCTAGGAAACGAACCCACTACGCCGAGGTCTGTAACCCTGCTGGAACACCAGGGGCCACAGGGGGGCGCTGGAGGAGGAAATGTCGTTGTGTCCTTAGGCACGACACTTCACCCACATTGCCTAGTATGAGACCAGTGTGTGCGTGAATGGTTGGTGGTGGTGGGAGGGGCCGATGGCGCCTCGCTTCTGCCTGTTTGCCCCAGGGCAGCTGTGGCTGCTGTAGTAACTTACCACCATCAAGTGTGGAGTGAATGAATAATGCAATGTGAAGCGTCTTTGAGTGTCCAAAAAGCACTATATAAGTCTAATGCATTATATTATTTTATATTATTATTAACCCCTTAAACCACTGCACCATTGGCAAGCAAAAAAGTAAAGGACTTTTAACTAACTCCACAGTCATATCCCACACCCCTGTTTACTCCCTGTGCACTCTGGGACCTGCCGTAGTACCCCCTCCCCCTGCACTCTGGGACCTGCCGTAGTACCCTCTCCCCGTGCACTCTGGGACCTGCTGTTGTCTCTTCTCCCCGTGCACTCTGGGACCTGCCGTAGTACCCTCCCCGTGCACTCTGGGACCTGCTGTTGTCTCTTCTCCCCGTGCACTCTGGGACCTGCCGTAGTACCCTCTCCCCCGTGCACTCCGGGACCTGCTGTTGTCTCTTCTCCCTGTGCACTCTGGGACTCGCTGTAGTACCCTCTCCCCATGCACTTTGGGACCTGCTGTTGTCTCTTCTCCATGACCTCTCTGGGACCTGCCATAGTACCCTCTGCCCGTGCACTCATGGACCTGGCGTAGTACCCTCTCCCCGTGCACTCTGGGACCTCCCGTAGTACCCTCTCCCCGTGCATTCTGGGACCTGCCGTAGTATCCTCTCCTTGTGCATGCGTGTGTGTAGGTGCCAGGGCAGTATTTGGCATGCAGTGCTGTGTTTTGGGGCCCTTGGAGCAGCTGGGGAGCGGCTCTCACACACTGTGCTGAATTATGCATAACACTGTGAATGTTACACCACTGCTGCCATCTGAATGCAGCCCCTCGTCCGCACTGTGGGCACTGACTCTGCGCTGCACGCATGCAACTCCAGGAACTCGCTTCTAAAGTCTGTGCAACACAGTTTAGTTTATATTAACAATCTGTGCAGGTAATATACAGTCATTTGGACAAAATAAATAAATAAATAAATAAAAAGACACTTCACCCACGTACCTATGAGTCAGGTGTATGTGTGAGTGGGTGTTGGTGGTGGGAGGGGCCGATGGTGCCGATTGGCAGCCTCATTTCCATCAGTCTGTCCCAGGGCAGCCGTGGTTACAAATGTAGCACTGAGTGAATGAATACTGCTCAAAACTGCAAAATGACTGGGAAAAGAGATATATAAGACTAGCACATTATTATTACTAATACACGTTTTATATACCGCGGGGAAAAAAATCAATAATAACTTATTTTACTTGTACTGTACAGCTACTTTTGGCTTATGGCTGTAAAATATATGTTAATTTATATTAATTCATAATTAAATATTAAATGTGTTAATATTAATATTAGAGGTCAATATTTTCATGACAACTACAATAAACTGTATTAAGCTCTTGATTCTTTTTGCCATTTTTAAAAAAGATTATATTGTGACACTTTTTTCATCATTTTTTGAATCTCTAATCCTTAATATGTTTTGTAATATCACTAGGAGCTATGTTTCCCCAACCATTGAACACAACTCAGCAGAGAATGTGAATATTTATGTTGACACTCGCCCGAGCGCATTCTCTGCCTGCAGCGTCATAAAAAAGATGCTGGCTTGTCTTTTTAAACAGATCAGTCTGCCCTCAAAAAGCACAAATATTCTCTGTAGAAAACAGAGAAATGGAGGGAGCTCATATGCACAGGATAAACTTTACTGTCCCTGGGAAATATGTCCTCATTATTTGACCCACACTGCAGCGTCTCTGGGGTTAAACCTTGCAGAAGCAGCGTAAAAATGCTGATCAAGTTATTTGACTGTTTTTTGGCCATTCAAAAGGCAGAATATTGAGAGAGTGTGGTGCTGTCAAAACTTTGCTAAAAGCTTTGGATGGTTTGTGTAATATTTTTGGGGTCACTTAAGATTCAGTTTTTTTTTTCGTCTTTAGTTGAGTTTCAGAGAATGTAACTGGAGCCACATTTAAGATTTAAGCAGGTGATGTAGTTACATGTCTTCAGTGCAGTAATAGAAATGTGGTCCATGTCGGCGGATGAATCTGTGAAGCAGGATGAGGTGAAAGATGAACAGGAAAGGACCAAGCACTGAACCTTGTGGAACACCCCTGAATATAAATCTTAAATTGTGCTTTTCAATATTTTCAAAGGTGCAATATATTTTTTACATTACATTTAATTCACTCTTGAGGGATAATCGCAATATTGATCTAAAACGACTTAATAAATGACTCACATCTGCTTTCCGGTTGAAAACTGCAGTGCTGTTTTCCGCTTGCCCCTGTACAGTATGTCACCGTAAATGTGATCTAAGGCTAAAGCTTTGGTAATCGATTAGTCAAGCGATTATTCTCTTGATTAATCGATGAGTTGTTTAGAATGTGAAGTGTCTGTGACTTTGGACTTCTTTTTTGGAAAGTCGCTTGCAAATTTTGAGAGTTGCGGATTTTTGGGTTTGCTTCTGAGCAGCACTTCACATCAAAAAAAGTTGTAGAAGTGCTTCTGAAAGACGTTTTAGCCTTTTTTAAGTTCTGTTTCATGTTAATAGATGCAATGATGACTGAAATACAGACATTGATCTTAGTTGCTTATTTTTTTGATCTTGGGTCAGTTGTTTTAGACTCTCTGAAAATCTGGCACTTGATCAAAAACATTAAATGATCTAATTTTCTTCTCAATTACATCATTCTAATATAATTCCTGCTCTGTCTGAGTGATAAAACCTCTTTTCTGTGCACATGACATGCTTTGATGTCTGTGTATGATGCAGATAATGATTATTCGATTACTAAAATGGTTGACGATTATCTTAATAATCGATTCGTTGATTAATTGATTAACTTGTTTCTGCCCTAATGTGATCACAACAAACAGGCTGATGACCCTGACTGACTGAGAGATGCAGATTACAGTAGGATGTATATCAGCGAATATAAATAGAAATAATAACAAAATAAAGAACAAAGTAAGTAAAGAGGGGAAATCTTAGGGGCTTTGGCATCTTGAATCCAGGAGAAAAGATTACATGCATAAAACATTGTAAATAAAAGTTTGAAAGGAAAACAATTACAACGCTGTTCAACGCTCTTAAAAGTTCATTTTGGGTTATATTTCTCCTTAAATGACAGTATGCAGTGCTCTGAGCTGGGACCAAACTGCCAACCTCCTGGTCTGTGGGCGTGTATGACTGTTTCAGCAGATTTCCAGCATCTGTTGATCATGTTCAGACTCTGCCAAACTCATTCAGTGCACTCTTTATTATATGCAGCTGTTTTCCACCATTTGCACCACTAGTCCCTCAACACTCTCTATACTGCGTGCACGGCTTCGGACAAATGTATATTCTAAATTTAAACTAATTGCATATTTCATAATGAATCCGCTTCATACACAGAAAGTCTCCCAAATAAGCAGTCTTGTAGGTGGTTTACAGGCTCCTGCACTTTACGAGTGACGTCAGCACATGCACGTGGTTTTCCCTCTGCTTTTTATGAGGAAACCATTGGAAAGTGTGGAGGGGATTAAACAACCCGGGGTAAACTGGGAAACTTCAGTTGTAGTGAGTAAAGTCCAGGTTTTCAAGATTTATAAGTGTTAAAAGACATATACTGTGCATCAAGGAAATTGGTGGCCCTAAACAAGATGTTGGCTGTGGCCCACCATTTGACAAACAGTTAAAAAGTCAGAGGCAAACTGGGGAGAAAAAGTGACAGAATCTCCAGAGATGTTTGCTTTCCTCCTCAGTAATTTCTCATGTCAGGACGCCTGAACTTATGTTTCCTTATAACAATAACTTACACTTCAGTTGTCTGGTAAAAACTTGAGTTACTGTGGCACCAATTGTTGAGGCAGATGCTCTCCCCAACGGTTGTGGCCCTAAACAATCGCTTAGTTCGCTTATGCCACGGGCCGGCCCTTGTTTGGAATCTCATGTTTTAGAATTTATCAATATAATCCATGTATTGAAAACCACACGTGACGTTCTTTCCGTTCCTTCGTCAAGCAGCATCTACTGGCAGCAGAGGGATTGACCATAAACAAAAGCTGCCTTGCCCTTGACACGCTAATGTATTCCAAAACATGCATTCTTACTTTGAACAGTGTCGCCTCTCCACTGATGTGACCTGGAACTTGGTCTGGTGTCCCCTGCTTGTCTCCATGCAGATTGGAACGTTTAATGGCATACTGTGGAAATTTCAGGCTTGTTTTCTCTTTGAATAATTGGATCGAAATCTTACGCGTTGCTGCTTTAAGTGCACTTTCATTGGCGTAAACTCATTTGGACTTTTTCGAAATGTCAGTGAAGCCGTCTGTAGAGAAGGCAGTCAGGGATAATGTGTGGAAATAACAAATAGTAGTCCTTCCTCGCTTTGTTCTGTTTTTGATGTGGACTTTTGGTCTTTGTTTAGAACTGGTCTTGCTGCAGGGTCATAATTTGTGATACTAGTTTTTTTTGTGGCTGATGATCATAGCAATCCTTTAGAATCCAGAGCTCTGACGATATTTGATGCTAGTTTAGAGATCCAAAGAGGTCTAACTTCCAAAGACACAAGGATTCAGCCTCAGGGAAAAGAAAATAAAGAGCAAAAAGCAGATACGAATAGACAGATCGTGTAATAAATTGCCGTATTTCCAGTGATGCTAACTTTATATGTTGAGCCTGCGTCATTTTTCCCCCCAACGCAGTTCTGCCAAGATCCAGTTAACTTACCTGCACCTAAGTCATAAACTTAACCAAATCATCTGTTTCTAAACCTAACCCTACCCTTACCATTATAGTGAAAATGTATTGTAAAATATTACCTTTGCTAGCATAACCAAAGTGGTGGTCGTGGGGTATTCACCTTATTCCGTCCACTTTTGCCTCTTTTTGCCACAGATGCGCACTTCTATTGTAAACGCACTTCTTTTTGACGAGAACTCCGTTAAAGCTAATGACGAACGAGGGGAAAGTCTCGCCGGTAAAATGTTACATAAAGTAGGTTGATTTGTGTAAAATGTTTAATGAACTCGAGCAACAACAAGTCAGCAACACACCTAGGCAGTCTGAAAACAACTTATTTTCTGCCCCGTGTAAACTACAACAGAAACAAGATGGCGGCGCCCACGACAACTTCCGGAATATGGTGAATAAGTGTGCTGGGAAACAAATGAATTGTTAAGCCCACATGCTTAGTAAAACAAAGCTAGCAAAGCACATTAGCATCAGCTGTTTATCGATGGACAGCACTTGCGCTTAGACTGAAAATATTGTAACTGCATCATCCAAAACCAATGCATATATAAAGACACTTTAAAATGCGGCATAGAGGCTTTGCAGAAAAGTGAAATAAATACAGAAAAATCTGAGGATTAACAGGAAGTAGTTTCTTCTAGATCAGGTGTTCCCACTCTTTTCTGGCCGGGACCCCCAAAATAACCATGCAACCGACTCGAGATCTCCAAAGTGTAATGAAAAATAAAAAATAAAGTGTCAAAGCATGTTAAATCAGGTTTAATACTGGTTATTTGAGTAGTGTATTGTCTTATTAGACCCTATTTCACTAAAAGATGCAAAAAACAAAACAAAAAACAGGGCAAATACAGGGTCATATTTATTCAAATTAGAAATCATCTTGCAACCCCCAGCTCATCCCTTGCGACCCCCAATTTGGGAACCACTGTTCTAGATTTAGCCACATCTCACAGCAACACAAACTTGGAATTACTGAACTTTTTTTTCTGAATTGCTGAGATTGTTCTCATGATTACAAAGTATAATTCAGGTACAATTAGATTTGATTTATTATGAAAAGCATGTGTCATGTTTGGTTGACATCAGTTGCTAACGTAGCAGACCTCTGTGACCCCGGCCCTGAGCTTTGAAGCAAAATGGTCCGGAGGGTATCAGTGCCGGTCGAAACGTGGCTAAATGGGACCTTTTAGCTGTACGGAAGGCCATCCCTCTTGCCACTATTCAGGACAACACTTTTAAACTTGGAAGTGCACTTGTTAAATGTTTACGTCCGCGTATTTCCTCCGGCTGGTTTAACTACGCTGACAGGGATCGCACCATCGAGCAGCCCATTGATTGTCACTGTAACATGTGCACTACATTAGCCATTAGCTCGCAGCTGCCACTCTATCCGCGCAAACCGATCGATGGTGCTGTCGCCGGCTGTTTGGATCCCCGTCCCTGTGCGTGAGAAACAGTGAGAAGAGCGGAGGAGGAAGAGGCGCGCAGGTCGTCCACGCTCCAGCAGCTCTGCAGACTGACACCGGCCCGACACGGACTCTGCATGTGGAATATGCTCTATATGCTGCGCCACGGCTATTTATAGATCAGCTGATTTTCCAATGCAAAAGCAGGTACAGGTGGCACCGGTGGTATTGTGGAAACTTCACTGCCCCCAGAAGGGAATTATTTGTTCTCTGCCTTTCCCCCCCGGCTTTTAACCATAACCTATATTAAGATTTGTTCTAACATACCTGGAGTTGTTGTTCATTCCGTGTTTGAGTATTCTTGAAGTTGTACAATATAGTTTTACTGGTTCTTGTTTTCATGAAAGTGCTGTTTGCCTGGAATATAGTATGGTGTTAAACTTACCCTTCTCCATAGAAATGAGATGACGCCGGTGAGAATGCACAGTGTGTTTGCAAGATTGATATGTTTAATGCTATATTGTGGAACATTAAGGCAAGGCTGCTATGAAATGAGATCTCCATAGAAAAAGCAGGTGGCACTTCTAGGTTGGGGTATTGTGGCATTGCGGGGTTTTGGTCCGATAATGAAAATTTTGCCAGTATTTGACACCACCCCAGTCTGTGTGTGCTCATGTGTCATTCCCAGTTTGTCCTCTGTGCATCAGATTTGTCCTTTAGAACAGACAAATGAGTACAAATGGAAATAGAGGAGTCATTAGGCTAAAAATATGGCTTATGTTTACACAATCATGCAAGAAATCATTCTATATCCCAGATAAATATGATCAGGATAGGATTTGAAAATCGTAATATCAGTGATGACAAACATCGGTTCTCAGCCACAGCAAAGCCAGATATCGAATATTGGAATCAGATCAAAACATCCATATCGGACCATTCCTGAGTAACAGATATCACAACAACTCAATAAACAGAAACTTCCACCAGCGCTCTGGCCAGTCAGTTCAGTGCTGGGGCTGGTTAGAATTCAGGCTGAGCAGGCACTAAAAAAGTAAAAGGTTAAGAAGGGCTGGTCAGAATGCTCCAAACCGGGACAGAGCCGAATAGAGTAGAACTGAAGGAAACAATGCATGCAGTACTTAAATAAACATTTGATCTCATTCATTTTAATGAGGTTAGAAGGCAGCACAGATAAATGGTTCTATTTGTTATATTTGCCAACAGAGTATTAATATCTAACTTGCAGTTCCTGTTTCTAAAGTTCACTGAGATTTTTTTCTGTCCAGCATAACTATAGAATCACGAAATGTTAATCCTGTGATCGCTACCTTGTATGCTAATTTTGGTGCTAATCACAAACTGTAACAATCTACACTAAACACTTATACATGCGGTAATGTTTTCTAACTCGCTTAATCATCTTCCCAACTCACTAATGCCTTGGACCACCACTTTGCACTGGTGGCTTGCAAATGTTTATTTAATCATACATTTTTTAGAATTAGGGTAAGATTGGGGCTAGGATTAGGTCTAGGAACAGTTGATTTAGTGAAGGTTTGGGATTTTATGTTAGCTAAGCAAGTTGCAGCAAAACGTTTCTAACTCTGCTGCGGTGTTACTCACGTGTGCTCGAGTGGTTGTCAGTCGCCAAAACGGCCCTGTTTTTTTCTTAGATTGGGATGTTTGGAGGCTAACGCTAGCTCTACCTTTGAAAATGCATTGGATCTAATCTATGAAACATTATAAGCCCTTACACAAACACTGAAAGGGCCTATACTAGTGCACCTTTAGGCATTCAGCAGTCGTGAACACGCAGTAGACACCCGGGTTTAGATCCACGCCTGGGGCCACGTGTGAGGATGACCTCTCTTGTGACATCATTAACTCCTATCTGCAAACAAACAAACACCTGTAATAATAAACCATACATATTGCAGTTTGTTCATAAACTCATGCGTTTTCCGAAAAGAAACTATCCTATTATCGATGAAGACAGTCTCCGTGATTCAGCGGCCCACATTCTCTCGGCCGTCTCCATGTGTGAAGTCTAGACCCAAACAGAGGATTCCGATGGAGGGTTAATGATTCTCCGGGACACGAGCCAAACCCAGGCCTGTCATAATCATGCACACATTTATATCAATGCAATTAACCTCTGCTGTCAACAGGAACGCAGCCATTCGTCTCTCCAGTCTGACAAATCTGTGTTTGGTTGGAGTGCGGTTTGGATCAAATGCGGTTCAGTTGTTGAAAATATCCGTGTTTTTAGATATTATAGTTAAGACTGCCGTTTTCTCTGAGCTGCCCATGTGTCATTCTTTTTTTCTTCTGAGCAAAAAAAGCAGACACACAAGACAAAACTTCCAACACAGAAAACCGAAAACAGATGAAAAAGAGGAGGCTGTAATTGATTGTTTTTTGTAATAGTTTGCATTCTGATACGTTGCTCAGTCAATACATAAATCGCGACCAATCAATCATTGAAACAATCAACCAAATCAGCAATAAATTATTCTTTTTTGGCACCGTACACTGAGTCCAAACATGCCATGTGCTGAGAGAAGAGAACTCACAACTTAGAAAAAGCAAGAACTGCATCAAGATGACAAGACATATGTGTTTTTAACAAAAAAGCAAAACTACTGTGTTATAAATAACTGCTGTCTGTTGCAGCTTTTAGCTTAAACACATCTAACTGGTCCCTCTGAAGTGAAGCTGGGGTGGACCACGCAATAACAACCAATCAGAGCACTGCTTTCAGATTTTACTTTCTGGTTTATATTATTTATTGTTAACCAAAACCAAAAAGGAAGTTGTTTACAATGTGCTTTAATGCAAATGAAATGTACTGTAATTATCAGAGCTGCATTCTTTATTCTTTATGTTTTTGTATGAAGGTTAAATCATTTTTCAATAATTTAGTAATACATTTAAGTAGGTTTAAAAATTATAATGAAAAAGCATCAATAATTTAGGTTGGATTAACCATAAATATAGTTTGTCCCTACACAATTTTGAGAGTAATCCTGAAGTGATTATTTTGCTTCGATGCTTTGTATGTAAATGAAAAATTGATAAAGTGGACAGAACACAATAATGACAATGCACTTACCTCATTTTCTATCCTTTAGAGGAGACAACACTTTTTTATCATTACACAGCGGTCTCATTTTGTCACTAAGTACTGTTTTCACCATATATTCTTTGGGGAAAACACAAAAATTCACAATTTTACACAAAAAAAGTCAGCTTTAAAAATGTAGTAGAAACAGATAGCTAAGCTGAGTGAGGAAAAAATGTGAGTATACACTGAAATATGTATTTAAGTAAATCACAGATACCTAAAAATTGTACTTAAGTGCAGTACTTTTACCTTAGTACAAGGCTATTCAATTTAATTTTCCCGATTGCCAGATTTTTTGGAGGGCCATGGCCTCTTGGTCAGAGGTGCACAACACGCCACCACTTTTTACACAAAAGATCCCCAACACTGTTTCAATAATGGTAAATAACAACTGATGTATTAGATTTTTGTGGAAAAATAAAATATAAATAAATAAACATAATAAATAAACATCTTTTTTCACTTTTTTCAGTTAAAATGTATTTAGTGAATCAATAGTATTTCTTTTTTGTATGCTGATCTAATCGTATAGCTGTGCTGCCTGAGCCGTATCCCAGCCGCACAAAGGACCAGACACACTCCTGAGATGTCGATGTCTTGACTTCAGGGCATTCTGGGTATTGCAGTTCAAATGGCTGTCGCTGGGCTGGTCTATGTTTGAGAGGAAACCCATTTCTGTCAGAACACGTTTTGTCCAAAATAAACATGTGGACGTTGCTTGGAGTGGAATGCACTTCAGCTCAGATCTGGCGCAGGGAGGTGAGCTGGGCATCCCTCGTCTGCTGCATGAGGCCGGCCGGGGTTTTAGAGGGGCCTGACGAGGTATAATATCATCAAAAGTTGGCTATGGATTGTTGCGTGTTTATAAATTTAAGTCGTGTGGAATATTGTGTTGTCATCACAGTTGCATTTGTTTTAGTGATAGCAATTAGCCTAATGTGCAACTGGAACAGAATTATGACTTGAAGACTGACTTTGCAAGACATAAATTACAAGTCTAATCACACTTGATAGAAAAAAATATTGCTATTCTTTCACTTTTTTATTGCAGCAATCGGTTCATGCCAGACATTTTACCTGTGCGCCAGCAGCAGCTGTATTCTAGTCATTGATGTAAACTCCAATCTGTTTAAACTCTTATGTTTCAGAACAGTCCTACCACAGCATTAATTAAAGGTAGCGACCAGATTTGGGTTATCAAGACACCTGGTTAAAAAATAAATAAATACAATACAATACAATTTCTGGGATTTATGTTGCATGTGTATTTATTTAATCAGGATAGTCCCATTGAGATCTCGTGTAAAGTCCTGGCTTCCAAAGGGGTTTGAATGGTTTAAATAGAATATTGTATAGAGTCATGTGTGTCAGGGTTGTAGGGTTCTCCTATGACAATCTATGAAACAATACCGCAATATTCTGTATCCCAGTGCATTTTAGAGCAGTGGGATAATTCATCAAACCTACAGTGTATAAATCCACAGGTTTATGGGTCGTCTGAACACATGTTTTATCTTGTATTGTAGGACACTGACGAGATGGAGAGACTGTTCCCATGTCACTGACTTTTTCATCCAGGATTTATGAATGCATCTTTGCAAATATGAGATACATTTTGTCAAATAAAAAGTGGGGTGGAGTATTTGAAAGTTCTGATAAGTGCTCATAAACTCATTGCGGTGAATAAATAGAATGCTCAGAATGCGTTAGCTAAGTGAGTGAAACATGAGCAGCACTGCTAAGTGTTTATAATGAACTGTGTTTGTCACAAAATGAACCTGATTGTTATTGTTTTGCAACGTGAAAAACAGAACTACATTATTTTAAGGAATTATTTATTTATTTGTATTGTATTAGCCTTTAAACATGCTCTTGAGTGTCTTTAATTTGCCCTTTCATGTTTTGAAACAAACAAAAAAAGCTTTATTATTAAATAATTAAGTTTTTCTCTGGCAGTCTGGAAAGACGCTTACTTATTACATCCAGCCAGTAGATGGCGACTAACACTTAGCTCTATTATCTCTAAGCGAATGCGCTACACACAGTTAACATGCTAGCAGCAGCAACTATCGTGTTTAGAGGCAGAAATGATCAGAACGAGTCTGGTGATGATTTAAGGACTTAAACAGCAAAAGATTCTTGGATAAGTGACTGAGTATTAAATCTGAAAATACGTCCCAGAACCGGGAAGTTTAGCAGAAAGTCTTTTTGACGCTCGGAGGGGGGAGGATTTTCTAAGGAACATTCATCAAAACAGCATTAATGCAACCGAATGCAACATTGTTAGAACATGGTTAAAAGCTCAAAAAAGTCACTGGAGCAGACTGTGTCTCACATGTATCTGTCACTTACATAATGCAGTCCCAGCATCCTAAATATTCACCACGAGGAGCTACCAAACATTAGCATGGTAACAGCGCATTTCCTGATCCTCGTAGAATAAAACAATCTATAAAGAGAAAGCGCTGTGGTCTCATTTTCACCTGAACCTTCGTACAACATGCAACTCTAGTTCTGGTTTTCACGTTTCAAAACAGTAAACATCAGGTACAGCTCCTTTAAGTGCTTACACTGGTCTCGCAACAACAAATGTTAAAGAGCAGACAGTGATTTTATTACTGGTGACATAAAAATCCTTCCTTCTCATTCCTTCTCATCTGGGAATCCCACAGCAATAATTGTTTTCTCTCATTATTAACTTTGTATTCGGAGTGATTCATGTTTGAGTAATCTTTATTCTCCTACAGACCAGACGCCGTTCCTCTGAAGATCCCTATTTCCCCACACGCCCACAGCTCTGCTTTTCCAATTTCAGGGTTTCCGCAGGGCGATAAAAAGCATTAAAAGTCATTCAATAAATTTAGGCAAAAATAAGGCCTAACCCTAACCCTAACCCCTAAAATACAATAAAAAGCAGTCAATTTAATCCCCACAGGCATTAAATCTAAAACCCAGTTTGAAATAAGATTTAACTATCAGAACAATAACGTAATAAAATAAGGCCAATAATAATCGTAGTCCGTGTCTCCTCAGAGCCGCTGTATCAGCCAGAAGTGCCTGTCCATGACATTGAAATGTATTTTAAATCCCAGATTTATTGGATTTATTGAATCTAGATGTCAATAGCTTTGATCAAATCATCTAAACAAGTAAAGGCTAAGGTTCAGAACATAAATGTGCATGGTTTAAATTTCATGTAAATTAGCATTTTTGAATATTATAAAGTAGTTTTATTATATTCTGGTCATGCTGACCGATGGAATGGTTAGAAGCTGCAGTTTTGACATGATAAAAGGGTAACAAATGTTCAAAAAAAAAAAAAAAAAAGGTAATTATCTTGTTTTGACGTTAATTATGGCTTTAAAAATCTTGACTTGTGGCAGAGACACTCTACAGGTGAATAGGAAAAAAATGTTACATTTAAAGATATCAATTTGAAACTTCTCCTGTAGTTCACTCACATAAATGTAAGAAAAAATATATTACATATATTTTTATATTACGTTTTTCATCATGTCATGTTTTCATGTAGAAACAAGGCATTTTATGTATGAAAAATGGCCAAAATTACACATATTTGGGACATTTAAATCTGAAAAATGCACAGAACCAGGTTTAAATTTATTAGTTCATTTTGTACAAATATTAGCTACTAAAATGTATGGAGGGGATTTTGGATTTCTTATTTAGTTTTTGATTAAACTAGATTGGACTGAAAATTAAAAATGTGCCTCTTTTTTTTAAATTCAAAACTTTAATAAATTAGTTTTAGAATTAGATATGAAAAAATCCTTCTGTACGTTTCGTCAAAATCTTGTTGATTCTAAGATTGTACAGTTTGTGTGTGTGAGAGCTACTTCAAGTGGTGATCGTTGTGTTCCTAGTGGAGAAAAATGCATTTTGAGAAAACAACAATGTCCCAGAGAAATCTACAGATGAAGTGGATTTAATGAAATAATAAAACATCTTTAGGAGCAGATTGAACAAGTTTGTTGTTTCCACACAAAAGTCTTTATGTTGGGGGAACAAACTGACGAAGAAAAAAAAAAAAAAACAGCCTGTAGTGTCTCCCCTTTAAAAGCATTACACGTGATTAGCTGACACCTGCATTAACCCTGAATTAGAATTTCAAACAGTGATACACACAAGATCCAGCAGCGTTCGTAGCCATTTCTTACATTTAAAAAAACCTGCTGCTCGCTCCCACGACGTGAAGCTCACTGAAGCGGCAAGGGCCCCCAAGCCAAATTTGGCGTAGGGCCCCCAGACAGTTAGATCCGTCTCTGCTTCATCCGATGCTTCAAAGACAGCCTTGCCGTGTTGTTTTTTTTTTCAGGCTATTGCAGGCTAGTCGTTAGCGTGAGAGCCATATAGCAATTAGCGCCTGTTCGGGCCCTTGTTATGTAACCCATCAGGAGCCTAGCATCGGCGCACATGAAAGCAGAGGAGACAAGCGCAGAAGAACTCAGCGTCTCTAGTGCTAATGCGGCCTGTTTGTGTTCTGGGCCAGAAAGGGATGAGAAATGAATAGTAAATAAATAAAAATCATTTGGAGGATGGAGGTACGGGAACACAGACAGACTGCAGGAGGATTGAGTGGCCTCAGCTCAACACGACACACACAGAATGCAGAGCGTGTTCGAGTATAAACTGTTCTGGGAAAATGAAGACACTTTTCAAGACGTCTGTCAGTGCATACTAAAGTACTAAAGTGGACAACTACCAGGGCAACTCGTAAATGACCGTTTGACCATTGGCTGTAAATAAATAGAGCGAATAATGAGGAATTAGATTGCAGAAAGATCTGTGTTATGTATCATATGTATGTCATTGGCAGTGGTGGAAAGTAACAAAGTAAAAGTACTGTACACGAGTAACTACTGTAGAATGTACTTCACTTAAGTACATTCTACTGTAGATACTTTTACGTTTACTTTCAGAGCATGTATCTGTACTTTTTACTCCATACATTTTTGAATTGGACTGAAAAGTAAAAGTATATTTTCTTAAGCTTTTAGACCTGCTGAAAAGGCTGAGGGGTTGTTTTTTGGCACATTTTATGGTGACATCTTGCCTGTTTTTTTGAGTTTTTTTGTTTTGTTTTTTCCTAGTTTCTAGAAAAATATTCTCTAAAGAGAAAAATAACCAGGAAAGTTGCCTTTAACAACCAAAACTCAACAGAATAAATCAATCAAGAGAACAGTTTGATGCTTTATTAGTTCTCCAAACCAAAAATAAATACTTTTACTTCTTACTCTTAAAGTACATTTTAAAAGAGTACTTTAATACTTTTACTTGAGTAAATTTACAATGTGACACTTTTACTTGAGTATTTTTCGTACTGCTGTATCTGTACTTTTACTTGAGTAACACAATGGAGTACTTCATCCACCACTGGTCATTGGCATTTAAACCTGCTCTTGAGTATCTTTTCTATGGCATCATTTGGTGTCAGCACGCCATCTACTGGCAGCAGAAGGAATTGCTATGGGGAAAAACAAAAAAACAAAAGCTAGCCATTTAAAGGACACCTATTATGCCATAGTAACTTTTTTTGAGCTTTTAACCCTGTTCTAACAATGTTTCATCATCAAAAACATACCTGGAGCTGCATTTAGCTGCAATTGTGCATGTTTGAGGAGCGCTGGTAAGAAAAAACCCTTCCTGCTGAACTCCCTCAATCAATGACGTCATGGCATCTCCCAAGGCTAAACTTATATTGTTCTTTGTAAAAAAAAATCAAAAACAAAACATTTTATTTGTACTTCTAAAACTTGTGATGTCAAACTAAATATACTCAAGAGAATGTTTAAAGGCCAATAACACTACAAATAATGCAGTATATTTGTCCTTTAAGCAATCTGCATCAGATTTCTACGAGCATGCAGTTTTAATGGACACGGTCTCTACCTTTGATGTCACAATCAGAGGAACATTTAAACAGGTGATTTCTGAGACTTATAGCAAGACAGCCTTGTAAACAGGAATGTTTTTGATGAAGGAACAGCGTTATAACAGTTAAGAGTTCAAAGAAGTCTATTTTGTGCAATATGTACCCCTGTTTAAAGCTGTTTAGAACACGTAAGCTATTGCGCATATGAATTTGAATTTTCCAATAGTTCACTCACCTCCTCAGATTTATGAACCACCACACCACACGTAAAAATTATAATAATAATATATCAGCAAAGAGAGATATCTTCCTTTCAGAACAATTCAAGAGACATGACAGAATGCTTGTTAGAAAATCCTCTCCCTTCTGACCATTAGAAGCACTTCTTGCTGAACTCCCTCGATGTGCAACGTTTTTTTCCAATTTGAGACGTCACTTATCCGAGTACAGTTCCCAAAAATTCTACTCAATTACAGTAATGTGAGTATTTGTAATCAGCCACTTTCCACCCCTGCAAATTAAGCCCTGCAAGAGTGATTGCACTAGATCTAAACTTTGTGTTTATACAATTTAAATCTTGTGTTAATTTGACTTTAATTGTGCTTAATTAAAAAGTGAAAGCAGGTCACAAACCCTTTGGCACAGCTTCACATATTTGTGTCAGGCGCGTGCACAGCTTTAGAACTGCTTTCTCCAGAAGGAAAAGAGGAGCAGCTCTCATCGCACTATTGTATCTTAGTGACATTTAAAGCTTTTTACTCTGCGTTTATGATCGTCTTCATGTTTTACAGTTAATAACACACTCCCAATCAAAAGTTTAATACCAGTTGAACAAATGGGAAAAGTCACATTTTCATGGTTGGATCTTAAAAAGGTTCAAGTAAAGCTTCAATAAGCAACAAGAAATGGGAGTGAGACAAAAAAAAAAGGCTTGAGTAAACATCATAGAAAAGGTTTCAGGGGTTGTCATCTGGAGACTGTTTGAAGATCTTCAAACAACCCCTGAAACCTTTTCTACGATGGAACACGCCTGGACGAATGAGGGATTACAGCGACGAAGTTTGAGCAAACATTTTATTGAAAACAACAAATAAACTGAAACAAGGCCGTTCAAAAGTTTAGGACCACACCTCAAAAGTCTCAAACATGAACTCAGTGATGAGTAGCATCACCGTTATTGTTGATCTCTTCAAAAATGTGTTGTGGCGCTTGATGCAAGTGGTGAAGACGGCCTCACGAAGGGCATCTACTGTCTGCAACTGCTGTCCGTGTACAAGGAGATTGTTTCTGAAGCCCTTCAGTGTCAGATGTGTCTGATGTTATTGGGCTGCAGTCGCACCAGTAACAGCCTTCATTTGGGTCGAGGGTCGTCCAGTGTCTTGACGACGCAGAGCTGATGTCATTTTTTTGGGTCTTCCACTTGACTTTTTTGTTCCATAACCATCAGGATCTTTCAAGAAATTTTAAATGACTGTTATACTACGTCCCTCAGCAGTGATCGAGAGAGGCCCTGCTTATGCAGCTCAAAAACCTTTTTTTTCCCCCATCATGACAGAAAATTACACTGAATCCACATTTTTGTACAGATTTGGGCTTTAAAGGGTATTTGGTCCTAAACATTTCATCAGCTGCAGAACAGACTATTTCAGTCTAATTGTTTTGTTCAATAAAATGTTTAGACAAACTTAATCTTTTTTGTCTCACTCCCATTTGTTGTCGCTTATTGAAGCTCTACTTGGAACCTTGTTAAGATCCAACCATGAAAAATGTAACGTTTACCATTTAATCAACTGGTCTTAAACTTTTGATCAGATTGTATGAGGCTTTTTACTCTGCGTTTATGTTGTGTTTTACAGTTAAAGGACAAATATTAAGCAAAATTGACTTTGAGCTTTTATCCATGTTCTAACATTGTTCCGTCATCAATAACATACCTGGAGTAGCATTTAGCTCGATTCACGTTTGTTTGATGGTGCTGGTTTGTAAATCCTCTCCTTCTGACGCTGCATTCTGAACTCCTTCTCTGTTTCTGTCTTAAGTCCTTAAATCATGGCCAGACTCGCTCTGAACATTTCTTCCGTTTGATCACGATAACTACAACGTCGTCAGATCCACTCTTTACTGCAATGCATTGTGGGTATATATTTATGTGTGTAATTGCCTCCACAGCCAGTAGATGGAGCCACAGCTAAGTCAAAATGGTATCTTCCAACGCAGTGATAAAGTTATGTTTTTCTTTGTAAAAGCATTTTATTTTTAGCTCTACAACATGACATGTCAAACTGCAGACAGAGCAGGTTTAAAGGCTAAAAACAATATGAAAAACGCATCATATTTTTCCTTTAACAATGAAACAGGAACAGGACACACCCGGAATCAAACCAGGACTCACTATATTGATTTGGTATTTTCAGGTTACATCCATCACGGCTCGCCTTGTTCTGCCACCACAGTCGGTCTGACCTTGTTGTCAGTCGCGCTCGGTGACAGTGAGTGGTGCGTGAGCGCTGTGCGTCTGCAGGTGGAGTTCTCAGAGTACAGTGGGGGAACGAGGCAGCGCTGGAGATAATTGGCTCCGCTGTGGATACGGATGTAAAGAGATTAAAGGAGTTTTGAAGTGAACGCTAAAGCTACGTGGAGTGGTTTGGATTGACTTGTAAATAGCACGCCCCAGTCTCGCAGTCATGAGACACAAGTGAGAGCTCAGGTTTTCTGATACAAAGTAAAAAAAAAAAAAAAAGTGAGTGACATAAAGGCTCACGCAAGTTCAAGAAGATGCAGGCTTTTTTCAGATTCATCATGTTGTTTTCTCATCAGTAGTTTTTATAGTCTTCAAAACGTGAAAAACAGAGCGGACCACTTTGCACCCTTGCCTAATGCATTTCTTAAAACAAAGCGCTGCCGTCGAATAGATGCTTTTACAATATCGGTGCATTTTGATGGGTTCACTCATAAGTGAACCGCACTGCTCCCTTTGAGGGGTCCAAAGAGGGCCAAGGGGTACTAGCTTACAGATGTCATGTTCCCATTAGCCTGGTACAGCAAACTATATCCAAACCTAAAGTATGTCATAGAGAGATAATAAAATGTGACACAAAGGCACAGAGAAGGGAAATAAATACAGAAAAAGCTGAAGAAAAAAAACAGAAGCTGTGTCTTGTTTACATAAGCTTTATCCGTGTCTTACAGCCACAAATGTGTAATTACTAAACATTTTTATGAATCGGGAAGATCAATTGCATGAAGAAAAAGTGTAATTCAGTTATGATTTAGATTTTATTCATGAAGAAAACATTAGTCATGTTTGGGGGACGTCAGCTGCTCACGTAGCGGGCCCCTGGGAGCTGGACCTTTGCACGAAACACAGTCCACCATTTACAGATCCCAAGTCATGGTCTGGTTAAACACACCTAGAGGCCCCTGGAGCTTTAGCGCGAGATGATTGAACAAGAGAGAACAAGAGAGAACTCAGACTCAGGTGAGAACGATACAGCAAAAAGCAGATATAAACAGGAAATACTCCTCACCCAACACTGACTTGATTTGGTAATAAACCACTGCATTTCCACTGAGGCACTTAAAGAAAATGTAGGATTTTTCAAATTTAAATCGTGTTGTTTTCTCATCAGTAACAAACCTGACACAATATTTATTTATTTAATAAGGGACTTTGCAAATTAATCAACATCAAACAATGTAAATGTGCACAAGTTATATGATTTGCAGTGATTTTCACTGATTGTCTTTGTCCCCTTGCAAGGTGTGAAAACGGCAGTGAATACAAGTAAAAGTCATACATCAAAATGTACTCACAAGCTTTACGATCCCATTCAGATACCATTCTATACATTCAGTGCTCACTAATCTGTGTTTCCATGAGACACATGTATTGCATTCTTTTTGACAGAAAAGAATGAGGGAGACTCTAATGCCACGGTGATCAAACTGTTTTCATGGACGGCCACAGAAGTAACAGAAGTTTGACCGAGCGACTACAGCATTTTTAGCCTTTATCATGTCCAGACAGACTATAGACATTCCAATCACTACACAATTATTATTCCAATTATTCACACTTGTAACCTTATTTAGTCTGTCCAACATCAAAACGATTGGCCCAAAGCTTGGCCTGAGCTCTGAATTTGGCCCCTGAGCCATAGTCTGGACCCCCTGCTCTAATGGCTTCAGGCTCAGTGTTCCACAGCTGGAGGCTCTGACGGAGCAGATCCAGTTCTTCTCTTCCCTCTCTGCCTCTGGTCACTCGGCCCTCACTGGAGCTGAGCAGCTGAGCAATCAAGTTTTAATTTAAGGTGAGACACAACAGGTGAATAGGAAAAAATCTTAAATTTTTAAGCATATCAATTTGAAACTTCTGCTGTAGTTTACTCACATAAATGTCCTAACAAAAACTATATTACAAGTTTTTCATCATGTCATGTTTTCATGTAGAAATGAGGCATTTTATGTGTAAAAACTGAAAAAAATTACACATATTTGGGACATATAAATCAGAAAAATGGACAGAACCAGGTTTAAATTTCTTGATTCATTTTGTACACATATTAATTAAAACTTAACAGAGGGCTTTTTGGATTTCTTATTTAGTTTTTGAGTAAACTAGAATTGAATGAAAATTGTCCTTAAAATTCAAATTTTACGTCATTTTTTTAAACTTAAAACTTCAATAAACCTGTTTTGGAATTATATATCAACAAATCCTTCTATACGTTTCATCAAAATCTTGTTCAGTCCAAGATTGGACAGTTTGGTGTAGGATCTACTTTAAGGCTGATCTTTATGTCTCTGTGGGAGAAAAATTCATTTTAAGAAAACGGCCTTTGAAGTTACAACATCCCAGAGAAAGAAGGATTAAATGAAATAATAAAACACCTTTAGGAGCAAGTTCGACAAGTTTGTTGTTTCCACATGAAAGTCGATATGTTGAGGGAGCAAACTGACCAAAAAACAAAAACTGAAAAAAATGAGTTTTGCCTGTGGTGTCTCGCCTTGAAGCCCAATCATTTCAGATCAGTTTATAGTCAGTGAAAGCCTGTGATGTGGAGCAGAGTTTGGGGGAATAAATTGGGCTGTCCTTCTGTTCATGCTCATAAAAATAACACTGAAACACATATCCATTTGTTTTCGTGATGATTTTTTATTTTTTTTTTACATTTAGTGATAAACCATAACTGTATTTTTCGTTGAGAAATGGCAATGTTGATCTAAAAGGTTCCTGTTGAGATCTGCAGAGCTGCTCCTGCCACACAGTCTGTGTGATGCATTATCTGCTGCCTTTTTATTGAAAAATGTCTATGCAACATTTTTAACATTTCGTCTTCTTAGAATTATGGGGTTCTGTGTCACGATTTTGTCACAATTCAGTTGTTCATTTCCTCTTGTCCCTGAACCCCTTCTGTACACTTTACTAAGAGTTTTGAAGGATGTAGTGTTGGACCTGTCACAATAATTACAATATCAACTCACTGTAGAGCGGCGCGGTATCTGCTTTTAAAGTCAACACCATACACACAAGAAAAAGTTTGTGTGTGTCTGTGTGTGTCTGTGTGCGTCTGTGTGCGTCTGTGTGCGTCTGTTTGCGGCGTAAAACTATGGAACAGTCTTGGGGAAAAGCACAAACAATGCAAAAGAGACGAGAAGAGAAAGAGACATGATTATGATTATCAACCAGTAGGGAATATTATGAGTTGTGTTTTGTAAGATGTATAAATACTTCTGGTTTGACTTGATAACTTGGCTTGGAAATATAATATTGTGTAATAGGAAATATCATGAATTCTGTTTTATGAAATTGTATCTTGTATCATATGCACCATGAGAGGGCTGGGATTCAATAAGTATTACTTCATCTCACTCCTTTTTGAGCAAAAGTAATTAAGAAAAACTTGATGCATTCAAGTATTGTTTTTTTCTTTTCTTTTTTCTTTCTTCTTGTGATTTAATTAATGCATTTATGTACTTTACAGTAAATGTAAATGATTGACCGATTGCTCGAACAAAGAAATCATCATCATCATTCATTTTCAGTTTGATTGATAGAAAGACAAAGCTCTCGATTTACCGCTCAATCTACGTTCATCCCTCACCCAGTCATGAGCTCTGGGTAAGGACCGAAAGGACAAGATCACGGATACAAGCGTCGAAATGAGCTTCCTCCACCGGGTGGCTGGGCGCTCCCTTAGAGATAGAGAGGAGCTCAGTCACACGGGAGGAGCTCGGAGTAGAGCCGCTGCTCCTCCACATCCTGAGCTGAGGTGGCTCAGGCATCTGCTCCGGAGCCTCCTGGATGCCTCCCTCGGAAGGTGTTCTGGGCATGTCCCACCGGGAGGCGGCCCCGGGGTAGACCCAGGACACGCTGGAGGGACTATGTCTCTCGGCTGGCCTGGGAACACCTCAGGATCCCCCCGGAGGAGCTGGAGGAAGTGTCTGGGGTGACTTTAACATCTTTAACTTTAACAACAACTAGTTCTGTTTTTCATGTTTAAAAACAGTTAAAAATCAGGTACAGGGCCTTTAATTAAACAAAATAAAGGTGTTCACACACATTTTTATTAGTCAAAACAATTGAAAAAGATTTCCCGCACACCGCCTTACTTGCAAAATATGTGAGTTTATTCGAGCAACGTTTCGAATGCCGAAACAATTTTTTGGGTTGCTCCCTGTCTTCCTACGCACCCGCTTGAAGATATCGATGTGCGGACCTTGTTTCTCTGATTAGTCAAAACAAAAAAAATCTGTGACCTGCCCCATCCACCGATCAGTCGACTTAAAGGAGGTCAAAAAATATCAAAACTAGGAAGTATTTCCATGTATCTGACCCAAACTGCACCCAAAAGACCACAACTGTACAGGAATTCATGCTAAAACAACCATTTATACAGGAAAGTACTAGGAAACAGAGAATTTATATGTATGTATTTGTATGTATCTTCAGCAAACTTGCTATATATCCTCTCCTTTTGCCACATATATCATTTTAATCTTAAGAAAATGATTACTCGACTAATAAAACTTGGTCGACTAAGACACCATTGACCGATTATTCGACTAAAGGACTAAAGGATTACAGCCCTAATCTGATCAATTTGAAGGTAATTTCCTAGAATGATGTCATAATTTTACGAAGTAATATTAAAAAAGGCTAAATCGGGATAAAATTTGTACATTTTTAGCAACCTGTCATAGGCACTTTATCTCGGAATTCTCCAGAACGCCGACAGAACTCTCTAATCCTAAGGGGACGAGTTTTTCAGTGCAGAACAGTGGGCGGGGACAGGGGATAGGTGCAGACGGACATTTTCTCCATCCAATCCTCAAATGCAGACAATTCATTATCACTCAAACACGGATAAATCAATCAAAATGACATTGTTAAAAGCTCTGTTCAGTATGATAGTGGATTTGATGTTTTCTCCTACTATTATGACAAAAATAAAACAATGTAACTGTAGAAATTGCTGTCATAACTTCCTGTGCTCCGTGCGTGAAGCTGGATCGCTGTTGGCTGATGGATGACATTGATCGCACAAAACCAATGAAGCGTTTGTCTCTAAAGTCATGGATGGACAGTCATAATGCACTTTTCGTTTCCTTACTGTGGGGCAAGAACACTGGGAAGTATTTTTGTGAAATATAGGGTTTCGCTCGAGTTATTTCAGCCTTAAAAGATGCACTTTGGAACTATGCAACGTGTAAATGAGTTCAAATGTGCTTGTTATTGTCAAAAACTGAAAGAAATAAATACACCTCTGTAAAATCAAATACAAAAGATCATCTTGTAAGCTCTGGGGACGTAACAATAACCAAAATACTGTGATATCGTACCGATATTGAACAATATTGTGGGTGGATCTAACATTACAAGTTTTTTGCTCAAATAATAATAATACATCAAACTTATTTAACACTGTATTGGACACTCAAAGACGCTTTGCAAAACAGAAATAAAGTAAATGTAATTATTTTGTGGCAACATCGGCTAAAAAAACTACTTAGACCATGATCCTTTGCTCCATGTCAGTGCAGACAACATGAAGTCATAACTTTTATATCTTAAGTCCTTGAAATATGACGGAAATTAAGTATTTTCAAGGCATTTAAAAAGTATCATTTGTAAAATTCAGCTTGACGAACTCAACAGAAAGTCAGTTCTACATGGACTAAAAAGCTGTTTTCAGGCCACGCAGAAAATCGATGCATTGTTGACTTGTTGTTGCTCGTGTTCATTAAACATTTTACACAAATCATATAATGTTAGTTTTAGCGACGAGGCTTTTCCCTCGTTTGTCATTTCTGTGAATGGGGTTTTCGTCAAACCGGAAATGCGTTTACAACAGGAGTGCAGATCTGTGGTAAAAAGAGTAAGGCGAATAGGCAGCGTCAAATTCTTCTCTCTCTCTCTCTCTCTGTATGTGTATATATATATATATATATATATATATATATATATATATATATATATATATATATATATATATATATATATATATATATATATATATATATATATATATATATACATAAAGTGACTTTAAGTGTGATTTTCATCCTCAGTCGGCATCCAAAGTTTAGGGGTTTTATTGTGCCAAATACAGACACAAGCACATGGAGAATAATAAAGTGGTTGAATGGCCCAAATTTGTTGAGTTACCTAACAATGCTAACATTAGATGCGGGCTAAATGCTACCACGATGCTAGCGCCTGCTGTATGTTAACATCGACAGAACAATATGTTCCAGGTCAACGTCTGCTAAGACCTGGTTATGGCTTGACTTCAATTTGTTGTGCTTAAAATACTGGAAAATGTACCAGGAAACACGTTGCTTTTCCTGTTGAATCAACGGAAAGTTTAATGCACAACAGACCACACCCCCCCATATGTCTGTATTAACAATCAAGACCAGGAGTGAAGCTCGATGGGAGCTGTCTAATTAACAATTGACTTTAGAGGTGCCCTTTTGTGTTTCAGTCACACTTCTACTTTTTGTAATTTTATGTAAACTTTAAACTGTATTTGTCATGTGAAAAATTAACGCACATTCCAATTTTGCCCATTCAAAACCACATATTATCCCGTTAGAATGTGTCTATACTACGATGATTACAAAAACAATGGCCTCTCCGTCGCTACCTCATGCTGCTCCAGGTGAATCAAAAATATCTTGGACGATGCATTTAATCCCGATACACAATGTCATTCATCACAAACCATCATTTGTGTGGATTAGTTGTGTGCGTCGTTAGAGCATCACACATTTCTGGAGCATTTCATTAAAGCCAGGCTCAATCCCACAGGGTCGTCCCAGTGAAATGAGCTGTGGCTGTAATTCAGTTTCTAAATGAAGAATAGATTGCCTGTTTATTGTGTGGACCAAAGACACAACACGGAGAGAGAGTGCAAAAAGCGTATCTGAGAGGCTTCCAGAGGGGGCGCTGTGGAGTCACTGCTCACATGATCAATGTCTTGGGCTCAGGTAGAAGGGATGTGTTTTCTTGTGATGAATCTTTTTTTTCTGGCCCACATGCTTTAACAAAAGAGTTTCTGCAGATGACGTCACAACATTCAGGATCTTCTCTTGTAGAAGCTCAAAAATTGAATAATAAATACAATAGTTTACAGCTCTGTTTAAAATGTAGTTTGTACCTGACATTGAATCATAGAAAATCAAGTAAACAGTTGTACAAAAGCAGATAAACAACAGGAACACTGCAGCTAAGTCACATTTATCACTGATAGACTTAATGATCCCCCACAGTTGAATTGATTACCCCTCTCTCCTCACATCATTCTTGTGTGGCAGTTGAAGTGTCCTTTATCTCCCCCATCATCCGCAAACAAGCTAGCTAAGCTCTGCACAGTCGGCGCAACAACGGAGAAACTACTTTCAGTTTACATTTTACTGTTAGAAGATCATTTGAGTGAAACAAACGCTCCACAGGCAAAACATCTGATGAATACATTTGTCAGTTGTGCTGCTCATACTTCTGACACTTAATGACACTCAGTTGTAATGTTGAGGGGCATTTTTCGACCTTAAAGGAATAACATAACCTTATAATTCCAATGAGCGTGATTGACAAGAGGATGAACCAGTCAGAGAAATGCATTGTCTATATGTGTCAAGACAAAGACACACAAATAACTCTATTATTTCTTGTTGTTACTGAATGCCACAGAGTTATTCAGAGGAGATGCCTTCCACATTTGAGAGACAGGTGTTGCAAATAAGCAGCTGTGATTGGCTCTTCCCAAAATTGGACGGTTGATCTGAATCTTTTTGTGGTTATTTTGGTCTAATCCCTCAGTGTTTTGAATGACATTTAGCAGACTCGTTCCGATCAGGGCGGGGCTCGCACTGCCTTCAACTCTAACTCCAGCACTGTCTTTAGCTTAGGTCCAATTCTTTCATAATAAATTGTACACTGCATATATTTATGTTATGAAATATACATTGAGTAATCACTGCTGCAAATGCTGTGATGGCATTTCTGTCTGGACAAAACAAACTGCGAGGCATAAGGCTGCAACTAGCAACAGTCCACTACAAGTCGCCGCGTAGTCCGGGTCTGGGCCTTGGACCGGGTTGAGGCGGCAGCAGACTGGTTTTTGGGTTAGACTGGGTTCTGTCAGGGACCAGACCAAGCACGCTGTCTCTCCTCATCAAGTTGACGAGCCCGGCACGAAACCAAAACAGCATTTACACACGACCTGCTGCTGGCGTGGAAATAATTGGCTCTAACCTATTTGTGTTTCTGTGCGTCTCAGAAGAGCATGAACGCTGCCTGCTCTTACGTAACCGACAGTACAGAGCGTCAGGAATATGGATCACATTAAGTTCAGGGATATCTGTGGATTTGTGAACAAGACATTCATGCTCCAACAGCCAATTCATCTTTGCTCTTCTTGTGCATGTGATATTACAGCTTTAAAGGACAAATGTTATCCAAACTGACTTTTTAGAGTTTTTAGCCATGTTCTAACATTGTTCTGTTATCAAAGACATATACCTGGTGTCCTGGCTTTGCTGAGCACTGTTGTTTTTGACAATAACTCAGCTATACAGGTAGCTAAACACTCTCCCATCCATCCACCAAGAAGCACTCCATTTGGTTCTTTACTAGGTTTTAATGAGATACGTGTAAAACTGTAACACAGAAATTACAACAAAAATGAACGGTCATCAAAGTTCACAATTATTGTTGCACATAACATGTCGACGCCCCTCAAAATATTATACAAAGTCAGGAAAATTAGATTATTACTTACAGACGATGCCGTTCTGCATTTAAAACAAAGAAAAGACAACAAAATGACGTCTGGCTGAGCTCATGTTCAGACTGACTTTTCTGGTAAACAAAATGCAGTAATATCACTCACCACTAAACGAAAGGACTTTACAACAACTGCCACTAGATGGCCTCAGTAACCTAAAACAAACCCATAGAAATAATAATAATACCATTACACCTGGAGTAGCATTTAGCTTGATTCACGTTTGTTTGATGAACGCTCCTCCCTCCAACACTGCGTTCTGAACTCCTTCCGTGTGTGACGTAGATGATGCTGACGTCATTTATCCCAGAATCCTTTGCTGTTTTAAGTCCTTAAATCATGGCCACTCTGAACATTTCTTCCATCTAATCACGATAACTACAACTTCGTCAGATCCACTCTTTACTGCAATGCATTGTTGGTATATATTTACATGTGTGTAATTACCTCTAAAGCCAGTAGATGGAGCCACAGCTAAGTCAAAATGGTATCTTCCAACGCAGTGATAAAGTTATGTTTTTCATTGTAAAAGCATTTTATTTTGAATTCTAAAACATGACATGTCAAACTGAAGACACTCAAGAGCAGGTTTAAAGGCTAAAAACAACACAAAAATGCACAATTTCCCTTTAATACTTGATACTCTGTTATATTCATTCATTTTCTACCGCTTGTTCCTGTTAGAGGTCGCAGGTGACTGGAGCCTATCCCAGTGACTTTGGGCCTTAGGCGGGGTACACCCTGGACAGTAGCCAACTCGTCGCAGGGCTAACACAGAGACATGGACATTGACAGACAATCATTCACTCTCACATTCATTCACTACGGGCAATTTAGATTTACCAACTAACCTGAACACATGCACGTGTTTGGACGGTGGGACGGTGAGAACCTGGAGAGAACCCACGGTAAAACGGGGGACATGCAGACTCCACCCAGAGAGATTGTGTGATGTTGGGGTGGTCCAGGATTCAAACCCGCGATCTCCTTATTGAGAGGCGGAGGCTGTTGCCGTGGTGACTTACTCTGCTATATTGACACATATTTTGCTCTCTTTTGTTTTACTATTCTTTTTGTTCTTTGTGATATTTTTTTTTGCTTCTGTGACAAGAAATGTCTCGTTGCTTTATGGATTATTTATAAATGGCAAATGGTCACACAGTGCTTTTCTTCCTCCAACTGTTTCAAGTTGATCATGATTTCATTTTTCTAGTGCCTTTAAGAGGTAAATAAAGTCATCTCCTTCTGAAAGTTCCCACTTGACGGTGACTGATTAAATCCAGCCGTCACTCACTCAGACACACAGGCTGACCTGTTGGAGAAGTGGATGGGGAAAAGTCAGCTCTGTAATTTTCTTTAAGTTGAAAATCTACAAAAAACAAGAAGACACTATAATAATAATGGCAGCAAATTATTGCTACGCTTGCTTTATTATTTCCCTCTCTGTGTCTTGTTTTTTGTTGCTTCTTTTATTAAATCACTAGGGATCAATATTGCAATTTAAAGAACAAATAGTATTCATTACTGGTATTATTATTGACCATTATATTACATAGATTTTGCTAAACTGACTTTTTGAGCTGTTATAACATTCATCATTAATTCATTTTCTACCGCTTGTTCCCGTTAGGAGTTGCG
The DNA here is from genome assembly GCA_019453435.1 of Rhinogobius similis. NCBI lineage: Eukaryota > Metazoa > Chordata > Actinopteri > Gobiiformes > Gobiidae > Rhinogobius > Rhinogobius similis. The sequence continues at coordinate 6,046,487 of CM033621.1, read as the reverse complement.
GGTGACTGGAGCCTATCCCAGTGACTTTGGGCCTTAGGCGGGGTACACCCTGGACAGTGGCCAATTCGTCACAGGGCTGACACAGAGAGACAGACATGGACAAACAACCATTCACTCTCACATTCATTCTCTACGGGCAATTTAGAGTTGCCAGTTGACCTACACAGCTCTAACTGCTCTGCCACCGTGCATCCCTGTTATAACAGTGTTCCCTCATCTATAGGCCAGTCATGATAACAAACTTTAAAGTGTGATATATTGTTGAAGAAAATATAGACGATAAACGATAATATAGAAACTAAATTACGCGACTAACACAAATTAAAAAAATATATTCTAAATGCACCACATTTTTAACAACCATGAACAGCAATAAATAAAAAGCAGAATTAAAAACGTTGGTACTTCTTTTGTACCAATGAGTCATTATTTAACCATCTAGAAAGAAAAAGTACAAAGGATAAATATTGACCCCCAAATATTATTGTTCCATCTGTTATTTATTAAACCATATGTCGTCGAATTATCGCAACAGACCTGTCAAAAACATACCTACAGATGCATTTAGCTTAATTCACACTAGTCTGATGAATCTTGGTTGGAAAATCCCGAATGTCCTCGATGTGTGCCGTTTTCTCGACGTGTGACGTGACGAGTCTTTCTGGGCATTTCTGCCGTTAAATCATGATCATTACAACTGCTCGGCTACATTGGCCTGTTTCCCTTCCTCTGATATTTTTGTCACAAATATGTATACCTCCTGCTGCCAGTAGATGGAGCCCATCGCTCAGTTCCTCACGTGGATATTGCCAGAGACATTGCAAGTCGTTGTTTTCTTAAACCTTTTTGTTATCGTTGTTTTTATAAAACACGAGATGCCAAAGTGAAGATACTCAATCATGTTTAAAGGACAGTAACAGCACAAATAATGTATCATATTTTGTTCCTCAGTACCTTTACTTTGGTGAGCTCATGTTTAAAACTTAAAATAATGTGTTTAATATGAAGGATTGTTTTTAGTAGTCAGGCCTTTCCCACATCAGGAATTGTGTCAGAGCTCCATCTGCTGGCTGCAGAGGAAATTACATAAAAATGATAAACCTGCTTGTCTCCCACATGTGAATGCAGCCACGCAGTTGCAATGAAATGCTCAGAACGATATGGACGATGATTTATGGACTTTTTGGTGCGTTCACACTTGCACATTCACCACATCAAAATAAATAAACCAGGACGAAACCCAAAACTAAACCTGGACAATATCAGGACTAAACAAGGACTAGAACAGGAGCAAACCAGTCCACATCAGACTAAAATGGGCTCAGTTTAAGACCAAATAACTGTTAACACACCATTAAAACTTGCTTGACAATATTTATAAATAGAATAAATAGATAAGTACCCCTGTGTTTAAAATGACGACCACTAAATGACACTCACACACACTCAGTAGTCTAACACTGCAGCTCAGAGTTCTGTGAGTTAATTTTCCTGTTGAGGGGGACACACTATAAGCTGAACCGCTGGTGGAAAAAAGCTGCTCAGCATCCGAGATGTCGGACAGCTCATGCATGAGAGAAAACATGAAATGAGAGGGATGATGGACATCTTTGATGATAGTTCTACGGATACAGTGAGATGTTCTTTATCAGGGCAGGAGATCTAGGAGCTCTACGTGTGGTGTCTCAGATCTGGCAAATTCTACTAAACAGGATTCATCAAACAAACATGAATGAACCATGATACAACTCCAGTAGGGCTGTAGTCGACTAAAGAAATTCTTGGTCGACTAAAGACTTGCCCTATTGATCGATTCATCAACTAAAAAGGGGTGTGGCAAAACTATGAAGTATCTCTCTAAATCTGAAGCCATTCATTCATTCATTCATTCATTAATTCATTCATTTTCTACCACTTATTCCCGTTAGGGGTCGCGGGTGACTGGAGCCTATCCCAGTGACTTTGGGCCTTAGGCGGGGTACACCCTGGACAGGGGCCAACTCGTCGCAGCTAACACAGAGAGACAGACAAGGACAGACAACCATTCACTCTCACATTCATTCACTAGGGGCAATTTAGAGTTGCCAATTAACCTGAACACAGTCATGTCTTTGGACGGTGGGAGGAGCCGGAGAACCTGGAGAGAACCCACGGTAACACGGGGAGGACATGCAGACTCCACCCAGAGAGATCGTGTGATGTTGGGGTGGTCCGGGATTCAAACCCACGATCTCCTTATTGAGAGGCAGAATCTCTAGCCCAGGGGTCTGCAACCTTTATTATCAAAAGAGCCATTTTGCCCCCTCTTCAACCAAAAAAAAAACGTCGGGAGCCGCAACAAATAACCGACACTACAAAAGCCGTCAGCACGTAAAGGCGAAGGCTGATGACGTTATGTGACTGACGTATATTTGCAAATTAGAAATTAAAAATTGTTATTTTAAAATTAGATGTCATCAACTTAAACTCCAAGATAACTGCCCAACAAAATAAACTAATTTACGAATAAAAATTAATTAAGACATTTTTTCAAAGCCAAAGGGAGCCGCTAAAAAAGTCCATGCTAAAAAAAATTACAATTTATGCAGAAAAGTACTAAGAACAGTGTATTTATATGTTAGATGTTTATATAAATTAGATTGAACTCATGATTCACTCCAAAATCTTTAGCTGACTCACTCCATATCTTTTTTTTTTGTCATATAAATCCTTTTAATCGAAATAAACACTTAGTCGACTACAACAAAGTTGGTCGGCTAAAACACCATCGACTGATTAATTGACTAAACAACTAAAAAACTGTAGCCCTAAACTCCAGATATGTTTGTGATGAGGGAACATTAGAATAAGGCAAAAGAAGTATATACAGTATGTAGCAGGCAAATACAATATGTAAAGGCAGACTGAGGAGGCTGATGATTCTGCTGCTGCAACGGAACACTGCAATCTGAATGAAATGAAAGGCCAGAGTATATTTATATGAGTAAGTTACGGATTGATTGGTGGAGAATCAAAAGCAAAGTGTGACAGAAGCTCGACACTGAGGAGGAATCCATGTCTGCTGTGTGCGCCCTGTCCCCTCATCACCACCAGCACACACACACACACACACACACACACACACACACACACACACACACACACACACACACACACACACACACACACACACACACACACACACACACCTCTGCCCCCCTGAGCACAGCACCTGCAGCCCGGCCTGTCAGTAAACACACCACCAACTGTCAGCGAACGCACCGCCACGACTAATGAGGCCCTGGGATTTGTCTGCGGGCACAGGCTCAACAAGTGCGGCTAATTCACACGTGTCAATACAAGCAACACGCCTGTGCGCCTCTGCTATTCTTATCATGGCAACCATAATTGGCTGTTAGTGTAGTGTGCTGTAGTGCGCCTAATGAGACAATGTGTGGAAAAAAATATGAACGCCACACCATAGTTATTAAAAACATATTTAATGGTGCGCTGAGTAGCGTTTCTCATGGGGGGCGGACACTTGCGCGTCTCCATGGAGATGTTATTGCTTTTCCTGCGATGTCTTATGAACATATTTAGCAACTGATTCATTTTGGGTGTTTTCAGAGCTCAAAAATATCTTGAAAACTGTGCATTCTTAAGCCATGTTTCGACTCAGTCTGGTCCCCAGAGCAGTTTGCTTTAGAGCACTTTGAAACTGTTGTATTCATGTTAAAGTGTGTCCATGTTCAGGCCCTGGCTCTGAGGTCAGAGGTCCACTACGTGAGCAACCAACTGTAACCGAGGGGCAGGTCTTCCTCTATTAGTTTTTAATTAAAACAATTTAAACCAATATAAAATCACAGTTTACTTTACAAACAGGGTGTAACAAAGTGCAGCAACAGTGGATTTGGTCACACGGCTGAGTCAAAGCAAACCAAAGAATAAACAATTAAGACCCAAATAAAAACGGCAGAGCCCATCAGCATCTATGAGGAAACAAGAGTTAGCCAACATTTTCTAGCCGACGAATTAAAATATGTACCCTACCTAAGGCCTGGTATGGCGTAGCAAACACGCGGCCACTGGGCAACCGGCTGTATTAACCCGAGTCTAAAACACAGACAAGGGAAAGTCAAACATTTAACCACTCATACAGACACACAACACCTACCAGGCCTACAGCACTCGAGGGAACCACGATCAGACGGCAACAGCAGGACACGAGGCTTGCCTTTGCAGTGGAAACAGCTAGCTTCGACTGGCTTCTACCACGCTTTAAATGCTACGGCAAATTAGCAGGGGATGCGGAAGCACGGTGGCCCGTAAGGGACATCGGTCACATTCCGCCCTGGGGTTCTTAAAATTGTCGTCTCGACAATTTACTCAATGCCATGGGCGAAAGATCGCCACTGAGGAGCTGCTGGACGCCTGTATTTGGGAAGTTGTAGCCCTATCTGCCCCACCCCTTGAGCCTACTGGCAGGCGGTGTGGGTTTGAATGTTTGCCCGCCGTCTGTCTCCTAGACCTTCTCAGGGGTGGTAGGTGTACCTGGTTTGGGCTCAAGTCCTGTGTGGTCTCTTGTGAGGGCCTGGCTGCTGCCCCGGTCCCAGTCAGTGTGTGGATGGGCAGTACCACTGGGTGGGGTCTAACCTCTTTATTTACCGCCCACAGACCACCTTCGTCTGGTTCTGGGTTGCAGGCTCTTGTGGGGGATCTGCTCGAGGGGGGAGGGGGCAAATTTGCAATCAAAGGCTTAATCATACACCGGTGGATATGACGTACCTCTGCTGGTCTCCCCTGTCGGGCCACGGCATACACTGCTCCCCCAGGCTCTGGTGGCCTTACCACTATAAAGATCTCCGGTGACCATGCATCTTGGATCTTGGCCCTGCCCCGATGGGAATGGTCCCGTAAATACACACATTGTCCGACTGATAGAATTTCTTCTTCCGCCCGCTGATCAGCCCTCGCTTTCCGCTGCCCAGCAGCCACTTCCATGCGTTGTCGGGCATTCTCCACGACGACCTGTAGTCTCCTTTGGTGTTCTTGGATCCAATGGCTGGTTTCCCCAAAACGTGGTTCCTGTACAGACCCCAGCATAAAGTCCACAGGTAACAATGGTTCTCTGCCAAACATGAGAAGGTGTGGGGAATGGCCTGTCGATTGGTGTGGCGTGGTGTTGTAACTGTACATAAGCTGAGGCAGGTACTTAGGCCAGTGGTGCTTTTGTTCAACAGAAAGTGTACGGAGTAGGTCGTGCAAAGTCCGGTTAAAGCGTTCACACTGGCCATTTCCTTGTGGATGGTAGGGTGTTGTCCTGGACTTTTTGATGCCGTACAGGTCACACAATTGATATATGATGGCGTTCTCGAAACTGCGCCCTTGGTCAGAGTGAAGCCTGGAGGGGACGCCGTATCTGTAGAACCAGTCCTTGATCAAAACATCCGCCACTGTAGAGGCCCGCTGATCACGGGTGGGAACAACCTGGGTGAACTTAGAAAAAACATCAGTCATGACCAGTACTTGCTCTCTGCCATCTGTAGCAGGCTCTAACATAGAAAAGTCAATTGCCAAAATTTCATTGGGCTTTGAAGCAAGTAGATGGCCCATGGGGGCACGTACCTGGGGCTGGGTACTTTTGGCAAGAACGCATCGCTCACATCGCAAACACCAATCACGGATGGTTGTACGCATATGGGGCCAGTAGCATCTCTGCCGTATCAGCTCAGTAGTGCGTTCAATCCCCTGGTGACCATGGTGTGTATGCAGCTGCTCAAACACTTCTCCTTGCAGGCTGTCAGGTAGAACCAGCTGCAGCACCTCCTCGCCTCCATCTGATCTCTGATAGGTCTGGTACAATAGTCCATCCCGGATACTAAGCCGATCCCATTGGCGTAATAATTCCTGCACTGCCGGGGCTTGCGCTTGTCTCTCGACTCTGCCTGGCATTCGTCGTTGCTGTAGGTGATGATGCACAAAGGAAATCATGGGGTCGGCTTGTTGGAGTAGGATCAGGTCATCAGGGGACCTTTCAGGCAATGCAGAAATGGCACAATGGACAGCAGTCCTTCTTGGTTGCACAGCAACATCTACAGCTTCGGGGATGGGAGTCCCTGGCCGGGATGGTGCTGGGATCTCAGGTGGGGGTTGTCTGGAAAGGGCATCCGCGTTCCGATTAGTGCGGCCTGGGCGGTACTTCACCACATAATCAAAGACAGCAAGCTCTGCCACCCAGCGCTGTTCTGTAGCACTGAGCTTTGCTGTACTTAGATGGCTAAGGGGATTGTTGTCAGTCCACACCACGCACTTGTTACCCAACAGGTACTCACGGAATTTTTCCGACATGGCCCACTTCATCCCGAGAAATTCCAACTTAATAGAGCTGTAGTTCCTTTCTGCCGGGAGCAAACTGCGGCTGGCGTAAGCAATTGGTCGAACTCTGCCGTTTTGCTCCTGTGATAGAACTGCTCCGAGGCCTTCATGGCTAGCGTCGACTTCTAAAACAAAGGGAAGGTTAAAATTTGCATATGCAAGTACAGGGGCGGACACCAGCCTTGCTTTAAGGTCCTGGAAGCTTGCATCACACTGGGGGGTCCACGCCTCTTTGAGGGACACCCCTCGGCCACGGCGATTCTTCTTCCCAGTCAGCTGTGCAACAACCCTGTGCAAAGGGGCTGCAAGCTTGGCAAAACTCTGTACAAAGCGTCTATAGTAACTTGCAAACCCTAAAAATGATCTGAGTTCCGGTACAGTGCTTGGGCTAGGCCACTTAGCTACAGCGGCAATTTTCTTAGGGTCTGTGGCAACCCCCGCTGCAGACACAACATGTCCCAAGTAGCCTACCTGTTTCTGAAAGAAACTACATTTGCCCAGCTTGACCTTGAGGGTCTCCTTCCTAAAACGACTCAAGACGAGGTCTAATCGGTCGAGGTGTTCCTCTACTGTGGATGAAAACACAATCACATCGTCCAGATATAACAATAGAGAGTGGCAGTTCTGGTCTCCAAGCACCCTTTCCATTAACCGTTGAAAGGTACTGGGGGCATTGCATAGGCCGAATGGCATTCTCTGGAATTCAAACAGGCCAAATGGTGTGCAGAAAGCAGTTTTCATTTTATCTTGTTCAGATACTGCCACCTGGTGGTATCCACTGGCGAGGTCAATGGTTGAAAACCACTGTGCCCCTGAGAGGGCATCTAGTGATTCCTCAATTCTAGGAAGGGGGAAAGCATCTTTCCTGGTCTTGCTGTTCAAAAGCCTATAATCCACACATAGCCTCAGACTGCCATCTTTTTTTCGGACGAGAACTATTGGTGAGGCATAAGGGCTACAACTTTCCCGAATGACTTGGCTGTCGAGCAATTTGCGTATATGTGCCCGAACTTCATCATAATCAGATGGGGGAATGCGCCTATACCTCTGCCTAATAGGGATGTCGTCAACTAAGGGGATGTCATGTGTAATCAAGGATGTACAGCCTAGGTCCAACTCAGAGGACGCAAACACTTTGTCATGTTTAAGGAGAAGACCACGGACTTTCCACTGATCAGACTCTGATAGTGAAGAGAGGTCCAGAGATTCTATCTGCCCCGCAACAGAGTCAGACATCACTGTCTGAGAGCAGACTGTGGCCCCAACTCCCTGCGGTCGTGGCTTTGTAAACGAGACACCCTCGGGCATGCTAACAACATCTGCCTGGCTAAGCACTGCAATAGGATGGTGAGGGTATAAGGCTGCAGTATTTTTTCCTACATTCACAACAGGAATGTGTACTGTACCTTTCTGAACTGTCACCATAGCAGGCGAGATCAATAGCCCTTCCGGAAGGGGATGACCTTCATCCACGGGTTCAACCAGGACAGTACCTGTTGACTGACTAAAGTGAGCAGAGCATGTGGCAGCTACCCATTTCATTGAACCGGCTGGGATAATGACAGGGCGCCTACCTCTCACTCGGGCCATGCCGCTTCTGGGAGATGAATCTCTGGACACAGTCTGGTGGCAAAAATGTAGCGCCTGCTGCCATGCTATGGATGCCTGCTGTACTTCAGGAAGGTCAAAAAGGTTAGCTCCATGCTGACTAAACAACTGATGATAGCATTCCTTTATTACATTCATCCCCAAAACTCCCCTAACTCCACCTGACCCTGGAAGATCTTTAACGACCAAGATACCTCTTCGTGGCACAACCTGCCCAAATACTGTAACGTCTAATTCAACAAAACCCACATACGGGATGTCAAACCCATTAGCAGCAGTTAGCTCTAACCAGTTACAGGGTCGGGGGGTGTCCGGGAAGTGTTGTTCAAAGAAACTCTCTGGTATTGTTGTTACCATAGAACCAGTGTCTAAGAGCAGCTTGGCTGTCACACCCCCTAGGCTAACTGTTACCTCAGGACAGGGTGCAATGAGGCTCTCAGCAGTCTGACGAGGGACTGGCTGTCGAGTCTGTGAGCCGGTACCTTCCCCTCCTGATGTTCGGCTCCTCACATCAGGGGGTTGAAGTTTCCCGCCTCCTGTGCGGTGGAGGTTGCCTGCGGTGCTCTGAACTGGGGAATAAACCGCTCATTATCACATTCCCGGGCATAATGACCTGGTTTTTGACAGCGGAGGCATACTACAGTGTTGGATTTCATTGCCCTAGCTGCTGGTCGAGGGTCTGCCTGCAAAGCTAGAAAACTTTGAGTTAATTTGTTTAGCTGTTCCTGCTGTTTCTCTAGGAGCTGGCGTAGTTCTGCAAATTCCGAGTTTGCTGTTAAATTAGGAGGCCGGGGCCTGGAATAGTGTACAGCACTGAACGATGGGACTGATAGACTCCTCCCACGTGGCTCGTCCGATCTACCCTCCCGTTCCCAACGTATAGCCTCCGCTCTAACATCTAAAAGTGTACACTCTGAGTCTTCCCTTACTAACCTTTTCAATTCTCTGCGCAAGTTGGGATCTAGGACATGCTCGACAAACTGGTCTCGAAGGAGAATTGAAGAATCTGACATCTTTCTAGGGGCACAACGCTCAACCTTCTCCATTAGACAGCACAGAGCGTGTGAGAACTCTTGCAACGATTCACCTTCCTGTTGCTTCCTAGAAAAGAAACATTGCTGCAGAGAAACATAAGATCGTGCACAGCCATACAATTCCTGCAAGATGGTCAGAATTTTCTCAGGGTCTTCCCTTTCAGTCCTTGTTCTGTATCTAATTTCATCTTTTGCCTCTCCCTCTAAATGATCAAAAATAAAATATGCCTGGTCTACAGCGCTAAGTCGCCTGGTTCTCAACGTGGCCCTCATCTCGTCTATCCAGTCCTCAATTGGTATCCCAGAAGTCCCTCTAAATAACGGGCACGTTCTCTCTCTAGGGATATACAGCAAACGCTCCACAGGTACACAGTCATTGGAATTGACGTTTGATGGGCCAGCTGGGCAACTAATGCTTGCAGGACTAGCAGAACCCGAATTAGCAATGCTAGCCACAGCTGCAGCTTGCAGTCGTTCATTCTCGGCCTGAAGCCGCTGGACCAAGTCTCTAAGTTCTTGTTCATTAGCCATGGAGATGGCGGCGTATGAAGACGTAGTACAGATGAGCAGTCAGCGCAGAGGCGTAGGAGGTCTCGCTGATCCTTTTTAGGGGTCGATGCCGTTTTATTTGGGTCTAATAAAAAAACAACTCAATTCAACCTTCAGTGCATCCACAGCCAACAACGCCAGATTTGTAACCGAGGGGCAGGTCTTCCTCTATTGGTTTTTAATTAAAACAATTTAAACCAATATAAAATCACAGTTTACTTTACAAACAGGGTGTAACAAAGTGCAGCAACAGTGGATTTGGTCACACGGCTGAGTCAAAGCAAACCAAAGAATAAACAATTAAGACCCAAATAAAAACGGCAGAGCCCATCAGCATCTATGAGGAAACAAGAGTTAGCCAACATTTTCTAGCCGACGAATTAAAATATGTACCCTACCTAAGGCCTGGTATGGCGTAGCAAACACGCGGCCACTGGGCAACCGGCTGTATTAACCCGAGTCTAAAACACAGACAAGGGAAAGTCAAACATTTAACCACTCATACAGACACACAACACCTACCAGGCCTACAGCACTCGAGGGAACCACGATCAGACGGCAACAGCAGGACACGAGGCTTGCCTTTGCAGTGGAAACAGCTAGCTTCGACTGGCTTCTACCACGCTTTAAATGCTACGGCAAATTAGCAGGGGATGCGGAAGCACGGGGGCCCCGCCTCATACGGTGGCCCGTAAGGGACATCGGTCACACAACTTCATCCAAACAAAATTCATGGTTTCTTAATAAATTAAACCTTAATTATACTTTTTGATCATGAGGCCAGTCTCAGCGATTCAGACTGTGTTCGAATGTGCACACTATTCCCTCTATAGGGCACTATATAGTGGTCCTGCCATTTTTAGTGCTGTCCAAATGTCCAGCAGGTGAAAAAGTAGAGCACACAAGATTTCCCACAATGCATCTTGAAAAGTAGTGTTCAGCACTGGTCACTAGACCGGTCAATTGAGTCTGTGCATAACATTCGACAGCTGCTCCTTCTACCGGTAAAGTCATTTCCGGTCCAGTACTCCGCTTTTCTCATTACTTAAATGAATGAATAAATTGTTACATGTTACAGCATCAGCAGCACTAGCACTGCTCAATGTGTAGGTTTGGATGTAGCTGGAAATGTACAATTTAAATCTCTTTTCTCGCTTACTCAAGGGAGCAGGAGAGAGGGAATCCACAAGTCTGTATATATATATATATATATATATATATATATATATATATATATATATATACATATATATATATACAGTACATATTAAAGAAATCGTGCTAAACCATCCTGCTGGCAGTTTCTTGTTGTCGAGTAAATTATATAAAGAATACAGTCCATAAAATCATTCACTTAAGACATTATTCACCATGCAGTGTTCAATTTTCTCTCTCAGGGACTCTGATATTATATTGAAGAAATGTTTAATTACAGAACAGAATGTTTATTGATTTTGTGAATAGAGCAGGAAAGATACAACACGTAGTCCTATAGCTTATGTTCTGTTTTGTTGGTGAAAAAAGGCTTTGCTAAATTGGCTGTTCCCAATTGTTTACCCCCTCAGTACAGGGATATTACAAAAGTCAAAATGAGACCTCTGTGCACTGTCTGTACTAAATCTAGAGCTTTTTAATGTCCGAGAAATAGAAAGTGTGCTGTTAGGATAGTCGTTATCGCTTATAAACAGCCATTTAGGATGCTAGAAATGCCAATACCTTTCACTTATTTAAGACGGTCATCTCCAGGGCCGTCAAGCCTTCCTGTGAGGAGTTTGCTTGTTCCCCCTGTGCCTGGGTGGGTTTTCCTAAAGCTTAGGTCCTGACCATAAAATGTAACTTGAAATATTTTCTTTATAAGTGAGCTAAATTCAATACTTTCGATTTGAGTAGGCAATTCGAATCAAATAATCCCAAAGAGAAAATTTAGCTAACAGAAAAAAAAAAAAAAAAATACAGAACATCTCTAGTTAGAATGTTATTCCAAAGATATTGCAGGCATTTTGTTTGACGAGAACCATGAGGAAGCAACTGCCAGGAACAGACCAGTTTATCCAATCACAGATGACGTTGTTGAATGAGTGGAAACAATGCCTGTGACTGACCCAGACTGTTGTTTCTCTCTCACGGTTCAAAATCAGGTACAGGACCTTTATTTCAACTTGAAAACACTAGTGCCAAAGCGACAAAGAAAGTCTAAGGATGCTTCTTCACTGAGAGTCTGCATTTCTATGTCTTTGTAAAACTAGTTGTATAATTATATATGACTAACTGTTTATAAGTATTTCAACTAGATGTGATAGAAGTACTTTTTAAACTAAACTAAGGCCTCAAATCAGGCCCTCCAAGGAATATGAGCTGGCCCTCAACCCATCTGCCAAAAATACAGAAAATAATTTACTTCTTTAGTCCTGGTTCAGTTCTGCAGATGTTGTTAAAGCCTTTCGTATTTTTCGTATTTCAAATGTATCGGACATGTTTCTGGCCCTCGAGGACAAAACCATCTGAAAAAATCCGGCCCTCAATAAAATAAACTTGACACGCCCCTTTCCGGGCCTCTGAATACGATTTTTTTTTTCAATTCTCTTATAGTTGCATAAACTCTAAACCACTTAACTGGTTCATAACTAACACGTCAGTTGAAATGCTGTAACTTACCACTGCTAATACAATTACAATACAATTTGCCAATTGACTTAACTAAATGAGGTTGTAACATTTGATAGTGTCATTGACCTTTAAACATGTTCTTGAGTATCTTTACTTTGACATCTCATGCTTTAAAACTTACAGTAACATAAATATTGAAAAGCAATCACTTTCTATCAGTCAGGCACTTCCTCATCTTGATTGGGTGTTAGCACTTCATTTACTGACAGCAGAGGGAATTACCACGGGGAAATAAGTTAAACTAGCTTGACCCAACATGCTAATGTAAGCACGTAGTTGTAATGAATACGATTTGACGGCAGAACGAGTCCGGCAATGATTTATGGACTTTAAAACAGCACAGAAGATATCCGTATTGCTGCCTTTGATGTCACAAATGTGGGAAATTTGAATCCAAGTATGTTATGAGGCTCAGACAGAGAGGACCTTGTAAACAGGATTAATGAAACAAGTGTCAGTGAAGCTAAATACGACTCCAGGTATGTTTTAAATAAGGGAACAATGTTAGAATATGGTTAAATGCTCAAAAAGGTCCATTTTTTTTACATTGTATTTGACCTTACATGAAACTAATACAAGAATCAGATGCATTTCAGAACAAGTCTAAACTACAGGCCAAACAAGATTGCAGAAGACAATACATGACTTAAATATTTGCAGTCTTAGATTTGCAAATTGTGACCAGTGTTTTTAGTCTTGGCTGTGATTCGTATACATAGTGAGAGTGTGTGCAGTGAGCAAACACAGCAGAGAGGCACAAGATCTTTGCTGCTGTTGGATTAGTGTCAGCTCTGGGTGAGATCGTTCCCGCCTCCTGCAGTCTCACTCCCAGGAGCTGATCAAAATACACCTCCTGTACGCACGCAACATTTGTATTCCAAAATCTGCTACAACCCAGAAATTACTGACATGGAATTAGCGCTTCAAGGACTTATTTTGTGCTAAACTGAGCCACGGTATAATGCTGTGGTGCCAATCATCATTTACTTTATTTTTTCACAGTTTAGGCCTAAGTGTTAGCTTTGCTTTGGCAATGATATAATACTAGCCAAGAAACAGAAACGCATGCTTTTTATATATGTTTTAACACTGACAAACATGATACAAGCCTGCTCTGCACTGTGAGTGGGCTTGCATCCCCACAAACCTGACTCGTACTTTGCCTGAAGGAGCCTGAAATGTTGTTCCTTTGGTTATAATATTCCACAGTGTGACATAAAACTTATCTATCTCCATGAAGAATGTTCAGAAGTATGGTTTTAACTTTCTACTACCATGGATTAATGTAGATGACCTTCCACCAAGAGACCGACACGGGAGGGAATTTTAACTCCTGTCCCGTCCCACTCCCATAAAACAACTTCTGTCCCGTCCCAATCCCCGTGTAGAGACAGATAAAATCCCGGTAGAATCCATCTCACTCTCCTCCCTCTGCCATGTGGTCATTTTTATTGCAGTTTTAAGGAAAAAAATGCACGGCCAGAAGTCCAAGGAAACCTAATGTCATATATCTAAACATAAAATATTTTCACTCATTAATATCTGGGATATATTGCCATTGTATTACCAATAATGCACTATAAACCTCAGTGGAGTTTGTCACACCTTCAGTCACACAGACCCAGAGCCTGAGCAGAGTCCAGGCTTTATCTTGTTGTGCACTTAACACAGGGAGCAGAGAGCAGCTGTGCACTCATTTTATTACATTTTAGACTAAAAGCCACTGACATTGACGGCATATTGCCTTTTCCTCACTCCTGTCCTCCCCTCCACGCTCTCGTGCACCAAACACATACGTGCGCACACACAGATCCCACAGGACCCGCGGGAATCCAGAATAAAAGTCAGTCTCTACTTCCGCCTATAGAAAGTTACATATTGTTGCTTGAAATGTATTGACTTCTTTGCCCAGCAGATTGACCCCAGCTTATAAATCCATGTTGTGTAGTGAGTGTTGTGGCTGGAGTGACCGATGACATAGATTGGCAGCTGTGGCTTTAGAGGTCATGAGTGAATGTATAATGCACACAATAGTAACAAAAGTGAACATAATGAAAAAGAGCAATAAGACAAACACATGCACAGGACAAACTCTGCCAAAGTAACTCATGTATAAAGCTTATTCTCAATTACAGATGTGTGTGTGAAATGACCAGAGGTGAGTAGAGGAGCCAACACTTTTACTCAAGTAAGACTGTTCAGGGACAGAGCTCCCCCTGCAGGTCTCTTGTGAAAATACACTGCCAGTAAAAAGACGCCATAAGCTTTCTTTTTTTATTCCCCTCCTTCATTTTTATTGACATATGCAAGAACACATACAAAAAAGCCAAGGTTTCTCAGGAAATGTTGCAAGGCTGGTTTTCCGCGCAGAGACAGCAGGGGGAGACAAAGATGTGTGAAAATGTCACTTAGTTGTACTTTAAGGCACGTTTCCACAGGAGCGCTACAGGGCCGTCCATTGTGTTTCATTGTGTTTTGAGGGGTCCGAAAGGGGTTGTGAGAGGTACTAACTCCCAGTCAGCGCTGGCTGGTTTTAGACCCATGGACTGGTTTAGCACAAGTTGGACAAAACAGAACGCAGACTCAGGTGAGAACAAATGGCAAAAACCAATATAAAAACAGAATAACAATTTCTCACCAAAGGCTGACTTGATCTTGTGGAGAAAAAAACCTGCATATTTCTAGTGAAGATAACTTTATTCGTTGAGCTGACAGACTTAGCAAAACAAAGTTAGCACGAGTTAGCATCTGCTGTTTCCTGTTTACGAAGCACGGCACTCGGATCAAGACCTTAAATATTAAACTACCAGTGCATTATGCAACTAACGTTACATAATCCTAATGAGTGTCATAAAGAGATGTGAAAACATGATGTCGAGGTGCAAAGAAGTGAACACAAGAAAAAAAAAAAAAATTGAATTTTATTTATAAAAAATACAACATAATGTGATTTCGCAGGAGAAACTGGGATTTAACCTCAGATTATCACAAAATATGAAAAATGTTGATGATTTTGGAAAATGAAAAGCCTCAGACACATGTAAGTGACATCAGAGCTGCTTTAAACACATTTATTATTGTACTTTACATTATGTTTAAAGAAATTTTGATAAACCCTTTGCATTTTTGATGAAGGAACAATCCAGATTTATGGGTTTTACTGGAAAAATATTCACAGAAATGTTGAGCCGACAATTATTTTTAATTTTATCTAGAGATATATTAGATACTATTCCATAAATTAGATTTTTTTTTTAAGCAAAAA
Organism: Rhinogobius similis; assembly: GCA_019453435.1. NCBI lineage: Eukaryota > Metazoa > Chordata > Actinopteri > Gobiiformes > Gobiidae > Rhinogobius > Rhinogobius similis. The sequence goes on along the minus strand of CM033621.1, from coordinate 6,031,010 downwards.
TACAATTTTAAGGCTACAAAATTGTATTTTGTCCATCGTTTGTTGTAGAAAAGCAAACTAACTGACCCTTCTATATTGAGGATCCAAATGTGTTGCTTTTTTCCAACACAAACAAAAACGAGTAGAATTTAGATGTAATGTGAGACAATCCTTGAAAAAGTTTACAGATACAGATATACCTCCAGTCGCCTCTATTCCGGAATTTTAATAACATCACATTTTAAAGGGTCTATTTTGTGAAACCCTTAGACGGCCAATCTCAAAGTACAATTCAGGCAGGATTTAGCTTTTATTTATTAGGAAAACATTTGTTATACTCAAGTGCTAGTAAAAGTAACGTGTACAATTTCCTCAAAACGTTGAAGTGAATGTAACAGTGAATTACCCAGCTCTGAAAATGACTTTCCTCACATGTAACTGAGTTGATGCACAGCTCGTTGCCCTGCTGTGGTGGTCTCTGGCTGCAGGTGCATTCACACTGTGTTATTTCAGTCTGGTCCTGCTGAAGGCTGTGGTGACTGTCAGGGCTGCGGGTGCTGTGGGTGCTGCATGGGGCTTGTGTCAGAGCTGAGGGCTGGGGTGAGCGTCGGAGCGGTGGGTGCTGTGGGTGCTGTGGGCTGGTGACACTGTCGGAGCTGTGGGTGCTGTGGGGAGGCACTGACCCCGGCCCGTGACAGGGTTCTGTAAGGATGGGATGTTTCTTTGTACAATCTGTGCCTTGGTATTACAATATGCATCAAAGGACGTGACTTTTTTGAGCTTTTAACCATGTTCTAACATTGTTCACTCATCAAAAACTTGTAACCTGTAGTTGGATTTAGCTCCTTTCACACTTGTTTTATCAATGCCTTTTACAAGCTCCTCTCCCTCATCCCCTGTCAATGATGGCGCAATATTTGTTTCTATGCCCTCTCTCGCTCTACTTTCTCAAAAAGGCCCACCGTGTGCAACAGAAAAGTGACCGCGTGATCAGTTCTGACCAATCTGCGGGCTGAGAGCGAGGCTACAGTCAATCTTATAAGAACTAAAGATCAAAAAGTTAATGTTGCGAAAATGTAAGATTCTTTTTAAGTTTGACTTTTGTTAAAGCTGTATGTCCCTTTGAGCCAAACATGAGCAGTTTGATGTAGCACAAAATATATTGACGCTCTATGGGAGAGTTCTTTCTGTGCAGTACCACAGAGTGGCCACTATAATCAAACTGCCTTAAGAACAGAGGGTAAAACAAGTTCATTTATTTGAGACATATGTTAGTGTAAAACACCAGCAGTGGCCGTAAAGACTCCACCTGCTGGCCATATTCCAGTGGAGTCAAGGGTGTTGAGCCTACAAGAGGAAAACAAAACCAAACACAACTTAAAATGTGAGACATCATGGTTGTATATGGTTTTCTTTTTTGGAATAAAATGGTATAATATTCCTTTGCTACACTTGGTTTTCTGTTACTTAGTCAGAAGTTAGCTGGATCAGAAGGTCTCCAAAACGACTTGATTGCCTTTACATGACCCCACAGCTCACAACCTGCTCAGGAGAGGACTGTTCTAGCTGCACTCGCACAAACCACAATCCTCTCCGTCAGACTGAACCTCCTCTTGTCATGTGTACCACTTACAAGTGTTGAGTTTGTCCGTCTAAAATGTATGCAGCTGTGAGAGCGCCTCAGGCTTGTGTTTTGCATTTACAGACACACTTTTGGACTGACGCATACAGTTTTTTGAATCTCGCTGCTAAACATTCCAGTCATATCTGCTTTAGAGCTTGTTGTGAGAAAAAGCCCAGCCGCTGTTGTGAATATCAAGCGCTTTCCATTTGATGCAGTGTAAATTTAACTGGGAAAACAGTTTTTTCCTTTGTGTCCGTCATTGTTTCTCAAACTTTCACTTCTCAAGACATTCCCATAAAAGAACTCTCTCTGCTCTCCATTATCCTGCAGGTAGTTTACAGTGAGTGTTTCTTCTCCCCGCAGCAGCAGAGCCATCAGCCACCTCAGCCTCTACATCTCCATCACTGTCCAGGCCAAAAAGGGAATGTATTACCTTACAAACTCACCGTTTTCTCTCTTTACTGACTTCTCTACTTGTCAGAAGCACTAAAATGCAACCATTCAATAAACTGTTCATAACACCTCATTGTTAAAAATGTTCATACAAAATTGCAAAATATAAAATACAAAAACGTAAGTATTATGCATCCAAGAAGAAATATGTGGGCTGCCCAAAGTGTTTTTGTCTAGTTTCAGCCATGTCAGGCAATTCAAAAGATGAAATGGCCCCACTAGAATAAAAGAGTGAATGAATGAATGAATATTTTTATTGTGTTGTACACGCAGGTGGTCGGCCCACATGAGTTTATATGACACTTAACATTTGTTAAAGAAAGAAAACAGTATCAACCTAATCAGAACTTCACAGTCTGAACTTTCTGAACAGACGACCACGGCTCAACAGCATGGACCGAGGCAGAGAAGTGTCTTGCCTCGTCAGATGGAGGCTGCGAACGGCCAGCTCTGCAGCGCTCATGCATACATTGGCCATTATGATCCATGCACTTTTTTGATCCGACACCAGGTGCTTTTAAAGCCCCCACAGACCGCGTAGGTCGGCCAGAGGTCGGTCGCTTTCACAACACACTCAGCCCGCTTCAGAGTCCAGAAGAAGCCGAGACCACTTGTTGGACGTGCTTTCTGAGCGGCCTTTTCATGCGAAAGCTCTTTTATATCGACATAACTTGTGGCGGTGTGAAAATGGGCTTAGTTTCGAACACACTGGACATGATGGTCAGTGTTGATGTTTTCTATTGGCGTGTTGTTCTCAAGACAACCGTCCAATCAGACAGCAAAAAGACAAGTTTGAAATAAACCTAAAAGCACATGCAGCCAATCATGAATCAGTACTAGTGCAGCCAGGCCTTTACATATTTATAGAGAAAGAAACAAAACTTATATTTGTCTTCTTTATGGAGAATAAGGCACTGGCAGCACAGGTTCAGGTGATTCTACTGCTCAGGTAAAGATGGGTGCTTAGGGCATGTAAAAATATTTCAATAATTAGGATTAAGGGTTAGGATTAAAGAAATTGTCTTTCTGGTTGAATTTACCATGATTTCATGTTTGCATTACAGTCTATTTTATGTAAACAAACGACGCAGAACTATTGCAACTTGCATGTGTTTCTAAAAATGTCACACGCATTATGTTTTATGTATTTCATCCTTATTGCATATTTACGTTCAGATCCCTCTTGAGCCGCTGTTACTCTCGTAGACTAGATTCTGTTGAAGCCAAAAGCTTTGTGGTTGGTCAGAATTCTTCTTCATCATCTTTTCCCCGAGGCTCCACAACCTCGTCATAATAACGACTTCAACCAGAGCAAAGGACAGTCAAAGTCACCAGCACCACTTCTACAGAGTTTACTTCAAAGAAGCAGAGAGCAGAGTCTTTTGAAGAAAAACGCTGCGCTTCTTTAAAACATGACATAGCTGCGACTGTATGAGAAAACGGAGTGTGTTTCCTTTTCAGATAATTGAGCAGAGAAGAGACGCAGCGTAGACGGGTTAGTGATTGCCAATATCTCCTCGGGTTTGTTGAACTGTGCGATGCATTTTGTCACTTCAGAGTCACAGAGATTGCAGGATTACTCAAACGTAGAGACATGAATGAAATAAAACATAATTCCACAGAACATTAAGGTAATCATTGTTGTAGAAATTATTCACGTAATTCGAGAGAGTAAAGAGAAGCTGTAGACTATGGATATCAGTACGGGACCTGGAGACCTGAACTTATTGTGGAAGTGTTGTCCATTCAAGTCACGTAAAAGGCTTTAAGATTCTCTATTGTGTGTTAATAAATCATCTGTGTGCCATATTCTAACGTCATCGTACGTTTAGACTTGTGGAGGAACACGTTTTCTGACAGCAGTTTAAGATTTGGACAGGGTTCCACAGCCACTGCACTGCAGTCACTCACTGCTCCCAGCGCATGCAGCGGTGTTGAAAGATGGGTCAAATACAGAAGACAAATATCCCATGAGGGCATTTAACTTTGATTTTAACCTGAATAACACTTGTATATTTTTAAACTCCTATTTGCACAGTTTCGCCTAAGGATGTGTTTTGGTTGTTTTTTTATGGACTTAAAGGGCCTGTACTTGATTTTGAACCGTGAGATAGGAACATGTTTTAGTTTGAACCGTTAGCCCCACCCACATAGTCTTTCCTTTCATTCAATATTGCACCATGACTCAGAAACGACTATCTGAAATAGTCTTATGCAGTTGTTTCCATATTGTTCCTCTAACTCTTTTTACAATTAACTTTTAGCACTTTTGAAACTGCACCATGACAGAGAATTTTGGGAGAAGTTTGGGACAGTGTCAAGCAGTTATTTCCCCATGATTCTTAGTGTACAATGTGCCTGATTGGCAGAAAAGGTGTGATCCTTGGAAACATTTCTGCACTAGTTTTTCCTAACAGATTAGGCACTGATTATACATTTACAAGTGTCTTTCCATGAAGTTGTTTCACTCAAACAATGTGTCATGTAAAGATAATTTATCTTAACTTGAGTAAATAAAAATCAGGTACAGGCCCCTTTAACTTTGGAAATGGCAGCCTTTAAAACACATTGAAGTGTTTTATTCATTCCTGTTGCTTGCGTTGCTTCCATGTGATGCACCTGTAAAGAACTCAAACAGCAGTCTGTACCACATTATTGCGATCAGTGATCAGAACATTCTCATGAAACAGCCGTAGCAGCCCCTTGAACCAAACGTTCCAGTGAAAGTGCCCAAACTTTTCCGTGATACTTCATTTTCTGTTGCCATGGAAACAAGGTTGTACTCGCTTCCGGGTCGTGTCTTTACTGTAGTTTGGTGAATTTGCTGTAAAGTGGTGAATATATGGACTAAAAAAATTCAACCTTTTGTAGTTTGCTGAAATTCATTTTCATTTTTTTCACAAAATCACAACTGTCATTAACTTACTTGGCTTTAAAAAAAATAGTTGATTTAACACCCAGAAAGTTAGAAAATTAAACAATGCAACAGCCTGTCAGTCAATAAAAGTCAAGCAGAATAACTCACATTACAAATACAATATGTAAAATTAGAGGACATTTTATAGACATTTTCACAGACACACACCACGTTCATAATTGTTATAATTTACTCGAGGTCCATAGATAAAACTAGTACTGGGCAGTCAAAGATCGAGAGATTGATTCTTTTTTTCCATATCGCCCAGCTCTGGGGAAAACTACTCCGGTCCAATCACTCACAGCAGTATGTTAACAAATCCTGTGGCCTTGATTCCTTGCGCCCCCTACTGGTCCACTCTTTAATCCTCAGCAATTCTCGCCGCACACATTATTCCAAGCTCTACAACATTCAACCCAAAGGTGTCCGAAGTCGTTTGCCGTCCCTGAATAATGAATTACATAGAAGCTTTTAAAACCCTGAATAATACATCGTGCCTTTAAGCTCTGGCGGCGGCTCGGCGGTGTGGCGGGTGTGGCGGGTGTAGCGTAGGGGTGCCATGCGCAGGTTAACTCGTGTGTTTACATTGTGTCACGGTGCTGTCTGCGCGGGGCCCGTGGTGCCAGGGAGCATCAGCGGTGAGGGGAGAAAACAGCAGCTCACAGCCAGGCCCCACTCACGCTTCACTGCCCCCGTCCTCCTCCTCTTCCTCCTCCTCCAGGGGAACACCTCCACGCACCTGCTCTCCCCCCACCACCGCCGCCGCACACCGATCGATACGCAGCGCTCGGATCAGGGTGAGGCACGGAGCCGGGCCTCGGGGCAAGGTTGTGGTCGGAGAGAGATGTAAGATTGATGGAACGACGTTTAAAATGGGCTAAACAGCGGCACGTCAGTAGTGTGACAGGTTACTTAGTTTGGTGGGATAGTACATGTGCTGAATATACAGTCGTTTAAAGCAGTGGTATTCAAACTTTTTCAGCCCCCAAAATAACAGTTCACATTCGCGACCCCCAAACACCAAAGATAGGTGACACACAAAGTGATAAATCAGCCTTATATCTAATGTTTGATTTTATTTTGAGAATGTAGACCTAGTAAAATGACTTAAATAGGTCAACAAATAGGAATCTACATTTACCACTGTATTTGAGGGGTGTCAAGCCTTTTTAAAAACTATTGTATCAGTTGTTCCCCATCATTTGAGGAGCCCCGGAAACCTTTCCCCACCCCCATTGGGGTCCTGACCCCTAGTTTAAGAACCACTGGTTTAAAGGACGGACACATATTCTGCTACAGTGACTTTTTTGAGGTTTTAACCGTGTTCTAACAATCATTAAAAGCATACCTGAAGTAGCATTCAGTTGCATTCATGCTGTTTTGAATCGTAGAAAGGGTTTCAGGGGTTGTCATCCGGACGCTGTTTGAAGATCGAGACGTTTCGACTTTTATCCAAAAGTCATTGTCAATCAGTTTTGTTTTGAGGAATGTTTAGTAGAAAATCCTACCCCCTCAGAGCGTCAAACACACGTCCTGCTGAATTTCCTGGATTTTCATAGTATTTTCAGATCATCTACGTCACTTATCTGAGAATGTTACGCTGTTTCAAGTCCTTAAATCATCGCTAAACTCGTTCTGAGCATTTCTGCCTCTAAACACAATAACTGCTGCAGCAATGACATCTTTTCAGTGCTAACTTCTCTAGATTGTGTATAGTGCAAGCGCCATCTGCTGGCTGGATGCACTCAGTAAGTGTCATTTCACACTGGCTCATAACACCTGTCATAGAATGAATAAGAAAGGTGTTTTTTTTTGTTGTTTTTTTAAACATGAGATGCCAAATTTAAGGTAGCATGTTTAAAGGCTAACAACAATATGAAAATGCAGAATATTTTTCCTTTAACACCAGGCAAGTGACAGTTTGTGAAGAAAAGGTGAGGGATAAAAACGTAGGAAATCCCGGCAAGTAGCGCTGAGTTCTAAAATGAGTCATAAAAACACAAAATCCATCCAAAAAGCGGCAAGGATTTACACAAAAGGAACACATTTTTTCAGACAGTTTAAACGATGATTAAAATATATAAAGATGCTGTCATGTACGGTATCTTTGTTCTTCAAATATGAACTATTTTGAGAATGAAGCCCATAACAAACTGCATGACATTTCAGCCAATTTAGGCCCTAATTAGCTTCTGCACGACTTCGGGAAGCGAGTTTGGATCCTCGTAAGCGTTTTTTTAAGCTGTGCTGCTCATGTGTGGTATCAGCGCGACATCTGTGATATGATAAACATTAAACATCTGCAACTGCCACTAAAGCAGGGCGTCAGGAGCAAACGGAGTGATGAACACACTGAGATACAACACAGGAAATAGCAAGAAGACAATCACCTCTCGTGAAGCTATTAAGTTAAACTGCGGCGTTCTCATCCGTGTCCGTGTCCACAAATGACACCCAGTCCACAATACGGTGCTATCAACCCAGCTTTAGCTTTGTCTAAACATAAAAAAGTGAGTAAAAGTAGAAAGTAGATGATGATTAAAAGCATGTTCGCTACAGAAAACATGACACGCGTATTGTGTCGTCTATCACCATCTATTTCCATCGCAAAATATTGTTTTGATCCATGTTTTGCAAAATAATGATAGCACAGTTTTGACTTGCATTGACTTGACGTGCGTTGCTCTTTAGTTTAGTCTCGTTTTGAACTCTTTGTCATCAGAATCAGAAAACGGTTTATTGCCATTGTCAGTGATCAAAAATTCTCAAACATAGGAACATCTCAAAGGGAGTCACTTTATTCTGGACAGGAAAAAGCAGATGCTAGGTGCGCTAGCTCTGTTACCTCACAACTTTTGGCTCTGCAGTGTTTGCACTCGGACGATCATGTGATTTAAATCTTATACTCTTCTCTTCAAGTCTGTGGTCTACGCTTTTTGCCTCATGTTTATACATGGTTTAAGACTAAAAACTCCTGTAGTGTGTTAAGGCCTTTACACGAGGTTTGACCCTTGTTGAGTGTACTGTTGCTTGTGGTGAATATGATCAGAAATCAGAAAAAAGTTTTTGTTGCCATAGTCAATTCACAAGTTCACAAACTAGGAATTTGCTTTAGCGATATAATGCAACACAAAACACTTAATAATAATAAATGATAAACTATAGACATTTTGCCCCAGCCGCACGCACTGCCTCCGGTCCATCAAGATCTGTGAAAACATGTAGTCGTACATGTCAGAGGCTGATCCACTCAAGTCAGTGTAATAAACACCCGAAAATGATTGGCTGACCTTTAGTTTGTGATTTTATTTTTCCACAATCAACATTTCAAAGCAGTCAATTATGCAAACAGTGTTTTGCGAAAAGCTTTTGAGATTGTTTCTCTTCAAATTACTCTTGGCAGTGTACAACCCTAATGGTCCCATCCACTTCCAAGTTCTGTTAGTAAATTTTTCATTCATTTTTTCCATAAAAGGCTAAGCAGCTATAACTGATTAATGCCCATTACACATTTGTTTTCAGCCTAAAAAACACCAGTGAAACTTATAATAGTGTAAACTGTTTTAATAATTTATTGGTTTATAAAGTTTCAGTCACACATTTTTAATACTATTAGAGGTAATGTGCTCATTACTCACCACAGAGATGACTAGGCCTGAATAAGCTTTTGACATTTTTTTTGACATTTCGGAATCTTTATAGGTTTTTTTTTTTTTTTTCATTTCACTTTTATCAACCAGGTTTTTCAAGAGCTATTTAATGTCAAACCTTTGCTGATAACTCGTTTAGATTAAGAAACTCAACCTGGAGCTTTGTGAGGCTCCGTCTTTCTTCTGACCTCGATTATTTGTACATTCCGGTGTGCAAAAATAATCCACAATCTCTGAAACGCCAATAAAGTTTGTTAATTACGGCTGGTGCGGTTAGTTTCTTTGTGAATTCCCTGCCAGTGTGGAGTTTGGTGGTGCAGGAATGCGTGACGACAACTCCCAGAACTCCATTGTAATTGAAATATTTCCAAGACTCTCTATTTGACAGTTTAGATGTTTAGAAATGTTTAAATTTAGAAAGGTAAATGTATCCATAGTTAAACAAAGGCCACCCTATGATATTTTAAAGGACTCATATTATGCTATAGTGCCTTTTTTGAGCTTTTAACCATGTTCTAACAATGTCAGAACATACCTGGAGTTGAATTTAGTTTAATTCACGCTATTTTGAGGAATGCTGGATAGAAAACCTTCTCTTCTCCGAGCGTCAAAAACACTCCTTGCTTAACTCCCTCGGTTGATGACTTTTTCCGATTTTAGACGTCACTTATCTGAGAATCTTCAGCTGTTTTAAGTTGTTTAATCTTCGCCTGACTCGCTCTGAGCATTTCTGCATAGCTTCTTTCTAGCACAAAGGAAAGGAGAGAGTAACAAATGTCTTCCAAGAGAAAATTGCAATTAAACCGTATTGATTCACCAAAATTGGACTACTTTGTAACGATCTGAAGTTCCCACCACTGATGAAACCTGTTAACTGCTTTCAATTTAACATTCTGTGGACGGATCAATCCAAAACATTCCGTGACTAACCCATAAAAGAGCAAAACAGAGCAGATTCTAAAATAGGAATCCATGTCGGGTGCAATTCTCAGCCCGTATCACATATATTTCCATAATTTGCTGTGTGCGGACAGATCACAAACGCATGGATTTGTGTGTTTGTGCCACGCTGACTCTCTCCCACAATAGCAGCAGCAGCAGCAGCAGGCGAGTTCTTATAAAATGTATCTATCCTCCTCCATATCCTCAGCCATGTCCTGTTGAGTGGAGCCTATCTGCTATTTATAGTCATGTAGTGTGTGCATGTCATGATATGTCCACGGGCACACAGCGCGCTCAGCTAGCATGCTAACAGCCCGACATATGTGAGCCTGTTTGTGTGTGCGGCGTAGCCATGTGATCATTTGGTTTTCTGACAATTACTACGATGTTGTCAAGATGAAAAGAGAGCGTTGTCCATGTTGGTTAAATCATAATGCACAATACAGCGATGTTGAATGAACTTGTTTAGATTTTTTTGCACCAGTTATATAAGGCGCGTTTCCACTGATTCGCTTTGGAGCGGATCGGGGCAGTCCAAGGGTGTCTCCTCTGCCATAAGTGATCTGTACCGCTCCGTTTGAGGGGTCCGAAGAGGGCCATAAGAGGTGTTAGCTTCCAGAAGGTGCTGACTCGCTTTAGGTCTCGGAAACAATTTAGCATGAGATGATTAGACAAGCGAGAACAATAAAGAACCCAACGGCAAATATAGATACAGATATAAACAGAAAATAATAATTTCTCACCAAACGCTGGCTTGGTCTTGTTACAAATCGTCGCATTTCCAGTGGTGATAACTTTATTTGTTGAGCCGACAAACTCAGCAAAACAGAGCTCACACAAGTTAGCTCCAGCTGTTTCCTGATTTGTGGCGCACAGAACTCACATCAAGACACAAAATATCATATTTCCATTGCATAATAGAGCCAAGACAATCCAAACCCAACGCATTTCAGAGAGAGATGTTAAAGCTCGGCATAGATGTGCAGAGAAGGGATTAACAAATGCAGAAAACGCTAACAATACACTGGAAATTATCTCTGGTTAACTCAAGCTTTAGTTACGCTTCACAGCACTACAAAGATCAGCTGTATGAAAAATAGGTACAATTCAGGTACAATTTTGATTTTATTTATCAAGAAAACATTAGTTCTGTTTGGGTGATGTCAAGTAGCGGGCCCCTGTGAGCCAGGCCCTTGCCATGGATTTGATTTGAATTTGATTTTGCTCTCAGTGTCGTGTTCAGTGTAAATACAGTGTAAACATGTAAATTCACATGAGAAGTTACCTAATATGATACTAAATAAAGTACTATATGGAAAACAAATAATTCAGCACTATTTTCTGCGAACATGGTACACTACACAACTACATGACTGACATAGAGGGACAAAGCGGCCTGTTGTCCTGTGCTCCACGGTCTTTAGGCGAATTTGAGATTTGAAATCTGACATGAGCTGATCATTTCAGAATGAGAAAGTCATGATCATAAATGTTTGAAATGAGATATCCTTGCAATAAGTTTAGAGAGAAAACTTGTCTGGCTGGAGTCCAAACTGGCACACGGGGACTGGAGATTCACATCCAGAATCAATGTCCACTGACGGGGGAGGGGTGAGCCAAGAGCAACCCTGTCTCCATAAAGGACCAGAGAGACGAAATAATACTGAAAGCGTACAAGAAAGATATACTGTATATATTGTCAAAGGTGCACTGCGGAACTTTTTTGAGCCATGTCATCTCTCCCTGGAGATTGGTGCTATGTCTGGAATTTTCCTCGTATGGCATTAAACAGCTCTATCTGCGGAAAGGCGAAGGGCCCCAGTCCATAGCTGTGGTCCCGACAAATGCATTACATGATGAAAATTATAACTGAGAGGCATTTATTTCAAACAAATACAATCCAATTGTGTTGTTTTTTATGTTCCCACGTCCAAATTCCAATCATTTGTTTGAGATTTTGACTCTGACCAGACAAAGCTCTGGGGACCCCCTGACATCTCCGGAGCCGCCCCCCAGGTTGGGAACCACTGCTTTAAAGGACACATCATGCAAAATTGCCTTTTTTGTTGAGCTTTTAAACATGTTATTACATTGTTCTCTCATCACAAATATACCTCTTGTATTTAGCTTCATAGATGCTAGTTTGATGAATTTTGTTTACAAAGTCATCTCCCCTCTGACCCTCACAAAATATTTTCCAGTTTTCCCAGTTTTGTGAAGTCAAAGGTCGAGCTCCCAGATGTTCTGCTCCATAAAGAACTGCCACCAGAGTATTTCGTTCTCGGATCATGTTCATTACAAATGCATGCCTGTATTAGCATGTCCTGCGTAAACTAGCTTATATTTATTTCCACATGGTAATTCTCTTGGTCTGTCAGAAGATACAGAATTATAAGTTATACAATATGAAATGCCAAAGTAAAGGTACTCAATAAGGTCCAAAACCGAAATGTGTTTGCTTTAAAGAAAAAAAATCTGCATTTTTCATATTGTTATTAGCCTTAGTACCTTAAATTTGCTATCTCATGTTAAAAAAAAGAAAGAAAAAAGTTTATTATGGACTAGTTTCTCTGCTGTCTGTCCTGGCACTTACTGAGTGTATTCAGCCAGTAGATGGCACCTTGCCCTATGCACAATTCAGTTGTGTTATCACTTAAAGAGATGCTAAGATCAGGCTAGTAGTAGGAGTGATCGTGTTTAGAAATGCTCAGAACGAGTCTGGCGATGATTTAAGGACTTAAAACAGCAGAAGATTCTCTGATAAGTGACGAATATGATCTGAAAAAACATCAGCGATGGTGGGAGTTCAGCGCAGTGTTTTTGACAGTGGGAGAGGAGGGGGTTTTCAAACCAACATTCCTCAAAGCAGCAAAATGGAATTTGATTTTGTATATTATTTTGATACCATGAAGTTTGCATCGCCTTAACATGGTATAATATCAGTGATGGCCGATTTTGTGTTCATCACGTCCGATTTTCGCTATGGTACAACCTTTTACGTGTGACCCAGTCTGAGCTAATGAAATGTAGTGAGGATTTATCCTAAAATAGAGAGTGTGCAAACAGCTCCAAATTGATGAGGAGACGGTGTAATTGCCTCTGATTGCAGAATATAAAATATTCTAAAATACTACGCTGTGCCGGATCTAGCTCTGAAGGGGCCCAATTCAAAGTGCTGCTAGGGGCCCTTACTTTGCCAAAAAGTTATACATTCCTAATTCCTTTTATGCCCCACCTCAATAGGTCACTCGAGGTCAGAAATCAGGAGACTACATAGTGTTGAGACAAGCAGCAATTACTGAGAAATACATTTTTAATGTTGCACAGAAGTATTAAAAAGGCTATGAATTATTAAATGTATGAAACGATGGAGATTTAACACAATTATTAATGAGAAGGAGCTGTATCTGTGCATTCTTCTGAGGCCGAGACACTGGTGAAGCGGAGGAGAGGTTGAGAGGTCTGATGGTTCTGCTGCTGTGTTTTTGAGTGTTTTTGAGATATGATTGTTGGAAAGGAAAACGCTGCTTTGATTGAATTTCTGATTGCATTTAGCATATACTGAATAGCTGAGCTGAGTTGCTAAATGATCTGATTTTCTACAACTACCTGTTATCCACAACTGTTAAATTTAAATTTCTTCTTTTAGATGTCAAACACAAACTAAATATTTAGCCGAGTTGTAGACCTTTATATTTCTTGTTGCACCTCTTTCATATTATAGTTGTGTTTTAAGCTGTGTTGGCCATACCTGCTGCCAGTGCCCAATCCAGTCAGACCTTGGAACAAAGCAGGTCAGGGCCTGGTCAGTACTTGGATGGGAGACCACTGGAACACTAGGGGCCACAGGGGGGCGCTGGAGGAGGAAATGTCATTGTTTTCTTAAGCAAGACACTTCACCCATATTGCCTAGTATGAAAGTAGTGTGTGTGTGAACGGTTGGTGACGATCGGAGGGGCCGATGGCGCACACTGGCAGCCTCGCTTCCGTCAGTTTGCCCCAGGGCAGTTGTGGTGAGTGTGAAGAGTTTTTGAGTGTCCAAAAACGCGCTGTATAAGTCTAATTCATTATAATTGTTATTACAGGAGAAAATGTCATTTTTACTCACCATTGACTACCATTGCGTTTTTGCCTCTCGCTGCGAAAATTCTGTCATGTGCATAACCTCTACATTTCGTCACACCAACATATATCTATATCCCTCTTGTGTTTGTTTTGCAGTGCTGCCTGTCCCAGGGAGAGGGGGGTCCCACACGTCAGGAGCCGCAGACCCTAAAGAACAGCACGCTATCGGAACAAGCACCAAGCTCCAAGTTCAGCCGTGAGGTGGCCCGGACGATTGCCTTAATTCTACACACATAAGAAGTATGGACACAGACTGAGAGACTTACTTCAACATGTTTTTTCTTTACTGGTGACCAAGTGTCCTGTAAAGAGCAGATGTGAATATTTTACTATGATAGAGAACAATGTTTGGGTGTACTGTTCTAGTTGGGTCGGCTTCGTAGGTGTTAGCTAGCTGCTCGTGCGCAGTTAGCCCTAAAGCTGTTTTTTATCTTGTTTCATATTGTCAACCAAACGAGGCTAGCCTGGGTGGCTTCGCTCGATGCTGGCCACAAACTGTCGCACTCCACGCGGGCAGCAGGGGGATAGTGGACATGTCACAGCCAAGGAAACACATGGGGAATTATGATCCCAGTCAAAACGATGTCCAAGTCACTACTGCTCAGATTATTCAAACTGCATGGTTAGCTGTGGTCTTTCTAGATGCATTTTCCAATTTTCTTTACCATGACTTTGAGGCGAAACATACCGACTGAATCAAAATGTAACAACAAAAAGTGTTTTAGAATAATCAAGAGAACCATTACAACTGGACTGACTAATCACAGACAATGAATCGCTGAAAAATATATAGGCTATATGTACAGTTTTTATTCACAGATCGGCTCTGATGTTGTGAGCATTTTGAGCATTTATCGTTAGTAGTAGCACCGCAACAACAACATGGAGTTCTTTTTCCACTTTTGGAGTAAATAGAGCTTGGGATGGAATGTCAAGAAACATCAGTTGTAAGACAAATCTGCAGTGTTTGATGCAAGAAGCATGCAAAACGTCCATAGAGATGCATTAGCCAAAACAATATTAACTGTTGAGTCACTAATGGTAAAACAAATAGAGTCCGATTATGTGAATATGAATGGGCTATTTAGCATCTTAAAATGTCAATTGATATTTACCTTATTCCAGCCCGCCCTTTTTTTGCCAAAGATCCGCGCCTCCGGTTTGACGATAACCCCATTTACGCAAATGAGGGAAAAGTCTCGGCGCTAAAACACTATATAAAGTCGACTGATTTGGATAAACTGTTCAACGTACACGTGCAACAACAAGTCAACAACGCTCCGATTTCCTGGGCGGCCTGAAAACGTCGGCCCCACGTAAACTACAATGGAAACAAAATGGCGGCGCCCACAACTTCAGGAAAAAGGTGAATAACATTAGGCAGAACTGAAAACTCAGAACTGACGGCACAATCCCGAGCTCTATAGCCTAGTTTTGTTGTTGTTGAAACTACAATTCCATTTTATAGGCTGTTGAGCTAAACTTTAAAGTTGTATTCCACTTTTTAGGATAATAACAGAAGCACATGTGGTATTTTTTGGAATGCTACAACGACACATTTAGGGTAAATTTGTGGTAATTTAATCTTAATCTCAATGAAATATAGCTTTATAGGTCAGTCAACTGTTGCAACTGTATCAATAGCAATTGTTAACCAAAAGCTAAGCAAGCATTAGCAAATTGTAGGCTATATACCGTAGTTGTCAAGTGGTTCTCTATTAGCCAAACATCAAAAACACCTTTTTCTTTCAAATTACTATAATGTAACCTCATGCTTTGTGCTTCCTGATTTTTTTCGTACATAGCTCCAATTCCTAACATGTTTTGTTTTCTGATTTTGATTTTTCTAGCACTTCTCTGTCCACTATCCCTCTCCTGTCTGAAATCATATCACTTTAGTCCAATTTGATCTGAAACATTCTACATACACACAAACATATTCATATACTCTACAGCAGTGCTTCTCAAACTGTGGAACATGTACCACTAGTATACTGGTTAATTCTTAGTTGCTTTTTTGTTTGCTTTGATATCTTAATCTAAACCAGTTAACTTTATCCCTCATTATGTCGTAGTTTTGCCCCGGTGTACCTTAATCTGAGATAAGAATTTCAAATTTTTGCGTTATAATGATCTTTTTTTGAAAATTTTAAGATTTGGTTATTTGACTAAGGTTGCGTTCACACTTGTCCTGGTTTGGTCCTGGTCTGATCCCGGTTAAAACCTTATGTAGACTCAGTTTGGTCCTGTTCTAGTCCTGGTTTAGGATAGTTTTCGTCCTGATTTGAATGTGACGTGTGCACAAGTGTGAACGCAGCCTTATACAGAAGCTAACCATAGATGACCCAATTCTGACACAAAGTTGGATTTTATTTTGACCATTTATTTTAAAATCCTGCCCTCGCAAGTTTAGTCCTTCAGATCTAATTCAATCTCGCTTTAATCCCCATATAGACATTGTTTGGTCTTGATATCGCCTTGACACAGTTATGTCCTTAGGTGGTACTTTTCACATTTTGCGAATCACTGCACTGAAGCAAAGATGTCAGGCGCAGGCCACATCACTCACTTGGGTTCTCAGATGCAAACTATAGTGCTGACCAGCTGCTTGTCCGTCCGATTCCACTTCTACGTATGCAAAGTACCATGGACGTGTGTTCTCTCTATTTTTTTAAACCTAGCCTTGATAATGACATAACCAAAGTTTGAACCCTGGATTTCTCGTTACGTCGTGGACCTTTGGAACATGTTGATGTGATGTAGATGCACACTGATAGAAACCATGTAAATAGCTGTTTTTACCTGTGTGTCCTCGATGTGTCACAGATAAATATTTTTTGGTTCTTTTTTGACTGTTACGACCCCTCCATGTGCGTACAGGTCCGTTCTCCTCACACACACACACACACACACAAACACACACGTCCTGATCGGTCAGATTGTTGCGAATGCTGCTGTAACATTTCCTCCTGGACTCATTCTGACCGCCCGTTCTGTCCCGGTGTCTCGTCATTGTGTGGAAATATGAGGATGCTAAGGTTAGCCTAGCCTAAGCTCTGTGTTGCAAAACTGTGTTAGCAAGTGCCACAGTAATGATCTCAAGTGACCACTGGAACAGACAGGCTTCAAAGACAAATGTGCTCTGTGCCCAGCAGCTGAACTCAACGGAATAAAAGCTCATTTATGCTCTATGTTCAAGACCTATACGGACAGAGGCTTTTGTCCGTCCTCTGATTTGTTTTGTCCGTCACATGGTCCGTCTTTGATTTGTCCGCTCACAGTTTTTGGATATGTCACAAACAGAGCTGTACATGTGCTGACCACTTTAGAAAACGAGCTGCAAAACAAATCCATTCTATTCTCGCATTGTTTTTGCAAATGTAATCTAAAACCAGCGCCTCCATGTTTGTTTTTCTTGTTGCGCTTTTTCGTTTTGGTCAAATCACTAATTGAATTTTAGTGCCCTCTAGTGGTTCTTTACCAGAACGCAGCTTTGACATTAGTAATGGCTGGAAGCATAAGTTACAGTAACTACGCTTCAAACGCACAGAGCTGTTTACATAAGAAAATGGAATAAGTATTAACCCATGCAGTCATGACAAAATTAATGGTTGAATGGGTTAAATTATAGGTTAGATTATGTCAACTGGACATATTTATAATAAATACATCTAAGTAGCTTCTTCAGTTCTGATGCAGCTCTGATAGGGGGTAAAAATATCTCTAAAAAATGCTTACATGATTTAACTTTCTTTACTATGGAAACGATCTGTACTAAGAAATCACACGCAGACATAATGAGTAGATGTGGCGTTCGATGTGCGTGCAATCAATCACTTAGCAACTCGGCTTGTCCAGGAAGATTTCCAGAGCAAGTCCCCTGAATGTTTTTCTACAGCAGTAGCCCTCAAAAATATCAAATTATCTAACATAAAACTGCAAAAGGTTTACACATTCAACAATGAATTAACAAGGCTTTAATCTTAATGTGGTCACTGGGTCAGTACCAGCCAAAAACCTTTTAATTTTTCATAAACATCAGCATGTAAAACCTTGAGCTACACTAACTAGGTATACTAACGTTAAGATGAAGATTCTGGTAAGAATCAGTGAGCACTAAACATCATCTTTTACACGTTGCGGGTGAGGACACCAGAAAATTTACATAAATGTCATGAAATAAATATTTTGGCTTCATGAATTCACCATTGATTTAACATTCAATTTAACTCTGAGTAGTACGGGCTAGCCAAGGGATGGAGAAGTTTGAGTCTTTTGTGATTACGCAGAGATAAATGGCAGTTCGCAACTATGATGTCGTCATGTAAGGCTGGGCGATGGGACGACATAAATGGAATTCCGATCTGATCCCTTTGGCTAACTGCTATATTCAGTGCTGTTTTGTTGAATGCAGCTACAGTATATGCTCACACAGGCACTTTGAACCACCAGCTCCTCCTGTTGGTCAGTCTCTGTCCAGCTCTGAGTGACATGTGGATTTTACCAATCACAACAATGTGTGAACACCTAAAAAGCAGACAGTTACCTCTCAAAGACATCAACATCATAACTGTGATCTTGGCTCTAAAAAAAAAAAAAACATGATTTTTAGGGATATCACCCATTGTTTGTGGTCCGAGTCACTGGCACATGCTCAGTTTTGTAGCACAGAGCTCACATGTGAAGCACTGATACCTCTGTAGGACCTGAGACTTTCAGAACCTTTAGAGTTAGATAAAAACGAGTCTATTTATTCTTTACATACTGTGTCACAGTAACAGACTTACAGGCTTGAATGAAAGTGATTTTACAAATATCCAAAGTATTTTATTTTGTGGAAATTCTATTTTTACCTCAATGATGTTGTTCAGCAGAAATATTGTTTACTTCATGTTCATCAGCAGAGACGCAGCCACGCCAATGAGAGATGTCAAGAGTCTACGTTCTGACCCATTTTCCATGGTTTCTTTTTCTTCTTTTAAGAACAGACATGACTGTGCACTGACATTTTGAGGTCCTTTAGTGTTGATCTGGTCTGGGTTAAGTCTTGAGTCCTGGTTAGAGAGAGGGGAGAGTGAAATCAAATTTTATTTACGATTAAAATGGAAGGAGAGTGACACATGAGACCACACAAGAGTTTGGAGATACAACCAAGGGTGAGTTGTGGCTGACCTTACTGTGGACTTTTAATCCTTTTGACTGTGTGCAAATAGAGCTGGCATCTGAGGGAATGCACACGTACAAAATGTTGGATCACCTGTGGGGCAAAGCAAAATATTCATTTTAATGTAGAAGGGCTGCTTGATCAGCTACTACAAGAGCAAACGCAGTCTTTAGGACAGATATTGTACCAAATACAGACACAGAGGCAAAAGATAAAGGAATAAAGTGGTCCAATAGTCCAAATTTGAACAAAACACCAAAAATGCTAACAAAGCTGAAGGCTAAATGCTACCGCATACCGCAGGACTCCTTGAAATTACAACATTTTGTCCTGCACTATAATCTCTCTATAACTCAATCTTAACTAAATAAATAGTTCCTAAACCTAACCATGATTTTAACCTGATGGTGAAATAGTAAAGTGTCAAAAACAAAAATTTACAAAAAAAAAAAGTGACAGCCCTAATCTTAACCTAATCTTTACCAAATTAACGACTCCTAAACATAAACCTAATCCAAATCCTCAATCTGATTATGATTAATATAGTCCCATATTGTAACATCTACAGAAAAATCCGTTAACATTTCTGAGGTAACACCATGTCAGCAACCTCCATCAAGACTCAGTTGTGCTCATTTTGAACAGTTTGCAGTTGTCCAAATGTATTCCTCACTTACCCAATGCATTCTGCGCATCCCAATTATTCACCGTGATGAATTTATGAGCGCTTTTTACAACTATCGGAGCCGATAGCTGAGTTTATCGTCACGGGAAAGCTAACAAACATTAGCAGGCTAACAACACACTTCGGCGAGAATAAAAAACGTTATAATAAGAAGCGGACGGCACAGAGCGGTCTCATTTTCACACATTCAAGAGCTGCTTTGTCAATATATCTGTACTGGGCCAAAACAGATTTTACTTTATTACATGAAAGAAATTGGGTACAGCCCCTCAAAAAACAGCGCAGAAAACCTACAAAACTTTGCTTTCAAACGTCACAAAACTGGGGAATTTGAAACTGAGACTTTTCTGAGGCTCATGAGGAAGGATTTACTTTCACTTTTGATGACGCAGTAACGTTATAACACGATCACAAGCTCAAAAAAAAAGTCAATTTTACATAATACGTGTCCTTTCAAATGTAAAGTCTCAGCACAAAGGTAACGTACACAGATGCAATGTCAAATGTCCCCTTTAATCGTGCGTGGTGTCCCTCAGACTGGCCCGTGCCTGGAGGTCAGACACAACAGCAGCAGACAGCATGGATCCTGGGGCGGACACATCTCCTCACGCCTGCCCCTGACCAGAGGACCCCTCCCTGGCTCGACTCCGCCGCTCGGCCCCTTAATTAGACAGAGCTGCATGGTTAGGGGCGGTAATCATGTCAACACGCGCTCATCTGTCCAATCACAGCACGGAGAGCGGAGAAGGTCAGCGCCGGAGAACGTACAGGACGCATGCATAGGCTAAAGCGGGCAGGACGTTAGCATAAGAGGGAAGATTAGAATGGGAGTAATAGGCTGTCTCCATAGGTCGAGTGATTAGGAGATACGAATGTAATAATCTGTGTGGTTATAATAAATAAGCCGGGGTTGTTTGGAGGCTGGCAGAGGTCATTGTCGGGGGAAAACAATTAGATTTATGTATGTTTGTGAGATAGCACTGGGCAGGAAGGCTTAGCTGACAAAGGAATTGGATTAACAAGTAGATTTGCAACAGTGATTCCCCTTTATGGAGAAGACTAGACCCATAATCACATTTTCAAATCCATAGTCTACAAACAAGTGGAAAATTCGTTAAACAAATTAAACTTTTTGCCTTTAACATGATCATGATACTGTATTTGCTCAAAAAGGACACGCTACTTAAAGGTGCTGTATACCTGAGTTTTACTGCCTTTAAAAACATGAAAAACAAAACTAATTCATTTTAAACAGTTTGCAGAGGAACAAAGTTGTTCACCGTGATGGGTTTATAAGTGATTTTCACAATTTATAAAGGTCAGAGCAGAGTTAAAGTTACCAACAACTAGCATGCCAACAGTGCACTTCCTGGTTTTCGTAGAATAAAACGCGCTATGATTAGATGCAGACACGGAGCACACGGAGGTCTCACTTTGACTCTAAGAGCTGCTTTTTTAGCACATGTACTGGTGTTAAACAAATTTTACGTGGAAAAAAATGGGTACAGCCTATTTAATGGAGGTATATCATACGACTCGGCTTTTAAACCACATAATAATGGTTTCTCATCATCATTAACCCACTTAGTGTAGTGAAAGTTGTATTTAGAGTGATTCATAAATGTTTGAGTAATGTTCATTCTTCTGAATCCAAGCCGCCATTGCTCAAAGACTCGCCAGACACGCCCACTGTGCAGGACTTAATTTGTCCTCTGATTAATTTTCTTAATCGGCGATACACTTAGGATTCAACTGCATCGTGTTTCCATTTTGGCACCAAAAAACCCCCCAAAAACTCCATTGCCATTAGTAGGCAGTGGCGGATTTACCATTTGGCAACAGGCAACAATTGCCAGGGGGCCCCCAACCTGAAGGGGCCCCATTAAGATGCTCTTTCCAATCATCATTAGACACAAGCTTCTGAAACAGCTAAAAGTAGTGCAGTGCGCTTTTAAATAAGAAAAAGACCAACAAAATAGTCTGGGATTGTGTAGAAAAAGAATTTTAAATAGTGTTTTGTATGTAAATTGTCCTAAACTTTTGAATGGAGTCTCCCTTGCTCTACTTCCCGTAATTTCTATTCACAAACTGACACTTAATTGGTGTAAAACTATAATTTATATTTACAACACATATTATCCCACCAAATAGAATAAAAACTAGAAAATCATTTTTAAAAAACTTCATCATGCGCAAGGATTTAAAGAGAGGCAGTAAATTACTTTAATTTAAAAAAAAAAAGATATCTGTGAAAAACACTATAAATCCTAAGACTTTTTCCAGGTTCCAATACACAGTCCACGTTTTAAACCCACGTTTGAGAGAATACTAAACTACTAAAGTCCAAAAGTGTTTGTAAAGGTCTAAAAGGTTTTATAAGCAATGAGACCCTGGAGACACAGGCAGTTAGTTCTGGGCAGAGGACATTAGTTGCAGCTTTTGCAATTTTCCAACTGCAACAATTCTCTTTCAGCCAGACTTTTCAGCCAACCTGCTAAATTAGATGAGATTTATAGAGATTATTGCAGGAGGTGTTATTGCAATATTTATTGTGGTGTGGGTCCCGGGTTCTCTCTTTTCCCTTCAGTGCTATTACCTTTGCATAAGATTTAAAAACAATTAACATCTGACAAATGAGTGATGGTCAGTTTGCTGAAATGAGCACAAAGTGGAAGAGTGGGTGGTCCTCTTGGGCAAAAAAACAAATAAAAAAAACATTGTGGGTTTGATGCCAAGGCTTATCGATCCTGCAAACATTCGTAATTGCATTTAATTGTAGTCAAATCTCTATAGAAATCCATTGGAAAGCACTCAAGCACAGCCGTTCTATGGAAATGGTCGATATAGAGATTTCTGCAAAAAGTGAGTTTTTCTAAAGCCGGGGCAGAGATTATGTACCTTCCTGCTCTCTCTATCGATCATTCTGAATGAGGCGATCAACTGTTACTGAGAAAGAAAGAGAGTGACCGTTTGCCCCCTTCTGTAATCACTATGAGTCACATATGTTAGCATTAGTCAAACAGCCAGATTCTAGAAGATTTAAAATGTGCCTAAAATACATCCAGTGGCAGTTTAAAGTACCGCTGTTAGGCCAAACTTTTTATTATTTTTTTGTTAGTGGTTTTCTCAACAAAAGCACTTCTGAAGTTGTGTGTTTTCCATCATTTTTGATCATCTCAACATATATAGCTTTAGTTTTTTTCCTTTAGCTTCTAGTCTCAAATGTCATTTATTATAAAAAATTAACAAACTTCAATGCCGCTAATATTTTTTAGATATGAACATCTTCATTCTTCAGTTGGCCAGCAGGTGGTGTCTCCTACTGGTATTTGCTGATACAATAAAACGTACTACATTTCTCCTTACATGCATTACTATAAAAAACTAGATGTCCCAAAGTAAAATCATTGAAAGAAAACGCCATTCTGCCCAGACCCAGTTGGCAAACCTGCCTCATCCTTAACTCAGTTACGTAATGCTAACTGTAACCAAAACCTGCCTGTGATAAACGATATAGTAACAATTAAACATTCGCTAGCATAGCCACAATGTGAGTAGCAGTTGTGTGGCAGAAGTGGGCCACACACAGTGGGTTGTAAGTGTTTAAAAGGGTTTTTCACAACTTTCAGAGCCCAGAGTAGAGAATACATCACGGTAAAGCTAACAAACATTAGCATGCAGCACACTTCCTGCTTCGTGGAGAATAATTGGCTCTATAGATGCAGACAACAGCGGTCTCAGTTTCACCCTAAGAGCTACTTTTACAGTATATCTGCACTTGGACAAAACAGATTATACTTTATTACATGAAAAATATAGTCATGTTAAATACAGTGGCAGCTTTACCATTAGGCAACAGGCTACAATTACCTTGGGCCCCAACCTGAAGGGGCCCCCAAACAGATAACCTTCCGATCATCATAAACTCAGCGCTCTGAAACACTCTCAATATCGCAGTAAAGGAGTGCCGTGCAGTAAAGTAGTTTCTTAAACAAGAAAAAGACCAACAAAGTCTTAGGATTGTCTGGGATTGTCAAATGTATTCATTCTGACCAACCCCCCCTAATAAAAATGATAAAATTACAAATGAAAACCATGTATGTATTTAAATCAGATGGAACATGTTTTAAAATGCACCAACAAACGGGAAATATGGTTTGCTTTCTTAAATATTCTTCTGGGGAAGGACCTACAAACCAACCCATTTAAAGCTGTGCAGAACATTTAACCTATTGCATAGTTAAAAAATAATAATTATTACAACAAACAAGCTTCCTTTCAAGAACAATTCGAGAGACATGACAGAAAAGTTATAGAAAATCACACTTGATGAGGAGGGGCTTGTTCTTCATTTTTGCCTTGGGCCCCCAAATTCCTAGGTCCGCCACTGGTTAAACATTTATGTTTATGCACCGAGGTAACGAGATGGTTCAACGTGAGGATTATTTGTATTTGGCACGTGCCCCCCACAAGGAAGCAACTGCCACAACAGTATTTTCCCCCATCAGGCATTCTGTTGAGAACCAGGTGGAACAGGGCTGCACAATATTTTGTACTTGAATAAAAATCACAGTTTTATTTGGTACGTTTATGAAATTGCAAAGGCTATAATCTTTAGATAATAGAATGTACTTTGCAAATAACAAATGAACCTGTCTTGATAAGGAGAAAGCAAACTAATCCTGTAATTCTGTATTAACATATTTTGAAATGCACGCGGTCTTAGTTTTGCAGTTCATATTTCAATTCTCTCTAATGTTAATGACCCTGGAAGTGTACTGTAAACTGAATCCTAATTCGGAAACATCCAATCTCAATCTAAAACATGTTCACGGGGCCTTTAAAAGCTCCAACAGGTTGCTTTTGAACATTAGTGTAAATACTCCTCCAGCACAGAGAGGAAACACACCGCAGGTCAGTGTTAATCTGACGTTAGGTAACAAAAACACGGGGTCAGAGCGAGGGGAGACGTGGAAGTGATGTGCCTGAGTGGATTTTGGACACACGGCCGTTATCCCCGGCTCCAAACAGGAAGATCACACTTGCACACACCTATACCTGGATTATATAAGGCCGAGGAGAGAGAACTGTGCTGTTTTCACGGATTATAATCTCACTAAAAAGTTGCCAGAACAGCCATGTTATGAAAAATTTAAGAAAACAAATAAGGCTGTTTTTTCCTGGTATTTAGTAAAAAGTTTGATGGGTAGATTATAATTTTACATTTTGTTAATTGTAAAACATAGATTTTACCTAAAACAATTCAATAATAGAAAGGGATTAGAGCTGCAACTAATGATTATTTTGGTAATTAGTTGAGCGATTATTCTTTCGATTAATCGATTAGTTGTTTAGAACGCGAAAGGCCAGTGAATATGAGAATTTTACTCAATTTGACCTCGATAAAGCTGAAGTGAAGTCATTTGAGGACGTCCTGGTGGAGAATATTCACAGATGAAAGGTTGTTTTTATTAAAAATACAAAATTTACGAATTTCCCACGGAAATGTGTAATTCCTGCTCTGTCTGAGTCATAAAACCTCATGGCATGTTTTGGAGAGTGTTTATAGACCAGTTAACAATTATTCGAATACTTAATTAGTTGATATTTCTATTGCAATTAATCGATTAACTTGTTGCAGCCCTAAAAGGGATCCTTCACTTTCTGCAAAGACAATGCAGAATCACTAAAACAAATCCTGATGAGAACAATAAACAAACTACTGCTGTGGACATTTGACCCCTTTATAGACTTGTTGGATGAGAACCACGTGGAAACAAATACCTCATCCTCAGAGTGAGAACTTTGATTGTGGGACAGCTCTTAAAACCCTGCTATAACATGTTCCTCAATCAAATGTCCATAATCACATCAACGGTAGAAATCATTGAGGGGCATTGTGACCATTTCTCAGATCAGTACAGATCAGTACACCTGTGAGCTTGAATTAGCAGGTAGTTTTTCCCCTGGTTGCTGCCAGTAGATGGCGTGCTAACAGCAAATCACTGACGTGGACTGATACAGTATATGCATTATTTTAAATTGAAACTGGGTTAAAACATGAGATGCCCAACCTAATTTACTCAAAAGCATGTTTAAAGGCCAGTAACAACACAGATAATGCAAAGTATGTGTCATTTAAGATTAAGCACATGTGAAACACCAGTGTCTTGATGTAACATAAGTTCAAAAGCCAGAACAATAATATCAACAATATTCAACACCTCGCTGCAGTCAGATGATCCAGACAAGTGACTGTGTGGTCTCATGTGTCCGACTGACCCTTTAATATCTCTCATTCTCCCCTCCCATTCTCTCTCTCTCTCTCCCCCTCTGTCTCTCTCTTTCTTCTCGTTCACGTTGGTTAACCTTCTCCCAGCCTAAACCAAGAGTATCAGCACATTATTGGGACCTAATATTAACAGTTCTATCAACTAACACAAGTCAAGTTCAATGTGACAAAATCTAACAATTTTAACTTATTTTTTGCATTCAAAGTGGGACTAAACCATAATCACTTTTTTGCTAATATTAAAACTTGATTCATTTGCAGTCTTTTGTTCTAAAAAAAAACATGTGCCGCTTTTGGTTAAACTATGCCACTGCATGCCACACAGACCTGTGACATCATTTGCAGGGGCGGAGTCAGACACACAACTGCAGGGGCGGAGTCAGACACACAACTGCAGGGGTGTAGTCAGACACACAACTGCAGGGGTGGAGTCAGACACACAACTGCAGGGGGCGGAGTCAGACACACAACTGCAGGGGCGGAGTCAGATGCACATCTGCAGGAGACGGAGTCAGACGCATATCTACAGGGGCGGAGTCAGATGCACAACTGCAGGAGTGGAGTCAGGTGCACATCTGCAGGGGCAGAGTCAGACGCATATCTGCAGGGGGTGGAGTCAGACACACATCTACAGTCTGGATGGAAGTGCGCGTCAGGCTGTTCTTCATTGGTCCAAACCGTGTCATTCCCCAGTTTGAGTAATCTACTGAATTTGCGTCAATCACACTAGCCCGTTTACTTGCCAGAAACTGTTCAAATGTAATCTGGCAGTTTAAGTCTTTGTTTGCTATTCGTAAATAGAGTTACGTAGTTTTTTTTTTGTTTCGTTTGATAGACCATGGATCTATTAAAATATTTTGGGAAAGATAAAGATATTGGGATACTGTTGTGAGTTGGATTAGGATCCTCTTCGGTCCAGAAATGATTTTCAACATTGTTCGGCTGACAGGCGCTGACAGGGGCAGATCAGGTCAAAATCCTTCAATTGTCTTAAAATTAGCTTTTTTAATCTTCAGCTTGGCCTCGCTCTGCTTCACTCTAATCAAAGGTGGCCGCACAATCCGTGTCGCTGCACTGTCAGTGAAGAAGTAACTGTGCATGCACAATAGCGCTAATCCAAAATAGTTCTTAAATTAATCATTTAACAATATCAAAACACTTTTATATGGTTGCAATGACGATGGGGGGTTGATTTATATTATTTAGTTGCTAGCATCACCACAGAATAGAAAAATAATGAGCCACCATTATTTTTTTATTGATGGGAACAGGAGATAAGTAATGCCCCGATTTGGAACTTTACTCCACTTTACCGGTACCTGTTCGATCAAACTTACACTACAATTCTGCACTTATTTACTGTTAAATAATTGATCAAAGTCGGTTAAGACACGTTTAAGACATGTTTTAAGCTGATCTTGTCAGTTGAGCAGCCACTATGAGCTCGGCCAATCACTCAAACAGAGTCGTGTTTGAACTCTGGAGCTTGACAAAGACAAATAAAATATTACACTAAAGGCGGTACAGCAAATTCTGTACTTATTCAAATTGGGTAATGACAGACCCCGCCCCTCCCAGCTCCAGACCAGACACACGTATTTTTTGCGTCTCAAATGAGGGAACAAACACTTTTAAATGAGGGTACAATGCGCACTTTTACACCGTTTTAAAGCCTCTCACTCTCCCCTTTTGTCCTCCAGGCCCAGCCCAATTTAACAGCTCATTTGAACTGCGACTGTGGGCGGAGTCTGGGCGTTTAGTCCCACTTTAAACCACATTTTGTCAGTGTCTCATCCATAATCATGATTTACCGTGAACGCGATAAACCCTTCCAACCCTATCGTCCCATACTCGCCGTTTCTTCTTGATGTCAGACACGTCGGTTCTTTCACCATCGTTTGCTTTTATCATTTTGTTCTTCTTATTGTTGGCATTATCAGGCGTCTATGCAAGCAGGTGCAGTTTGGTCAGCCGTCGCCAAGGTTGCATGTAACGTACGTCCTCACCCGTCCATCCTCGCCCTCTCACTCCGTCACTTTTGGGGCTACGAAGTGGTTATTTTCTGTATGCTATGCTTTAAATCCACTTCTGTCCAGACCTGCCCATGTATAATATTTCTGCTGGGGTTGTCCAAGTGTCCACGCCTTGCTTCTCTTCTGCATGACGCGTTGTTTTGAAGAAATTGCATCCTAAGCCGAGGTTTGTTCCTTCACTGTATCTCTTGAATTTGATTTTTCCTGATTTTCCGTTCGATTATTTTTGGTAAACCCTTCTGACTTTTGGATTTTTTACATTCATAACATTTTTGTAGGCAGCAATATGAGATGTGATTGAAAATGGAATATGTGCAATGTTGACTAAAGAAAAATATAATATATTCAATAAAAATTCTGAAAATAGTTGTGCGTTGTGGTTCTTTTTTCTGTGTGTCGTTGATTTTGTTCAGAGTTTGTTTGTTTCTGTTGTTAATAGATGAACTGCTTATGTTCACATGACACCACAACATTCTAAAGGACCAACAGAGCTCCTGCACCATTACGGCAGGGAAGAAACTACAATAATGAAATGTAGCCTTTGGTTTGGTAGTTTATCTTTGTCACTGAGTTAAGCCATATATATCAACACACCTTAAAACGAATCATATGACACATTAGCCACCTTTACTTGGCACAAGCATTCGTTTAAAGATAATTGATATCTTGTGCCCTAAATTTGCTAAATCTGGACCTTTGATTCACTTTCCACCTTCTATCATCATCATAAGACAAAAGACATTGTCACAGTTCTGGTCCAAATGTTCAGAGTCGACACAAACAGCAGAAATATGGACTTGGTCTGAACTGATAACTAATGTCTAAAAATTTAGATAATTATAACATTTTAAGTTTTACAATGTCACAACTTGTACTTTTAAGTAGATGTACACAAGTGCAATTGTTCCAAACTCAAACATACACGGGAGGTAAAATCCTCCAGGCCTAGTAATAATAAAAATAATGCATCATACTTATATAATATGATATAACGCTTTTCTAGACACTCAAAGATGCTTCACATATTCGTTTACTCCACACGCGATGGTGGTAAGCTACTATTGTAGCCACAGCTGCCCTGGGACAGAATGACTGAAGCGAGGCTGCCAGTGTGCACCATCGGCCCCTCTGATCACCACCACCATTCACACACACTACTCTCATACTAGGCAATGTGGGTGAAGTGTCTTGCCGTAGGACACAACGGAGGGTGGGTCAAATGCAGAGGACAAGAATTTGCCTTGATACAAAGTCAATAACTAGCCCTGGTTAATAAAGTGCCTATAAAACATAAATCTATATCAGTTAAAGCACATTGTTAAACAAAATAGTATGCATTTACAATGATAATATGCATGGAATGATTCAAATTTGAATCAATTCATAGAATTCCAAAATCCACAGGGAGCTACATGGAGGGAGGTGAAGAGCTAAATAGCTCGAAAGCTACAGGGCGGTGTCTCCTGAATGATAATAATAAAAAATATATATCTAATCATGTAAAAGGTTAGGTTAAATCAAATAACAATTATCTATCAGTAAAATCAACATTTGATTTATTTACTTTATCATATCTGGGAATACTCAACAGTAACATCCAACCTGCATCCACCCGTTTTTTTCAATTTGGATGTTTTTATTGCTCTGAAAACAGTAGAAAACATGCATTCCTACTGTGAGCCAGTGTTCCTCTCCACAAACCTGGCCTGGAGGAGCTTCCTCCTGCTTGTTTTCACAGAAATGCTGTTCCTTTGGCTTTAATATTCCACAGTATGACATAGACCTATTTATCTCCATGAAGACTGTTCAGAGGGATGGTTTTTACTTTCCACTTGGACTCATGCTGGTGACGTTCCACCTCAGGAAAGGCACGTACTGTTGCTTTAATACTAAATGTTCACTTCCCGTGAACAGAGCAGCAGGTGGGTGTTTTTCTGTAATAGCACTGGCAGAATATCTTTGACATACTCTGCATTGATCCGTGCATCTTTGGACAACACGGCGCTCATGTTCCAACAGCACATTCCAGCACAGTCCTCTGCACATCCATGTGAGGGAGCGTCTGTGATGTCCACGTGTGCTCGCCTAACTGCGGCTGTCAGCACAGGATTAGGCTCCTCACTCATTATGGGCCCTCGGAAACCTGACGCCCAGCCATTCATGTCGGACACACTTTAAATATTTAGAGGCAGTTTACGGAGCAGTTAGCAGACGCAGGACACACCGAAGAACATCCATCAGTCTGCCTGTCCAGCACAAGGCAGAGCTCACCTGCTGCTAGCTGTGTATACACTGTTTATACGCAGGTAGTCCACTTTAATGAGCTTTTATACCGTGTTATAATGTTATTCTCTCATCAAAAACATGCCTGAAGTAGTTTTATATGCAATCCACGTTTGACTATTCTTAGATCTCTCCTGGGCTCTGTTCGAAAACTATGCCCTTTTACAGTTTGTACTTCGAAGCCAGGGCTTTTGCAGAGGGGACAAGCTACAGGGTTACGTGGCCAGGAAGTTTCTTCTGCACTTCTGCCTGTGCTCCTGCTCGCCCCTGCAGGTAGAGCTGCTCCCCCACAACACTGGGTTATTTACACTACTCAGCTTCTTATTAAAAATGTTTTTAGGCAGAAAGTGAAGTGTTCTTGAATGACAAGAACAGATACGTCATTTAATACTTCCCAGGAACTACTGCAAGGAATAGTGCAAGGAAGTGCAATATAGAACTATAGTGCAATGGGGGTCTGTGCTTGGTATGTGATTGGAATCAGCGAAATATACAGTAAGGACTTGCGCAACACAGATTTGTGTTGTAATTGTTGTCTGTCACACTCAGAGACACACAAGAATTCTCCAGTAAAATTGTTTATTTTGTCAATTTTATTATCATTTTACACTAAAATTGTAAAATAATTTGACGAACTACATTTCTAAAGGACACCTTCCCAGCAATAAAGAGAAGTGTTACCATGGGTTCTCTCCGGTTTCTTCCCACTGTCCAAAGACATGACATGTCTTGTGACATGACATGTGTAGGTTAACTCTAAATTGCCCCTAGTGCAGTGGTCCCCAACCCCCCAACCCCCAACCCCCCGGTCCGTGGATCAATTGGGATCAGGCCGCACAACAAATAATTAATTATCAGAGTCTCAGCGATCTTTTATTTTGAAAAATGGCCGGATTCTCTCGGTTACATCTTGGTCACTTAAGAGCTAAAATTTTACCCACAAGCAACAAAATGAGTAAGAAACAGACATCGGCTTCAAAGCTGCTTCGACACTTAGAGACTAAGCACCTTGGAATAAAAGACAAGACCCCAGAGTATTTTGAAAGAAAAAAACAGGTACACAGTAGATTCATGTTTATTATGATAAACGCCCCCTCCCCTTCTGGGCCGCAGTAAAATATTCAAGCATTGACCGTGGTCAATACTTGACTATGGTGATAAAAAGGTTGGGGACCACTGCCCTAGTGAATGAATGTGACAGTGAATGGTTGTCTGTTCATGTCTCTGTCTCTATGTCAGCCCTGTGACGAGTTGGCCACTGTCCAGGGTGTACCCCGCCTAAGGCCCAAAGTCACTGGGATAGGCTCCAGTCACCCGTGACCCCGGGAACGGAAATAAGCGGTAGAAAATGAATGATTTTGTTCTAAGTGATAGATGAAACACTGATCTTCTCCATTTACTTTTCGTCAACAAAATAAACAAATTGTTTGCATGGTTCTGTGGGAGTTCGGCCTGAGGTGACCAGGCTGTACAGAAAACACACACTATATAAATAAAAAATGTTGCTACCACATTCCTGACCAATGGCTTTAATTTAATTTTATTTTATTTGAGCATGTTATAAATGAAAACACAACACAAGAAAATGAGTAATTTGTGCTCAAAAGGAGTTAATGGAAGTTCTAAACATGGAAGATAAGTGAAGATTGGTGAAATGTATTGATAATCGATGTTTGAAGAATGTAGTTTGAAATGTATTATTGCTGTTATTTATTACAACGTTAAACTGGTTCCAGATAAGCTGGTTCTCGAGCGGTTGCAGAATGCTAACACATAACCAGGCCTCTGTAAGGAGACACCTGCCAGAACAATGCGGCTCCTGCTGCCAGCCTCGTCCGTGCAGCCCTCCTCCTCGTGACACTCTACGCGGCTGAAACCCAGTCATCCGGGCCGACCCAAACATGCTCAGGCCTAAGATCGGATAAATACTTCATCGAGACGTCGGCTGGGCTCCTTTGAAAATGGCTCGTGCTAAAAGCTAAGTTATGCAGAGTATTGGTTTACAGCGATTCAATATTAAAATACATCAAGTCCGTTCCACATATCTATTCCACGTACTTGAGCGGTGGTGGGTAGAAAAGTGTTACGGGAAACTATACGCAAGTAAGAGTAATTGTAAGAGAAACTGTCTGGACATAACATTTAGAATTATAAGGTCATGTAATAGAAGGAGAAAACATAAAATAATGTGCATAATCTGTTATCTTCAAAGGATCTACCAAACGACAAAAAACTTGATCATATCTGAAGGAGCGGTGCAATAAACACAAATCATTTAAAGGTGCTATATCTAA
The DNA here is from genome assembly GCA_019453435.1 of Rhinogobius similis. NCBI lineage: Eukaryota > Metazoa > Chordata > Actinopteri > Gobiiformes > Gobiidae > Rhinogobius > Rhinogobius similis. The sequence goes on along the minus strand of CM033621.1, from coordinate 5,998,569 downwards.
TTTTTAATGTTTTGAAACTGAAACAGAACTAGTTCATGTGCCCGATGTTGTCCCAGCACATATTGTAAAAGCATCTATTCAGGTGAAAATGAAACCACAGCACTTTTTCTGAATATATTTATAGAACGTTTTATTCCACGAGAAGCAGGAAGTTTGCCGTGAAGTGTGCTAGCATGCTAATATATTTTATCTTTACAGTGAAGGTAAAATTCACTTTGGGCTCAAGAGACTAGTGAAAAGTGCTTAAAAACTCTTGGCGGTGAATATTTAGGACGCTGGGACTGCATTAGGAAAGTGAGATATAAATGTGACTGATGCAAAGACTTTAACATGAACTAGTTCTGTTTTCCATGTTTCGAAACAGTAAAAGTCAGGTACAGCCCATTTAAGGCAAGACACAAAAGTAAACCTAATAATTATTTGTTTCATTTTTAGTCAGTTTGCTCTTTGAACATATTAGCGTTCATCCAACTTTGTCCAATCTGCACCTAAAGATGTTTTATTATTGCGTTTAATCCACTTGCATTAGATTTATATATAACTATAGAGGCCGTTTTCTCCAAATGCATTTTTTTCCCACAGAGATGCAAAGATCAGTCCTTAAAGTAGTATGTTTTTACGGATTGTACAGCAGGATTTGTTGATATCTAATTCTAAGTCTGATTTATTCAAGTTTTAACTCCAAAAACTGAGGCAAATTTAAAATTTGTATGCCAATTTTCAAAATCTGTTGAAGTTTACTCAAATACTAAATAAAAAATAATAAAAACCCTCTCAAAATGTCAACAAATGAAAGAAAACATTTAAATCTGGCTCTAACCATTCATATGTGCCATTTTACACGTAAAATTAGTAAAACACTATTACATTTTAAAATATTACATGATTAAAACCAATACAATTTTCCCTACATTTATGTAAGAGAACTAAAGCAGAAATTTCAAGTTTCAAATTGATATTTCTCAACTGAAAGGAGCTGTACCTGATTTGTGTAAGAAAAACAGAACTAGTCAATTTTAAAGTCTTTGAAGTGGTCCTCATTTATTCCTCACTTTCCCAAAGCATTCTGGGCATCCTAATTATATACCACCACAAAGATGAGTTTATAAGTGCTTTTCACAACCCGCAGAGCACAGAGTTTTGCCATCACATTAAAGCTAACATTAGCATGCTATTAGCCCACTTTCATTCAGTTAGATGCAAAGACTGATTGTCAGCTGAATATATGCGTTTGCATTGTATCTGTACTGGGATAAAACAGATTTATTACAATATATATATATATATATATATATATATATATATATATATATATATATATATATATATATATATATATATATATATATATATATATATATATATATATATATATATATATATATATATATAGCCCCTTTAAGGCTTTTTCCAATAAACCAGCAGTGCCTTAAAGACCCTCCTTAACACATCTTCCAAAAATATAGAAAATATTTTATCTCCTGTCATTCGTTTAGTCCTGGTTTAGTCCTGGATTAGACCTGGTTTAGTTCTGGTGTGGACCTTGTTTATTTCTGGTTTGGACTGACTTAGACCTAGTTTAGTCCTGGTTTGGTCCTGGTTTTAGACCTGGTTTGGTCCTGGTTTAGACCTGGTTTGGTCCTGATTTAGACATAATAGACCTTTAGACCAAATTGCTCTTCCTTACTCCTGTACTTGGACGATGTAATTGTTTTCTCACCCACAGTGGAGGAACATGTCAGTAGGTTGGACCTCATTCCCAGTCGGTTCAGCAGAGTCTCTGAAGATAAAGCTGAGCAAGTGTCACTTTCTCCAGAAACAAGTCAGCTATCTAGGACATGTAGTGTCCGCAGCAGGAGACGCCACTGACCCAAAGCAGATAGTGGCTGTAGCCTTGATTTAGTCCTTGTTTAGAAAATGTTGGTTTAGTCCTGGTTTATTCCTGTTTTAGAATTGCAGATGTTGTTAAGGTCTTTCAGATTAAATTTTTTTTGCCCGAGGACAAATCAATTCGAAAGATCTGGCCCTCAGTGAAATACAGTTGAATAGCCCTGATTTAAGGACTTAAAACAGCAGAAGATTATTTGATACGTGACATTTAAAATCGGAAAACCGTCATCAATCGAGGAAGTTCTGCAGGGAGTGTGTTTGATGCTCAGAGAGGAGAGGATTTTCTAACCTGCATTCCTCAAAACGGCGTGAATGAAGCTAAAAGCAACTCCAGGTGTGTTTTTGATGATGGAACATTGTTAGAACATGGTTAAAAGGTTAAAAAAAAAGTCACTGTCGCACAATATGTTCCCTTGAAAATTGTAAACATAAAGCTTTTGTCACTTTTACTTACAGTGTGAAGAGGAACTGACACTTTTAATCAGGTAAGAGACTGACTGCGCAATATATTAATCAAGTGAGAGTAGACTCACTCAAAGAAGCACAATGTTCAAAAGTGCTAGCCACGTATGCTTGTAATGCAGTGACACCATAAAACACTCTGAACCCTCTATAGACTTATTTCCGTACACGAGCGCATGTCAGAGGTGGCGGGCCAGAGCAGACCCTCGGGTGTGACGGGGCTTGACCCTCCAGGCCAGGGTCACTTTCACAGACTCTTCCCCAGACCCAGAGTGCTGACCTGGGATGGCTGGGCTGGCACGCTCCCACTCCTCCATCTATTACCCCTGACGTCCAGCGGAGCAGTGCACCGTCAAGGAGACAGACAAGGTCCAGCGTCCAGCATTTGTCCACGTCCGCCATGATTGATTGAGAAGCACGAGGAGTTTGGCTTCAACAAAACACTGACAGCGGGAGAGAAACAGAAAACACATTTGTGCTGTAAGGCATAAAAACTGCTTCTGCAAAAATGTCCAAAAGTTTGTCCAGTGGAGATGACCTAATGGATGAACAAGATATATTGGGATATTTTGGGCAGCTTGTGGTATTGCAGCGATGGCACTAAAATATCCAAAGAGGGCCTTTTACAAACGGCTATATCTTGAAAAACATTCTTACAGTTATTTGAGTTGTTTCACCTCTCCAAAGGTGTGTATGAAACTTTACACAGACTTCTGACTAAAGCGTATGTACATATGTGCCCGGGCTGTTGTGTGCAGAGCTTTCATGTTTCCCCCTGTGTCTGGGTGGGTTTCCGCCGGGTTCCGGTTTCCCAGTTTAACTAAAATATGGTCTGGTTAAATGAAGGCCAATAAAAAATAAAAATAGGTGTAATTGTCCTGATAAAGTCCTGACCAAGACTAGCTCCAGATCTGGAGATGGGCTCCCAGGCACTGCTCCTGACCTCCCCAGCAGCCCCCAGCAGCACTGAAGGGTCAAATGTAGAGGACAACAGGGACAATAAAGGCTAACACTGTGGACAAAACACAAACTTCCCCGAACTCTCACACTTAACTGAGAATTCTGTCTGTAACCTGTCTGACCTGTAACTTGATCTGGTGGTGCCACGTGCCTTGTTTCCATGGAGACAGACCTGTTTAATGAAGTACTGTGGAACATTCAAGGAACCCTTTTTCATCCAGGTAGGTCCCATTGCAAGAATTTTGTCAACTGGACAAAGGTTTGACAGAACTAGTGAGTCACTGCTGTATATCTGTCTGAGTCTGAGTCACCAGTTCACTGTCAGAGGAATTGAAGAAGCCACTTCAATGGGTGGTGAAAAGTCTTCACTCTTAAAAAGTTGTCTTTCTTCAACTTTTGTTTTTCTTTAGCTATTCAAGAAAAAGCAATAAAAATGCCCGGAATTCAAACAGATGGCAGACACTTCACCAAACTTAAACATATATTTTTCCTCGCTTACAAATGCTGTTATACAGGGAACAAAATAAAAGACTTTGCATTCTTATTGTAAGCAGGGTCACCTTTCTGCAGATCTGGGGTCGCATTTATATTTCCAAAAACGTCTCGTCTCTGAGCACAGCTCTTTCTTCTTCATCTCTGAAAACTGTGATGCTCAGAGTTCTGGCCAGACCACTAATATGTAAAGTTTTTTTTATAGATCACAAACATAACATGGAATGTCACATACTTTGTGTGTAGGACTGTTTTATAAATGAGACACCAGAACTGTAACTTGGCCGAGTAGCGTAAACTGCTTATCATTACGGACAACAAGAAGTTCAGATAGAATTGTTGACATAGAATGTGGTTTCTGTGGGGTTACTTTCTTAATAATAATAATAATCATCATCATCCTCATAATAATCATAATAATATCATTATAATAATCATCATTATAATCATAAATTCCTTGTAATGATCTCTGTGTAACTAACTGTATGTTTTATCCAAACATAAAATATAAAGAAAACAACTATTTAAATTTAAAGTAAAGACTACCTGATTGTTTTAATTTATAGATTACTTCAATGTTTTAAATATAATTTAATTTATTTTTATATTTATTATGCTTCAAAATTTCGCATTAGCATTACCCACAAACACTTCCATTTATGCCCACAGGAGGTGTTCATCTCATGTGCTGTAACATGTCAGTGACATCCGCCTGCAGCTCACTGTTCACCGCCTGATTTAACCATTATTCATTTTAGTGACTGCAAAAAGTACAGGAAGTACAAACACTTCAGTGACGCTAAAGAGAAGCCTGTATCAAAATAATGTCACATCGCCTCTGTAAGATTTCTTTCTTCACCATCCAAATACTCAGCGTGCATACATTTCCATTTGTGCAGCATTTGTACATTTCACCTTGAATCCCCTGCTTTTCCTACAGAGGGGTGAGCGCTGGGAGTGGAGGGGCGCAGAGACAGAGGCAGAAGAAAGGCCCGCACTTCAAACCCCTCGCTCGCTCGCTCTCCTCTGCATCTCTGAGCTCACTCTTTGAAGTCGGACTTAAGCAGCTTGTTAGGCTTAAAGAACGGCACTGCTACGTCAGACAGCTCCGGCACATCCACCACTGGAACAGCAGATAATGGCTAAGTAACACGTCAATGCAACAAGGAGCTTAAAGGAGACAAGTTCGACTGCTTTGGAGGTTTTACACATGAAATTAAAATGTTTTGATATTGTTTGCAGCTCTGAAAGATATCTGGATATGTTAAGGTGAGACACTGCAGGTAAACAGGACAAAAACTTCAATTTAAAGGTATCAATTTGAATCGCATACTGTAGTTTACTCACATAAATGTAAGAAAAAAAATGTATGGGTTTATGTGTAAAAATGGTTTAAAAAACAACAACAAAAATACACATATTAGTTATAAAAAATGTACAGAGGAGATTTTGGATTACTTATTTAGTTTTTAAGTAAACTAGATTAGAGTGATAATGTCCTAAAAATTCTAATTTAAAACTTCAATATATGCATTCTAGAATTAAATATGAAAAAATACTTCTGGCTATACAGTTTGGTGTGGGATCTACTTTAAGGCTGATTTTTATGTCTCTGTGGGAGAAAAATGCACTTTAAGAAAACGACTTTTGAAGTTACAATGTCCCAGAAATCTATGGGTGAAATGGATTCAATTAAATAATAAAACATGTTCAAGCGCAGATTGGACGAATTTGTTTCTCCACATGAAAGCCGATATGTTGAGAGAACAAACTGACCAAAAAAAAAAAATAATTTTTTTTTAATGACTTTGGCCTGTAGTGTCTCGTCTTAATTTGTATTCACTCATGGTTTACGTCTTAAAGCTGTTGAAACCAGAATGTAAAATCCATCCAGTCACAACTTGATGTTGCTCTGATTAATGCATGTGCCTTGTTGACACCATGACACTCGGACACTGTAATTGTCCAGTTTGAGTCCAAATTCAATCTGCACATGCTCAGATGATTTAGTTTTAAGGTTTAACAATCGTTGGTGACTTACTAAAACAAACACAAGTGGTCATCTAATATGCTTTCAATTTCTTTTACTCTTTGAACATGTTTATTTTTAGATAAATAAGAGCTCAACATCTGTACAAACATAACATTAACAGCTAATGAACCTGAGCAAAAAGAGAGAGAGAAACATCAAGGCCCAAATGACTTATATTTGAGTTACATATGTGTCTTTATCTGCCACCGGCAGCCATCTTGGCTCTAGTTGCTAATGTAAACAATTATAAACTCCCAAGGAAATCTACATAAACTGTTCAAATACCAGGACAGTCCTGATCTGCTGTGGTGCTGATGTCTACACAACAGCAAATGACAATGTACAAACGTTCATCTGCATTTAAAAACGCTTAGTTGCAGGAAGTTATGCATTCAATTCTAATAAATGCATAGCATCTGAGATTAGCATACAGGTCAAATATAATGAACTCCGACGAATCTGAAACCTGTGAACCAGGGCTCGTAGGTGTCTGTTCCATGTTTACATTAATAGTCTTGCGCAGCATCTTTGTTTTTTTTTAAAGTTTATAAGTGATTTTGAGCTTTTGGTTCTTACACTGACATCTTTGCCAGTTATAAGTGTGTTCATCATGGAAAAACCATTCAAAAGAACCAATCAAATTTTTTTGTTTTAGTTGTTAATAGTTTTAAAATAAAAAATGTAAAAACCTGATATCTGTGCTGACTGCCCTGTGAGACTGTGAGACTGCCCTGTGAGACAAAAACTGACATCTTTCAAGCAACATTTGTGAGCTATATATATATATATATATATATATATATATATATATATATATATATATATATATATATATATATATATATATATATATATATATATAAACCCCGATATGAGCACTTGGGGCAGTGACCCCAAACTGGAGGAGTGGTTACAACAGATCCCTGGAGGGACATCAGACATCTCAGTCCAGAAGAGTGCAGTGCTAGGAACAGCTAAGATACTGCGCCGAACCCTCAAGCTCCCTGGGTTAGGAGGACCCGAGCTCAGAGATGGATGTGACCACCCGCGGAGGGTGAGCAGGGAATTTTTATATATATATATATATATTTATATATATAATTTTTATATATATTTTATATATATTATTTTTTTCCCCATCAAACTATACGTGAAGGGTTAGTTATGTTTAATTCTCAGTTCGACTGATTTACATCAGTCATTCCCAAGCTTTGCAGCGCTGCGGCCCTCTGTATTTACCCGACGATCGCTTGGGGCCCCTCAATAATAATTTGCTCTATATTAAAAATCGTGTATACTGTTGTTGTTTTTATTCTTCTTAAATGTACAAACAAAAAGAACAAGCAATGACTATAGGCTTAATATTGATTTAAAGTAGTACATTTAAGAAAATATAACATATAAATTAGTTTTCAAGCTCAGTTTTCTTTTCTACCCAACTTTGGAAATGACTGGTTTACATCATGTGGTAATCCAAGAGTGCTAATGTCCAAATGTGGATTTCTGTGTTTGCTAGCTCTGCAGTCCAACCAATGTGTAAATGTCTAACTGCTCAGTGCCTTCTCAGGTTGTTCAGAAGCAGCTGACCACGACACTCGCAAATGTCAAACTGTCAAAAACGTCAAATCCATCTTCTGTCCTGGGCCCAAAATACAGAGAGTGACAGGGCCGGAGCTGCCCGGGTGACACACTCAGGTGAGAGTGGATGGAGTGAGGGGTCCGAGGGTCAGAGGGTTCAGAGGTCATAGGGTCAGGAGTGTTCGCTCAGCAGGACTCTGTGCAGGACCACCGGGCTGCTCTGTCAGGGCTGTCTGCAGGCCGGAGATGGAGCAGGTGGGTTCTGTTTAAGAGAAGAGATTTTCCCAGAATGGTCTGTTTTGTTTTGTACAGCATATTTTAGTGTTTAAAAAAGTCTGATCCTCTCGTTCTGCGCTAGTTTTGTACAGAATAGGACAAAGTTTGTGGATGTCGATGGAGACAGTGCAGAGATTTATAAAGTCTGGATCGCCGTTCCTCTCTTTACAGACCATATGCAACTGTGCACGGTCAGCCTCACTGGCCCACACGCAGTACTAGGTGTCCAACACCAGAGCGCTGGCCCAGTACGGGAGGTGCAAGTGATCAGCAAAGAGCTGAGTGTTTTTTTTTTAAACTCCATAAATCATCACCAGACTTGTTCTGAGTATTTCTGCCTTCGAAATGCATTCATTTACTGTGGAAGATTAGCATGTCCCGCACATGTAACTGCAGCCTTGCGCTTAAAGGAAAAATAGTATGCATTTTTCATATTGATATTAGCCTTTAAACATGCTCTTGAGTATCTTAAACTTGCCCTCTTAAGTTTTAGAACAAAAAAAAGTTTTAGTATGCACTATATGAACAAGTGTATTCAGCTAGTAGATGGCACCTAGTGCTATACACAATTTAGTTATATTATCACTTTAAGAGACGCTATACTGTACGTTCAGCTTAGCAGTTCCAGTTATCGTGCTCAGAACGAGTCTGGCGATGATTTAAGGAATTAAAACTCCAGAAGATTCTCAGATAAGTGATGTATATGATCTGAAAAAAAAAAAAAACCTCACAGATCGATGGAGTTCAGTAGGAAGTGTTTCTGATGGTTGGAGAGGAGAGGATGTTCTAACTCACCTTCCTCAAAATGGCATTAATGCAGCTGAATCTAACTCCAGGTATGTTTTTGATGTTAGAACATTGTAGCAGAATATGTGTCCTTTAAAGGTGCTGTAGTGGATTTTCACAGTTTAAAAAAATGTGACAAACAGAACTAGTTAATTTTAAACCTTTTGCAGCGCTCCACATGTATTGCTCACTTACATAATGTATTCTGAGCATCCTTTATTTTATTAATTATTCATTGCTATCAGAGCTTTTCACAACTCTCTGAGTAGTTAGACCCTAAGAGTTTCAAAAGATATCGGACTGGGGTGAAATAGATTTGACTTTATTACATGAAATTAACAGGCACAGTCCTTTTAAAAGGCTTGTTTTTAATATTTAATTCCCTCTAATGCCAGTAAATGGCATGCTCCCACCAAATCCCAGTTATTCAGATTATTATAGACAGTTTCACTGACTTGTACCCATACTATACTTCAATGATATTCAGGAACAGATCGCTGAGAAAAGACCTAATAGCAATTAGTTCTCCACCAGAGGAGGAACCCAGCGTCTGACAGACCTGTTAGCACACGAGCTGAAGTGTGCTTTATTAAGCAGGCACACCTCCATGGGCTGCTAACTGCTGCTTTATTCTAGTAGTTAAGCATGGCTGCATATGCTTTAATGTGAGCCATTAGTTTCCATTGCACTTGCTGGACTGACATGCCATCTCTACCACAGCAGTGGAATCAGGGGCCACTTTAACCAGCAGTGTACTCGCACTGACACATCTACACATCTTAGAACTACAGTCAAATATTCAGCCATTTTACAACAATGGCACAATTCACTAAAAGATCCAGTAAATAAAACATAAAAAAATGTCCACCCCTTAATCCTCATCCACTAGTCCTGCACCCTTAAAGGACACATATTCTGCTACTGTGACTTTTTTTAGTTTTTAACCCTGTCCTAACAATGGAGACCACCTGGAGTAGCATTTAGTTGCATTCAAGCTGTTTTGAAGACTGTCCACTAGAAAATCCTCCCCCTGTCGAGCATCAAAAACACTTCCGACTGAACTTCCCTGGATCTGGGACGTATTTTCGGATCATCTACTTTTCTGAGAATCTTCTGCTGTTGTTCTGCTGCTTTCTTAGCATTTCTAAACACAATAACTGCTACAGTCACTAGATTGTATACAGTGACGTAGAAACTTTTTCTTGTTCTTCTTTCAAAACATAAGATGGCAAATTTAAGGCACTCAAGTATGTTTAAAGGCTAATAACAATATGAAAAATGCAGAATATTTTTCTTTTAAGCATACCCTATTGCATACTCATTCCTAGCCCTAATAAATATTGATCAAATCTGTCTGACATGCACATATTTATGGATTCATGTTTCAAGTTTTAGTCAAGATGGATCTTACATTAACATTAAAACAGACTGGATTATTCATCTTTTTGCCTGAAAAGATGAAACTAGCACTAACATTAGCAACTTTACACTGTAACAATTTAGTCAAGGCCCTGTTTACACGATAACTGTGGTCAGGAAAAGGCACTGTCCACACCTAATTTGATCTACATTTGGACATTCATGATGGGGTGTGAAGAGAAACTGTTTTAGCTGTGAAAAGTTAAATCAAATAGAGACAGCGCTTGAAATATTAATCGATAAAGTTGGCAGCATGTCATATTAAAGCTCTTCCTCACCCATCCGACCTCCCTGTCACTGAGTCAGGGGGACAACATGTCTCTCCACATGTCCTCACACTTCCTCTGTGCAAATGCTCTTTCTCTCTGCAGCGACTTTAAAGTACCAACGACGCAGTACCTTTCTACAACAGCAGGCGGCACAAGTAGCAAGTGGATTTTGTAAAGAAACTAGCCGAAAAACCTGTGCTTTTACAACGTAGTTATCAATATACTTTAGTTGTGAACGTGCCATGACTGCAAGGATCACATCATGGACCAAACAAACTGGATTATTACACTTTTTGGGAAAAAGGGGGCATTATGTTTGCGTTTACATAGGCTAAAGTAAAGGTAAGCAAACCGCAGCGCATTCTAATCAGAGATAAAAGATACAGGCTGAGCTAAACACCAGGGGAAAGATAATTTTGAGAACAGAACCTGGAGCCAATCAGAGCGCTCGTTTTGTGGCGATTGCAGACACAAAAAAGACAGCCCTCATGATCAACTCCGGTTCTCCCACAGCGTCAATCACACTGAAAACACATGCCACCAGTCGCTAAAACATGCCTGACCAGTTCGGATTGGGGATGTTCTCTTTAATGTGAAGGGGCCTTTAGGGGGCGTGGTCTGCTGTGGGGGAAAGTCTCCATAAACTCCTAAACTCGCTGTTAGCTCTTGTAATTGTAGTACTTGTGATTAAACAGTGGGTGATAATGCAGCTGTTCTACATTAAAATGAATGGATTGTGTCCATTGAGCTTTAAAAAATATATATTTGTTTAAATCTACTATTTTACATCAATAAAAAGCCTACAGTCACTATTTATATTTCAAATTTAGGAAAAAAACATTGCATACATATATATATTTTGAAATAGAGCAAATTATTAGTGGGGGGCCCCGAGGGATCGATGGGTCGAGAAGGGGGCCGTGACACTGCAGTTCGGAATGGTTGGATATATTAAAATTTTGTGATTTAAGACACAATAATACACTTCAGACAGGATTTTATTCAGTCTAATTCAGTGTGTAAGGATAGAAAAACGTTTTTTGAAATTAAATTTAAAATATGGTGCAGTAACAGTTATGTCTACCTTTCAGTTCATGGGCTCTAAAGACTCAACCTACTACACCTCTGCAACTTCTTTTGTGATTAACTTTGACTTTTCCCCCTCAAATGTACAGCAAAAAATGTGTGAAACGAATGAAAAAACCCCAGTACATTTCCAGTCCATTAGCTGACATGTGAAGTGTGCGCCTGCCCCGGTCGGACTCCCACAGAGCTGCAGACCGGAGCACAGCGGTGACTTAGAGCACGAGGCGGGTGCGAGAGGGCACATCGGCACTGCTATGAGGAGGCTGCGTCGCCATGGTAACAGCAGTGTGGTCCGGGGCTGGTGCGCAGGTTGGAACGCGGTCTCTTCCATTCGATACACATTGTACTATTGTTTTTGAAACGCTCCAGTTTAACACAAAGAAAGGTCTTAAAAGTTGGAAACTGAGATGTTGCAGCTTTCATTCATACAGCCTTAGTTTTAGACCTGATACAATCCTGACGCTTAGTGATAGTTCTGCCTGAGAAGTTTTAAATGGTCTGAAAACTTGAGAAAAAAAGTGGATTTAAGCAACACATTTTCAGGAGCGTGTCATCAGTCTGAGCGTTCATGATCCTGTAGGAGTTTGATTGCCAACAAAAAGGTGAATGTGAACTTAAACACTTGTAATGTAATGTTAACTTCAGACAGTAATGTTAGTTGAAAAGGCTTCTCACAAATGAGCTCAAGTGTTGTAGTCAATTGTTTATTGTGAGATTGTGTTAAAACCAGTGGTGGAAAGTAACAAAGTACAAAAGTAAAAGTACTGTACTTCAGTAAATGTTTTATCTGTTTTTAACTTTGCTTAAGTGCATTCTACAGTAGATACTTTTTACTTTAACTTCACTACATTTCAGAGCATGTTTCTGTACTTTCTACTCCACTAGATTTTTTAACTCGACTGAAAAGTTAGTAAGTATATTTTCTAAAGGTTTAAGACCTGAAAAGAGTGAGGGGTTTATTTTTTAGCACGTTTATGGAGACATCTTGCTTCATTTTCGTTTTTTTTATTTTTTTTTTTTTTAGTTTTTTTTGTCTAGTTCCAGAATAAATCAATCAAGATTACAATCTTTAATAGTTCTCTAAATCAAAAATAATTATTTTTACTTTTTACTCTTAAAGTACACTTTTAAAGGAGTACTTTAAAACTTTTACCTGAGTAGATTTTAAAATGTGATACTTTACTTTTTTTTTTTTTTTTACTTTTTTTTTTGCTGCTGTATGACAAAGATTAAACTTAGAACTGCGAACAAAGACGAGCTGTAATTTATTATCAAGCAATGATGTTTGGAAATCTTGCTCGCTGAGTGATCCCTCCTCTCTCTAGAGTCAATCTCTGTCAAACATGTGATCAACAGTGAACACAAACATGTGACCAGCAGTATAAACAAACAAGCGACCCATCAAAGCAACCATACCTTTCCATTTCCTAACTTTTACAAACGCAGAAACACCTCGAGCATGTAGCGCTAGCCTCAGCAAACCGGTACGACCATGATGTGGTCCAGAGCAGGGGTGCCCGAACTTTTTTCTCTGTGGTCCATTAATACCTATTAGCATGCCGTAGGTCAAAGCTAATTATGTGTTACATTTAAAACGTGTATTTTCAAAAAAGATTTATGATACATTTTCTTTATTATTATGTTGTTGGAGAACAGACTGATTGGGTCTCCTTTGCAACTACAGTCATTCATTTCATTCATTTTCTACCTCTTGTTCCCGTTAGGGGTCACGGGTGAATGGAGCCTTTACCAGTGACTTTGGGCCTTAGGCGGGGTACACCCTGGACAGTGGACAACACATCACAGTTAACACAGAGACATGGACATAGACAGACAACCATTCACTCTCACATTCAGTCACTATGGGCAATTTAGAGTTACCAATTAACCTACACAGTCATGTCTTTGGACGGTGGGAGGAAGCCGGAGAACCCGGAGAGAACCCACGGTAACACGGGGAGGACATGCAGACTCCACCCAGAGAGATCGTGGGATGTTTGTCTGGTCTGGGATTCGAACCCACAATCTCCTTTTTGGGAGGCAGAAGCTCTAACCGCACAAAATAAAAAAGAGAAATCTCACCACCGCTTTGCAGGTCAAAATAAACCCCTGGAGGACAAAGTTTGCACACGGGCACCACTTTGGGCACCCCAGGTCTAGAGCGTCATGTTGTTCACTTATTATAACCACAACTGATCGTGAACCAACGGACAATGTGACCTTCTTACGATTCATCACATCTCGTAGTGTGACGTCCATATCTTATAAAACCAACATGATAGTGCAGTGGACACCAGGCTTAACGCACAACAAGTATCATATCTGCCGATGCTTTCAGTGCGCTGTCATAACCTTGGATTCCACAGGTCAGATGGAGCTATCCGCACGAGTCTTTGGTACGACATTGCGATGAAAAATTCCCCTACAGTTTCAACTTCAAAACCAAATATTTTAGCGTCCCCCCCGCTGCTAAGTGCTCCTGTCCCCGCGGCGTGCCTGTCCCCGTCCCCTGGTGGACACTAGTGTGAGGACGGCCTGTGTGTCCTCTGTGATTCACTGTTTAAACATGGGCCCACACTCAAGGCGACTGTCAGGGGCCTGTCAGTCCACGGCTCGCACATCCAACGCGACTGATGCTCCCGGACATGTTCTTACACTTGTGCGAGAGAGGACAACGCTTTTTATAGTGCACACAAGGACACGGCCATTAGAAAACAAACACAACACGTTTGCTCCATTTTTGTCAGGGGCCACAGCTTGTGAATGTGGCCTGATGGGTGGTTGGACGGGCCTGAGCCGCAATTTGGAAACCTTCTGTCAGTGGAACCCAGCTGCAGTGGTTGTGGAGACGGTTCCAAATATTTTTTTCCTTACTATTTTTACCAGGGGACATATTGGCAACATCTGAGAAGCTACAGTTTTGTAAGGGAGGGATGACAGTAGTTCTATGATTAATAAAGATAATGTAATACTGTAATACAACGGAATTAGCTGTGTCTTATTCAAAGAATTGAAGATCACACGACGGAGAACGAGTCACAGATGGATCATCACTGGCAGCACGTTATGACATTTATGTACAATGTAAATATGTCATTGGGTTTATTAAAGTAGTAGTAGTATCAATTGTTTTTAGTGAACAGGTTAGTTCAATTGGTGGTGTTATTTGAACATTATTCATAAAAAAGAAATATAGGCCTGTTTGAGTGATGCTGAGTGCAGCGTCCACAGAGTCATATTTCCGGTGCACTTTTCAGACAGAGACAAGTAATTTAAAAGTCTGGGTATCTGGGAGTGCACAGGCCAAAACATTGAAGTAAAGACTCTCTTTTGCCGTTGTTGGAGACAGAGTATTAGTAGGCCTGGTCCTGAGCAGGTTTATTACCGGATGCTACGGCAATTCACTGCCAACTTTGGACTGCCATGTTAGAGAAACAAAACTGAGGATTCAATGAGCCTGAATTGCCCAAATAAGCCAGGCTTTGGCTTAATCTGGCTTCAATACCCCCAGAGTCACTTTACAAACAGACAACAAAATACTGGACAAAAAGCCAGTGAGATATTTAAATATGAATACAAAAACTTTACTGTCCACAGATGTGGAAATTTTCCTTTGGTTTCACCAAAACAGTTAAAACATACATATATCCACGTGTCACATTTAGCTCAACATTTCCAGCTCAACATTTAGCTCAACATTTCCAGTTAACCTGTTAAGATTTGTTAACACAGATATCATACGTCACAAGTAACAAAATCAATCTGAGATTCAAAGCGTTAGCTGCTTTGACTGCTCTGGTAAACAAGAGTTCTTGAAGATACTTTTGTTTGCTGATATGACTCTATACCAGGCTTTGTCAAAGGGGGCGCTGTGGCATGCAGGGCTGCCATGTGGAGTCTGATGGATTTTTTGAATGACAAAGACAAATTAATATATATAGGCAGTTATTGATTCATGAAATAAACGTAAATAATTTCAGTAGAACGCTATTTATGTTGATGTGACAGAAAACAATTGTTATTCATGCAGCAATTTGTTTAAAAATGCATTTTCACAGAGGGGGCGTGGCCTTATGTACTCTTGTGATGAGCCAGGGGAAAGATGGGACAACAACTCACATCAGAGGAGATTGAAAAGTTTTTGACACTTTTTATTTTATGTAAGACAGTCCAGGAATTACAGAGAAATGCCCCGCTGTAGTTTGAATCCGAGACTTAATTAATACACGCACAATGATTGGAAAATGGCGATCGATCAGTGGCAACGCACAAGGTTTAAACATATGTCTGAGATATTTGACTTGAAATATAAACAGAAAGCACACAGCCTTCTTCTCACAACAGATGAAGGCCTCCTGAAAGAGAGAGAGAACAGGACGGAGAGCAGGACAGACGTCACAGAGGAGCACCAGCTTTACCTGGGAGGCTAAACTGCAATGTTTTTAGATGATTAAGGCTTCAGGTGTGTATTGCAATTGTATTTTCAAATCATAGCCACATTTAAAAATAATGAGACAAAACAGCAAATGTCTCGATTAAATTCTGTATGTGTGACTTAAAACTACCACAAGATTTAAATGAATTTAAAATCAATCAATCTTTATTTATAAAGCCCTTTACAACACTCAAGGTGACCAAAGTGCTTTCCAATACATAAAAATATACTTAGATTTCAATGGGACATTGTAACTTCAAAGGCCGTTTTCTTAAAATGCATTTTTCTCTCCGAGGGACATAACGATCAGCTTTAAAGTAGCTCCTACACACAATGAACTTTACAATCTTAGACTCAACAAGATTTTGATGAAACGTACTGAAGCATTTGTTGATATCTGATTCTAAAACTGATTTATTTAAGCTTTAAGTCATAAAAATTAGGCAATATTTGAATTTTTAGGATTTGTTTTTTCATTTTATTTTATCTATTTTATTCAAAAACTAAATAAGAAATCCAAAATCCTCTTTGTACATTTTTCACACTACATATTACAACTAATATGTGTACAGAGAATTTTAAATCTAGTTCTATCCATTTTTCAGATTTATAAGTCCCAAATAAATGCTATTTTGGCTGTTTTTACACATAAAATGCGTAATTTCTAAACTAAACTACAGGAGAAGTTACAGATTGATATCTTTAAATTTAAAGGTGGAATGGAGGATTTCTCGCCGATTTGAAAATCTGCGACTGTTAGTCCTTTTTTTGAAAAAGCGCATGCGCAGGTTCCCCCTCCCTCCCGCCCCGTTTCTCCTGACTGAACGCCTAGCAAACCTCGTGAACGAGCACGCCCAGCAGCACTGCCCATGCGCATTTGTTTACAAGACGATTGGTGTCGCTTTCTCACGACAACCTCCGCGAAGAAGATTTAATAATACACTCCACATACAATAAGCTAAAAAAAGAGTCAGATAAACAGTTACCTGTCCAGCAGAAACTTTGCAACGGAGGCATCAGTTGGAAGCCTGTTTTGCGCTTTCAATGCTCGCCAGCGCGTAAACGATTCCCCCAGAATAACACGCGTTTTGTTTCTTTCCTCTGCAGACTTTCGTCTCTTCTGTGAAAGCTCGAAAACAGTCTTTCTCTTTCGTCCCTCAGCCATTTCGGTACTTTGCGGATGAAAGTTTAGACTTACAATGACGGAACTCGCCGCTAACCTGTTACATAAACACACTAGCATATCAACCACGCATGCGGGGCCAGGGGAGCGAGCGTTTCCCATGGACGAGCCTGCGGGCGTGCACTAGCACGCACAGAATGATTGACACCTGAGCGGACCAGTTATTTGTGCTACCCACGAGGAAATGAGATTCTGATTTGTTGCCCGAAATCCTCCATTCAACCTTTAAGATTTCTTCCTATTCACCTGCAGTATCTCACCATAAACTTTAATCTCTATCTATCTCTAGTAAATGCACACTTTATATATTTGCACTGTTTTGTTTAACGCTCCTTGTTTTTTTAGGGTTACCATTTTACCATCAGCCGTGGCAAATGTATGTAAACTGTCCCTGAAAAAGCAGACGATAAATAAGGCATTTTAAGACAATCATTAAATCTATCTAAGTCGACTTAATCACTTGTCACAGGTTAATTCCAACAATATTAAACAATATATTCAAATAACATACAAACATTCATTTAACTCAGGCAGAACACATCGCGTTATCACATCATCCGCCTATTCTGTGGTGTCCACGGCACCGATGATGTACAGCACTCTGTTTGGAATGTCACCTTAGAACATGTCATTTTTTACACAGCAGCTGAAGAAGCAGCACACATGAAGTTAGTCTGAGCAGAAAGAACCAACAGTTTGGCTGTTGATTTGCAGACAGGAAAGCCAGTTTGCCCGTGCTGGGCCTGGACGGTGCCTGGAAATCATCCATCGTCCAAAGTGGCACTAAACCTGCCTCGGTGTAAAGCAGACGACCAGGACGAGGAGGTAAGATTTAAATCACCTTTGCTGGACAGATTTAAAACGGAGAAAAACCTCAGTCAAAGAGACTGTTTTATCTTAAACTCATAAGCTATTACTATTATTTATGTGTAATGTTTTTCCATGTCCAACATACATGAGGCTGAATAACAGAGAGAGCTGAGAACCTCACACAGCCATGTACACACTTTGAATATTTCAAATAACTAGTGTGTTTTTAAACCAATGTCATTGTTTTGTGAATTTTAACAGTCAAGGAGTGCATTTATTTTGCATTATTTAAATTGTACACAGTGGGGGAAGAAGATTGCTTGTTTCTTACGTAAAAGTGGATACAAGAAAAAAAAAGAAAAAAATTCGACTTAATTAAAAGTATTGAAGCAAGTAAAAAATGTAAGTATTTCAGACTTTTTTGAGGACTATTAAAGCATGATGAGTTAAGATGTTTTGCTCAACTTTTAGTATTTTATATTAAGAAAAGTAAAAAGTATCACTGTAAAACGTACTAAAGCAGATACCAAACAGTTTGACTTAAGTACTATACTTTTACTTTTGCACTTGGTTCCTCTTCACTAGTGTTTGTAATCAAACATTGTCTTAACATGATGTTTCTCACACTTGATATTTTCTGCACGTATGGCGGCTGAGACGAGCTCCAGTGCGTGGTCCGTGGAGCTGTTTGAGGACTCCACAAGCCCACGGAAGCAGGACTGGCACCAGGGCACAGGGTAAGTCCAAATTCACTTACAAGTCACTTTTCTAATGTAGGGTGCACTTATCTCCAGGAAAATGTTTGTTTTTCCTGAAATGTTCCACAATATGGCATGTGATCTATTCATATTACATTTATTCAATTGCAACTGTTTAATTGGCTTGAAAATCATGCATGCTGAATGTTAGCGAGGTCTCTTTCCTGCAGATCTGACCTGTGACTCAGTGAAGTCATCTGTTTGTTTCCACGAGATTTAAAGGAGACAAAGGCAAAAGCAGGCAAAAAGTGTGCTGTTAGCTAGGGATGTAACGATATGAAAATCTCATGAAACGATATTATCATGATATGAACCTCACGATACGATATGTTTTGCGATATCATGGAGAAGCTCATGATGTTGTAGAAGAGCTCAAAATGATGTATCCATGTTCACATGACTGACAATGTAATATGCCCCTGCCATTAATTATTTGGTCTTTATTGTCATATTTTAGAACCATAATAATAGAAATGATGGCAACTCTAAGGTGCAATTTGCAAGTTATGTCAGGAACAACAATAATGACTGCTATGTATTCTGTCATATTAATAAAAATATTAATAATTTCTAGTCAATAATGCTTTAATCTAACGGAGCAGGCAAAACCATTGTTTGTTTTTTTCTTGGAGACATGCTGTTTTTCATATCGTAACATGACAACGATGATATCGTGACAATTTTACTATCACGATATCGCCAGTATCGTTACATCCCTACTGTTAGCATGCTAACTGTTATTTAGAAATATTGTGACACCGAAACTCCACTCCCATTGAAAGTTGTGACAAGCTGTCATTAACTAACATCACGGTGAATAATTGGTACACTAGGAATGTGTTAACAAAGTGAATAACAACTCTGGCCAGATGCAGTCGCTTCAAATAAGAAATAGTTGTTTTTCAATTTTTTAAGAGTGTAAAAATAAGAAACAGTGCTTTTAAAATTTGATGGAAAAGGGAAATATATACTGATAATTCACCTTATTCTTCCCCACCCACTTTTGCCGTTTTTTGCCACAGATACGCACTTCTGTTGTAAACGCACTTCCGTTAAAGCTAATAACGAACGAGGGAAAAGTCTCGCCGCTAAAATGTTACATAAAGTAGATTGATTTGTGTAAAATGTTTAATGAACACGAGCCACAACAAGTCAACAACACACCGATTTCCTGAGGCCTGAAAATGGCTTTTTAGTCCATGTAGAACTTATTATCTGTTGAGCTCGTCTGCCCTGTGTAAACTACAATGGAAACAAGACGGCGGTGCGTACGACAACTTCAGGAATAAGGTGAATACAACAATCCAATGCATTTGGTTGACAATTTGTAAAGTTCTAACGATCCAATGCATTCGATGTCTATTCTAGGGTAAGAAGGTTTTCTTCATAAAAATGTAGGATTTAGTTTTTTCAATTTTGAGTTACTCACAATATAATGTGCAGCCCTGTCGTGTTCCTACAAGATGTGTACTATGTTTTATTCCAACGAGCCCCTCTCCCTTACATTCTCAACGCAGAGAAGCATTAACCGCCTGAATAACATAAATGTCTTTTTCTGCCTCATCAGAAAGATTCAAACTGAGCGTGCTTAATGTAAGAGCAGCTAAATTTATCTGTGCAATCTGCTAAAAGTGCGCTGTTAGAATGCTAGTTGTTATTAGCATTGCTGTGACAGCAAAACTCTGGTTTGGCTTCTGAAAGTTGAGAGAAGCTTTTATCTTATCGCATTATCTTACCAAGGTCCAATTCAATTCAACAACAGTTGCCTCGATGGGTCACAGGTAGAAAGCAGTTCAATTAAACAATGTTCAATAGAATTTAGCAAGTGGATAAATGTCCCGGAGCATCCCCTGTCCTTGACCCTCCTTCTCGGCAAGGAAAAACTACAAAAAACCCTATGGGCAAATGTACAAATCTCAGGGAGAACCACAGTGAAGAAGAGATCCTACTCCCACGGTGAACAATTGGGATGCTAGCTAGGAATGCATTTGCAAAGTGAGAATTAACTTGCGCCCATTGCGAATCGCTTAAAATTAACTAGTTCCATTTTTACGACCAGCAAAATGAGCCACAGTTCAGAGCCAACATATGAGGAAAAACTGAAATATAAACTGATAAACTAATTCAAGAATCTTACCATAAAAAAGGCTGGATTTAGTTTTTGCAATTTTGATTCACAAACAAACCTAAAAGACGTGTACAATGGAGTATTCCAACGAGCCCCTCTCCCTTACGTTCTCAGCGCGGGAGCACCAATAACAGCCTCAATAACATAAATGTCTTTTTCTGCCTCATCAGGAAGATTCAAACTGAGCGTGCCTTATGTAAGAGCGGCTAAATTTATCAATGCTAGCTGTATGCAAAGCCTCGCAGCCCGCACAGAACGCAAGACGCTCAGAACGCGCTTTTGTTTCCCCGTAAGCCATTCCACTTCTATTTTGGAGGAGCGTGATATGAAGAGCTATTTTTAACCCTGTGTTTCCCTGGGGGGGAGAGGAAGTGGGTATCCTGGTTTCGGTGTGTGGGGGGGATTACCGTCATTCGGATGGCAAGGCGTGTGTGGTGAATGGGGGCTGTAGGGCTTGTGAATGAGGCTGCTGGCTGCTTTCGTGTGTGCGCTTCTTTGACAGATCGCGTCAGCCCCTCTCAGCTCAGCGCGGCTTGGCTCCGGAGTACAAGTTGTCAGATTGCGAAGCGCCTTGTCCCAGATATCCCAGGATCTGTGCACAACAACACTCATTGTGCTGACTTTACCTCACGATTGTCTCCAACACGGCCTCTGTACCACTCGAGCAGGCGCTTCTTCATAATACCTTTTATAATCCACCTCCAAAACCTCTGCTTAATCCAGTTTGTGAGAGCACAGGTTATGCTCTGCTCCCAGATGATGATTTTTGCGCAACCACCTAATCTCACGAATATTACAAATTTGACTTGTATAACTTAGAAAGAACTTTGACATTTGCAAAAACTTATTATTCCAAGGTATTTTTGAGCTATAAAAAATGAAATTATTGTATAACTATAATCACTATCACTATTTAACTGGAAGTGACAATGAAACTGGAAATGGTAACTTACATGGGTGGGTCAAAAAAACTGGAATTGGCAACCTGGATGTGACAATGAAACTTGAAAAGGCAACTTATTGCGATGGAGAATAAAACTGGAAATTGAAACTTGCCTGGATGGACAATGAAACTAGAAATGGCAACTGACTTGAATGTAAATATTAAACTGGAATTTGGAAATTACCTGGATGTGACAATAAAACTGGAAATGGTAATTGACCTTGATTTCACAATAAAACTGGAAATGGTAATTTACCTGGGTGTAACAATAAAACTGGAAATGGCTACTTACATGGGTAGGACAATGAAAACAAAATTTGTAACTTATATGGGTGCGGCAATTAAAATGGAAAATTACAACTTATTTGGATGTGACAATGAAACATGAAATGGCAACTTATTGCGATGGAGAATGAAAATGGAAATTGAAACTTGCATGTATGGACAATGAAACTAGACATGGCAACTGACTTGAATGTCAGTATGAAATTGAAATTTGGAAATTACCTGGATCTGACAATAAAACTGGAATTGACAACCTGGATATGACAATATCCAATAAACTGGAATCAAAAGTAACAATGAAACTGGAAATGGCAACTTACATGGATGAGAAAATGACACTGGAAATGGTAACTCACCTCGATTTGACAATAAAAGTGGAATTGGCAATTTACCTGGGGGTGACAATGAAACTGGAAATGGCAAATTACATGGGTGGGGAAATACATCTGGAACTGACAAACTTAACGTGACAATGAAACTTGAAATGGCAACTTATTTTGATGGAGAATGAAACCAGAAATTGAACCTTCCCTGGATGTGACAATGAAACTGGAATTGGCAACTTACATAGGTAGGACGATGAAAACAGAATTGGTAAGTTACAAGGGTGGAAAAATTAAATTGGAATTGAACACCTGGATGTAACAATGAAACTGCAATTGGTTATTTATCTGGTTGTGACAATGAAAGTAGAAATGGCAACTTACATGGGTGGGACAATGAAAACGGAATTGGCAACTCATAAGGGTGGGTTAATAGAGCTGGAAAATGTATCTGGATGTGACAATGAAACTGGAAATGGCAAATTACTTGAAAGTAACAATGAAACTGGAAATGGCAACTTACCTGGATGAGAAAATGACAGTGGAAATGGTAACTGACCTTGATTTGACAATAAAGCTGGAATTGATCATTTACCTGGGTGTAACAATAAAACTGGAAATGGCAACTTACATGGGTGGGAAAATGAAAACGGAATAGGCAATTTACATGGGTGGGTCAATAAAACTGTAAAATTACAACTTATCTGGATTTGACAATGAAACTGGAAATGGCAACTCACCTCGATTAGACAATAAAACTGGAATTGACAACCTGGATATGAGAATGAAAGTGCAATTTGCAACACATCTGGACGTGACAATGAAAGTGGAATTGGAAATTTACAGTTTCATGTCACATCCAGGTATGTTGCCATTTCCAGTGTCATTGTTTAATCCAAGTAAGTTGTCATTTCCAGTTTCATTGTCACATTCAGGTGGTCAATTCCAGTTTGGCAAATGAAAACTTACTTGAATGTAACAATAACACTGGAAATGGCAACTTACAAGGGTTGGAAAATAAAACAGGAACTGACAACCTGGATATGACAATGAAACTGGATCTGGTAACTTACATGGTTGGGACAATAAAACTGGAATTGACAACCTGGATGTTACAAAGAAACTGCAAAATTCCACAATGCAAACAGAATTTGGCAACATTCCTGGATGTGACAATCAAAGTAGAATTGGACACTTACTTGGATGAGACAAGGAAACTAGAAATGACAACTTACAAGGATGTGAAAATGAAATAGGAATTGACAACCTGGATGTAACAATGAAACTGGAAATGGAA
The DNA here is from genome assembly GCA_019453435.1 of Rhinogobius similis. Classification (NCBI taxonomy): domain Eukaryota; kingdom Metazoa; phylum Chordata; class Actinopteri; order Gobiiformes; family Gobiidae; genus Rhinogobius; species Rhinogobius similis. The sequence goes on along the minus strand of CM033621.1, from coordinate 5,975,157 downwards.
ACTTATTTGAATGGGAGAATGAAACTGGAAACATAACCTCACCTGTATGGACAATGAATCCGGATATGGTAACTTAACTGGATGTGACATTTCCAAGTGGTGATTTCCAGTTTCATTGGAAATGGCAACCTACTTGGGTGTAACAATGAAACTGGAATTGGTAACTTGGATATGGCAATGAAACTGGAAAATTACAATTTACTTGGGTGTGGCAATTAAACTGGAAATGGACACTTTCAAGGCTGGGACAATAAAACCGGAATTGACAATTGTTTGTGACATTGAAACTGCTAAATTACAACTTATCTGGATGTGACAATGAAACTGGAATTGGGACAATCAAAAATGGAACGGACAATGCGGAAGGGCAACTTACTTGGTTGAGACAATTAAACTGGAAATGGAAAATGACCTTGGCGTGACAATGGAAGTGGAAATGGCAATCAAAGAAATGTATTACTTTTCTAATATTCCAAAATGTTTCACTTTTGTTCTGACCAGGCCTCTGTGGTGCATCAGGTGTGTAGGAGAATGCTTTGGTTAAATTGCACTTCAAAATAACAAATAAAAACACAAAATTATTAGTGGTTATTTGTTAGTTGAATGATCTTTCTGTAGGAGCACTTATCCACACATCCTGTATCACAGAAGAAAGAAGACGAAAACGCTTAGTCATTAAGAGTGGTCAAGTCAATCAAGTCAGGATTTTGCGATCACAATTAGTTTCGATAAGGACTTTGTTTTGTTTTAAATGGAGCTCACAACATTTAGGAATTCTTGGAAGAAATGGCTTTCGTCCACTGCCAGCTGGACTTTAAAACGCGAAATAAAACATGAGTGTTTGCACAAGCCCCAAATGTCAAACACACATAAACACTGATAATGCCCATCATAAAAGGACCAACAAGAGTAAACAGTTTGTCCAAAACTACAGTTGACCTAATTTTTGCCAATACACCTCACAGAATTGTGAAGACTTATATATTTTTATGTGGTCTTTTGGGCCAATTTTATTCTCTGCCAAAGAAAAATCAAGACGCAGGACTCACATCTGACAGAGGTAGACCATTATAACACTTGAAAAATGACCTTTAATAACTAAATTGGTCAGATGTACTGGAAAGAATGACATTGAGGGTAGCTCAAATAATTTGATTAAATAGGTCAGTGAAACTTTAATTTTTACAAAGAAAGGAGTGTCCAAACAACCTAGAAAAAAAAAGTCAGTGAATGAATAATGATATTAAAAAACTGATGAAAGAAAGGGACAGTGCACTCTTTGAAAAGAGGATTTACAAGTGACCGTCAGATCTTCACATCACTTAAAACTAAAGTAGTTAAACAAATGCATAAAGCCAGGGCAAACTTCACTGATTCAATTAATAGGGCAAATGGAAATGGAAAACTGGTATGGAAACTCAATATCAATATCAGGACCAATCGTATTTAGCTTTAATGTAAAAACAATCTGCCAAATGTATGTAAGAATGTAAAAATACAATTATATGCAGACTATACAGTTCTGTATACACTACTGCTGCTGCTGCTGCAATCCTTTCTGGAGCCATGGTACCTGTGTCTCACTGGCTCCAAAATTCTTGCCTATGCCTCAATACTAAAAAAACGGTTTGGATGTTTTTCTCATGTCAACCGGCAAGGGGTGAACAGCCGTCGGTGTTAGTCAATGGACAGCGATTAGATCTTGGAGTCGATTAGATTTTGATTCAAATGTAACTTTCAAAGATCAAAAAATGTTCGCTATTATCAAATTTAACCTGTCAAATTTTAAAACATATAAGGCCTTATCTGAATGTAGAGTCAGCAAAAGCTTATATGCACATGATATTTATTCATTTCACCTATTGTCCCACAACATGGTCCCAGACAAATGAGAGTATTCTGACCCTCAAGTCTTTGTTTAAGAAAATTCTAGACAAAATTTCTTTCATTCATTTTCTCCCGCTTATTCCCGTTAGGGGTCGCGGGTGATTGGAGCCTATCCCAGTGACTTTGGGCCTTAGGCGGGGTACACCCTGGACAGTGGCCAACTCGTCGCAGCAAACACAGAGACAGAGACAAGGACAGACAACCATTCACTCTCACATTCATGCACTACGGACAATTTAGAGTTCTCAATTAACCTACACAGTCATGTCTTTGGACGGTGGGAGGAGCTGGAGAACCCGGAGAGAACCCATGGTAACACGGGGAGGACATGCAGACTCCACCCAGAGAGATCGTGTGATGTTTGGGTGGTCCGGGATAGCGTTAAGCGTTTAGTATAAGCAATTTAATGACTTTTCATGCTTTTTAATGCACTGTGTAAACTGTGGCAAAGATCTGACTAAAAACTGGCCTCATTTTTTCAATTTATATAAATCAGAGTTAAAACTAGATATTCTGCGCGTTTGGTCTAACACTTGTTCAGTCCAAGATTGTTAAGTTGGGTGTGTGTAGGAGCTACTTTAAGGCTGTGTGTGCTTTGTGTGTAAAAAAAAAAAGAAGCAATTTAAGAAAACCGCCTTTGAAGTTACAATGCCATTTATGAAACTATTTTAAATTTATGAAATAAATCAGCATAAATTATATTGTGTAGTTCCTTTAAGTGAATTCAAGAATAATATATCTTTAACTTTTTAGAGCATCGCAGCGGTTCGACCTGAAGATCTGTATGAAATAATTTTTAATTTTATGGTAACTGTTAATGTTTTATGTTATTTTTACTGAGTTCAGTCCTCAGTGCTGTCTTGTAAACGAGATGGAATTGGGAATCTCAATGGGACTTCTTGACAAAATAAAATAGAATAAAACAAAAAATAATGTCAGATTTGGTAAATTTGTCACATTTTGTGTTAACCATAGACCGTACATATCAATGGACTATGGGAATTTGACATCACCCATTACAGCTAGCAGTATGACGCCTGATGCACACCGACTCCGGTCCGGCTCCGGTTCGGGACCCGCGCGGGTCCCGTGCGGGTCCCGTGCGGGTCCCGCAAGACTTAGAAAGTGCTTAAAATCAATGCGCCCTGTCACACCGACCTCGGAGCTCTGCGGCCGCGGGTCCGGCAGCCGCGCTGGTCTCCGGAAAGAATCCGCAAGAAGTCTATTTTTGCCGGACGCCGCAGCGGTCTGGTGCGGCTTTCATGTCATTTGACGAGTGCTCTCGCGCGAAACCACGTGAATCTACGTGGCTTTCGTCAAAAACGGACCGCAGTTAACCGGAGCTGGTGTGACAGGCGTCTGCAAGAGACCCGCGCGGGTCCCGGACCGCGACCGGACTGGACTCAGTGTACACTAGGCGTAAGCGGCTAAAGTGGAGCCAGACTCTATATTTGGAAATCCGAGTGTGTATCGTGGCAACCACACGGACAAATCAGGAGCGAGGTTGCTAACGGTCTCCGCCCCTCGGCAAGAGGAGACCGCGGCAACCATAGAACTATAATAAAACCTGGAAGATGAATCCAAGATGGCCGTCCTGTTTATCCCTATGGAGAGTGCTCATTGGCGCATGACCCCAAAAAAGTTTCTTACTTCCGCATTTACTTCCTGATACGGCGGCTGACATCTTTGTTTTACTTCCTGAAACGATGGCTGCCATCTTTGTTTTACTTCCTGAAACGGAGGCTGCCATCTTTGTTTTAGGGCGCCACGTGACGACAATCCCCCACTTCATATAAAAACGGTAATTTCGGTGATTTTAGAAACGGTAGAAAAGAACATTTCCTTCTATTTTATTTAAATACCGATAATAATTCAGTACTGTCTGCAATTATAATGAGCAATTTTAGAAAAAGGCTGGTTCCAAGAGGCTGCAGTACCTCGCACGGCCACAAATCAATCTGGGACCACAGACAGAGGGGGCGTACCTTATCCAGTTCATTTAATACATCCATGGCGGCAACGTGCAGCGCTAGCTGTCAATCAAACCTGTTGCTAACACGAGCGAAACCGGCCCCTGGAAAAGGAAGCACCTAATTGGTCAGTTAATATTGCTAATAACTTGATTTATGAACAACCAACGAGAAAAAAACACCAGGATCATGTAGAGAGTGTCAAAACTGACATTTTACTTCCAGATGGTGAGTTTGACCAAAACAGTTACAGAGTAAAGGGCACCAGTGTCACAATAGAAAGTGAATGGCAGCTTGGCTTTATGGAGCCAGGACCGCCTCCATAGCTACTTCCTATTTGGAACGCGGCGGCTAGCAGGCTAAGGCAGTCCAGTGATATGTACGATCTATGGTGTAAACATGACCCAACGCTAGACACATTTCGAATCTGTTCATTCGATTAATGAAACAGAACTGAGGATAAGAATTTGGCCCATTTGTACATTTTAGTTGAATGGTGGTGTTTTGTTTGCAAACCTGATCAAGCAACGATATAAAGAGAGTTTCTAATTCCGACACAAAAAAAAAAAAGAAAATACGCTTAGAAATGTTTGTGTAATATGTGACATGATGATGTAGTCCTACCTGACCCTCCAACCGGCTTTTTCAGATTTGATACCGATCTCGATACTTGGGCTTTAAATATCTACTGATACCCGATATCACGCGATAACTTGACAGACACTAAAATGCGCATTTATTTTTGTAACATAATAACATATGACAAAATGTATCCAAACGGGTTGTGTAACTGTTGTTTATCCTTCAAATAACGATACTGTGCCGCCGACAAAATAGACTATTTGTGCGGCAGCTAAACTGCAAAAACACACAGGTGCCTACAGTAGGCCTTAGTTCTGTATCATTTCAAAACAAATAGGACTCACACGTTGTCTCTCTCTGTCTCTCTCTCTAAAGTGAGTTTGAGATGAGCATAAGCAGCTCTATTGTACAAGCCACAGTTTAAAAAACACTTAGAGCAGGAGCTAAATGGTCTTTAGTTTATGAAAATCGGCCTCATACTCAGTGAAAAGCACCAGCTCCGTTCAGCTGGTGCGGCGAAAGTGCTGAGCCGACATCGCGGAGTGCAAAGTCAAAGTGCTTCAACTTCTTAAAAATGTCTAAATCATGTTTTTATGAATGCAACAGAAAGCGTCTATAGTTTGCAGCCTGTAGCGTTCTCTAGAGCTTTGATCTGTCCTGCAGAAGAGCAGGAGAAGAGCTGCATGTGATGTTCAAACAGGGGCGGAGCAGGGACATTAGGGACTGTGGGGGCTCATAATAAAGTACGTTATGAGTTGCTAATAATATTATATTTGAAATGCACAAGATTTCAGGAAATTATAGGATTTTGTTGAAAAAGAGGACCCTTGGGATTGTGATTCATACAATATAAAATTAAACATATAAAAATTACAACTGTAACAAGGGGGCACCACAGAACATTTCTGCTTAGGGCACCCAAATGGCTAGCAGCGGCACTGTAACGATACAAGATAGTTTTGTATAAATGGAAACTCAAACATTATGAGCTGTTTTGGATCAACAAGAAAAAAAAAAAAACTCAAAGAGATATCTATCTGCAAAGAACTTCTCCATCTGCATATGTTTAGGGTTTTTTGTTCAATTTTATATTCGCCCTTGCATTGTGCACATTTGTCAAAAAAATAAATAAATGAATTGAATATATTTCAAAAGAATTATCAGAATTATCTGTCCCTTGATGCAACGTGTACTAAAACCTTTCAATAATGAATGGCTGTTAATGAAAACACAGCAAACCACCAGCATAAAAGAACAGGCCTGGCCTGGATTGATTGTAAAAAGTGGTCATTTTCAATTTGAGTGGGTACCCACTCTGTGAAAATCCACCCAATTTGCATTATTTTGGTGTGACGAGAGCAATATGTAGTTTTGACCCTACTTTTATTTGTAGAGCATCTGCTGTGAAAATTGAGATAGCAGAGAAGTGTTTAGTCCAGTACACATACAGTAATCCTAATATTATCAACACATTCTTTCCAACAATCGTCAAAATCTTGATCTACATCTAAAGACACGCAGAATGAGCATTGCAAATCATCCATGTCTCTGACGTCCGTGTGTGCAGGGGCACATGCTTTGTTGACCCAACTCACAGTAAGAATGCTTGTGTTTCCAGGTAATTTCTTTACAATAAAAATACTTGTAATTGAATAAATTGCAACAGAGACAAGTGTATTGTTCTGTTTAAACGTGGTTTTAAGCCTCGATTGTCATTGATATATATTTTTTATTTATCATATAAAACATTTTGTGTACAGCATAAAAGAGATTCCAACAATTAGTTGTAAGTTATGCATTCAACCTTCCTGGAGCAGCATTTGGCAGCCCTGATCATTAAACGTCACTTGCATCTTCATCTCGGTGGATTGCTCTGTGTAGGTGACGGTGGACCTTTGCCAAGGTGCCATCAGTCCCTCTCACCCTGATGGAGTATGATACTCCTGATGCCAGCTCTGTCCTGGCACCGTGGGCACCAGCAGAGCCAAGTGGGCATCAGCCAGAGTGCATCCACACAGGAGCAGGGGATTGTGGGACCTCGCACCGCCAGCCGCTCGGAATGAACTCACCCAGAGAATGCTGAGGAAAAAGTCATGATCACTATTGAACCGAAGATTAATATTTATTATTTTAGATGTATTTATATTAATATAGCATTTTGACACATTTTGATCAAATTAAGATTTTAATCTAAAGTACACATATTATGTATTATTTGCATTTTTATTTATTATTTGTTTTTAGAAGTTAAAATTATACATGGATTGAAAGGTGTTCTTTCTGCAGGATTTGATTGCAGCTTTTCTTAACATGCTATTGCAAGCAAGCAGTTATGAATGTGTCTGGCAATGATTCGTGGACTTAAAAACAGCCGGAGACCTCTGGGTCTCTCTGGGTCTCCACCTATGATGTCATACATCTGGGAAATTTGAAACAGAGTGTTTTGCAAGGCTCAGAGAAAGAGCAGAGACAGGATTAATTAAACATGTGTGAATGAAGCTGAATGCAACTCCAGGTATGTTTTTGAGGGAACAATGTTATAACATATTAAATGATGCCTGAGACACAGCGGAGGAGGTGGTGACCAGACTGAGGTCTTCTGTGCCCATTTACAGGAGAACCAGTCTGGATCCCGGGCTAGGAGTCATTCCAACAGTCATCTCTTTGTTGGCTGCAATGAAACACACCAAAACACATCAACAACACAAATTTAATGAAAGGACCTTGTAATTAACAGCATAACCTTTGTGTCAAATGACTTAGTACGTAACATGAGTTTGTGGAAATGCAAACAGTCCTTGATAATACAATAAACTAAACCTGAGTTTGTTCTAAGCAAACACTATTTGAGAAATCTTGGACAGCCTTCGATGTCTCCTCCTCATTCACGGATGATGAAACTACTCCTGCTCCAGATGTGGTCATTAGCCCACATGACCCCGGCTGACCCTCTCCAAATGTTGGGTACAGAAGGCCCATGACCTCTGACCTCTGCAGATGCTTATCTAAATGAGGAGATAGCCTTTAACTCTGCGGTTAACAGCTCCTGGAGAGGGAACTGTAAATGCAGTCTAATTGTAATGTGCAGCTTTTACAGAAGGTGAAGTGGTTTGCAACTTAAACAAAAAGCTTTCACATGTTATATGTGTTGACAAACTCCATAACTATAAACCAGTCACAGTGCAACTCTGTAGTTTTAACACTTTAACACTCAGAAATACTGACTTTTTCTGGAAAAAACAAAAACACAGCAGTGCTAAGCACATTTGACATTTGCTTTTCTCACCTCTGCATTTAACAGTATTTTGATTCTCTCCTCACTCCTCTGTTCAGGTACTTCTCCCAGTCAGCTTGAAGACCAGTTGAAGAAATGGCAAAAGTCACATTTTCATGGTTGGATCTTAACAAGGTTCCAAGTAGAGCTTCAGTATGCAACAGGAAATGGGAGTAATGAGTTTAAACATTTTATTGAAAACAACAGTAAAACTGAAATAGTCTGTTCTGCAGCTCATCAAAAGTTTAAGACCACATGCTGTCAGGGTTTAACACTGTCTCTTTTTGAACGTCGTCGGGTTGTTGAACCGCATAAATCCAATTGACAACCTTTGGGGATGGATGGAAAGGGAAGTTTACAAAAATGGACCACAGTTCCATGCCCTTCGTGAGGCCGTCTTCACCACTTGGAGTAATGTCACCTCCTGGAAACACTTGCATCAAGAGCCGCAACCAATTTTTATAAGTGATCAACAGTAAGATTGACACTACTCATTAGTGAGTTCATGTTTCGAACTTTGAGTTCTGTTTTGAGGGAGTTTCAGTTTTTTTTGTGTGTTTTTTTTAGGTGTGGTCCTAAACTTTTGATCAGCCTATTTCAGTTTAATTGTTGTTTTCAATAAAATGTTTGCGCAAACTTTTTTTATTGTCTCACTCCCATTTCTTGTTGCTTATTGAAGCTTTACTTGGAACCTTGTTAAGATCTAACCATGAAAATGTGACTTTTGCCATTTATTCAACTGGTCTTAAACCTTTGATCGGGACTGTATTTTATTAAACATTCTTATTTTTCCCAATTACTTTTACCGGGAGCCATCTCAGATTGAAAATGTGCAGAACTCTGCCAGAACTCTGTTTCTGCCAGATTCATGTTTGATTTCCACGTACAAACACCGAACTCCATCACCAGATTTTTAAATCAGAGCATTTTGACCTTATTAAACGTCTTTGTAAGTCCGTGTGGTGGTTGTAAATGTATTTTCGTGGCGTTTGAAGCCCCTGCTGTCGCCCCCTGCTGTCTCTGAGTAGAAAACCAGCTGCATTTTTTTTACATTTGGTAGCGTGAAATGTCTTTGTATGTCATTGTACTTTCTTTTTGCAGGAAGAAAAAATAAGCTTTTTACTGGCGTACATTCACAAGAGTGCTGCAGGGAGAGCGCTTAAGTTACTTAGTTCTACTTTAAGTTATAAAATGTGAAATAAGAATTTGTTGTAAAAGTGCCGAATAATTCCGAAATGCTGTTCTGTTTAACTCTTGTGATCTTTCAGATGTAATGAGTCTTAGTGCAGTGGAGCACCTCTGGCACAAGCCGAGCTCTGAAAGATTCATGTGTCTAAATGATCTGTATGTTCTGAATGTCTAATGTTCTCTCTCAGCTGTGAGCGCTGAGGCACGAGGCCAGCGGAGTCTGGACGTGGTGGTGGCACCTAGGGTTACAGGAGGTATCTTGTGCTTAATCAACTTTTTAAGCTTGTTGTTGTTGTTGAGGTGATGTGATTGTTGCCACTGTCTCATTCTGAACAGGCATTAAAGACCCTGTACCTGATTTTTACTGTTTTAAAAGTAAAACACAAAACTTGTTCATGTTAAAGTCTTTACATCAGTCACATGCATCACTTACTTTCCTAATGCAGTCCCAACATCCTAAATATTCAGTGCGATGAGTTTATAAGCACTGAACCCAGAGCGTCATGGACCATCACCATAAAGCTAACAAACATTAGCATGCTAACGCCAAAATTCCTGCTTCTTGTAGAATAAAACACTCTATAAACAGATGTAGAGAATGCGCTGTGGTCTCATTTTTACCTGAATAGATGCTTTTATAATATATCTGTGCTCAGGCAACACAAAATGTATTTTATTACATGCAAAAATCGGGTACTGAACTAGGTAATGAATCGGGTAATGAACTAGGTAAGTTTTTCATGTTTCAAATTAGTAAACATTAGTTACAGTCCCTTTAACACCTGGTTTACTTTCTTTGTAAGAAATTAAAACCAAGAAGTGCTTCTGCATGTTTTCAAAACGCATAAATCTTCACCAGGCTCGTTGTAATAAATCCAGTGCTTCAATGAGCCTACATGCTCTATTTTTGTAGTTGAGTTTTGTACTTTTGTCATTCATATGTGCAGATGGTATATATCAACACAGAGGTGAGTTTGTGAATACCGTTTTTCTCAAATTGCTCAATAATCGACACGTCCAGACATACTCAGAACAGCTTTTAAACACTGCCTGGTACCGATAAATGTTCCATCCCATTCATTTTAACAAGGCAGGAAACGTAAAATATTGATTTTGACGTATACGTACGCATGTTGTTTATATTTAACGATGAGTGGAAACTGCAGTACTGTTACCCTCAGGGGTACACAGAGCAACCTGAGACCTGTTTATAATGCCATTATTAATACATATCTAACTTTCTCAAAATGTCAGTAGTTACTGAAGGTTTTGAGAGCATGGACACTCCACAGACTGAACCTGGTGTGAAGGAGACTGAGGTCATGTGCCAGGAGCCTGAGGCCCGAGCAGCAGTCAGTGCCACATGTGTCCTCCCTCTGCTCAGGGTTTAGACCTCTTAGGACACGCTCACATATGTTCATGTATTTCTTACATGCTAATAATAAGAATACCACTGCTGTTATAGAAATGAAATGTTGTAAACATCTTGTTTTTTTGCAGGGATTTTTAGACTTATTATAACCCTCCCTCTTCAGTTGAGCAATGCTCTTTTGGACAAAAAGTAATATACTTTTTCATATCAGGAAAAAAATACTTATTTTATTTTTTTAAATTTACATGAAATGTATGTTGGATGGTGTTTTGAACCACCCATGAAAGTTTCATAGGGATGAAATAAAAAATAAAATAAAAACTCTAGATGGGTCAAAATGACCTGAAGACAGCAGGAGGACTACAGAGTGTCATGTTGCCTATTGCCATGAAGGGTAGTGAAGTAACATCGTATATATACTTCTGTCTGGTTTATAAGCAACGTCTACGAGACGCACCTAGACCATCGCTTCCATGTTTCTAGCACATGACACGGCACGTCTTGAGTATTCATATGTCTAACACGCAAACAGAGATTTACAGACGTCAAACATCAGAGTTGAAAAAATTTAACTTTTGGTGAAATATGCAGTGCCTCAACGAATGGAGATATGACGTGGTGATGAAGAAACAGCCAAAAAATTGAGAAATAAGAAATTGGCACCGCTGTAATGTGTTTGGCATTTGTGTGCACAGTTCCCGTGTGTGTGTGTGTGTGTGTGTGTGTGTGTGTGTGTGTGCGTGTGTGTGTGTGTGTGTGTGTGTGTGTGTGTGTGTGTGTGTGTGTGTGTGTGTGTGTGTGTGTGTGTGTGTGTGTGTGTGCGTGCGTGCGCGCGCGTGCGTGCGTGTGTGTGCGCGCGTAGTGGTCAATGGTGCAGATTGGCAGCCTCGCTTCCGTCAGTCTGCCACAGGGCAGCTGTGGCTACAATAGTAGCTTACCAGGATTGAGTGTGGAGTGAATGATGCAACGTGAAGCACCTTTTCAGTCTCTAGAAAAGCACTATAAAAGCATAATAACATTATTGTTGTTACATTGAGTTGTTGGCTTTGGACTCCGATGGCTGTGAAGGTTGTTTCAGGCTGCCAACAACTACTGGTGTTCTAAACCCCCAGACTGCAACTCGTGGTTGGGCCATGATTTGCAGTTATGGCTGCTTTTGCCGTTTCAGAGTTCTGGGACTGAACAGCTGGCACATCTTTCCCTCTGCAGCTCCTGAATTTCCTCGTCTCACCATGTCACCATTGTGCCAAAAATGAGTTGTAACCTGTTGCTTGTGACCAACCTGTGACTTATCATACTTGAACACAATGTGTCTCTTCCGTAGCATCTGGCACGCCCACATAAACCCTCTGTATGGATCTTCTCCTCCTCAAAATCGACCCACACTCGGCATAATGGCTGAGTAGGTAGCATTCACACTTTACAGCAGAAAGGTTACACGTTTGACTCTCAGTCCAGACCAGTTTTCTGCGTGGAGTTTACATGTTTCTCCCTGTGTCTGGGTCGACTTTCTCCAGGTGCTTTGGTTTTCTCCATCAACCCACCATAGGTGGGGCCCTGAAAGCATTATCTCCGGATGGAAAAAGTGTTGGAAGTGCACAAAAAGCAGGCCTCCTGAACTGACTGGGGTGATGTGTCTGCTGAAGATTGGGTTATGAAATGTGTGAAAGTTACTGAAGGGTTCAGATGGTCTTTCAGACCCCATGAGATAGAGAAAAGTCCTCTATAATTTCCCAGGCTTTATACATTCTATAAATATCTCCTAAGAGCACTTTACCTTCTGTGAAAGTGCAACTAATTTAGCCTGGTCCAAAGATGATCAAGCTGTGCCAACCCAAGTGCTCTGGAGCACCATGACAGAGGAAGACACCCCAGGCCCGTCTGTCTGCCTCTCATGTTCAGACGCTCACACTGGCACGGCCTGGTATGGACGGGCACCAACTGCTTTTACACTGTACTGTATGAGCATAATAAGCCCTGGACCTGTTCCTGGACCATTCAAAGACTCCTCCATGTGCAAACCTGGAGAGAGACCTGTGAAATAACAATGTCTCAACTGTGACTTCAAATAAAGTTATATAATCTGTAAAAGGCAGAGACCATTTACCAAAGTCTAGCTGCAATAGTTTTCAGCAAATTTATTACATGAGGATATGAAATACCATCCACAATGAAAAGTTCAAATGCCAGTACTAAATACTAACCCTCCTATGAATGTCTTTCACATTTAATAAATACAAATATAGAAAACATCATAAGCCAGCTGCACACTAGAGGGCTAATCTACCATTTTCAGACGTGTCAAAAAAGTGCAGTCCACGGATGATATAAGGACATTTTGCAATGATAATTTGTCTTACACACATAGCAACACCACATGCTTGTGATTCCTACAAGCAGAGGAGAGAACAAGTGTCACGTAATCAAACAAGGTGTAATGAAAACAAATACTCGTGCATGTGAGGTGAGCGTCAGCTGCCTCTACAGGCCTCCCAGTGAGAGAGACGTGTGTGGATTAAAGCTGGTAGTAAAGACCACAGGACAGCGACATATTCTGTGGAGGTAAGGAGCTGCTTACACTGACTCACTGCAGCCGTGGTGAAATGAAAAAGTTTGCACAAAGTTTGTGTTGGTTTTGTCCGATATGTTCAACATTTTAAAAGCTGTCAGCAAGCGGAACAAAGCCTGGCGATGTACGGCTGCTCTGATTGGCTGGTATAATGTACCTTATAATACCTTTAATTTGCCATCTCATATTTTGAAACTAACAAAAAAGAAGGAGTCTGCAAAAGACACTTACTTAGTGTATCCAGCCAGTAGATGGCACCAAGCCCTTTGCTATATTATTTCTATAAGCGAATGCGCTAAAGGCAGTTATCAAGATAGCAGCAGCAGTTATCATGTTTAGACGAAAGAAATACTCAGAACGAGTCTGTCGATGATTTAAGGACAGTGGAATATTCTCAGATAAGTGACGTAGATGATCCGAAAATACGTCAGAAAATCCAGGAAGTTCAGCAGGACGTGTGTTTGACACTCAGAGGGGAACATTTTCTAATAAACATTTCTCAAAACAGCGTGAATGCAGCTGAATGCTACTTTAGGTATGTTTTTGATGATGGAACATTGTTAGAACATGGTTAAAAGCTCAAAAAGGTCAATGTAACAGAACACGTGTCCTTTAAAATTTGACAAATTGTTGCAACAGAGTCACTGACCCCACAGACATGAGGAGAGCCACCACACATAATCTCTTACAAGAATCGCTGCTCAAGTCCCGCCTCCCCAAAGTCATGGGGAGGCGGGCCCTCAGGCAGCGGGCTTTAGGCTCTGGAACTGATTCTATCATGGTGAGACATGTAGAAACAATGTGCAGGAGCATTTCCTGTTTTCAATAGCTAATGTAGAGTTGAAAGTATGTTTGTCTAGAATACAACTGCCTATCAGGTCAGGTTAAATGGATCCCATGGTTTGTTCCCCCAGATCTTGAAATGTAATAATTTTGCCAAATTTAATACAACCCATGTTATCTACAAACTGTCTGATCCATGTGTCTGTTTCTATGTGGGAATGACAGAAAGGAGATAGACTGTCCAAACACAAATATGCAATTAAAACTGTGAACGGAAAGTACATTTTGCTCAAGCTTGTCATTCAAATATAAATCAACTCAAGGCAATGGTTATAGAGGTTGTCTCAAAGGACATAAGGATGAAAAAAATATTCCAAAGAGCAACCTTCTGGATAGACCTTTTAAAGGATACAGAGTTTCTTTCAGTATTCCTATAATTGGAGGTTTAACCGGGATCCGTGAATGTTTTTGAATCCTCTATATCTTTCATATGTACTAATTATCTGTGATTAATTGTTATCATACACTTTCCTGTTTTGTGTGCACTCATGACGTGCGGTACATGGACCATTTCTGTCATATGTGATAGACTTCCATGGAGAAAGTATCAATTTTCTCTCCAACTTGATGTTTTGACAGAGTCCCTTTCTGTTCTACATATTATGTCTAATATATTATTTATAAAGTGTATGTGTCATGTGACATGTTAAGCGTCTCACAGTATTTTTTCATTGAGAACACCTGTTCTTGTTTTTATATTTTAAAGCCTGATGAAGACCTTCACAGTTGGCGTCCCTCTGCTAAATAAAGGACTTTTATATGTATCAGAGTACCTCGGACTGCTTCTCTGAGCCCCTGGATTTGAAATTGCACATTCAGTTTACTTAGAAAGCTCGGTCATATGCTCTTTAATTTGTTCCCCAAATGTCTACATTTTTCTCAAGTTCCAGACATTTGGAGGTGCTTTATGTCGCCTTCAAAACGGACTTTGGCTCATTTGGGGCATTAAGACAATTGGCCTCAATCTGAACCAACAAAAACAAAAGGGACACGATGGGAGCACACATGGGGCAGTGGGTGTGGCCAGCGCCAGGGCCCATGTTGGTCATGAAGGGCCCTCACAACTTGAGTACATTTTTGGTTGGCAAATTTTATACTGGATCATTTTTCCTTTCTAAATGACTACACCTGAGATATATATCTGTATGTCCTACTCCCTGCATGTTTGAACTGGACTCAAAAGTAGAATGTATTCGTCCTGTGGTTTGAGTCCTGCTGAAATAGCATGTTCATGGTGACATCCTAAAGATTCAGAGTCTGGGTTTTGAGCAAACAAAAATACACCGATAAATCCCTCATGCTCTCTTCGTTTGAGCAATGCACTTTTGGTCAAACAGCAATATATGTTTTCATATCACGATTTTTTAAAAAATATTTTATTAAAATAATTTGCATAAATTGTATGTTAGGTGATGTTTTGGACCACCCATGAAAGTTTCATAGCAACAAAAAAATCTAGTTGGGGTCAAATGGACCCCAAGAGAGCAGAAGGGACCGAGGACCCCCTTGAAAATGAGATGGTTCATCTCAAGGGGTTATTTCTCTAAATAAATAAATGTCAAATGGATAAAAATAGAGGAGAAGAAATTGATTTGAGCTACAGATGACCAAAAATCAGTGTGAAATATTTTTACTGTAAAGAATACATTTTAGATGGGTACTTTAGTACTTCGATAGATTATTTGAGCACATTTTCCATTACTGGTATTCAGTATACAACACCATTTATTTAATGGAATGTGTTACAAAATACTATACATCTTAATTTTCGTATTCGGTATTATGTTTCCAAATACACAAATATAAATTACTTTAGAATGAATAGATAATTTGAAGTGGCATCATTTTAACAATCGCCTTGCTGCTAATTTGTCTTTTCATAATGCTTCTGTCATCGTTGTTGCCAGAAGGGGGCATCAGACATCCAAAAGTAAAGGAAAAGAGTGCAGTCTTGGTGAGGAAAAGTAGTTCTGCGATAGTGGGTCACCTGTGAGAAAGAACAGACAAGGGCAGCGATTCCCTCCAGAGCGCCACAGCAGCTGAACACAACAGAAGTGCTGCGTCAGGGCCGAGCTCCTATAATATACAGTACTCTCACATACAGTCGTTACCACACAGGCCAAAAAGAAAACGCAAGCCTATGTACGACTGTTTGCACAATTAGTTTATGTGAAAACCTGCGCGTTCCAAGTGACACTAAACTCTACACTGCAGCAGTGGTGACCAAGAAACAGAGAAACATAGAGTCGGCCAAAATACTAACTTTATCAGAGTTTCAGAGATTGTGGATTATTTTTGCTTACTGGGAGGGCAGAAGAAATACTGACTTGGACTTGGGTTAACAAAGCTCCAGATTGATGGGAGAAGTGGAATCTGCAACTAAACGGACTAGTTGTGAATCATGGCAGCCATGAAAGTTACAAATACATGTTTTCGTTGATTTGGGGAATTTTTATTTGGGGAATGATTTAACCATCATCTCAATACAATAACAGTTTTCCAATCAAGGTTGTGCATTGCCGATTAGTTTATTAATTTGATGAGAGAGAGTAGTTTGAAAACAAAAAACAATCCCTTTTAAAAACTGTTTGCGTAAAGAAAATATATTATGCATCTTTCATAATGTTATTAACGTTTAAACATGATCTTAAGTAGTGTAAATTTGCCATCTCATGTTTTGAAACTTTTTTTTTAATTATTATTGATTAAATGACAGGATTTATCAGCCTTTGTGAAATTACACTTACCAAGTACATCCAGCCAGTAGATGGCGCCTTAGCGTTTACACAATCAACTGAAACTGAGCGCTGAAGAGACGCTATGATGCGGGTTAGCTGGAGCAGTTATCGTGTTTAGAGGCAGAAATGTTCAGAGCAAGTCTGGCGATGATTTAAGGACTTAAAACAGTGGATGATTCACAGATAAGTGACGTATGAAATCTGAAAATACATCCCAGAACCTTCCTCAGAACATTCCTCAAAACAACGTTAATCCAGCTGAATGCAACTTCAGGAATGTTTTTGATGACGAAACATTGTTAAAACATGGTTAAAAGCTCAAAAAAAAAAGTCACTGTTGAATATGTGTCCTTTAATTGACTGACAATAGATGTTGAGTAGGATCTCTCCTTCACTGTGGTTCTCCCCGAGGTTTTTACTTTTTCCCATGGGGTTTTTTGTAGTTTTTCCTCGCCGCGAAGGAGGGTCAAAGGACAGGGGCATTCTGGGACAGTTATCTGAACTGCTTTTACCTGTGGCCCATCGAGGCAACTGTTGTTGTGATTTTGGGCATTATAAAAATAAATTGATTTGATTTGATTGTAGAAAAATATCTCAAACTAAAGTTTAACCAGTTCAGTATCAGTTAACGTTATAGGTAGTTAGGGTATCAGATGTCTTTGCAGATTTAAGGCACAATCTAAACTTTTCAAAGAACATCCGTGCCAGGTAATGTTTCATTCATTACTGCTCTCTCTCACCAGCCAATAGGGCGTCCTCACCACCTTTAGTCACGTGGGAGCAGGAACTCTGTGCTAAATGAGCCAATCAGTCTTTGCACGTCATGTGACAAAAATGCATCCTGCCATTATTAGGCCCGAGCCGCGAGGGACTAATTGTAATTCTTACGGAATCGGGGAGATCGCGAAATACGCATAGTAAACGATGACGGATATGGCCGTGAGTGGTATCTAAAATTAGAACTCGATGAGCTCTAATTTTGAGTGAAGGCCCCGTGAAAAAATATTGCACGACGGCTGAATAGCGCCCCCTCGAAAATGGATTAACATTGGGCCAATGGGAGCCCGGCCATGAAAAATGTTACGCTAAAAATCCAACTCATGGCCCAAAAAATAGAACAGGTCAGGACATGTAAAAAATCCTCTTATGACCCCGCCCCGAACCAAACAGGAAGTCGGCCATATTGGATCAAACCCGGGGCTGAGAAAAGCACACACCTGTGTACTTTTGACTCCTTCTCCAACAGTTTTCTGCGAAATCACTTCAAATTTGGCCACAAGACACTAAACCCATGTGGAATGACATACTATCAATTTGAATGTGATACATCTTCAGATATGGTCATGGTGAATTTTCTACAAACTCTTAATTTTTGGAATATTAATAAAAAATATCTATTTTGCACACAATTTTTTCTTGGAAAATGCTAATAGAGCGTTTGTGTAGATTTCAAAGCTGAACGGACTGATATGCAAATCAAGCAGCTATCTGATAAAATGGCTCTATAGCGCCCTCTTCAAATTTTATTTTAAAAAATTCATAACAGCCAGGCTGTTTGTCATGGACGGCTGAAAAAATGTACAGAGGGTTTATTTGTGATGGGGTACAATGTGACAAAGTGGCATGACTCCAGCTATTGTACTTATGGAGAAAAATAATAGGGGAAAAAGGCGTTTCCGTTATTATTATTATTATTATTCTTGTAGCCTAAACCGCCCTTGATTTGACCCCCTGAACATTAACGAAAAGTCAATTTTATTTGACCCAAAATTCAAGGTCGGTGAAAAAGTTGTTTTTTTGATATCCAAAAAAATTACTGATGCTAAATGACTCGCTAGCGCCATCTCAACAACCAAAATACATTACGGCAATGGGAGGCCAACTTCATCATAGACATATGAAATTTGGTACAAAGGTAGGTCATGTCAATACGAGTATAAAATTCTATTATGACCCCGCCCTAAACCCTACAGGGCGTCGGCCATTGTGGGCGGAACTTGCTTTTTTTCGCAAATTTACAATTCGCTTTGTATTTTTTTACACCGTGGATTTTCAATCAGTGTGCTTGAAACTTTGGAACAATGACCTAAACCCTTGTGTGGTTACAGATGATTCATGCGATTTTTGATATCTTGAAAAATGTGGGTGTGGCCAACCCGCAAATCAAAACACTCAATTTTCTGAGTCTTTAAACTTGCGTATCTCTGGCCAGGAGCGTCCGATTTTCCGGCATTAATATATGTTTGGTTCGAAATCACGAGCTGAACGTAATGCTATATAATACATATGTGTATGTTCTATAATTGCTCTACAGCGCCCCCTTGAAATTTTGAATTGGACAAAAAAATTTAGTTTGCCGGAAACACACGAAATTCGGGAAACTGATCCTTCTTACCATTCTGAACAAAAAAGCCAATGAGATCACACCTTTATCTGTAAGCATGTTACCGTGGCAATGCAATATATGTGCCATTGAAATACATGGGATTTGGTAAACAGGATACAGATTCTGCTCAAATTCTCCCCAAACACAGTCTGAGGGCTTTGGTGATTGACACCCACTCCCTGCACTGGCCCCTCCTCCTTGTAAAAGGTGAGGAGGAGAGAGGGGTAGCAGCAGCGGCAGTGGCTCAGTGGCAGAGAGATTGTCTTATGATCCAAAGGTCAGCGGTTCGAATCCCGCTCCTCACTTAAAAACATTCTCGGTTGCGCGGTCAGAGCCACTGACCAATAAGTAGTGGCTCTGACCACACTTAACCCGCCTTGCCCCCAGTGTCTGCGTACTCTGTCAGTCATAAATACATACAGTATGTGACCGTTTACCGAGAGGGGAGAGAGATGAAGAGGAGAACAGAGAGCGGTCTGCCCCCTACTGGCCAACCCGCGCAACTACCCCGCCCTCCCTCCTAGAGCGGAGGGAGCTCCTCGTGCTGCGGTAAACAGTGACGCACTGGAATAAACTTTTTCTCCGTCATGACGGTGCGTCGTGCTGAGTCCTACGTCCTGGATCTGACCTGGAGTTTGGTAAATAACAAGCTAACTCTTCTATCTGTCGTTTCTTTCGTGTAATTACTGTGTAGCATTAGCATTAGCTATTTTCAATCGTTTTACGTGTACTTGCTGCAGTTGTTAAGACTTTGGCCACAGAAACGGAGAACGTGTGCTGTCGAGAAAGTCCGAAGGCGAATGTGTGTTTGTGTCGTGAATTAGAGTTCAAACTGGGGCAAACAGATCAGATGTTCTGACAGATGACGTGGCTAGTACCGACCCGTTGTGGTAACAGTAGCAGCGCTGGAACTAAAGAAGTGGCGTTCAAAGTGAAGTGACACTAAACAGACGCGGTTACGGTCGCCCCAGAGGGCTTTACGGTTCTGCCGCGCGCTTCACGGAGCCACGGCTTAAGCTCCGCGTCATCCGAGTGAAGCCGCGTCATCTTAGTGAGGAGCCCCGTCTGCTGCTCAGCCGAGGGGGACGGTTTGGTGTTCTTTACCTGCTCAGCTGTTTGTCCCGTCAGCTGAGACGGGCTGTTAATGGGACATACGGGGCAGTGCGCGCCGCTCTCTCTTTTTCTCTCTCACGCGGCGGAGCGGCTGGCGCTGGATCGGAGGAAGAGCGCGGTCACCGGGCCTGACACGCGGACTGTGGACCGGGTTTGGAGCAGGGACCGCGCGCCTCGACTCATGGACAGACAGCGCACCGCTCTTCTTCTCCGGTGACGCCGTTCCTTTTCCTTTACCTCGCGCGGAGGTGCCGCCGCGGGAGCGCGCTTCGCAGCGGCCCAGCTTTGGTCTTCGTTTTGGGATTTTGAGATCTCAAATACTATTTTTTCTTTTTGGATTGTTGTGGAGCCCACGTCTTGGCCCCGGCGTATTTGTTGTTCAGCGCCATGAGACGGAGGAATCTGTTCATGGCCCGGGGGAGACGGGCGCGCGGGCGATGGACTAGGAGACATTAAAGGGGATGTATGAACTTTAATGGATTTTTTATGTTTGTTTGTGGAAAAGGACAAATTATACTTTGTACTTTCAACAGATTGCATTTTGTCATTGTTTTGTTGGCTTTGAGATTCACAGGACATTAGAGGCCATAAAAAAGTGAAGTCATTTACTCAGATGAATATTTCTGTTGGAAACATCTCTCATTATGGGTGAGTGTTACAACCCCATATCAAGATAAGTTAAAATTATATTATGACCCCGCCCTAAACCCTACTGTACAGCCGTGACAACGTCTGACCTTCACTCATCGCACTGAATGGAGCAGCAGTATATGGAGGTTGTTTGTGTGGGAGCGGTGATGCAGGGGGTAAAAGCGGGCGGGTGAGAGGCGGGCTCTTGGTGTTGGCATGGGGGGTACGGGGCGAGGGCCTTTAACGCCGCTTGCGGCTTTAATTTAGTATTGTAATTGTTAATGTAGACTAAAGGGTGAAAATAAGACAATTTGATTGCTTTACTATTACTATCTTTTTTACAAATACTTTTTTGTACAGTTTCCAGCCTACTTGAAAGGAAATCTATACTCTAAAATGATGTGTCCTGAAGCGAGCCCTCAGCCAAAGGAGAGCAAAAATTCTCCAGTTGGTAAGCACTATATTTAAAACCTGAGTTATGCCTTTGAGGTAAACTCCACTATGATGGATGATATTTTTGCCTTGCTGTATTATGCAAAAATGAATAAATAAATAAATGTGAACATGCACTTCCACAAACCATTCGTCTCCCTCTGCCACTGTAATTCCAGTTGTATTTGATGTTTACAGGAGGTCGCAGCACAGGCTAATGGCTGCAAATGTGCTTCATCATATTTCAGACATTTTAAGGAAATTCATCTTTTGTAATATGAATGCCAGATGAGATGTTGGAGGAGTTGTGTCCCAGCACTCTTTAGACTCACCACAAGTTTGTAACTGAAATATTTATTTAGTCGAATATGTCTTTTAGACTGAAGGTTTTTGAGCGACTCTTGGTGCAATGATCATGAATACTGTATTTAGGATAAACATTGGTAGGTTTTACTAGAGCTTGTGATGAAGGGAGATAATAATAAATGAGTTTAGGAAAGTGGTGGTGAAGAGGAGATGATGGAGAGAGGTTGTGGTGGATGAAGCTACCGCACTCATGATGGTGTTCATAACTTCCACTTTAAGACGACACTCAGAAGACGCTAAGAGAATTTTGAGCCACATTTCACACATTTCTTTAAATGTATTATTATTATTATTCATTCATTTTCTACCGCTTATTCCCGTTAGGGGTCGCGGGTGACTGGAGCCCATCCCAGTGACTTTGGGCCTAAGGCGGGGTACACCCTGGACAGTGGCCAACTCGTCACAGGGCTAACACAGAGAGACAGACAAGGACAGACAATCATTCACTCTCACATTCATTCACTAGGGACAATTTAGAGTTCTCAATTAACCTACACAGTCATGTCTTTGGACGGTGGGAGGAGCCGGAGAACCCAGAGAGAACCCACGGTAACACGGGGAGGACATGCAGACTCCACCCAGAGAGATCGTTGGGGTGGTTGGGTGTTGGGGTGGTTCGGAATTCGAAACCACGATGTTGGGGTGGTCTGGGATTCGAACCCACGATCTCCTTATTGAGAGGTAGGAGCTCTAACCGCTCTGCCACCGTGCACCCCATTATTATTATGATAAGATTAATACAATTTTAAAACAAAAAAAACAACAGAATTTACTGACTGCTCTTTGTTCTTCCAGAAGAATCTTGTTAGTTATAAGAACTGTTTTGAATGTCCATATATTTTGTGTGATGAATGAGGCCCAGTGCTCTGCTTCTAACCCTACAGTCTAAATGGTCTACCTCAAGGTCCTTTTTTGGGCCCTGTGATTTTCTCCTTACTTTTTCTACTCCTATTTTGCAAGAATGAACGTATGATTTAGGGCCAATTTCCTTCAGTTGTTTACATCCATTCAGTGTTTTGCTCAAGTACACAACAGCAGAATGGGGGTGGATTAGAGAGTTATTATCCCCGTCTAAACCATCACTGACCTGACAGCCATCAATCCAAGTTGAGGTATAATCCAAGCCAATAAAGTAAATTCAAATCAAACTCTCTGTTGTTCCAAGGGGCCTTAAAGAATCCACAAACTCATATAAATATTGTATATTGTTGGCGCTCTTTGTGCGTGTTGCTCCTGCCCTGATGTGAGAGGATGAGGCCATATGCTGTGAGTAATGGGACATTGTTTTGGAGCGGTCACGCTGCTCACTGGTGTACAAGTGAACGCACTGCTGCACAATGCTCATATTGAGAGGATTTGGTTATGTTTTTGTTTGGCTGCACCTTCACAAAAGAAGAAATGTAGTTCAAGTGCATGAAAAAACAGGCGTTCAATAATGTTAAAAGTGCATTATGTAACTTTTCACCACCTGCTTTGATTTGACTCATCTATGATTATTGTGACAACAAAATAATTAGTTAATCTCTTTAAGTGTAAAATGAAGTACATTAGGTGAATCCTGGCTCTCTTGAGTTTTGGTGTACTTACTTTAGATTAGGGTTCTGTAATAAGTTATTTATAATACATTAATAAGCTGCATTTACAAGCATTTATCACATGATTATGGAAAAACATGTTTAAGCAGCTTATTCATGTTCTGTACATGCAGTTCATTAACACATGTATTTGGTTAGTGGTTTATTAACATTATAAGGCATTATAAGGGCATAAACTAATAACTAGTGATTTTTAACAAATTATAAATAGTTTACTAAGGAACCTTAATCTAAAGCGTTAGCCTTACCTGTAGAGGTTCCATTGGGAGTGTGTTGTTGCAACAGCAGGTTCTCTCTATTGCCACACTTAATAAATGTAAGGCTTGATTTGCTGTCCATGTAGATGCAGAAATCCACTGCTCTCATCAGTCTGGAGCTTTGTAGATCTGGTAAAAGGCTTTGGCTTTCTTCTGCCGTGGATCATTTGTTGATCCCGGTGTACAAAAATTATCCACAATCTTTGAAACTCTGATAAAGTTAATTACGGCCGGCGCGGTTAGTTTCTGTGAATTCTACGCCACAGTCCCTGCAGTGTGGAGTTAGCCTTGTGTGACAGGTTTGAGGGTTATTGTAAGTTGTACATTTACTTTTTTGAGTATCTTGGACCATAAACCTAAAACAAAAAATGTCATGGTTATTATTGACAAAATGCGACTAGTAGACCATTTATTTGCCTGAAACCCATATGAAGGGGTACTCTGAGTGTGAGACAAAGCTTAAAGTGTACTCCAGCTTAACAAGGTTGAGAACCAATAAAACCAGGAAGTTAAAGGGATAAACGTAAAGGGAAAGTATTAACTTATTTATTACAAGAACTTGGCACAGCAGTGATGGTTTTTTTTTTTTCCACAAAAGACAAGGGCTACACATCCAACAACAAGCAGAAATATTAAGGTTAAAGTACACGTGAATGTCCCTGCAGGGAAATTTGTCCTCTGCATTTGACCCATCCTCCAATGACACTGGGGCATCTCGTCAGTGGGCGCCACAGTGCAGCACCCGGAGACCATCTCTAGACCTTTGTGCTAGTCTTGGTCAGGATCACAGCCTTTTTACCTTTGGTTAATGGAGGAAACCGGAGC
Organism: Rhinogobius similis; assembly: GCA_019453435.1. Lineage (NCBI taxonomy): Eukaryota > Metazoa > Chordata > Actinopteri > Gobiiformes > Gobiidae > Rhinogobius > Rhinogobius similis. The sequence continues at coordinate 5,951,130 of CM033621.1, read as the reverse complement.
ACCCAGGAAACCCACCCAGACACAGGAGGAACATGCAAACCTGCTTGTGAGGTGAGAGTGCTAGCCGCTCCACCACCATACGGGGCAGGTTAGTGAGAGCAGACAAATTGAAAAAATATGTATACATAAATTAGAAATGAGCATTAATTATATTTAATGTAATATTTTAATTAAAACTCTGTCGTACACGCACAAGCAGGTGTAGCATCTGAACAGTGAGAACAAGCAGGCTGCTGGGGCACTAGCAATGGAATTCCTGTAGTCAATGTACACATAGCACCTTTATAGCCTGAATTGTGTCTGAGTCCAGTCTTGAGTCCCAGAAGTAACTTGGAAAACGAGTCACTGGACTGGACTCGTGTGCTGCATCTCTGGTGTGACAGCCCAATCACAAGCCCCTTATATTATAACAAGTGTCAGACAGTTTGTCTACATCTACATTTTCATACTTTGGCAAATATCACATGGATTTGCTCATCCTGCACCTTTTATCTCCACTCCAACTACTTACCATTCAATCATTGTGCATAATGAATCTTCCATTGTTCACTGAGAAGAAATGGGCCGTAGTCCGTGTAACCCAGTCACGCACGCACAAACCAAACAAAACATGAAATCTAACTAGGCCTAAAAACAGCCGAGCCCTGGGTAAATGGGAGCTCACGCCTAAGCAGCTCACTTTCTCTTCTGTGACCTGTAAACAAGCTAGAACTGTCAGAACAATGTCCAAGCACACACGGCCATTCTCCCCAAAACCACTGAGTCACCAGCACACTGGGAGGATGCCCCACCGAAGAGAAGGGCAGAGGGGGAGGACGGGAATTCATTTGAATTCAGAATGTTAAAGGGAACAATATAACACGCAATCACAACTGAACCCTGGCTGCAATCCAAAGACCTCTTACTGGCAATCAAAGTCCTTAAAGTGCAGATGACAGGGACTCGAGTTTCTCCAATTATGACTGGGTAAGATAAAACCTGTGGTAAATCTTTATCATAGTTTTACATCAGTCAATTGGCAGTTTGTGAAATAAATGAACAAATAAAAGTCATCAGTAAGTGACATTCTAAAATGCAGAGAAAATTTACACACAACTGACACATTTTTCTGATAGTTTACACAATCATTTAACAAAATAAAGATGTTATCAGGTATTAATATTTGTCAAATCATAAATATTATGTAACTTATTTGGATTTTAGCCCTTGTTTACAGTATGGTTGCTAGGTAACAGGCGTGGAATAACCTCTACCCCACATCTGCTGCTCATGTCCCACCTGGAAGTAACATTATAAACAACACTAAACTTGTCAAACTGGGAGAAAATAGGCAACATTTTTTTGTAAAATCTTGAATGTAATAATAATGTTCACTTTGCTTTAGAGAAATATGCAGTCTAGACTGTCATGTGCACAGCCAAAACCGGATGTGCGTCATCGTCTGCCACGATAAGCACTGTCTGAATAGTCTAGCAAGCAATGAGGCATCCCACAATCCAGTGCGCTTGCCCCTTACAGCTGAACTCTGCACGGTAGGTTTTAATGAAGTACTGCCTCAGACATTATATAACACAATTATCTGCATAAACCAACCACTTTATAAAAATATGAGCCACAGCACCTTCACCGGCTTTGTACATCATTTTGTACATCACATCGCAGCATCTGTTTAAATCTATAGAAATTAGAAGGTTAAATAAAGGTCAATAAATACATAATACATAAATGAAAGTTAAAGCCAGGTAGCACAGAGCTCATGTGTTCCGCTGCTGACAGACTAAAGCAGTGTTTTTAATCTTTTTTGAGTTGTGGCACACATTTTGGGTTTAAAAGCGACCACGGCACGCCACCTACCACCAAAACGTTACCAAATCAGGCCATTTAGTTTAAAATATTGTATATCGGCCAGGACTCCCTTGTAAAAGAGGTTTTTAATCTCAATGGGACTTTCCTGGTTAAATAAAGGTTAAAATAATAATAATAATATAATATTATATATATATTTATATATTTATATATATATATATATATATATATATATATATATATATATATATATATATAATGAGGCGAATAATGTCTGTGGTACTGTCTAGTTCTTTACATTTTTGTAATAGTGATGGTTTTGCCTTCTTTTTTGGTGAAAATTGTACTCAGGACACTCCAAAAAGGTATATAAGTTCATTAATTCGCATTTGTGAATCTGTTAACTCAAACTGGACATTTTCTCAAGGCACACCTGGCAAAACCTCAGGGCACACTAGTGTTCCCCGGCACACTGGTTGAAAATCAAGGCTCTAAAGGACAGGACAGTGTTTGGTGGGTACTTGCTCTCTCTGTCACAGAGGCTGTGCTGCTCATGGAGAGTCTGGAGAATATTTAGCCTGTCCTGTTCTGTGCATGTGCTTATTTTGCTCAAGCTACTGCAGTGTAAAATGTTGAAAATATAATGTAATGCTCCACTGGTGCAAACAAAAGCACAATGTCTTCCTTTAAGCAATACGGTTACCTGAACTTAGCAAATGAAACCTTATACGGCATTTTTTGCATCCAAGTTACACTTTTTTTCTTTCTTTTTATGTGTCTGTGGAGAAAAGAAAGTTTAAAAAGAAAAGAAAGTTTTCATTGGGCATCTCTGCTAATGCTGCCCTTGCAACTCAGCCCAGCACGGATTACCTTTACATTACAAATAAATTATTATATTTTACCAACTCTTGTAAAAAGCATTTGAATGGTTAAAATCTATGGCATCTGTGGATCATTATGTTATATTTAGGACATCTTAACTCACGCTATTGATCTGAAAGCGTTCAATATAAAAAAAAAAGTCCCGTCTGAATCCCGTGTGTGTCACTGTTGAAAATAAAATAAAACTGCAGAACAAAGTAAGTACAGGCAGTGGGCGGGTGTCGAGGGAAACTGGAGTCTTGTCACAGGAGAATAAAGATTACTCAAACGTGCATGAATCACTCAAAGTACAATTAGTCAAATGAGAAAAGAAAACTATTTTAATATTGTTAAAAGCATCTAAAAGTCAGTTTGACATAGGAGGTCTCATTAAAAAGACAGCAATAAAGTACAATACCACCTGAATGCGCTGAAATAATCACTTTTACACTTTTTATTGTTCTTTCTCCTTAACTCGTTTGCCCTTTATCCCGAACAATTTGCCTGTTAATCAGAGGCTCCTCAATAGCACCAGGCTTACCCACCATTTGTTTTCATAAACTTGGCATTGCCCAGTGATAATTTTAGCTCACGAGCTCAACAAAAAGCTGAACAGATGGCAGTAAATTTAAGATCTATATTATGTCACCAAACCCTCCCAAACTACAGCCGTTTTCTGCAGCTACACCCAGCAAATGTTGTAAATGTGCATAACTCTGTACGTCTGGACCACGGCAGCGCATTAGCAGTCGATCTCTGGCCAAACATGAGTTGAATTGTGCAGTGAGGGAGCGGCCAGCGCAGATTGTTAGATGCATTGTTTCGGAGCCATATCGGATAATATGATGTGAGCTTGATAAAACGGCCCAATCAGCCTCTAATGCAGCTATTATGACGCGTCTGGCACCAGGCGTGGAATGGACCGAAATGAACTAGGACGGCCAGGAGTCCAGCAAACTTGCGACCAATAATGAGAGATTCTCTTTGTCTCGCTGTGACTTTGTTGAACTCGCTGAAGAAAACATAAGCATAAGTGTAGGTACGCTGTAATAAACAAGGTTTGTGCGGGTGCTAGAAATCCTTGAAAACGCTTTGATTTTACTGAATTTTGGGAAAAGTGCTTGAAAATGCTTGAAATTTAAACCTGCCAAGCTGTATCCTCTGCATTACAGTAAAGAGCGTTAATAGTCTTCAGTTTGATCTAAAATTGCGTATAACAACCTTCCACATTACAGAATTGAGTGCTAATTTGTGCCACTTTCTAAAATGCCCCAAAACACAGGAAATTGTTTAGGATTTGCCTAAAATTTCCAACAAAGCCCACTTCACCAAGCCTTGTGATTTTGATCACATTCTCAAGTTCATATTGGGGAAGAAACATATCTCATTCAAATTCAGTTAGAAGATACATTTGCTTACATTGGTTTGTCCTGATTGCAGGAAATACGGCGGTGCATTGGGGCCGAGTTAACTATAAACGTACTGGAAAAAACCTGCAAGTCTTGACAGTGCTTGAAATGTATCTTTGAAAAGGTGTAAAAACCCTTAATAAAATAATTAAATCAAGCCTGGTAAAATCGAAGAGAGGAGCCTCATTGATACCAGACAACAAAGTGGCGAGTGTTTTGCGGTCAAGATGGAGACATGCGGAAGTTCGAAAGTCACTGGAAGTCGAACCATCTTGATTTTCAAAAGTCCAGACGATGACCTTTGAAACCCTTCTACGATGGAACACTCCTAGACGAATGAGGGATTACACCGATTAATGGAGGTTGTTGACATGCTATTTCCCAGGAAAAGACAAAGTGTTGACTTGAACTGAAAATCACTTTGTTAGTTGGTGCGGTGTTTTTCAACTTTTTTTGAGCTACGGCACACTTCATTGGTTGAAAATATTCCGTGGCACACCAAAAACTGAGTTGGTTTAATCCCTCATTCGTCCATGAGTGGTGAAAGAACTTGTTTCAAAGGACACTGTTTTTGTAATCAAGAAGTTTTGACTACCACCTAGAAGTTATTTTCAATCTAAAGCTAGCAGCATGAGAAGTTAGAACGCTAAATTATTACCAAATTGCAAAACAATGACATGCAGTGGAACATTCCAAGCAAAACAAACCCATTTCCCACGTCTATCCATTTCCCAGACCCACTCTTACTTCTTGTACCGTTGCATTTCGAGAACAAAATTGGTAGAGACATTCTCATATATATTTACTACTAGAATGATTTATTGCGGGCTAATGATAAAATACGATCCGCATCAACTTAATCATTCCTCTTGTGACGGCTCATACATAATTTCAGACGGATGAAAGCATGTGGTTTTGAACAGCCGTCAACACTAATGTACACAAATGACATGATGTAAGTGGGTTCAACTGCTCCATTAGCTCCTGCTTCATTTCGCACTGCATTGGCTTCAGACAGAAGCACTGGATTTCCTCTGGTGTTAGATCTACCACATGTTTATTATGCTCAAAGCCTCCAGATTTCCTTGTGACTGACCAATCACATTAAATTATTTGCAGGACCAACCGAATATGAAATTGCAAATTGTATTTATATTTGCACTGAGATTTCAGTCACACTGGTCAAAAATAATCAAGATGGGATGACTTTAAAGGTCACATATTCTGCTACAGTCACTTTTTTGAGCTTTAAACCAAGTTCTAACAATGTTTCATCATCAAAAACATAGCTGAAGTAGCATTCAGTTGCATTCACACTGTTTTGAGGAATGTTTAGTAGGAAATCTTCCCCCTCCGAGCACCAAACACACGTCCTGCAAACTCTTTCTGTCCGGGACGTATTTTCAGATCATCTACATCACTTATCTGAGAATATTCCGCTGTTTCATGTCCTTAAATCATCGCTAAACTCATTCTGAGCATTTCTGCCTCTAAACACACAATCACTGCTGCAGCAAATCTGCATCATAACATTTTTTCAGCGCTAACTTCACTAGATTGTATATATAGCGCTGGTGCCATCTGCTGGCTGGATGCACTCAGTAAGTTTAATTTCATACTGGCTCATAACGCCTGTCATAGAATCAAATTTAAGGTATTCAAGAGCATGTTTAAAGGCAATAATATGAAAAATGCAGAATATTTTTCCTTTAAGGTTTGTTGTCCTCATCTTTCAATTACACAGCATCATAGTATGTGGAGAGGTTTTGATGAATAAAAGTTTAAAATAACAGGAAGTAGTGCCTCTGTCATGTCACCAATAGTACCACTGAAAATACTTGGACAAGATACAGCCACTAACACATTTTTCTGACATCATTCAACAAAATAAAGGTGTTGTCAGGTGTCGATGTAAACCCTCATTCGTCCAGGGGTGGTTCATCGTAAAAGGGTTTCAGGGATTGTCAACCGGACGCTGTTTGAAGATCGAGACATTTCGACTTTTATCCAAAAGTCATTGTCAATCAGAGAGCTGGTATGGGAACTCAGGCTTATATGCTACTAGTAGCAAGTAGTGAGAGTCCTGCCCCCAGGGAGGAGTCACTGAACGCCTGTCTTTGTTTGGAAAATTGTTTGTCTAGTGTCACCTGAAACTCGATAATTGGCCTGCCTTTGTCTTTCTTGACAAACTGCCTTTGTCAAGAAACGCCAATCAAGAAACGCCAACCGGTTGAAACAACTTTTACAGACAGATCCATGGCTGTGCTATGGGCTCTCCGGTCTCCCTGATCGTAGCCAACCTGTATATGGAACACTTTGAGAAGAAGGCTCTGACCTCCTTCCTGGGCACACCTCCTAGCCTCTGGCTGCGTTACGTGGATGATACCTTTGTGATAATCAAGAAACAAGAGCTGGAAACGTTCTCCGAGCATATCAATGGGTTGGATGTATACATCAAGTTCAGCCGAGAAGATGCTAAGGACAACCGGTTGGCGTTTCTTGATTGCTCCACAATCAGAGGGGAGAAAGGCAGCTATCAGACAGAAGTATACAGGAAACCCACCCACACAGATCAGTGCTTATTGTTCGGTTCTAACCACCCACTGCAGCACAAGTTGGGTGTGACCAGGACACTACAACACAGAGCCCATGAAGTACCCACCAGCGCAGAGGGGAGAAAGAAGGAGGAAGAACACGTCCAACGTGCCCTCTCAGCTTGTGGTTATCCCAACTGGGCCTTTAACAAAGTCAGAAGAGCCAAGAAACAGGACAGAAAGGATAAGACCCCCAGCAGAGGGGGGTCTCTATCCCTTATGTCTCGGGCCTGTCTGAGAAGTTTCAAAGGATTTTTAGACAACACGACATCCCTGTTTATTTCAAACCAGGCAACACACTTAAACAGAAACTGGTCCATCCGAAAGACAAGATGCCGACAGAGAAACAGAGCAATGTAGTTTATTCGATAGAGTGCAGTGAGGACAGTTGTAAAGAACATTACATAGGAGAGACCAAACAGCCACTTCATAAGAGGCTGTACCAACACAGAAGATCTACCTCCACGGGACAGCAAAGTGCAGTCCATCTGCACCTAAAAGCTACAAATCACTCGTTTGAGGACAGTGAGGTGAAGATATTGAGCAGAGAAAAGAACTGGTTTGAAAGTGGAGTAAAGGAAGCTATTTTTTGTTAAAAGAGAGAATCCTTCTCTAAACAGGAATAGGGGCTTAAGATTTAATTTGGCTAAGATTTATGACAGCCTCCTAACACCCTGGTCCAAATCAATAGACCAGTCAAATGCTAATGAGGTCATCAGCCGTGACTTTTGGATAAAAGTCGAAACGTCTCGATCTTCAAACAGTGTCTGGATGACAACCCCTGAAACCCTTTCTACGGTGTTGTCAGGTGTTATTTATTGTCAATTCCTGACTAATGTGTAATTTATATGGATTTTGGCCCTTGTTTACAGAGGCGATCCTGTTCAGAATATGAATGTTAGTTTTACATATTTTGTGCAATAAAAACGCCTGTAAGTGAATAAATGAGAGACTTCAGGCAGCAGGTTATTATATATGGAGACAAGCGAGTGATTTAATGCCAAAGCCAATTTACCATTCATTCTTTAACACCAAATGAGAAGAGTTGTTGTCAAACTGGCTGTTCAGGCTGTTCCGATATGGATACCTGGTGAATGAATTTCTACTCATTACTAGTATTATGGCGTTTAAAGCATCATTTAAAACATGATTTGTTAATTTTGTTTATTTTTCAATTCAGGTAAAGGAGATCTTTTCCTGGTTGTTAGTTGTTAGGAGTCTGGTTTTAAAGGGACAATATTCTGCATTTTTCATATTGTTATTAGCCTTTAAACACGCTCTTGAGTGCCTTAAACTTGCCATCTCATGTTTAGAAACAAAAAAAAAAGTTTATTATGGACTAAATGAAAGGAGTTCTCTGGTGTCTGCAATGACACTTACTGAGTGTGTCCAGCCAGCAGATGGCGCCTAGTGCTTACACAATTTAGTTATGTTAGCACTTTAAGACAACGACGTTCAACTTAGCAGTAGCAGTGATCGTGTTTAGACGGCAGAAATGCTCAGAACAAGTCTGCCCATGATTTAAGGACTTAAAACTGCAGAAGATTCTTGGATAAGTGATGTAGATGATCTGAAAATCGTCACTGATCGAGGGAGTTCTACAGGAGGTGTGTTTGACCCCTGGAGGGGGAAGGATTTTCTAATAAACATTCCTCAAAACAGCATGAATCCAGTTGAATGAAACTTTAGGGTTGTTTTTGATGACAGAATACTGTTTGCACATGGTTAAAAGCTCAAAAAAGTGATGCAGTGTGGCAGAATATGTGTCCTTTAACTTTGGTCACAGAGGTTAAACAGAATGAGACATCATATTTTGGTTTCACAATCAGGAAAATCATGCACAGACAAAGGGAGAATATGCAAACTCCGAGCTGAAAGGCCCCATCTGGTCCAGGAACACAGTGCTATAAGATATAATGTTGCCTCTGCTTTTGCTTGTGACGTTCAGCTGCAGATGGTTTATTGAGTCATTTGTCTTCATGATGCATACATAAAATACATGTGGCAGCATAGGCGTCTGCATGTAATATATCTATATAAGAATATAAAAGTCCCTCTCTTTGTTCTCTGTCTAGAGTACTTCAGTCTGTGGTTAGGTGTATTTACGTCTGAGCTCTGCTGGATGCAATATTCCATATATTGTAGCCACTAATGCTCATGTTATTATCTTTTGTTTTTGTTTTTTTTCAGTTTTTGTAAACGACACACAAAAGACCACAGAATAAAAACGATATACAGAAGGCAGACAAACCGATACACACGGTTACTCCTCCTGGCCCAAAGTCCTCCTTCCAATCCAGTCAGAATGCAACCTTCTCCATCCCCCAAATATCAACCATATTGTCGGCCCAGTCCCATGGCTCAGCCCGCGTCAATCATCCCTCGCCACAGCTCTCTTCCCCACAGCCAGAGGTATGCTCCAAAGGCATCCATTTACTGAGTCCATAGGAGTCCTGAGGCCCAAACACATAGTTACGGAATCAAGCAAATGTCGTAAACAATCTCAAACTAACATCCCTGAACAATAGGACAGTCCCAAAACACATCTCTTTGTCCTGCCAGTCACCTCTTCAGGATGGGGCCTTGGAGCTGGGGTCCGAATGTATCATAGTATCTGTCACCTGTCAAGGGTACGCATCAACACGGGTCTAAAATGAATTGAAAGAAAAATATTATGCATTTTTGTTGATTATCTTAAATTTGCAATCTCATATTTTGAAATGATTTTTTTTTCTTTTTATTCATTAAAGGGAAAATATTCTGCATTTTTCATATTGTTGTTAACCTTTAAACATGCTCTTCAGTGCCTTAAATTTGCCATCTCATGTTTTGAAACAAAAAAGTTTCTTTTCTAAAAGGAATTGATTGCACTTATCACTGACATGCACTGAGTGCATTCAGCCACTAGATGGTGCCTCCCTGGACAGCAATAAAACGAGGTTTAGCTGAGCAGCAGCAGCTAATGTGTTTAGATGGTAGAAATGCTCAGAGCGAATCTGGCAACGATTTAAGAACTTAAAATAGCGGAAGATTTGCCGATAAGTGACGTATGAAGTCTGAAAATGACGTTCCAGGTAGAAGGAGTTCAGCATAAAGTGTGTTGGATGCACAGAGGGGGGAGGGTATTTAAATGACTAGTATTCCTCAAAACGCAGTGAATGCAGCTGAATGCTACTTCAGGTATGTTTTTGATGATGGAACATTGTTAGAACATGATTAAAAGCTCAACAATGTCACTGTAGCAGAATATGTTCCCTTTAAATGACAGGATGTTTCAGCCTGAATGCAATGACACTTACTGAGTACATTCAGCCGATAGATGGCGCCTAGTGCTTACACAATTTAGTGAAGTTGTCAGTCAACAAACGCTATGATGCGGCTAGCAGTAGCAGTGAACGTGTCTAGATGGTAGAAATGCTCAGAACGAGTCTGGCGATAATTTAAGGACTTAAAACAGCAGAAGATTGAAATCTGAAAATACATCCCGGATCGAGGGAGCTCGGCAGGAAGTGTTTTTGACTCGGAGGGGGGAGGATTTTCTAATGAACATTCCTCAAAACAGCGTGAATGCAGCTGAATGCTACTTCAGGTATGTTTTTGATGATGGAACATTGTTTGAACATGGTTAAAAGTTTAATTAAGTTACAGTAGCAGAATATGTGTCCTTTAAGTTCTACCTGTAACAGTGCAGTGTGGTTTTTTATTTAATAAAGTATAGCTAATTCGATCTTCCAATCTAAAACCTACAGGCTGGGCAGTCGGTTGAGTCGAGAGTTGAGAGCTGTCCTGGCTCCTGTCCTCTGACCTCCATCATATACATAGGTCTAGCTCGCTGCAGGTTGTGTTATGGGTTGGTCTAATTCATCTGTGCATTTGTAGGCCTATATGGACGTTTGGATTATCAACTGTATTTGTACTAGGATATACAGACTTGTAATGTGGGCTTGTGTACAAATGTTGAACTGAAATGCAAAAGCACCTATCATGCCACAAACAAACAGTGCTCTTCATGTGCTGGGGCTTCTACTGTCTCATTGCCTCTTATTAAAGCTCACTGTAAATACTCTGGGACTCGTGCACTTTGCACTAATTGGCAGCAGCAGAATTCAAACTTCACTGAAGAAAAAGTGTACATTTCCACATGTCTGTAATTATAATGAGCCACTCCAAAGTAAACAGGGCATAGACTCTAAACACTGTCCCAGATGCTCCTGGATTTGTTTTGACCAAAGACATCTTTTGCAGCACTGAGCACACTGAGTACTAACAGAGCTGGTCTGTTAGACAATAGCCTTAATGCAAAATAGTCACTTCACTTTCCTCTATTACCAGTGAGACATATGTATACTAGGGCTGGGAATCACAGGGTCCCTCGTGATTAGATACGATACACTCCTCACGATACAATATTATCACAATATTGCAATACTTGCCATAATTGGTATATTGCTCCTTATATTCTACTAATACTAATACTAATACTAATACTTTGCTAATTTTCAAAGAACCCAATACTTTTTTAACATACATTACATTCATTCAACTATGACTTGCACAAACTTAGAATGAAATACACCACATTTTAATCCCAAAGCAGTGAATATGTCAAAGATTTTGCAAAAAAACTCTCCTTTTTCTAAACAAGCAAACAAACTGTACTACTGTCACAAAATAGTTTGGTAAATTATACTATAAAGGACTGATGGCCATACACCGATATTGATATTTCAGCATACCCATAATGTATATATAACTGTATACAACATCACATATACTGTATGTATATATAACTGTATACAACATGTGTACAACTGTTGCTACAACCTGGATCTTTCATGCCAGTGATGTAGGACTCAAGACTAACGTGGAAAAACAGAGTTGGGTCGATCAGAGCTCCTCTCAGGGACGGTCTTGGACACAGCCCCGACCCGTCAGTCTGGGCTTTATCCTGCAGGTGTAGGAGAGAGGCACGGGCAGCACATGTAGCACACATTTTATCATTATCACTATTTCAAGAGTGTGCCACAGTGTAAATACTACCTCCTCCTCCTCACACTCAGACCAGAGGATGGTCTGAGTGTGTCTGTGTGTGTCCTGTCTGTCCTCTGCACCACAGCTGTCCACATCAGTGACCCACGGGAATATTTATCTCTCCAGGATTTATCTGAAGCTTTATTTCATACTCGTTCACAAGACGCGACAGCGCAAGCCCCGACGCCTCATTAACTTCTTTCAAAACTTTGTGGAGTTCTCTGCAGACTGCTTCATGTTACTCATTTGAAAAGCAGCTTTAGTTGAAAATATTCTAAAACTCTCCTTGGGCTTGGGCTTTTATTCCTCAGTCTGTCTAGGAGCTAAAAGCCTCATGCTGCTAACACTGAGCTAAACTGGTCTAGAGCTGTTAGTATTGCCACCTGCTTTAAAGGGCCTCTGACAGGTTGGATTATTCATTTAAATAAAATGCACTTAAGATGAATACATTTCAAATTCTGCTAAAATCTTTACAAATATTAGCCCAGTTTAGCTACTTTTTTTTTAGGTTTTTAATTTTACTTCCTGGTTGTAAATGATGACATCACACTGGGAAATTACTAAGAAACAATCCTGTAAACTGGGCCAAAACTCACAGATTTTTTTATTTCACAAAGATAAATATATGTGAACACCTTTATTCAGTTCATGTTTAAAGAGTCAAAAAAGTAGTTTCTTTTGTGTAAATTATGCATAGCCTTTGTCTCACAGTGTGATGTCATCAATGTGTTCCTACTTCCTGTAATTTCCAACATATTTTTCAACTTTTCCCCACAAACAGCGACCTGCTTGGTGTAAAACTATAATTTATATTTACAAGAGGTATTAATACACTGATTAAAGTCATAATTAAAGAATCATCAGTCATTCTTCACCAGTTTTAGCCACGTCTTTGTCGTTTTTAGTCGCATTTAGCTGCATTGAGTCGCGTTTGTTGTTTGCAGGCGCATTTTTATCGCTTTTGAACAAATTTATGTTGCTCTTGGTTGCTCTTTTTTGTCGCTTGTTTCAGAATGTCTGTACAAATTCAAACAGTTTTTATCCAAATCAAAGCAAGATATTTTGTTGTTATATTGTTTGTGGAAGAAATTATTGCACTTCAAAAACGCTAACGCTAATTGCATCCATTAAAATTGCGATTTGGTTTAATTGTGCAGCTCTGGCCTTTAACTGTCATCTGCTCAGAGGCTTCAGAGGCTAAACAACAGGAGAAAAAGTGTGTTTGAACAGACAGCTGCATTAAAGACACAAACAGTGAATCAAAATACGACGATTTCACAAAAACAGCAGATTGTTACAGAGACAAACTCACGATTCCATTTTTATCACCGTATCACCCGGCCCTGGTGTGTTGTTCTGGTGTGACGGCGGTGAACAGTTGGGTCCTGCTGAAGTCTATGAAAGACTAAAGAGTGCGTCCAGTGAGTGACAGGCGCCTCCCCCTGACCTTTAGCGGAGAAGGCCCTGTCACGGCTCTTCTGCGCGCTCCACACAGAGGTTTCAGGACGTTCAGATGATTTCACACTACCTCCTCTGTCCGAGCTCAAGTCCTTCACCCCTCGTCTCAGGATTGTCCTCCGTCACGCTCGGACACGCTGTAGTGTTCAGGAAGTCTGCACAATCTTCTCACAGAACTGGATGAAAGTTCAGCGCTGATTGTGTTTAGCTGGCTTTGTCTGTCTGAGTCAAAAAACCAAAAGGCCTATCATCTAAACAGACATTTCTGAGTATGTATTGACCCTTTAAAATCCTACGTCATCAGAATGTTCAAAATTCCAGAATGGAGGCGACAGGAGACAAAATTAAGTAGAACAGAAACAACTGAACTGACACTGTATCTAAATTCTAAAAGCGTTGGGTCTTTGTAACATAAAATAAGCAACAATGTTGAAGTTTGTTTGCTTCTTTATCACACTAAAATTATAATTGTATTGCCTCAAAATTGTATTTGAGCTTCACAATAAAAGAATAATTTGCTGAGTATGTAATAAATGTAGAAACAAAATTAAAAACTATTGTGGGCTCAACATTTCTGTAAGTATTTTTCCAGGAAAATCTTAAAATCTAAATGTTTCCTTCTTAAAAATGCAAAATGTCGACTGGATTTGTCATATTTTGTGATATTCTGAGGTTAATCCATAGACTATACAGTTAAACCAAGAGGACAAAGTCAAAATGGCGTTGTATTTATCCCTATGGCGTGTGCTCATTGGCGGATGAAAGAAAAAAAAAGCTTGTTCACGTTGCTCGCACATGTTTACCGTGACATCATTTAATATAAAAACGGTCATTTCTGTGACTTTAGAAACAATTAAAAATAACATTTTTGTCTATTTTATTTAAATACTGAAAATAATTCAACATGCAATTTTACAAAAAGGCTGGGCCAAAGAGGCTGCAGTACCTCGCACAGCCACTAATCAATCTGGGACAGGACAGAGGGGGTGGGCCTTATCCAGTTCATTTAATACATCCATGCGTTAATCCCAGTTGCCTCCTTTCCGGAATTTAGAATGTTTTTGGTTTAAAGGGTCCATATTTGATGATTTCTGAGGACCAGTCACTTCGGTGTGGATCATGTCTCCCTTGTCAGATATCAGTCATTCTTGCCTAAATCTTACCGTATGCCTTTAAAGTGCGTATGACAGGTTTGACTATACAGTTAACATGATTATATTTAGGATTTTACACAACTATTTGCCTTTTTGTCAACAGTTTTACAGTTTTTGTAAAGTTTATAATGTTACATACTGGTTGAACATGGGCAACAAATATGATGTAGGCAGATTAAAAACTGTTGCCTGGTGACCATACTGTAAACAATCCGTATGAATTACATAATAAATAATAATTGACAATAAATAATTCTTAATGAGACCTTTGTTTTTGTTGAATGATGGTTTAAACTGGCAGAAAAATGTGTCAATTGCTGTAAATTGTCTCTGTATTTTCAATGGTACGTCACTTTTTGATGACATCACAGAGGGATTCTGTTTCAGAAATCAGCACTAATTCCTGTCATTTTAAACTTTTATGTTTAAAATGTTCTTTTATAAATTGCAACTTCACAAATGTAAAACTATGATAGATAGTTAACACAGGTGCTCTCCCATCAAACTATGTCAGAATTAGAAAAATATGGGAATTAGAAAAAGATGAGAACCTTCAAACAGACTCGAAGTCAGGCCTATTCAACTTTATTTTATCGAGGGCCAGATTTTTCTGATGGTTTTATCCTCGGGCTCGAAATGTGTCCAACGCTTTTGAAATACAAAAAATATATATAATAATAATAATAATAGCATTTTAAAAAGTAACACGAAAGACTTTAACATCTGCAGAAGTGAACCAGGTCTAAACCAGCACTAAACCAGGAATAAACCAGCACTAAACCAGGAATAAACCAGGACTAAACCAGGTCTAAACCAGGACAAAACCAGGTCTAAACCAGGTCTAAACTAGGACTAAACTAGGTCTAAACCAGGACTAAACCAGGAATAAACCAGGACTAAACTAGGTCTAAACCAGCACTAAACCAGGAATAAACCAGCACTAAACCAGGAATAAACCAGCACTAAACCAGGAATAAACCAGGACTAAACCAGGTCTAAACCAGGTCTAAACTAGGACTAAACTAGGTCTAAACCAGGACTAAACCAGGAATAAACCAGGACTAAACCAGGTCTAAACCAGGACAAAACCAGTTCTAAACCAGGACTAAACCAGCACTAAACCAGGAATAAACCAGGACAAAACCAGGTCTAAACCAGGTCTAAACTAGGACTAAACTAGGTCTAAACCAGGACTAAACCAGGAATAAACCAGGACTAAACCAGGTCTAAACAAGGACTAAACCAGGACTAAACCAGGTCTACACAAGGACTAAACCAGGTCTAAACCAATCAAGAGATAAATATTTTCTATATTTGTGGCAGATGGGTTGAGGGTTAGAGTATATCCCTTGGAGGGCCTGATTTGGCCCCCGGGCCTTAAATTGAATAGCCCTGGTGTAAGTGCTAATGACCCAGAGACCCCTTCACAGTGGGACATGTATGGAACACCTCTCCAGGGCAGTGTGCAGGAGGTCCAGCGCACAAACCCCCTGAGCTCCACTCTGAGCTCATCTGATGATCGAGCTCAACCCATCTCAGAGTTAGTTACTGGAGTTTTATTTCTCCATGTTTCCGTAACTAGTAAATCTCCCGTGTCAGCTCTCAAACTCCTGACACTGATCATTGTATTGTAGTCCATGATGATGGATGATGGATGATTTTAAACCCTACTTCTCTGCTCAAACTGCCCTCACTTCAAAGCTACAGAACTTTAGGGGTAGCAGTGACTATTCCGTTCTGATTGCTTCACTCTGCAGTATACCAGGAGGTGGTGCTCTTGTGCCATTTGCTGATGGATTGCATGCATTTTAGGAAGGCGATTTTACTTTTTTTTAAACTTCAAGGTTAAAGTAATCTATAGTGGTGATCAAAAATATTTGTATTAAAGTATGACAGATGCCATTTTTGTGTTGGTATTGGCCTTTAAACATGCTATTGAGCACCTCTGCTTCGGGAATCTCATATTTTACAACTTTTAGAAACGACAGCTAGCGTACTCCGACATGCTAATGTAAGTACGCAGTTGTAATGAGTGCAATTCAGGCAGAGTCTGATGATGATTTATGGACAGCCCAGGGGACCTCTGGAGCTCTACTTATGATCTGGGAAATTTTCTGAGGCTCAGATAAGAAGCAGAGGAGACGAGTAATGAAACTGGGAGAATGATGCTAAATAATGTACAACTGTATGTTTTTGTTGAGGGAGCAATGTCATATTTTGCAGTATACTCTGGATTATACTCAGTCACTCAGGACCTCAAGTGGGAGCCAACCATCAGCTCCATCATCAGTCAGGCCCAGCAGAGGATGTACTTCCTGCGGCAGCTCAGGAAAGACAAGCTGCAGCAGGTGATGGTGCAGTTCTACACGGCCATCATCGAGTCCATCCTCACCTCCTCCATCACCGTGTGGTACAGGAGCCACAGCCAGGGACAGACAGAGACTACAGCACATTGTGCCTCGGCTGAGAAGGTGATCGGCTGCAGCCTTCCATCTGTCCAGGACCTGTACGTCTCCAGGACTCGGGGACGAGCAGGTCGGATCACAGCTGACCCTTCTCACCTGGACACGGACTATTTAAGCCCCTCCCCTCGGGCAGGAGGCTACAGTCCATCCGGACCAGAACCTCCCGCCACAAGAACAGTTTCTGTCCCTCTGCCGTTGGACTCATGAACACTTTATAACACCTGCCACTTTAACAATATATTATACAACAACTGTCTATTTGCACTACCACATTTGCACATTGCACTGTCTGCCAACTGAACATTTCTGTATATAGTCTTAGTCTATCTTAGTCTGTTTTATTTTATTTTATTCTTAATCTTATGCATGCCACTTTTATATATTTTATTATATTTTATTCATTGTTTTATGTTGCACCTCACGCTGAAGCAAGTTCCTATGTTTGTGAATTTTGATCACTGACAATGGCAATAAACCGTTTCTGATTCTGATTCTGATACGTGCCCTAAAATGTCTGAACATAAGCCTGTAATCTTTATCTCAACCATTTTAACATCCTCCATTTCAGCTCATTAGAATCCTATTTTTCCTGTTCATAAAGTGCAGTTGTTGTGGTCTGTTAGCTCTAGTGTTGGTCCGGTGTGCGGGGCCTTTGTGCGGCCCTGCAGGCCCCTGACAGTCTGCTGATGACAGATAGGCTCGTCCCCGTTCTGCTCCACAAACTCTCCTCCTCACACTCACCTCCTCCTGCTCCACCCTGAGAGGCAGCCATTCTTCAACCATAACAGCCCCGCACCGTCAACAAGTCTGCACGCTTTATGCCCCGCTTATAAACACATAAATTGTCATCCTCGTGTGCTGGGATGGACAATTTTCAGCCAACTTTAGCCCCATGAAACGATGACAGGATTTGTGGGCAAAAAGCCAACACAAGGTACATCACAATCATTCTGATAATCAGCGCTCAAATTACCTTCAGTGCGCTGGCCAACTGATATCGGAGCTGTTCTTGTTTTCAGCCTGTTTCACAGCTTCTCTCCTCAGAGTACTCTGCATTCAGACACTTTTTCTAGACTTAAAGGTGCACCATGTAATTTTTGCTTGTCTCAATGTTACATAGAGTGGCATTAAAGGTTTCTAATGTTACAATTGCGCTGAACACATTGGACACCTCTGCTTTTGAGAGCAGACGCTGGAGACACATTAGAACTAGTTTAAAGGCTGCCTCTTGCTGTCTTTGAAATGATGGGCTGTAAGTAAAATGGTCACATTTTTATGAAGTGCTTTTCCACCTCCGAGGCACTCAAAACACTTAACATTCACACACCAGTGTACAGTGCAGACGCTGGGGGCAAGGCAGGTTAAGTGTCTTGCTTGCACGGTCAACCTGTGAGTCAGATGATCTGATCACTCAACCAAGGACCAAGAGCGGGATTCGAACCACCGATCTTCGGATCAGAAGACAATCTTTCTACCAACTGAGCTAGTGTCGCCCAGGAAATAAGCCAATGTGAGGACTAATTAGGGACAGTAACTAAACCTTCAAATACAAAATATTCTATCTTTTGATGGTTAAAAGTCCTAAAAATGCTATCCAAGAACAACAATGGCATTATGAAATGTATCACACATACCAGTGCAGGTGTATCCTTGAGTGAGTGTGGGTGTGATGACAGCTGGAGACACATGTGTAAGTGCTGGTCTTCTATAGAGGCCGTGTGTGGGCCCTGTAAACAGTGCATTACCGTCCACCCCTGCGCCATGGCAACAGTAAATGTCAACAGTCCATCACTGACAGAGAGGTAGGGGTAGGGCATCAGGGCCGTGGAGGTAAAAGAGTACAATCAGAATCAGAATCAGAATCAGAAATTGTTTATTGCCATTGTCAGTGAAATTCACAAACGTAGGAACTTGCTTCGGCGTAGGTGCAACATAAAGCAAAGGATAAAATATAAAAAATATATAAAAAGGCATGCATAAAATTAAGAATAAAATAGACTAAGATAGACTATATACAGAATGTACAGTTGGCAGATAGTGCAATGTGCAATGTGTTCACTTCAAAATCATATGTGGCTGTTGGAGGAGAGAACAGTCCAGTCTTCCACTGGACTGATCTCTCAGTCTTCTTGTGCACAAGAATATTAGACACATTTCCACATTTCATTTCAACAACCAGTACTTATATCCTTCTATACTGTTATGTTTGATTGGCAGAATTAAAAACTACACATGCTTCCTTTGTGTCACTCGTCCTCTGACACTGCCAGGGTTCTACTATTGCTGCTCCATGTCCTCCGTTCGTCTTATATTTGTGCTTTTCGGTCATCTTTAATAACATGTATGGTCCTAACACAGTTGTTTTCATGGTTTAGTGTTGTGTTACCTGTCGCCGTGTGTCAATGCTCTGATCGTGATCTGATGCAGGATGAGTTGGGCTCTTGCTTTGTAATTGTTTTGGTAGGTTTGGTACATTTGTTCTGGGACGGTACAAAATTGTACCCAATTTTAGAGATACAATTGCAGTTTGGCAGTTCTTAGCCTTTTATGGTTATCCGTAACCATTGCGCTTACACAATTTAGTTATGTTAGCACTTTAAGGTGTGATGTCAGAAATGCTGAGAGCAAGTCTGCTGACGATTTAATTCCCAGCGGCGTTGATGGTTTAGTATAATTTGACCATCTCCTCTGGCCTTGTCACACTCAGGTATGAACCTAAACTCAAGGAAGGCTACAGGTATGAAAATCTTTACCCCCCTTTTTGCATAATGGTTCATCAGTTTTATTTGTGCATGTCTCTGTAATCTTGCATTTATTTATCCTTACTCACCTGCCGAAGCTCAAACATGTGCCTCCCCCTCTTGATGTCATCATGTGGTGACGCTCCTCTGAGATTTTAAACTTCACTCACCTTCACCAGACTCACCCTGATCATTTCATTTCTCACATTATCTTTACTACACACAGCCTACCCACTTTGTCATTTGCTACTGTTTTATTAACTTTTCATTACATTTGTAATATTTTATTTATTATGTTATACAACTCGATATACCTATAATAAAGGAGTCCAAAAGTAGGTGAATAATTGAATATGAACAATGCATATTAAATCCCCTTTAAGATTAAATACACAGGCCTAAGGATTGCAGCAAATAAATCTTATATTTCCCAGATATGAAGCATTATTATTCAGGAAAACAAAGTGTTCCGATCTCTAGAGCTTCTACTCGATTGTTATGCTAATATCCAGGTGCAAAGGCAATTCTACACAGCGCTGATGCCTATCTGCTCTTCAAAAGCACACGCTGAAGTCGTCAGGATTTTATCACGTTGTTATACCGTTAATTAGTCATACAGTGTTTTAAAAGTGCCTGGAGCAAATATACCGAGTGTGCCTCCCGAGTCCCGGACCACCATTGTTGGCTTGGAAATGAGTGTTAATGTGTAATCTTTAGCTACGGCCATAACTGATGACATGTTGATTATGATTTCATTATTATGACTTATCTTGTCCTGGGCTCTGATCCACACGTTTTATAATCTTTACCCGTGTCCTTTTAGAGTCATGAGGAGTTAAGTGCATATGACATGTTAAACTACAAATGAACATATTTGTCCCCAGTTTGACAGTTTTTGTAAAGTTTAAAATGATTCTCCCTGTTGAACATGAGCAGCCAATATGATAACGGTCAGGGGTGTCGAAGAGTTTTTCACCGAAGGCCGCATTTTGAAATAGTTCCGGAGCAGAGGGCCACAGACGTGACAATGATGTGAATCATTCAAAATGTTGGATTTGACGTAGTAATGTAAGGTCTGTATGACATCAAAATGGTTGATATTTAGGTTATGATAGCTGTTTTTTTTTTTCTAACATTTGTAAGAAATACAACTTTTGGTTATTTGGGGCTAATTTAGAAGGAAACCTGGGGGCCAAAAAAAAAAAAAAAAAACGATCTGAGGGCTGCATTTGGCCCCTGGGCCATAGTTTGGACACTCCTGACATAGGTAGAGGGAAATCCACAACGGTTACCGAGCAACCATACTGTAAACAAGGGCCATATACATAACACTTTTATTTTGTCGAATGACTGTTTAAACTGTCAGAAAAATCAGCCAGTTGTTGTAAACTGTATTTTCATGTATTCATGAATATTTACCAGAGGTACTTTCCACCAAACTAAGTCAGATTTAGAAAACTTTAACAACCTTCACATAGACTTTAAGTACGGCAAATCATTCCCACACAAAGTTAAGACTCACACAGCACTCAAGCACAAGCAGAAAGTAAACATGGCTTAGTGGTTAGAGAATGTGCCCGCCAAACAGATGGTCAGCAGTTTGATTCCTGGACATGGCTTGGGAAAGAGACTTGTTATTGATAATTGTGTTGTGGTTGTAGATAGTGAGTGTTTGAGCAGAGCATGTGTGTGGCAGGGGGCGTGGCCAGCTCCTCCCCGTGATGCAGACGAGACTCACCTACCATCCATCCTCATCAACCTCAGTATTTCAGACCTATTATTCTGTCATGTTCTGTAGTCTTAAGAGTTTTCTGGATATTGACTGACCTTGAGTTTTGGATTTATACTTACTGTACCTGTCACTCCCATGAAATGAACTGGATAAGACCCACCCCCTCTGTCCTGAGCCAGATTGATTAGTGGCCGTGTGAGGTTTTGCAGCCTCTTGGGCCCAGACTTTTTGTATAATTGAACATTATAATTGCAGACATTACTCGATTATTTTCAGTATTTAAATGTTCTTTTTAACCGTTGCTAAAGTCACAGAAATTATCATTTTTATATTAAGTAACATCACAGTAAATGTGTGTGAGCCACGTGAATGAGCACATTGGACGATAAAGCACGTGGACATGGATAGACTAGTGATACTTAAGTTGTATTCCGTCGCTCAAACAGCTGTGAAACAGCAGTGGTTCATGAACCGTCTGAGTCATGTGACTGACAAGCTTCATGAAGCATATAGATCACGTGACAAGCGAGTTAAATCACGTTTCGTGTGTTGAAACACCTGCTTGAATTTGCCCATCCCTAATTGTCCCTGCTCCCTGTCTGCTCCTTTTCCTTAAACCTACCTCGGTCTCTTGACTCTGATTTGAGGTTCAGGCTGAAAACTACAAAAAAAAAAAAAAAAAACTTTTTGAGCTTTTAACCATCAAAAACATACCTGGAGTTATATTCTGTTCATTCACCCTTGTTTGAAGAATCCTGTTAGGTAAGTCCTCTTCTTCTGAGCTTCACAAAAACACTCAGACTTGAATTTCCCAGATCTCTGATGTCAATGGCAGAAATCCCTGGTCTCTTGTGCTGTTTTAAGTCCATAAATCCTCACTAGACTCGTTCTGAGCGTTTCTGCCTCAAATCATGTTCAGTCCAACTGTGTGCCAGCATTAGCATTTCGGGGCAAGCTAGCTTTAGTTCATTTCCCCAAGGTAATTCTCTCTGCTGCCAGGAGATGGAGGAACGCAATTCCAAGGAAACCTCTCACAGATATAAAGTAATGGTGCTTTCATATAGATTATTTGAAGTTCTAAACATGAGCAAATGCAAAACGTAAGCCAAAGCAAAGAAGAGCATGTGACAATACAAACGATACAGATGATGTCTCCTTTAAGACACCCGTTAGTGTTCATGACTGGAGCTGGTCGGATGGTTGGACTGCGTCAGTCTACCCCAGGGCAGCTGTGGCTACAATGTATGTAAAATGAATGAATAATGGCACACTTCCAGAGGTTTGTAAAGCACAGGTGCTTCTTCATCACTTTCAAAGTTGTTTTTGATTGATGGGACATTTTGACTTAAGGGTGCACTATTTAACCTTTCAGCCAAGTCCTCAGATGAACACTTCATCCACTGCTTGTGTGAATGTTTTGGCTGTTGTATCAGTGTGAGTCCTAAATTCCTCTTCCTTTATCAGTGTAACTCGGCTGACTGTACTGTGGACGTATAATTATATAAGTCATTGAGATTCTCCGCACCAGTCTCCTCAAGCGCCTGTGAGTGAGGAGTTTGAGCTCCTGTCTGACTAATTCTGCTCACTAATGCTGAGGGCTGATACCACTGTGGACTGTGAGAAATCAGCCTCTCCAAGCAGAGCCAGACAAACGAGGGATGAACCAGACGAGGGATAAGCGATTGGAAGAATGAAGCATGGGACGGACCAGAAGAACGAGGAACAGAGTCAAAAGAACGAGGAACAGAGTCAGAAGAACAATGAACAAACAGGGCCAGAAGAATGATGAACAGAGTAGGAAGAACGAGGAGCAATCAGAGTCGAAAGAATGAGGGAAAAGTAGAGTCAGAAGAACGAGGGACAAGCAGAGCTGGAGCAACGATGGACAGAGTCAGGGGAACAAGGGACGAGCAAAGCCGAAAGAACGAGGGATGGTCAGAAGACTGATAGAGCAGCAGAGATGGAAGAGCGAAGGACGCGCAAAGCCAGAAGAACAAGAGACGTGCAGAGCTGGAAGAAGAAGGAACAAGTCATGAGCAGAGCATGAAGAGCGAGGGATGGGGTGAAGGAGGAGAGAGAAGGGATGAGATGGATGGAGAGAAGGAGTGATTGTTGCCGAGAGAATCGGAGCAAAGCCCCTCTCTGCTGACAGGAGTCTCACTCTGAACCTAATCCCCTGCACACAACAGCATTACTATCACAGGAGCCAATATTGAACAGAAAAGAGTGGAGACGGTCCATCTGTGGGAGTGAACAACCCAGGAAACTACTGCACATATGTCCACTACTGTACATATGCTCTTTGGAATAATGTCTCTGTGGAGACGGGGGAGATCAACCACCACTGGTTTGGATCACTTCCCTTTGCGCTGGAAAAAATTATCTTTTTTTTTTTGTATTGATCTATCTCAATTGTATTTTGTCTCATAAGAAAACACTAAAAAATTGCTTTTTTTTTAGTATTCCTAGAAATAAAAAAAAATGCAGACCTTTATCAGTGTTATTTAACACAAATGCACTGTCAGATTTCTTTCTTTAAAGTCTTATCTCTGCTCCAAACCTTTTACTGACAGAGGATTGGCTTTAGACCTGTCAGCTACAAAGACTTGAACTGACTGAATCTCAATCTTAATCAAATGAATAACTGCACAGACACTCCTCATCTTCTCATAGTTGTGTTAGTGAAACACACATTGCCTCTCTGGGTACAGTGTGTGGTGTTTACAACATTAAGGGCGTATGAAGCCCCACATTTTGAATGTGCAGCATATAAATGAGCTCCATTTCAAATAATGGCATGGATTTATAATTTGCCTGACAAGCATCTCAAAAGGGGCATTCATGAATACACTCAGTTAAGCTTCAGCTGTAGCCACACCTGCCCTGGGGCTGACTCAAGGAAACTTGGACAGTCTGTGCCAACAGCCTGTACAGTCTCCACCAATCACTGGCTCGTGTGCAGTTTGGCCGGGTGTGCTAGTCCCTCCCCCGTTCTGTTCTTTCTGAGCTCACAAACACAGCAATACTTCCTCGTCAGCTGCGTTTGACCATTTATTCCACTCTGCGTTGCAGCTCGTGACAGCTCGGACAAAAGACTCTTGCTCTTTATGGAGACAGATTGTGGAGAATGCAGAGGACAGCAGTGGACATTAGACCGTCCACTCTGCCAGGGCCGGCTTAAGGTATACGGAGGCCCCGGGGCTGACAGATCCTGGAGGTCCCTCTCAAATGAGTTTATATACTGTGTATTAAAACTGCTCTACTAATGATGACCCAAGATAACTGTCATTACTTTCTGCTGTTTATATTCAGTTGTTTTAAATTGAAATGAATTTAAACTGTGATATGGATTCATGTTGTTAATGTTTGTAATTGAAAGTGTAAATAGTTCTAAATATCTAAGCGAAAGTGCTGTGAAATGTCCGTATATAGAGCTCCGCTGCAGCGGTGGGCCCTCTCACTGGGCCCCTGTGGGCCCCTGAGCTGCAGCCTAAGCTCTCGTCTCCCATAGGCAGAGCTGTATAATATTCCATACACTGTGGAGTCAGTGGCCCTTTACATAAAACATAGAGCCACATTAGCATACATTAGTCTATGAAAGTTATGCCTTATTATGGGATATTAATATTTATAAAGGTCATGTGCTGCTAAAGCTACTAAGTTAATCAATTATGAATTACGTCTGACAGGTGTAAAAATGACAGCTCAGTATTGATTGACATTAAAGCGTTGAATATTTATTTCGTTTTTAGTTAAGAATATTTAAGAGTGAAAATGTTAATGGCAATGGTAATAGTAATGTTAAATATGGAAACTAAATATTAAACTTGTAAAAATATTTGAAGTTTTGTCAGAAGTTGGACTTTATTGATCCCTGTTTGGTATTTCTCTTTCTGCATTTGACCCATCATTCAATGCGGCTGTGATGTCAGGTGCATCAGGGAGGAGACAAGAAGACACGGGACAACACGCACGGAAATGTTTTACACAACATTTTGCATTTTCTTTTTTTAAAGGTCTTTTTGGCCAGAAGGCTTTGTTAGACAAGACAGTTCCAGCGTGGAATGGGGAGTGAGGGGGGTGTAGACATTCTGCTTCTGGAGACTGGGAATCAAACCCACAACGCCGCAGTGGTAATACCTGCTGCCATTGCCCAGTCCTGGCAGACCTTGGAGTCTGGTCAGTACTTGGATGGGAGACCGCTGGAACACCAGGGGCCACAGGGGGGCGCTGGAGGAGGAAATATAGTTGTGTCCTTAGGCAAGACACTTCACCCACACTGCCTAGTATGAGAGCAGTGTGTGTGTGAATGGTTGGTGGTGGTTGGAGGGGGCGATGCCGCAGATTGGCAGCCTCGCTTCTGTTAGTCTGCCCCAGGGCAGCTGTGACTACAATAGTAGCTTAGCACCGTAAAGAGTGGAGTGAATGAATAATGCAATGTGAAGCGTCTTTGTGTGTCCTGAAAAGCTCTATAGAAGTATAATACATTATCATTATATAATAACTACACGTACAGCGCCCTTGAGCACTGCTTTAACATTTTCAATCTATTAATAACAGCCACAACAAAATGCCATTGTTTCATGACAGTTTTTCCTACTGTATCATCATGTAATTAGAGAAGGTAATTTGGTGGAAGTGTCTTGCCCAAGACACAAAAACAGGGACCAACTCAGGGAAGGTTTGAACAAGGCATACTTAACAGTTAACCCTCTTTCACTCACAATTTCCATTCTTTATAAAAGAAAATTAATATATTTCAACTTTTGATCACAGGTTTCTGGTTCTTGGTATATGGCAACATTTTTTATTACTTTTTTTTTAATGTCAATTATTAAGGCAATGGTCCCAACTTCTCATCATTCTGAAATCCATACCAAAAGAAAATTGAATTATGTCAATTGGACAAGTTTTAAAGGACAAATATTATGCAAATTCAACTTTATTGAGTTTTGAACTATGTTGTAACATTGTTCCGTCAACAAAAACTGGAGTTGTATTTAGCTTCATTCACGCTAGTTTAGAAAGTCCTCTCCCTTCTGAGGGTTAAAAACCCTCGAATTTCCTCGATGTGTGGCACTTTTTCAATTAGTGACATGGCTTTGAGAATCTGGTTTTAAGTCCATAAATCATTGTCAGACTCGCTCTGAGCATTTCTGCCATCTAATCACAATCATTACAACTGCGTCAACAAGATCGAACACTGCTAGCATTATATGCAATGTGTATTATAAAATGTGTGTAATTCCCTCTGCAGCCAGTAGATGGAGCCAAAGCAAAGTTAGTCTAGCGTCTCTCAAGGCGAGAAGGATCTGGCTTCAGCCAATGGGCAGCGCCATGTTGACTGGAGCTCCACTGGCTGGTTTAATACTCAACTATCAACCCCTATCAACAAACCCTAACCTTACCCAACTTAACCATGTAGCAATCGTTAATTAATAAATGATTCACATTTTATAAAAATAGATTTAGTTTTTAGCCACTGGATGTGATGAAGTGGAGCTCCACTCAGTGGCAAACCTCCTCCATACAGCGTCTGCAGCAGACGCTCTTGCTCAAGGCTGTGACAAAGTTATACTGTTCTTGTTGTTGTTATATTGTGTGGGTCTGCATGTCCACACAATATAACAACAACAAGAACAGTATAACTTTGTCAAAGCCTTGAGCAATAGATTTTTTAAATCTGAGTGCCTCAGATCTTGCTCTCTTTTTAATGCCTTATATTGTTCTTTGTTTAAAGGCCAATAACAGTACAAATAATGCATAACTAATCAAAGTAGCTTCTTCAGCCCTTCTGACAGGGATCTGGTGAGTCACTGCGCTAAATGTCTGGCTGAAGGAGGAGCTAACTACACTGAGAATAACACATCCAGTTGTTTATAGTAAGGATATCTGTTGTTAGTGAAGTTAATAGACAGAATTAATTTTATTTTGCAATAGAACCCACCTGGATGACCGAATGGTCAACATCTGAAAGCCATAGATAAAATGTAGTGACTTTATAGTGCACATACTATCAACTATCCCTGTCTGCTTCTGACTATTGCGTCATGCGTTGAGTCCGTGTCTGCCCTCCAAACAGACTCTAAATAGCTCCAGTCCGTGTAACCTGCGATTGACCCGCGGGTGCTTCCTGGTTCAGCCCCGCCCCTCCCGTCTGACCCCTGTGCAGCAGCTGCCATGTTTGTTTAGGCCGAGCACACATGTGTTGACGTGGACTATGTTCATGATGCTGGCACATGGCATTTCCCAAATATCCGGGGCCATACCGGAGCCCGCGTGGTCCTGGCCGCGCACGTGTCACTCTGGGTGCCTCTATTTTCAGTCCTGGACGTCCCCCATGTCTGCTGTGTACATGGGACTGTGGAGGTCATGTGGTTGTAATGAAAATAACAATTAAAGGTGCACTGTGTAACTTTTCTGCTTGTCCCTCTGGAAAGTTGATATTTAAAGGACACATTCTGCTACAGTGATTGAGCTTTTAACCATGTTCTAACAATGTCCCATCCATAGACCGTACTTATCAGTGGACCGCGTTAGAATGCTAGCCGCCGCGTTCCAAATAGGAAGCAGCTATGGAGGCGGTCCTGGCTCCATGAAGCCGAGCTGCCATTCACTTTCTATTGTGACACTGGTGCCCTTTACTCTCTAACTGTTTTGGTCAAAATCACCATCTTGGAACTAAAATATCAGTTTTGACACACTCTACATTATTCTGGTGTTTTTTTCTCATTAGGTTGTTCATAAATCAAGTTATTAGCAATAATAACTGACCAATCAGGTGCTTCCTTTTCCAGGGGCTGTTTTTGCTCGTGTTAGCAACAGGTTTGATTGACAGCTAGCGCCGCACGTTGCCACCATCTCCTCCCACCGAGGGGCGGAAATGGTTAACAACCTCGCTCTTGATTAGTCCGTGTGGTTGCCACGATACGCATTCGGATGTCCAAATTTGGAGTCTGGCTCCACTTTAGCCGCTATAACTGCTAGCCACAATGGGCTTCATTTGGCTGGAGCCAAATGCTATGGGTGAGTTTATGGGGTAAGTGGTGATAAGATATCTCTGTAGTCAAGTTTAAGTTGGCATTTGTCCTGATTGGGGCCTTGTTTGTACCTAAATCAGGATAAATATGACTTCAGTTTAGTCATGACTTCCATTCATTTTAATGTGTCACAGCTGTTTTTTACTCTCTGTTCAACAACGCAAGAGTTTATGAGTTATATTGTGCCAAAAAAAGACACAAAGACATGGAGATAAATAAAGTGGAACGGCCCAAATTTGTAAAGTTATCTAAGAATGTTAAGAATAGCTGTGGGCTAAATACTACCGTGATGCTAGCGCCGCCTGTTGCTGTATTTTAACATCTAACACCAGGTCGTCAACATCCTCCTTGAAGAGTCAGGAGTGACTCAACTGGCATTAGTTGAGATTTAACCCTTGTGCTCTCTCTTTGAGCAATGCACATTTGGTCAAAGAGCAATATACGTTTTCATATCAGGAAATGTGTTTTATTAAAAAATCTAGATGGGGTCAAACGGACTCGAAGATAGCGGGTTATATACACACTCAATTCACCAGGAAACATCTCAGAAAAGAAAAAAAGTTGACTTTCCCATTTAATCAACGAAGAGTTATCTATTGAAAACTGACAATGCGTGGGAATAATTGTGTATTTTAGCAGTTAGGGGTCATCATAAGCTTTCTTTATTTCTTATTACTTTATTTTCCCCAAAATACCACATGCATTGTTCTCAGTCTGATGTGTATTTCCTTTGATTTTGTCCATTTGTGTTGTACCTCCCTGTGTGGACGGGACACACCTGTATTGGAGCAGTGAAGGTGGACCAAGGGCAGCCTGTCCTGTCTCTGCCCGTGTGGGGAGTGTCCTGGAGCGGTCAGCAGGACACTGTCTGCCCCTGTCTGCTCCAGGACACTCTGCAGGGCTAAGCCATTTTTGGTGGACAAAAATATAAATAAAGCCGATGCAAAGGATTATGGGGATGCATAGGCTTTATAATAGTGACTTTTGTTGTGTCAAACTTATCATCACGGCCTTCATAACAGAGGTGCGTATTAAGATACATTTACTCAAGTGCGTGTATTTTATTTTACTTATTTAAGAAAAAGGGGAACAGTGCTAATGAACAAATCCAAGATGGCGCCGCTGACGGATGCCCTGGCGTTTTGGTGCGCTCTATGTTGTTTGTTTTTGTGCGTTAATCGTGTGTCCGCGTGCTCTTACACCCGTGAAGAGCTCTTAAACATCAAAACTTCTGCCCCCACGGACTTATTTCCAGTTTTTTTAGTGTCTGCTGCAGACTTAGCGCTAGTTTTGGCCAAAAGAGTGAGACGCCGCAGAAGAGGAAAGCGCGCGGGGGCTCTCGTGCGCCTTCGGAAACGCGGCGCGCGTAGACGCTTCTTACCTGGGATTTTCCTCTCCAACGTCCGCTCACTCAGCAACAAGATGGACGAACTGGCGCTGCTGATGAAGAGGAACAGAGACTTTTCTTCGTCTTCTGTTTTGTGTTTCACGGAGACGTGGCTCAGCGAGTCGATCCCGGACTGCGCGCTCCATTTGGAGGGATTCCAGCTCCTCCGCGCCGACAGACAAAGGGATCTCTCCGGGGGAAAAACAAAAGGCGGTGGAGTCTGTTTCTTCATCAACAACGCTTGGTGCTCCGATGTGACTGTGATCTCCAAACTCTGCTCTCCTGATCTGGAATATCTCTTCATTAACTGTAAACCATTCTACTCTCCACGTGAGTTTGCTTCATTCATTCTCGCCGCTGTTTACATCCCGCCTTGCGCGAACGTACACGAGGCACAGCGCGTGTTAGCGGAGCGGGTTTTGAATACGGAGCAGGACTTCCCGGACTCCTTGTTGATCATCCTCGGGGATTTTAACAAGGGTAATCTCAGCCAGGAACTACCAAAGTACAGACAGTTTATTAAATGCCCGACCAGAGAGCAGAACACGCTGGATCATTGTTACACTACAGTGAGTGGGTCCTTCCGCGCGGTTCCTCGCGCTGCCCTAGGGCTCTCAGATCACGCCATGATCCACCTGATCCCCACGTACAGACAGAGGCTGAAGCTCTCCAAACCTGTAGTGAGGACTTCTAAGAAGTGGACCAGCGAGGCAGTGGATGAACTACGCGCGTGTTTGGACATTACAGACTGGGATGTGTTCAAAACTGCCACGGATGGTTTGGATGAGTACACAGACACTGTGACGTCATACATCCAGTTCTGTGAGGACAGTATCATCCCCACACGCACCAGGGTGATTTATAACAACGACAAGCCCTGGTTCACACCCAAACTGAGGCAGCTCAGGCAGCAGAAGGAGGCAGCTTTCAGAGCAGGGGACAGAGAGAGCTACAAAGGTGCTAAGTACAGATTTAGCAGGGAGGTGTCAAGAGCTAGATCTCTGTACAACACGCGCCTAAAGCAGTCTTTCTCTGCTAACAACGCCTCAGCGGTTTGGAGGGGACTTAGGCAGATCACCAACTACAAGCCCAAAGCCCCCCATTCTGCTGACGACCAGAAACTCGCTGAACAGCTCGCCTCCTTCTATTCACGATTCGAAATCTCAACCCCCTCCCCCACCTATCTCACTACAATAGACATTTCTGCCAAGCACACCCCGGGTCCCCCCACCTCCCCCACTGGCCTTTCACTACACAGGGACAATGTAAGGAAACAGTTTCGGAAGTCCAACCCCCGGAAAGCTGCTGGACCAGACGGTGTCTCCCCGCCACCCTGAGACACTGTGCGGACGAGCTGACTCCTGTCTTCACAGACATTTTTAACACCTCCCTGAGTCATGCCATGTCCCAGCCTGCTTCAAGTCGCCCATCATCGTCCCTGTTCCCAAGAAGCCCCGGATCACTGGACTTAATGACTTCAGGCCTGTGGCGCTGACGCCTGTCGTCATGAAGTCCTTTGAGCGCCTGGTCCTGCCCCATCTCAAGTCCTTCCCCTCCTCCGCCTCTGGACTCCACTGCAGTTCGCCTACAGAGCCAACAGATCTGTAGACGACGCCATCAACCTGGCCCTCCACTTCATCCTGAAGCATCTGGACTCCCGGGAACCTACGCCAGGGTCCTGTTTGTGGACTTCAGCTCTGCATTCAACACCATCATCCCTGCTCTGCTCCAGGACAAGCTCTCTCAGCTCCACGTGCCTGACTCCATCTGCAGGTGGATCACCGACTTCCTGACGGACCGGAGGCAGTGCGTGCGGCTGGGGAAGAATGTCTCAGAGACTCGGACTATCAACACAGGAACTCCACAGGGCTGTGTACTTTCTCCTCTGCTCTTCTCCCTGTACACCAACTGCTGCAACTCCAGCCACGACTCTGTAAAACTGATCAAGTTTGCAGACGACACCACCCTCATCGGACTCATCTCGGACGGCGATGAGTCTGTCTACAGGAGGGAGGTGGATCGGCTGGTGTCCTGGTGCAGCACCAACAACCTGGAGCTCAACGCCCAGAAGACAGTGGAGATGATCGTGGACTTCAGGAAAGTCTCAGCCCCCCCCTCGCCCTGACAGACTCTCCCATCACCACCGTAGACTCTTTCCGCTTCCTTGGCACCACCATCACTCAGGACCTCAAGTGGGAGCCGACCATCAGCTCCATCATCAAGAAGGCCCAGCAGAGGATGTACTTCCTGCGGCAGCTGAGGAAAGCCAAGCTGCCGGCGCAGATGATGGTGCAGTTCTACACGGCCATCATCGAGTCCATCCTCACCTCCTCCATCACCACGTGGTACGCTGGAGCCACAGCCAGGGACAAACAGAGACTACAGCGCATTGTGCGCTCTGCTGAGAAGGTGATCGGCTGCAGCCTTCCATCTGTCCAGGACCTGTACGTCTCCAGGACTCGGGACGAGCAGGTCGGATCACAGCTGACCCTTCTCACCCTGGACACGGACTATTTGAGCCACTCCCCTCGGGCAGGAGGCTACGGTCCATCCGGACCAGAACCTCCCGCCACAAGAACAGTTTCTTTCCCTCTGCCGTTGGACTCATGAACACTTTGTAACACCTGTCACTTCAACAATAATACTATTTAAGAACAATCTATTTGCACTACTCATTTGCACATTGCACTATCTGCCAACTGTACATTCTGTATATAGTCTATCTTAGTCTATTTTATTCTTAATTTTATGCATGCCTTTTTATATATTTTTTATATTTTATCCTTTGCTTTATGTTGCACCTACGCCGAAGCAAGTTCCTACGTTTGTGAATTTCACTGACAATGGCAATAAACAATTTCTGATTCTGATTCTGATTCTGAACATTTAAATAATTGTAAATGTTCCGAATTTGAGCCTTTTTCCATCTGCAAACCCCTGGCAGGTTGATGTTACAAAAAGTAAAACACTTACTCAGACTATCAACACGGACTATGTAGAGCTGGACACACAAGACAAGGACAGGGACAGTGTCTATGACGTCATGTTAGGACAAACATTCAACAAGAACACGTTAAATAAGCCAAAGGGAGACTAAATACATTTAGAACCCATTCATCTGTATTGCACATTCCTATTACACTAATTCCTATGGCACATATTCTAATATTGCACTTTCCTATTGCACTGACTCCTATTGCACATACCCCCATATTGCACTAAGGCCTATTGCACTGATTCTTATATCACACTTTCCTGTTGCACTGATTCATATTGCAATGCACATAGTCCTAAATTGCACTTTCCTATTGCACTCAGTCCTATTGAACATATCCCTATATTGCACTTTCCTATTGCACTAAGTCCTATTACACATACATTTGTTCCACATATTCCTATATTGTACTTTTATATTGCAGTACATCCTATTGCACATATTCCTATATTGCACTGATTGCAAACTGATGCACTGATTCCACAGCATTTGAACAAGGTGCTTGGGTAGATAAATGAGTATTGCACATATCTAATCTAAGTTCTGAACACGTTTAGTTTCACACATGCTGCGTGTTTCTCAGCCACAGTTTCAAATGTTTCTTAATGTGAGGACACTGTGATACGACGGGACGTCCCAGGAGGAGGATGTCCGTCTGAGTGAGGGTTTACACCTCTGACAGTGGCTCCAGAGGCCAGAAACCGTGTACAACCTTGTGTGGATCAAATATTCAGATGTAAATAGTTTAATAGATACACAGTTTGCTCACACCACGTTTGCTGTCTTTTACTAATACCTTGCACAGTGTAACAGCCTCTTACTGGAGTGAAAGTGTTGGTTCATCTTCTCACAGTGAGTAAAGTGACAAGAGCTTTCTGTTGACAATATGTAAGGATTTGAACATGTTGATGATGATTTAATTATTTGCTTTTTTGTGATATATTCTTTGAAAATACCTTATTCTGTGCATTATTTAATGTTTTGTAATTTCAGATTACAGATCACATGTTACACCGAGACAGTTACTCGGAGCATGTTTAAACCACTACTTTGTACTTGGACTTGAGTAAGTAAGTCATATTTTTCAAGTAACTCTGCTTTTCTTAAGTTTAATCTTAAAATTTGAGGGCCCAAGACAAGAAGCAATTGGTCACCCCCTCAAACACACACACACACACACACACGCACGCACGCACGCACGCACGCACACTACTACTACTACTACTACTGCTACTACTACTACCACCAGTACCACCGCCCCACCACCACCACTGCCACTACTACTTTTACTACTACTACGACCACCACTACTACTACTACCACAACTGCTACTGCTACCACTAGTCTAGTACTACTACTTCCACTACCACTACTACCACCACCACTACCACTACTACCACTACTACTAATACTACTACTACTACTACTTCCACTACTACTACCACAACTGCTACTCCTACCACTAGTCTAGTACCACTACTTCCACTACTACTATTACTACTACTACTATTACTTCTGCTACTCACCTTTTGGTTTGACAGCGATAGCAGCTTCTCCATGCACACTCTCAAACTCTTCTGAAGTATATCACATTCTCCATCAGTCCCACTGGAGCCTAATTAGGGCCCCCCTCCCTCCTCCCCTGCTCCATGCATGGATGAATGACGTCTCCAGGTAAGAATAAAGCCATCACAGTTATGTTTTTTGTATCTTTCATTTCCCCCGCACAGGCCTTCTGTCCTTCTGTTTGGAGGGAGGGAGTTCCTCAACAAGCCTCCAGGTATTTCTGCTTTATCTGTCCCACTCATGCAGATCACAGCACTAGCCACCACTGCCCCCTGGTGTCCGAGCGTGGGAACCGCCGCTGGGATACCAGGACGTAAACATAGCATTGATGAAGCTACTGTATGGCAGATGGAAGGATGGAGTTATGTTATGTGTTTGTGGGTAAATGGTGTTTGTCAGTCAGTGCACACAGCGTTCGGGGAGTGGCGTGATGCTAATATGCTAATGTGCCGGTAAGCTCCTGAGAATTACACGGGCCATTGGTCATAACATCACATCAGAGCGTGTGTGTGTGTGTGTGTGTGTGTGAGTGTGTGTGTGTGTGTGTGTGTGTGTGTGTGGACATGGCCTGATGAGCAGAGACACACACTAATGAGAAATCAGCATCCTTTTTCAATTAGTGTTTTTGGTCATTCACATCATCTTTTAAGTTGAGACATTACAGGTGAACAGGAAAACATCTTCAATTTAAAGATATCAATTTGACCCTTCTTCTGTAATGTACTCACATAAATGTAATTAAAAAATGAAAACTATAAGGTTTTCATTATGTCATGTTTTTATGTCATGTACCCTGCCCTATATCCACTGAAAAAATTCCATCACGTGACCACGTGTACCGTACTCCCAATATCTGTTGTATATTGTGTATTAATGTTTGCTTGCTATACTGTTCTTGTTTTTCTTTTCTGAGAGTTTTGTTAGCGCTGGAAACGGCTGCTTCTTCTGGAATTTCCCCATTGTGGGACAATTAAAGGATCTCTCATTCTCATTCTCATGTTTTCATTTAGAAATAAGGCATTTTATGTGTAAAAACAGCCAGAATTATACATATTTGGGTCATACAGTATAAATCTGAAAAATTGACAGAACCAGGTTTAAATTTCTTCTTTTAGTTGCAAAAATGTACTGAACTAGATCTGACTGAAGATTGGTCCAAAAATTCATATTTCGCAAAACTTTAATAAATCAATTTTAGAATTAAATATCAAAAAATCCTTCTGTAGGTTCTGTCAAAATCTTGTTAAGGGCAAAGTTGTACAGTCTGGTGTGTGAAGGAGTTGAATTAAGGCTGATCTTTATGTCTCGCGGGAGAAAAATGCATTTTAAGAGAACGGCCTTTGAAGTTACAATGTCCCAGATAAATCTATGGATGAAGTGGATTAAATGGAAGAATAAAATGTTTTTAAGAGCAGATTGGACAAGTTTGTTGTTTCCACATGAAAGCTGATATGTTGAGAGAACAAACTAAGCAAAAATAAGTAAATTTAAAAGAGTTCTGCCAGTAGTGTCTCACCTAAACTTCTTTAACTTTAACTATGCTTTGTGAAATTAAAAAAAAATATTATATTCTACTGTGGCCAGAGCCGTCCAGGGACAGACTGACAGAAATGAGGCTTCCAATCTGCACCATCAGCCCATCCCAACACCGAAAACAGTCACACACACCACATTCAGACCGGGTAAGTGTCTTGCCTAAGGACACAACAGAACTTGGTCCGAGCGTGAATCATACCCACAACCTTCAGGTTAGTGGACAACTGCTCTAACCAGTGTTTTCAACCTTTTTTGACTCACGGCACACTTTATTTGGCACACATCCTGCTGAAATATTATCAAATCACAACATTTAAGGGAAAAAAGTGGTATTTAATGTAACAAATACGGTCCATGGCACTGTCACTGTGTCTGGTTCTTTTATTCTTGCTTTGTTCATTGTTTTACTTTTATTTTTGGTGAGGACGTTGCTCAGGACAGTCCAAAATTATTCAATGAAATCCATGAATCTGACATTTTTTTCAGGCTCTAACCCCTAAGCCACTGTCGCCCCATGTCTGCTAAAGCCAACACTTAATGACAGACGAAACAACACTTAATAAAGCATTAACAAATCAAAGACTGTAATACTGTTAGTTATTATAAAGTGGTACCAAATACTGTACATTTGGTTATATTTCAAGTTTGATAAAGAGCAAAGTTCTGCTGGTCACATCACATATTCACAAAGAAAAACTGAAATAGATTTATTGCTTTTCTATCTCCTAAAACTTCAGAGACTTCAGAGTTCTCAAACCCATATAGGGCTGTTCGATTATGGCAAAAACTATACTCACAATTATTTGGCACATAATTAAAATCACAATTTTGAACAATTACTTCTATATTGTCAAAACCATTCTGTAAATAGAGTACAGACCCATTCTATTTTATTATTAATGTTGTAGAAAAGTGCCATCACTCCAGGTTTTGAGGCAAAAGGAGTGCACTGATAAGTCTACATTTATGTGACTGAATAGATATAGATGATTAATTGCACAGCCCTAAACCCACGTCACATTTGGCTACTCCGTGTTTCGGCTCGTCTGCTTCCTCTGGACGACACTCCAGTCAATCTTTATAGCTGTGTTTTTCAACCTTTTATGAGTCGCGACACAGTTTTTGGGTCTAAAATAAACCACAGCACACCACCTGCTACTAAAACATTACCAAATCAGACCATTTAGTTAGAAACATTTGGTAAATAATGCCTGTAACACTGTCTGGTTCTTTCTTCTTCGTTCTTAAATTTGTGATGGTTTTGTGTTCTTTTTTGGTGCAGAAGTTGCTCAGGACACTCCACAAAAGGTAAATTAGTCAATCACATCCGCATTTGTGAATCTATGAACTCAAACTTGGACATTTTTCAAGGCACACTGGTTGAAAATAAGGCTTTATAGGATTCAAATTTGGTTACTTAAATCATTCCTTCTCTCACTGAAGCCCTGTGTGTGGGATTGTGGCACTGAGACTACAACCCCAGGTCCTAAAAAGGATCAGAAGTACAAGATCTGAGCGTGAAAGACTGTGATAAGATCCTTTTAATCTTTACATTGCTGCTATTACTGCGTTTGAATTAAATAACTATAATATACTTGCTAATTGAAACTGCACAGAGCCAACGAATCTTTGTGGAATGTTTAATAAAATCAAGACCTACATATACAAATACAGTGGATTTAGATATTGCAGTGGTATTTTTGAGGCACAGGAAATAAGACACATTCGCTACAGTATATGCAGTTAAATAAAACATTTGTATAAAGGAATAGAAAAGCAAAAAAAAAAAAAATCTTCATTTATCAAAACAATGTAAAAAGTCAGTAGATAAGGCGTATGGATACAGTAGTACTTTGGCGTTTGGAGGTACAGAGTGGCACTGCGTA
Source organism: Rhinogobius similis (assembly GCA_019453435.1). Classification (NCBI taxonomy): domain Eukaryota; kingdom Metazoa; phylum Chordata; class Actinopteri; order Gobiiformes; family Gobiidae; genus Rhinogobius; species Rhinogobius similis. Next base: position 5,913,469 of record CM033621.1, on the reverse strand, counting down.
CATGATTTACACGACTCAAACTTCAGGCTTAGAGCTGGTGCTGACAGCGATGATGGTGAGCCTGCACAGACCAGGGAGTATGCGCATTCTGACAGGACAAAAGTAGGATTTTCGTGTTTAAGAATGATTAAGAAGACACTTGAGGTCATAAAGCACCACATTTCCACCACAGTTACAGGTCTGGAGTGAAGGCGTCTGCGTAACACGATTTCATTTAGGATCAACTGAGAATCAGTCATTTTAAATCTGGTTCATACAGATCAGCGCGTCTACTCTGTGGAATTTATGCATCTATCATTTCATAAGGAGGGACTTGTAAGCAGTAAAGCAGGGCTTCTCTCCTGTATTTTCCTACAGTCTGGGGTCGCAAAATATCCCCAACACTAGATCTGTTTCAATAATAATAATAAAACAACTGCGATATTCGATTTTTGTGATAAACGAATACGAAATTGCCAATGGAGTGCAGGACTCAACCAGGTCTGAATGATCCCAGAATTAAACTAGGGACTAGAAACCAGGTTCAAAGCAGAATTTAACAAAGACTCAACCAGGACTAAACCAGTAAGAGAGAATATATTTTAAAATAAATGGGCCACGGTCCAGATCAGATTGTTTTGAGGATCTGATCTGGCCCGCAGGCCTGATGTTGAATAGGCCTAAAGTGGAGTGAAAACCATGGGTATTTGAAGTGTATATGACAGGTTTGCATGATTTTGTAATTAAGACTTATTTTGGTGGGATATAACCTGTGGTAAATAGTTTCAGTTTATGAAGACATTTTGAAAAACAAGTTTAAAATTACACAAAGTAGTGCTGAGTTCTATAAAGGAATCCCTCTGTGATGCCATCAAAAAGTGACATTTTTCAATTTTCATGGACCAATCAGGAGCGAGGTTGTTAATGGTTTCCGACCCTCGGCAGGAGGAGACTGCGGCAACGTGGTGCTAGCTGTCAATCAAATCTGTTGCTGATGCGAGCGAAACGGGCTCCTGGAAAAGGAAGCACCTGATTGGTCAGTTATTATTGCTAGTAACTTGATTTATGAACAACCAACGAGAAAAAGGATCATGTAGAGTGTGTCAAAACGGACATTTTACTTCCAGATGGTGAGTTTGACAGAGTAAAGGGCACCAGGGTCCCAATAGAAAGTGAATGGCGGCTCAGCCTGATGGAGCCGGTACAGCCTCCATGGATACTTCCTATGTGGAACATGGCGGCAGATAGCCCACTGTTCTACGGTCTGTGGTTAGTTGAAGTTGCTTGATTTCTACAGCTTTGTCTAGAGTGGATCCCTTAAAATGTTTTTTCCCCAACGCTGAATGATTGCATAGTTAAAAAACACTGAATTCTGTACCAAAAATATATATTCAGTCTAGGCATATACAATCGAATATGCCTAGTTTTGATTCTCAGTTGATTTCAAATGAACAAACGCCACACAGTTTAAAGGTTATATTGCTTACAACACTAAAAAATGCTTGTCCGGCAGGTAAGTAGATAAACAAAGTGCCAGTTCCGCTCTTCTCGTTTAAGCAGCTCTAACTCATCGTAATCAATGAAAGGTACACGAGGCTGAGTGGAGTGAACAGCTCTTCTGCTCCGGTTCTCCGTTCGCAGCTGTCCCGGGTGGTTTGGTCTCGAGGTGTTTACAGATGAGGACGCACTGTCAATGTCTAATTACTCCTTTCTCTCTCCCTCTCCAGCTCTTTTAGTGTGAATCCGCTCAAACTAAAGAAAGTACAGGCTAAAGCGGTGATGGGGCGAGGGCGGCCGGGCGGGTTAGTACGGCTCCACCTTCAGGCTCTTGTACAGGCAGCACGTGAACACCATCCCGATCACCTGCGCACGGGGAACACACGGGTTAGACACATTTAAGTTTGTGAAATCCAGGTTTGAGGACCAGGACTAACCACAGGATTATCACAAAATATGGAAAATGTTGGTGGTTTTGGCGAAGTAAAAGCACTCGGATGCATGTGAGTGACGTCAAAGCATGGTTTTAACACATTTCACAGCGTTTGGATTAGGACTGCAAGATACTGTATATTGCAATCAAATCAAAATCGCAATTTTAATGGAAGCAATTAGCAAATACCAAAGGCAACAGTTTTGGAAGAATCATAATTTCCTCCACAAACAAAATGTAGTTTTATGCTGCATAAAAACTGCTAACCATGTATTTTAGATCTGTGCTTTGAAACACATCTGACTGATTCTTTTATTCATATTTCAGTCTTTTTGTCAGTTCTCCTGGATGCTGCTTTGATTAAAATATACATCACAAATCTAATCGCGATGCTTGTCAGAAAAATCAATAGACTTTTTTTTCTAAACTGTGCAGCCCAAATCTAGATTTTTAGGTTTTAGTGGCCAAACACTTACAAACATATTGAGCCCATATTTTTCATTTTATACACAGATATTACATACTTGCCATAACTTACCACAAACGAATTTTTGATGAATGATTTCTGATTTTTATGAAGCTCAAATACAAATTGGAGGCAATAAAATATTATGGTAACCATTCTTTGTAACAGAAAAGCAAACTGACTCTACTCTACTCTTGAAATTCCAATTTTTTTTATTGTAAAGAATTAAAACAATTAGCATTTTCACCTGATGTCAGTTAAATATTGAAAATGTGTTAAGGCCTACTTTATTCACTCTGTTGCGAGAGCATTTAAAAGGGTCTATATGTTTGGCTGGTGTTCTGTGCTCACCTGAACACATGCAATGCCAATGCCCACAGCTCCTATAATCTTCAGATGCTCCAGGATAAAATTCTCCAGTTTGGTGATGCAGCCACCCTTTAAAGAAACAACAAAATGGACACTTAATTACACGTCCGAAAATGGAAAGCTGATCAAATGTGGAAACGGAAAGAGTCTATTTAATCGCAGAGTTCTTCCCGCTGTATAATAAGTCAGGCCGAGGCATATTAGAGCGGTGTGCAGAGCAGTGGAGCATCGATTCTTCCTGAGGCAGATAGTTCTGTTCTGTTGTATTGATCACTCGTTCAATTCAAATTGATTTAAGGTTCAACTTTTCTATTAATGTGTGAGAAAAAGATTGTTTCACAAGCGCTTTAGACTCTGTGCAGAACAGGGGGATGCGGTTCATAGAGAAGACCTTTATACAGTAGAATGTAGAATGTTCACAGTGTTGTTGGTTTATCCACATTCCTTATGACAGTAGTCAGGTTTGATCACAGGCTGCCCTCTGGTAAACTCTTAGCTGTAAAGCCTCCAGTAGTGCACTGCAGCTATTCTCAAACCTTATCAGAAGTATTAAGCTTTCCAAGTACAGAGTTTCCCATTAAAGGAGGCTCTGGTGCCCCCCGGTCTAAAAACATCCTGGACTTTAGCGTTACATTCATTGTCGTCCATTTTGTCATACACACAAATAATAAACTATATTGATTAAAAATGATGCAGCACAAGCACATGTTTGGAGAGAGTTCTGTGGAAGAATGTGTCACGTTTTTTTCACCCTGTCAAAGTGCTCAGTAAACACACGGAAAAACTAACTGCTGGAGACGCTGGTTGGCAGGTGGCCCATCATTACCATGTGTTCTGGGACAGTCGTGTTCCTCAGAAATATTGGACTGAGATTAACAAAGCGCTGCAGAATGTTTTTGACATCGTCATCTCACTCGAGTGAAGAAATGTAGGACACAGAATGAGCCAACAATCAAAGCCTGGACGCAAACTGTAACAGACATTCTGCTGTGAGTTTTCCATTTTCATTTTTTTTTCATTGGATGTCTTGAGATTTTTTTTTAAATTATGTTTTAATCTATATTGTTCTCTCTTCCATGTAAAAAAAAATAAAAAAAAAATCATCGTCTCAGCAAAACGTATGACAAAAATGGGAAGTACCAGCAAATGTGAGGATGGCATTCTAAAACTGGCAAATTGTGATTAAAAAAATATATCTTATTACATTTAGGCTATAGAATCTTCTCTGTGGACTATATCGACTGATAGTTCAACAAATAAAAGCTGCAATGATATTTTTTTGGGTTCATTAAGTGGAGTATATTTGGTTTTCGGTCATTTTTGTAGTACAATAAGATGAGCTTCTGATGGTCAAACAAGTGAATTATAGATACTAAATAGGTACTTGAATGTTCCAATCTGCTCTTCATTTATTGCAGCTCATGTTTTCCTGCTGCTGTAGTGTTATTGTTCAGTGAACATTATTGTTTAGTCCATTGCAACATTTCGCATACAATGTATTATTGTGACTGGTCTGTAAAAACCTGAAGTGCAGAGTTTGTCTTCTCATGTTCATACCTCTGGGACTTGATTTAAAGGGGACATGTCATGCTTTTTTTCCCTATAACATAAATAAATCATCATTTTACATTTTGTTCATTGTAAAGCGAAATATTGATCTAAAACAGCTTAGTCACAGAAACAAGTGCTTTGACTTCCTGTTCAAAAGTGCAGAACTGATAAGCCCCGCCTCCTCATAACATTTCACCGTAACAAGCAGCAGATTTTTATTTTTTAAAAGTGTCAATTAAGGTCTTCATTTTTTTAAATCGTAACTAAGTACAGGGATGTGGGCGGGGATAGAGGGTAGGTGAAAACAGGAATTTTCTCTCAAGCCTCAGTTGCAGGACAATACAGGCAAAGCAAGGCAAGGCACATTTATTTATAGAGCACAATCCATGCGCACGCAACCCAAAGTGCTTCACAAACGACAATACGAAAGATTCAAATAAATTACAACAATTCAACACACAAGACGCAAGACAATAACACATAAAAATAAAAAAAATGGCCGTTTCATGTAAATGCAGAGGTAAACAACCCGAATTTAAAAGCACTCAGCGTTAGGGTAGATCTTAATTGCTGAGGCAGAGGCACATAAAAACTAAACGCTGCCTCGCTTTGCTTAATCCTAACTCTTGGGACACACAACAAACCTGTCCCGGAGGACCTGAGAGCCCTTTCCATGTCAGTTGGAAAGAGCATATCTTCTATATATTTTGGGCCTTGTGTACTATAAGTAGTATTTTAAAGTTGATCCTATAGCTCACTGGAAGCCGGTGAAGAGACTGGTGTGACGTGACGCATTTCTTATATTTGTAAGTATTCTGGCTGCTGCATTTTGGATGAGCTGCAACTGATTGATGGATTTTTTGTTGAGACCAGTATAAATACCATTACAGTAATCCAGTCTACTGAACACAATCGCATGTACACGTTTTTCAAAATCTTGTTTAGTTAGAAAATGTTTAATTCGGGCTATATTTTTAAGATAGGCAATAGGCAGATTTAATAATGGAGTTTATGTGGCTAGAGAAGTTTAAATCAGATTAGATAATTACACCAAGATTCTTGACCTTGTTTGTTACTGGTACCGAGATAGAGTTCAGACAAGTACTGACTTTTGCCCTCGCATTTTTTGGTATTTTTTTTGGTCAATTATCTCTGTCTTGTTTGAATTTAGCTGAAGAAAGTTTTGATATGTCCAGGATAAAATCAAACATGCAGGAATCAATGTAAATACAACTTTGACTAAACTAATGATGATGATGTACTGTTATTACAAAGCTTAAAAAGCTAATTAAAGTGGATTTCGCATAATATGTCCCCTTTAATACTTCTGGATCTGGATTTAAAAAACACAAATCTGAACGGGGTGCACGGTGGCAGAGCGGCTAGAGCTTCTGCCTCTCAATAAGGAGATCGTGGGTTCGAATCCCGCACCACCCCAACATCGTGGTTTCGAATTCTGAACCACCCTAACATCACATGATCTCTCTGAGTGGAGTCTGCATGTCCTCCCCGTGTTACCGTGGGTTCTCTCCGGGTTCTCTGGCTTCCTCCCACCGTCCAAAGACATGACTGTACAGGTTAATTGACAACTCTAAATTGTCCCTAGTGAATGAATGTGAGAGTGAATGGTTGTCTGTCAATGTCCTTGTCCTCTGTGTCAGCCCTGCGACGAGTTGGCCACTGTCCAGGGTGTACCCCGCCTAAGGCCCAAAGTCACTGGGATAGGCTCCAGTCACCCGCGACCCCTAACGGGAATAAGCGGTAGAAAATGAATGAATGAAAAAAAATCTGAACGCTTTGTTGTTGCACAGTTCGAGGTGTCCTGCAGGCCTCACCTCCACCTTGTAGATGTTGGAGGGGTGGTCTCTCTGTCCGCACCTGGGCGTGGGGGTCTTGCAGCAGCTGTCCGGGACCAGCCTCCCCTCCCCGGACTGGGAGCGGATCCACTCGCTGGCCGCCCAGTCCGCTGAACTGTTGCTCCCGCAGCACTTGAACTGGGAAACACACACACACGTTTACAGTTCAAATACGTCACAGCACGTCTTGACAGATGAAGAATGGGAACATATATACAGCATATTTCAAAATCACATGTTTGGAAAAAATTCTGGTGAAAAAAAAAAACGTTTTTATAACTGCATGTCAAAGTACCCACTATTCACAGGGAAATGTTAACTGTAGGAGAAACGGATTGCCAGGTGACCCACTATTACCATGTGTTTTGGGGACTGTCCTACAGCCCAAAAATACTGGACCGAGATTAACAAGGCGCGGTTTCAACGATGTATCTAGGCCTCAAAACTCCTGCCATGGACATAATAATGGATACCTTTGGAGTATACTTCTGGCCTCAGGGAAAAAGGCCGTCACAAGGAAACAATAACATTGAAAAATTGAGAAAATTATTTTCATACAAAATTTGAAAATTAACAAATTGAATAGACTTTGGACCAAGTGGGACAATTACATCAGACTGTATGTTTAGAGGCTGTCATCGATTATTTTAGTGGCGCACTAGTCAAAGGATAATTTCTATTGTATGTTTAGATTTTTTAATAACATTATCAGCCAAATAAAGGTTGAAATATGGTGACTGAAGAATTTTAGATGGAGAATATTTATGAATAAAAAGTATTATGGATGAAAATCAGCAATTATTTAGTTTAGCCACATAATCAATTATAATAGTATATTTTTTTATAGTCTATAGACTATTAGGACAATTTAATTTGTTTGTATACCATCTATCTGTCTTGTTTTATGTTCCTTTTGTGTTGATGTTTTGTATTATTTAAAAAAATTAAAATAAAAACTGACGGATGAAAAATTACACTGACTAAATTTGAAAATGGACAAATTCAATAGAAATCAGACCAAATGCCATGTTTAGGACTGTGTATGACTGTTTGCATGCTCTCTCTGTGTGTCTTGCTTGTGTTCCTTTTAAGTTATTTAAAAAAAATGAAATGAAATGAAATCAAATACGACACATCTTAAATTCCGTTCTGAAAGTTGCCGGCACAGAATGTTCCAGCAGAAAGATTGAAAGAAGTTTGGGTTTTTGAAGGACTTTGTGTGAGCGGTGGCAGGGTGCGGCGGCAGAGCTGTGGCGGGTGCAGCGGAGGGAGCGCACCAGTCCATCATACTTAGCAGAGTCAAAAGCACTGGGATTGGATCCATTCTGCCCGGGCCCCTTCACTAAAGTCACTAATCTGATGGGATAAGAGCTCCACAGCAGGACTGACACATGTGCGCCACGTGACCGCGTTTGGGACAGGTACTGTACCAAAGCTAAGGGTTCAGAGGGGCACCACAAGCAGCTGGAGCACACCCCCATTCAACAGGTAACACTGACAGAGAAAAACATGTCCGGGATTAATCTCATGCTTAAACTGCGATTAATCACTGCTGTACGCAAAGCAATAACAATGTTTTTTTTTTTTTTTTTTTTTTTACTTTACCATTTGGTAGGGGTGCACGTTTGGGAAACATATCAGTTCAATCTGCGATTATGTTTATGTTGTATTAATAGGATCCTGTTAATAATAAACGTGTCCAGGAGAAAAAAGAAAAAAACGAAAAAGAAAAAAAAACGAACTGAATTAACAAAGAAATATTAATTTAAATCATTTGTTTTTCAGAATATGGTTTGTACATATCTAAAGTACAAGGTTTGCAGCTTTTATGCAGAATGTGACAAGATATTTTGTCGTTTGTGGAAGAAATTATGGTACATCAAAAATGTGCGATTTGTTAATTGCGTCTGTGGATGACACAAACTGCACCAACAATCAAGGACTGGACTGACATTATAATTGACATCTGTAAAATGAAAAAAATAAAAAATAATAATAGAAATTTGGACCAAATGGGACGTTTATGTGACCATATGTGCCTTTCATCTTCTTTAAGTCTTTCACTGCGTTTTTTTTCTTCAGTTCTCTCTGGTTGTTCTGTTTTTGTGCGGGTGTGTTTTTCTTTTCTGTTTTACACACTTGTAATGTGGTCCAAAGTACAAATTATATCAAAAGCCTACATTTATCATTTTGCCAGTGTCTATATTCAAATGCGATATAATAGGATTGGAAAGTTATTTCACCTTTTGTTGCTGCCGCTGAACCTATTTTCCAAACCCTAAGTCTCTAATCCTGTGCCTGTCCTGTGTATCCGCTCCTTCTTTTCGGGTCCAGGATTAGACCTGGTTAGGACCTGATTCAGGCCTGGTAAAAGTTCTGTTTTAGAGCTTGTTCAGTTCTGGTTCAGATCAGCTCACTGCTCACTAAAGATGTGCCAAGTTAATTTCTCCATTTTAGTTTAGTTTTCAAAGTAAATAGAGTTGACACGTGCAGATCCGATCTCTAATTCTCCTCTGCGCGCATATTTAATTATTCATTTAACATCACTTTGGTTTTGAAGACTTTAGCGAGCTGTTTCTCTGTGATGTCAAACTTTTTAGATTAGTAAAAAACAGAGCCACAAAAAACATATCAAAAGTGTTCTCATCATCGGGATCCAAAAAAAAACAAAAATCCAAATTGACAATGATGGAAAGTAAGAAAAAGTAACAGCTCTGTACTTAAGCTGGAGTACTTGATTTTCAAAATGCAAATGGAAGAAGTAGATATCGAAATAAATCGAACTTGTCTCAAGTTCTCTCAAATACTTTTATATTCACAAGCCTTCATTCTCAGGCGTTTGTCTGCTTTAGAACAGCTTCTTCAGACAGACGTGAAGCTGGGGTGGACCACACAAGCGCAGCCAATCAGAACACTGCTTTGAGGTCCTGGTTGACAATCAGTAAAACATTTTATTATTAGCTGCAGACAGCGCAGAGTGCTGCTTTTTCCACATTCTCTCTTGGAGAAAACACAAATTCACTAATTCACAAATAAATAAGTCAGGTACCCCAGCGTTAAGTACACATTGTAGGTATCTGTGCTTTACTTAAGTGCATTTTACTTTTACCTTACCTCAAATATTGTGAGGTATCTGTACTTTCTAAAACACAATATTTTTAACAGGGCTAATAATTAGACAGTACTTTTCTGTAGGGTTTGAGTTAAAAGACAATGTGTAAAATCTCAAAATCTGTGTGAAAGACTTTTACTTTTAAAGTCAATTTTTCATGTGGTATTTCAATCTTTTACTTTTGTATTTGTTTTTACTCATGTATCTGCACGTTTCCTTGCGCCCCACACCGGAGTCCTTCTTCCGCCTGTGTAAATGGGGACATGGCTGTGGTTGTTGCTACTGCAGGTGCCGTCGGCGTGTGGCTCACCTCCTGCTGCAGCTTGTCCACGGCTCTGGTGATGTGCTCCTGGTTGGGCCGCTTGTACTTCTGGATCATGGTGTCCCTCAGACTCAGCTTCAGCTCCTCATTCAGCTAAAACACACCATCAACTCTGTCAGAAAAACTCAGAACACTGGGCAGCAGAATGACCAGGAACTACTTTATAATATTCAAAAAGTTAATTAACACGAACTTTAAACCATCCAAATGCAAATGTTTTGAAGCTTTTACTTTTTAGATGATTTGATTAACATCTACATTCAATAAATCCAGTACATCTGGGATTCAAACTAAATTGGAATGTTACATTTCAAACTGTCGCACACTTCTGATCGGCTGATATTGCTCATTTTTATTACATTTATAGTTATTGTCCTGATGGATAAATCTTTTTTTTTAATGGTTTTTAGATTTAATGCCTGTGGGGATTGAATGTAATGCTTTTTTAATGCCCCGCAGAAACCCTGAGTTCATTTTTCCTCCAGTCGCCTCCATTCTGGAAACATTCTGAGGACAGAGCATTTTCAAAGGTCTGTAGAGAAAGACTGATAGTTGCACTGTTATACATCATCCTTAATTGTCCAACACAGGGCCGTGTTTTGTTAGACTGACCTGCTGCCTAAAGAATACACGTGGAACTTTAGTTTAATACTTGAGCGTGAAAAGGACACTGCACACAATGGGACTACAGGACGGATGAAGTGACTAAAACCATGTCTTGCCGATTGATTAATCGACCAAAAGTGATAATGCCAAAAGTTTTCAGTGTCTCTGATCTGATCAAGTATCTGACCCACACTGCATTCACAAGACAAAAATAACCATTTATACAAAAAGAATTAGAACACAGTGTATTTATAAGTAGAGCTGGGCCATATCATATGGTTCATGATATATCGCCATTTTCTTTCAGGGCAATATGAAATCTGGAACATCTGATATAATTCTGCGTTCAGCAGATTTTCCTCATAGTTGTGAAGTGAATCTGATATTGCAGCAAACTGTGAACGCTAATAGTTAGAGATGCATTAAAAATCAATGTTGAGGCGAGGAGTGCAAGCAAAATTATAACAATTGAATAATATTAAAGATCTTTACAGGTCCCATAACATGCAAAATCGACTTTTCAGAGGTTTTAACCTTCCTACAGTGCTATTTGGGCCTTGTATGTTGTGCCCAAAGTGGTTTTTTGATTGATTCCCGAATGCTTTTGCTAGAGAACTGTCTTTTTTGTCCCCCTCGGCTGAGCAGCAGACGGGGGCTCATCCCATGGATGACGCGGCTTCACTAGGATGACGTGGTGTTTAAGCCACGCCTCCAGGAAGCGCGCAGCCGCCCATAAAAACAGCTAATGCTAATGCTACACAGTAATTACACGATGGATACGACAGATCGAAGAGTTAGCTTGTTATTTACCAAACGGCAACGTCCGTCGTCGAGGCCCTGGAGCATGTCAAACTCCAGGTCAGATCCAGGACGTAGGACTCAGCACGACGCACCGTCAGGACGGATAAAATGTTTATTCCCGTGTTTGTGTATCGCTGTTTACCGGAGCACACGGCGCATGCACTATCTCCGCTCTAGGCTTCGGCACGAGTTGGGCGGGGGAGGCTCTCGAGTTGGGCGGGGGAGGCAGCCTGCTCTCTGTTCGGGGGGGTCAGATCTCAGAGTGAGCCGTTTGCTTTTACAAGGAGGGGGGCCAGTCCAAGAAATGGGTGTTTTTTGGAAACTGTTATGTTATGGATATTGCACAACGCAAAATTTTATCAACAAAGCCCTTAGAATAGACTGTGTAAAGGGCAAAATAGCAGAATATGGGACCTTTAAAGGTTCTACGCTCTATAATTGCACACAGACAGCACACAGCGGTATCATTTTGACCTGAATAGATGCTTTTATAACAAATCTGTGCTGAGGCAGAACTGATTTTAATTTCTTATATGAAAAAAATAAATAAATAAGTAAAGCACCTTTAAACAAGTCAAATATTGGTGCCATTGAGTATTTAGACTGGAGTCATTTATATCATTAGTTATACTGTTAACGCAAATGTTCTCTTATATTATGATTAAAATGTTTGGCCATATAGCCCTGCCCTATTTATAAGTAACAAGAGAGATTAAACTCATATTCACTACTAAATCTTCAGCTAACTCATTCCATATCTTCTTTTTGCTGTTGTGATCTAAACAAAATGAGTCGACCGATTAACTGACCAAAGTGCTTTCTCATAGGTTTGTAGTAAATTTAAATTACATACAGCTTATCAGTTTCACTAGATTCTAAACAACTGGTATTGCCATCAACCACTGAAAAAAGCCCGTATTGCTCGATGTCTTTTGAAAATGCCTGAATACACGCTCCATCCACATACTGTACTGCACAGTGAGCCGCCCTGTGCCTCCAGCCTCGAAAGTGTCTCTAACAACACCACAGTCACATTTGAGACGGGCGCACGCGGGGAGGGAGGAGTCATGGAGCCTATTCCCGGAGCAGACAGCACAGCGCGCTGGAGGAGCCGGTCTTGGGGGCTCAGTTTCCATGGCAACGGGCCAGCTGGGAGCGCGCGTGGCAAATCAAAGCGTGAAGGAGATATCAGGGGATGGCGTGATTAGAAAGAGCAGCGGCGGACGGAAAGGGAGCGAGGAGGAGAGTCTGAATGGACCTGTTGACGGCGCACAAACAGAGCCGCGCGACCAGGTGAAGGAGGCGCGCGGCGTTATGTAACAAGTAATGGAGGTGTAATTTGTATTATAGTGGGCCCCCGTGAAACAAAGGAGCGGGGCTTCTGTGGCGTCTGCAATCGACAGCAGATGTGGCTGTGCATCAAATCAGGCTCGGACACATTGGCCGTTGCTTTCAGACCGTGGAGGGTGAAGATGTTGCTCTGTCAGACGGAGGGAAGGGCTGGGCGATGCTGACAACAATTATTACCTCAATGGTTTTTTTTGTATTGTTCCGCTCGTATTATGACAATCCATCAGAAATGTTCTAAAACGTCGATTTGACTTTTGGCTGAGGTGCAAAAAAAATAACATTTTACTCTTGTTTGAGGATTTCACAGCAAGTTTCTGTTCTTTTTATGGCAGTGTAATAAATAAATGAGCAGCTTGGGTCTAAAAGGACACATATTTTACGCTTTGTGTTGTTATTGGCCTTTAAACCTGCTCTTGAGTACCTTGACTTTGGCATCTCATGTTTTAGAACATATCGACTGTGCATACATTACTTTAAATCTGAGGTGTTTCCTCATCAGGATTGATGTTAGAATGCCATCTACTGAAGGCAGCACAGATCTGAGGATTTTACTGCAAGTTTTCGTTCTTTTTAGGGCTGTGTGCAATTAATCAAATTTTAATCTCATCATAACTGTTTCAAAAGTTTAATGCATAAATCTACATGTTTTGTTCTTCACACATTTTTCACATGTACAGGATGTGACTCTATGCTTGCTAACACGAACTAGGAAAACCTGTTTAGAAATGTCACTCCTGTTATTGTCATTCCTGTTACCAAGTTGCCAGATTTTGAACAGGACAATCTCATGCAAAAAAATAAATAATTAATTTTGTGTATATTTCATTTTTAACGTGCTTATTATTATTATTAGACCTTGGAGGAGGTGGACCAGTACACTTCTGTTCACAACAGACCTACTGTGCGTTTACCGCTGACAGTCACTCCAGATGAAGTGTGCAGTTCTACCTGTGCAGTTCTACCTGTGCAGTAGGGCTGCACGAGATTATTATATCATAATATTATTATTATTATGATTGTGATATGTGATATGGCTATTAAGATCTGTGATCTCTATATTATTGCGATCTTTGAATACACTTTTTGACTAAGGTTGAAACTAAATATTATTTTAGTCATCAAATCATCAGCGATTATTTCTGTTGTAAATTGAGACTGAATTGAGATTGAAAAAAATCAAATAAATGTTGAAATATTGTGAATGAGGGCTTCTAGATAGAGAATATTTATGAATAAAGGGTAGAATACAAGAAAATCAGAAATGGTAAATTTTTTTTTTTCTAAATAATGTCACCGTCTTTGTTATAAAAGTCTTTAAGTTTGTGTTTCAGAGAATGACGATCATCATCAAAATGCGACTGTAATTAATGTTTATAGTCGACTAGTCACATTATTCTACTGGTGGTTGCAGCCCTATTTTTGATGCAATAATGTCTGTTATATTAAAATATAAAACTAAGGCTAATTTAGTTTGAAAAAGTTAGATTTTATTCATGATGTTCCCTTTTCAATGTTTTCATTTTATGAACAAAACATTTCTATCAGATGGAAGACTCTGGTGTTACTGCGATATATATTGTTTGTTGTGATATGGTTATTGCATCAGACAATACTGCGATATCGATACTTTTGCGATATATATATATATATATATATATATATATACACTATATTGATTATATATATATAATCAATATAGAAAATCGCTCAAGACATTAGATCACACATTTCTTATTTGATCTTTACCCAGCCTTATACTGACACACAATTAAAAGTCAAAGATTTTTAAAAACTTTGATCATTTCTAACAATATGTACTTGCAATCAATGATCTGTGTAGTTGTGCTGGTTCTAAACAGCCGTCATGTTGTAGTGTAATGTAATGAAGAGGTGACCAGGATGAATGTGTGCTGTGTGCAGTAACACTACTGTATGTACTGTGTATAAATCAGATTAGACAGTAGTCTGTGTGTTGCCTACAGAAGTGTGTGTATCAGAGGCGTTTCCTGGAGCTGTGTTTTATGAATGAGGTTCTCACAGCTCATCACAACATGACAAAGGCACAGCGCTGCACCATGAATATTGCACTGGAAACTCCACGTGCCGCGGGTTGATGTAAGAGCTGCTGCCATCCGCGCGCCTGTAGATCTGGGAGGAACATGTACAGCTATATCAGAGGATTTGTCTCCATGTATGTCCTCACAGCCAGGCTACCACCGATTTTTCTTATGCAGAGGTTGAGATAATTTCTACAGAGATTTCTAAACATTTTTTATATATAATTTCCAGGTTAAAACATATGCATAGTTAGAACCTACATTCCCAGAGAATGGATTAATTTTAAAGTTTAAACATTTTACTTTAACCGTTTGAGCCCATAGCAGTGATGAGACGGTTAACTATGTTAACGCAGTGCGTTTACAGGGTATATGCAGGGATCCAAAAGTCTACTTTAAAACCTTTTCAGGACCTACCTACAATTTCAACTAAAAGTGAATGTGTAAAACATGTACAAATGTACAAAAAAGGAGGACCACGACTCAAGAAATTCTCTCCATGTAACAAACCCAAACTGCACTCAAAAGACAGGGATTCATGCAAAAACAACTATTTATACAGAAAAGTACTGGTAAAGAGTGTATTTATTTATTTATTTTATGTTAGAGACACAGAAGTTTAATTAAACTCATAATTCCCTCCAAAATTGTCAGATACTGTAAGTCACTCCATATCTTCTCCCTTTTGCTGTTTATAAATCCTTTTAATCTAAATAACATAATTAGTATTAGATCAGCTTTGAATTTGTCAATCTCTAGCCCAATCTCTAGCCTGTTCTCAAGAATGGGCAAATTTGTATTTCCTATTTTGGAACCCAGGAGCCGACGCATGAGCTGAAGAGACTAGCTGCTGTTGGTCGCTGCTGTGAGAGTCACGTCCTCTCTGCGTCTGTAACCTCACGTGGGACTCGGCCAAAGCCATTACTTCCCTTCTCAACATAATCCCTTCACATAGTATGTGTGGTGATACATAATATACACAGAGGGGAAAATTATGGATCGTTTAGGTTATTTTAAAATTGTATTTGGAAATTATTTAAGACATAAAATTGACTTTATAATACTTTATAAGACTTTTTAAGACCATGCAGATACCCTATTTTAATGGTTACTGAAGAGGTTAATACAATTCACAGTGCATTATGAGAGCAAAAAATATCAGAGCAATGGGTGAGCAACAGGTCTTTGAACTGTGCACCACAGCTGAATAAAAGCAATGTATAAACACACTGTTTAGACAAGATTATGAATGAACCACTCTTAACAAAGAGTGTTTCACGTTTAAAATCACTAGCGTTAGCAGTTTACCTTAGCTTAAGCTGTTAAAATATCAATAGTTTCCGATCTATGACAAATAGCTGAATAATCCATAGCTGTTTACTTTACCAATGTGAGATCCAAGTTAAATTAAAGCCGCGAAGCGGCGATGGTGGCCCTCGCCCCGCACGCGACCGCCTTCCCACGCGGCCTCGGCCGGTCCCAAACCGCCCCGGCGCGCCGTCCTCCTCCTCTGAGCGTCACCCGGACCCCGTGACCTCCCTCCCCGCCACACCGGGAGGCGCCCCCTATAGAAGTGCATGGGCGGGCGCTGCTCTCCAGAAGTGACAAAACCGTCCAAAACACTGCTTCGATGTAATTGACTTTTTCAATCGAAATGCTCTAAATAATGCGTCTGCCGAGTTTCACTGACTTTGCTCCAAATAATTTTGGCCTCTCCATAGACTTATGACATGTCTCATAGGAAATGAACAGGGGATATGCGGCCCCCCCCAGGCCAAACGATCCAAAATAGGACATCGGTGTAATTTACTTTTTTGCAGCTCTTGCCGCTTAAAATCAGTTTGCAAGATTTCGTGGAAATCAGGAAATGTTGGTACTTTAACATGACCAGCAGGGGGCGCTATAGTGAAAACTGCTTATGTGCTCCTGAGTCTGTTCTGTTTACTATTTGATTCTACATCTGTGACTACAGTTTGGGCTCTGTAGGGCAGTACCTGTGACTGGGAGAATTATTCATATAAACAGGAAATTAAGGAGTTTGTTGACAGGAAATCACGATGAAACCGTGCAAGAAAGGCCAAAAAAATTGGCAGATTATTAAATTTAAATCTGTCTTGATTAGGCACGTGTATGTTAGACCGATGTCGGTACAAAACCCTAGGACAAGTTCTCAATGGAAAATAAAAACTTAAAGTGGCGTTTAAAATTAAAATCAATATGGCCGCCATGTCGTTGGTCTTATGACTGAGCACCAATTATGTTTTAGGGTGCTTTTTATATGTACTATCACTGTGCCAAATTTTATGGGCCTCCTCCAAAGTAAATGTGTCTCCCTCTCCATAGGCCTCACCCAAAAGGTGGCGCTGTAGAGGCTGTTTATTAGTTTCAGGAAAAATACAGTTATGACCCATTAATGTCCCTCAAATGGAGTCTCTGTATTGATTTTGGTGGCTGTCCTGCAGGTTTTAGTTGTTTTTTATTGCAGCCTTGTATGAAGAGTGTCCGACTCCCATAGAGAATGAATGGGAGCTCTGGAGGGCTCTAGAGGCAAAATTCAGAAGAATAGGGCATGGGTCCCATTGACTTTTTTGCATCTTATGAAGCAAAGAATCAGCTCCCCAAATTTGGTGTAAATTGGACAAGCTTGCAGCTTTTAACTGAACTGTAGGGGGCGCTATAGGGATTTGTGGTCCTGTGCTCCCTAGTCTATTGTGTGTAGTATTTAATTCTCCATCATTGGTGGCAATTTGGACTCTGTAGGCAAAGTCCATGTGTCTTTGAGGAGCACGCCAAGAAACAGGAAATAGAGGCGATTTTTCACAGGAAGTCATGACTAAACCGCACGAGATAGGGCCAAAAAATGGCAGATTATTAAATTCCAATCTGTCTTGATTAGGCACACGTTAGATCGATGTCGGTACAAAACCCTAGGACAAGTTCTCAATGGAAAATAATAACTTAAAGTGGCGTGTGAAATGAAAATCAATATGGCCGCCATGTCGTTGGTCTGACGACTGAGCACCAATTATGTTTTAGGGTGCTTTTTATGTGTACTATCACTGTGCCAAATTTTATGGGCCTCCTCCAAAGTAAATGTGTCTCCCTCTCCATAGGCCTCGCCCAAAAGGTGGCGCTGTAGAGGCTGTTTATTAGTTTCATGAAAAATACAGTTCTGACCCATTAATGTCTCTTAAAAGGAGTCTCTGTATTGAGTTTGGTGGCTGTCCCGCAGGTTTTAGTTGTTTTTTATTGCAGCCTTGTGTGAAAACAGTCTGAGTCCCATAGACAATGAATAGGAGCTCTGGAGGGCTCTAGAGGCAAAAGTGTAAAAAATAGGCCATGGGTCTCATTGGCTTTTCTGATCAGGAGGCCGTCTAGGAATTGTGTGCAAATTTTCACTAATAAAAGTCAAAGTAATTGTTTTTCTCCCCATTGTAATTTAGTGCGCTCCTACAGGTGGCGCTGTAGAGGCTGTATTTGACTTGCATGTAAAATGGTGTTATGGGGCATTTATTTTCCTTAACAGGAGTCACTGTATTAAGTTTGGTGGCTGTTACTCACTGCTTTGTGGCTTTTTGCTGCATCTTTGTGTAAAGAGAATATATTCTCCCATAGAGAATGATTGAGGCTCTGGAGGGCCCTGGAGGGCCCTAGAGGCAAAGTGTGAAGAATAGGCCATGGGTCTCATTGGCTTTTCTGATCAGGAGGCCGTCTAGGATTTGTGTGCAAATTTTCAAAAATAAAAGTCAAAGTAATTGTTTTTCTCCCCATTGTAATTTAGTGCGCTCCTACAGGTGGCGCCGTAGGGTTGATTGTTATTGTGCGCACATAAATGGATTCAGCTGCTTGACGTTTACGTGTGTTTCAAATTTCATGTCGATCGGAGAATCGTGTGTGCGGCGCAGGAACTATTTAAATGATTTAAGTGAGTACTCTTGCGCCTGGTGGCCAACGGTGATAAATGCACCATATCACTAATTTAGTTTTTTCATGGCGCCTACACTGGACATATTCCCAAGTTTGGTCCAAATCGGACAATGTTGACTTTTCACTTAATAGGTAGGGGGCGCTGTGAGTACTTTTTATTTATTTTTATTAATGCATTACATTCAGATCATAATTACGCACTATTGACTGAAATTACAGCTCTGTCAGTCCAAAGCGTGTAGCCGCGATGACGCGATCGGAAAAACAGGAAAGCGGCGTTCGTCGATGGCGAGCCACGGCGAAACCGTTCGAGATATCCGAATAAAAGAGGCAGATTATTACATTTCAATGCGTGCCGATCGCAGAAATGTGTGCAAGACCCACGTCACAAACACTAGGACAAGTTCACATAACACTAGGACAAGTTCTCCGTCAAAAAAAAAAAGTCAAACTGGCGTGGCGACTTCGGTCCAATATGGCCGCCGTGCGCTTGGTCCGAGGGCCGCGCTCCAATGTCATGTTTTGCTCGGGTCACTGTTCTCTATCACTGCTCCGAGTTTCGTGCGCGTCGGGCAAAATTTGCTCGTCCCATTTCCCATAGGGGTCCGATTCGGGCCGGTGCTGCTCGTTCGGTTCGGGTCGGACGCTCTCGAGATGCACGAAATACGAAATTTTTTTCCGGGCCGATCGCGACTATACCCCCATTGAAGACTTTTCGTGCATGTTTACTGGGTCAAAAAGGGCCGCGAAGAGTATGAAAACGGACGAAATAAGAATAATAAGCAATAAACGGACGAAACACAATGTCCCTCGCCAGTTTACTGGCTCGGGCCAATAAACAATTGATTATAGTCCATGAATACTGCAGTGTTTCATGTTTGCTCAGTCTTTATGATCATAAATCATAATGACTTATCTTATCTTATGAGATCTGTCCAAAGGTGTCACAGTTGTACAAGGGCAGTTGTGAGGCTAATTAAAAAAGTGTGATGATTATTTTCTTTTTTCTTTCACCTATTTTCTTAATCCCATAGGCTTCATTTGACAGGACGGTACGGTGTAAAATAGGGATGTGACAGGGAAACAACATGCAGTAAATGGTGGGAGCCGAATTCGAACCCACGACCCTGCGGCTCTCACACATGGCAGGAATATGTGCTATCCACCTTACCACGAGCCGCACAACCCACTGATTAATGCAATAAACAATTTATCCAATATGTTCTACTACCAAGACTCCAAAATTTCATACACCACCTAATAGTCTGAGGTTTCATTTATGCCTCTATTTTTGAGCTATAACCGGTAACTAGAATAAGAATATGATTCGATTTACAAACAGTGATCATGTCGGTGAGTGACTTGCCTGTTGGTAGTAGATGTAAGCCAGGACTCCAGCCAGAACCTCCAGCAGGAAGATGCACAGCAGCAGGACAAAGTACTGCAAAGAGGAGAGAGTCCCACATCAGTAACTGCTTATTTACTTATTTAACCCCTTGATTTTCACCCAGTGTGCCGGGGAACACTAATGTGCCTTGAGGTTTTGCCAGGTGTGCCTTGAGAAAATGTCCAGTTTGAGTTAACAGATTCACAAATAAGGATTTAATGAACTAATTTACCTTTTTGGAGTGTCCTGAGCAACATTTGCACCAAAGAAAGAACGCAAAACCATCACTATTGCCAAATTTAAAGAACTAGACAGTGCCACAGACATTATTTACCTCATTATATACAATATTTTTAACTAAATGGCCTGATTTAGTAGTGTTTTAGTGGTAGGTGACGTGCCGTGGTAGCTTTTAAACCCAAAACGTGTGCCATAACTCAAAAAAGGTTGAAAAACACTGATTTAACCTGTATTTCAGTGAGGCAGCTGGAAAACAACATGTCAGTAGATTGTTAGTTACATTCAGTTTGACATCTCAACACATTTTCAGACGGAGGGCAGAGGCTAATGCTAATCTATGGGCAATCTCCCTAAATAGTCTGTTTCTCTAGGTTTTCATAAGCCTCTCTGAGTCCGGGCCTTCCGGGAGGAACGGGCTGATTATTGTGAATTAAAGACACACACAGAGAGCGCGGGCCTGAGCTATCGCAGAGACCAGAGGAGGACCTGGGGCTGTGAGGCAGGCTGGTTATCAATGTGTCTGCTAACAGCGCCTTGATTAGATTTCAGAGGTTATGTGTGGTGTGCTTTGGAGAGCAAAGACTGCATGCACAAAAGAAACTGTGAAACCTGGTCATCTATTCAATTGTAAATAATACAGAATTCACCGCTCGTTCATGTCACACAAAGTTATTTGGGTTGGCAAGAAGGTAACAGGTCCATATTTTGGGGACTCCCTAAATGTTCGGGATTTCGATGTGAGGCGGGACTAGCATAAAGCCTCCCAAAGCCCTAAACTTAACCTAAACTTAATTTCCTAAACCTGACCCTAATCCTAACCCTTATCTTACCCTAATTCTGAAATAGTATATGATCAAAAATAACCATATGCCATGAACATGTTAAACAAATTAGAATGCAAAGCTCTGCCAACGGAATGAATTACCAAACTTTTAGCGAGTCCAATTAATAAGTCGATGGAGCTGATGGAATTTCAAAATTTCAACGTGGCTAAAACTATAGCTGTAGTTAATGCAAGAGCTGAAGTTATTCAAATGATTATAGTGAAGGTGTGTGGCGTTTTTTAACAAAGAAAAGCACCTCCTGTATTGCCACTTAATGACATCACAAGGTTAAAGTGTTTTAAGTTTGAGAGAAGAACAAAGCCTGAATATGCAGGGTTTGTGCTTTCAACGTGTGTGAATGAAACGAAACACGATGGTAGATCGAAGATATGTTTTCTTCATTTCACCGAGGGCCAGGTTTATTGGATAGTTCTGTCTTCGGGGCCAGAAACATGTCCAACGCGCCAACGCTTTAGAAATACAAAAAAATGTACCACGAATGGCTTTAACATCTGCAGAAGTAAACGAGGAATGAACCAGGACTGAACGAGGATTAAACCAGGTCGAAACCAGGACTAAACCAGGTCTAAACTAATAACAAGAGATAAAATATTTCTATAGTTTTGAAGATTGGTTGAGGGCCGGACCATATCCGTAGGAGGACCTGATTTGAGTTGAATAGCCCTGATGTAAGCTCTTTAAAGAACAAGATATTTAAAGCTGTTTAATGTACACAAGCTTCGATACAAGTTTGCCATTGTCTTTAGATTTCTTCTGTCCGTAATAATATACAATGTTTTCACAAATCAATCCCGTTTCTAGTGAGATTAAACAGAAACAGCTCCATTTCCGATCCTAAACCCTGCTTTTAAACTTAATATATCTGCTGTTTTCCCATCAGTATCCCTCGGGTCTGTGTTTTCTGCAGACACCAAACAAGATGTGTTTTGTCTTTTGGTATTAGACGGTTTAATATTGTATGCGACGCTGGATGGGGCCTGGTCGGTGTGATCTGTGTTGACGAGTGGGAGATTTGGATCCCTCTCACTCCTGATGTATTATTCACTCTACACTTTACTCCCGTCTCCAAAGCAAATCGCTCCAAAAGGGACATTAAACTTTTACTGACTCCACACAAGGCCAGGGGAGACTTGTACCTCTGGCCCACATGTGTCTGCGCTGATGACAGTGTTGCAATAGTGCCACCACGGTTACATCCCTGTAAAGGATTAACTCACACTTTTCCATCCATCTCCGCAGCTCATTGATTTGAAGCATAAAGTAGTGGTAAAAATCACAGAAATAAAAACATGTTATTATACTAGATTTGAGCATGAGGACATGTTATGCGAAGTCAAATTTAATTCGTTTTTAACCTTATTACGGCGGTGTTTTCTCATCATTTGTTACTCAGTGGCTAAGTTTAAATGCACAACAAAAAGTAGAACATTTCAGAGGTAATCATCTGGCCAATGTTTTAAAAATCAAGACGTTTCAACTTCCATCCAAAAGTAGAGCTGCAACTATTGATTCTTTAATGTAGCATTTATTCTTTTGGTTAATAGATTAGTTGTTAGCTTGCAAAAGGCCAGTGAACATGGGAGTTTTGCTAAATTTGGTCTAAATTAAGCTAAAGATGCTTGAGGATGTCCTGATGGAGGATATTAATGGACAAAATAGGTTTAAAAAATGACGTAATTATTACTGTCATAAAATCTCTTTTCAGGACACATGTTTTGGAGTCTGTGTATAGACAACATAATGATTATCTGATTACTAAATGAATCAATTAAAGAACCTGTTTCAGTCTTATCTGAAAATAATTTTCAATCTGAAGGGCAGGGCCTATTCAGCTCAGAGCAGTATAAAGTTGAGCTTCTCAAACCAACTCGTTCAGATTGACTTTTGGAAGTCGAAACATTGTTTTTTAAAACATTGTCCAGATGATCCATCATAAAAACCTTTTTATAATGGATCACTCCTAGTCGAATGAGGGATTACACTGTCACCAAAATCTGATTATTATTTAATTTCTGGACTGTTAAGATTATTTAAATGAGATGCAAACCCCAAAATCTGAAGTGAGTAGTAAGAGGAACCATGATCAGAGAGAGATCAGATTACACACACTTTTATAAATCTTATGACTCCAAAAAACTGATAATTAAAACTCAGGTATGCATGTACCCGCAGCCAAAGTTATAGTTGGATTGATTCCTGCATGTTTGAGTTAACCCTGTATTGTCCTGCAACTGGCTTGAGTGCTCAGAAACGTGGTGCTTCCACCTACCCCCTATCCCCGCCCACACCCCTGCAATTAATTGTGGTTATTTGATAAATCAAGACTTGTCACATGTAGAGTTCTAAAATGCCAAGTAGCCCATTTTCAAAAATAAAACCATGTAAATGAAGATCCACTGCTTGCTACTGTAAAATGAAGAGGCGGGGCTGTTTTTATTGCTAAGCCGTTTTAGATCAATATTGCGGTTTACAATGAACAAAAAATAAAATGGCAATCAATTCTTGTTGTTATAGCCCAATAAAGTACCCAAAAAAGTATATTATGCCTCCTTAAAGGCAGGGTCTGATTAGCGGCTGCACTTTAATGAGGTCTATGAGAATGGGATCAAACTAAAGCAGAGTTGTGGCCTTACACTCCTTTGCTTGCACAGCCCACTGCTCCTGGGGAAATGGAAGCAGTTTGAACAGACAAATATTTGGACACTTGTGCCTCCCTCTGCCCCCTTGAATCCCCAACAGGCACATTCTGCAGCGCGACTTTACAAACCAAAAATGCTGCGGCAAGGTCAGGGTTTGTGCTCCGTCATCTGTTTTCTATCTGCACACTTTCCATCCTCACTGTTGCACTGTAGATGATGCAATATTCATGCAATATTCAAATCCATATGTCGAACAGAGAATTTTGGGGTTCCAACAATAAAAGTCATGTTTGAGAAATGATCGCAGTGAACAAATCTATAATTGGTGCTGTACTATAAATGGTGCACTGTGTAACTTTTCTGGTGGAGGGGCCGCAACCTGTGGGTTTCCATGGAGATGTGATTGCTTTACCTGGAATGTTCCACCAGGCCAAGTCACAGGTCAGGGGTCTCATTTATTAAACTTTATGTGGAATTCTTACCAAAAGGTGTACATAACACAAACCATTGCCACTATAAATTGAGTTTTTATGGATCACAAAAGATCAGCTGCACAGAAGAAGATTTTTATCTTGATTTTAAGCCTGATTTGCCTCTTATCGGGCTCGGGGAGGAGTGGCCCGAGTAGCGCTTTTTGTAAGTGGTTATTGTTGTGACACTCCTCATCTGTAGGTCAATGTGTTTCTGTTACCAACATATGTCGGGTCGCAGTTCCAAAACCTCAAAACATAAGGGACGCACATGTTGGAATTTTATGATAGTCCCTTGCGATGAACTTAACCATAGCCAATCAGAGCAGCCAGAGCCAGGCTCTGTTGCCCAGTGACAGGTACAAATCGTGCAGAGGACACAAACACAGAGCATGTGTGAACTTTTTCTTGAATGTAACAGGCTCTTTGCCTCTAATGAATACCACTCTTGTGTCCTTTGTAAGCAAAATTAATCCACACATGTTCTGTTTAATTTTCACTGAAACAAAAGAGTGCATTGGAAGGCAGCTTAGCTCTGATTACCTCCTATCCTCATGTATGTGCTGTATGTGCTGTGATCAACGTACTTAAATCTCTGCACACATTGTGTTTTAAAAATATATATATATATATTATTAAGGTATTATTTTATTTATAAAATATAGGAATAAATGCAAGATTGTATATATACAGGTTTATTTGGCATAATGTGGGCAAACTGTAGACCCGCTACCTGAAAAGTTATATAGCACATTATTTGGGTCATGAAAGATAGATTGAAAATAGGGACAGTCCACCGATTAATCAGAACAGTGAACATAAAAAGGGGCTAATTTGTGCAGATCCTAAAGCATAAAAGTTTATGGTTACTGTACCCTAGCTGCAGTCTTGTTTAATAGGGCTTGTGTCCGCTGGGATTTTAGGACATTAAATATTGAAAAACTTGCTTTTTATATATGTGGACAATTTCCCCAGCTTTTGCCTGCCAAAAGCAGCATCAGAAGTCCAGTCCTCTGCTTGTTTTTGATGCTAGACTTCAAAGAGCAACAGTAACGGCATCTTTCTCTGTGTCCCTTTACCGCAAAAACTTTAACTTAACTAATTGATAATTCATGCTTTATAAACTTGAAGACAAGTTTTGTTTTGGGCCACTTTCCATGCTGTTGGAGAGTGAAAGATTTTTAAAAGTCAAATTCGCAGCCTGGCTGTAGAGGTTATGCAGATGGCATACGACGTTTAAGCAGTGACTAAAACGTGTCGATGGTTAGAAAAAGAGATGGGTATCGAGAAACGGTTCCATTTGAGGATCTATTTTAGAAATCTATCGGAATCATACGTCTCCTCTCAACAATTCTTGTTATCGATGCCTCTTTGGGAAGCCGCACCTTGAAATGCCACGTCAGTCTTATCCAGACTTTCGGTTTCATTACAAGCAAAGGTTTTTGCTTTGGTGAAGCCTACGACCCGTGCTGCACGTCACGCTGAGTTCATGTGGATTTAATAAACGCTTTCATGCAGCAGAGGAGAGCCAAAACAGCAGTGGTGAGGCGTGCACATGCCGCACACAGGCCCATGAACAGCACACACACCAGGCCACGATCAGCTCAGCAGAGGTAAGAGACCGACAGGATGGTCCACCAGAATAACAATAGGACACGTATGAAGAGCAGGGATGAGAAATGAGTCAGACGACAGAAAAGCCCTTACTGCCTCCTAGTTTGATTCCTGCGCTTTACATTGTAGTTTTAATCGTAATATAGCCACTACTTGTTGAATTACTTAAAAATTTGATTAGCCTAAAATTTAGGCTAATTTTATCCTGTATTTAGGCTCTAAATAGTTATAAAACTAGATATATAAGATGCATGTTCTTTTATAAGCTATATATAGGACTAGACAAGAAAATAGTTAGGGAACCAAATCATTAAGCAAAATTATTATTATTATTATTATTATTATTATGGTATATGGTAATATGGTATATAATATGGTATTGGTATTGATAAAATCTTATCAATACCCATCCCTAGTTAGAAATACATTTTTCTCCAGTTAGAGCTAGAAGCTGAAGAAATCCTTAGTTGGCTAAAGATATGCCCGGCTAATTGCTAAGACGAATAAAATGGGGTGTGTCAAAAGCTCTCTGTTAAGTATCTTAGATCTGACCATCAGCGCTCACAAAACCTGCACAATGACGACTTAAAAAGAAAAGTACAAGTAAAGCTTACTGCCTTAGTAAGAGCTCAAAACACATGTCAAATGTGAAAGAGCAGCTACAATAATAATAATAAATAGTCTACAACCGCTAATCTAAAAGAAGAAAATCAAGTAAACAGTTGTAGAAAACCAGATAAACAACAAGAAGACAGCATCTACGCTCACATTTATCACTGATACAGACTTTGGGATCACACGAAGTTAAACCGATCTTCTGTGCTTAAAAAGGATGTTTTTTTGTTGTTGTTTTTTTAGGAAATTGTTATGGGGAAAGCTGAAGTGTCCTTTATCTCCCTATATTGTTAGCTAACAAGCCAGCTAAGCTCTGCACAACTGGAGCAACAATGGAGAAACTACTTTCAGTTTCCATTTTACTGTATGAAGTTAATTTGAGCCAAACAAACAAACAAAAACTCAGTTGGAATGTTGAGGAGAATTTTTCAAATTAGAATGAAGTCAGTGCATTATCTCTATTGTCTACACAGGGATAAAAACTGAGGTTTACTCATGATGAGAAGCCAGGAGCTCTTGCTGGTTTTAAATGCAACTTAGGAATCAAATTCACAAAATGGTACTTAAACTGCAATATAGTATAGCAGTGATTTCCAAAGTGGGGTCCGGGGCCCCCTGGGGAGTCTCAGAGGCACTGCAGGGGGCCCCCCAAAGGTTGTCCATATAAGAAGCATAAAAAAATAATTTTGAAAACCACTTTACAAAATCTGTTTGTTTACGTGTACAACTTTTAATATATTAAGGCTACAGCTATCACTATTTCTACTTTTATTTGTACATTCAAAATGAAAAATATTACATATTATTTTGAATGTAGAGCAAATTATTACTGGGGGGCTCCGAGGAATCGTCGAGTTGATATAGGGGCGACGCTGCAGAGTCTGGGAATGGCTGTAGTATAGTATAGAACATTACACCATGGTCAAGGCTCACAAAAGTCTTACGTCCCTTTTAATATCTCCTCAGATTCATGACGGTAGTTCAAACTTAGTGAGGCGTTGCACATTTGGAAACACAAGCACTCACTCTGACAGATGGAGCTCCAATACCAATAAAACCGGGGCTATCCTCCTGACATGAATTGACACAAACTAAAAGTTAATGGGCCTAAAGTGGTGACGGGGCACTTTTCTGCTGGGCTCTGGCCTTGTTAAAGACCAGACTGATTCTGCAGAATGGTGAGCACAAACCAAGGAGCCACTCTCTCTTTAACCTCTGACTCTGCAGCTAATGAGACCAGCTGGCTCAGATAACAGAATAAACAATGACAACAAAAGAGATTATGATGTGGCAAAAAGACGACCTGGACGTAATCAGAGAAATAAATTAGACAAAGATGGTATTTTAGATCGACAAGATACATTTTTTTCCAACCCTACCCACTGATAACGCCAAAATTGCAGGACCTGAGGGCTTTAAAACAAACAGATCTGCACATCGCTTCTGTCAACCAATCACATCCTGCCACTTTGACCGATACATGACCAAGTCTCTAACACAGCAGCAGAACCATCAGCCTCCTCTTCTCCAACACAACTTTCCCAATCCAAATTTTCACCTCCTCTGCTGCGATCTTAGCCTGAAGACAAACACTTCCAGCACCTGTTTCCTCCTGGGACTTCTCCTTGACCCTTTGTTTTAAAAGCGTCTTCATTTCAGCACCATTTCATCATCAGAGCGCTGTATAGACTCACTCTTGCGTGGTCTAACTTTGAATCAAGCTCCTCTGGCCTCCTGACCTCTACACCACCTCGCCGTGCGATCACGACTGCTTGCTCCGCCGTTTTTATCTGCTCCGAAAGCCTGGCGCTAAACTCCTGCGCTCCTCCACACGCCCTTATGCATGCCCTTTCTAACAATATAGATAGCATCTCCCCTTGGCCGCAGGTCCGCTCCCCCTCTGTGACTTTAGCGCACTAATTCAAAGCTGTCAGGATGCGTGGTGCGTTGGAGAACAATCCTGCCCGCCGCCGCTGCCTTATTGATTATGTGCCCATACAGCCCGACTTCATTTATTGAGTAGAGGTGCGTGGACTTTTCAATTATCTGTGAAAGTCTAAAAATAGGCCGGCCCTGTGTCGCGTCTGTCTGCCACAAACTGCCACCCCTGAGCGATTTATCTGCTCGCGCTTCAGGCAGAGACACGCACCTATTTGCTTATGGTGTTTCACTTAGACCGGAGATAAAACTTTGTGCGGAGAAATAGAAAATTTAAAAAATGCATTAAAAAGTTAAGCACAGGAACTGCTACTTGTATTCGATTAGTGCTTAATTATCACCAACTTACATGAGGACAACTTCATTCCCCATAGACATATTTCAAAATAAAAACACTTTTATGATCAATGCAAGTGGAGTCTAGCCTTAAAGCTAAAGTGTACACCTTCAATTCTGTCTGCAAAATCAGAACAGAAAATATTAGTTTCAGCTTTTCTGTTCAGTTATGGGTTGTATTCTGGACTTTGTGCACACATTTCAGATTTATGTTACCATGTGCCATCTGTGACAGGAGTGCCCAATACAGCTCTCACACCCTGAGGCCCCCCGCTGAACTGGCCCTAATGATCATCGGTCGTACTTTTTACAGCAAATTTAAGGTATTCCAACACTATACCCTCAATAAGACTACATGGAGGTGGACAATATATTGAAATTGACATAATATTGTGAATGTTGTTAGAAGTTATGCAAAATTTTAATTTAAAAATAATTGCTATTGTTTATAGTAAAAATGCTACGGAAAAAGCTCAAGGTATGTACAAAAAAATTAAAAAGAGTATAAGGTACTATTTCTGCACATCTGAGACTAATTTTGCAGACATGATAAACCTCAACCAATGCGTTTAAAGACATGTTTTATCACATTTTTATTGGACTGACATATTATCTGAATATCAAGATACTAAAAATTGAGATTTCATTTTTTGTCAATGTCACCCAGCCCTAGTTTACTGTCATAAGACCTTAAATAAATTATTTATTTAGAATGGTCTGATATAGACTCCCAAAACTAGAGGCCCAAAACTCCCTTTTAAGTTGTAGTAAAGTTCAAAATCAGTTTTCACTTGAATAATAACAGAATGTATTTATGTGAGATATAAAATAATTTGTTGCGTGGTTGTGTAAACATATGGCTATATTTTTAGAAGAATGTATTTATTTATTGACCTTTATTTCACTAGGTAAGTTCCTGGGGAGTCCTGGTGATGTTTATAGAGGTAGAAAAGCTGCAAACTGCACATAGAAAGGCCCCAGTCGAGCGGGAGTAGAACCCAGGACCCTGTTGCTGTGAGGTGAGAGCAGTGACACCGCTGTGACACTGTGCCGCCCAAATGTTTCATGGGTACAGCAACTCTGTAGAAGTTATGTAAATACTCCCTGAATCCCTCACATTAAACAACAGCATCAGCTCCATATGTACTGCACCCTTGAAAACTTATGGTACTAACAATTGCTAAACACTGAAATAACATCTAATGAAGTTATCCTTTCAAATATTGGTGCCTAAAATACTGCGGGGTGAAGACTTCTCTGGCATTGTGCTTTGTCCAAACCCAAAAATATCCCTGTGTGTCCTGTTGTTGGCGACACTGGCACAACACAAAGAGGACGGAGCCAGATCTGCCGGCTGTGTGTTCTGGCACGGTCTGGAGACATTTGCCTTATTACTCCTCACAGATAAACGTGAGCACAGGGACAACACAGGTGTCTCTGCTGGCACTCGCTGCTTAATTAAATATGGAACACATGCCGCCAATAAGTCGGAGTTTGGCTCCAAACACAACTAAACTAAATTAAGAGTGTGTGCAGTCGACTGAGCAGTCTCTAATTGGGATTCTTCTGACAAGCACCGAGACTGTGATTAGGTTTGTGATTTATGTTCTAATATTCAAATACTGTTGTAGGATTGCAAAACCTTGGGAATTTTCGACGCTGGGAATTGTCACGGGAATTAACAGGGAATTAACACTTCTGAAACTTCTTTTAACAAGGAGTGCTGTATAGAACCTTGTAGGCCTTGTGTAGCTTTAGTCGATTAATCGATTGATGGTCTTAGCCGATCAACATTTTTATTAGCCAACTAATTATTATATTTAAATGTATATGGCAAAAACAGCAAAAACAAGAAGATACAGAGTGAGTTTGTGATTTTGGAGTCCAACATATAAATACATGGTTTCCTAGTATTTATCATTAAAAATGGTTGCTGCAAGTATTTCTTTAGTCGACTACAGCCCTACAACCTTTCAACCAGTGTGAACACTGCTATGGCTTGGAGTTTTGCCACGTGTGCCTTGAAAAAATGTCAGATTTGTGTATTTACATTAACAATTTTAACATTTTAGACTGCAGATCAGTCACATGATCATGTCTTTGGGCTCACAAACAGAATAAATGATAGTTTGGTGAATTGTCAAATATCACACAGAACCAAGACAGAAAAACGTGGCCCTAAAGAGGAGTGGGAGGATTAGGAGTGATGTCACTGAGAGCTGTCAAACTTTAGACATAATATTAAACTGTTAAAGAGAACCAGAATAGAAAATTGTTTTGTATATTTTGTGCAGTTTCACTTGGTTAATGGGACCTCATTGGTGAACGGGTTATAGTATCAAAAATGTTCAAATGACAGCGAAAATATGATAAATGAATGAACTGGATGTCAAAAAGGACACAAATACACTTCTAGAGGCCTATTGTCGCCATATTTCAACCTTTACTGGTTGACAATGTCCAAAAAGAATAATAATTTTGACAACTAAAATACATGTTAATTGCAGCCCCACAGATTATTAAGAACAAACAACATGGAGAAGGTGTGGAGTGAGCTGGAGGAAGATAGATGAAGGCATTTTAGCTTTATAAAATACATTGTTTCCCAGTTCTTTTCTGTATTAATAGCCATTTTTGCATGAGCTCACTTGCAGTTGTAGTCAGATACACAGCCAGATCATACAGACGAATTGTAACAGCTTTTGCTAGTTTCAGCTTTAGTCGACTACAGCCCTAGTTCAAGGTAAAGACTCTAGGATGGAAGACAATATCTTGAGCTTACAACCTTTCAAACTCTGTTACAGTGGTATAAAACCAATCACTGTTCAATATATGACATCTAAATGCACAAATATACTGTCACAAGAATAGCAAGTGTCTCTTCAAGGCCATGCACTACACTTCACTACACACAGTTTCTGCCCCTTAGTTATATATTTAGGACAATAAAGTAGCTGATACAGTTTTGTTTTATTATCTTAAACATAAGTGTGCCTGCTTGTACAGTCCTATACAGTGCACTTTGCTTGTTGTGTTTGCCTGTTATCGTCTCGTGCCCTCACATAAGGACAGTGCGTGCTGTGTGGAGCCTTACCACCCGCAGCAGCCGCCTCTGCTCCTTGAAGGTGGCGCAGCAGCCCAGCACGCCTGTTACCATGACGATGGCTCCGGCCAGGATCAGGATGTAGGCCGAGGCGGCGTACGTCTTGGAGGGCAGCAGGCTGATGTAGTCGCTCTTCTCCACCAGGGTCCACACGCCCACAGCCATCACAGCACCGCCCGCCAGCTGAGGACACAACCCAGGGACGTCAGAGGCACACATGAACAGGACATGGTCACTGAGAGGCAGCTCCACTCTAACAGGACAGGATTCGCAGCAGGTTCAGAGCATCAACATTCAGAGCAAGAGCAGACAAACACAGACACACTCTACAGTTCAGTCTGTGACTAAAAGTGTCACTGTACTACATGAGGGGTAAAAAGTGCCTAAAAAGGAGGTTTATTTAATCAGAGGGAGCATAGAATCAATGCTGAGTGGATGCTTTAATTTGTGAGTGTGCAGGTAGTGTCATGTTTGATCTATATTAAGAGTCTCCAACAGGAGATGCACAGAAGCCACATTTCGATTATAGAACCTGTTGGCACACTTCACAGTTCACTGCGTTTCCATGTTCAGGGCCTGGCTCTGGGTCCAGAGTTAATAAATCAAATCTAAATCATACCTTCATTACACTTTTCATCATGAGGCCGATCTTGGATAACTAAATGTCTTGTAAATTTCTAAGTTTGGGGAGCTATGAGACCTGGCTACAGCAAGAGGAAACTTCCAGCTTATCCTTAGCTTTGTGCCTCTAGAGCACATTTTAATATGTAATGCATTGGGTTTGGATTAAATCAAATGCATCTTTCTGCGCTGAAAATTATATTTTGGATCTTGATGTGAGAGCCGTAGATCAATAAACCGCTCATGACAAGTCGGTTCAACAAATAAATGGTAAAAAATAAGAGCTGCAGAATATTGGAAGTGATAGCGATATCGATATTACAGTTTTTAACACAATAATTTCACTTATATTCATGCAAATATGTTCCTGCCTAAATGTATAAGTGAAACTCTGCCAAATGTAAAACTTAGAGACAAAACTAAGACCAAATCAAGACCAAATTAGACTGAAAAAGAAAAATATGGGCAGAGGGTGAATTAAGCAAAGTCAACTTTTCGGTGCTTTCTACCATGTTGTAATGTTATTCCCTTATCAAAACATGCCAGAAGTGGTTTTAAATGTAATTCATGGATGTTTGAGTACCGTCAGGTATTCTGTGAGGGGAGGGAGCAGAGCCGTGCGGGTGATAGTGGCTAAACAGCTACAACATGGACTTGTTCACTACTTTTGTTTGGCTTTTTATTGAAAATGTGTCCAGACAGAAAGACATGATTATTTTCACGCTTTCCAGGGACGAGGCGACTCCGGGAAAAGTGGCAAGAGTTTGTTTAAGTGAAAAACACCATCGGCGAAAGTGTGCTATGTTTGTTACACCATTTAACTGAGGACTATAGCGTCTTCAACATAAGCGTGTTTGATAATGGACTAAAACACGGACTCTAAAGAAAGATGTCCTCCCAACGATAAAGAGATGTTTGGTGAGTAAGCTGCAGCTCGTTTTGGAAAGCTGATCTGGCTGTGGTTCCCATCGTCAGTGTTTAACTACCACGCACAAATAATTACATTCTCTCATTGCTCTCTGTTGTGTTTATTACGTTATTATTATTACCTTCATAAACCACGTCTGCTTGTGTTGTGCTGACGCTCTGGAGGGGGAGGAGCTTAGCATGAGGAGCAGGATTCAGAGTGTCAAAAACAACAAACCGAAACTGATTAACATTTAAAAGGGAACATATTTTGCTACAGTAAGTTTTTTTGATCTTTTAATCATGTTCTAACAATGTTCTGTCATTAAAAACACACACCTGGAGTAGCATTCCACTGTATTCACAGTGTTTTGAGGAATAGTCCTTTAAAAACACTCCCCCTCCGTGCGTGAACCTCGTGTTTTGAACAGCGCTAATAAGACTTTATCGCGGTCTTGGCGTGTCGCCATCTAGTGGATGCACTCAGTGCGTGTCAGTGAACAGTGCAAACAATTCCTTCTAGTAAGAAAAAAAAAAAAAAAAAAAAAAAGTTCAAACCAACAAAAGGTAACATGGTGATCTATATATATCCTATGAGAACAATGAATACCCCATAGAAGTGTAATACACCCTCTTCAATGAAGTCAGCCTTTTTGAACTTTTTCATTAAAAAAAATAGTACATTTCTGTCAGATAGAGAATCTTGATGTTATTGCAATATTTTTAGTTTTGTTGCGTTATCGATTATTGTCTTCATTTAAAAAAAAAAAAAAATTCAATTGTGGCACAATGGTCACATTTATATAGCGCTTTTCTAGCGTCAAGGCATTCAAAGTGCTTTACATCAAGGAACCACTCATCCATTCACACACAGATACTCTCCCTCTGAGCCTCAAAAAACACTTCATTTCAAATTCCCTAGATTTGAGACATCGTGTAGAGCTCTGCGGGTCTCCTGCGCGGTTTTTAAGTCCATAAATCATCTCCAGACTTGTTCTGGACATTTCTGCCTCAAGTCACGTCCATTACATTTGCATTCTTACATAAACATGTCTGGTTCAAGCTAGCTTTTGTTTATCACCCCAATGTAATTCCCTCTGCAGGCTATAGATGGACTGATTTGAAGTTGTGTGCTTTTTGTTGACATGTTTTTAAAGTTCTACTACATGAGACACCAAAGCAAAAATACAAGAGCATGTTTAAAGGTCAATAACAATACAACTATTGCATAATATTTGTCCTTTAAACGGGCCGGTACGGTTCACTTAAGACAGTGGAGACACTTTCGGAGCGTCCCGATCTGTTCCAAACAGAGTGACAGGAGGAGGGGGAGTGGGCAGATGGAGATGTCACTGTAGATGTCACTGTAGATGTCAATCTGAGCATATGCCTCATCTAGAGTTAAAAAGGACACATGCTGCTCCTCTACAAACGCACGAGGGACTGCCTCTACACCTTCATATCTTGGGCTATAATAATACCATATTTGCAGCTGCAAGTAATTAATACAAATCAATAAATGTTTCATTTTGATCATCATAATTGTTCTGAGCACACACAAAAAGAGCTTTTATAACAAAGCAGTGGCGTTATTAACTCAAAATGTAAAAAAAATATATAAACAATTTGTGACTTTCTTCAATATTTTTTTATTTGTAAATGATATCCATCTAAAAGCTTCCAGTTACCATATTTCAATCTTTATTTAGTTGAAAATGTATTTTAATAGTCTTAATGTCCAATAGAAGAACCTAAACAATACAATTATCACATTAACTGACTTCTAAAATAATTGTAAGTTGCAGCCTAACTTTGCACGTGCATTTGAAAACACATATTGTAACTTTATTCCTGCTGTATTCCACTTTTATACTGCTATGATATATTTGAAGAACATATCTCTTTATCCCTGCTTTTAGTCAATGAACCAAAGAAAATGGCCCTTTGACAACCAACATGGAACCGATATGAGGAACATTAGTGACATCTGGTGGATGTTAAATGTATAACATGTGACTTTATTTACTTTTATACCACAATAAGGTAATCTTCATTCCTTCAAACCCCAGTTTTAGAAATGTAAATAATTTTAAAGTGACTTTCTGGAAGTGACACATCACCTGCAGGATTCCATGGAGACAGAAAAAAAAACCCAAAAACTATACTTCAGACATTTCTTCATGGAGATAGATGTGCTTTATGCCACACCAAATTGAGAAAAAAACATAGCAAAACAGTATTTTTGTTAATTCTAGGGAAAAGTTACATACTGGTGCTTTAAGTAAAGATTAAAGTACATGTATTGTTGGAAAATTCACTTCAGTAGCATTAAATTTAGGCCTGTCAAGATAATTACTAGAATTTTATTATGTTTTTTATTTTTCCATAAATTAAAGAAAAAACTATATTTTTAGAGGACAATACTTATAAATTATAATACTGTACTTTTTGTAAGGTTTACCAGGATTAACAAGACTCAACGTTATTGAGTCAGTGGCATTTTAAATTCAATATACAGTATAATACTCAATATTATCGTTATTATCGTATTATCATTAGATTTTGTTTGGAGCAGTCTGTCTAAAGCTGTTGTCCACAGGCTGGATGTACGTGTTGAGTGCAGTGTGAGATGTGAAAGCCTGAGCTGACAGACACATGAAGAGCACATATGAAGCTCACATATGTGCAGCTCAGTGTGTGCTCACACTGCAGTCAGGAGGCAGCTGTCACCTCCTCCTCACACAAACACTACGGCTCAACACGCAGGAGGCATTACTGAGGACAGAATTCATTCTACTACTTTTAGGTGACAGTGTAATGTTTGTCTGCTCAGGATCAGCTTTGAGGATGTTATGTGAGGTCTGTGAGCATGATGTCTAACACAGTGGACATCACTGTGTTCATTGCGTCATGAAATAGGGTCTAATAAAGACAATAAACTATTCAAATAACCAATATTAAACCTAATTTAACATGCTTTGACTCGTAAAATGATTTTTCATTTGGCTTTGGGGGTCCTGAGTCAGTTGCATGGCTATTTTGAGGGTCCCGGTCAGAAAAGATTGGAAACCCCTGGTCTAACATAACAATGGCATGAGTGCAGCTCTAACTACAGAGGACTGGTTTGCTACACACCACCTTCTGGTGACTGTTAAGAACTATTTCACCCACAGCACTGTACATGCACCAATACAGCAGCTAAACTAAGTATCAGCGTAGTAGACAATGTCAAATAAAGTGAGATTCACAATTTCGACTGACTTTGTAGATCTCTGACGTGACATGATGGTTGAATTGATCTTCTTTTGATAATAACTTATCACTAGTTTTGCTCAAGGTCAAAGAAGACAACAAAAATGTTTTTTTTTTTCCGACTTTACACGTCACTTCTGCCGTTTTAAGTCCTTAAATCATCTCCAGCCTCGTTCTGAGCATTTCTGCCTCTAAACACATTCACGGCACTGCTAACCTGATTGTTGCATTTCACGCAGTCCTTTAAAGCGATAACGAAACTAAGCGCTAGGCACTATTTACTAGCTGCTTACCCTCAGTAAGTGCAAAGGTCACTAGCTATGTTCATTTAGTCCATAATAAACTTTTTTTTGTTTCAAAACGTGGCAAATTTAAGGCACTCAAGATTATGTTTCAAGGCTAATAACAATACAATAATATTTTTTCTTTAAACTTTTCTCAAAAATTGTGACCATTTCCAGGGGCACTTTCCAGGGCTACTGTCTCAAAATGGCCCATATTTCAAAGCTATAATTACCATGGTGGAATGTTGAGAAGGCTGGTGTATGAATGCATCTTCTGTGCAGCTTTGCTTCAGAGCAGAAGCCGTGGGATTTGAATCAAAGAGACAATGTTTCAAATTACACACAAAAATGTTGTAAAGCTAAGCTGCACTTGCAGTTTGTTTTGGGCTTTTTGTGTATTTGAATGATCATCTTATGGTGGTGCTTTTAGCCTTAGAAGGCACTGTACCTGATTTTTATTGTCTTAAAAATGTGAAAAACTGAACCATTCATTATTAACCGTTTGCACTCCACATGTTTTGCTCTCTTACCTAATGCATTCTGAGCATGCTAATTATTCACCTAAATGAGTTTAGAAGCGCTTTTCACAACTTTCAGAGTGGGCTAATTTGCTGTCACAGTAAAGCTAACAACAACTAGCATGCTAACAGCGCACTTCCTGTTTCGAAGAGAATAAAATGATCTGTAAATGAACTATGATCTGTCCAAAGAAACAATTATACATTTTCTGGTATAATGTTAAAATAAGAGCTGGATGTTTTAGTTTTTAAACACTTACACATTATCTATGAATTATTTACTGTAGATGTACAAACATGAGCTACAACTCCAATTAATACAAAAATCAATAATAAAAAAGCTTACCCAGAAGAGAAAGTTGAAGGTAAACAGGAGATATTTGAGGCAGATGGTTCCACATGTTTCCTTCTTCTCTTCGTACACACCCATTCTGCAAGACAAAACCCTGAATCTTTAACAAGAACACACTGAACACATTAAAGAATCAATATGACTGAAAGCTTGTGAGAGAAGACAACAGTTTGCAGGTTGGGAAAACTGAAAGTCTTCCTCTAAATTTAGCAGAACCCGTCTGACACACTGCATTCTCTCTAATCAGTAAAGAAGAATGATGGCGATGTTCCTTTTGTGTGCGTTTGGTGTTACGAGGGGCCATTAAAGCGGGTGGCTCCACTGGTGCAGCTGGGGGTGGACCATGTCACCCCAAAGTCGGCTGTTTGAAAGTCATCCTGGTTTATTTCAATTGTATTAGTACAAAGCCTAACTGAATGGAAGATTTATGGATACATGATGAATTTTAGTAAAGGACTGAAATTATTGGACTTAATTATTTTGCTCATTTATTTATCTAGAGATTTTTTTTTTAATTAGCAGTTTACACTGGTGGAAGAAGTACTCAATTTTGCTTATACAGGAGCAAAACAGAGCTCCCCCTGCAGGTCTCTTGTGAAAATACACTGCCAGTGAAAAGACACCAAAAGCTTTTTTTTCTTTCTTTTTCCCCCTTCCTTTTTATTGAAATAAGGCAGTACTATCACATACAAAAACATTTCATGTCACCAAATATAAAAAAGAGAGCCAGTGTTTCTCAGGAGAGTTGTCTTTGGGTCGGGGTCAGGACATGTTGCAATTGCTGGTTTACTGCGCAGAGACAGCAGGGGGCGATGATGGGTGCCCTGAAAATACATTTGCAACCACCACACGCACTTACAAAGATGTTTAATAAGGTAAAAGTGTTACTCAGTTCTACTTTAAGTAAAAGTACTAAAGTACCCACTTAAATATACTTTGAGTGAAAAAATATAGTATTTCACACAGCTGTTGAGGACTATTAAAGCATCATATACAGTTTCTTGATAAAGAAAAGGGTAGATTTTTTTTTCAACAGAAGCAACTGAATTGATTTCTTTTTTAGACATTCTCATTTGTATATTTCTGTTTGCTCAAAGCTAGAAGTTGAACTCAAAACTTTAAGGCAAGATGTCAAAATAAGTGCTAAAAGAATGACCCTCCAATCATTTCAGGCACTCTAAAACTCTGAAGGACTCTGAACTTTGTCCTTTCTGTCCAGTTCAAAAATATAGTGGAGCAAAAAGTATAGACCTACACTCAAATTAATTATTTTTATTTATTTATTTAACAGGACCACGTACAATGACATTATGCCCGAGGGCACCAGACTGTAGCTATGCAAGCTCATTTCCATCTGCGGTCCTAGATAAGGGAGGGGAGGGGGACAACGTGAGCTATTTACAGTGCAACACTTTTCATACAGACTCTGACACTCAATCACTCACACATCATCATCATCATCATCATCATCATCGTCACCATCGTCACC
The DNA here is from genome assembly GCA_019453435.1 of Rhinogobius similis. Taxonomy (NCBI): domain Eukaryota; kingdom Metazoa; phylum Chordata; class Actinopteri; order Gobiiformes; family Gobiidae; genus Rhinogobius; species Rhinogobius similis. Next base: position 5,874,534 of record CM033621.1, on the reverse strand, counting down.
ATCGTCGTCATCATCACCATGACATTGAAGTTCATTGCAGATACCAGCACCTGCTTACTGTTAAATTTACAGTTTTACAAATGTAGTGAAGTAAAAGTAAAAAGTATCCACTCTAAAATGACTTACAATAGTACAGATACCTAACAAATGTACTGAAAAACAGTACATTTACTTTAGTACTTTGTTACTTTATACTGATGGTTGTTTAGAATGTGAAATTACTGAATGTTTGACCTAGATGAAGCTGTTTGAGGACATCCTGATAGGAGTATGCAGATAAAATGTATAGGATTCCTATGTCTTTGAGTAATTCTAGCAATTTTAGGCACATGCTATTTAATATAATCAAAATAATGATTCTTCCAATACGAGGGAAGATCTGATATGAATTTATTTTAGCTGATATTGATATCCAATAGCTGACTGCTTCTATGGCATATATATGACAACACAGTTATTATTTACATTTTAAAATCCACAGCAAAGCCCACAAATCTATCTGAAATTGACGTAAACGTTTCACTTTAGTCAAAATAATAACATGTATTTATTAAGGCTGTAACAAGTTAACTGATTAAATCGCAACTAATCGATTATAGAAATGGTTGTCGACTAATTAGATAATCACGTTAACTGGTCTATACACAGATTCCAGAGCTGAAAGGTTTTAGGCAGGAATGACACAAAAAACACACGGAAAAATGTCAATTGTGTGTTTTGATTAAGATACTTGTTAATCTATAAAATTGTCCACCAGGATGTCGCCTTCACGTCTGAGGAAACTTTTGTACAATTCTCACATTCAAGAGTTTTTTTGCATTCTAAACTAATCGATTAATCAAAGGAATAATCTGTATCTGTAGACTAATCGATTTACAAAATATTTACATTTATAACATTAGTTGCAGCCCTAGTATTTATCGTGATTGTGTAAACATACATTCTTTTTTTTTCTTCATCCATTTCCATTTTAACGCACTGGTCTGTTTCAAAAGACAAATCAGGACACATGAGCGCAAACAGACTGGGGACAAAATATCAGTGCCAAATATCCTCATGTTGATAGCAGCATGTTGATACTGCTATCAGATACTCAGATACTGCTATCAGATACTCAGATACTGCTATCAGGAGGCTACAGTCCATCCGGACCAGAACCTCCCGCCACAAGAACAGTTTCTTTCCTTCTGCTGTTGGACTCATGAACACTTTAGAACACCTGCCACTTTAACAATAGTAATAGAAAAGCGCCATCTATTTGCACTGCCAAGTTTACACTACTGTCTGTCCAACTGTACATTTCTGTATATAGTCTAAGTCTATTTTATTTATTTTATTTTATGCATGCCATCTTTTATATATCTTGCTACTATTTTATTCATTGTTATATGTTGCACCTTACTGCAAAAGAATGTTCCTAGTTTGTGAATTTTGTTCACTGACGGCACTAAACCTTTTTCTGATTCTGATACACAACAAGGTTCATTTGGCCTTCTACTGATTAAATATTTTAAGATTCTTATTTTAGACCAGTGTGTCACAGCAACATGGAGTGACACTCTGATGAAGACTGAGAGAGCAGTCGAAACTGTCAGGTAAAACAAACAAACACTGGTCTAAAATAAGAATCTGAAAATATGATTCTGATGCCGCTATCAGCCGATACCAATACCAGAACCGTCATATCGCTCATCCCCATACATTACTAAATGAGTTGACGATTATCTCAATAATATTGTAGTTGCGATTAATTGATCAACTTGTTCCAGGCCCTCAACAGCAGAGAAAACAACTTGGATGTGGAGTCCAGGGCTGTACTTGGCTAAAGAATGTTCTTGGTCGACTAAAAACATGTTCAGTGCATTGATTAGTAATGTGGCACTGGCTGAAGCTCACACAAAACAACCCTGTGTACACAAAGACGTGAGGATGGGCCGATATGGACTGGTTTGAGTTTGATTCTGACATCCGATATTTGTCTTGCTGCTGGTGTCGATAGCCGCTATGTTGTTGATACCAATATTTAGATTTTAAAATCCATAGCAAGACCATCAAAACTACTTTAAATAAGAGTCAAGTACACAAAAAAAACTCTTCACTTAAAAATAAAAAAAATTATATTCATTCATTTTCTCCCGCTTGTTCCCGTTAGGGGTCACAGATGACTATCCCAGTGAGTTTGGCCCTTAGGCGGGGTACACTCTGGACAGTGGACAACTCTTCGCAGGTTAACATAAAACAAAAAAAACAATCAGAATGTATTTATGTGGGATATTAATACAGGACTATAGAAATAGTTTTGATGGCCCAATGAGTAAAAATGGAGACAGAAGAGCAAAGAAGGAAAAATATCAAAAATAATATAGTCAAATATCAGTAGTTTTTATATCTGCCAATACCAATACCACTATTGACCAAAAAAACAAACAAACAAAAAAAAAACACTGATATTGGCCTATATCAATACTGGACCTGATACATCGCCCATTCCTACAAAGTACTGATGGTGAGAAGTAATCGTCTAATCACTTCCGAAACTCAAACTTAACTCCCTTCATGTATTCCCCTTTCTGCTATAGTTCACACAAATCCTTATAATCCTAATAAAATAATTAGTCGACTAAGATACCATCGATTAACTAAACGACGAATGCTTCTTCTTTAAACCCACATGTAAACCCCCTATAACCCCTTTGTAAACAGTGTACTCCTCATTTCAGTGCGTCATGGCAGACACTTTATGAGTTTACAATAGGAAACTCTGGCTCCACCCAGTTTTACCTCACTGTTGTATTGTCCCAGTCAGCTCCGCTCAAGTCTGGACTGGCCCCTCGCTCTCTGCTGACTCTTTCTGTGCTTCCCGCTCCTCCCCCTGCCTCCACACACCTCCGTCATCTCCACTGTCTGCTGCTGACGGACTGACAGATGGCCTCCTAGAACGCTCCTGTTAATTAAATCCAAACAGCACGCTCGTTTTCTTGCACCGTTTAAAGCCACAGCTGAGTCAAGAGAGACGGACATTTTGATTAGAGGTAAAGAAAACAGGGCGAAATGGTTTGGTAAAAATATGCAATAGTGACTTGTCTTGGATGATTTAAGGTCTGAGATGTAGTACCAAGTATCAAGAAAAAACACAACGCATTTACAGATAACTTTCACATGGCGTCATATTCAGTCCTTGGGGGTGTGAAGCTAACCACTGCACAAGATTTCTGAGAATGAGGGAAAATCTTGGGTTGTAGCTCAGAATTGTGGGTTGTAGACCTCACAGTGACATAGGTACAAAGATTAAACTTCGAACCATCGTATGACTAAAGACAAGCTGCCATTTATATCAAGCCTGTCTCATATTTAGGCATCTTGGTCACAGAATGAGGCCTGCTCACTGTGGCTTTGGTCAGCCTCTGTCAAAGACGTAAACCCAAGAGCTTTTCAAGACCATAAACTCTCAGATTGATCACAGGCTCCTGAAAATGCTGATAACGTATTATTTAAATCAATTTAGTATTTGTTTGTTGTGATTTCAGATCATCTAAAAACTTTCCAGCTGTGCATTGTGTGTAACAGTTACTCCACAGTGTGATGCCACTGCAAACTGTAGAATCATCCTGATCTATAGCAGAACAATAAGACCACACGATATTATTTTTAAAAACATTTTTTTTTGTGTGTGCGTTGAGTATTGAGCCTTTTCTTTAGTATCCAAATTGAGTTGGAAATGCTATTATTGTCACAACATAATGTAAACTAAGTAAGCAAGTTTTATAAATCATAAGATCTAATGATTCTAGCCTTTGCAATTAGCTCATTCTAGGGCCGTGCAATTAATCGTGTATATAATCATGGTTGCAATTATTACTTTAATCAATTACAAAAATGTTATAATCGGAAATACAATTAATTGCAGAATTACAAGTGCACTCCTTTTGCCTCAAAACACAGGGCAAAGGCAATTTCCTAAAACATTCATTCATTCATTCATTTTCTACCGCTTATTCCCGTTCCCGGGGTCGCGGGTGACTGGAGCCTATCCCAGTGACTTTGGGCCTTTCCTTAAACATTGCTAATAAAATATATTTGGTCTATACTTTCTCTACAGAATGTTATTGACAATACACAAGAAAATTATTGAAAAAATTGTGAGTCAAATGATTGTGATCATAATTGTTCCCATTATCGAGCAGACCTAGCTCATTCAAAATTGTGTTAGATTTTGCAGACTTATGTACTGTTCAAGGGTCTTATTAATAAAGCTTGTGTACGTACAAAAATGTTTCCGACGTGACTTATATCTTGACGAGGAAATAAGCGTTCCATCCAAAAACTCTGAGCTTTGTACGTTGGGGATTTCAGAGACGAGAAAGAAAACGATAAGAGCCCAGACAGACGAGACACGAACACGTCAGAGGCATTTTTGGAAGTCTGTGTTTAGTCTTTATGAACTTTTTTTTTTACAAAGAATTCCACGTTAAGTTTTATAAATGAGTCCCAGATGAGTATTTTTTTTTTCCCCATGGCCTCTCAAAAGTTCAATCTTCAATGAAGTGTTAAAAAAATAAATTTTTAAAAAGTTGAAATATATTCTTTATCTCTGGCTGCGGTGAGTTTTGTGGCCCTGGTGTAAGTCTTATCTCTCGATCTGCTGTTTGTTTCTGCTCACTCAAGGGCAGATCTGTCTGGAGCATGTAAAGGGCGTCTGACACTCTCTGTAAATTGCGGTTGGTGAGGTAAAGGCTGTCTCGTCTACCCTTCAGGATTACCGTGCAGGGCAAGCACTTGGAGCGCTGCCAGAAAGGGTTTTCATTACATTAAATCCAGCCGGCGTTTCACCATTGGCTTTAAGAGAAGAGAAACGGGCTTCTAGTGAAAGCAACTGCAGTGTTAGTGACTGTAAAATGAGCGAAATGATTTGTGTTGAAATAGCTGGTGCCTTCATTCAGTTTAACAATATGGAATGTATATTAAGCATGCCTCTACAGTGCACTTTTACAAGAATTTATTTGAAAATATTTATTGGCAAAACAGCAGTAAAACTAGTGTATGTCTACCCTACGATACCCTGTTGAAAACATTCTAAATTTCGGAATGGAGCCAACTGGGAGAAGGGATGGAGAGATAACCAGTATTAAGATTTACTGGGTTATTAAAATGTCCCAGTATTAATACCGTGAGGGTAAGCTTTCTGACGGTATTGACATATTTCACTGTGTCTGTGGAATATGCAGCACCTTTAACTACCTTGTGTTCACAAATTTTTTGTCATACTATAGATAAAACGTGCCACAAAGAAAGTAAATGGAATAGTCGCAAGTCTTTGAATCCATAAATGCCTCTTATTATATGGACTTATTCGCGATAGGCTCCTTGTTTTGCACTGAATTGCTCTGTGTTTCTGCCAGTTTCTCCACAGTGAAGCAGGGCATGACAAAAGAACAATACAGACACTTTTTATAGTTGAGAAGGCCCTTATTTTATAAATGGAATAAAGTACAAGCTTACACTTATCTCTAAGATGTAGTGAACATGATTGTATTTAAGAGTTTACTCGAGTTTGTGCCTGTTGTTCTCTGGTTTGACAATGATGACGTTTATAATTTGACTTCCTGGTTAGACATGAGCAACAACTGTTACCTAGCAACCACATTGTAAAGAAGAGCCAAAATCCATAAAATTATACAATAGTTATGATTTTACTAATTCACACCTTTTGTTAAATTTACTGTTTAACCTGTCAGAAAAACGTGCCTGTTGTTTTAATATTTTGATGTTTTTTTTAATAGTTTTTCATTGTATGCAAAGATTTATTACATCTTTCAGCACAAATTACACAAGCTCAAATACAAGTTTGAGGCTAAAAAGCTGCAGTTCACCCTTTTTTGAACAGAAAATCCACTTACTGCCATATCTAGTCTAGACATTCCAAATTATTTCTTATTTTTTAGTTAAAATGATCACCATTTAGATCTGAAGTCAGTTGAAAATGTGTTATGATCAACTTAATTTTCACCTCCATTCCAGAATTTTGAAACCAGAAACATTTTGAAGAGTCTATTTATATTGTGTTTGTAGTTTTAATTTAGCGACAACACTAGTAGAATTCCACCTTGAATGATCATTTTAAGTTAGGCAGTTCAAAAGTAAAGATTATGAAACTCACTGATAGCCTTGAGCTACAAATGTAGACAGCTTTATGATTACAATAATAACCACCTAAATCCAACATGGCAACCCTCTCATTCCACTGCCTGTGTTTGAATTGTTAGTCACACTCTATTCTTCTTCTTCTATGGAAATCTGTATTATTCTTCAGTCTGGTAACCTTCCCGACAATGTTATTACTCATGCGGGACACCTGTGACCTCAGCACACCTGAGGCAAAGCAAATACCACAACGAATGAGAAATACACACTCGCCCAGGGCAACGTTAAAGGAGTACTTTCGTCTCAAATGTAGAGTCACTTTCCCTCAAAGGGAGAAATTGCTAAAACAAGTTCCTCTGGGTCTAGAAGAAACGTTGTCAGGTGGAGGCTCTGCTTTTTATGTAACCACAAAGGAACCTGGCTGTGAGAAGTACTTTTTCATTAAGGCGAGACACGAAAGTCAAATTTTGTTTTATGGACAGTTTGCTCTTTCAACATTTACCTGGAAACAACAACCCTGTTCAATCTGCACCTTTTGTATTATTTGATTTAATTATCTTGTACTTATGGATATGGGACATCCTAATCATTTTTCTCCCACAGAATAAAGCCGCCTTAAAGACACCAAACTTTACAATCTTGTATTTAACAAGATTTTGAAAGGTTGTATAGAGGGGTTTGTAGATGCGTATTTGTAAATCTGATTTAATTCTAAGTGTACAGTAAGATCTAGCTTACTTAAATTAAATAAGGTAAAATCCACTTTTTGTAGCCAATGCATGTCAATATAACGAAGCAAGAAATTTAAACCTGGCTCCATCTATTTTGGACATAAAATGCCTTGTTTTAATTTATAAATATTACAGTTTTCTTTGCTTTTTTCTACAGCAAAACTAAAGAAATAACAATAGCAAAAGCACGCCTTTATTTTGAAACTTTGAGCTAGTCGACTTTTGCCACATTTGTCTGGAAAGGTAAGCTAGCACCAAAGTTATCATGATTTAGCTTCCTTCCATCCTCTAAACTTCCACAAGAGAACAGCACTATACTATGGGTAAAACACCTTACAACTACCCAAAAACTCAAGTCGTTTATTGAAAAAGCAAAAAAATCTCGGAGGAAAATCTTTTTAAGGAGGTATTCGAGAAAGGTGCTAGCTCTTTTGATAACGCCCCAGACGTAGCCGCCGCATTTAAACCTAGCAAGCGTGGCTAACCGACGCCATCCACGTACGTTACCTGTCTGCGCTGGACTTCCGATTCACAAATGGGTCAGAATAGTGCGTGAAAAGTCCTTCCGAAGCGCCCGTTTACATTCCACTGTGCTCCCCCTCTGTGCGCACTGAAGCTGGGGTGAACTCTCGGAGGCTGTCCCGTCCCCTTCCACACAGGCAGCAGGCACTAGACAGGCTCCACCCCGGACACATCACCCCTCATTCGGGAGGGTTTTTTTCATTCCCCGGGGCTACCTTCTGGTTGGGCGGAGGTGATGTGGCTGTGCTGTGTGTGACTAATGGGATATTTTCACGCCTCAATAAATATGAACCAAAAGTGTACTGTAAAAGAAAGAAACTGTGCTGTAAAAGTTTAAAATCTATGAGAATTAAAAGTGCACAAACAGAGTGACCCATAGAATTATAAGTATTACAATAAAATAAGCATTAGGTAGCTAGCAATTTATTCACCCACATTATTACTTTTCATCAACAAAAATATTTTGAGTGAGAATGAGAGTCATTAACTTTTGTTGTTGTTGTTGTTGTTGTTTGTTTTTGTTTTTTGTTTTTTTCTAGTAAAATTCTATTCGGGCCAAAATACTTGAATTGTTATTATGTGTCTTACTGTTTTGAAATTGTAGAAGTCAGCTTGGATGTCCATGTCCTAAAAGTTACAAATCCCAACAGGTTAATTTGATTCTGAAATAGAGCTAAATTTATCAGCATAGCTTAGAAAAAAATACCTTTGTTGATAATAATAATGGTGATGATGATGATGATGATGTAGGTGAATAATTAGCCCAAATCAGCTTTCAAATTGGAATTGAGTTAAATTTCATTCATCAAACATTGATTATTTGCCATTGATTTTGGGAGATTGTTTATTTCTGTCAAAAACTCCGGCAAACCATCTCCCAGATAATAATAGCTGTCAACATGTTTGACTTAAATCTTAAAAATAAATTAAATATAACCACAGTTCTCGTGCTGCTGTAAAAGTCGGTGAGTAATGCACTGGTTTGTGTGAACTAACAGACTTTTACCGCCAGGTGAAGCCATACTTCTGTGCACTGATCTTTTCCCAGAAGCATTACCGGCAGCAACCAGAAATGAGACAGAAAAAGCCTTTGGGAACAGTGTTATTTTTAGTGGACAAACGCATTATGTTTAAAAATAACAATAATATTTGACCAGAGTTGTCAAAAATGTGTCGACAGCTGGAGATTATACTTTCACAGAAACAAAGTATTTTTTAGTTTTATTATTAATTTTATTTTTTGGAGACAAACAAGATGCTGTACAAAATATACAATATAAGTTCCAATCAGATTAAATACCGTATTTTATTTTTTTAATTTTTGAATCAAACAAACAACCAAACAAAAACACAAATGTCCAATTCTAGCCTCCAATTTATCCAAACATTTGAATAATTCAAATGCACTTTTAGACTTAGAGACAGTGATTTGCTGAAAGGTTTAAACCATGTTTTGCTATTAAGTATTGAAAATAATTTCTTTGATGGATAAATGTACTAATTGTATGTCTTGAGAATGAAAGTTTTGTCCTACGTGAGTAACCTATTATTATTATTACTTAAAGCTTATGTTAATAAAAATCAAATGTATTTAGTTAAAGCAAGTTACTTAAATTTCTCAGTAAATGTAAAATAGTAAATGTTACTTCTTATGGAGGAAAGCAGCACAGTACAGAAAACAAAAAGTAAAAAAAACTGCACTGCAGTAAAATTGTTCGGTATCTGTACTTTATTGAAGTTTACAGAGGATACTTTTTACTTTTACTACATTTGAGAGCACTGAACTCAAAAGGAAAAGTACTTTCTCATTATTTTTAGCAAAAAAAAGAATATACATGTAAAATGATCTATAAATCTAAATATAAATTATTTATCAAATTCACTACATTTAACACTCAAATAGTTTTCACAATCTGTGTCATTTTACTTTTTAGTTTTAAAGTGCCTAAGACAGGTTGGACAACTCATTGAACAAAATACATTTTGCTTCCTGGTTGTAAATGATGACATCACACTAGAAGCAATCACACTGTACACTGAGCCAAAACTCATCTAATGTCAAAGATTTTTTTTACTTAAGAAATAAAAACATATGTGAACGTCTTTATTTAGTTGAATCTGTGTTTAATGGGTCAAAAAAGTAATCTATTTTTTGTGAATAACCTTTGTCTTCCTTGTGTGATGTCATCAATCTGTTTACTTGTAATTTTCAACAGAATTTTCCATTTTTCTCCAGAAACAGTTGCCTTATTGGCTTAAAACTATCATTTATATTCACAACAGATATTAATACACTGAATAAAGTCAAAATTAGAAAATCATAAAATTTGTCATACGCACTTTAACGTACATTTTCCAATACTTTTACTTCAATAATTCTTGATAATAATTCTTCTCCTGAATGTGTACTTTTACTTAAAGTGCAGGTTTTGACAGGTTTTTCAGATTTTCTAATTTTGATTTTATTCAGTGTATTAATACCTCCTGTAAATGAAAATTATAGTTTTTCAATCAAGTTGATGTTTGTGGAGAAAAGTTGAAAATATGTTAAAAAATTACAGGAAGTAAACAAATGATGACATCACACTGGGGAGACAAAGGTTATGCATAATTTACACAAAAGAAACTACTTTTTGAACATCAATTCAACAAAATAAAGGTGTTCACATGTATTTGTATTTGTGAAATGAAAAAAATTGTGACATTAAAGGAGTTTTGGTGCACTGTACAGGCTGTTTGTTGGTCATTTCCTAGTGTGATGTCATCATTTACAACCAGGAAGTCAAATTAAAAACCTAAAAAATAGCTAAACTGAGCTAAAATTTGTACAGATTTTTTGCAGAATTTGAACTATATTTATCTGCATTTTAGTTAAATGGACAGTCCAACCTGTCGGAGGCGCTTTAAGTAACGAAACCGAGTACTTCTTCCCCCACAGATTACTGCCCAGCTCTGCGCTTGACTCGGGGCTGGACGGAGGCTGAAGCTAATCTAATTAAACCTGCTGGACTCAATCTGTGACGGCGCTTTTCGTCCCCAGGTCCAGCCGAGCATGCACCTTCCTCCTGCGGCGCCGCGCTCTCCTCAGGTACGACCTCATCTTCTGTCTGCATTTTACACAAACCTCGTATTTGGAACGATTCGATTATACCACACTATCAAGAAAAGAACAGGTTACACACAACTCAATCGCACGTTGAGCAAGAGTACACTGAAACTTCAACGTAATCAGGCAAAAGTAGAGTAACTGTTTTGAAATGTTTGTGTAATGACGGACAAGAGCCTATCCAAGGGTTTCGGAGTGATGAGGAATCTGCGCCAATTAAAAGAAACTTAAAAATCGTTCATTCGGTGTTTGGCATTTGTTTTTTTGTCGGCAGTCCAGTGCGTCCCTGTGAATGTGGGACAATTTGAACTTGTAAATCTCCACGCTGAGATTTAGTCCTAATCTGCCCCACACCTGCCATGTCCAGCACCACTATATATACTTGTCCAGCAGCAGCATGTGGCTAGAGGTCAGAGGAGGACGTACACCCCATTAGAGCAACAAAGCCATCAGAACCTGTCAACAAGAAGTCAGAAGGTGAAGCTAAACGGAAGGAAACATGTGATTTAAAGGGCCTATGACAGGTTGGACTACACATTTGACTCAAACGTAGTTAAGATAAATATATTTCAATGTTTGCTAAAATGCTGTTCAAATTTTATCCCAATTAAGCAATTTTTCAGGTTTTAATTTCACTTCCTGGTTGTGAATGATGACATCACACTAGGAAATTAGAAAGTACACTGGGCAAAACCTGATCTAATGTTAGAGATTTTTTTAATTTGACAAATAAAAATACACACAAACGCCTTTATTTCGTTGAATTAATGTTCAAAGGGTCAAAAAAGTAGTAAAATTATGCATAACCTTGTCTCCCTAGTGTGATGTCATCAATTTGTTTACTTCCTGAAATTTTCAACATATTTTTCCATTTTCTCTACAAACAGCTACTTGATTGATGTAAAACTATCATGTATATTTATAAAAGGTATGAATACACCAAATAAAGTAAAAATTAGAAAATGTTAAAAACCTGTCGTACAGACTTTAAAGGGACCTCCGTGAAGCTGGCCCCCCATCAAACGCACATCCACACAAAGACTGTGTCAATCGTTTGCGCTAAAAAAAAGTTTTGTTTGTGCTACTTTAGTTTTTGAGATATTAACGATTCTTTTTATAGGTCAAATTAGGGTCACCCAGCCTCTCAGGAAGTTTAAAAATGCTCCAAACGGCCCGAAATGGTGTCACTCATCTGTGCTGTTTTGTGCTGTGAAGAGTTTTGTTCGTGCTGCTATGGTTTTATGAATATTTGCAATTTTATTTTCAACCGATGGCATCGCTCAGCCCGTGAAAGTGTGAAACAGCGCTAGAAAATGGTTAAAAAAAAGTTATTTAAAGGGGACATACTATGCTTTTTTCACATGTTTAGTTTTGAACTGTAACATAAGTAGATCACTGTTTTACATTTTGTACATCGTGAACCAGTTTGATCTAAACTTAATAGAAATGGAAAAATATGACAAATATGAAACAGAAATGTGACAGTTGTCTTCGGAGCTGCGCTTTTGAACCCTATGCATCATTCCAACCATAACAACTAAGTACAGGGATGTGGGCGGGGATAGGGGGTAGGTAAAAGCAAATGTTTTCTGACCACTCATGTTTTGAATGTGGGACAATACTGGATTAGTCAGACCTGCGTGAGTAAATCTAAATACAACTTTGAGGAAGCTAATGATAAGGAAACACTTGCTATAACTTGGTTGAAAGCTCATAAAAGTAGATTTTTTTTACTAATTTGAAGGGAACATATTCAAATTAACTATAATGAGCTTTTAACCTCATAACAACAGTATTTCCTCATCATTAGTTACTTCAAAGTTTAAAGTATTATGATTGATTCCTACATGCATATTTGAGTTAATCCTGTTTTGTCCTTCAACTGAGGCTCCAGTGCTCAGAAAATTCCTGTTTTTACCTACCCCCTATCCCCGCCCACATCCCCACTTATTTGTGATTATTTTAAATATGACCTCTCCGAGTGCTACATGTAGAGCTCTGCAGTTTCGAACAGGAAGTCAATGGACCTGTTTCTATTACTAAACTCTTTTAGATTATTCTGTGGTTTACAATGATCAAAATGTAAAATGAAGATCTCCTTTTGTTATAGTTCTATACTAAGTACCTGTGAACCTGTGCAGCACTTTGGGTCAGTCATAATGTTTATAAATGTGCTATGTAAATCAATTTGACCTTTGACCTGAAAAAAGCATAATATGTCTCCCGTAAGACTGAGATCAGGAAGTTGTTGTGTGTTGGATGGTTAGAATCAGATGTGTAAGTTAAAGGTGCACTATGTAACTTTTCTACAGGAGGGTCCACTCTGCTTGTCTCCATGCAGTTTTTTGCTTTGCCTGCAGTGTTCTTAACACTTCACGTCTTGCATTTTTTTATTCAGTTAAATGTGTCTGCAGTCTGCAACGCAGTAATGAGAAAACACTAGCTCTGTTAAAGTCACTGGGAAATACTACTTTTTTCCTCTCATGACATTTCCCAGTGGATTATGCGTATGAACTTATTCAAGTCGAGTCAAAATTGAGTCTTAACAGATGTTGTTGGATTGATTGATTGATTGATTGATTGATTGATTGATTGATTGATTGATTGATTGATTGATTGGATCTCAGAAAGGTTTACAGATTGTTTTGTAGATGTCAACATGCAGAGAGCACATTCTTGGATATTTGTACAAATTTGTGTCATTGGACCAACTTATTTTTCTCATGTCTGTGTGTCTGTATTTGGCACGATAGAACTTTTGATCAATGGAGATGGACAAACTATGGAACATTCCAGGCAAAGCAATAAAAAAGTTACATAATGCACCTTGAAACTGGATATTCTGCTGTTTATTTTTGTTTTTATATTCATTTCTACTACTTCTTTTTTTTTACAGAATCAATCGATGCTTTCCAGGAGGAGTGGAGGAATGGTAACCGCTGGCTGTGAGGATGGTGTTAGCTATGCGAGCTAACCTTGTATGTCTGCAATGGAGTTCTAAACTGCAACAATGTGATGTTACTGCATTGGAAACTGAGCCTCACAGCTGCAGAGATCAACTGTAAAGGCAACATGAACAGAGGGATGACATAACCAGCCTGTAAGGAACAGGTAAAGGTAAAGGATTATATGCCACAATAAAAAAAAAGAGTGAAAAAAGAAACTATGTGTTGCATTCACATGACATTACATTCTAATGCCTATAGTTTAAAACTGAGCCGAGCAGAATTATGGTGGAATTTGTTTAAGATTGTTGTGACATTAGATTATCATAACTTTATGGAGCCAATCCTAAGTAATTATTTGTGGATCCACCATTTCAAAAACAGTATATGGCTAGGTAAGTGAACACAACCTAAAGCACTTTTAAATGTAATGTAATATGTTCAACAAATGCCTACAATATGTGAAAAGGTTGGTTGCATAATAGTTATATTAAACTATTAGTCTACATCATTTGTAAAACCATGCTGGCATTATTGAACAACTGTATGCAGGCATTATTATATTTATATTTTGTCTCACAAGTAGGTCACTTCTATAGTATTTTGTTTGTGTAAGAAAGTCTATTTAGAATTACGATTTCTTGTTTCATTCATGGTATCAATAATTGTGACAGTTGTAACATGTTGATGACTGAAATAGTCAAATCACCATGTGACAGTTTGTTCTGTCAACAGCAGATGGAAAGGGAATAGCTAGAGGAAAGAACTTTTTTGTAACATGGAAGGAATAGGATGTCCATACGACTTAAAACAAGACTAATCCATTTGAATTAGTTGATTTTGAACTTGTAAATACTAACACTAACCTTTCCCTCTGCAGAACTGCTGGACTGTACTGACAGAGGGTTGATGTTTCCGGGCGTCTTGTGTGAGGGAGCAGCGCAGCAGTGGATCCGCAGTGGGCCCAGCACCAGCCCGGGTTCCCATCAGGCTATGGGCCCGAGAGGCTCCAGACCAGTAACTACTGTGTGGTGCTCAGCATTCAGATGGGCCTGCTCTGCTACGACCTGTTTGTGAATTCCTGCAGTGAACTGATCCGCGACGAGCCGGCCAACCAGCTCATGCTCTTCATGTAAGAGACTGAGGGAGATGTTGATTTCATCCAGTCAAATATTCTATTTTCTGCCTCCTTTACATCAAACACATCTATGAGCGTATGCGTTTGATAAAACCATGATTCACATGCATTTCAGAACACCATGTAAGACTAGGCCAAGTTTGTAAGTCAGTGCAGAGGACAGTATATTGCTTATAAATGTCACCATTTTATTGCAACCATTGAAACTGTGATTTAAATTTCAGCCCAACAAGAAAGAACCTTGAAATGCTAACTATTAAACTGGGCTGGTATACATTATTTTTTTTTAAATGTTAAAACTACAAGTGTGGAGAGCTCAATATTCTCCCAATATTTCATACTTGTACACTACAGCATATTATTTTATTTAAAAAGTTTTTAAAAATTAAATAATGATCCACAGGTAATATATTTTTTTATTTATATAAATGTATCTTCTAAAAACATTTGAGATGTAATTAGTATTAAACTATAAATAATGTAAGGATTGTAAACTGCAGTATTAATCTAAATGGCTTAGTAACAGAAACAGGTCCACCGGCTTCCTGTTCAAAATTGCAGAACTGATAAGCCCCACCTGACTCTGAGCTCACTTTTATCCCGCACATCAAGAACGTCACAAAAATAGGTTTTTATCACTTAAAGAACATAGCCAGAGTCCGCCCCATTCTCTCTCGGGCCAACACGGAGACCCTGATGCATGCTTTTATCTCCAGTCGTATAGACTACTGTAATGCCCTGCTCTCTGGTCTTCCCAAAAAGAGTATTGCAGGTTTGCAGTTATTACAAAACTCAGCAGCACGTGTCCTGACTAAGACCAGGGGGCGGGACCACATTACACCGGTTTTAAAATCACTGCATTGGCTCCCCGTGTGTTTCAGGATCGATTTTAAGGTTCTTTTACTGGTTTATAAATGTCTTAATGGTCTTGGGCCTTCTTATCTTTCAGAACTGCTTTTACCATATGAACCCTCGCGGCCCCTGCGCTCCTCCGGCAGCCGGCTCCTAGTCATTCCCAAAGTCAGGACACACACTCACGGCGAGGCGTCTTTCCAGTACTATGGCCCTCGTCTGTGGAACGGCCTGCCGGAGAACCTCAGGGCCGCAGAGAACGTTCAGGTTTTTAAGAGCAGGCTCAAGACCCACCTTTTTAGTTTAGCTTTTGACTAATATTTAATTTAATCAGTTAATTTAATATATTTATTTATCCTATTTATTGTGTTTATTTAACTTAGCTCTAGCATTTTAGTTGTATTTATTTATTATTTATTTAGTTTTACTCTATTTCAACCACTTATTGACTTATTTCTTAATATTTATCTATTGTTTTATTCATTTTAGACTCCAGTGTTTCCTCTGAGGGCCCTCTGTACCAGGAGCGGCGGTCGTCTGTGGCTGTGGGGCCCTGGCTCATGGGCCCCTGGTGGAGGTGTTTGCCTCATCTCTCCCCTGGGCCCTGAGTTTGTGTCCTGTGGCTGTGGCCGACGCTGCTCCTGGTGCAGACGGCTCCTCTGATGGTGCTTGTTCAGCTGGTGTATCTGTGCTCAGCCTCATGTCTCTTAGAACATGTGCGTGTGAGTGCGTGCGTGTGTGTGTGTGTGTGCGTGTGAATGTACAGGTTTGTATATGTGACTGCCTATGGGGGGGGGGGGTGGTTGAGTGGGCTGGATGGCTGTGAGGGAGGTTGGAAGGGAAACGGGATGTGGGAATGTTTTTAATGCACTGTAAAGCACTTTGTGTTACATTATATGTATGAAAAGCGCTATATAAATAAAGTTTTGATTTGATTTGATTTGACCTCTTGATAATGGCATTTCCCTGTAACAAGCAGCAGATTGTCATGAACATGTTTTTAATTGTTGAAAAATGACTATGTGATTATATATATCCCCTTTAAAGTAGCATCTACTAAAGCCCAGTCCTCACACATTTCTCCGTCTCGCCCACAGTGTCCAGGACATCTCTATCCTCCTGAACCTGATCATCATTCTGTTGATGCTGTTTAACACGTATGTCTTCCAAGTGGGGCTGGTGTCCGTGTTACTGGAGCGTTTCCGGGCTCTGCTAATGCTGTCTGGCCTCTACCTGACCTTCAGTATAACCCTACACTGCTGGCTCATGGTGCGGCTAACTCCACACTGGCATACATTCAACAAATCTGTGACATGTCTAAACTGTCCTACTTTCTACAGAATCTGCGCTGGTTCAACACTAACAGATATATTTGGACTGACGGACTGCAAGTGCTATTTATGCTTCACAGAACAGGTAATTTTACATACAGCTAATGGAGGGTGTGTTGTTAAATGGAACACATTACACCACTTAACACTTCCACAATGTCTTACTCACAACATTTTAAATCAGAGGAGTTACAGGACATCCCAATGGTCCCAATATGGCTGTATCTGCTATCAGATCTCCTTCTGTGGCACACAGAACTGCACTGCAGCTCCTGCTCTGATTGGCCAGAGCTCAGGGACTATGTGGATTGTGGTTTAAAACAACTGAATTCAGCGTTCAATTGTTTCTTCAAGTTTTGTTTAAAAAATCGAATCTAAAATTTGACCAAAACCAATAACTAGTATTTTGAGTAGTATTTTTCATATACACTTTTACTACAAATTTAGCAGAAGTACTTATACTTGTAGATACATACATTTTTAGCCTTATAACTATACGGTACTTTTACTTAAGTACAAACTTTCAGTCCTCCTTCCTCCATTGATTTTTATGCAGTGGAAGTACACACTTTTATCGTGCATTCTTATTTGTTCATTTAAATGAATATTTGCAAACTGAACAGCATGTCTACATCCCTGAATGGTAAAGTGTTTGCCGTTGATTTCCACGTGGGCCTGAGGCTATTGTCTCATCTCGTGTGGGTGTAATTCATTCACGCCCGTAAGCTCATAAGTAGATGAGAGGATTTATCGTCTTGCATTGTTCACAGCAGGTGATTCAGTATTAAACATGAAGACGCGTAGTGTTTATATTGTGTCTGCTACTGTTTGCCTTGCACTTAACACCCACCCATAAAGAGAAGAACCCTGTCATTAACTTTAGATTCACCTTTACCACTAAGAGGTACCATTTATTCACTTTTGAAATTCTCTTTAGTCCGTCCTGTTTATTGTGATTATAGGATTTGACTAAAATAACAGCATTGCAAAATTTTGGGAGGAAAATTATGATAATTGGTTCAGACTTAGTAAAGGCAAGATTAGGTGCTATACAATTTATACAAAGAGTAACTTTTCTGGTGGAGGATCTGCCACCTGTTGGTGTCCAAGGAAACGGATAAGTTTAATACCATATTGTGGAACATTTCTGGCAAAGCAATTTCGTGTCTACAGAGACAAGCAGGTAGCAGACGCAAAAAAAATCAAGTCAGTCAGTTTTGTTGGAGGTCTGAGGCCCACGACTACAGACACAATTTTTAAGTTGGGAGGCAGATAAAATGACTCATGTTACTTTGTTGAATTGTGTTGTAATAAAGAGGGAGTTCAAGGGCTTATTCACTATTCCAGTATCAATGGCTCAACATTTGAGGATATTTCTTATCCCTCATGCTCTCTTCAACATTTGGTCAAAGAGTAATATAGCTTTTCAGGAAAAAAAATACTTATTTTATTTGAAAATTTTGCATAAATTGTATGTTGAGTGATGTTTGGGACCACCTGTGAAAGTTTCAAAGCGATGAAATAAAGAATTCAAATAAAAATTCTAGATGGCGTCAAAATGACCCGAAGATAGCTGGAGGGTTAGGAATATACCACATAATCAATAGGGAAGAGCATGATAGTTTGATTGTGTAAGTGCAGAAGACATTTTCCACAGTGTGAGAAGGTATTTTTAAATGCTTATGAGTTTTGAATTACAACTGTATCATTGATGAAGTCATGTGTTTTCCCCAGCTTCAGTGCTGTACTATTACTTCTACAAGCGCACGGCAGAGTGTCTGGGAGACCCACGGCTCTACGAGGATTCACTCTGGCTTCAGGACATCTTCTCCCGGGCCCGGCACTAGGGATCCCTCTGGCAGAACCAGCAGCACTGAAACAGACTGACAAATACTCTATGGCCATGTTTGGAGGTCATTTTTTATGAGTGATATGTTTGCAGAAGTAACAAATATTTGAGATTGCAAACAGGAGAATTTCAAATGGCCTGTGCCAAATTTTGTATGGCACTAAAATGGAACATTTAACATGAAGGAAGACATTATATAAACCACATTTCTTTTCTACTGATCACAGAAGTAACTAAATGCCATTTGTAGAGATTTATTTTCTGATGTATGAGACCTCTCTGTATGCAGTGATTGTGAAAAATGTGTTGAAATATATATATAAACAGTGCTAATGTTGAATCACTTAACCATCTACTTCTTTTGTCTATTCTTGTCTAATCATGTGGATTATAATACTGCACTGTCTCCTATCAAATAAACAAATAAAATAGAACTTCCATTTAATGTTCAATTGACAAAATGTGAAATAAAATGCTTTTTTAATTTTTATAACTGCAACTGTATTATTTATGATTTTGCACAAATTAAAGGTGCACTGCATGACTTTTATCATGGGGGGGTCAGCTACCTCCTTGTCTCCATCAAGATGTTTACACTTTGCCTGGAATGGTTCACAGTTTGGCATTAAACTGATCTATCTAGCATTTATTTCAGTACAGGTGTATTTATTGCTCAAAACATGTATTATTTTTTATGATTGTATTTTTTATTTATTTCCAAACTTGTAAATTAAAAGCAGACAAAACAGAGAAGAAAAACATGTATTCTGATTGTAAGTGGGCTCGCCTCTTCACAGATCTGACTTGTAAAATGGCCTAGAGCGTCACCTGTTTGTCTGCATGGATATATATATATGTTTACTGCAATACTGTGGAACATTATTTGGCAAAGCATTAACATATCTGTGGAGACAAACAAGTGGCGTACCCAGAAAAGTTACACAGTGCACCTTTAACATAGTCTCAACATATACTGCACATACTGGTCAAGTAGCAGTTCTTTCAAAGCAGTGGTCCAGGTAGCTGAAGCGGGCTTGATCGTGCATTTCCGTATACTCTCTGACGAGCTCCTCATTCTGGAGTTTAAACTGCAACACAACATCAATACACTTATGTGAATGTGTTTGTGATGAAATGGAACTAACTGTGTATCCTGTGCTTCAAACTCACCTGCTGTGCGTATTTATAAAACTGCTCTGCTTCTTTTAGCCTGCCAGACTGAAAAACAGATGTAGGCAGAGAAGAGGTTTAGCATCAGTTTCCCACTAGAGATGTTGAGATGTTGTGCTCTGACATCGTTTTCGTTCTAATCACTCAACAAGTGGCAGAACTATGGGGAACACTGACTTTGCCTTTTTTCTATTGTTTGGCTCAAATTAACTTTATATGGTAAAAAGGAAACAGGAAGTTTATCTGTTGTTGCGGCGAACAATGAGTTATAAAATAGGCTGGAGAGACTGTGGATGCTGTTGCTGTGGCCATCTTGTGAGTGGAACGTAAGCTAAATTCTAATAGAATATAATGGAATAACAGGACCATAAAATTCATAGATTAAGGAGTTAATCTCGACATAAATGGTATATTTGTGTTCCTCCTGCAGGAACTTTACCTGTCTCTGTCTAAATTAGGAACATGAACCCTCAAAACACTGCACTAGTCTATATTTAATGCAGATGTACATGTAAAGCAACAGTATGTAGCTTATTGGAAGTCGAAAGTGTCCCGCATTATTCCATAGAAATAGAACGTTAAAACCATATATCAGAACATTTTTCATGGAGATAAGTAAGTCTTATGCTAAACTGTGGAATATCATAGCTAAAGGAACAATATTTCCATGGAATGGAAGGAGGAGGAGGCTCCTTCAGGCCAAGTATGAGTCAGGTTTGTGGAGATGCAAGCCTGCTCACAGTAGGGATGCTTGTTTATCAGTGTTTTTCAGTGGAAAATATATATAAATATTTGGCTAAAAGTTACGTATTGGGGCTTTAAGTGGATAAAGAAATAATTCTGATGAGAAGCAAAATAGAATTTGAATTAATGTTTATGAGACAAAATGGTTGGGAACCACTGGTACAGATGATAATCAGTTACACTCCGTACCCTATTTCTGCTCTGCTAGTGTGTGTTTTTACCTAATTTGAATAGTAGAAGTTAAAGATTTGACTCTCATCGATTGGGAATGGGCTCTTACAAAAAATCACTGAAGAATTCTTGAAGCTGAAGCTGGAGTGGAAAAGCCAATCACAACTCTGTGCACAGTATGCTCCATGTTTTTGTTCAAAGCCTGAGCTCACCTTGAGACAGATGAAGGAGAGGTAGATCCACACTTGAGCATTCTGATTGTTCAGGTGGTTGGCTTCAGTCAGGGAAGATTCAGCCAGACTCAGCTCCCCCAGCTACACACAGCAATACAACACTTTAGAATAGTCACATTTCTCTGTGCATTAACACTCTTATTGGTGTACTGTACATGGTTCCAGAGGTAGCAGTGCAGTAGTGAAATTTAGCACACACAAAAAGGCTACTAAAAGCGCAAATAACGTGACAAAGTGAAAAAACACACCAAAAATGGACAAACATGTGACTAAAAGTGACAAAAACGCAACTCAAAGCATCAAAACCAACATTAATAATCTAATAGTGGCAAAAGCACAACTCAAAGTGACAAAACATGACTAAAAGCATCAAAAACTATATTAATAATGACTGAAATGTGACTACAAGTGACAAAAACGCAACTAAAAACAACACAAACATGGCAAAGTGACAAACATGCAACTAAAAACATCAAAAATATATTAAAAGTGACAGAAATTTGACTACAAGTGACAAAAACGAGACTAAAAGCAACACAAATGCAACTAAAAGCAACACAAACATGACAACGTGACAAATGCGTGAGTAAAAGAGACAAATACATAACAACAAGCGACAAAAACGTTCTGAAACACGTGATTTGTTTGCTAGTTCATATATCAGTCTTATTGTCAACTCTCCTAGATGCGTTTAAAATGTGAACTTTGAATGGAATCCAATTATTAAAACATAGATTGCAATACAGGTCAGAAAAATCGCAGTGAAATATTTTTCCCAAACTGTGCAGCTCTAGTGGTCGTCTGTAATTACCCGGTAACAGGCGACTCCCAGACCCAGCCAGGTGAGGCAGGATGGAGACTGCTCACAGGCCTGCAGATGGATCACTTTGGCCTGTTCAAACTGAGGACACAACACAAACTCCTGTTATTGTCCAGAGTTAAGTATGTTGAAGTGGGCACATTGATCTGGTAAGTAAAAATCAGATAACAAGAATAATCCGAAGAGAAATGTGATAATAAAAAAAACTCCAGGTGTCAGTTAATGAAAGGAATGAACTGTTAACTGTTGAAGAATTTAGTTTGTCTTGCCACATTAGTTTGCCCTTTTTTCCTTTTTCCTTGTCAAAAACTGGACAGGTGTGAACAATCCCGATGAAATCCGATAACTCACATCAGATGGAACAGGCTGTGATTACATGTATACTCAAAATCGTATTATTATTATTATCATAATAATAATAATAATATTTCCCCTTAAGATTCAGAGGGCCCACATGTGAACTTTATATGGATTTCGTCTGGACTTATTTATTTCATTCCCTAAAACTCATTTTTAGTTAAGTTAGCTTCATCTTTGAAAGAGGAATTGTCAAAATCCAACAAATGCTCAAACTAGTGTCAATCAGGCCCTGCTACAGACACCAGCTTTACTTCTTCATATATTTGACAAAGAAAATCTAGACGGAATTTAAAATCTTATTCTTCTAAATCAGACACCAGTGACCAAAACTACAAAGTCTCATCATCACAAGAGTTCAGCCATAGGGTTCAAAAACAGTTTTAGTTTGAAATGGGGCTCATTTTAGTTATTAGGAAAAATAGGCCGGAATGGTAAGGGGTGGCCAGATTTTAAATTGCTAAATTAACAGCAAAATTCTCTGCAGGGCATTTAAATCATCATAAAGGTCCAGAAATCAAATAATATGCATGTGAACATGCCACTGTTTACATGTCATTTCATAAATCTGATAACTCTACTCTCTCTGATCAGACAATGATCAGATTTTTGTTGTGCATATAAACACATCCATTGTCAGTAATATTGTCCTTGATCAAAATAACAAAAAGATCATTAACAACAACTAAAACCATGACAAATGTACAGTTGTGTGAGGACGTATTCCTTTTATATAAGATTCCCACACCTGACCATGTACAATCTAAATGTCCAAAGGATGAATGAGCTGTATACATGTGGGGAACGTCCATCAGAAGTGCACAGTGAGCGTCTGTGTGAGCTGACCTGGCCCTCCTGCTGCCAGATATTCCCCAGCCTGAGCAGCACCAGGTGAGGGTCCTGTGGAGGAGGCTGGAAGCTCAGGCTGCACTGATAGCTGTCCCGCGCAGAGCTGAGGGAGCCCTGGAGGAACTGACAGTGGCCTTTCAGAGCCCACGCCTCGGCATTCTGGCAAGGGACACAAGGGTACATGAACATTGAACATTTTACTAATCAACCTATCAATCTAACCAAACTATACAATATTTTAGCAGTGAGACTTTTCTTTCGTTCTGGATCGACATGAATAGAGTTCTCGCTACACCATAAATATCAAATCATCAGAAGTACAGGTCAGTAGCATTCTGGGCGAGGTGGAATAAGGTGAATAACAGCACTATAACTGGAAATGAGAGCATGTAGACGGAGGACATTGTGAAGAGTACAGTGTAGCTAACCTCATCATCGTGATCCAGCGCCTCCTCCAGGAGGGCTAAGGCACTGCTGTAGTCCTCCCTGAGCAGATGGAGATGGGCCAGGTGAAGGAGGTACCACACAGTGTGGCCCCCTGAAGACAGCAGCTCCTGAGCCAGCGCACGCTCTGCCATCTACAGGTATACACGGTTAGAAGCATGTCATCTGAAACTGGCCTTTTTCATGTGATTATCCTGTTTATTGTAGACATACACATACCAATGGCTAACCAGCAACTAATGCAATGAAAACTGTGAATGGAATTAATCAGTGTAACATTTCTACTTCTTTTCTAATCTACTCAAATTCTTTCAGATTCAGATTTCAGATTCTTGTCACAGGGCAGTTTTGGCTTGTGTTTGACTCATGTTTACCTGGAGAGCATAGTTTTGTAGCAGGAAGCTGACGGTCTCTGTGTAAATGGTGAGTCTGTGTATGATGTGCTCCTCTTTCTTGTGACTCTTTGACTCATGGTTGGCGCCTGTCTTTTCTTCATTTGATTCTTAAAAAGAAAAAAGAAAGAGGTTGTACTTTTTTTATGAAGCGCAATGCCCTAAAATATCGTTATCAACCTTACTTACCCACCATCTGCATATTTCTATGAACCACTAGTTTGTTGTACTTTTCCTACATCTTTTTATTCATCAAATCTTTGTTAAAATAAACATTAGGATTTTACTTTATGTTTCCATGCCCAATATCAAAACATGCATCTCCTCCAAACAGTTTCTATCCGATTTCAAACAATTACTAGTAAAGATCTGAGCAAATTTCTTCATACTTTTAACTAATGTATTGTTACTTTTTACTTCTGCTTGAGTAGTTTCGTTTTGAAATTACATTAATCTCTAAAGTGTGGGCTCCTTTTTACTTTCAGACCTGAAGGTGAAGCTGCTTGTGTCTCCACCTCCGCCCTCTCCTCCATGAGCTCGGAGCAGATCTTCGGAACCTCCATCATGTTAGGGTTCTCTTTAGCTTTGAGCAGCTTGTTGGCCTCCATGAAAGCCCTCTCGCACTGAATCTCATCCTCCTGGCTCTGGTGAAGCAGGCCTAAAAGTACACAAAAAATGCAGTGACTTGGGTGAAAAGCCTTGAAAGAAACATATCCCTCCTGTAATACTGATGCAATTTGAGCTTGAACTTCATGTTCTGTAGTTATATAGATCGAATATGTCCAGACCCAAGACACGATTAACTTGTGCAGTTCTCCAGCAGTGATTTAAGGAGATGTTTGAACCATTGGAGCCAGTGCATGATTTGAACTTGAACTTGAACTTTTGCAAATTCTCTGATAACTCACATATGATATTATGGTTTGCATGTACATTTAATAATCTTAAAGGTTCAGAAATCAGATAATCAGATTTTGATGTGTATGTGGGCAGCCAGTGACAGACAACAGAACAGTTTTCAGCCAGAGTACATATTTTACCCTCTTTATAGTCTTCTTTCCTCTTTGTTATATATATATATATGTCGTCATCATGGTAATATTTTATCACCAAACACCATAGAATAAATCAAATATCCTTTTATATAATTCTGAGTAATCAGATGAATTTAAAATGTGACCGTGTGATAGAAGAGTTCTCTCAAACCTAGTAAAGTCCAGGCCTCCACACCAAAGGTGTCCAGAGTGACAGCTTGTTCCAGGAAAGTCTGTGCCTCGATGTACTGTTCACACATGACAGCCAGGACGCCGCACATGATCAGACTGAGAGAGGACCACAGAGAGGGTTATGAAGAAACAGCACCCACAAATAGACCCTTTAAAGGTTTGTAAACAAGAACATTCTCAATTCTGGAATGGAGGCAAAAGCGAAGTAGAACGTAATGTGATTTCAATGGAAAAACTGGGATTAACTCCAGAATATCACAAAATATGTAAAAGCATTCCTGTTACCAATTTTTAATGCATAGATATATTTTTTTAGTTTTTCACAAATTATTTAACTAATATCTACAAAAAAATAATTTCAACATGCACAGCATGTGGATAGCATTAAGAACTAGCAGTTAACAAAATAGTTTAAAAATGGATCATGCTTAATGAGTGTCTGGTCCAGACAGACGGTCTGCTATAATTGGTCATTCAAAGTTATGAAGTTTAGGCTAGAGGGTGAGGTTAAGAAAATGGTTAAGGTTTAGGTTAGGAAAATTGGTAAACACTTAAGAAGCAATGACTTAAAAATATATATTTATATATATATATATATATATATATATATATATATATATATATATATATATATATATATATATTCATTCACTTTCTACCGCTTATTCTCGTTAGGGGTCGTGGGTGACTGGAGCCTATCCCAGTGACTTTGGGCCTTAGGCGGGGTACACCCTGGACAGTGGCCAACTCGTCGCAGGGTTAACACAGAGACACAGACAAGGACAGACAACCATTCACTCTCACATGCATACACTACGGGCAATATATATATATATATATATATATATATATATATATATATATCACCTACTAGCCTTATCTCATCTTATGCAATAGAATAAAACATAAACCAATCAAAAATATAACAGTTTAGACCAATTTAGCAACAAAAGTTAACTCATTACCATGGCAACCAGATCACTTCTACCCCTTCGGACCCGACAGCAAATGTCACTTCTGTTACTGTCATTCCAGTTACCAAACTGTCGATTGTTAATACAACAATCCCACACAAAAAATAAAGAAATATATTTTAGATGGGCGTTAACATTTTTGTATATTGTAATATGAAAAGAAAAATCCAATTCGATTAATTTTATTTTAAAACTTTTCAATGTTGAAAATGCACAGATTTGGTGGGATGACCTTAAAATCATTAACATTTAGATCAGTTAATCGCTGAACAGTTGTTATGGTTTACTTCACTTTTGCTTATTGAACATTGTGATGACACAGTATTTGAAATGGTCCATACAGTCACACCAAACAGACTCATGTTCATTCACCTGGGCTGGTGAGCTGGATCTGTGGCGACTGCATCATGGAAATACTCTTTGGCTTTCATGTAGTCTCCAGTCAGCATGTAGTGGCTCCCTAAGTCAAACTTGTTCAGAGGGTCGTTGGGATTCTGCACCAACAGCTACAAATGCAGAGAGAAACAGAGAGTAATAATATCATTCAATTAGTAAAAGATACACAATATTTTTGGGGCTCAATATTTACTATATATACATTTTTTTTGCACTAGTGGGGTAGTTTTTCTCATTTTCTGTAACATTTGTGCTGCAGAAGGTAGAATAATGATATATCTATGACTCTTTATTGATACAAAGCATCTACTAAAGTGCAATTTTATTATTGTAGGAAGTTTTTTTCTTTACAATCTGGCTCAAAAGGGTTTATTATTCTTGTAAAATTGTAATACTAATAAATCTAATAGTTTATCACACTTATCTCTGTATTAAACTAGCTATAGATTGCACAAGCTTAATGGATGATTTCTCCATGGGCTTGAAAAGATAA
This sequence comes from Rhinogobius similis, assembly GCA_019453435.1. NCBI lineage: Eukaryota > Metazoa > Chordata > Actinopteri > Gobiiformes > Gobiidae > Rhinogobius > Rhinogobius similis. Next base: position 5,847,650 of record CM033621.1, on the reverse strand, counting down.
TCAAATTTGGTTTGTCAAGATGCTACAAGTTATAAATATATATATATAATATACTATTCAGTGCAGAGAGCAAAATATGTAGCCTCCACATGGCCTTATTATGTATAAAATGCTAAACCCTATGTGTTTAACTGTACTTAAAAAGTAAACCAGTTCTGACTAATAATAAGATGAAGGTTGACAGGTTTTGCACTGTGGAGGTTGTTGTAGTTTATAAAATAAATGCAGCGTTTGAGATTTACTAACAATATCTACGCAGGATTAGAGTTAGTGGTTAAGGTTGCACAAATAATGATATTTTGAATACAAAAACAGTGACTCAGCAGACGAGTCGTTTTTTTAACAAATGTAAATTGTTTGGGTACTGTATTTACTCATCCTACAGAGTGAAGGGGACGATCACTAAGCAGCTGAGCGTCTATCCTCACTCTCTGTGCTGCAAATGTCAGCTGCATGTTCTTTGCATTAAATGTAATGATGAAAATTGTTAGGATTAGTGGAATAGTTTCTTATAGGTTTTGTTTTTAAAGGATTTTTGGCCTGTAGACTTTATTAGACAAGACAGTCTATTGTGAAATGGGAATGAGGAGGGATGGACATTGAGTCGTCTCAACTCATGATGCAGCGGCACTGTAGAGTAGTTTCAATGTTCTTTCATAAAGCTGTATAAATCACATTTGACGAGGGCCTTCAGGATCTTTCTGCCCCATGGCCTACTGAAAACATCTTTGTTCTTGAATCTTGTTGATTTAGCACTAGCAGGTGTTTTATGTTCTTGGTTTCCTCACTGATATAACACTGCCTGATGATGATGCTCCTTTGGGTTGAGTAAAGAAATGCTCTTGAGCTGATGTACCTCTTGGTAGTACTGAAGAGCCAGCTCATAGTCTCTAATACGCTGAGCTTCTTTGGCAAACTGTCTGAGCTGGGACTGACTCAAATTAAAGTCCTCTGTCACGTCATCTGCTTCATCTGCATAAATCTGAAAAAAGAAAAGTATGGAAAGTAAACACAAACACATGTACGCCTATCTTGCCAAACTGTTCCTGCACCTTGTTGAGAGCCACATGCATCTCATCCACCAGGTAGACATACAGTTTACTGACAAACTCCTGGAGCTCTCGTTGATGAGTGATGGTTTTAGTCCTCTGCATTTTATCACGAACAATCCTCACCACAGCGTGCTAAAAGTGAAAACAACGGACATTTTCAATGAGTTCTTGAAAGTAGTTAAAAAAGACAGTTTAACATAACAAACACCAGAATATAGACCCTTTAGAATTAAAAGTGAAGTGGGAAACACTGCGATTTCAATGGAGAAACTAGGATTAACCTTGAATAAGAAAATTCAAGGTGTTTTTGTCAAAAATAAGCACTCGGATACAATCGACAAAATCTTGATTTTTAGTTTATACAGGACAAATACTCACAGAATTTTATCAATAGATATAGTACATACTTTACAATAAAGAATATTTTTTGTGAACCTTAAATACAATTTTGAGGCTAGAAAATAGGGTTTTTCCATCCTGTGTAATAGAAAAGAACACCCATGAATTCAAGAAGCTGGATTGTGTGCATGGCATGTGTTTGGCAATCAACCAAATCTGATTACTCAGCAATATAATTCGGAAACGTAACTTCACCAAAGAATACAGAGCATTGGCAAAGAAGATGGCAGAGGATATGAAAGAAGTGGAAAAATCACTTAACTAAATGTCAGCAGAGTTAAGTTCTGTGATTAAGCAAAATAATCTGAAATTAATTGATGAAGTTCAGCAACTGAAGGATACAATTAAGGAAAAGGACAAGAAAAAATAGTGGATGATGTAGAACAATACACAAGGATAGAAGACTTGGTTCTAACTGGTGACTAGACACTGCACTTATGCCAGGATTACAAGGACGGCAAAGACATGAACAACACACACTAGAACAAGTCATTAACTTCTACCATAGAAGGGCATCCCTCAAAAACAAGGAAATAGACCCAAAATCTTTTTGAGGTTCGTTGACTGCAAACAAAAAGTTGAAGTGCTTAAGTTATCTAAAAAACTCCAGGTTTATATAAATGAACATGTCAGAAAAAAGAAGAAAAAGACTACAAGATTGAAAAATAACCACTTGGTATTGTACAACCAGGCTAACTGAAAACAAGAAATAAATCAAATACAAAAGACGAACAAACAGTTTTCAAGACTTTTGAACGCCAGAAGTACAAGTCCTATGATCACAAAACAGACTTTGATGCTGATATTTATTTGTCCAGGAATTTAAATTTGGATCGTGGATATTACCCGAAAATGACAAAAAGCATCAACCGGACAATTCTGTAAGGTCCATTTCAACAGCAGGAGTCTCTACAATAGTATGCCTAAAATAAAGGATTACTTAACTAGTTTTAAATTCAAATTATGTGTTGTGGCCGTTACAGAGACTTGGTTATGTGACGATAAAGAGCTGGACAATGAGGAAAAATGAAATAAAAAGGGAGGTGGGGTCGCCCTATTAGTAAAAATGGGTATCAACACATCAACACATAAAAACAACAGATTTTGTAAGTAGTATGTTCAATTTGGGTTTGTAGACTTTAATATCTAAACCTAGTAGAATAACCAAGGGTAACACTACTTTGATAGATAATATTTTTGTTAACATAACAGATATAAAAGTGGATTCATTCTGACAGATATAAGTGATCATCTGCCAGTTTTTGTGGTGTTCGAAATTAAGTTAAAGATAGGAAAAGTAGATGTATATAGTAAGTTACAGAGACCGAGAGTGCTGACTGAGGCTTCCAAAACAGAACTTGTTAATCACGACTGGAATGAAGTCTGTGTTGAGGATAGTAACAAATCTTATAATGCATTCCTTGGCGTCATCATTGTCCAGTGAAGAAAGTTAAAGTAAGTTAAACTAAACTTAAAAGTAGACACAATACATGGATGACAAGTGGTCTGGAAAAATCATGCAAAAAGAAAAATGAGATGTACTTTTTTTTGTTAATCCAACAAGGAAAATGAGGAGAAGAACGAGCTGTATAAAAATAGATTGACAACCATTACAGGGCAATAAGAATAATTAATAAATCTGGATTGGAGATAGATTTTTGTTTTTTCAACAAAATAAACATAATCATTCATTCATTCATTCATTCATTCATTCATTCAACAGCACACTCACTGACAATTCTAACCTGGAGATTTTGCGTTGTTGTTTATTTTTGTTATAAAGCCTTTGCATTTGTATCTAAGTTCATTATTGAACATGTGTTATGGTATTTCACATTTCCCTCCTGTTGCCTAACTCAATTACGTAATTTTGAAAATTCTGATGAGCATTTTAAAGGATCTATATGATGATGATGATGATGATTTTTTTTTTTTTTACATGCTCTTTTTAAATAATTTTAAGAAGTATTTCCAGTTTCATAATTGTATTGTTAGAGAAATTGAGTCAGTCTGTCGCCCTCTGCTGGTAAGAGTGAGATGTGAAGTCATTTTAGCAACAGTATAAAGGTAATAATTGCCATGTTTTGCAAAATTATCTAAGCAGAGGGACATCCATTTTTCAATTTGAAATATAAGAAAGTAAAGCAAAAATAAGGGTCTCTCGCAATCCAAACAATTAATTGATCAACATGAGAATAATCACAAGGGTAATAGTAAAATAATTGCAGCAGCCCTACTTCATTGAAACAGAATAAGAGTGTACCTTTAGCTGTTCTTTGAAAGCGAAGTATCTGCCGGACATGTTGAGTTCGCCTATCACCTCTGCTTTCATCTGCTCACGGTCCACATCTGAGAGTGAACGGTCTGCTCCGTACAGCTCCTCTACCTGCTCACAAACATGGCTGACCACGTGTCCTACCTGTCGATGGTAGTTCTGAACGGCCTTTAGGAACACAAAGAAAAAAAGAATTACATGAAGCATTGTGAGAAAATATCAATCAATATTATGTTAATTTATCACCCCCAGAACCCCGCCTAAACAGAATAGAAAGTTGTTCACCCTTTCAGCTTTGGTGGGCCCTTTAGGGAGCGGAGGTTTAGGAGGGATCAGTGCCATCACTCTGTAGACAGATGAAAACAGGAAATGGGAGGAAGTGTTAATAGGTTGTGTTCACGGAACATCACAACATTCCATCAATAATATTTGATACAAAAATGCAAATTGTTAAAATGCAGACTTTTGTTGTAATACAGCTTCAATCGGGAAAAGTGGCTCGGAGCTTCATGTATCAGGAGATTAAACAATAGGTTGCGTTCACATGACATCACATGTGATGTCTAATCTCCTGATACATTATTGTTCATCAACACTGGTTCCTTTACCTTCTGGTTAGCTCCTCAGGAGGGGTTTTGGGTATTAACGGCTTCTCCAGCAAAATCTCAATGAGAACATACGTCCTGGCCTCCAAATATAACTGGATATGAGATTTCATAAAAAGTTAAACACTGCCATGGTAATGACATGTTTTAAGATTTATTTTGAGATTAAAAGATTACATTTGCTTGCGTGTTTACAGCTTGGTCCATTTCAGACGTAAGTTCAGTTACACTGTCATTTGCATCCACCTTGCTCTGTACAACAGACTGTGAAAAAAGGTCAGCTGAGCAGAATTCTAAATCCCAGTTTCATAATTTACTGTGAGTGAAAGAAAACCAGTTGTACAATCTTACCTTCCTCGCAGAGCCCTTGTGGCCTGCTGCCTTCTTACTCACACCAGCTGCTGAGGAGCATCGAGCTGCAGCGACCGCCACTTTGATATGCTCCTTTAACACACTTACACTACGCTTGGCCTTGAACAGAAATCACAAATACATTCTAAAACAACCAAAATTCATAATAAAGGCTATATGTTCTATCTTTGTTCAGACCGTTTATTTCTAGTTTATAAGGTGTGTTTTAACTCAGTTTTAAATTACTTGTGGCAGTATATATGTCCCATAAAACACAAAGTTCAAGACTGTCATGTTCCTATGGTGTAATTTGTCCTTTGCATTTGACCCAAACTGTCAGGAACAGTTGGCAGTCACAGAGCATTACCAGATTGATTGAAACCGTCCTGTCAAACTCACCCAGAAATGGTGGCTGAGGTGGGAAGCAGTAAGACATTGGAATTTCTTAAAAGATCCCGAGGGTTATGGAACAAAAAAATTCAAGTTTTTTTTTTTTTTTTAATGACATCAGCACTGAGCCAGAGGATCTGATTAGCTGTCCGTCAAGACACTGGACAATACTCAACCCAAATTAATACCGTTAATGGTGCCGACTGCAGCCCAATAACATCAGATAACATCGGCGACTGAAGGCCTTAAACAAAAAAACGTCTTCAAAAGCCTTGTCTCCTTGAACACCACAGAATTGCAGCTTGGACTTTCCAGAAAGCACCAAACAAGGGGCATTAAAAGGTGGAAGAAAGTTCAATTCACTGATAAGAAAAAATGTAACCTTGATAGTAACTCTGTGTAGATGTTGAAGAGGGCATCCCTCAGGACTGTGGGCCCTGGGTTTTTCAACAGGACAACGCTTCACAAAGCCCCAGGACAAAGGACTTATTCCAAGAGTATAACATCACTCTTTTTATGCCTATTTCAGTTTAATTGTTGTTTTCAATAAAATGTTTGGTAAAACTTTTTTTTTGGCATATGGAAGTTCTACTTGGAACCTTGTTAAGATCTAACCAAAATGTCTCAAAATGTATAAGTGTCAGTTCCACCTTGTGTGAGAGCAGACTTTCAGAGAAGGGCTCGATGCAGTAGGCTCCTCTGATGCGTGTGGCTCCAGGGAACAGCAGGCGGCCCATGTCCACAAAGGCCACTCCATGAAAGGGAATCTCTGGGTTCTCCTCCGGTGGCTGGCTCAGCACAAAGACACACATCTAATTAAAATTGTGGAAAGGAAACATTTGACCAGAGAAAGTTAAATAAATAATCATGTATTTTTACCGTTTTACCACCAACTTTTGACCTCATGATCTCCAATGGCCACAGTCTGCACTTGGTGATTGTCTCACGCAACCTAAATTACACATGAAAATCTAAAAAGTTTAACAAAGCAACAAAGCAAAGTTTTAGCTATTTTTAGTTTTTGTTTTGTTTGTGTTACTAAAATAAATTAGATTACGGTGGCAGAGCGGTTAGAGCTCTTGCCTCCCAATAAGGAGATTGTGGATTTGAATCTCAGACCATCCAACATCACATGATCTCTCTGGGTGGAGTCTGCATGTCCTCCCCGTGTGGGTTCTCTTCAGGTTCTTCCTTTCACCGTCCAAAATACATGCAGGTGTTAGGCCAATTGGCAACTCTAAATTCATAGTGAGAGTGAATGGTTGTAAGTGAATGTGTTAGCCCTGCAACGAGTTGGCTCCTGTCCAGGTTGTACCCTGCCTAAGTCCCAAAGCCACTGGGATAGGCTAATGGGACCCTCCCCACTCATCACTTCATAGTTTTCAACAGTTTAAGATCTCATTGATGATTTTATTACATTATTTTATTGAGAAACCCTCCTTAGAGTGGTCAGATTCCTGGTTCTTTGATGTAAAGAGCTTATTGTTCCTTGAAGGTAGAAAAGTGCTGTAAATGTGGTCATTTACCATTTTACAAAGCTGTTCACTGTTCCTGAGCCAAAATACTTCAAATCCAGAGACATCCCATCCACTCTAACCTGTTTGTGGCTTCCCCGTTCAGAAAACAGCACACCTCCATGTCCCAGCTCACTCGGTTCTTTTTGGTCTCTGCTTCCTTACGAAACGAGCGATCCTGAGGAGGAAAGAGTCTCTTATGACACAGATTTTTATAACTATAATATTTCAGTGGATGTGAATACAAAGTACAAAGTACTTTTAAGAGGAGGCGTGTACCGTATGGACTATGTTGCGAGTATGTGAATTATATGAATTTTCAGTTTTGAGTGTGACTTTACCCCTTCGCCTGTGAATTCCCCATCTTCATTCTCAATGGAATCCGACTTTACAAAGGCTTCAGGAACCAAAGTGTTTGCTGGCAGCAGCTGAGGCAGGAACGGCCTTTTTTTCTGACGAATCTTCTCCTCTCTCACTCCTCCAGCTTTGAGCGCCCCTTCACAAAAAAACAGCATCTGATTTCTCTGAAAAGGACACAGTAAATACAAAGTCAAAGAACTCATTAGGCAAGCTTTTACCTACAACTAAATGCTTAACCATTTTATCAAAACCTAAATTTGTGGATTTTCAATTGTGTCTTGTGTTTTTGCACATCTTTATCTTTAATGCATATGAGGAGATTTCTGGCTGAGTGTTTAACTTTCTTTTTATTAGTATCAGTTTTTACACTTTTGCATTTCCTAAACAATGCTATAAAAATATATCCTTTGTTGGAGCTTGGGTGCAAAATTAATAAAGCAATATCTCAATTTATTTCGCAATTTATTTTCGGAACCTTCAAACTTCAAATTATTGTCCTGCCATGTTTTTGGAAGATGACATAATTTATACCTCACGGTCAGCAGTGGAAGTGCATTACATCACATACATTTTCCATCGTATGAGTGTATGCCGAGTTTAAGAGCCAGACAAAAGTGAAAGACCATATTTGACTTTTACGCTATGTATTTCAAACAACAGAAGAGAACCAGTATCAGTTTTTTATGAGGTATTTGTAAGATCTATGTACATAAGCAGTGGCAAGGGGCAGAAGATTGAAATGTATAATTAGGTATATAAAACATAGGGTTTAAAAGCAGTCGTACCACCCGGAGAATGCCGGATCTTGTCTATTATCGGTTGGTAAGCAGGGATGAGCCTGGGATGGGAGACTGCTGGGAATAGCAGGTGCTGCAGTGCTTTTTTTTGAGGTCCATGAAATGCAGTAATGGGGTGCACAGTGGCAGAGCAGTTAGAGCTCTCGCCTCCCAACAAGGAGATCATGGGTTCCATTCCTGGATCATGTTGTATCCTCCCTGTGTTACTGTGGGTTCTCTCCAGGCACTCACACCCCAAAGACATGTTAGGTCAGTTTGCATTTCTAAATCGCCCCTAGTGAATGACAGTTAGAGTAAATGGTTGTCTAAGTGTTCATGTCTCTGTGTTAGCCCTGTGCCGAGCTGGCCCCTGTCCAGGGTGTATCCTGCCTAAGGCCAAAAGTCACTGGGATGGGCTCCAGTCACCCACGACCCCAAAACCGGAACAAGCGTTACAATGAATGCATTAAAGGATGGCTGGAGAATCTCCTCAGGAGCAATGGGCACCACAGAGAACCAGAACCAGTCAGTCACCATATTTCAATTTTATTTAGCTGAAAATGAATGATCACTTGACCAGCTGACCAATTGAAAAAATAATTACTGACTAGTAGACGATTAAAATAATTGCTATATATATAATATAGCCATATATATAATATAACAATAAAATGTGTTGAAATTGAAGTCATGATAAAATAGACCTAAACATGATAACAGCTAAATGTCTACATGGAATAATGAATAATATCTTGGTTTAGCAGGATTGATTTCGACTCAAATGTTAAAGGCATGTTGGATCTGAGGAGGACATACTGCAGCTGAATAAATAAAGCAAAGACATCTCGACAGTAAAATCATTTACCAAGTTCAAAGGATGTAAATTAAAATGTCTAATATTTCTTTTTAAAATACCAATCTGGGCATTATTTTAGAGTTGTTGTTGAATCAGCCTTTAATCAATTGAACTTACTCAGTAAGGTTAAACCATACCTGCCCCATTCAGATCTAGAGCGTGTTATTCACATATTTATAACCAGCCGCTTACAACTGCAACTCCCAGTGCTGCGGGATAGACCAGGCCTCTATCCACCGCCTGCAGTTGGTCCAGAATTGACTCTGTGCACAAGGCAGCAGTTGGGTTGTTTACTTTTAAATTATTATGCATTAGCATTAGCATTGAGACACAAACATGTCCCTTTATAAACACACAAGTGTCCTTTGGTGAAGTACTGGCTTTTTTTGTAAAGTCTTTAACGTGTTTCAGAGACGTCCAGCACAACTCACTGTTCACTGCACGATCTGTCAGGATTTATCCATTTTAGACTGGACGAAAACCCCATAAAAATGAATTAGACAGGAAGTACTGCGCTAACCATTTTAAAAATAAACAGACCAACTGCCACCTCGTGCACAGAGTCAATGCTGCTGCTCGTTTGTTCACCAGAACCAAGAAATATGAGCACATTTCTCCTGTGCTGGCCTCTTTGCACCAGCCCCCCATCAGCTACAGGACTGATTTAGCTGAAATGTCTGAATGGGCCGGCTCCTCCTTATCTGTCGGAGATTCTGTCTGTTCCAAGTAGAGCACTGAGATCAGCTAACCTCATGATCTTAGGTCACCGTTAAAAACTAGAGGGGACCGCGCTTTTGCTGTAGCAGCTCCCAGACTCTGGAACAGTCTTCCTCTGGACATTAGAACAGCTCAATCTCTGAATATTTTAATAACTTTGTTGAAAACCCATTTGTTTGCACAAGCTGAACACATTTGTATTGTATTATTTTATTTAGCTTGTTTTTGCATGCTCTGTTTATTATGTTTTATACTGCCTTTGTACAGCACCATTGTAGTTGTTTTTAAATGTGATCTTTAAACTTGAACTTGACTTTACTTTAAAATCTCATCTTGACTTTATTGTCAAGTTCTCAGTAGTTTAATCCTTACTACTAATGTAGTAAGGATTACTATTAATGTTGTTTAACGTTAGTAGTATTGTTTAACGTTAGTAGTAAGTGTTGTTTAACGTTTTGATTCTAATATGAAGTGAAAGTAACCTCTGCAGTGACTGGGACCTCCAGCGCTGCAGTGTAGGAGCTGGCAGTGGGTGAGGCGGCAGAGGGCAGGGTCCAGGAATCAGGGACAGAGAAGGCCGTCTCCAGAGTGACCTTCAGCAGGTTACAGGAGGACAGGGCTTCTGCAGACACCAGCGCTTCAGATACTTTCACTACTATGTCCAGGTAGGGCTGCAAGACACAAGATCAGTCACTATAATCATTATCAGAGTTACATGATTATTTGCCAAGGAAAGCTTTACAAAAAACAAAAACAAATACATTTTACTGAGCTTTTTCTCATTGATTTGATTTCAGTTTTTATTAAAGCCCCACGTAATATCTCTGATGTGCCCATGGAAAGGGATAGGGTTTATGCCAGTCTGTGGAACACGTGAAATATCTCCATGAAGACAGACAGGCTAAAAGGTAAATTTACATTAACGTTGAACCGACGAGTTCTCTTAGTGACTAGACATAAAACAAAAATATGCATTTTAATAATATTAATTTTAGCTGCCCTCCATCTGTATTAAATACTATCGCCTGACAATATGCTGTGATGTCACATGAACACAACCTAAGAAACATAATAAAGTATTTAATTCTAGTTTATTTTTTGGCTGAAATCTTACGTTGTAACACAGAGGAGTTCTAAATAACAAAGGCTAAATAAAACAAAATTAAAAGAGTCAATATCCAAGTTTTACAAAACAGTTTGAACTTGATATAAAGCGGTGCAATATTTAAAAATATACCAGCAAGACATATCATGCTTTCTGCAGGTATTTTGTATTACACCTAAATAATTATTACCTAAGATTTTACTTATCGAAAACAGTAATTAAGTACTGGTATAAACATAAGAAAAAAAGAACCACAGAATCCTGCCCCGCCTCCTTGAAGTGGCATTTCACAGTAACAAACCGTGGCTTGTCATTTACATGTTTTATTGTTGAATAATGGCTGTGTTACATTTAGGAACCTCACATGTATCACCTTAAAGCGTTCAATATTCACTAAATGTACAAGAACGTTCTTCTACTTAAGTCATCTGTGGAGTAAATATTGTCTTCAGGACTTGGACTTGTCCTAATCTGGCTCTAGAGGGCGTTTTGAAACAACATGGTGAGAGACAGAGTGGATTGACTGTGTTACCTTGACTACCTTCCTCCACTTGAATCCAGCCTCCAAAACAAACTCTTTGTCTTTCTGTTTCCTCTGTGACTGTACATGTATTCATGAGAACTCTTCACATACCATTCAAACTTTCACTCTCTCTGATGCTATTCTTGATCGTACACTAACAAAATAAATTAAACATTAAACTTACTTTTTTACTTTTGTGTATTAATACTGGCAGATAAGACACTGAATATTGTGCCAGTTTTTGAGAACCAGTTAACCATGAATAATCTCAACAAATCTGCAATCTGACAGTAAAACAGCAAATGGCAAGTGGCTACACTGTGTGTAACTCGACGTGGTCACGCACAGGCACCATGAAGCAGACCATGATGACTCAACTGTCAAATGTACACTGTAGTGTACAGTAAACCCTGAAATGACTCCACACCAACACTCCATCTGAGCCAACACCATACAGTGCCACTGATGAAGTACATAAAGTGTACATGACACCTGCACCACAGAACTACTCTGAAAATGGAAACTCTGAAAATGTAACACTATTCAATATCAAGAGAGGGAAAACGTGTGGATTATGAAGAGAGCTTTCCCGTTGTCTCTCTAGGGTTCACCTGATCTTACAGATGCCATTGCCCCAGAACATGTGGTCTCCTAAACTAAAAGAAAGAATAATCAGGTACAGCGTCTTTAACAGTTTCCCTAACCCTTTCCTAACTTCAACCATCACCTGCAGTTTCCTATCTTAAATTGTAACCCTGTTCCTAAACCTCATCACTTTAAGCTTTCACCAGATCATCCCTTCAGCCCCAAAACTATCATGAACTAAAATGAAACTATTGACTTTCAAGAATTTTGCGATGTCACTTGAACCCAGTCATCCTTACATAACAGCAACAGGTAATTTAACATTACATTAATAAACATCAGACTTATATTTACAGTAAGAGTCTTGTTGCTGGTCTCTTGGCTTTTGGGGCGAATGGCAGCTGATGAATGAAGGGCCACTCTAGAAGTGAAGTGGGTCTGGCCTGAAAATCCACAGACATACAAATCAGTGCCACTTGCCTTCTTCTCTCAGACAAATGTACATGATGTCATCTTGTGTTACCCTGTAGGAGCGGCAGAAAGTCCACCACAGCCTGGCCCAGCACTGTCGTTCTAGCATCAGCTTTCTTCTCCTCGGGCAGGAATTCAAACACCGTCACTAGACACAAAGACAAAACAAATATTATTTCTATTATAATTCTATTTGTCTTTTTACAAAGAGTCCCTCTAATTTGCTGTATTTTAAAGTATTGATTGATTGATACATATCAGATATTTGACTTGCTGTTGTGGCCGATATCCAATATGTAGATCTTGAGTACAAGTATATCTTAAGCTGAAGTGAAGATCAGAAATGAACTTTTAACTTTAGTATGTAGTAGTAGTAGTAGTAATGTATTTATCTGCAGTCTAGTTTATCTACTTTAGCTCCATCAATAAAGGAGACTATGGTGGGCCCCGATAGTCTAATTTTTGCCCCCAGAGCCTAAAAACAAACTGAACAAAAATGTGTTATACAAATGATACTTATGCTTGTAATGTCATGTATTTCATATCAATATGAAATGTACATAACTTGTATTAGCCTAAACAAAATTATTAACATATGGATCGCTTGAGCCATCATAGTCCTGGATATAAAATCATTTGTTGTATAAATACAATCCAAAGTCCTGGAATTAAGCTGCATTGCTACATAATGTGCACTAGGCCTGCTACTGATATTTCTTAATAAGTAGTTGTACATCCCTTTGCACATGGGTCGTTCTGCATACTGGACAACAGTGTCTGCATCCAGAAGACATAGTTGCTAATTAGTCCTGGTTTAAGTAGTCTTTAGGCCTGGTCTGGCCAAGTAGGTCTGAGTAGAGCTGGTGGAAGCGTCCCATAATGAGTCAGTCGTTTAGATTCTGTTTAAACAAAGCTCAGATTAAAATCTAACTTGAGTAACAGAGCAGTGCATCCATTTAGCTTCACCCTCTCAGTGAATGTTGATGACATCACTTGATATATATCCATAGAATTAGTCTCAGAAGACACGGGACACCTCTTAAAGTTTTTCTTCTTACCTATGAGCAGTTTCCTAGCCAGCTCCGCTATGGCCTGTGGATCCCTGGAGCACTGGAAGCTGCAGCTGTACTCATAGTTGAAGCAGTCAACAGACGGGTCCCGCACCTTCTTCTCTGACTCCCCCAGCACTGTCCCGTCCACCTCCACCGTCACAAAGCTCTGGAACTCTGTTTTGCGCCCTTTCTACATGTAAATGCAAAGAAATTAGACAAATATGCCGACTACAAATTGAGACGGTAAGATTTTGGCAGACAACAGACCCTCAGGTACACTGATACACACTAACCCAGCCTACTGTTGTGTTTAGAAAGGAAAAAAAATCAAGCTTTACTGGCATTTCCATTTACAACACACTAGCTCTGGACATCAGTATGAAAACACAAAAGCGCACAATCCCCATTTTTAGTGGAATTTTAGACCTGATCGTCTCCATGGAGATGTTATGGTTAAGGTTCACTTTATTGTTAAGGTTAGGGTACAGTTTATAGGGAAATTTGTCCTCTGCATTTGACCCACCCTTTAATACCGCTTGGACGACCTGTCAGGAGCACTGGTCGTTGCTGCACTGCAGCGCTGAGAGTCTTGGTCACAGATTTTACCTTTGGCGCATCCACCCAGACACAGGAGAAACATGCAAAGTGCACACAGATAATAGTGATAGTTTCACTTGTGTGCTGATAGAGAACACATTGAACTTTGTGCCGTTTATTGTTTCATGTGGATAAGCCCACAGTAACTGGAGATATAAACCAGCTCAGCAAATCTGTAACGCAAATTCTACCAGCTCAATGTTAAAGTATGAGCATTCTAGACTGCCGTAATGTCACCTGAACGCAATCTATTGGTTCCTGCCAGACACATGACCTGTACTGTACTCCACCCACAGCCATTCTGGTGACTAATGAAAACAAACGTAAACTCCAAAGAATTCTGGATAAATTGTTTAAATATCAAAACAGTCCTGATCTTTACTGTCAGCTGTGGTTCTGACAATTACACATTAACAACTGACATCATGCAAAAGTACAGCTGAATTTTCAAATGCAAATGTAGCTTTGTTGCAGTGAGTTATGTAGACAATGCTAATAAATGATAAGCATAGGTGATTAGCTACAGGTCAAACATAATGGACTTCTAATAACAGAAATATGACTTGTACTTGTCTGAAACTTTTTGTATAATCCACAAATAATCCACTTTTTGTGATATTTGGACTATGAAATACAGGGGCTTTATCATAAAATGCAGGCAATTTAAGTGTAAATATGTAAATATGTGTATAGTAATGTAAATCATATGGAGAGCTTTTCATTGAACAAATTAAAAAAGTCAAAAATATTTCTGCTAATCCTTTACATCAGGATTTAAGGTTTAAGGTTTAGTTTAGTTTAGTTTAGTTTAGTTTAAAGTGCATAAGACGGGTTTTTATGATTTTCTAGTTTTGACTTTATTTAGTGGACTATAACCTGTTTTAAATATATATGATAGCTTTACGCCAATCAAGAGTTAGTGCTTGAGGAAAGGTTGAAAAATAAGTTGAAATTTAAAATAAGTACAGCAGACTACGAAAACATGAAGATATCACACTAGGGACAATTTACAACCTAGAAACACATTTTTCTGACCCTTTAAACATGAATTCAGCTAAATAAATGTTCTAACTGTGATTTTTTTTTTTTATTAATTATTTAACAGAGTTTAAATATAATCTTCTTACAACATTAGATAAACATTTACTACAGACAGGTTCTATCCCATTAAACCAAACAGCATGTAAACCTGCCATGTGCACCTAAAGTGACAGGATTTTATATATTTGTTTTTTATTATTTTGACCTTATTTGGTGTTTTAATGCATATTGTAAATATTCAATTACATTTTTCAATTCAATTTATTTTTGTAACGCCCAAAATCCCAACAACAGTTGCCTTGATGGGCCACAGGTAGAAAGCAGCAATTAATAGCAACTGACCCTCCTTCTGGGCAAGGAAATAACACAAAAAACCCTGTGGGGGAAAAGTAAGTTTATCCAGTGCAGAGAGAGTTCCTCCAGGCAAATGGGAACATCCACAAATATAACGTTAAATTATACTTTTACACCAATCAGGTAAGTTAGCCGTTTGTGGAGAAAAATGGAAAAATCTGCGGAAAGTTACAGTAACTAGTGTTAACATTAAGTAAACACATTTGATGACATCACACCAAAGGTTATGCATGATTTACACAAAATAAACTACTTTTTTGACCCTTTAAACATTAATGCAACAAAATGAAGGTGTTCACATGTATTTTTATTTAAGTATTTTAGCAAACTTTTATCTTAACTGCATTTTAGTCAAACGAGTAACTAGTCCAACCTGCTTCATTTCTTTCCCCAATCCACTTATGCCACAGAACATCACTTTTCATTGGTGGATATGCTAGCAAAAGTTTATTTTTTTAAATACATTTTTTCACAGTTATGGTAAGGTTAGGATTAGGATTAGTTTATTTGGTTAAATTTAGGCCTTTGGGGCAGGTATGTTAACTGGGTCTCGGCAGAACTGGGTTGGAGAAAAAAACCACGTGTCCCGTCTGTACCAGGCACTTTAACGTTACCTGCTGCTAGCTTGAAACAGTCAAACGCTCAAAGATGTCGCGTTTCTTTTGGTGCTCAGAGTCGGATAAAGCATATAAAACACACGTACCAGTCTGTCTACTCGGGCCACATTCACGGTCACGGTGTGTGGGGGCGTTTCTGTGGGACTATGCTGAGCTTCCATGTCACTAAAACGAGCGAATTAACGATGAAAAACAAGCTCTAACTCGGGTTTAACGTTAGCTTTTCAGCGCAAATCCGTATCCACGGCAACAACAGAACACGCTGGGTGCGTTCAGGGGAGTCAGGTATTTTCATTTCCCACTAGATGGCAGCAGTTCTTCATTAAACGTTTAGACATGTGAACAAAATATAGGCCCATGCGTTTGAGTGCGTGGTTTTTATTTAACGATTCAAGCTATATTGAGCTTTAGTCCACTATCATAAAATAATTCAGTTATTTTATATAAAATAATTCAGTTATTTTATGATAGTAGTATCATAGTAATACACTTTTCTAAAAAATATCCTTGAGCACATTTGATCGTAACTCACAAAGATTGTCATAAGTTTGTGTTATAAATGTATTTCTCTGTACACTGTTGGACACTCTCATTGTTCCTGTGGCTCTGGGTTCCTCTGGAGAACTTCATCAGGAGAGCTGCTTCAGGTTTCCCTCCTAAACAAAGTAAATGTGTCATTAGACTGACCTTCTACAGGCCTTCTCACTTGTGATGAGTCAAGTTTTCATTTGGACCAGGACTTGTTCAGCTCTTCCTCAGATGTGGACCAGAGCATCCACAGGCCATAATTACAAATGCATTTTTCAGATTGTAAAAACACATTTGATGAGATCTGCTCCATTAAAACAATTCTGGTTGCAGCAGACTGGAAACATTAATTGCTTCTTTCACTCTTACTTTTTTATTGTAAATACTAGTTTTTAAAAACTGTACATTATCTTTGCAGAATAATATATATAGGGAATAGCGATGGCGATGATTGTGGACAAGTTTCTTCTCTAGTACACTGGCAGAAAGCAATCTGGAAACTGGACTTGAGTAAATGAGTGCAGGATCAGGGCTCCCTCTGGTGGTGCTTCACTGCGGTGTGCGTTGATACCATGGACAGCTCCTCAGAAGAGACCTCTTCGTGTGAAGGATTCGTTATTCAAGTGCAAAAAGAGCCCTTTCTGAATTATAAACTTTTTCATTCGTTTTCATTGACTCACCAGGACATGATTGGTCCGTGTCTTACTTTTTATTGTGGAATCTAAACTTTTACTGCCTCTGTCCATCCAATCAAACAAACCTTTTAGTGGTGCAGAGGAAGGCATTAAGTGCACATTCTCCCTCCTTCTAATGTACACAGGGACACGTAGGCTTTAGGCCCCCTCTGTGTCAGTGTTCCACTCTTTTCCTAATCCCTTTGGAACATTATTTACCTCATAAAACATACTCTTTCCTCCCAGTACACTGTGCAGTGAAGTAAATACAATGCATTGGTGTGTAAATATTACAGTATATACAAATAAAACACAACATAAACAGGAGAAATAGGGAGTGTCCCACCGGCCAGTAAGTCACTGAACAAACCCAAATCTGCACATTTTATACCATTTATAACAAACCAATAATAGTGCAATCACCACACAGGCTGTTTACAGGCAAAAAGTTTAAAGTGGACAAACCCACATTTGGTAAAAATGGAAAGAGTTTACATGAGGAGGGAAAACATGATATATATTGAATTACATTTCAGGAAAAATACATTGCACTGCTGCAACACTGTGTTACTTCACAATTCATTCATTCATTCATTTTCTACCGCTTGTTCCCGTTAGGGGTCGCGGGTGACCGGAGCCTATCCCAGTGACTTTGGGCCCTAGTCCAGGTACACCCTGGACAGGGGCCAACTTGTTGCAGAGCTAGCACAGCCTGCTTGGAACACACCCGATCTCATCTGCTCTTGGAAGATAAGCAAGTGCGGGCCTGGTTAATACTTGGATGGGAGACCGCATGGGAATACCATGTGTTTGTAAGCCACTTCACAAATGTGGAGTAATTTGTCATTTTTTTTGAGACAATTCCTACAGTGTATATTTTTGTATGTTGTATTATTATTATAATTGTATGTATGAATTATGAATAATTGTTTGAAAAATATAAAATGGATTTCATACTTTTTACACTAAATATATGGATTATATTATGAATTTTGTTAGGAATAAGATCAAAAGATAAAATAAAGAGGAGGAGCCACGTTACCAACTTCACAGTTGGTAGATGACGTCAGTTAACCGTCCCATGCCCAGAGTAAACACAAGGCGTATTAACAGGAAACTACACTTAAGTGTCAGCATTGTTTCACATGGATACTGTTGTTGTTTTTTTTGTTGTTTTTAATCTCTGTTCCAATATAGTACTCTTTTTCATTTAACAATATATCTATATCTAATATTTACAGTCAATACACAACAGAGGACTGTCACTATGTCACTTGGGCAACCCCCTCTGCCTTCTCACCTTGAACCCTCCTATGTCCAGAGTAGAAAGCCTGGTGTACTCTGCAGGACACTGTGACGGGCAGGTCTCAGCTTAAATCTACTAGTCTAGTAACACATTACTTTTACTTTACTTTTATGTTCTCTTTGTTTCCAGTTCAAGGATCAATGATAAGGTGCCAGATGATGACGTGCTCAGAGACTGTCTCAGGCAATGAGGAACAGAGGATGAGGTGCCGGAGGAGGGACCATCATGGGAGGACAAGTCCCTACATGGGATGTACCACCGGAACATGACTGAAGTGGCTGATATAAAAAAATCCTACCAGTTGCTGGAGCGGGCCGGACAGAAGGACAGCACAGAGGCTCATCATGGCTGCACAGGAACAGGCCCTGAGCACCAGAGAGATAGAGGCCCAGATATACCAGACAAGACCCACGGTGTAGGCTGTGCAAAGAAGCTCCTGAAACAGTCCAGCACATAACTGCAGGGTGTAAGATTCTGGCAGGGAAAGCATACATGGAACGCCATAACCAAGTGGCTCATAGTGTACAGAAACATCTGTGCGGAGTACGGACTGGAAACCCCAAGGTCAAAATGGGAAACACCTCCAAAGGTGGTAGAGACTGACCGAGCGAAGATCCTGTGGGACTTCCAGATACAGACTGACAGATGGTAATGGCAAACCAACCAGACATCGTGGTGGTGGATAAAGAGCAAAGAAGGCCGTTGTGGTTGATGTGGCGATACCAAGTGATGGCAACATCAGGAGAAAGGAACACGAGAAACTAGAGAAATACCAAGGGCTCAGAGAAGAGCTGGAGAAGGTCTGGAACGTGAAGGCCAAAGTGGTGCCCGTGGTGATCGGAGCACTTGGAGCAGTGACCCCCAAACTGGAGGAGTGGCTACAGCAGATCCCTGGAGGAACATCAGACATCTCAGTCCAGAAGATTGCATTGCTAGGAACAGCTAAGATACTGCGCTGAACCCTCAAGCTCCCTGGCCTCTGGTAGAGGATCCAAGCTCAGAGATGGATGAGAGACCACCCGCGGAGGGTGAGAAGGGAATTATATACAGTATATATATATCACAACCTCACAACCTGGTGAGAGAAGTAAAGCAGCCAGTGCTGTCTGGAGCGGCCTCTGGGATGATCACTTGAGCTCCAGGCACAGCTCTTGGTTCTGGTTGTCCCGGTGTCTTGGGTTCACTGGTAGTGGGGTTCCGTGGCAGAGGAGCAGGTCTGATGAAGAGGTGGTCATTTTCATCACTGAAGCTCTCGGAGTCTGAAGGTCCGATGATGTCCCTGATACTTTTCATGTTCTCTCTAGTGACACTTCTTCTCTTCTGCTTCTCCTTCTGGGGCAGGAAAAGACAGGAGCAGGCTCATCTGGGTAAGGACAGGGTAAGAGCAGGTTTGGGTGCAGCACACGTATTCAGAAGCTCAACCACATAGACTGGGCTTTCTGGACCTTTGCTCTCTCTAAACATGTGAGTGCCATTCTCCCAGTGAATGCAGAGCTGCTCTGGTCCACCTCAACACTCCTAAACGTGGTTTCTTGGCATCAGTGTTGAGCTCATACACGCTGGTTATAATAATCTTTTTTTGCAAACTCAGGGAAAGGTCTCACCTTTGGGCAGAACAAGCAGCTCGTACACAGGTATAGAAATATCTTGGATACAAGCATTCTAATGCTTTGAGAGTGAAGAGTGAGCCTGTTCTCGCATCTCAGCTTAGGTGCTCTGGTGCACGAGTGCCTTCACTGCCTCCACCTCCTTCACCTTCTGCATCCTGTGGCTTTCTGCAGAGAGCCTTCAATAAAAATACACAAGCTGTAATGTATTAAAATGTGTTTGAACGCTGACTGCAAATGTGACAGGGGCATATGAAATAAATTGGCCCCAGGACTAGAAAAATAAACATTTAGAGTGAAAGCTGGGAATTTCATAACATGGATGGACGCATGAATTTGCTCACAAAGCTTCAGAACCGCTTATTCAGACTATGTTACAAATCTAAAACACACATTTCCAGTCTGGTTAAAACGGAAGGAGAAATCCTGAGCATCTCTGTTTTCCCCGTAGCAGATGTTTGAGGGATCTGTCATCAGCCAGGCCCACAGGAGTCTATGGGAGACTTACACGGAGTACTGTCTCATGCACTCAGGGCTAAGGTACAAGGATTTTGTGTGCAAGCACCAAAGGTACAGGGACTTTAAATGATGAACTTGAGATCAAACGATGGAGGGGAGGATTTGTGTGTTTAGTGGCTTGTTGAATGTTTCAGTGTGATATTGTGAGATGTGGGTGATGTTTTCTCCTGTGAGAGACCAATGAATGAACTAATGAACTAGGAATTACTAAGGTTTCAAACTCCCTTTCATTATGAAGGAAAATGCTTCATCCTGGATACCAATTAGCAAATTAGGGTTATAAAAACACATTTTACTGACTAGAATTTGTCTCTGATATAGATCAAGACCATACAGGAAACATCATATTTTGTCTATTGTATGTGCTTTTTTCAGTGTTGATACCTGCCGAAATGCAGGGCTGTCAACTTTCCAGCAAAGTTTGAAGAGAGATTTGGGCGGGGACCAAGCCCAGTTAGGCCTACATGCAACATGACCCGGAGTCTGACTTTTTAAAATAATTGCCTAATTAATTCAATATTGATTAAAAGTTCATGGACATTCTTCTACTTAAAACATCTGTGGAGTAAATCTTGTCTTCAGGACTTTGACTTGTCCTAATCTGGCTCTAGAGGGCGTTTTGAAACAACATGGTGAGAGACAGAGTGGGTTGACTTTTGTGTTACCTTGACTACCTTCCTCCACTTGAATGCAGCCTCCAAAACAAACTCTGTCTTTGGCAGCTTCTGCATTCTGTTTCCTCTGTGACTGTACACGTGTTCATGAGAAATCTTCACATACCATTCAAACTTTCACTCTCTCTGCAAAGAAGGCTGATTTGACGTCAATCGACTGTATTTACGTAAAATTCTATGATGTCATACTTTCAGAGGGGCGGGGCCTAAATACCGCTCTAGGAGATTTACTGTTTTTGGCAAAATGTCGGTATTATTATCCACACACTTGTCTCCACTAACCCTACTTGGCCCTACTCTATGCAGCTCGACCTGGCCTGGTTGTGTTTCCATTAATCTTTAGACTCTGGTACCGTATCCATGGAAACTGCCCACATCAAGCCATATCCATGGTGCATTTCCTCTCTGTACTCTACTCTTCTTCTCGGCCCAGGTTTGGAGCCCCTGCAGGGCGGTGGTAACGCCTCATTAGCTTTACATTTTGACAGTGACAGGGCATTAACAGTAGAAGCAGACTGACGCGTGCAGGTCAGAGGAGTCAGGTATTTTCATTTCCCACAAGAGGGCAGCAGTTCACCGTTAAACCTTCAGACACGTGAACAAAACATAGGCCCCTGTGTTTGAGTGCGCTGTTTTTATTTCACGATTCAAGCTATATTTAGTTTTAGTCTCAAAATTCTGTTATTTTATGATAATAGTATCATAGTAATAGACTTTTCAAAAAAAAAAAAAAATACATATATCCTTGAGCACATCTGGTCATAAATCACAAAGGTTGTAGCGTTAAATCGTAGTCTACGAGCTGGTATGAAGCCCATTTTGAATAAAACATAACTATAAATAAAAACTAGGGTACAACAAATAAACCATTTTTTTCATCACATTGTCATTTTTAGTCAACATCGCTTAATTCAGATTTTGTTAGCACAAAAAAAAAAAAAAAAAAAATATATATATATATATATATATTTCATATATATATTGCAAAATATATAATTTCCATATATAATTGCAAAAACAGATCTCCAGTTTGAAATGCATTTTTTCAGAGCTGTATGCCTTGGGCAAAAAAGCAAAGTTGCACAGAAGGGAATACATTCCGTTCAGGCTTAAAACGTTAGAAACATTGATGGAGTGGGAAGAGGTAAGACGTTTAACCCACCCACCAGTCACGTTACCATCGTTACAATCTTCTGCCGGTATTAGCAGTAAAAAATTCCAAGTAGGAATGGAGTATATTGATTTCACTAAAATACAATTGGCCTTTGAAAACATTCCTAATCAGTTTTTGGAAAACGAACTTCATATTTTTATTTTTATTTATTTATATTTTTATTTGTTATACTTTGAAACGATAATTCAAATATAAGCTATAGCTCAAAGACTTTAAGCTCAAATTGAATCACTTTCCAGATATTAAATAAGTTATGTAAAAACGTTTCAATAATATTTAAGTTAATCATTAACACGATTTGCACAAAGGTTTACTTTTGATGGAAGGTCAATTGATGTAAAGGAGAAAAAAGGAACAGTGTTTCAATCTGCTGCACCCACATCTTAGCACTTTATTGATTTTATGTCAATCCAAATATTCTTTGTTAAAATGACGCTGAACACCAGACTGAAGGGCACAGGCTTGTGAAATTTTTGATTTTAGTTAAAGGACCTTGAAATATACAAACCTTATTAAAATCCTTAAATAGTACATTTGCATAATAAAATAGAATGCACACAGAAAAAGGACTAAATGAAAATAAGCTGCTGATGTGATAATTTGTAGAGGATGTGGAAACAATTTTTATGAGTCTTTTCTGGTCCCTTTGTATACTTTGTTAATCAAAAATAAACAGTACACCCATTCAGCTTTCCGGTTTCATAGTATTTGGTTATTTTCTGTTCCGATCGGGACAGCATCGAGCACAAAGCAGCATACAATACAAAGCATACAACTGAAATTACCCATTGACTAATGAGCAGTGAGCGTTTACTTCACTCATCCAGAAATTGCCAATAGTGTGTGGAGTTCCCATTGTAGCATCTGTCAAGGAGCCTGTACATATTAAGCAGCTGTTGGTATGAGAACAGGCAGATTCCCCGGAGTCTGATGGTCCAATGAGCAGAGGCCACCCGCACATATGAGTCAAACACTAACGCATCGGTGCATCACAAATGAAAAGATGGATGAATTATTGATGTCACCATGTGAAGTCCTCAAGTTCAGCGCCGAGAAAAGGCCCGGGTGGTGCTTGGTTCTGTTTGGCTGTCGAGTGTGTGTAGGGAGGAACGACACCACAAAATGCATTCACTTATTTTATTCATAAGATGGGTCATTTTTTTTTTTTCTTACATCTTATGCACAGCAGATACAGAGACAAACATGTTCTAAACCACAAACTAAATTCCTTCATTATAATCAATTCTGCCGTTTAAAGGCCCTCCCCAAAGCAACCCTTCTGTTTGAAGTTCAGTTTCACATTCTGAAGATTGGGGAGCAATCTCATTTAAGAAGACTGGCACTAGCCAAGTTCTGAATACTTTTAACAAATGCCCACTTCCCCTTTAAACAAATTGCACTTTTTCTTCTTTTAAAACTACTTTAAACAGGATTATAGTTTCAAAAATAACACCAAAAACACAAGAGACGACTAAACATCCAAAACTTATACATGTTCAATATTTAGTTGCACCAAAATGCATAAATATACATTACGCAAAAGTACAAATATTTCTTTTGCTCAAATAATGACAGACACTGATATGGGTCAGAAAGGACTGGGGATTGTCAGAACGTAGAGATGCATTCACTAAAGTCCATGCGAGATAAGCCATTTACACAACAGCCTAGCTTTCACAGAGCCAAGTTCTACAGAAAAAACACAACTGAATATTTGCTGTCCACGGATAAAGAGGCAACACAAACAAAGGGAAAAATTAGGATCACACACACAACTCTGCGTTCTAAGTTCATGCCAAAATGACAAACATGCAAAGACTTAACACTTTTAAACCTCCTGGAGCCTCGGAGGGTAGCCATGATTGCGGATTGTAGCGCCACCTTCCATGGTTTAGTGTTTGAGAACGAGGTTTCTGAAGGGCCAAGACGGTACCGCAATAGTTGCCAAGGATAAGCTCAAAGATTGTCGACAGCAAAGAAGCAATCAGCTCCCCTCGGATGCGGGGGATGACATAAATACTGTTTCTAATGCACATCTGTCCTTTAAATAAACCTGATTAAATTAACAAACTCGGCAAAACCTCACTTCAGCTGGACGAAGGCGTGGTTCCCAGAGACCTGTGGAGAAAAGCAGACGCGTTTGACTTCACGAAGTACAGAAAAGGGAGAAAGAAAAAAAAACAAAAAAAGACAGAACTAAGGCTGCACAATCCCACACCACTGGTAAAGTGTCATCCTGTATTCCACGTTACCTTTTTAGTGGTTCAAGTTCTACTTAATTTAAAACGATGCACTTTGTAGCTTATTTGCTTGTTTCATGGAGGTTTGACTGCAACGTTCCACGATATGATTGCACTCACAGGTTTTCATTGGTAAAACGTGCCTTGAAAAAACATGTAGTGTGCAAAGTCGCCTCTCCACAGATCTTCCTTGATGCTTTCCATGGAGAAGCTCAAATTTAATGGCAAACTGTGGAACATTTCAGGCAAAGCAATATAATTTCCATGAAGGTGGCAGACACTTTACTAGTACAAAAGTTACAAAGTGCAACTTTTAAAAAGGACACATTTTATGCATTATTATTATTGCAGTATTATTGGCTTTTAAACATGCTCTTGTATCTTTACTTTGGCATCTCATGTTTTAGAACTTAAATATTGACAACCACACATTCAATTTCTATCAGTCCAGCTCTTAATCAGGATTACGCCATCAACTGGCAGCAGGGGGAATTATCATGGGGAAATAAAAGCTTGCTTGCCCGGATATGCTTTTACACTCCTGATCAAATGTTTAAGACCAATTTAATAAATGTCAGGTCACATTTTACATGGTTGGATTTGAGTAAGGTTCAAAGTAGAGCTTCAACAAGCAACTAGAAATGGGTGAGACAAAAAACCTTTTATTGAAAACAATTAAACTGAAATGGGCAGCTCTGCAGCTGATCAAAAGTTTAGGACCACACTTAAACAAAACCCAAACCCCCTCAAAACAGAAATCAAAATCTGAAACGTGAACTCAGTAATGAGTTGCACCATCGTTATTGTTGAGCACCACAAAAAATGTTTTTGAAGCCCTTCAGTGGCAAATGTGTCTGTTATTGGGCTGCAGTCTGCACCAGTAACTGGCATAATTTTGGGTCGAGGATCGTCCAGTGTCTTGACGGATGGCCAATCAGATCCTCTGGCTCAGAGCTGGTGTCTTTTTTGGGTCTTCCACTTGACTTTTTTGTTCCATAACCCTCAGGATCCAAATGGCTTACTGTGTCCCACCTCAGCAGCAATGGAGAGGCCCTGCTTATGCAGCTCAACAACCCCACCACAATAAAAAAAAAAACGTTTTTTGCCTTTGCCATCAGAGCATCATGACAAGTGAATACCTGACAGAAAATGACAATCCACATTTTTGCACAGATTTGAGCTTTAAAGGGAATGTGGTCCTAAACCTATGATCAGCTGCAGACAGTTTGTTTTCAATAAAATGTTTGCAAATGATTTTGTCTCACTCCCATTTCTTGTCGCTTATTGAAGCACTACTTGGAACAATAAGATCCAACCATGAAAAATGTGACTTACCCTTTATTCAACTGGTCTTTAACTTTTGATCAGGACTATAGAAGCCAGCAGTTGTGATGTAACACCACAAATGCTCAGAACGAGTGTGGTGATCATTTTTGGACTTTTGAACCTTCAGATCTCTACCTTAAATTTGTTTTTGTCAGAATCGAAGCCAAAGGAACTCGTAAACAGGATTAATAAAAACATTGTGAATGAAGCTCAAAACTCCATGTATGTTCTTAATGTGGGAACAAAATGTATGGTGTTAAAGCTAAAAAGCCAAATTTGCATATTATGTGTCCTTACATCGCACCTTACAAATTTACTTTTATCGCCATCACTTCTCCGAATATCCAAAGTGCCTGTAGTCCCCAAATTGTGCAGTCTTAGACAAAACCACACTGCCTTCTTCTAATCCATCCTGTACCACAAATGAAGCCATGCCCAAACTAAACACCAAGTACGGACAGCGTAAGGATTGTGATGATGCATACAAACTGAAAACGGATAGCCAGACACTTTCTGCACATTTGGTAAGGGGAGTGAAGATGGGGTAAAACAAACTAAAAATGTACTGTTGGACCAAAGGTTACTCACTAAATATCTAACAAAACTGCCGGGACTTCCATCCGGGCTGGGAAGTCTCAGATGGAGTGGGGTACCAGCGCATCTAAAGAGACACAAACACAGTGATGACACACACGCCCTCTCACCGGGCTCATTCTGGCAGTACAGTGGGAACGGACTGAAGCTATGGGAATGTGGGGCAGAGCTGCTCAGTACAATGTAGTAATTAAGAGCCATGGACAGTGGGACAGTGAGGCCTGTTCTTCAACCAGGAACCATCCCAACACACAAAGCACCAGATACATACACTGCTATTCACATCTCCTCTACTGCGGCACAGGGAAGGGCACAGTGCAAGGAGCTACGTACTGACTAAATCTCTCAGCAAATTTCAATAAAAAGGTGCTGCCTATGCCAGTGCCTGCTTCTGCTCCATCACAACATGCACACAGGTTGGTACCTTGTAAAGGCCAAAGGGTAGTTTCTCCAGCACATAGCCGACATTCCTCAGCTGGTGTGCCCACTGCCTTACATCACACACGGAAGTCTACGCTGAACTCCACATGACCCAAAGAGGAACACTATACATTGTTGTTAGCAGCAACTCAGCTACAGCTAATAAAGCTCTAGAAAGATCAACACAAGTCTATCAAGATGAAAAACTGAATATATTTTGCCCAAATCATTCTGAAATAATGTGAACTCTGCTGTAGTTTATCATCACCAGTTGAACCATCCTTTCTACCTAGGTCAGTAAGAATTCCAATGCTAACTGCAGAGTTAATTTTGCACAACACACACATCTAGTTGAGCAACAGCTATATCATTACCCTTGTGCGGGATCACCTTAGCAACAACCTATGCCCAACTGCTACGAGTCTAGAGTGGAGGGACCAGCCTCATCTAAAAAGAAATCTCTGACTTCCAGGGATAGCGAAAAAGCTTTCAGATTAACAATATAACTTTGTGGAACTGTGTTATCAGTGAATTAGAGATCATACTAATTACCTGTAATCATGCAGAAAATGAACAAATCACACTGGCATGAAAGAGCACATAGAATCTTAGCAACTGCAAAGAGTTATGGCCATTGAAGATCAGCATTTACCTCCCAGGACTCTGAAGATGCCAAAATACTGCATCCATTGTAATATTCTTGGAGGGGATTGAGTAGGGCCCAAACAGACTGCCATGGTAACCAACAGCTAAAGCCATGGCCTGGTAGTGAGCAGGGGAGGCATTTGGGCCACTTTGTTCTTGTCTACTCTAAAGTGCGTGCAGTAGATGCCCTTAACATGGTTTCTGTGAGAACATGCCTTTAACAGTGGTCCACAGGAGAACAGAACGGTGACTCACCTGGGCGTGGAGCGCCGCTGCAGCTGCCGCCGCCGCAGGGTAAGTGAAGGCAGCATGAGGCAGGCCCGGGGTCAGCTCAGTGGTGTACAGGGGGTAAGGGGTCCAGGCATCAGGGGAGGCAGGGATCAACGCTGCCCCCGTCAGGTCATCTGTGGATGCACCAGCAAACTACACTTTACCTACTCTTCACTAAAATGTTTCCAAATATCAATTCAGACTCGGTCCTTGGAAATTGTAAACTGATTCTTTACTATAAACATGATACATTTGCAGTAAAGTTACATTCAGCAGGTGTTTAGGCCGAGAGCCGCCTTCACCCGGAGTAAAATATCCAGATTATGAGCAGAGCAGCTGTTTAAGTCCGAGGACACATGCATGTGAAGTGTGAGTTAGTCCTTCATTTGTTAGACACATTATGGCTCAGTACACTTTGAGGACAAAGCCCAATTGAGTTCTGCACTGCAGGGTGCGAGTGGAGAGCCTATGAGGTGCAGCAGTACACTTACATGGGTCCCGTGCAATGAAGTGTGCTCCTAGAGCGGGGTGGATATTTGTGGGGTTCGGTGTGGCCATCAGCTTACTCTTTGCCATCTTCGTGTTGGCTTTAGCAAACTCTAAGCGCAGGGTCTGGGGGCTTTCGGGGTCAAAGCGGATTCCCTGGGGGAAGAGACGAGGGGAGCAGGGACACAGATGTAAGGGACGTGGGCTCAGTAAAGGCTGTCAGCTTCAGCTCACTCTGCCTGCCCTTCTGGACCATGCTCAATCGTCAGGAGGTCCTTCACTCCAGCCCCTCCTCCAAGGGCAGGTGTGCACACTATGTACACTCTTCAACAGTACCAGAGAGGGCCTGCTGAAAGTCGCCTCTGTAGTGACGACAACCAGACTTTCTCTAGGGGAAAAATATAAACTAATAAGGTGGAATTGCTTTATTGTTCCCTTTGTTTTTCACAATTATGCATTAAAACATTGTCACGGATATGACTCAAATTATGTAGCCAAAGTGACAATAATATCATATATTTCAATATTATAATCTGTAGTTTGAGTGCAGGACATGGCTTTGGTATTGAGCAGTGGTTCACCGTTGAGGAGCAGAGCAGGCGGAGTGAGCGTGGAGTCGCTGTGGTTAAACCCTGCTGTGTCTGTGCCCTAAGCGCTGTGCCCACATGCAGGTGAGTATGTGTGTATCCTGTGTGTGAGTGTGTGCGGAGCTGAAGGCTACACAGGTGTTAGATACTGTGACAACATAAGACTTCCACTACTCGACATGTGGCCAATAACACTATACTTGTGCCTAGAGAAGGAGTAACGACGAAGCAGTGATATGCAACATAAGGAAAGCTAGACCAGACTAAGAAGGGATGTGTACCAAGGTCAAAGTAAACTACCGTAAGTCTACGGGACTCTGGCCTCTTTCCAAAAAAGTCCCTGCCATTGAATTATAAGAGACAAAAGGGGTTGGCTGTTTAGTCTTAGTGATAGACTTGTTTGTATTCCCAGTTATTGAGGATAAGCACAAGGTTAGAACAGACAACATCAGAACCACATTAGAGTCTAAAGGACAAAGGAGCAGAGCACGCTTACGTTCAGTGCGTTTTTGGCTGCTTCCGCTCCAGAGCGACAGTCAAAGGTGACAAACCCGACAGGCTGTAACACAGAGCACACAGTCCAGCACAGAACACAGAACAGCCCCAGAACCCGCCCACAACAGACGTGCCGTTTCCATTGACCCTGCATCTCACAGAAGCCCACTCAACCATGATCACTTGATGCGCATTAGTTCAATTGCGCTTAACTCTGAAGGATTTACTTTCAAAAACTATTTTTGGTGGAAGTGTTATCCAAGATATTTGCATTTAAAAGAAGCGGGTTTTAAAATGTACAAACATTGCCAATTAAATGAAATAAATATGAAAATGAAATATTGCATTCCATTTTAATTTGTTTTTAAAGTGTAATATGCAAGCTGCCTTTTAAGGCCCTACTTCATGATTAGCATGGAAAAGCTAGAGTTGTGATTGCATCGCTTTAAACTGGAGATGAAAGCAAAGTTTTATCAGTCCAGTTTAGAATTTAGTTCTGCATTTATATTACATCATGCAACTGCCAATACTTCCCTGAATCCTAGCAATGCGAAAGCTAACTGACTAAATTAAAAAGAAACTTGTTTGACGAGGAGCATGAGTGTGATGCAGACTCACCTGTTTTGATGTTAACTTGATTAGTGACCCTTCATAGCCCTGTGGAGAGACAGCAGTCATCAGGAGCAGTCACATGCAGCCTGTCAGGTCTGAAGCTCACTGCACACAGCAGCTCAAAGAACACTTCAACACAAATGTTACCGGCGCCTGTCTAAACCAAGGCTGCAAGATAAAACACTTTAAACTGTTTATTAATGGTCGCTTTGTTCAAATGCTCCACATAACCATTTGTTCTAAAATTCCTTTGTCCTTTGGTTGGCCCTTCAGTTCAGTCCTTTTCATATGTTAAAATGTCTTGTATTTTAATACAAAAGCCAATTTAATAAACAGAAAAACTG
The DNA here is from genome assembly GCA_019453435.1 of Rhinogobius similis. Classification (NCBI taxonomy): domain Eukaryota; kingdom Metazoa; phylum Chordata; class Actinopteri; order Gobiiformes; family Gobiidae; genus Rhinogobius; species Rhinogobius similis. The sequence continues at coordinate 5,817,509 of CM033621.1, read as the reverse complement.
CAACATTTCAATCTTTGACAAAAGCAGAATTACTCAACTCCATAAAAGAGTGAGCCGTGAATGAAGACAAATTTGAGAATGGCTTCCAAATATAGCCGGGCTGAACAGAAAACAGGACTCTGAGCTCTGAATTCCTTACAAGGGGAATTCTGAGTGCGCTACTGATGGATGGCCTCTTCTCTTAATCCTGATTTACAGTCATGGAAATTTAAACAGCCTCCATCAACCGAAAGAATCCTTTGGAGCGACTTAAAGCCAGATTTAGCTCCAGTCAGTTGAGAGAGAACATATTATTCAGACACCGTGACATAAAGTCCACAGCTCGACTAAATATTTACAACAGCGGAACCCTTTTGTATTTGTGCTTTTGCTGGCGAGGTTGGTCGAAAACTCACTGAACGTAATAGTTTTGTACTCAAACTACATTTGATTAATTTTTATGTCAATTTCTTACATTTTATACAAAGCCTATGCCACACCAGTCCGTGCTGCTCAACTTTGCTGATCTGTGTGTGGGGAACAGGCTGACCAGCTGAGAGTTATGAGAGTTGGGCCAATCTCGAGCTACTCATTTACACATTCCTCCAGCTCATCCATGTGCGAGCGAGCCAACTTCCAATTTGGTTAGTTAGTCCAGAGAGACAAAGAGGGAGGTGTGTTTATGGAACTGAAGGCTGGGAACAATACGCTGGCCTCATTTTCATATATGCTAATATGGCCATTGTACATTCAGTGGGAACAGGACTGACCGAGCCCATCGTGGTGCACTTTGAAATGGTCATTTTGCTTGCGTCTCCCGACTGATAAAAAAAAAATTGTTAATATCACAAATGTAGATTTTTTTTTTATTAGAATATCTATAAATACAGAAAAATGAAGAGTGCCAAAAACTTGTGCAATCTTTCAAATTAGGTTATAGTTTAGTACAGAATACTTCAGTTTCTGAATGTTTTGTCACTCTAGACATTCACAGCCATGTAACTAATATATCATCTTAATATTGCCAAAGATAACCGCCAAAATATAGAGGTATTCATTTTTGTCAAAGTATGTGTTACCTTGAATGGCCTGAAGAGAAGGTATAGTTCCCTTGGTTTAATGTCCACAGGAAGGCCGCTGACAAATAATGTCCGGACCTACAAGAAAAAAAAAAAAGAAAAAAAAAGTATTACAAACATTGGGGGGAAAAAATAAGCCCCCCCCCACCTCTTCAAAATCTACAATCTGCTACAGAACAGCATAATTCTGACGGGATTGTACTGGGATCCTTATATTTCCCAACTTCTAAAAAATTCACTGGAACCCCGCTCAAACTGGTAATTCCTTCTTCTGAACTGGTCGGGGGACTCCAACTTCACACACGAGATCAACAAACGTGTTATAACAAAGAATCACCACAAAAAGTGGATCCGAGTGTTTAACAAGCACGTAAACATTTGTGACAGGTTAAATCAGATAATATTCTGTTTAACATGTTTAAGATTCAGGTTTACATATCTTTAGCCTACAGTTCAGCATTAGGCTCACTGAGCTGTGGGTCCTGAGCGTGGAAGAGGTCTGTAGAGAGGAGCAACTGAAGAGCACAGCACTTCCTCCTTCTGTAGACCTGACTAGGCCCCGCAGTGCTGCTGCTCCTCCTCAAGTGGATCAAACCAGGCTCCAGAGTGTGCTGCTCCTCAAGTGGATCAGACCAGGCTCCAGAGTGTGCTGCTCCTCAGGTGGATCAGACCAGGCGCCAGAGTGTGCTGCTCCTCAGGTGGATCAGACCAGGCGCCAGAGTGTGCTGCTCCTCAGGTGGATCAGACCAGGCGCCAGAGTGTGCTGCTCCTCAGGTGGATCAGACCAGGCTCCAGAGTGTGCTGCTCCTCAGGTGGATCAGACCAGGCGCCAGAGTGTGCTGCTCCTCAAGTGGATCAGACCAGGCGCCAGAGTGTGCTGCTCCTCAGGTGGATCAGACCAGGCGCCAGAGTGTGCTGCTCCTCAGGTGGATCAGACCAGGCGCCAGAGTGTGCTGCTCCTCAGGTGGATCAGACCAGGCGCCAGAGTGTGCTGCTCCTCAGGTGGATCAGACCAGGCGCCAGAGTGTGCTGCTCCTCAGGTGGATCAGACCAGGCGCCAGAGTGTGCTGCTCCTCAGGTGGTTAAGACCAGATTCCACACATTGTTGCGTCTCCTCGGGTGCATCAGACCAGGCTCCACACAGTGATCCTGCTCAGGTTGATCAGACCAGGCTCCACACAGTGATCCTGCTCAGGTTGATCAGACCAGGCTCCACACAGTGATCCTGCTCAGGTTGATCAGACCAGGCTCCACACAGTGATCCTGCTCAGGTTGATCAGACCAGGCTCCACACAGTGATCCTGCTCCTCCTCAGGTGCATCAGACCAGGCTCCACACAGTGATCCTGCTCCTCCTCAGGTGCATCAGCATCAGACCAGGCTCCACACAGTGCTCCTGCTCAGGTTGATCAGACCAGGCTCCACACGTGGATCCGAGCAGACCAGGAACAGTGCTGGGTCAGAACTGTGTAGAGTGCCTTGAAATTCAGTTTGTTTTTGGACAGTTTCTGGCAGAAGAATTGTGGGCCAATAGGTTGCGTTCATGTGACATCACAGCATCCCATCAGCCAATGATATTTAAAGCTAAATAGAATCTTAGCTTTTAGAAAGCTAAAAATAATCTTTAAAATGCTATTTTTTTGTAATAGAATGTGTTCTTAGGTCTAGACTCTAAGATAAATCATCAAGTTCAACATTTGTCAAGTAACCTTTGAGATATTTCATGGCAAAGTCCAAAGCAATCAATAAGTGGTCCTTGCCCCCCATTTAGGGTTATGACATTATATTGTAGAACGTGAAAGCTTATATTGCATATTTCTGACATGCATTGCATTTACGATAAGGGTTTGGTTTATGTTTTAATAGAAGTTATCAAGGGAACATCACAGCATTCTGAATATTAGCAGTGAGTGGCAAAAACTCAAGAGCTTAAAACACCTAAAAGTGCATTTAGTTTTTGATTAAACCTATTTTGTCTGTAATTATACTTTATTGGGATGTCCTCGCATGGCTTTGCCTCAGTCTCAAAATACAAAGTCAATTGATATTTACAGACATTTTGCGTTCTGAACAACCAAGAGATTAATCAAAAGAATCGCTGGATTAAATAGCCAAAAAAAAAGTTATAACTCAAATCTAAGGAAATTATCTCAATGGCCATTTGAATTTAGTTTGATTCAATTGCAATATATCTCACAGCTTTAGCCACAATCATATTTACATCACAATTTAACGATTATTGACACCAGGACCAGAGTGAAAATCACATTGTCAAATATAGTCATTTCCAGCGTGGGACCATCTTTATGTCACATTAACAGTTTAGGGCTGGGCGATATACATCGTTTGGCATATTACGATTTCCTTGGAGCCAGACAATACGTTTAGAGCTAGGAGATATTGATAATATTGCGATTGTTGATTGCAAAGAGACAAATGTTCAGTGGAATCTCCCAAACAAGGGTATAGTGTGACACTGCTGCACTTTTGATGGTTAGCGTTACATGAACAGGCAAATTACAGAATGACCATGTGTACTTTACCAAGATCGCAGACTGTTACAGGAGTGAGCTCACCATTTGATTCATCACCACATCACCAGTCCTTTCACTTATCCCTCTTGCACACTGTCTTGGTATATTTAGATACACATTATATTATTATACTGTACACATTTTTCACATTATCCCACCTTTTTTAACATTTGTTGCATTATTATTTTACACTTCATTACCACTTATTTTTTTGATCTGGTTATTATAATGCAATGTTTGAGCTCCTCTGATTTCCCTTGTGGACCAATAAAGTCTGCCTAAATAAAAGTCTACTAAAAAAAAAAATGATTAAGAAAAAGGGAAAATAAAAGTGTACTTTTCTTGGAGGATATACTGAATTTAATTGATTTGTTTAGTCCTTAAGACGTGTATAAACCCGACTGGGCCTGGATTAACCAACCCTGACCTGACATCCTCCTGCAGACTTTGAACATCTGACCGGACACAATTGAATCTAAGCATGTGGGCTTGTCTCCATCATGTCCCGCTTGGGCCGAGGATGGGAAATGAGCGCACCGGCTTTGTCCCGTTACAATGGAACAAAGCGGCTGACAAAAGGCCCCCGGAGCCCCCTGACTCTCCCCGTGAGGAGCCACTTACAGCTGAATACTGCCGCACAAAGACGAGGAAAAGTCAAGTCAAACACGCGGTCATGTGCTTCATTACCGCTCCATTCAGACTCTTGTGCTTGCTGTGGATGTGAAGTCCTGCAGGGAGGACTTGAGCTTCCATTTTGTGGAAATTCTTGTGAATGACGCAATGTGTTGTTGTTTGTTCTGTCAGCACAAAGTGAATGCGTCACATCAGAGGCCCACAGTGCCCCAATCACTAAACACGCTTAGTTACAAATAGGACTGCAATTTTCTATTATTTTAGCAGTCAACATAAAGGGTAGAGGAAATAAGCATATGAGCATCACTTTACTCTGTTACGTTTTTAATTTACGTTCAAAATAATGTCCAAATATACCTGGCTGTGACAGAAATAAACTTGATTAGATTAACATTTTTAACCAAATAAAGACTGAAATATGGTGACTGATGGCTTCTATATAGAAAATATTTACAAATTAAGTATTTTATTGATGAAAAACAAATATTTTTTGACAAGCTGCTGTCTTTGCGTTAAAAGGTCTTTTTGCATGTGTTTTAGAGTCTAACAATTATCAAAATATAATAATCCTCGACAAATCAGTTATTCTGATTAATTATTGCAGCCCCAATTAGAAATTGAGACATTTTTAAATATTTGGGTTTCAATAATCCATGATATTTTAGGACATTCATAGGAATAAGAATGACCTTAAAAAACAAAAACAAAAAAAAAACCTAAAAAAAACAAAAAACATTCATATTTTTCATAAGTAATGCAATCTAACCATTTTGACAAATAGTGCTACATTTAGTTAAAAAAAAAAAAATCTGGACAACTGTCATCCTTTCAGTATTAGTATTATTTTGCTCCTCATCACAGTCTGAATCAAACAAGTTAGAGCAAGACATTTAAAAAAGTCCTAAGTTTTGCTTTTTTATTTAACCTAAACATGAAAAAGCAAAATAGATTCTAAATTTCTTTTTTTCCTTTCTTTTTCTAAGAAGAACATTTAGGCAAGACAAGATTTAGCATATATCTTAACATTCATTCATTTTTTGAATGAATGAATGTTAAGATATATGCTAAATCTTGTCCTGCCTAAATGTTCTTAGAAAGAAAGAAAAAAAATTTTAGAATCTATTAAAAATTCTTTTTTTTTTTTTTCTAAGAACATTTAGGCAGGACAAGATTTAGCATATATCTTAACATTCATTCATTCAAAAAAAAAAAAAAAAAAAAAAATAAAATGAATGAATGAATGTTAAGATATATGCTAAACATTTAGGCAGGACAAGATTTAGCATATATCTTAACATCTACAGTTTAAACCGGGTTAAACGGACGCAAGGCTTTCTAGACCGCAGCAGTTAAATTGTGTGTAATGTACGTGCCCTCGAGTGTGGAATGAGGAGACTTCTTGTGCGTAACGGGTCAACGTAAAGTTGGTGACTGTGCTCCTTGCGCCTTTTACTGCGCTTTCCCCCCACACTTGTCTTACGCGCTCCACACCCTGCACACGCTCCTCTGCGCCCTGTGCAGGGTGCGGGAGGTCCGGGCCAGTCAAGTGCACTCACCTCCTCTTCGATGGCCACGTTGTTGTTGGGCTCGGGCTCCTTCAGACTCATGTTGACCCGGGCTTCAGACGCGGCCGCAGCGCTCAGCAGTAAACTTCTGGTAGTGGAGTGAGACGTGCCCCAAGTGCGAGTGTACGAGTCCTGGTGGTGGCGTTTGAACTTCACTAGAGACGAGGTGGCGAGGTGAGGGCGTGAGGACGGCGCGCTGTCGCAGGTCGTAGAGGCGGTGGGAGAAGTAGGACCGCGGGACAGAATCATTCACGAACAACGTCTGGGGGAAAGCGGCGCCCGGAAAGTAAAAGGTGAGAGCGGGTGTGGGTGCTCCGTGTGCGAGGTGCGAGAGGGGGAAGAGAAGTGTGTGTGTGTGTGGCGAGCCCAGTGCTCACATGTAGCCTGCAGCCTGAGCTGTGTGCGATTTGTGTGCAGTCTGTGCGGGAGCAGAGCACACACTGAACTTTGGTGATTGGAGCCGTGGATCCCCCGCCTCCCGCTCCCGCCGCGGCCCCTCCCCCTCTTCAATTAGCTCATCAATTATGACCAGCGCGAGCCCAATCAGCCGCATTGGCGTCAGCTGCGTCGGCTGCGTCAGCCGCTGCGGCCCGCGAGAGGCACCGCGTGAGCGCGCACGAGGCCGCACCGTGGCCTTCCCTTTAAACACCGGCGCTTTTAGCTCGGCGTAAGTAAGTCTGGAGATGCACCAGCAATGCGAGGTTTAATCCTCAGCCACAGCTCTGTAGAATTTTCTAAAAAGAGCACTAAAAATACTACTACAAATGATAATAATAACACATGTAGCCTATTTGTTTGTTATTAACATTTTTACAAATGTGATAACATTATGTTTCATTCAACTGACCGACATTTATGCAAATATTCTGCTGCTGGTCCACTGCTTTTCATTTCTTGTTTTTGCATATGGTTATTTCTCGTGTTCTCTTGGCCGTCAATCACGCAAGTCATTGTCAGTGTAACAAGTAACAACGAAATGACAATAGAGCATCAGTCAGTCAGCATGGCATTTAGTGCAAATATGCAGAATAATTAACACATTTTAAACCTATACCTAATTATAATACAATTGCTCAATTTACTTTTTTTTAACTTTATTTTTCATATAACACAAAATAAAAAGAAACAGAACAAGACACAGAGTGACAGACAAAAAGTCTGAAAAAAATAGTCTGGAAAATGTGTAATTGTGTAAAAAATAAAAAAAAAGTGTAATTGTCCCAGTGTCTCTTTGTTTTCAGATTTATTGTAAAAGTCAAATTGTCCATTTTAAAAATGTTGATAGTTATTTCAGTCCTGTCCCCGACAGTGGGCTCTGTTCTTGACATCCATCTCCTTTTTGTTGCTTTTTTGCTGCAGCTAATAGTACATTCCACAGGTATCCATCGATCATCTCCATTGTTGCAGTTTTACATCTGAGACCATTATTTTAAAGTCAAACACCGAGGCAGTCTTTTTACACTCTCTTATATTATTGTAGTGTTGCATTCAAAGCCTGATGTTCTGTGTCACACAAATTGTGTTGCAGTTGTACTTCTGCACTCGTATGAGAGACTGCAGCCGCGTTGGACCAGAGCCCAGTGACCAGCGCTTCCTCCTGCACAGCGCTCTCAAAGGCCAGCCGTTTCCTGACTTTGTATGCAACACAATCAGGTCTGAGGGGCTGAGCCTGGGTCTGGGGGTCCGCACCATCGCAGCCACTCCTTAGTCATTAGTCACTGTGTAAATATGTCTTTGTAAAGAGCAGCACGGGACAGGAAGCGCCACAAATACACTCTACACTAACAGCTATTAAAGGCTGCAGTAGTTTCAACATGATCTTACCATCAGATAAAGACAGAGCGAGTGTAAGACGAGGTTTGTAGTGTCAAAATGAGTATGTGCCTCACAACTGAAAGGAGCCCATAAGCTGTGTTCAAATCACCATATCCGCACAATTAGCCAAACTGTCTGTTAAATGATGCGAACCAGGACACAACGTCTGACTTTGAGAAGCAAACACAACCAGCTACAGCAAGACAAATATCTAAGTATTAGGTACATTTAAAAAGGCTGATTTTCACTATTACAAAAGTATTTATTCATTTACTGTTAAGTTTTATGGTGCACTCTTAAGATTTCAATGATTGCTACCTTTTTTCAGTGTTATTATAAATGAAAATTAGGTATATTTAATTAAAAGACTAAAATAGCACAATATCACAACAAATTAAAATGTCAAACTCTTTCTTCAACTATAAAATAATAGTAAATTAAAAGGGGGAAAACCATAAAAGGATTCATTGGCAGATACTCCTAACCCTTTTATTTCAAGCAGGACAAAAAAGAAGAGATAAAATTATGATAAGATCGAAGGAGGAAAAGCACTCGCTGCCTATGAAATATTGACGGTTATAATTATTAATTTATCTGGCACATAGTGTGACATACGGCCTCCATCTTATTACACGGCCCACGTTTTTCCATCACAAACAGCATTTTATCAGGCTACAATAAAACTATACAGGATAGAGCCAAAACTAAAAGAATATGTTTTTTTTTTTCAAGGATGGACAGTGACGAACATGATGGAAAAAGTTGGCCTAACATTCGGCGTTATTAAAATAGAATCAGTGCAGAAGAGAAGCTTTTATGCCCAAAAACGTCTCTGCCATCTCCATCTCCAAACACAGAGCTGCGGCGCTCCACTATGTCTTATTCATGGGCGTTTGAGAGCATTTCAGAGCACCATATTTGGGCCTCTTTCCTCCGAGTGTTGACATAAAAGCTTTACGTTAGTGTTCCCCGCGCAGGACACTTTTATAGAGATTGGAAAAGGCACACGGGTACACGGTGCTCTAGTTAAAACCACCACACAACGCCCAATGTCTGACTCCATTATTCAGTTCGTACTTAGAAATCAACATGAGATAATTACGCGTACATACATCTACTGTCTGTGAGTACAAGGACTGAGCAGTGACAAGGGCCCATGGTGTGTCGTTTAATCAGAGAGGACATATTCTAAATCAGCTTTTATAATGGTATTTCTACATCATTAGTTTACTCAAAGTTGTATTTTTAATCCTGTATTGTCTTGCAATTGAGGCTTGAGTGCTCAGAAAATTCCTGTTTTCACCTACCCCCTATCCCAGCCCACATCAGTACTTAGTTGTGATCATTTGAAAAATCAAGACTCCAGGTAAAGCAGGTTCTAAATGTCACGCAGTTTTAAAAAGTAAAAACATGTAAATGACAATCCTTTTCTTGTTACGTTGCACTGTCACTGTTAAGAGGCGGGGCTTATCAGTTCACCAGTTTGGAACAGGAAGTCAATGGACCTGTTTCTATTACTAAGCTGACTGCGAACAATATACATACAATGAGTCAAAAGCAAAATGATGATCTACTTATATTAAAATACAAAAAAACCAAGGTATGCTCTACAAATTTCAAATGCCTTTATTAGTTATGGCATGTCTCTATGGACCTCAATGAGCCCCAACGTGTTTCAGCCTAATGTTCTTCATGAGGGGGACAAACCAAAAGATGATCTACTTATGTTAGAGTTCAATAAAACAGGCATAACTCTTTTAAACAGGTCAACCCACAGAGACCTCACCTTATCTGGTCAGTTCATCAACATTAAGGCTGCAGGGTACATTACAGTACACATAATAAAAAGTTAAAGGTGCACTACGTAACATTTTTTGTGGATGATCTGTACCTGATTGAGTCTATTGGGATATACATGGCATTGAATAAAAAACAATAGTACTTCTATGTCCTGGTCCTGAGGAGATGTCCCAGCGGCACTGAAGGATGGGTCAAATGCAGAGGACAAATTAACAATAAAGTGGACCTTAACCTTATTTTAAAAAGTTGTTGTCGTGTAGATTAAGATTAAGAAATGCATTGTCATTGTACAAAATACAACAAAACTTTGATAGCAAAATAGTAGCAGTATCTCTAATCTATAAAAATGGATAAATACACATTCTTGCATTCTAATCAATAAAAACAAAAGCTTCTCCAGGCTTATAACTGTGTCTGTGCGCCTGTAGCATGTCCACTGCTGAGTGCAGCCTGTTTGTGTGTGATGGGGGTTTCAAGTCTTCCCGAGGGGAGAGTGGAGATTTATTTAAACAAATTCATGAACATTAATCAAAAAGAAGCATTTGGGAGCACTTCATGTATCTTCGTGTGCAAAACAGTACAGCAGCTGTCAGTAAGATGGAAAAACAAAGCATAGAATTAAGAGTTCTTTGCCTGTAATTCTTTTGCCAGAATAATGTGTTTATGATTACAAAACAGATTGATGATGTTAGTAAGATGGAAAATCTTACTAACGTTATCTACCTTTTTTTTAATAAGAGATAATGATTAACTGATGCAGAAAAAGGTGGCCTACTAGAGAAAAGTATTGTTTGAATATCAATATTGAAAACCAGGTATTCTTTAAGTAATGATACAAAAACTGAAAGGCACTATTAACAGTAAGTATAAAAGGAAACATATTCAGCATATTTCATATTGTTATTAGCGTTTAAACATGCTCTTGAGTACCTTAAATTTGCCATCTCATGTTTTAAAACAAACAAAAAATGTTTCTTTTTTAGTCAATGACAGCCAGTATGAGATGACACTTAGTGCTGAAAAGATGTCATTATGTGGATTTGCTACAGTAGTTATTGTGTTTAGAGGCAGAAATGCATGAATTTAGTGATGATTTAAGGACTTAAAGCAGTGGAAGATTCTCAGATAAGTGACGTAGATGATCTGAAAATGCCAACTGGATCAAGGGAGTTCAGCAGGAAGTGTGTTTGACGCTCGGAGGGGAGAGGATTTTCTAATAAACATTCCTCAAAAGAGCGTGTTTGCAGCTGAATGCTACTTCACGTGTGTTTTTGACGATGGAACATTGTTAGAACATGGTTTAAAGCTCCAAATAATCAGTGTAGCAGAAAATGTGTCCTTTAAATTAATACAGAGGTAGCTTTAATGGAGTCTGTTGTATACTTTTAATAGCTGGACTCAAAGTGCAACACAGCAGGAAACCAAAGTCACTTCAAAGCATGTGAGGCCCCTTGGTTCAATTGAATAAAGATAGAATAAAGAATGAAGAGATGTGGGGATGGAGAGAGAAGGATGGATTGACTCAACTCAAGAAATTCACATTCCAAATAAAATCGTTGTATCTTGAAATGTTGCGATTGAAAATGTGTTGAAACATTATTAAAGATATAAACATGCGACACATTTCAAACAGCAAAAATGTTTAACCCCTCTAACCACAACACAAAGTCAAGTTCACCTCTTTAGCCTCTTTAAACGCCCATTTAATCGCACCTTTCAAAATGGCCGTCTTTGTATATGGAAGCTAATCCGGGAGCGTTAAATCAGATTGGCCCCTCTCTCCGGGCGCTCAAACACCTGACAAAAGCGCGAGTGTGCTGGTGTGCGGCGGTGGGAGCCTCATGTTTTATTTGCGCAAAGCGGCCCCATTGTCCCAGAAGTCACCTCACACAGCACTCCTCGGCTTCACGCCCCGCCGAGCCCGTCCACCCGCGTTAGCATCACCCGCCGCTCAGGCACTTAGCCACGGCCTGTGTGCGCGCATCGTCCTCTGTGGTACAGCCAAGACTCATTTAGAGAGAGAGAGAGGGAGGAAGAGGGAGGAGAGAGAGAGAGAGAGAGAGAGAGAGAGAGAGGGAGGAAGAGGGAGGAGAGAAGAGAGAGAGAGAGAAAGAAAGAGGGAGGAAGAGAGAGGGAGGAGAGAAGAGAGAGAGAGAGAGAGAGAGAGAGGGAGGAAGAGGGAGGAGAGAAGAGAGAGAGAGAGAGAGAAAGAAAGAGGGAGGAAGAGAGAGGGAGGAGAGAAGAGAGAGAGAGAGAGGGAGGAAGAGATAGGGAGGAGAGAAGAGAGAGAGAGAGAGAGGGAGGAAGAGAGAGGGAGGAGAGAAGAGAGAGAGAGAGAGAGAGAGAGGGAGGAGAGAGAGAGAGAGAGGAGGAGGAGAGAGAGAGAGAGAGAGAGAGAGAGAGAGAGAAAGAGGGAGGAAGAGAGGGAGGAGAGAAGAGAAAAAGAGAGAGAGGAAGAAAGAAAGGGTGGAAGAGAGAGGGAGGAGAGAAGAGAGAGAGAGGAAGAAAGAGGGAGGAAGAGAGAGGAAGAAAGAGGGGAGAAAAGAGAGGGAGGAGAGAGAGAGAGAGAGAAAGAGGGAGGAAGAGAGAGGGAGGAGAGAAGAGAAAGAGGAAGAAAGAAAGAGGGTGGAAGAGAGAGGGAGGAGAGAAGAGAGAGAGTGAGAGAAAGAGGGAGGAAGAGAGAGGGAGGAGAGAAGAGAGAGGAAAAAAGAGGGAGGAAGAGAGAGGGAGGAGAGAGAGAGACAGAGGGAGGAAGAGAGAGGGAGAAGAGAAGAGAAAAAGAGAGAGAGGAAGAAAGAAAGAGGGTGGAAGAGAGAGGGAGGAGAGAAGAGAGAGAGGAAGAAAGAGGGAGGAAGAGAGAGGGAGGAGAGAAGAGAGAGAGGAAGAAAGAAAGAGGGTGGAAGAGAGAGGGAGGAGAGAAGAGAGAGAGGAAGAGAGAGGGAGGAAGAGAGAGGTAGGAGAGAAGAGAGAGAGGAAGAAAGAGGGGAGAAGAGAAAGGGAGGAGAGATGAGGCAGAGGCAGGGGAGAAGAGAAAGAGAGGAAAAAAGCAGGAGGAAGAGACAGAGAGAAAGGAAAAAAGAGGGAGGAAGAGAGTGGGAAGAGAGATGGAGGAGAGAAGAGAGAGAAAGAGATGGTAGAGAGGGAAGAGATGAGAGAGAGTGAGGGAGAGATCAAGAGAGAGGAGAGGGGGAGAGAGAGAGAAGTGGGAGAGAGACAGAGGGAGGACAGGGAGAGGGGGGAAGAGAAGGGAGAGAGAAAGAGAGAAGGTAGAGAGATAGAGGAGGGAGAGGAGGGGAAGAGATACATGAGAGACTGCTGGAGAGATCGAGAGAGGAGAGGGAGGGAGAGGAGAGAGAAATAGAGGGGGTGGGAGAGAGGGAGAGAAAGGAAAGAAGTGAGAGATAGAGAGAAAGAGGGAGATAGAGAGGGGAGAGGAAGAGAAGAGGAAGAGATGGCGATACGAAAGAGAGAAAAGAGAGAGGGGAGATGGAAAACAAAGTAGAGAAGTGGGACGGAGAGAGGGTAGGAAGAGATAAGAGAGAATGAGAGAGAGGAAGAAGTGGTAAGAGAGAGAGGAAGAAGAGAGAGAGAGAGAAGAGGACGAGAGAAAAGCGAAAAAAGGAGAGAGGGTGGAAGGTAGAGTGAGCAAGAGGAGAAAGAGATAAAAGAGAGAAGGAGTGGAATGAGGGGCTTAGAGAGAGAGGAAGAGAGTGGGGTAGGGGGGGTGAGAGAGGGATGAAGAGGAGGAGTGATAGAGGGATGAAGAGGAGGAGTAAGAGAGGGATGAAGAGGAGGAGTGAGGAGACTGTGGAGCAACACCTTGTACTGTAATGGCCACAGCCTCCGTGCGTGTGCTTTTACAGAAGCATCAGCTCTAAACCGAGGTCTGACCAGGAGACTTGACTTCATTTGGAATTTAAGGACACATTTATTGAACTGAAAAACATCCACTTTTGACACACATCCCTCACAGTGATACAAGTGTGTGTTAATGAGACAGACTGTACACTTCCCAAGCTATTTTAAGTATTTTGTTATGTAAACAACAAAACTAAGGGTAAGACTCAGACATGTTTTTGAAGTATAATTCACATTCTTCAGGGGCAGCTTAACATGACTTAAACAGCGGAAGAAAAGCAAAAGTTTACACAACACGGCCCTGAGGAAAAGCTAAATGATGACCCAGGGGGAGCTAAGCGGTTTTTCTTGAGACCACAGCAGAAGGGAAATATCTGAGGTATCTGAGACAAGCAGGCAAAATGCACTAATTCCATCCAGTTATAATGTTTCCTTATCTCTTCTCAGCTCTCAGCTTCAGGTCCCCATACACCAGGCCCACATGAGCGACATGGCAAAACAGGTCAGGCTTTGATGCCATTATGAGGGTTAAGTACAGATACAAGAGCAAAAAAAATACTCAAGTAAAAGTGTAGGTAGCACATATAACATATACATTCGTAAAAATGTTGAAGTGCCAGGTTAGAAATGTACTTTAAGAGCAAAAATTAGAACGATTCCACGCAGATTTGAACTGCTAAAGCGTTAAATGTGGTTATTTTGATAAAAATTAGTGCTGATTTTCTGTTAACAGTAGCAATTTCAATCAATCCACTAATTTTTCTTGTGAAATTTGAGTGTAAAGTTTTGTTTTCTGAAACTCAAAACTTTAAATTCTAAATGTCACCATAAATGTGCTAAACAATATAAAAAGTTCTTTTGAGTCCAGTAAACGTAATGGAGTAAAAAATACAGATGCCAGCTGCTCAAATGTGTTGAAGTAAAAGTAAAAAGTATCCAGTGTAAATTGTACTTAAGTAAAGAACAGATACTAAAAACTGCTACTATACTTTTGTACTTCATGACTTTACGCCACTGGTTAGAGATCATAAAAATAGAAAAACTAAAGCCCAACAGGCCCCCTCTGGCTCCTGCAGTTAGCTCCCGAGATAACAGTTAAAAATGTCCAGTTTATTTAGGCCTTTAACTGATGTGACTGTATGTGGAGCCACTTCCTGTTTACTCTGGTCTGTAACAGCGTGTCCCGCTCCTCCACACGCTCTTCTCTTCGCTGGGCCTCGGCTGCTTCTCCCTGGGCCTCGGTCTGTTTTGGACGTGGCCCGGTGGATTCCCATGCAGCCGCCCGCTCCCTGGAGGAGTGGTGGAGGAGGAGTGTTGCTGGAGGAGAAGTGGAGGAGTGGGCAGCCTGCTGGAGCTGGGAATCTGCTGCCCTTTGATTGAAATAGCATAACCCTGTGTCCCATGCACAAACAGGAAGTCAGCGCCTTATTGCCCAGGGAGGAGGATGTTCTCCAGCTGTTTATTTACACTGGTGGTTTGGACACATTCAAACATCCAATGTGTCCTGATCTGCTTGGAATTCGGATTGAATCGTTCTTAAATTAGATGCGTTATTCAAACTTTTTAATTTATTTTTAGACACCATGGTTTTTCCAGTTATGTGTAGCTAAAATGCTCTTCAGGTCATAGTTGTTGTGAAAGTTGAACTGCTGCAGTTGCTGCGGAGGGTGTAAAACCTGAAGTTGCTGCCACTCAAAAATGTACACAGTTTATATCAAGTCATACACAGTGGTAGCTGTAACCCCTGCAAACGGCAGAGGAGCTCACCACTGTCAGTGAGTTCTTCTAGGTCTTGTTATCGTCACAGCGTCATGTTCCTAAACCCATCCCACAGCCCTAACCTTAAAGACATATTATGCTTATATTTTCCGTGTATTTAAAAGAAAACGAGCGGGGAGAACATTCAGCAAATTCTCACAGCATGGAATCGACATTGCGATGCTGTGCTGGTATAGAGGCTGGCATATGTTAAGGTATTCTTTAAGAAGCTCTCGTGAGGGGAGTACATTCAGCTGCCATGGTCCGATACCCATCTCTTGCCTGGAAGATCCAGAATGATATCTCTCTGTATTTTTATACAGATCAATATCAGTCTGGTCACTGTTTTCATCTTTGTGAGCTCAGATGGGCTTGCATCACTGAAATAAACCAATCAGAGTTCGGAGGGAGTGGTGACCACTCTCACTCTACGCAAAGTAATGGAAAAGTGTGTATTTTGTATCAAAGCAACACATCTCCAGATCGTGAGCTCAGTTTGGTCAGGATTCCCCTGAGGCAGAAGCTCAAGCTTATTATGTCAACCCCCCAAGTAAATACAGAGAAGTGGGCGGAGATAGGGGTCAGGAGAAAACTGAAATAACCTGAGCACTCAAGTATTGACAGGACTTGATAGGATTATTTGAACAGGAATTAATCAATCCATATACAACTCTGAGTTTTTGAGCTAAAAGCTGATGAAAGTAAGAAGAAGAACATTTTTCATACATGCCCCCTTTACTCATAAAACCTGTTCCTAATCCCGATTGAAAAAAGTAATTTGCAAGCATTTTGCTATTGCAAGCGTAGCACCAAGGCTGTGGTTTGGCAGATCTGAAGTTGAGAGTTTCATTCCGGGAGTCTTTGTTCTCAGGATCTTGTTCAAGCATTGACATTTCTATTTTGTTTGTTTTTGATATTGAACTTTAAAAAAAATATAGGACAAGAACAGTGCAGTGAGCCATGAATGACTCAAGGCTTTGCACTTTCCAAATGTTGTGGATTATTGTCTGTGATTGAGGTGAAGGTGATAATCGTAGAAGTTTCCCTCCTGATCCTGATAAAGGTCTGCTTCCAGGCTGACTGACCTGCATCTATGTGCTGAATGTATGGTTCCCCTCTGGACACTCTGAGACTGGAGCCACACTCTCCAGTCCCCCGCTCTGGACACACTGAGACTGGAGCCACACTCTCCAGTCCCCCGCTCTGGACACACTGAGGCTGGAGCCACACTCTCCAGTCCCCCGCTCTGGACACACTGAGGCTGGAGCCACACTCTCCAGTCCCCCGCTCTGGACACTCTGAGGCTGGAGCCACACTCTCCAGTCCCCCGCTCTGGACACTCTGAGGCTGGAGCCACACTCTCCAGTCCCCTTCTCTGGACACTCTGAGGCTGGAGCCACACTCTCCAGTCCCCTGCTCTGGACACTCTGAGGCCGGAGGCACACTCTCCAGTCCCCTGCTCCGGACACACTTAGGCTGGTTCTCGTCTCCAGAACAATAACAGGACAGCTAACAGGACCGCTCTACTCTCACACACTAAATCTCTCTGCTCCTCTAAACAGCCCATGATTTATTATAAACTTCACTACCTGGACCTGTGCAGGGAACTGTGTGACGGAACACAAAGAGCCTTTTTGCACGCTAATGCCGCTGCACACTAGAAATATTGGGGAAATATTGAAATATGTATAATATGGTAATTATTATATAATTACTGCTATAACACAGTGTGGTTAATTTTACAGACTTTTACTACTTGTTCAATACTTGAATCTTGAACCAACATTTCAAATGAGCTGCCATAATATGTCTGAAGAAGAATATTATGCTTTTTATCTCGTATTAGATTAGTGCAGGGAAGAATACTAATACTTGTCCTTGCTGGATATTCCATTACATGGTCCGATCAGAGTACAGTGATCCCTCGCTCTATCGCATTTCATCTTTCACGGCTTCGCTGCTTCACAGATTTTTTTTACAGTGTGGATATTTTTACAGTGCATCCACTGAACTTCAGCGCACGCACAAGAACGGGACCCTTTGACGAGTCGTTCATTGCAGTTCTCAAATATAATCCAAGGTGGCATATCCGTTTATAAAAATCTTCTTGTTCAGAAAAAGAAAGAGCGCCAACAACTAAAGAAAGAGTCGTGCGTCTTCAGTAGAAACAGACGCTGCAGCGGAGCGGAGTCAGGACCAAGAGGCACAGACTGAAATACAACCTTGTATTACTATATTAAAATTATTGTTTTAAACAAATTTTGGGCTTTAAAACAGGTTTTGATTTTTGGTTTCATTCCATTGTTCAGTATTGCATTGTAAAATAATAAAAAATAAAGCTGTGACTACTTCACGGATTTCACTTTTCGCGTGTTATTTTTGGAACGCAACTCCCGCGATAAACGAGGGATCACTGTATTAAGCATTATGAATACTTAAAGAGTATACACATTTAGTTTCATTGTATTTGATTGTGTCCTAGTGTAAAATATGAAGATTAAAAAACCTTATGTTTGTTTCATGGTTTGTTATGCATTCATTTTATTTACTTTACAGAAGGGGGGCTAACCATTATAACATGGTTATAGTCACTCTTTGTTCCCGGCCCCTAATACTTGAGCAAATGGTACAAATGGTACAGATAAAGCTCACTGGTGTTTTAGTAACATAGCTACATGACCTCTTCTCCAGCTGTAGACAGACATCAGACGTAATAACCATAATCCCGTCAGATCACGTTCTGGGATTTCCAATGTTTTGACTGTAATCATTCATCTATAGGTGTTTCCCATTAACAGTGGCCTGTCACAAATTCGTTGACCTATGTTTGTCATTGACTTCCAGTAGCCGTATGTTGTCGACCATTATACCTAAACACACCAAACATTAACTTAAGACGGGAAAATGGCCTTTTCACATTTGCATTTTAGCTGCAAGGCACCGGGCAGGAGAAGGAGCGAGAGGCAGTGAGCAGAACTAATTTCATCAAATATTAAACTGGGTAAAGGAGTATAGGCCTCACTGTGCGGCAGCCATTTTGTGATTACTGGGAATACTGCAACTCTTACATAAGAAAGACATTTTGAACAATCTAAAAGTAATGTTCAAATTAAATATTTCTCAGTGTACACTCCCACGTACACCAATAATCACTGGCTTTGGGTAAACATGGGTTACATTTATATAGCCTTTTTCTGCCTATGCTTTTTTCAAATTATTACTTAATTTGGTCTTATAGTCCTGTGGTAAATATTTAACAATTTGCAGTTTGTGAACCAAATATGAAAATATTAAGTTAAAAATGACAGGAGGTGCTGAGTTCAGAATCCCTCTGTGATGTCATCAACAAGCGACATTCCATCAAAAATGCAGGAACAATTGACACGTGACAGTTTTAACAATAATTTAACAAAATAAAGGTGTTCACAGGAATTAATTTCTTGTCATAACTATTGTGTAATTTACATGGCTTTTGGCCTTTGTTTACAATATGGTTGCTGGGTAACAGTTGTGGAATTACCTCTAACTGTCATATGCTGCCCGTGTCCAACCAGGAAGTAACACTATAAACATTATGAAAACTGTCAAACTGGGGACAAATAGGCGAAGTATTAATCTTAAATATAATCACGACGTTTCAGTGCACTGTGTCGTCTAACCTGTCAGATAGACGACAGCGTTGAACTGTGGGAGCTGGGGTCAAACCATCGACTTGTGACCTGTGGATCTGACCGCTCTACCAACCATGTTTTTTTTTTTTTTATGACAGGAGCAGGATTCAAACCAGCGACCTTCAGATCACAAGATGAACTCTACAAACTGAGCTACTGTGGGTGCTCAGTCCATGTCGCTGGAAGCTTCTGGAGTCGAGCTGCTGCTGAGGGCTCTGTTCTGAATGCTGTGAGGAGGACCAGGGGAAGACTTGGGACACATGGGTTCTAATTAGTCTTGGGAATATTGTTTGTGTGTACAGGATGAGGTGAGTGTGGGTTTACCTCTCTGTTTACCTCACTAATGCTGACGTCCACAAATAACAATGCTCTTCATCAAATGTGTTTAAAAGTGCACTATACCTTTTCTGGTGGAGTTCTTGCTACAGTTTGTCTCTCGGTTGTTGCTTTGCCTACATAGCTAAAGAAAAATGTATTCTGTCAACTGGACAAACGTTTTAAGAGTAAAAAACACTATGATATATATATATATATATATATATATATATATATATATATATATATATATATATATATATATATATATATATATATATATATATATATATATATATATATATATATATATATATATATATATATATATATATTATATATGGTTTTATTCTCAAGAAAATTGTTGGGAAAAAAGCACAAAGCATGACAACACATGATAAAATAGTCTTTACACCAATGATGGACACTTAAACCTGGACAGAGATTCACCTCCCCAAGATGCACTATGTAACTTTTCTGGGGG
Organism: Rhinogobius similis; assembly: GCA_019453435.1. Lineage (NCBI taxonomy): Eukaryota > Metazoa > Chordata > Actinopteri > Gobiiformes > Gobiidae > Rhinogobius > Rhinogobius similis. The sequence goes on along the minus strand of CM033621.1, from coordinate 5,798,019 downwards.
TTACATAGTTACATAGTTCACATAAAAAGTAAAATCATCTAAAACAAAAAGCAAGAAAAAAAAAGAAGAAAATGTCAACTGGACAAAAGTTTTCAGTTCAACTGAAATAGACGTTGTAAGTCTCAAAACTTGGCAGTTGGCAAAAATAAAATGTTCCATTGCTATTAATTGGAACTTGCCTGGACGGCTGGATGACATCTCTGCCTGGATTGTTCCACAGCATGGCATTAAACTTATATATCTCTATGAAGACAACCAGGTGAAACCACTACCACGCAAGTTTGAGGAATGCTGGTAAGAAAATCCTCTCCCTCCCACCGTCAAAAACACTCCCTGCTTAAACTCCCTCGATGTGTGATGTTTTTTTTTTCCGATTTTCAACATCACTTATCTGAGAATCCTCTGCTGTTTTAAGTCCCTAAATCATCTCCAGACTCTGAGCATTTCTGCCTCTAAAGACGATGACTGTGTCTGCGTGGTAGCTTAGCATAGCAACAGCACATCAAACCATTGTGTATATACACATGTGTAATGGCCTCTGCAGCCAGTAGATGGAGCCACAGCTAAGTTAAAATGCCATCTCCCAAGGCAGTGATAAAGTTATACTGTTCTTTGTAAAAAAAATTTTTTAGTTCTAAAACATAAAATGTCAAAGTAAAGATACTTAAGAATGAAAATAAAATAATATCTCAAGAATGTCCACACACTCTTGTCAGGTTTGTGGTTTGTGTCAGGTTTTTTGTTAAACTTTGATTTGGAAAAAAAAACAAAAAAAAAACCCAAAAAGGTTAAGCACTGGTGAGTTACAACACTCGAGAAACTGTAGTTCCAAAAAGAAGTGACAATGTCAAACTAATCGAAAGATGTGAAGGCAAAATTGTCAACTGTATCATCACACAAAGCAAATATAATTACAAAGCAAGTAATTATAAATTAAGTAAAAATCTTATCATCTTGTCTCGTGGACCCAATCCAGTGTCTTGTCTCATCTTTAGAATTGTCTCACTCCCATTAATGCCTTACCGGAACATTGAAAGCAAAGCAATAACAACCCCCTGGAGACAAGCAAACAATGAACCCAAAAAGTTACATAGTGCCCCTTTAACAAATCAAACAAAGGAGGAGGTAATGTGCCTTCACAAAAATGTAAAAAACGACCCTAATTGCAAGTGAGAGCTCAATGCTGCGATTTTATTTATTCATCTGTGTCACTCCAAATGCTTTTAGACGGGATACTAAAACGCACGCCCAAACTTTTAAAAAACAAAACTGTCTTTCCTCTTGAAAAGAAAGTGATCTAAGCGTTCTATATCCAGCAGCGCCGCCCCCACGCTGACTGCGGCCTCCAGAAGTTCCACCTGAGTGTCTGGGCCGTGGCAGGTGCAGCGTTGAAAGGCGAACATAGATTTGGGCTAAAGCGAAGTGCATTACCCGCGGGCATCTCCGAGCGCTCTGCAGCTGAAGCGTACTTGCCGCCATTCATAATACATGGTGCCCTCCCCCCCGGTGCCCAGCCTGTCAGGGCCTGTTCCCTTCCACAACTCCGCCCAGCGCTCGCCAGCCCCTAAGAGGACCGGCCCGCTGCATAATTCACGAATCGCCCGCTGTTTCTGCCACAGCTCCAATCAAATATACAACACACTCACTTTCCAATGCAGCTTTTTGGGGCAATGGAAGACGGTCCACCAGAGACAAAGAACTGAAACTTTGCAAACTTTAACCAGGGCCCTAGCATCAAATGCGGGGTCCCAGGTACAAACCCTCTCGGTGGGCCCCTAATACACAATTTTGTATGTGATTTATTCATCTTTCTACATACACCAAACAAAATTTAAAGAGCGATAAATTCCTACAGAACAATATCACAATAAACAATAGTATTGAAACTACATACCACAAGGAAACCCCAATACATTTCTGACTGTATAATAATTATTTAAAAAAAGAGCGGCAATAAATAAATGAATAACAGAAAATACACTTAAGTACTTTGTATCTGTAATTTATCACTTTTTTGACCCTCTGACTGTACAACAAAAAAAACAATACTTTTCTCTCTAGTGCAAAGAAAATGTGCGATTATTACAGAGTAGTGTTTGTTTTTGCAATTAGTACCAGACAAATTTCAATACCATCTCGCAAGGTATTATTTACATTAAGAAAATACTCAAATACTCAACCACAATGCACTTTATTGCAACAAAAATAGATTAAAGCATAGAAAGATTGAACTGAGATAAAAGCAACGCAGGAAAGGGCCCTCAAAAGTATGTTGCTTTTATCTCAGTTCAATCTTTACCCCCAAACCAGTACCCTTTACCCCCCCAGTCAGACGCCCCTGACATCAATGATCAGATCGCAGACTTAATTTAGTTTTTTTTGTTTTTGTCAAGGTTTTTTCAAGTAATTGAAGTAAACAAAATCATTCAGCGAAATCTATAAACGTTTAGCCAAGTTGACAAAAAGTAGTAGTAGTTATACTTCATGAAGATTACGTTAAATTACATTACAGCGGCTGCATCTGATTTTTTCCATGGCCTCGTACAGATGTAAAAAACAGCTTTGAGGGTGAAAATGTATCCATTGTGCACACGCTGCAACTTATTATAGAGCATCGTATTATCTGCATCATGCTGGTAGCATTACTGAAAGGTGTGAAAAGTGCACAAGTTATTTTCACATTTTTAAGATGGTAAAAATCAGGTACAGAACCTTTAAAAGGCCTGTACCCGATTTTAAACCATGAGTGAAGAACAGGTTTTAGATTGAACTGTTAACCCCGCCCACTTAAGAGTTATTTCTGCCTTCTGTTCTACACTAATACAGACTCACATGGAGGATTCCATCCGTCCTTTGTGTTGTTCTGTCCGTCATTTTGTCTTCTGCATTTCCTCAGAGCTTGTGAACGTGTAGCAATCAAAGCTGGACTTATAGAAAAGTGACTTCAAAACCAGTGCATGCTTCTCTTACCTGTTTTATTGGCTCTTTTACTTAAATTGTGATCCAAAAACTGCCATGGGTGCCTCCATCTTTGTTTTTTGTTGCTCTTGTTCCTCTGTTGCTCTCTTTGGTGGTTATTTAGTAAATCACAGACCTAGAAACGATCAACAGCAAAATGAGACACACTGAGCTGTTTTCATACAAAAATGGAGAATAAATGAGCCTTTTTCTCACTGTGATGTTGTCTGGGATGGGAAATGTTCATTTTTTACTAAATAGTTTATCATAAGCAGGTTAGGGTTATAGCGTAGGATTCTGTTAAGTTTAGGAATAAATAATTTGGTTAAGGTTTGCTTATCAGGCAAAGAAAAGTAACACGTCTGGGATAATCACTGTTGATTCTTATGGTCCTTTCAGTCTCAGTCTCAGTTGCTTTTACATTACACTATGGCACAACATATTTTTCCTGAACAAGAAGGGGAAAAAGTCTGGCACAGGCCCTTTAAAATGAACAGGCACATAGATTTATATTTATTTCTGGCTGATTTTATTAGTCAATACGTCACTCAATAGTTTTTGTTCTTCCACAAAATATGACGAAATCATTAAGACAGTTCTTAATGTTCAGTGCTTCTTTAGGCGTGAGTGTGAAGGATCAAAGTCTTATCAGTGCCAGTATTGTTCCAAAGAGGCCAGAGGAGGCAGACAAAAAGCCCATTGAGTCCAGCTGCAGCAGGTCAAGGTGAGTGAGGTCAGCTCCATGTTTAAGACGGAGAACACCTGCTCAGGAAAACTCCAGACTCACACTCACCCTTACTGCTGTCTGCATCAGCTCATTTTGTACGTTTCTGTGCTTTATTTGACAGAAAACTAGCTACATGATGATAGGTTGGTAGATTTTTGTGCCAGATGCCCCTCCTGACACAACTAGCCACATTATTGCAACTGGGCCATGTAGAGAGAGCTGCGGCCGCACTTGTCTTGGGTTGGTCCTGGCTCGAGTTAATCCCTAGTTTACTTTTCATCTTGACAGTGATTTTTTTTTTTTTTTCATTTAGTCGATGATTTTCTATTGAATATTAAGATCAGTCCTGATCAAAAGTTTAAGACCAGTTGAATAAACAGCAAAAGTCACATTTTCATGGTTGGATCTTAACAAGGTTCCAAGTAGAGCCTCAATAAGCAACAAGAAATGGGAGTGAGACAAAAAAAAACTAAAAAACAACAATTAAACTGACTGAAACTGGACCACACCTCAAAAAACAGTAATGAGTAGTGTCACCCTTATTGTTGATCACTTCAAAAATTGGTTGCAGTGCTTGATGCAAGTGTTTCCAGGAGGTGAGAGGGAACATTTCTGCCCTTCATGATTGGTGAAGACGGCCTCATGAAGGACATCTACTGTTTAACTGTTGTCCATTTTTGTCCACTTCCCTTGCCGTCCGTCCCCATAGGTTCTCAGTTGGATTTAGATCAGGGGAACACACAGGACGGTCCCAAAGAGGGATGTTATTGTCCTGAAGAAGTCCTTTGTCCTGGGGCTTTGTGAACTGTAGCCTTGTCCTGTTGTGGTTCCACAGACGAGACCCTCAGTCAGGAGGGATGCTCTCTGCAACATCTGCACAGAGCCAGGGGCCCCTGCACCACTTGGAGCTCCATTGTTTCACTGGAGGAAAAAGCACCCCAGATCATTATGACACCCCCTCTTATGATTACCTTACCAAAAGCACTGAATCAAAATGTATCACAAAGTATATCAAACACAAAAACCACTGCTCCTGCACATCAGTAACAGCAAACTACTTCATTAAATGATGCTGTTACATGTTATAACCAAATATTACATGTTATAACCAAATGTTACAGGATAACATTGAGCACAATCTTCTTCTCCCACTTGCAGTTAGTACAGTACAGTCATTGAGATGTAAAAACCATGAAGACCAAATCCAACTGGTTCATATTAGGGCTGAAACAAGTTGATTGAATTTAATGTAATTACATTAATCACAACTAATCGATTATTTAAATAACCGTCAACCAATTTGATAATAGAATAATATTTTTTGTAATATACACAACCTCTAAAACCTGTCACGTGCTGAGAGAATGTTTTATCACTCAGATGACACAAGAAAGTGTGTGTTTTTATTGAAAAAACTATTTAGTTGTAAGTATGCGTGTAAATTCTGCTTGACCACATCCTCACAGCTTCTACCTGGTTAAATACTGTAAAAATCTTATATTCACAGGGCTTTTGCAATTTAAACAATGAATCGATGAATCAAAAGTGTAATCGGCAGACGTATCGATTACCAAAATAATCATTAGTTGCGGCCCTATAGTTCAAGGCAACCTTGAGTGAATAAAGGCCTCCCGAGTGTCAGATTAGACCCACAGCAGCCGGTCTGTGAGCAGAACGGCCCAAATGACAGAGCGCCCACACAGACCCAAACCAGGTCACTCCACTGGACCCACTGACTCCGGTAAACAATCATTACTGTGCTGGGACAGACCGGGACAGAAGGACACTTGTCTCCACTGGGACTCACATTCAGGTTCATGTTTGAGGACATCGGAGCAGTCGAGTGTACAAGGTCAGGATGTGTGAAATGAACTTGATTAAAGGGCATCACAAAACTGTATTGTAGACATGAAAATCCAACAGGCTACGTTGTAATTATTTCTATTAAAGCGCAGCTGCTTAATATTTCAGCCTGAATGAATAAACCACAATGAAAGCGTTATTTCATCATGGGTGTTTTATTGCACAAAAGTATAGTAGCATGCTTGCCTTTCCATGAACTTGACTTATTGGCTTGTTCGTCTCCATGGGAAGCTCCAGGGCTGAAATGTTCCACAATATTGCTTTAAACTTACGACCTCTGTGTAGAATGTTCCAAATGAAGGCATTATTGTTTCTACATGGACACTGAAGGCTTTTATGTTTAAGCTCATCTGTTTATCATGTCAGGGCTGCGAATGATCATTGATTTTTTTATTTTTAAGTTAGATGCCCTTCCTGTGGCAATTGGCTACATACACTTTATATGCAGTGGTGGAAAGTAACTAAAGCAAAAGGACTGTAATTTGCTGTATTTTTTAGGTATCTTTGCTTTACTTAAGTCACTTTGACTTCACTACATTTGAGTCAAGTATCTGTACTTTTTACCCCGCTACATTTTTAAACTGGACTGGAAAGAAGACGGTATTGAGGTGTTATTTTTAGCTCGTTGATGGTGACATTCTGCCTGAAGGTTTGGAGTTCAAGCTCAACAACAAGCAAACATTAATATACACATACAATTCTCAACAGAAATTAAGATATTACTTAAAAAAGACCTTTGCTGATCAAAATTATGCACGATTCTTTGTCAGAATTACAATATTTAATACGCAAAACTGGTCTTAATCTGCATGAAATACTTTTACTTTTTACTCTTAAAGTATATTTTCAAACAGGTACTTCAGCATGTTTACTTAAGTAGATTTTTAACGTGATACTTTTACGTTTGTAATTTTTTGCACACGTATCTGTACTTTTACTTGAGTAACAAAATTGAGTTCTTCTTCCACCGCTGTTTATCTGTGAGAGTGGGTGAAGTGCCTTGTCCAACAACAATTAGTTTGAAACTGTGTCCAGTAGCATACCACAACAGACATAAAACACTGATTAAAAGAATTGCTAATAAATAGATCCTTTAATCATCCTAAATTCCAGAATGGAAGTGGAACATAATGTGATTCCAATGGTGGAACTTAGATGAGCCTCAGAACATGACAAAATATGAAAACCCTTTTTGTCAAAGTAAAAGCACTCAGACACATGTGAGTGAACCAGAGCCTGGTTTAAACACTTGATTACTGCATTTGCTTCTAAATTATTATAATAAAGACAAAATCCAGATTTTTTTTAGGTGTTACAGGACAAATATTGAGCCTACAATTGTTTGTCATTTTATCCACTGTTATCTTACATACTTTAATACAAATAATACTTCATTAGTAAATGACATCTATAACTTGGAAATCCAAAATTGAGGTTCATGTTAGAATTGAAAACATTAGCATTTAGATCTGATCTTCATTAATCTTGGGAAATGTGTTAAGGTGGACTTCACATTGCCTGTAGTTTCTTCTGTTGTTTAATTTGGAACTTTCTGAAGATGCATTTTAAAGGGTCTTTCATGAACTATATAACTATAATACCACGATGTCTAAAGTTGTTTTTCCAACTTAGAAGTGAATAATGCATGATAAAAGGTCTTGCAGTATGGGCCATGGCTGGTCGGCCTGTCCTCGGCCCACCTCTGCCTCCCTGTCTGGGTCACAGAGGTAGGAGGCACAGACCTGTCCCGTCAGCTCGTCCAGGCGCTCACCAGTTGACAGCTCAGTCCTGCTCCTGACCCCAGGCTTTGGGCCAGAGGTCAGACACAACGGCCACACTGTTGACATAAAGATGATAACTAACTCTAACAGATGTCATAGAGCCACTATTTCAATTTCATTAAAAAAAATAAAAAAAATTATTACACGACAATCTGTTGCTTGTTCCAGTGAAATGTTACTTTGAAGAGGCGGGGCTTATCAGTTCTGCTGTTTTAAGGCGAGACACTACAGGCAAAACTCTTTTTTTTTTGGTCAGTTTTCTCTCTCAACATATCGGCTTTCATGTAGAAACAACAAATTTGTCCAATCTGCTCTTAAAAAGGTTTTATTATTTCATTTAATCCACTATATTTCTCTGGGACATTGTAACTTCAAAGGCCGTTTTCTTAAAATGCCTGTCCCTCGGGACAGAAAGATTGAAGTAGATCTCACACCAAACTGTACAATTTGGACTCAACAAGATTTTGACAAAATGTAGAAAAATGTTTTTATTATATCTAATTCTAAAACTTATTTACTGAAGTAAAAAAGTAGGTAAATTTGAATTTTTAGGACAAATTTCAATCTGATCGGGTTTACATAAAAACTAAATAAGAAATCCAAATTCCCTTTGTAAATTTTTTTTTTGTGTATTTTTGGGAATTTTTACACATAAAATGCCCTGTTTCTACATGAAAACATGACATGATGAAAAGCTATATTAATATATTTTAGTAATATATTTTGTTCTTACTTTTAAGTGAGTAAACTACAGGAGAAGTTTCATTCATTCATTCATTTTCTACCCCTTATTCCCGTTAGGGGTCGCGGGTGACTGGAGCCTATCCCAGTGACTTTGGGCCTTAGGCGGGGTACACCCTGGACAGTGGCCAACTCATCGCAGCAAACACAGAGAGACAGAGACAAGGACAGACAACCATTCACTCTCACATTCATTCACTAGGGACAATTTAGAGTTCTCAATTAACCTACACAGTCATGTCTTTGGACGGTGGGAGGAAGCCGGAGAACCCGGAGAGAACCCACGGTAACACGGGGAGGACATGCAGACTCCACCCAGAGAGATCGTGTGATGTTAGGGTAGTTCGGAATTCGAAACCACGATCTCCTTATTGAGAGGCAGAAGCTCTAGCCGCTCTGCCACCGTCCACCCTAAACTACAGGAGAAGTTTCAAATTGATATATTTAAATTTAAGATTTTTTCCTATTCACTTGTAAGGTCTCACCTTAAACAGAAAGTCAATGGACCTGTTTCTATTATCAAGTCGTTTTAGATTAATATTGCGGTAAATCTAACCCTAACCCCAATGAAGAAAATGTAGAATGAGGATTTACTGCTGCTCAGAATTGAATTGGCAATTTTGCAGAACAATGTTTGTAATCTAATGTCGCAGTTGTTCTTCTCATTGAAACAGATTGTTGGTTCTGTTTTGTGTGACAGTGACAGTTGTGGTGCGTTGTACATCTATTTGTCCCAGAGGTCACGGCTCTCCGAAAGATCTGGCCCTCGTGAAAACTGAGTGGAATAGCCTGGTACACACCTCCAAATCAATAACGGAATGGGCCCAGTGTTTATCATCTGTACATCATTTATTTTTGCACTAGTTGAGTACTTTTTGTTAATTTGTGCTGCAGAAAGTATAACATGATGACATACCTATGACGTTTTATTGTTACTAAATACCTACAATATTTTATTGTACCATTTTATTTTTATTGCAGGATTTTTTTTTCTTCACAAATTTATTTAAGAGTAACAAGTAAAAGTAATTCTTTTTGGTTTGGAGAACTATTAAAGCATCAAATTGTTCTTTTGATTGATTTATTCCGTTGAGTTTTGGTCCTTAAAGGCAACTTTCCTGATTATTTTTCTCTTTGAAGGGTTTTTTTTTTTCTTCCTCAAAAGAAACCAGAACAAAAAAAAAAGAAAAGAAAAAAACGGGCAAAATATTGCCATAAATGTGCTAAAAAACAAACCCCTCAGTCTTTTCAGCAGGTCTAAAACTATAAGAAAATATACTTTTACTTTTCAGTCCAGTTATAAATGTAGTAGAGTAGAAAAGTAAAAAGTATCTACCGTAGAATGTACATAAGTTAAGTACAGATACGTAGAAAATGTACTTAAGTACAGTACTTTTACTTTTGTACTTTGTTACGTTCCACCACTGGTTTTGCTCTACAAAAACCTTTATGATGACATATAACAGATATACAACTTGTGTTCTCTGTGAAAACGAAAACCCAGATATGTAAAAGTACATTGTATCAAATGTTTTCAGTCAAGAAGCATCATCAACACAAATCATGAGTATTATTGTACATTTGAACTCAAATCCTCCACTAGCCTGTGCTAATAATGGTTTAGTGTTAAGCCCGTACATGTGACAATCGTGTTATCACACTTGTCCTGTGGCAGTGTTTATGGGAGCGCTCTGCACACATGGCACGATGACGGGGAACACCAAGTGGAGCACAGATGTCGTACTATAAGCCCATGTGCTCACAGAGGAGCCTTTAACCGTCCTGACGAGTGACGGGCTGGAGATGAAGGCCGACACGCTGACTGTTGTGCGCTTTCTTCACTCGGACTCGGAGCGTAAGACGAGTCTAGAGGGGACAAAGGTGGAGGCCATCTTGTGACCGTATGAGCTGCATTTTGAGGGTAGAAACAGCTGTGAAGATGTAATTTGCAAATCGCAAAGGCTGCAATCATTTCTTCCACAAACAACAAAGTGTATTGCTTTGACTTGAATAAAAACTGTTAACAGAGTAGTTTGGATTTGAAAACACTTGTTCTGAAAAAGTCTGACAAAAGTGCGACCAAAAGCGATGAGAATGCGTTCAAAAGCAACAAAAATGTGCCTACAAACAACAAAAGGAAACTCAATGCACTAAAACGTGAATAAAAGTAACAAAAAGGTGACTAAAAGTGACAAAAACGTGACTAAAAGCGACAAAGAAGCGACTAAAAGCGACAAAGATGCATTTAAATATGACAAACACAACTGAATGTGACAAAAACACAATTAAAAGCGACAAAATTATGTTTAAAATGTGAATTTTAACTGAATCCTGTTAATAACTCGCAAATCTAATCACAATCACACTGGTCAGAAAAATCACAATTAGATAGCTTTCCTAAATCGTGCAGCTCTGTTAAAGGAAATAGAAAAATACAAAGTGAACATGAATCGTGATAAAATTGAAATCATGATCTGGCCCCAAGAAAACTGTGATAATAATTTTCACCAGAAAGCCTAAGGGCCAAGAAAATTTGTTCTAAGGGCCTCATTTGGTTCCAGGTCCATAGTTTGGACACCCCAGGTGTAAGATAAAGTTTTCTACATTTAATCCATTTTAGAGCTGTGCAATTAATCAAACTGAGATCCGGTCGGGTTGAAATCATCATTGATCAGCTTGGGTCAGCTAATCCTATGTCTGTAAAAGTATATTTGGAGTTGTTTCTCTAACACAGACCTGACTTGTAACTTGCTTGTCTCCACGAAAATGTTACTTTCCTTCCAACCTTCCAAAGAATGGCATAAAATTGATCTATTTCCATGGAGAATGTTCCAAAGGTTGGCTTTAACTTTCTACCTCCATACAGCTTCCCTGCTATCAGTGCTCTTACGCTGTGCTCTGAGCCTGTTTGTTTGTTTGTTTGTCAAGGAATTAAATGATTGTGGGGTGAGTTGAAGTGCTCTTCACTGGCACACTCACGGCCTCTCAGTCAGAGGGTCATTCATATAAACTGATGTCAGTGCATAACATCTGCAGAGGTTATGCAGATGGCATCACAGCATTCTGAATTTTAGAAATGAGGGGCATAAATGTACAGGATGAGAGTCAATGATGAGAGATGAATTTCTGTAAAAAAAAAAAAAAAAAAAAAACGCACACACAAAAACACACACAAAACACAACTAAATGGGAAAAATCTGCAACAGTCTAATAACAAATCTAAAAGTCAACTATGCTAAATATTTGCTTTGTACATTACATCTAAAAAAAAAAAAAAAACAGTTGTAAGAAACCAAATAAACAATTTATCACATCTCCCTTAAATAAGATTTTCTGAGTCTATGGTAAGAAATTGAACAGTTGTGGGCCTAGTTGAAATGTCCTATATCTCCAACTTCCATTAGCATACAAGCTAAAGTCTGCACAGTCGGAGCAAAAACAGAGAAACTTCTTTCAGTTTCCATTTTGCAGTATAAAGTCTGTATGACAGGCTCTCATGTTTTTTTTCTAATTCTAGCTCTGGTTGGTTTGGTGATAAATATTTATCATAGTTTTACATCCATGAAGTTGCAGTTTGGGAAGACATTTTGAAAAATAAATGTTTAAAATTACAGAAAGTAGAGCTGAGTTAAAAGCGTAATCCCTTTGTGCTGTCCTCAAAAAGCGAGTTCACACTCAACTGGCGTATTTTCAAACAGTTTAAACCAGGGCTCTTCAACTTTATTTCACTGAGGGCCACAAACACGTCCAAAGCTTTTGAAATACAAAGAACATGTAACACAAAAGACATTAACAACATCTGCAGAACTGAACCAGGACTAAACCTGGTCTAAACCCGGTCTAAACCTGGTCTAAATCTGGACTAAGCCAGAACTAAACCACTATCAACAGATAAAATATTTTCTATATTTTTGGCAGATGGGTTGAGGGCCCAATCATAACCCTTGGAGGGCCTGATTTGGCCCCCGTGCCTTAAGTTGAATAGCCCTGGTTTAAAGGTCATTCAACAAAATGATATCCAGTATTATTATTTATCAGATCATAACTATTGTGTAATTTATATGGATTTTGGCCCTTGTTTACAGTATGGTTGCTAGGTAACAGTTGTGGAATGACCACATATTTGCAACCCATGTCCAACCAGGAAGCAACATTGTAAACATAACAAAAATTGTCAAACTGGGTACAAATAGGCAAAATGTTTCTTAAATATAAATAAATATAAATACAATCACTACGTTTTAATGAAATGTAGCGTCTAATCTGTAACTTGAGCGGAACAAAAGCTTTATGGACAAAAATTAGGCCAAAATGTTGAAGGGCAGTTTTCGCATTAAAAAAGTCAGCTGGAACCAACGGTCAAAACCTGGTCACTGCGCTGAAGATGTCGGCTCTAGAGTCTCCAGCAGCTCCACACTGGCCCCTCTCGTACACCCCCCGCTCGCTCTTCTGTCCTCTGGCTCTTCCGCTGGCTGTATCTCCTCAGGATAACGCGCCGCCTCTTGTTTGGATGAGTTCATGCGCAGACGTCAGGCCCTGTGGTGATGCGGACCACCTGCCCTGACCTCCGCCTGACCCCGTGGGCCTGCTCCCAGCTCAGAGACATTCCAGTTCTTTTTTCGGGGCCTGTGTTTACACTAAGGCTCTCCCAGTGCGCTTCATCAGTGCAGCTCACGGCCAAGAGACAGCCCACTGCTCCACGGCTGCCATACTCAGAGGACGGGACTCTGGGTGTTTCTCTGGTGTTTATTACTGCAGCGAATGAAGGGCCAACCCGGGACTAAATCAGGTCAAAACCGGGACTAGACTGGGACTAACCGAGCATTAAACAAGGCGCACAACACGAGGTCATCATCAAGACTAACCAAGACCAAACTAAACTGGATAAATCCCAGTTCAGTTCATTTAATTTGCCATTTGCAGTATAAGAAAAAGGTGTGACTATGCCAAAGTCCACAGCATTCATTCATTGAACAGTTTTATGAGACACAAACGGCACGTAAAAATGACTGGGAGCAAAGACAACACACTATTAATACTTAATTTTGAATAAAGATGCAACCATTAAAGTCCCCGTTGTAGTTTAAAGTGCATTAAAAAGGCAAATCCACACAAGGCCTAAACAACATAACAAACTGTTCTACTAGGTCTAGATTAAACCTGGACTAAATCAGATTAAACCAGACAAAGTGAGTGTTCAGACTTGCATAAACATCATATTAAAATTAGAACTAAACCTGAAACTAAACCATAACAATCCAAGTTCCCATTGCAACATCGGGATAACAAGATTAATTGTACAAACTAGACTAAGGGGTGCGTTGAAATGTGCACAAACACCGCATTAAAACTAGGATTAAACCCAGTAATAAACATGGACAAGACCAGGTTAAACCAGGACTAAAACATAACACAAATCTACACAAAACACGTGTGAAGGCACCCCAAATCATAATAACCCAAACCAGCACAAACCTTGCACTTAAAGAAAGATACATTCTAAACTCCAACACCACGGACTAATGAGCAGGCGGGAGGATCCAGGCTGACCATTTAACCAGGTCAAAGACAGGATTAATATAGAACTAGACCAGGACCAAACCAGGTCTAAACTATACACCAGGGTTTAACCAGGTTTGACCTTTGACTCAAAATAACAAGAACACTGTCAATGTGTATCCTGATCAGGATTATTCAGGTAGCATATTAATCAGTAATTTACCAGTAATTTACCGTCAATATACACTTTCCGATCTAATAAATTCCTGACTAAAAACAACCAACTCACTGCTGTCTCTCTTTTAATTAATTTTTTTCAATGTTTTTTTTTTTTTTTTTATTAAACATAAAACACAAACAAATTACAAAAAAATAACAAAATAAAAGAACACAAGAAGCACATAACTAAAACTAATTCATGACACATTAAAATTTAAATAGAAGTCCCATTTTCTTCTTATTTTCTTGTTTTGTGACATTGAAGTCCCTAATCCTCCAAAATATTGTCAAAGGTTTAAAATTGGTTAGAAAGGATTTTTAAAATTTAAATACTGCCTTATTTCACCTTCTTTTAAAATCTAATATCATTCAAAGTACCCAAATGAGCTGCTTGTACCTCAGTCGGGAGAAACAATATTATAAACCACTCACAAAATCACAAAGTTTTAGACCAGGACTCAGGGGCGTAGCACCATATTCTGGGCTCCAGGTGCAAACCATCTCGGTGGACCCCTAATACATCATTTTGTACTTTTATTTCTTCCAGCAAATTCAGTTATTATTGTTATTTTTTCATTCACTATTACTAGAATATACACCCAAGAACTCATTTATGGACAGCCTATGTAGTTACTGACTTATATTATGATACAGTAATGTTTGCAATAATTACCACTACAACTACAACAAAGATCGCAAAATGAATTATTACTATAAGATAAAGAGCACAATGACTCTATTAGTTGTTAACAGTTGTATTTGTTAAGAACTTAGCTAAAGTTTGAGCAATGATTTTCCTCTTTTTTTAAAGGGATGGGGCCCTCGGATCTCATGCTGAATAGTATTTTGTCTCTCAAGGATTTTACTCAACCACAATGCAATTTATTACAACAAAAACAGATTTAAACGTGGATAAATGCAACTGAAAAAAACGGGGGGGAAATCACATGCTTTTGAGGGCCTTTTCCTGCCTTGGGCCCCCAGTCTGACACCCCTGCCAGCTGGGAATAAATCATGACCAGATAAACAAGGATTAAACTAGGTCCAAACCCAGACAAATGCATGTTTAAGGGCACGTTTGTTCTTGTTTGGTCCCAGTTTAGTCCAGTTTAATTCTGATGTAAACTTGACTTGGTCCTGTTTTAGTCCTGTTTTAGTCCTGGTCTGGTCCAGTTTTAGTTCCAGGTTTAGTCCTCGTTTAGTCCTGTCTTTGACGCAGCCTAAACTAAAATGAACCAGGACTAACTGAGGTCTAAATGAATTATCCCTCAACCAAGACTATGAACCTTGGTATTTCTGTAATTCTGTGTTTCTATAAGAATCAGGTCATTAAAAGTGAGGAAATGATGGAGTAATTGAATTGTCTGCACAAACGTCTCTGAGCTGATCCAAATAAAACAGAGGGAGGACATAGTGAGGACGAGCCGTGCCAGTTCAAATCCTGTTGTTGTTGTGTCCCTGGACTCACTGTTTTACCCACACTGTGCTTTCCTGTCCAGTATGTGGTGTTCAGGTCACACAGCAGGAGAAGGGAGCAAGAGTTTCAACACAGTGTGGAAGGGCCAGGGCCTTTTGAATGTGTGTGTAAAACGTAGCATGACAATACTTAGGCCTGGCTGTGTTCACATGCAAACCAAAATCTGATTAATATACGATTTCTGGCCCTTGAAGATTGATTGAGTGACATGCAAATTGAAAAATCTGATGTGGTTAATCAGAGGGACCATATTCAGAAAGAAATCAAGATGTATTTGCTGTTTATGTATCATTTTAATCCATTTACAAATAAATGCATAAATGTAATTGCAGCATCACGTTTCACAACTATGATTATTATAATTATTCACAATACAAATTTTGACAAATTTCAGTCATTGACATCAGGGGAAAAACATTTGCAAAACCCCAAGTTAATTTAATTTACAGCAAAAATGTGTATTTGTATAATTTGTAATTTTATAATTTGTATAATTTAAACTGTAGCCTATTTTTTTCATTGTAATGTTTTGGAGAAAAAACATTAGTGTAATTTGACTAATTTAGTATTTATTACAAGGAAAATAAATGGGAGCTTCTTAAAGTCTTAAGATTCTATTGAACATTGTCACCATGATTACATACATATCCATAAATCACACGTGCTCTTCTTAGATCCTTTTCTTTTGTGAACACTAAACACCCTTCAGGGTATTTACCGCTGAGCACTTGCGCCACCGAGTGGTAAGATGTGACCATTGAACTCGCCACAGCCCTCGGTTGTTTCATTATGGCGTGCGTGACGTCATACATCTATGAGGCCTTTCAGTCAGCTGTAAGTGCAGCTGAACTAACTCAGAGGTTTGGAGAAAACCAAACCAAAGTGAGTCGCTTAAGGTTCTCGTGTTGCTTGAAGCTGGAGAGAGTTAAAGCCTGAGGCACTGGCGATGCAGCTGCTGCAGCACACATCAGGGAGAGACTGGCACGGCCCAGCCAATAGGAGTCAGGCTAGAGGGAAAGGGGCGGGGCTATAGCAGGAGCACAGGTGCAGGTGATACATCTGCAGGAAGAAGAAAAATAGTAGCTGTTTTTTCTCTTATTTAAAACAAAACTGAAATACCAGAAACTTCTGGTTCTGCCCCAATTTAGAGGTGAAGAGTAAAACTTAAATTATGTCTCAAGTATCTAATTTTGATCATCAAATCTTAATTATGTTGCATTTTAATATAATTTATATAAATGAGATATGTAAGCTTACCAAAATATTTTTCTAATTTAATACATTAAAAAGTAATTTATTCTACTACTTGAATGCATAAATTCTTTGAAATAACCGAGATACTGACCCAAAGGTTTGAGTTCGTGTGTCATGACAGGCCCCTGGTCTACAGCAGGAGCCGTGAGGAGCCTGCTGCTGTGGTGATTTACACTGAACTACCAACCAAACCTCTTCAGTGTCAGGAAACACAAAGTTAAATCTGAGCTTAGCCCAGACTCAAACCAAAAATATGGCCCCAGAGCCAAATGTGGCCCATTAATAAATGGCCCAAATGATCTTTAGATTATTAAACATTCAGTAAAAAATACTTTTCTAAATCTAAAACTATTCTAATCTGAACAATAAACAATTTGGTGTGAGACTGACATCATATTAAGATTCCAAACCTAAAGAAAGGTGTAGTGGCTCAGTTAAATCTACAATAAATGAAACTTTTTTTGTTTTTGGCCCTCTCCTTTGTCTCCATTTCAATATTGATGAAAAAAGTTTGGATATCCCTCATTAGATTGTTTGATTTGATTATTTGCAAATGAACAATGAGACATCAAAACTTGAATACATTTGAAACTTTTAATGTAAAAGACAAAACAAACAGTATCGAGTGACCGTGAACAGAATGTGAGCAGCTCATTTGTCCTTCTCCTTCTGCTCCTTGTCTTTCTTGTCCTTCTCAGCTTTGGCCTCCTCCGCCTCGTGTCGTTTGATCAGCTCCTCCACCTCCTTCTGCTTCAGGACCTTGATCTTCGTTTTTCCCTCTTCTCGTGTCAGTGTGGCAATCTCAACTGAAACGCACAATTACATCAGTTGTGTGAAAATATCAAAGACAACATTATGAAAGAGGCATCGGCTTTATTTAAATATAGGTGTTGATTTTGAGGGCTGAGAATATAAATGAATTGTACCTTAAATTAAAGTCTAGGAGTGTCTATGCATCTCCAATGACAAAGTATTACTAAATTATTAAAAATCGAGCTACTGCAAGATTCAATTCATTCATTCAATTCAGTTAAATGTGGCTTGTCTTTAATGTAGCGGGAATGTTATACCCTTGTAGTAGAATTAGAATTTTGGGGTAATTGTACTTTGAAAATGTTTTATAAGCTGTACTTGTTTGAATTCTGAATGCTGGCCATGTAATAATAATTTGTTACATTTGTTAAAAGTCCCAATCGTCCCCATTCATGGTGGCCTCACGGGTTCTTTCTAAAGCCACAAACTCCCACATAACTGCACTACATCATCTGCTCTGATTGGCCAGAGCTCAGAACATGTGAATTATGGTTTAAAACTTAATGTTGCCAGTTTTGTACATCGTACTGATCCCAAATGCTACTAAAATTGTTAACTAGTACTTTGAGGAGTATTTTTCATGTGTACTTTTACTTTAAGGACAATTTTGGCAGCAGAACTGATATTTGTAATTGAGTACATTACTAGCCCGTCCTTTTACTTGTGTACTATTTTGAAGTACTCTTTCCACCACTGCATTACAGTTGACAGTTACACTTTTTGCCAGAAGAAACATCACATTTTAAAAACGATTCATGATTATTAAAACTGCGAATTAAAGTCGTGAAATAATGTCGGGTTACCTAATTACCATTAGTATTGTTCCAAACATGTGAGTAGCTTTATAAAGTACAACAAAGACCCACCTTTTTCTGCGGAAAGTTTGCTGACGTCCATTGTTTTGTTGAGGACTTTGACGGCCAGGGCCAGAGCAGAGGACAGAGTCATCTCTCCCTCTTTGTAGTCCTGCTTCAGCATGGACACTGCCGCCTGCAAGAGCCAGTCAGGACAAGAACTTCACCCAGAACTTTTACATTTTACACTGAGTCTTATCTACAAAATACAAATCAATCAACCAACTAATGCAGTTTATTGGTGCGTTCCATTTTTCCTCTGAGATTTTCAAGAGTTTCTGTGTTCTAGTTCAAAAATCAGCAGTATACATTACAGTAATGAATAAATAACAAAACCTAGTGCTCAAATCAACCAAAATATGGATCCAATTAAGTGGATTACCCGCGTTTCCAAGTAGGAATTCCAACATGTGTGGATGTTCCAGAGTGAAAATCAGACCTCAAAGCACAACTGGCACACAGTGTAAACTCTTGAGCTTACCGCGCTGTTGTTGCCGATGCACGTTGCCTTCCAGCCTCCGTAGTTGCCGCTGGGGTCGCTCTGGTACAACTGGAAGCCGTAGTGTTTGTCCCAGCCCATGTACAGCAGAGACACACCAAAGGGCCTTTTACCTGGCACAACGAATACAACACAAATGAAGAGGCAGCGTGACATTTATCAAACATCACAGAGAAAAGCCAAAGTGTCCGGGCGAGCCGTTACCTCCGAACTGTGTGTAGGCCTGTTTGATGTCACACAGAGCCGTGACGAGCTGCTCACAGGGGATCGGCTCCTGGTACTGCAGCAAATACCTAACAAATAAGGACATTTGAAGCAAGGAATGGGCATTATGGCAAAAATATCATCACCTAGACCAGAGCCTTGATCACCATTTGTAAATGATCAGAATTCATGTTCAGAATCAGAATCAGAAACTGTTTATTGCCATTTTCAGTGAAATTCACAAACGTAGGAACTTGCTTCGGCGTTGCACACATAGAACCTTTATAACCTCTTTACAGTGTAACTTCATTTTTGTGTCAGTGGGGTCAAAAGCACAATTCCATTACCCACCACAAAAGAAATGCACAATATATATTGGATTATTGAGATTTTGAGCAAGACACTTCTCTCTTTGTTTTGCCAGGACCACACAGAAAAGAATAGTAATTCCTTTGGCAAAACTGTGGAATTCTCTGGACATTTAAAGACCTCCACTGATGTATATATATATATTAAAGAAATTATTTAAAGAAATAATCTTTAAATAATGACTCAAATAATTAATGAAAAATAAGAAACCACTAAATGTTTGTAATGGAATTATAGATTATGGATGTTGCTGTAAAACCAGTTGTTAAACCAAAATGTGTTTAAAGACCAAACCTTTTTGTTACATACATTTCTTTCCCTTTCTGTACCTTTTTCATTGTGTTAGTGGACTTTTTAAAATTTTATTTTAATTACATGTATCATGACATTAAGAAAACTCTAGTACCTATAGTTTAGATCTCAACAAACTCTTCGGAAATGTATGGGATTCTTTGATTAATTTATCAATTAATTTCTTCTCTGGAATGTTAAAGCTCCTGGAATTGTTTAGTCTGTACACTCTGAGCAGAATCCTTTATTTAAAAACATTTATTGCAAGTTGTATCGCAGTCACAATACTTGTCAGAAAAATAATCTAAATAGTTTCCAAATCATGCAACCCTAACCGTTGTATTGTCACTTATTCAAAACAGAAAATATTGGCGTAAGCATATAGATCTATGAAAGATTTAGGCAGAATTTCTCTTAATCCCTTCATAGAAACATTGTGACATTACCTCTGTGCAATAAGACGCAGTTCATTCGTGAGGACGTTGGCGTCAGATGTGATTCCAGCTACACTGCAAGCCATGTCCCTGGTGGAGCAGAAGGCAGAGGGGAGTCAATGTTAGGAGCACTAGGAGATTGTAGTAAATCGCAGTATTCTTTGTAACGTGGCACTGACTCGTTGAGTTTGTAGATCTTCTCGGAGAAGAACACCTCGTCCAGGAGTTTGTGGATGTTGCGTCTCTCGGCTGCCAGCAGGACTCCATCGTTGGCCAGAATCCCCAGACATGTGCCTGCGTGTCCAATGGCCTCCATGGCATACTCCACCTGATAGAGCCGGCCTGTGGGACACACATTTACACAGGTCATTATTTACAATTTAAGAGGGGAAATGACACAAGTTAGATTAAAGCACATTAACATATTTACATTTAAGATTTAGCTCAACGTTTATACCAATTTGACCTCAGTTCTGTAAATTTTGTGGTATATAAATACTATCTAATTGAAAATGATCTATAATTTAACCATGTATTTAACTGAAACTGCACTGACAAATCATGCAGTGGCAAATATTTATACAGAAAAACACAAGTAAACAGTGATTAATGTAATTAAATTTACAATTCACTTCCAAATATCAAAGTAACTCACTCCAAACGCATTGTTTTGGGCTGTTGTTAATAGGAGTCCTTTAAAATGTTAACTTTGAACAGAATCCTATTATTGAGCTCGGGATAAAACATCAAAAAACATCCGTTACCATGGAAATGCACCATGTTTGCTATTGGTGTACTCAACAAAACATGCAAAAAAAAAAAAGTGAACAAAATAATCCATGGAAGAACCTGATATTCTTTATATAGTGTTCAAATACTTTTGAATTAACACTAGGTTTAGTATTTAGCATCTCAAAATCTCCGCTGATTTAACATGGGCTAACAGAAAAGTCATGTGTCATGTCACGATCCTGAGCTCAATTAAAACGTCGCAATACAGAAAAATTGCAGATAGATAAATTGTTTTTGAACTCAGCTCTACCTTTCTGTAATTTTCAACTTTTTTTTACCTTGTACCTTGCCACTTTACTGAAACTATTTTAAGTATTAGGTTGGTCAATTTATCAGTCCAATATTTATTTTAGGGCATCTGCTATCAGCCTTGATACTCCAGCACAGGCCGACCTGCTGAATAAGTATACACATACATCTTTAACTGAACACTTTTGTGCAAAGAGGGCACTGCATAATGCGGGACTACACTGCTCTCTTGTAGGTTCGTGGTATAACAGGGCTGTGGGCGAGTTTGCAGCCTTTACATAGTTTGAGGAAAATGGTCAAAATCTGTCTAAAACATCAGCAGGGCTTATCAGTCGATCTGAAATAAATATTCACCTCAGGTACATTAAACTAAGTCATAATTAAAGACGCGACCGTATTTTGCACTTTCATAAACTGAAACTGAAAGAAACTGAAACGAGGGTTACACTGTAAAGTGTTGAACAATCCAAGCACTTGCCTTCAGGTGAAAATATCGTCGTTCTGGAATCATATCTTCGAGACTAAAAGACAAACATAATAAGCAGTTTAAACAAAGGCTAATATCGCAATAAGAGAGAATTAGTTTCTTCCTTACCATTTTCCTGCAGCCCCGGGTTTGTCCTGTGGGATAAAAACAATGCTGTCACACACCGGTAAAACAACAATATTACCTTTTTTGAGTTCACATAATATAAGTAGAGCCCCGTCCCACCTCTAAGCAAGATATTTGGAGCATTGTACAGTCTAAACAGGTAACTTTGTCTATGTTCAAGTACAGAAAGTTTAGACAGCGAGCCGCAGCCCGACAGAATGAATCTGCATTATCAGGACATGCTAACTGCTAAATAGTTAGCATGGCTTCTATAGCCGCTTCTGCAGACACCAAATCGGGACATAACAATATTAAACCCAAGTACCAGTTTTAAATGGTCATATCACATTATATTATTCTTTACAGCTGTATAAGATGAGCACAGTACCTGTCTAAAGAGGTGAGTTAGCGCAGTTCCCACACTGAGCTCTGCTACTTTCAGTTTACAGTTTCCTCGTGTGACCGGGGTTTGTGTGTATGTGAAGGACCAGCTCAGCAGCGCCACCATTCTACTGGAGGCCAAAGGTGTATTACAAAAAGCACCTCTGTCAAAACCAGTCCTGTAATACAACTAAAATTGAAAAACGTCTAAAAAATTGCGTCCTTACTGTGGGCTTGCACCTCCACAGACCTGACTCTTACTTGGCCTGGGGGAGCCCTCTTGCTTCCACAGAAATATTGTATCTTTGGCTATAAGTGCAGCAGTGTGGCATAAAACTCTAAACACTTATTTATAGTCACCCTACCTACAGCAGTGGCTCTCAAACCTTTCATCCCAAGTACAATGTTAATTACCACAAGGTCTAGTCTAATACTAAACTTGGCCTAAAACTGGGCCAGAACATAAATAATATACAAGTGGAATAAACCAAGATCTTGGATTTAAACCTGCTAAAAGCAAATCCTTAACACATTGATGGATTACTAAAGCATACATGAAAAGGTTGTAATCAAAATAAATAAAGTTTGAAGATAGAAGGCCCTGAGTGCTGGGGATGCAAATACCTATGATTTTAGTAGTCGACTATTCAGTGATTATTACTATTTTGGTTAGTCTTTTAGTTATACAATAATTTCTATTGAATTTCTATCAATTTTAAATGTTAACTAATATTAAATACACTTTAATTAAATAAAAGTTGAAATATATAGGAAGTGGAGGCTATTAGATAATAATAATAATAATAATAATAATAATAATAATAATAATAATAATAATAATAATAATAATAATAATAATAATAATAATAACAACAACAACTATTACTATTATTATTCGTTTATTATATTTTGACAATTTGATTCAGTATTGTCACTATCTTTGTTATAAAACATCTTTTTGCCTGTATATTACTTTCATTTTAGATAAACAACAGAATACAATAAAAACTAGTCAGCCAGTCCACTCGTGTACATGGGGGTGCTCTTTTCATCTGTACACCGGAAGCAGAAGGTTCTGCTGCCTCTGATTGGCTTACAGTGGAGCATGGCGTTTGAATGAGAAGCTTTCGTAGCTCAGCTGACATTAGCACTTTAGCTCAGAAACGGGCACGGCATCGATCTTTCCCTGTATTTTTATTATTCTGCAGTTTTATGATCAATGATTGACCCGTGGATATGTTGCGTACCGTTAAAGAAAATGACATGATTGTAAAATAAACAACAGCGTGTGAAAGGTAAGTCAAGATGTTGCTAATTCTATGTCAATGCTAACCAATCGAGACCAAATAATGCAAATGAATATGATAAAATTCATAGATCGCTATGCGTGAGCCTTATTTCATTGTACTAACTTGTGCTCTATGTGTGTGTTTTTAATGGATATAGAACACGCATCTGTGTGTACTTAGTTACTAAGTTATGACAAATATAATTACCAGCCACTGTAAAACAAAACAAAACAAAAAATAATACTTACATTGCCTATCTGAAACATGACACTGCTTGTATTTGTTGTCTTTTTGTCGTAACTTTCCCTGCATTTTAGCTTAGCATATTGACCTGTCATCAATGACCTTTGATCCTGCAGGACCAAAACACCTTAATGACGTGTGTGTGCAGTAAATTTTGTTTTTCCTGATTTTAAGATGTATATTAGCATAATAATAATAATTATCATAATCACAATAATCATAATAATAAATAATATATATACATGAGCAACAGTTGTTGTTGCTGTTTAATTACTCATTCAAGTACTGCAGTTCATGAGTAAAAGTAAACCCCTGGTCAAACTCCAATACAAGTAAAAGTAGCTCAGTTAATTTTTACTTAAAGTGCATCTGAGGGGTTATCATATTGTTGTTTTTTTGACACATCGTCTCAGACCCTGAGGAAGGTCAGAGGGACCGAAACATTTTGTCAATAAAGTTAATGAAGAGTGAGGCAGTATGTGGGAATTCCCCACAAAGTTTTCAGCTAAATGCCTTTCCTCCTATAGACCTGTCACTCAGTCAGGTGTCCAAAACAAACACAAGAATGAGCCCAAGGCTCGTTAGAACTGCAGGTCAGATATTGTTCACGACCTCTGAAATCCACTAAAGCCGAGTCACAACAAACTGTGTGTGATCAGTGACATCGCGACCATAACCTGAGATGATATTATGTAAGTAATAAATACACAGCTAAAATATGACTCACTCGAGTAAAGTATAGATCCTCAAAAACTCTGCGTAAAGCACCAGTACATAACCTTTTAGCCAAAATATAGACTAAATTAAAAACATGTTGTTCATTTTGGATTTTTTTATTGAACTGAAAAATATAGCATAAACATGCATCCTTACTGTGAGCAAGCTTTTATCTCAACAAGCCTGACTGGTACTTGGTTTAAGGAGCCATCTTCTGCTTGTTTCCATGGAAATGTTGTTCCTTTGTCATTAATATTCCAAAGTGTGGCATAAAACTTATCTGTCTCCATATTCTGAAGTATGGTTTAACTTTTTTTTTCCATGGATTCATGAAGGTGACTTTCCTCCTCCAGAAGGTAACATACTGTTACTTAAGTACAGTACTAAATCCTTTTCTGACAACCTCTGCTCATTCTCCCTTGTTTACATGGGCTGGGCTCCTCAGTTCAGAGAAGAGTTATTCTACTGTAGTTCACTTAACAGAACGCAACCATTATATTCTATTTATTTCTTCGTGTGCTTTGTTTGCTGTTCTTATCACTATTGGAGTGAACAAGCTGTAAAGATTATTATATCTCAAAATCGTACTAAATTGTGAACAATAATGGCATGTCCTGTATTTCACGATAACAATATAATAAGTGGTATATCTGTGTAGTTGTGATACCAGTTGGTCAGTACTTATGATCTGAGCAGTAGTTCTTGTTGTAAACTCCTCCTGTGATTCCTCCTCAGGTGCGTGCGGCTGTGGTCCTCCTCGTCCTCGTCAGGATGCAGCAGAAGAGGAACATCCAGATCATAGAATGGGAGGATCTGGACAAGAGGAAGTTCTACTCGTTCGGCGTGTTCATGACCATGACCATCCGCGCCGCCGTCTACCCCGCCACGCTCATCCGCACGCGCCTACAGGTCAGTCACGTCAAGATGTCAAACTTTAGAGTTTAGAGGGTGTATTGTGCGAAGAAATATCACAACTTCACCATTATAATTCACAATTTTTGATACCGTTAACAGCATTGAAATCCTGAATTCACTTTCATTCTCACTGTCAAATCACTTTCTTAAAGATTAAATTATTGTTGTGACATAAACAGCCAGATTAAAAAAAATGTATAATTTAGTTGAAATTACTTATTTTTGTTTCCAAAATCAATAGTCATGATTATTATTTTTTAAATTGTATTTTATTATTGTATTTTATTTTCACTGTGATAATGATATTTGATTTAACTATTGTTTTTTACTTTATTTTTGATCATTTGATTTCTTCTGCTGGTCGGCTGCATGTCTGTAAATATATTAAAAAAGAAATTCTACAAAAAGAGCTGATTAAATTTTCAAATAAGGGCATGAAATTATTAATTTCTGCACTTGTGTGATTTATTTTACAGACATTTTACAATGCTGTTTTTAGTCTCTGCAGTGGTAAAGCGTTAATATCGAGTAGCAGCAGACACTAAAAGCCCAAGTATTGAAATTGTTATTGGATCTGGTAAAGCTGAGCTCAATGTGTTCCAAGAAAGGATTGTGTAAAAAAAATTAGACTGAAAAGACTTACTTTCACTTCTAAAATTCTCCCGATTACCTTTTATTCCTTATGATTATAGACCTTTAAAACTCTGTAAACAAAAACATTCTAAATTCGGAATGGAAAAAGCAAAAGTGAAGCGCAACATTCTTTTCACCGGAGAAACTGGAATTTAACCTTAGTACATCACAAAATATGAAACATTTAGATGATTTTAGAAAATGAAAAGCCTCAGACACATGTGAGTGACATCAGAACTGCTTTAAACACATTTATTATTGTATTTTACATTATGTTTCAGGAAATCATGATAAACAATCCAGATTTATGAGTTTTACTGAAAAAATTCTCACAGAAATATTGAGCCCACAATCATCTTATCTCATTTTATCTAGAGATTTATTAGATACTGTTCCATAAACTAGATTATTTTGAAGCTAAAAAAAAGAAAATCGTATTTTGTCCATTGATTGTTACAGAAAAGCAAACTAGCTGACCTTTCTATTCAAACGAAATTCAAACGTGTTGCTTTTTTCTCGACACAAACACTTAAAACCAACTTTGATCTAATGTGAGACAATCATTGAAAAATTAGCAGTCAACTTCATTTAGCCCTTTGATGACATCAAATTTTAATGGGTCTATACTGTCATCTTTTCACACAATTTTCCAATAACCGGTTCATCTTGACTCTCTCGCTCACAGGTGCAGAGGGGCCGATCGCTCTACAACGGCACTTTGGACGCGTTCGTCAAAATCCTGAGGAACGAGGGAGTGCGGGGCTTGTACCGCGGATTCATGGTCAACACGTTCACCTTGATCTCCGGGCAGGCCTACATCACTACGTACGAGCTGGTCCGGAAGTACGTGTCCCTGTACTCCGACGACAACACGCTCAAGTCTCTGGTGGCGGGCGGCTCGGCGTCGTTGGTGGCCCAGAGCATCACGGTGCCCATAGACGTGGTGTCGCAGCAGCTGATGATGCAGGGCCAGGGGGGGCACCTGACGCGCTTTAAGATCCACGTGAACCCGGGGAATGACAAGAGGGTGTTTGGGCAGACCAGGAGCATTATGGCCCAGATCTTTGCCGCCGACGGTCTGCGGGGATTTTACAGAGGATACGTGGCGTCTTTACTCACGTACATCCCCAACAGCGCGGTCTGGTGGCCCTTTTACCATTTTTATGCAGGTAAGTGATGTCCAGGGTTGCCAGATTTGCGACCCACAAAAATAAGTTAATAAAATAAGCAGCTAGGGATGTCAAGATTATTCGGTTAATCGATAATTGGGATTATTCAGATCATAATATAATGGTAATAACTAAAAATGAATAATCATGACATAAAAGTATTTTTCATTCAATATAAAGTTGAAAATACATACTTTTTATTTGCCACATTATGGATGCACCAATGCCAATACTGGTATCAAATATTGATGCTGATACTGAAAAATTTGCTGAATAGGATACCGGCTTCAGAATATCAACAATATCCT
The DNA here is from genome assembly GCA_019453435.1 of Rhinogobius similis. Lineage (NCBI taxonomy): Eukaryota > Metazoa > Chordata > Actinopteri > Gobiiformes > Gobiidae > Rhinogobius > Rhinogobius similis. Next base: position 5,770,748 of record CM033621.1, on the reverse strand, counting down.
GGTTGTGACTTTAAATTTATTTTTTCACACTAATTACAGGCCCTTGTTGGTCCAGAACATCATAATGTTCTGTCGTTAGTTTAGTTTTAGATTAGATTAGTTTGTAATATGTTATTCTTGTTTTTAGAAAATAAATATTATTTTCAGTCTCTGCAAAGGTATCGATTGATGTCAGGTATCGGAAAATATTTAAAGCCCAAGTATTGAAATCAGGATCAGATCTGAAAAAGCTGGATCGGTGAATCCCTAATTATAAACAACTTTTGTTTAAACTTAAATGTCTGATTGGTTAATGGGTTAGTTGGTGGTGTGCCATGTAGTATCTTTTCAAAAAATATGTGCTGAGACTCAAAAAGGTTGAAAAACACTGTTTAGACGATGGGAATGAAAGATAATGGAAATATTTCACTGTTGTGTTCTGTTTGGTCGTGTTCTCAGTAATCGTGAATAATCATTAAATTGTGATGTTTCTCTCAAAATAATCGTAACGCTAAAATGTTATATTGTGACATCTCTATAAGTAACTAGTTAACCGTTATGCATAATTAACATTGATAACTGTTTTAAAAGATTATTATTAAATCATTACTGGATGGATCTATTATTGTGAAACAGGCTTAAAATCACTCCCCAAAAAAATTTAACCCTCGACTCAAAATCTGCAAGCAACTGCTGATGTCACAGGTTGCTAAAGAGCCCTGATGTCTGTAATCAAATGGAGGGCAGATTTGAAATGCAGATGTTTGACCATGTTTATGATACGTTTATGTCTTAAATTCCTGGACCTATGAAACGCAGGCAACAAAGACGGCCATGTTTGATGTGATGTTGTCCCAGATGCTAGTCAATACTAAATCTACTGTTGAAATGAGATAATGGTGAAAAAAATGTCGATTAAAGGTGGGAGATGCATCAAAATATGGACATTATTGCAATTGTTGTTTAGGAGATATGAACAATTTGAATATAATGTAAATAGTCTATAATTAAAATCATTACAAAAACTGACAAAACTAGATATGAAGTGATATTTTAGCCCTGTAGTTGTTCATTTTATGGTTCTGGATAATCTCTCATTTGTCCAGGATTCTTAGAAAAGTTTTATAGTCCATCCACTTTTTGAGATTTGAACCTCTACCAAGACCATTACAGATTTGAACACATTCCTGATGCTTTGTTGAAATAATATTTGAATATTGTTATTGAGATAATGCAAAAATCTGTAAATCTGTAAATTCTGTCAATATCACCCACTCCTATTGGCAATAGAGAAAAAAAACATAAATAGTACAAAATTTGATCTTTTCTTAATAATTTTCAAATAGTCTTGCACTAAATCAGAACTAGAAGTCATTTTATAGAAACTACAGTGATCCCTCGCTATATCGCGTTTCATCTTTCACGGCTTCGCTGCTTCACAGATTTTTTTTACAGTGCGGATATTTTTACTGTGCGTCCACTGAACTTCAGCGCACGCACAAGAACGGGACCCTTTGATGAGTCGTTCATTGCAGTTCTCAAATATAATCGAAGGAGGCATATCCATTTATAAAAATCTTCTTGCTCAGAAAAAGAAAGAGCGCCAACAACTACCCATAACCTGCGCCTTCAGTAGAAACAGACGCTACAGCGGAGCGGAGTCAGGACGAAGAGGCACAGACTGTGAAATACACCAGTGACAATGTTTCCAACCTTGTATTACTATATTAAAATTATTGTTTTAAACAAATTTTGGGCTTTAAAACAGGTTTTGATTTTTGGTTTCATTCCATAGTTCAGTATTGCATTGTAAAATAATACAAAATAAAGCTGTGACTACTTCACGGATTTCACTTTTCGCGTGTTATTTTTGGAACGCAACTCCCGCGATAAACGAGGGATCACTGTACTACTATTTTTTGTACATTGTATTTGTATTGTATTGTATTGTATTATTGTATACCTCCCCATGACATTCAGGATCCCTTTCACAAGAGGGGCCTAACAAATACAGTACAGTACAGTTTAGTTTGTAAATAATTCCAGGACCATGGTGCTGAGAAGTTAAAAGCTGATTTGTCCAGCTCCGTGAAGCACCAATGAAAAATAACAACAACTATTGTCGTTCTTCTGTTCTATTCTGTTATGTTCTTTATTATAATGAAACATTATGTAATAGTAGAACTACAAAGTGGCAAAGGCTGTGTTGGGTGAGCCTGAAGATCATTTCTTGATGAGGTGACACTTACAAAAATGGAGTCTGTGTGGTGTTGTGTGTCTGACGTGGCCTGTGTGTGTGTGTTGTGTGTCCACAGAGCAGCTGTCCAAACTGGCCCCGTCTGACTGTCCTCACCTGGTGCTGCAGGCTATGGCTGGACCTCTGGCGGCTGCTACTGCCTCCACCGTCACCAACCCCATGGACGTGGTGCGGGCCAGAGTACAGGTGACACCACAGATAATGACTTGTAAAACGCTTTGAGGATCGAGAAAAGTTATAAATAAGTCCAACAACACATTATTATCATTGCAACAAGTGGAGCCTAATTCTTTTATTCTTTTACTGTAATACGCTTATACAACACGACTGAACTGCATCCTACATTCAGTCTGGAACCATCATTTGAACTCACTTCTGCGATTTAAGATGAGAATTATGTAGGGAGCCCTTAAATTCACCTAAAAATAATGATATTATAATATAATAATAATAATAATAATATTTATAATACTACAATGTGATGATGTCATACTCCCAGATGGGGGTAGAGCCAGTTTTCCTTTTTAATTACATTGAACTTTGGCATAAAAATTTCAAAATGTAAATTCACAAAATTTCAACCTGATGATTCTATTAGTGACTAGACCCATGACCGTGCTGTATTACATCAAAAATAAGCATTTTGACTTTAGGTATGTATATGTATATATATATATTTATCCCGTTTGTATTAAATATTATTGGCCCATAGAAAGCTGGGATGTCATCTGAAACTCAGCAATAGAAAGATTTTTTTTTTAATATGTTGAGCTTACTGTTTTGTGTTATATTTTGTTTGATAATTTATTTTGTGATAAAAGCATTTTATTATAATTGTAGTTTTGAAATAGATAACAACTAACAAGGTTATTCTTTTGTACAGTGAGTATAGTGGCAAGACTAGTGCTGAATCTGGACCTGGTCTTACAGCTTACTGTATGTTTAATATTTCCAAACATCTTATGAACTGACACTGTATCATATTGTGACATCCCTATTTATTATCAAATTTCAAAATACTAAAAAAAAGATTTCATCACTTCTTTTCTTCGTGTTAACTGCAGTGCAACAACACAAATGATAATAATAATAATAATAATAATCTGGTGGTCTGTACACTTACACTTCCCTATATTTTAAAAGTCCACGATGATATAGACTCTTTAAAATGTGATATCATAAAAATTCCAGAAAGGAGGTGACTGGAGGCAACATGAAGTTGACTGTAAATTTTAGATCTACATTAGATCTAAATTTTACTGATTTTAAGTGTTTGTGTTGAGAAAAACCAAACACATTTGAATTTCCAGAGTAAAAAGGTCAGTTAGTTTACTTTTCTACAACAAACAATGGACAAAATATGATTTTCTAGCCTTAAAATTATATTTTAGCTTCAAAAGATATATCTCTAGATAAAATGAAAAATTATTGTGGGCTCAATATATCATAATTTCCTTAAACATAATGTAAAATACAATAATAAATGTGTTCTGCAGCAGCTCTGATGTCACTCACATGTGTCTGAGTGCTTTTTATTTTCTAAAATCCTTCATATTTTGTGATATTCTGAGGTTAAATCCCAGTTTGTTCAGTGAAACCACATTATGTTCCACTTCACTTTCGCCTCAATCCCCGGTTTAGAATGTTTTTCTCCACAGACTTTTGAAGGGTCTGTTATGAGCTGCATGACTGAACATTGTGTTGCAGGTGGAAGGCAGGAGCTCGGTGGTGGACACGTTCAAACAGCTGGTGTCAGAGGAGGGCTTCTGGGGTCTGACCAAAGGACTGTCGGCGCGCATCCTCTCCTCGGCTCCCACGGCCATCGTCATGGTGGTGGGCTACGAGACGCTGAAGAAGCTCAGCCTGCGCCCGGAGCTGGTGGACTCCAGACACTGGTAACACACACACAGACCGCACGGACCTGGCGGGGACCACACGGAGACCACAGGAACGAGGACTGAAGCTGGGAACAAAAGCCACACTGCTGCTGGAGGACCTGGAGGACTGGATTTTAATGGAGCTTAACTGTGCTCGACTACCACTGGCCCTGGAAGAGTTATTCTCAATTTGTTGCGTTCACACTTTAGATTAGAATTTGATGATGTTATGATCTCAGATGGAGGGCAGGGGGGGATGATTCTGTTTCATTATGTAAAAACCTGCAAAAAGACCAGATTTTTACATAATTTATGCTGAATCAATTGTGATGTTTAGGGGACCCCAAAATGTATTTAATACTTTTATTGTCATTATAGCACTACTTTTTGGAACTGCAGAAGTTTAACTCATCAGCATTTAACCTTTTTCTTGTCCAATCTGAATTCAAATTGTCTCAAATTGCAGTTCCATTTCATCCTTACTGATCACCATCCCTTATAAATATTAATAAAAAGGAAATTTACAAACAAAACTTGAATCTAGTCCACACCTATAGAGTTAAGCCTCTACCCTCCACCTGAATAATACAGATGATCAGTTTATTGTGAATGGAATGGAAAACAATAACTCTTTCTCAGTACTTAACATAGCAAACGGTCCTACCATACTAAATATATGTTCACAGATATTTATTTTCAGGTGTTCTTGGGTATTTCCCACAATCTGGAGATGAGAAGAAGTATTAATATGCTCCAGAAGCCTTATGCAAGTTAACATTTCTTACAACTGAACAGAAATGCGTTATACTATGTACTCTTTTGTCCACTAGATGTCGCTGAATTCCACAGAATGCACTTTAAGCAGCTGCGGACCAGAAGGAAACTGTTTGTGGAGCGTTTAGTCAGACACTGGATAAAGTATTTCATTTTTTTGTCAGCGTATAATTGGAAACGCATTGTAAAAGTATAATGTAAGTGTGTTGCTGCTGACGAGGCTAAATTATTATGAACATTTTGAGTGTTTTGCTGCTGAAACATCTGCTGCTCTCTCCTCGTTGTACACAGTGACTAAACTAACTCTTTTTGTGAAATGATTTTGTCTGTGTTGTGTAGCCTGCTCATATCTATGCTCTAGTTTGTTATTTTTAACCAAATAAGCTTCAGTTTTGAATATCATTCCATGTCTTGGTGACTGTACTGTCTACCTGGTGTTGACTAAGACTATCTCTGCTTTTTACTGTTTGTTTTATATTGATTTTACACATATTTTTATATATTTCACAGGCAGCATTCTACTCTGATGGTTTATGTCTTTCCACTTCCTGGTCATAAATCAGAGTATTTTGTCTTTAATACAATACATTTATCTGTCATGTTAACACTACCTACTTTTCAGTGCCAGAAATGTGGACATGTTTTTTTTAAACATACATCAGTACATAAATAGAAGGTTGTCCCATTTAAAGCCATATTAAAGCTTTACCTCTTGATAATGTCTTGAAATTGTTGTTGTTAATCCATTTGGTTGATTTTTATTCTGTGACATGTACTGTTCATAATTGTGATTGCAGCTCAACTGAGGTTCATTGTTAAATTAACAAATGGATAATTTGATGTTTTGTAAATGGAGAAGAGGCATAAAGCTGTATAGTCTTTTATGTATTCCATTTTCCCTGAAAGGTTTTCTTTTTATTCCAACAACGTTCATTATGCCTTCTTTAGTGCTATCCACATTTAGGTTCCTCTTAAAGACAGTAAATTAGGAGATGTATTTACCTTATTGACATGTTTCGGCTGCTTCACTGCATCTGAAGATTAGCGCCAAAACATGTCAGCGAGGTAAATACATCTTCTAATTTGTTGTCTTTAAGAAGAACCTAAAAGTGCTTTTCTTTTTAGCTGGGCCGGTGTTGCATCTTCTTGCTAAAACGCTGGTTCTCAAACTTTTCACAGCAAATACCACCTAAGAAAATACTGTATTTGACCCTCGGAGCACCACCAGATCCAAACCTGGTCTAAAATAGGAGTGCACCATTGCTATACAAGTTGTAAACAAGGCCAAACCCAAGGGAGGGCAAAAATGTGGATCAAATTGACTCTAAATTGAGCTGCACGTACCACATTTTAAAAACCACTGTGCTAAAAGACAACAATCACAGAAGAAAGAAGAAAGAAAGTTATCAAATCAAAGTGAAATAGAAATACATTCATTAAATATCAGTATCACAGTGAAAATGAAACACAATAAGTGTATATTTTTACCAATTAAACCTCCAGTGAAGATAAGATAAACTTGCATTATAACATAACATACAAGTGAAGTGAATATTGCTCATTGACAGTGACAGCAGGCATGATTTGCTGTGTCTCAGTGGAATTAAACAGCAGGGCTGTAGCAAAATATTCTGGGCCCTAGGTACAAACCTTCACAGTGGGCCCCTAATAAATACTTTTGTATACAATTTATTTATCCCACCAAATATGGTTATTATTGTTTTTCTTCTTTTTTCTTTTTTTGTGTAAGGTTTCTTCATAGACCTGACAATAACTCACTAATTTATAGACATCCTGTTGCTACTGGCTTATATTGTGAAGCAGTGCTGTTTGTATTTACATAAAATACTAAACCAATTTCACAAAAATCTTGAAATGTATTATTGAGAAAATACTCTCACTGCAAATTATAATCAGTTTTATTTGTAAACAACTTGGCTAATATACGAGCAATAATTTCTTTCTTCTCATTTTTTTTAAAGGGGTGGATTTTGTTTCAACAAAAATAGATAGAAAAATGTAATTGAGGAGAAAAAAATCACCTGTTTTTGAGGGCCCTTCCCTGTCAAACAAGTACTCTTTAGTCCTCAAGTCCGATGCCCCTGGGAGGGAGGGAAAGTCCAGAATAGTCCAGATTTAGGACATGTGTGGCCCTCATGATCTTAGCCAACGTAAAGCTAACAACAACCATAGAATACATCCATGACAACAACTAGCATGCTAAAGGTGCATGCTAAAACGCTTTATAATTGGATTCAGAATGCACTGGTCCTTCTGACTCTAACAACTGCATTGGACATAATGGACAAGTTGTTAATGTTATCATTTGGTCTTTTCTTTCTCAAGACAATTGTCCAGTTAAAGTACGCTGAGCTCTCACTCTTGATCCTGCAACTATAAGGCCTTCATCATGTGTCAAGTTTATTGTCCAAGTACAACAAGTCAAAGCTTTCTGTTGCATATTTGTCTAAAGTATGTAGTACTTTAGTAAATCAATTATTATGACAGACTAACGATCATTATTTCAGTGCTTTCACTTGTCTGGGGACTCTTCCACCCTCGTTTTATAGCTTTAACCAAAACTGAACGTCAGCCAGAAGCCACATAAATCCTGTAACATTGCTCCTGTCAACTCCTGTCAAAAGTGTGCAACCTTTTACGATGGGAAACCTACAACTCTGCTTCTTTATTGCCCCTTTGAGAAAATCTCTGATGTTGTCATCGTGCACTTTCAGTTGCACAATGTTATATTTACTTAAAGTTCTCTAACATTTTATTTGAAGTTGAGTTTGCAATAATAAGGAATATTTTAATAATGTTTGTATAGAAATCCATTACTGCGCAAATAAAAATTACATTGCTTGCAGCTATTAAGTAATTTAACATTTAAAACAATTAGATTACCAAAAGGTTAGGCGCTGTCAAGTCAAGCTTAAGACGTATAATTAATTTTAAATGACTTCGTGTTGGTGACGTGCCGCTGGTAGACTAATAAAACCACTTATACTCTCAGGACGGTCCTTGTTTTTATGGTGCACAGACTGTTCCCAAAAGCCTGTTCTCACATTGTTCTCAGGACTTGTCTGTTCTCAGTTTTAGGTGCGGTTACTCAGCCTCCCATTTGAAGAATCTGTCCAGAAAACCCCACAGAGTGAAACGGTTTGTACTTTGTGGTCACAGACATAAAAATGTAAGTTTGTCATGTATTCATTTCAGGTGAGACACGACGTGAACAGGAAAAAATCTTACATTTAAAGATATCACTGTTAAACTTCTCCTATAGTTTACTCACATAAATGTAAGAAAAAAAATGTATTGTCATGTCATGTTTTCAAGTAGAAATAAGGCATTATATGTGTAAAACCTGCCAAAAATATACATATTTAGGACATATAAAACTGAAAACAGAACAGAACCAGGTTTACATTTCTTGGTTAATTTTATACACATATTAGTTACAAACCTTTTTTTGGATTTCTTGTTTTGTTTTTAGGTAAACTGGATTGGACTGAAAATCATCATTTTTTACTTAAAACATCGATCGAAATCAAAACAAAATCAGTTTTAGAATTAGATTTCAAAAAATCCTTCTGTACATTTCATCAAAACCTTCTTGAGATTGTACAATTTGGTTTGGGATCTGCTTAAAGTGGTGATTCTTATGTCCCCAGAAGAGAAAAATGCATTTTAAGAAAATGACCTTTGAAGTTATAATATCCCAGAGAAATCTATGGATGAAGTTAATTCAATGGAAGAATAAATGTTTAAGAGCAGATTGGACAAATTTGTTGTTTCCACATGAAAGCCGATATTTTGAGAGAGCAAACTGACCAAAAAACTAAAAATTGAAAAAAGTGAGTTTTTTGCCTGTAGAGTTTTGCCTTAAAGCTGGTGTACCTAGTTTTCAAACTGCTAATGGAGGAAGCATGTGTTTAAAACTAACAGGTCCTAACACTCACCAACTGTTTGACACTTTGTTAATATTCACACACTTTAATTTATACCCATGCATGACCTTAAAATAAGCTTTTCAAATGATAAAGTGAAACTGGAGCGGACCACCAAAACACAGCCAACGCTGCTTTCAGAGCTTCCTGTTTACTGTTAAAATGTTTTTTTTAGATTGAATTTAGCCAAAAAGTGATGCTTTTACAGTATCTGAGAGGGGAAAAAATAATTTGCACCTTTACTATAATAAAGTCAGATACCTCAGCTTCAATGTTGTCATGTGATATAAAATACATTTTATTTATGTAAAAATATGACATATCTATATCTCCAGACAAGGTAAACATGTTCAAATTCAATGCTACAATTTTAATGTTGATTTTTATTGCCTGTGTTGACAATATAAATACAGATCAAGAGGCCTGCATGTATCCTACTTTAGTCACTGTAACCAGGTCGATATTACTCATACTCCATTTTGAATCCTCTGAAATTATAAACAACCTGAAGCGCACTACAGGAAGCCTCCAGCAGAGGGCAGCAGACATTGATACTCGTTCGTGCATCTGCTTTGATAAACTTGTCTTTCTCCTCAGCGTCTCTTTCCACACAGACACACACGCACACAGACACGCACACAGACACACACACAGACACACACAGACACGCACAGACACACACACGCACGCACACACATGCACGCACACACACACACACACTGCTGACACTTCCTGCAGATCTAAGACGGATGGGCCCCTGTCAGCGAGCAGACGGATGTGTGCGGCCCCTAGGTGAGAGCAGGGCCCGGGGGAGAGCACCAGTGTGGAGTCGAGTGTGGGAGCAGGAGATCAGTCAGCAGTCATCATAACTATACTACTACTACTATACTACTATATTAACTATAATCAAAAAGTAGAAACCTCAAGGAGAACCACAGAAGGAGAGATCCTACACCCATGAATCCACTTGAACCAGAACCACCCAAGAGGAAGGAAGGTGGCTCATCTAGTGTAGAGAGAGTTCCTCCAGGCAGACGAGGAACACCAGAGGGAACGGGGCCCAACACTTTTACTCCAGTAAGAGACTGTTACTTCAAACACAATCTCACTCCTGTAAGATCAAAAATATTTGTTTTTTGAAAACTACTCTGAGAAGTACATATGAAAAAGAAAGTTGCTGTAGTAAATGTGACGACCACTGACCATTGATCTGGCGAAGAAATAAAGAAATAGAAATAACTGAGGTCTCAGTGACGCTGGCCCTGTCACAACAGCCACCCACCCAATTTTAACAACAAATCCCCTCAGCTGTACTTTGTGCACCTTGTGTAGTACTGTACTTCCTCGAAGATGGAAAAGCGCTATATAAATATGTGACCATTGACCATAGTATGTGTAAAAAAAAAAAAAAAAAAAACGTGACAAAGTTTAAAAATGGAAATTTTAGTTTTTGCAAATTAACTCTTCAATATAAATGTGAACAGGTCTGTAGTGTTTTAACTCTGGGCCACTTTCAACAGATAATAATAAAACAACAAATCAAACCATTGAACAGAAGCAGAGCCTGCCCTGCACACATGCAGCACCTGAAGACAAAGACCTGCCCAGGGCATCAGAGAGGGAGAAGAGAGAGGGAGAGAGGAGGCAGAGAGAGAGACATGGAGGGGGTGTGAGGAGGAGAGTGAGAGAGACGCAATAGGGCGGAGAGAGGCATAAGGGGAGGGAGCGAGAAGGATATGAGGGAGGGAAGGGGAGAAGGAGAGAGAGAGATGGAGAGAAGAGGGAGGGAGAAAGAGGGAGAGAAGAGGAAGGAGAGGGGGGAAGACTGAAGGAGGGAGTAGGAGAGAAGAGGGAGGGAAAAGAGAGAGAGTGAGGAGGGATGGAGAAGAGGAGAAAGAGAGAGGGAGAGAGGAGGAGAAGAGGCGAAGGAGTTAGAGTGAGAGGAAGGATGGAGAGGGGGAGAGAGAGAGGGAGAAGAGGGGGGAGTGAGAAGGAGAGAAAGGGACAGAACGGAAGGGGAAAAGAGGGAGTGAGAAGGAGAGGGAGAGGAGGAATGGAGAAGGGGAGAAAGAGAAAGGGAATGAGGAGGAGAAGGAGTGAGAGTGAGAGGATGGAGAAGGGGGGGGCAGAAAGGGAAGGAGAAAGAGGGAGTTAGAAGGATAGGGAGAGAGACAGAAAAGAGTGAAAGAGAGGGACAGAGATGAAAAAGGGGAGGGAATGAGGCAGGGAGAGAGACAGAAAGAAAAGAGAGAGGAGGAAAGATGAAAAGGGGGAGAAAGAGGAAGGAGAAGCAGAGTGGCAGTGATTAAAAAGGAGAGAGGGGGAAAGAGAGAGAGAACTGAAGACTTGAGACTCGGGTGGGCTCTGGAGCGTGAGCCTTCAAGACACCCCTCTTTCCACAGGACAGTCAGACGCCGGGGCTTGAGCCGGAGGAGAGGAGCAGAGGAACAGAGGGGAGCAGAAGAACAGAGGAGCAGAGGAGAACAGAGGAGCAGAGGAGAACAGAGGAGAACAGAGGAACAGAGGAACAGAGGGGAGCAGAAGAACAGAGGAGCAGAGGAGAACAGAGGAACAGAGGGGAGCAGAAGAACAGAGGAGAACAGAGGAGCAGAGGAGAACAGAGGAGCAGAGGAACGGGAGCAGAGGAACAGAGGAGAACAGAGGAGAACAGAGGAACGGAGGAGCAGAGGAGAACAGAGGAGAACAGAGGAGCAGAAGAACAGAGGAACTGGAGCAGAGGAGAATAGGAGCCATGCCCAGTTTCAGCGGGACCTGGAAAATGAAGAGCAGCGAGAATTTCGACGAGCTGCTGAAAGCCCTGGGTGAGGAGCAGCGCCTGGTCCACACAGATGTCTGGTTTGTCTTTAAGTTTAAGGATGTTTGAAAAGCGCCGTCGTGGACTTTACCTGGAGAAGTGTGGAGGCGTGTTTGGACGTCCAGAAGACACAGGTTTGACTGGATAAGCTTTCTGACAAATAACTTAGGCTTTAAAATTAGAATTCACCTCACAGCACGCAATTTAAACTCGTCACTTTTACAAGAAGACCAAAATCTGAGCTGCTAATTAGAACTGCAACAAAGAAAACTAAAAATAAAGAATCATATAGTTTTATTGTCATTATCTGGACTATAAATGCAAACAAAAAGACCTTTTAGAACAAAGACAGTGGCATTATTAAATCAAAATCAGACAAAAGAACAGACAATTTCTTAATTTTCATCAATAACAGGGTTTATTCGTAAATATTTTCTATCTAGAAGCCTTCAGTCACCACATTTCAACCTTTATTAAGTTGTAAATGTATTTAAAGAGTCTCAATCGACAATAGAAATAATCATTTGACAAGTCGACTACTGAAACTAAAATTACAAATACAAAAATCCCATGCATTCCAGAACATGTTTGTTGAAGTCTAAACTACAAGATTTGCAGTTTTTACACAGAATTTCATGAAACATTTAACAATTGCAATTTAGATTTTGCCAAGATGTTGTTCAGTATCACAGTCGTGTTTGGGGCGTCGAGGAGGCAGTGAAGGGTTCAAATTTAGGTCATTTTTGTCCTCTTAAATATTTATAACACATGGCTCCTGACTGTACATTAGAGAAGGCAGCGTTTCATTGTTTGCAGAACCAGGCTCCGGGTATTTTGACAGGATTATAAATGACTTTTTTTGATTAGATAACAGTCAAAATCATTATTAACGTCTGCTCAGTGTGTTATGATTATTCTAACTTGATTATGAAAGAAAAAAAATGAAATAAAAGCACAAGCCCTCCAACATTTCTGCTGTAAAACTACAGAAAGAAAGAGTCAGACATTCTTTTATTTCATTGTCACCAGTAAAAGGAACATAGACATTAATTTGTTCAATTTTTACATTAAAATGTCTTTGAAATGACTCCACCAGTGTTCACAAATGAATGCAATGGAACAGTCCAAACTTTTCAGATTGAAAAATATATATACATTCTTACACATTCTTTTGTCATAATCTTTTCCAGACATTTCTGATTAGAATTATTGTTATTTGACACTTTTTGGCACTGAAAAATCTTACTTTTTTTTGTATGAGCTCAAGGTAAACTTCTACTTTTATGATGTAGAAATGTGCATACATTTTTTGTCCCGGACGAGTTCAGATACAGACGACTTTATTAACGCACCAGCAGCAAATAGATTTAGCAAAAAGAAACAAGATCAAAGAGGGGATCTGGAGTAAATACAGCTTCCAATAAAACTACATTACATCTAAATAGAAGAAGGAATAGAAGATTTCAAGCATATATTTGTTTTTGTATCACTATACAAAAACCAATAGAGAAAAAGAGCGAAGAATCAGACTAACTGTAACAAAGTTGGTTGTGAAGCAAAGCACTCTCACTTTGAACAGATCTGACGTGTCATTAAGGCTGTTTGGTGTGTGTCCTGCTGATACCATTAAAGCTTTTTAAATCCATGGAAAGCCCCATACATTAAAGTAAAGTTCACAAATTAACTTTTAAATGAATTTGTTGTATTTATCACGATTGTGTGCACACAGAGACACCTTATTAGCTTCATGTCTGTTTTATGTCCATCATAACTCACCAGTCTGTGTAAAACGACACATCTGAGGACAAACTGTGAATGACACATGGCACACAGCTTTACACAGAAAAAAACATGAATGACACGTGTTTGTGGTTCATTGGATATACCGTAAATTCATACTTATTCAACCCTTATTAATACTGTTGGCAACACTTTATAATAACTACAATTATTCCTGCCTTAATAAAGCAACAACAGATACGTGTCCAACGCTTTAGAAATATAAAAAACATGTAACACGAAAGGCTTTAACAACATCTGCAGAACTGAACCAGGTCCAAACCAATAGCAAGAGATAACATATTTTCTATATTTTTGGAAGATATGTTTAGGGCCAGATCATTTCCCTTGGAGGGTCTGATTCGGCCCCTGAGCTCCCCTCCTGTTTTAACCCTTATTCCTAACTCCAACCCTAACCTTAACCTTAAGTGAGTGGTAACCCTGCTTAATAAACTATATGTTCATTATAAATGTAGTCTTTGTTAATGCTAAGACAAAATAAGGTGTAGTTATGTGTGTACCATAATGACTCATTCTGGATGACCTTATTCTATTACTAATTAGACAGTTACTCAGCCCTTTCCTTTAATAAATTCTTTATTTCTGCTTATTGGTATGAACAAGGACATTTTTGTACGTGAAAAAGCATTCACGTACAAATATGTTGATGTAAAGCGCTTTGAGTGCCTTAAAAAAGGTAGAAAAGCGCTATATAAACTTGACCATTTACCATTTTACCATTTACCATTCATAATTAAAAACTACATGTCAGCGCTTTAAAACACCTTTATTACCAAAGGTAGAGTTTATTCTTAAGAAAGTAGCAGCCTTAGTGCAGCCCAGTGCTTCTGATCTGCTGATATTAGTTTGCAGACACACTGAGGCTAATATCTTTCCCAGTCTGTGCTCAGATGTGCAGCAGAAGTAAACAGAGCGCGGCTGGCTGCATTCCTCCCTCTCAGCGCCTTGTCATCGGGTCGCCCATGTTCCCCACATCTGCTGATAACAATCACAGCGGCACATAGGTTCTCTCTCTTTCTTTACATATAAAACTTAATATCTTGGTCCACTGACAGCTCGGTCCATTCATCTGCCATCTGGGTGACAGTGAGGCGTCCCCCCGCACACACGCCCTCAGCAGGCCCACTCCTCCAGGCGCCGGGGCAGAGTGTGTGAGGCGTCCCCCCGCACACACGCCCTCCGGCAGGCCCACTCCTCCAGGCGCCGGGGCAGAGTGTGTGAGGCGTCCCCCCGCACACACGCCCTCCGGCAGGCCCACTCCTCCAGGCGCCGGGGCAGAGTGTGTGAGGCGTCCCCCCGCACACACGCCCTCCGGCAGGCCCACTCCTCCAGGCGCCGGGGCAGAGTGTGTGAGGCGTCCCCCCGCACACACGCCCTCCGGCAGGCCCACTCCTCCAGGCGCCGGGGCAGAGTGTGTGAGGCGGCCGCCCGCACACGCCCTCAGCAGGCCTACTCCTCCAGGCGCTGGGGCACAGTGTGTGAGGCGTCCCCTCGCACACACACCTCCTCCAGGCGCCGGGGCAGAGTGTGTGAGGCGTCCCCCCGCACACACGCCCTCAGCAGGCCCACTCCTCCAGGCGCCGGGGCAGAGTGTGTGAGGCGTCCCCCCGCACACACGCCCTCCGGCAGGCCCACTCCTCCAGGCGCCGGGGGCAGAGTGTGTGATGCATCCCCTTGCACACACGCCCTCAGCAGGCCCACTCCTCCAGGCGCCGGGGCAGAGTGTGTGAGGCGTCCCCCCGCACACACACGCCCTCAGCAGGCCCACTCCTCCAGGCGCCGGGGCAGAGTGTGTGAGGCGGGGGGGACGCACACACGCCCTCGGCAGGCCCACTCCTCCAGGGGCCGGGGCAGAGTGTGTGAGGCGTCCCCCCGCACACACGCCCTTGGCAGGCCCACTCCTCCAGGCGCCGGGGCAGAGTGTGTGAGGCGTCCCCCCTCACACACGCCCTCAGCAGGCCCACTCCTCCAGGCGCCGGGGCAGAGTGTGAGGCAGAGCGTCCCCCGCACCTGCGCCCTCGGCAGGCCCACTCCTCCAGGGGCCGGGGCAGAGTGTGTGAGGCGTCCCCCCGCACACACGCCCTTGGCAGGCCCACTCCTCCAGGCACCGGGGCAGAGTGTGTGAGGCGTCCCCCCGCACACACGCCCTCGGCAGGCCCACTCCTCCAGGCGCCGGGGCAGAGTGTGTGAGGCGTCCCCCCGCACACACGCCCTCGGCAGGCCCACTCCTCCAGGCGCCGGGGCAGAGTGTGTGAGGCGTCCCCCCACACACACGCCCTCAGCGGGCCTACTCCTCCAGGCACCGGGGCAGAGTGTGGAGCTGGGAGGAGCACAGGCCAGCAGAGGGACAAACCCGTCTAGTTAGAGATGGTACAGGGCACTCATTCCCAGCCTTGGGGTCGGGACGCAAATTTGGGGAACTACAGGTTCTCAGGGGGTTGTGTAGAAAAGGGGTCCAAACTAGATTATGTGAATTTTATTGAAGGGATGACTTCTTTAAAGTATTTATAAGTCTTTCTGTTCTGTAACATCTTCTAACCAGAAAATAATCATATTTTTGCAGCTAAGGCAGTAGGGTCTAACGTTAGAAAAGGATGCTGGGTCGTCAGTGTATCCATGGGTAAAATAGGGGTCGCTGGGAGAAAAAGGTTGGGAACCTTTGAGAGAAGATTCTCTCCGTTCCGCTCTCCCTTGAACGCAGCAGCTCACTGCGGCTCAACCGTTTGTCATAAAAACACACAAATACAATCATAAATTCACTTTTTGGATGTAACATAACAACACTGACGGCTTATTTAATGTGAAGCCACTCCTCTGACACGCACAAACCGAAGAAGGGCTCCGATCCGCCGGCCACACCGTTTCCTGTCATTTTAAACCTTTTTTTTTTATTTCTTCACAAACTGCAACTTCACAGATGTAAAACTATACTAAATATTTGCCACAAATTCTATCCCACCAAACTGAGTTATAGATAGTGTATGAAGAGAATCTGTCATAGAGACTTTAAGTCCTTGGGGCAGGTATAAGTTAACAGAGACTAGACAAAACTGTATGATGGAAAAAACAGATGCAGCTGATGCGGTTCACTTAAGACATTTACACTTTAAGACATCAATTTCACAATCCTTGAAGACTGACATGTTTAACACTCACTGGAACAGAAGAGAAAATATGCCATGGTACAGATAAGTCAGGGATTGTATGATTCTGATTCTGACCAGCTACACATGTTTTGTTGTTTACATTTTTGTTTTTCGTTTTTGTTTCAAAAAAAAAAAAAAAAGTTAGTGCAGGACACATATTGTCCTACAGTGACTTTTTTGACCTTTTAACCCTGTTCTAACAATGTACTGTCTTCAGAAACATGTATTTAGCTTCATTCACACAAGTTTGAAGAATGTGAAAATTATCTCCCTCCAAGCATCGAATACACCTCCAGCTGAACTCCCTCGACGGATGACGTTTTGTCTATTTTAGACGTCACTTATCCCAGAATCTTCTGCTATTTTAACTCCTAACTTTAGCAAACATTAACACATTAAGTTAATGTGGCGTCACCCAAGGCAGTAATGAAGTTTGGAAAATTATTATTTTTTGTTCTAAAATATGAATAAATTGAAGTAAAGCTACTCGGAATGTTTAATGTCTAATAACAACACAAATAATGCTTAATATTTGTCCTTTAAGACATAAACAATTACTAGTTTCCAATATTTCTTTGTAAGATCTTAACATTTACTTCACATTAGGCTATTCTTAGGTTATTCTTGTCCATGTATGAACATTTGGGCAGCAGTGGCACCCTTTTATCAGACGTTTGCCAGTTTAAATCGCACTTTGGCCGCATGGTGCTGTTACTGGCCACTCTCATACAATCTCCACACATAATTTACTTGTACTTTTCTCTTTTCCTGGTCCTACCACAGTCTGGGCTCTGAACCTTTCCCGTCCGTGTCCCTCTGTCCTGCAGGTGTGAACGCCATGCTGCGTAAGGTGGCCGTAGCAGCAGCCTCCAAGCCCCACGTGGAGATCAGGCAGAGCGGGGAACACTTCTACATCAAGACCTCCACCACCGTCCGCACCACCGAGATCAGCTTCACCATCGGAGAGGAGTTCACGGAGGAGACGGTGGACGGCCGCAAGTGCAGGGTAAAAGCACAACTGTTTGATCCACACAAGGTGAAAGAGGCACTCAAAGGATCATTAGCACTCTATCAAACTGTTCTCTTCTGTTTTAGTCACCCTAGTTTAGTCGACTAAATCCATGATTGTTTTAGTCAACCAGGAAATATATTTTTTCTATTTTAATGCGATAAAATGTATAGCATTGCATCATGGGATATGTTCAGACGTGTTCTTTGGATGTAGAATTAGTACAGTCTGGTTTGGGGCTCAGGGATTGTTCTTTTCATTCTTTTTTTTTTCATTCAAATTTTAATGTTCGCCAAAAATCTCTACTTTTAATTACAGTTTTAGTCGACGTAAGTGTATGTAATTTTAGTCATCTTTTTAAGTCACTTTTTATTTAGTTTTAGTCAGCAAAAAAGTGACACTGACGTAAACTATGACAAAATGTTAGAGATGTTACTTGGATTGAACTGTACACTGGTGTCACTAAACATAAAGTCCACTGTTTGCTACATTAAGTTAAAGAACACATAAGTGGTAGGTGTCCTCCTGGTGCTCCGGAATGCAGGACAACGGATAAAAACTAGCCCTTGGCTAATTCCGGCGTTGCATGTTCATTAACACGGACTGTCCCGACCAAATAAATTAACTGTGTTCTAACACTGTTTCCTCATCAAAAACATACCTGGAGTTGTGTTTAGCTTCATTCATGTTTGTTTCATTAATCCTGTTAACAAGGTCCTCTCCCTTTGAAACTCAAATTTCTCAGAATTGGAATGCTGAAAGTTGAAATAAAGAGTATTTCTGTCTCATATAGTGTTCATTAGGACTGCAGGCATGTCAGGCAGGGCGTGTTTTTTCTTCTGCAGCCAGTAGATGGCATAGTAACAGCAAATCCTGGTGAGAGAACGCCTTATTGGCAGAAAGTGCACTTTTCAGTACATTATTATTTTTAGATCTAAAACATGAGATGCCAAAGTAGATATATTAGACCCTTGATTTTCAACCAGTGTACCGGGGAACACTAGTGTGCCTTGAGGTATTGCTGGGTGTGCCTTGAAAAAAATCTAATTTGGATTTATTGGTGGATTTATTTTTAACATTTAAAATTTTTGGAGAGTCCTGAACCAAAGAAGAAAGCAAAACAATCGCAAATGTAAAATTTAAAGAACCCGACAGTGGCACAATCATGATTTGCCATATTACACCACATTTTTATATTAAAAGGTCTGATTTGGTATTGATAATTAGTAGGTGGTGTGCCATGGCATCTTTTCAACCAAAAAAGTGCGCCACAATTTAGAAAAGGTTGAAAAACACTGTATTAGAGCATGTTTGAAGGACAATAACGACACAAATACTGTATATGTGTCTTTTCTGTCCAGGGAAATATATGACAAACAGGCTGTATAAAGTCTTCAACTACACCTCAACCCAATTTCATCACTATTAATAGCAGCAGCTGTTTCATGTTTGTGGCTGGGCCTAATTGACGCGCTTGTTTTAGGGAAGTGCAGTTATTACAGTTGGCTCATAATTTAAATCATAATTATTTCAAACGATTGATTCAACACTCATTTGTAATTGTTTCACTTGGGTGATTTTAATGAAGAGGGTCTACAGTCTGGACTCTGGACTAAAAGGACAAATTGGTCTGTTTTGTGTTAAAGTGGGTATGACAAGTTTTTATGATTTTCTCATTTTGACTTTATTTCATGTGTTAATACTTTTTAATTATAGTTTTACACCAGTCAGGTCGCTGTTTGAGGAGAAAAATTGGAAAATCGGTTGAACATACAACACAAGTAAACAGACTGATGACATCACACTTGGGAGACAAAGGTTATGCATTATTTACACAAAAGAAACTACTTTTTTGACCGTTTAAACATTTCTTCACATGTATTTTTATTTGTCAAGTGTTTTTGTGGCCCAGTGTACAGTTGCTGGTCATTTCCGAGTGTGATGTCATCATTTACAACTAGGAAGCAAAATAAAAAAGTGAAAAATTGCTGGGATAAAATTTCTAAAGAATTTGAGCACATTTTGAAATATGTTTATCTTAACTGTATTTTAGTTAAATGAGCAGTCAACCTGTCAGGGACAAATGGAACTGATCTGTCTTGTTTATGTTCTGAAAACCAATATTTAAAGCCAGTTTTAGTTTGTATTTTTATAAAAAACTACTCTTTTACTATAAAAGAGTAAATCAAGATCGATAAATAAGAGGGGGAAAAAAAACATGATTCATTTTTTGCCAGATCGTCCAGCTGTATGCAGACCTATTATATTTCATCAGTACTGAAGGGACACTTTGTTTTTAAAGCCTGTGTAGATTGGAAACCTGGCTTTGGTCCGAGTTTTGAGAGAATGAGCGCAAATATCATTCAAAAAGTGATTAATTGTATTTTTCATCACAACATTTTCATTACTGAATTGAGTAATAATGGCTTAAGACTTTAAACTATTCATAAGATGGACCAACAGCGTTTGAATTGTTTGTTTTGGCCTTCATTTTCACTTGAAGAATGGAAAACTTATTGGGGTTCTGTCCTGACTTTGAATGAATAAGTGCGAGCTTTCTTTTGATGAAAAAGCAGCACACGTTGATAAGTTTACTGGACACACGTAGAACAGACAAAGCCGGACAGATTAGCTCTAGATGCAGGGTCAGCAGCAGGTCAGTGCTGGCTGTTATTGAAAGGAAACGTGTCCTCTGCAGAGTCTGGCCACGTGGGAGACGGAGAACAAGATCTACTGCTCCCAGGCTCTGCTGAGCGGGACCGGACCCAAGACCTACTGGAGCCGAGAGCTGAGAGGGGACGAGCTGCTGCTGGTCAGTCACAGACACACACCAGAGACACTGAAGTGTTCAAGAGGAGGCACCCGCTTAGATCTCATTTGTTTTTGATCAAGTCTAGGTTTTGAAGAAAGATTTGTGCGCTTTGCAGTTCAAACAACACTAACCTACACACTATGGATGTCACCTTATGTGAAAGAGAAAGAATGTGAAAGATCCGGATCTTGCACTTATGGACACCATACCCAAACAATTAAAAAGCCTTAATTGATCAAACTGAAGCAAGGAAAGTGCACACATAGTGCACCTTTAACTCAACTTGACTTAGACCCTCTTAAACCCTTCAATCACGGTTTCTTTTTATTTTCCTGAGGTTGTAAATATTTGTACTTTGTACTGGAGAGAGAGAGAAAGTGGTCAAAAGACTTCTGTCGTTCTTCCTTCAGGGTTTGTCAAATAAGGACACTTTTCTTGAATGGTTGTCTGGTGATTGTAAAGAATGTCACCACAACAGTCCTGCTCAGGCACAGACTCAGGACTTCTGACCCCAAACCTGACTTTGCCCGCTGTACACCAGAGGACTTCACTGAGATGTTGTATAAAATAGCAGTTTACAGGAATCCATTCACTTTTAACAAATCAAGACTTGAACCAAGACTAAACCCACATTTTTCACTGTCACTTTTCTGTTGACGTTGCCACCTTCTGCTCCACTTTGAGATGTTTAAGATCTCCCTGGAATGTTCCACAGTATGGCATTAAAACTATCTCTATGGAAATGCTCCTCTGAGCCTCACAAAACACTTGGTTCAATATTTCCCAGTTTTGCAACCATATGATTATTTACCCATCTAATTCTTCTGTTGCCATGGAGATCATGGACATCATTCCTGATGAGGGAGCGCCTCATAGATATAAACTATTCTAAGATCTAAACCATGAGATGCCAAAGCAGTCTTTTTCTTGCTGTGCAACAGTCAACAGTCTGATAACAGACTCATGGTCACATGGAATTCATTAAGAGGCTGTTTAAACCAGCGTGTCATTTCAGTTGCACACTGACTGACTCATTAAACATTGTTGGGATTCTCACTCCACAAATATGCAACTGGCTCTTTAGTTGTCTCACAAACGCCACAAACAGCATCTCTTAAACCTGTCGTGCTGCATCTCCATCCTGGGCAGAATGTATCTTTTAAAGCTAGCAATTATAAACTGTGAAAGACGGAAGTAGGTATTTGAATCTGTCTATACTGGTACAGAGCACCTGAAGGAGCCCCATCCACAGGAATAACATGCAAACGCCACAAAAAAAAAAAAAAGCCTTCCACTCAAACCCCTCTTTGGCCTTGACTCATTCTTTGGCTGCTCATTTATTGGATGAATGAGACTTGGCCTTTTGTTCCATTAAGTTCAAAGCAGGTCTACATTTTATACAAAGCACTTCATAAATCGTCATTTTTGCCTCATCTGTGGACTGTCAGATCTGTTTCTCTCTTCACATTTTATTGATCTTTAGTCCCTCCCTGCACACTCCAGCAGCTGAAGTCCTGTCAGGACAAAAAGAGACGTCTAAATTAGTCACAGTATCAAATTTGAGCATTACGATTATTGAGAGAAGAAACATAGCAAATTTACAATTTACACCATGACCAAACAACTTTAAAATGCTTAGTTCACTTTTATTCCCGTGGTCTAATACTACATTCCCATTTCTTTAGTTTGTGACCAGCTTTATCAAACCTAACAAAGAAAATGTGTCCCTCATGTCATTCCCTCTGCTGCACATTTCACAAAAAGAAATCATTCCTAGTTTGTGTTGCTATGAGACGAGGCTAAAGCTAGAGTAAACAAGACACAACTTCTAGTCTATTTCATTCAATTTAATTAAGCTTTTTCTGCATTTCTGCATTTCTCTACTCATCTACACCACGTTTTCATGTCTCTTTCTAAAATGCGCCAAGTTTGGATAGAGTTGGCTGCATTATGCACTGGAGAAATAATATTTTGGGTCTTGGTGAGAGTGCCGTGCATCATTAATGGGAAACGGCTGATGCTAACGCGTGCTGGATTTGTTTTGCTGAGTTTGTTGCCTCAACAAATTAAAGTATCGTCAATGGAAATGTGGTGGTGCACTTTTGTGCAGGGGCGTAGCACCAAATTCTGGGCCCGAGGTACAAACCTTCTCGGTGGGCCTCTAATGCACAATTCTGTTTATCACTCATTCATCAAGTTTTCATTCACTATTGCTTACAAGTCATTTATAGACATCCTGTGTAGCTGCTGGCCTATATTATAATTGAGTACTTTTTGTTTTTGCAATAACTAGCACAGTGCTTCCCAAAGTGGGGGCCTCAGAGGCACTGCAGGGGGCCCCCATAGGTTGTCCACGTCACAATTCTGAAAGATAAGATAAGATAAGAGATCCTTTATTTGTCCCACAATGGGGAAATTCCACTGTTGCAACACACAGTTTAGAACAGGAATGAATGAAATAGGCGCATGCAATAAAAATAGGATAAATAATTTAATTTATCCAAGCCTGAGCCTGAAAACCATTTTACATAATATATTTATTTATATGTACTTCTTTAAATCAATATGAACTAAAACTGCCATTACCGTTAAAATTTTTATGTGTAAATTAAAATAAAAAAACAATAAATATTCTTTTCAAGACAGAGCAAATTATTATTCGGGGCCCCGAGGGGCTGTGATGCTGCTGAGTTTGGGAATGGCTGAACAAGCAGATCAATCTCACAAACATCGAGAAAGTTATTATTACAGGAAATACTAAATGCAGATTGTCATGACTAGTTTTATTTAACAACTTGGCTAATATGTGAGCAGCGATTTAACCCTTCTTTTAAACGGGGCCCTCAGATCTCACGCACGATCGTATTCAGTCTCTCAAGGACTTTATTCAACCGCATTGCACTTTGTTACAACAAAAATAGATACACTGTAGAAAAATACAACTAATAAAAAACACCACATGCTTTCAGGGCCATTCTTTGCCCTGGGGCCCGGGGAAACCAGTACCTTTTACCCCCCAGCCCCTGCTTTTGTGCAGCAGAAACACAAAGGACTGCACCTCTCCGACCCGTACCGCTCCTACAGAAACGTCCCACCTCTACGGGCTCTTGTGGACGTGGGGGCCCTCTGCATGTGCATATTTGCCTGTAGAACCGGCCCTGTGTGACAAAATACAGCGCTCTACTAAACTAAACTAGCTGGACGTCCACAAAGTATGTCATTTATTCTCTGCGTCCGTCTATTTCGGACATTTCTATTCCATTTCGATCCGGGCGATATTGATTTATAAACGACATACGCAGGCTTCATAAAGGGCCGCTTCACGTTCGGAGCGGGGCCCGTGGTGATGGTGTGTCTGCTGGTGATTGGCCCCATGGATCACACGGAGAGAGGACCGGAGCGCGCCGTTTGATATGTCCCCGGGCCCCGCTCCTAATGATGACGAGTGGCTGCGGGGGCCAGGCAGCAGCACCCATGGGAGACTCATAAATCTGGGTGAAGCGCACGCACCCGCCCGTGTCCCATCCAACACTCTGACACGCTTTAGATGAGCTCACTCACAGCTGGGGCTCTGGAGGCGACGGCCGAGTTCAGGAACAAGCCAAGTGTGATCTGATGATGGGCCCTATTTGTATTTTACTTGAAGTTTTTTAAAAAGCACAAACAGAACAAAGGACATCCAAACAAGCTAACATGTACACTGTAAGAAATGTCCCATGTAGTCTGTCAAATTTATCCATGTTCAAACTAATTTCATCAATTCATGTTGTACAGGAGATGTCATGATAGTAAAATGTGACTACCCATTTCAACACAAAACTGAGATATCATTGCTTTGCCTGTGATGGTCAACACTATAACACTAATTGATATTGACACTGATTGATAAATTAAGATGTATGTCAAAATGTGTTGAATCAAGTTTAATGTTGTTTGATTGAATATTTGGAATAATTGTTCCGACGTCAAAGACATTATTTAAAACGTTTTCCTGGAGAGATTTATTCCTTCATTATCTCACTAGAATGACTTAAATTGCAAATGGCATAACTATTTCGGGATGGCAACAAAATTACTGTTAATGTACTGCTTTTGTGGTGTTTACAGGGGCGTACCATCTGGGCCCCAGATACAAACCTTCTCAGTGGGACCCCAACACATAATTTTGTATACAATCTATGTATCCCAGCAAATATGGTTATTATGTGCAATTTTTTTCATTCACTTTTGCTAGAATGTTCACCTTATGGTTTCTACATAAACCTAACAATAACTCGATAGTTCGTAGACATCCTGTGTAGCTATGGGCCTGTGTTTTTGTTTGTTTTTGCAATAACTACCCGACCTTTTTCACAAACAACTCGAAACGTATTATGACAGTAAGAAAATACACCAACTGAAAGTTAAAATCACTAGTTTTATTTGTGAGCAACTTGACTAATATTTGAGCAATGATTTTCCTCTTTTTTAAAGGGGTGATGGGGCCCTCAGATCTCATGCATAATTGTATTTAGTCTTTCAAGGACTTTATTCAACCACATTTTAAAACAAAAATTGACTAAAGTGTTGGAAAAAGCAACTGAAAACATGCTTTGAGAGCCCCTCCTTGCCCTGGGCCCCGGGAAAGCAGCACCCATTACCCCCCAGTCTGATGCCCCTGGGTGTTTATGACCAGCTAACTTAGTATCACAAGAACCTTTTGATTAATATTGATCAGGTTTAACATTTGTGGAGTTTTCTCCTGAATATCCCACTTTACAAAAAAAGAAATAAATACCAATTGATTCCTCCACCAGAAAGAGATCAGCACAATTTAGAAGCACAAAGTGTCTCACATTGTACTGTGTTTGTGCTGTTTTTCTGGCCTCTGCAGTGACATCTAGTGGTGAGTCTTAACACTTGTCCCTGTCTTGTTGCAGATCTTTGGAGCGGACGACGTGGTGTGCACTCGGATCTATGTGCGAGCATGAAACCTGCCTTCTCCTCCTCCTGATCCCAGCCACATGTGCATCACGTCGTTCTGTTTGCTGTTTGTTTCACACTTTTACCACGTGTTGTTGTGAGAAGGGCTGCACCTGTCGCAAAAAGGAAAAAAAAAAAGTCTTTCTGTTGTAGCCAAAAAGTCAGATCCAGATTTTTCTTTGTTTTGGTTATTAAAGATGCACTAAGTAAATTATTTGGTGGAGTGAATATGGCGTTAAACTCCACATTATTTCCATGGAAACAAGCAGGTCATGGCACATTGCAGAGTTATAGGCCAGCTCTGTGGAGAGGCGGACCTACTCATTAAGAATGTTTTTTTAATTCATATTCCAGATAATGCAATTAGATTTCCGTGATGACAAGCAGGTGGCAAACGCTTCACCAGAAAAGTTATAGTGCACCTTTAAGAGCTTGACTTGTCTGTAAGCTTTTGTCATACGGTGAAGTTTAACAATATCATTTCAAAAGGGTTCTGTTACACGCACACTCTGACATGACACACTGTGCAGCCCTAGGTGTGATGATAGTGTGCATTAATTTACATTTTCAGTCTTTTCGTTTATCATGTTTTTAGTAGTTTATGATTGAGATTTGAGGTGGACAAGACTGTGTTAGAATCCTAATTGGTTTAATTCATAATTTATAGACTTGGAGATGTCATACGGTTATGTACACAGCATTAACTGAGGCCACATGATTACATTTCAAAAATAAATGATGTGCCATTTTAAAAGGGAAGAGTAAAGCAACTAATAAGCTTGATGTTTTTGACCTATAGCTTTAATAACAAAACATTATGGAAAAACTACAGCAGCTGATTCCCAAATAGCTTTACATGAGGATATTCCTGCGATTTCTTGTTACCTAAACTTACTTACTTTCAAGGCGAGAAAATCTTCCAGACTCACATCAGTGCTTGACGAGCCGGCCCTTCTTTCTCTCTGCTCTGATTCAGCAGAGTCTGGGCTCCAGTTTGCTGTGACCGGGGTCCAGACTGTACCTTTGTGCCGTGTTAAGAAAGAGCCCGGCTGGCCAGGCTAGCATTACATTTTACAGAGCCGGATTAAGAGTCTTTAACGGCCCAGGGTGGTTTTATTTTGAGGCCCCACAGCTGTAGTTTTAAATGAGTCCTCTATTGTCACTGGAAAAATCTGCTTTTCTCACACGTCTACATTTGCGAGTGTAGGCATTTAATAAGGAATGAACCATAAAGCTTAGCGGGGTCTGGGGGTTCTCCTCCTCCTTCTCAGGAAAATCTGAAAACATAAATCATTTCTTGACTTTTGGTGCATTTTAGGGCCAAACAATGTGTTATTTATTGAACAGGCAACACCCATTAGGCTCTGATTTTGTTCTGCAAACTTTGGAATAAGAATGAAACAGAATAAAAGTAAACAGTTAATGGTTTGTCAGTTTTAAAATAGACCATGTGTCTGAAATGATATTGAATTAAATAGTTGGTCACGGCCCTGGCGAATGGCCCAGCGCTCCTTGAGGCCCCCTGCTGGCGAGGACTCTGGCAGCAGCATGTGTCGCCTACTCCTTTAATCCGGCCCTGGTCATTGGATGTGAATCAGTCTGAAAAATCTGGTCCAGATGCCCTGTCAATGTTCCAGAGGCGCAGAAATCTATTGGAAATACTGCTGTAGAGTAGACCTTAGTTCACCACAGCGTTTATCAGCAGATATTGTGGAGGGTCTTGTACTTTTAGCAGTAAAGAAAACCAGAGGAAACCACGTTTAACATTCCATTTGTTGAAAAAGATGAGGTCTTTGCTCTTTGCTTCTAGTCAAAGTAGAGTTTAATGCCAAACACCAGACTACACTCATGTACAACATCTGGAAAGTCAAAAGAAGAATGACCACATGAACACATACAAACTTTATGTACAGTCGCCCCCTGGACACGGGTTGCTGATACTACACGCGGTACAAAAATAAAAGTATGAAACAGCTCCGAGATTGTCTGTAGCCGGATGGATGCACTGCTGAAAATGTGGAATATTTGTATGTTTTCCTCTTTCCAAACTATTGTCATGTTTTCTAAATTGTCACTTTACAGCATTTCAAAATAAAAACTTGGCTTGTTTTATATCCGAGACATTATCCGATACATGAACATATTCCAATTAAGAAAAACAAGAAAAAAAATCTAACTAGCTATTAATTATCCATCTTCAAATCAGGTAAAATTATTGCTTTTTGACTGTTTTACACTGACTGAGCCTCCAGAAAAACTGACCTGTTGGGACCAAATAGTTGCTACATTCAGTGAAATAATTGTGACGTTTCATATGGGCAGAATATGTACTGACACGGGAGTTACTGAAATGTGGGGCATAGATAACTAATAAAGCTTTGGTAAACAAAAAAACAAAACAGAAAAAACAGTTAAAATATTCAATACATTTCTATCTAAAGTCTAAATCTGTTAACGCTGGCTACACAAGACAATTGATAAAAAATCTAGTTATAAACATATGTACATACGCAGTCATAAGTTACTGGAGCGAATACACTTGGTTTGATGGGGAATATACAGTGCGCCCGAATAGAAAAACATTCACAGGTTTTAAAATTGTACAGCCCACTTTTCCGCGTGTAGAGGTCTCCATTTGTGTGAATTCTTAAACAGACCGGCCTGAGTTATACAACTGTATTGCGGGATTTTAAAAAGGTCCTATATTAAGCATCATTCAGGCTTTTTATCACGACGCAACAGTAAAAAAGCTAGTTTTTACAAGATATCTTTTTCATAAAACATCCATAATGAAATAACATGTTAATATGAGTGTGAAATAGGCCTGTCACGATAATTACATACAATACATATATACAATACTATTTGGGCTTGAGTGGAGAAATTTGTAGAATACTATAAAATTGAGGTGTAGCGGTGTCAGATAAGCAACTTCTATGACTCATTATAGTTTAAGGTTGTCAAAAGTATCAACAATAAGATACTAACTAGTAATGAAACAGTACTACAAAAAATAAACAGGACAAAGTTTGACTTGAAAAGTTTTTGAATAACAATCGTAGAAAAGGTTTCAAAGGCCTTTGAAACCTTTTCTGTGATGGAACACTCCAGGATGAATGAGGGATTACACCGATTAATTTTAGAATAAGCATAAAGTAGTACCATTGTTTGGTTTTGAAATGACTATTGTGTAGAAATGAAAAAAAAAAAGTTTAATATCCTTTTGGTATCGGAATATCGAGCCTATTAGTATTGAAATCAACTACCTTTTTTTAATGACCAATAACATGTTTCATTTTGCTATTTATTAATTGTAGCTGGTGTTTTTAACAATATTCTACATAAGGGCTGGGCATTAACACTGACTGTGGAGACTCTGCAGAGGTTAAAAACACTAATAATGACTGAGTGTGAGTAAGTG
Source organism: Rhinogobius similis (assembly GCA_019453435.1). NCBI lineage: Eukaryota > Metazoa > Chordata > Actinopteri > Gobiiformes > Gobiidae > Rhinogobius > Rhinogobius similis. The sequence goes on along the minus strand of CM033621.1, from coordinate 5,741,949 downwards.
TGAGGGGGAGGAGCTTGTGCCTATAACCACTTAGGCACAAGTCAGTACAAAAGTTATAGATGTCACTGTTAATCATCGTCAGTTACATTGTTATCACAAATTTTCTCTTTTATATAATGGTAAAAATTTAAGGCCACATCTCTCTGCCCTATTGTACAGTTAGAAAAAGGAAAGGGTTTACAAAAATCACACAGCTTATTGCATAAAATAGGCTCATTGTTTTTGTTTGTCGAGATCTTTTCTGAACGAATGTATCACACTTGAAACTTTTCGTTATCGTGACGGGCCTACTGTGAAAACATTCCAGGCAAGGCAAATAATCCAAATCTCCACAGAGACAAGTGGTGGAACGTGTACCAGAAAAGAAACGCGTGCACCTGAAAAAAACGGTGTAAAAAAGGTAAACAGACAAGTTGAGCGAACAAACAGTGAGTGAGAACGGGTGTGATAAAGGTGAATGAACTTTAAAAACACAGAGGAGCTGTTGTAGATTACCACCTGATGATGTCATGAGGTGAAAATTTGCCTTTTAAGCTCTGGAATCCAATTAATCGCCAGTCAATTTAGCATAATATAGGACCTTTAAGTAGACATGTCTGGATTAATTTTTGTCAGATTTGAAACATTTTGTAACATCAGTTTTTTGCAAGTGCATTTCCACAGTTTGAGTATAACTTTGACCACTAATTTGATCAGAATATTTCATGTACATCTCACTGTGAAACAATAGTTGTTTTAAAATCGTCACGGTTGGACAGGTCATTTCCGCCTACTAGAGAATGGCAGTAACACATGCAGAGCGGTTGGTCTTTTGGGTCTTGTAAGTGGCAGGTCGAGAGAGTTGAAGCTACATTGCGTCCGTGATCTGTGGCGTTCTGCTGGTGGACTATAGCGTTCTGTAGGTCACGCGGTACTTGTTGACGCCGATGTAATGCAGGACTTCCGGGCACAGTGCGGTGGAGCAGGCTTTGAGCTCGTCCTGGCCCTCTCCCATCAGCCACCTGCGCGTAGTGGCGGCCATGTCGGCGCTCACGTGATCCTGGGCCCACGCGTCCAGCCACTTGTGGAAGCGTCGGTGGAGGCGGTTGTGGACGCGCTGGTGGGACTGGAACGAGGGGAACACAGGGGAGAAGGTCAGTGTGGGAGTGGGAGACCGTGTGTGTAGGCAGTACGTGTAAGATCTACTCGGCCTGCGATGTCGGCACAGGTTGGCCTCGTGTGCTGCATCTGATTGGACAGGAGTACTAGCGAAATCAGAGCCGATCTGATAAAACAAGGCCATTTATAATCATTTAACATAACATTAGAATATTACTAACCGCTTAGGGATCATTTACACAGTTGTTGAAATGTAATTGCATTTTTGTCGCATGGAATTCGTCAGTTTTATCAATAGTGGAGCAACAGGTTTGCTTTCTGTCGTTTCTAATTTGCCCATTAGAAATAAAAATATTGGGAATAAAAATTCCGACGCTATACAGCGATGTTTAAGCAGTTTATTGCTCTCTAAATGTAACTCTGTTGCTATAGATACCCATCAACATGGATAAACCTATAGAAGTTATTCCCACTTGTTCCTGATATTAATTACTCTACTCAAGATAAATCCTCTTTAGTAATGGGCGAATACCAAATAGTGATGTACTTATATTGACTGGAATCAAAAATGATCAATTCTCATACAAAAAAATAAATATATTCAATACTTAAATTGACTGCAAAAATTGCAGTTTTTTGATGAAATTGTAATAGACTTTTTGGAGCTTTCTACCATGTTATGATGTTATTCCCTCATCAAAAACATGCCTAAAGTGGTTATAAAAGTGATGTTTGAGTAATCGTGGATCTTTCCTGGGCACTATTGGAAAACCTTTCCACCGTACAGTTTGTACTACGAGGCCGTGAGTTTATGTCACCAGGTCTCTGCAGCACTCTCCACTCGGACCCTCCCTTCAGGTAGAGCTCCTCCCCCTCCCCCTTCCCCCACTGAACATGGCGGCAGAGAGGGCTACACAGCTACAGTTATTTATGCTGCAGCTTCTTATTGAAAATGTGTCCAGACAGAAAGTGCATTTGGATGGACTTTGGTCGTTTTCCAAAGGACGAGGCAACTTGGGGAAAAGTGGCTAGAGTTTGTTTTGGTGACAGGCTAGAGAAAGTGTACATTTCCATTTTACCAAGGGTAAGAACATTGAAGTGGACTTCTTAAAACATAACTGTGAAGAGGGATTCCCTCTCAATAAAGAGAAGTCTGGTGAGTAAGTTGTAACTTGTTTTGGAAAACAGATTTGGCTGTGATTCCCATCACCGCGGTGAGCTACCGCACACAAATACATTTTAAGATGCTCTCCTTTGTGTTTACTACTGTTATTACCTTCATAAACTTGCATGATTGTGTTGTGCGGACGCCCCAAGGGGGGAGGGGCTTAGCGCGGGGGCAGGGGGTACAGGTTGAATTTTTTATGCGAGTGTGTGCTCACCTGGTGGGCCCGGGTCAGCGCGGTGTGCCGGTACATGTAATCCTCCGACTTGCACACATACACCATCTTGTAGGAGTTGAGTTTGAACATGCACTGCCTCTTGAGCTCATTATCGTCACGTGGAGACCTCTCCTGCTGCAGCTGCTCCCATCCGCGCTGGCATTTCCGGATCTGACGCAAGTTCCTGGAAAATCCAAATCCCAAAATCAGTCAAACATCCAGAATTGATTAATATACAATGGTCATTAAAGTACAACCAATGCACAGAAATTTGAGAGGCTGTCCCTTTAAACAAGTTAACCCCATGCATTGAACTCACCGGGTAACAGAATTAGAAAGGTGGCAAGTCATTGGTGGGATTTGTGCATCTACAAGAGCAGCAGAGGAGGCAGTCGGAACATATTTGTACAGTGCACTATTCAACAAATGTGCAAAAAGAAAATCCACACCTGATTTATCATTATTGTTATTCATTTTTTTGGTTTTAAAATAAACTTGTGCGTCACCCCACCAGTATTAGAATGTGAGGAGCATACTTACCGCGCGGTGGTGAGGTGATGGAGGACTGAAACCATCAAGCATATTTTAGGCACTTGAAAACATAACAGGCCAATTGTGAGAGATAGAACAAAGTCACAAGCTCCTGGTCTGAGCACAGGGAACAGTCAAATTGTATGGGCTATAATCAGAGGTGGGTAGTGAAGGGATAGTTCTTAAAAAAGTAAAGTTTTTCTCACACCATTTTTTACTTTTACTTGAGTAAGTTTTCAAGCATCACTGCTCTTAACTTTTAGCACTATATATTAAATGTCATAGTAAATAATTAAGCTGCAATTGCATGAAAATGATGTGGCAAATGTGAAAAATTAAATGTATTTGATGAAAACGCATTTCACTTCAGCTTCACCTGTGTCAAATTTAGTAAAAATATTTTCTTTGTGTGACTTTTGCATTCTAAAGAACTAATTGATTAATTGAAAGAATAATTACAAACATTGATTAGCAAAATAATCGTTAGTTGCAGCCCTAGTTTAGAGCAGAAGTCTGACAAATTTTGGGTTTTTTTTGCGTTAAATGGCACAGGTTAATGCATATTTTAGGTTTATGAATTCAACTACTTGTAGCCATTTAAATTAAAAATTTTGAAAGAGTTAATAAAATAAAATTGAGATCAATCAATATGCGGATAATATTGCGAATCTTTCAGGTTTTCCATTTGTGTCAAGCGTAGAAAGGGTTTCAGGGGTTGTCATCCGGACGCTGTTTGAAGATCGAGACGTTTCGACTTTTATTCAAAAGTCATTGTGTCAAGATATTTTTATCTCTTAAAATGTAATTTCCTGTAATGTCTCTGTGTGCTTTTTTGATTTTTGGCAAGTATGCTCTTTAAACGTAAGCTTTAACGTGAAAACAACTTGTCCAATGTACACCTGAGTTTAAGATGTTTAATCATTTCATTTAATCCACCTCATCCATAGATTTCTCTGGGACGTTGTAACTTCAAAGAACATTTTCTCCAATTGGGACATAAAGATCAGCCTTTAAAGTAGCTCTTATTAGACACAATAAATCGAAATAGAATCGAAATTGCAATTTGAATGGGCACAATTAGCAAATCAAAAAGGCTGCAGTTTTCTGAAGTACCATACATTCTTTCAGATAAAAAGTCTTTAAAATGTTCTGAAATGCAGTGATTCTTGTGATTTCATTCTTTTCATTTGTTTGTCAATTCGTTTGTCAATGCTCCTGAACGCATTTAAAATGTGAACCTTGAACTGAATCGTATATTTTCCCAAAACGTGCAGCTCTAGGACCGACACCCACTAAATGTTACAATCATGTACTTAACAAGACGAATTATAGGAGTTTTTGTGTTGTTGTAAGCATGATCCACTCCATGATATAATAATAACTCAAAAACGATATCCCAAACCGCCTCTTTAAACGTTTTCATGTCACCAATCATGCTTTTAGTCGACTGCACCACCAAACATCACCGGACACTTTCAATAATCAAAACTGAAGCTGGCTTGGTGCAGCTACAACAAATTTTCAAAAAAAGTTACTCAGGAAAAGTGAAAGTATTAGGTGAAATAACCAAAGTACAGAGTAAATATGATTGTGTCTACATTTTACTGCTACTCCAGTCACATTTCTACGTAACATTACTTTTACTTGGCTGCTCTACCCACCTCTGTTTATAATAATGATCACACCTACGAAGGAATACATTAGCCAGCAGGTCATGTGACGTATTCAACCGCATGGTGAGAATAAAAAGTGAGTGAACTTTCCAATGAGTCCATACCAGATTTATGCAATGGGTTAAATGGGTCGAGAACTCAAATATTTTGGTTTTGCAAGGCACTGTGAAATGTGATCATGGACAGCCATCTCAAAAACAGAAAAAAAAACAACAACACACTAAACAAATGGTGCGACATTGAAAATCCACGAGGGGAAAAAAAGAACACCACATGTATAATCGGACAAACAATTTTATTTACCAACCCTACGCCTGTGTACAACTGCGTGCTAAGGCCAAGTTAACGGGTTTAAAAATAGATCATGTATTTGGATAAACGTTGGCGGCAGAGTGTACGGTCTGGACACGATGCTAAAGACAGTCTGGATATTTGCACAAGTCACAATGGCACAGGTAGAAAGGAATAAACAACATCTTAAGGATCATTCCAGGTGAAATCAGCAGAGGCCATTTTGGATCAATTAAACTGCAATTTAAGAAGAATCGTGAATGTCTTGTCGACCAATCAGCGTTCACAGGATGGTTCCCTGTGCAGCACACTAGACTGAGCAGTTCAGATTTCGTCTTTTCTCAAATGTTAATGCTCTTAGATGTGTTTAAAACGTGAACTTTGAAAAGAATCCCACTATCAAAACGCAAAATTGAATCAGAATTGTGATGCTAATAATAATGATAATTGCAATTAGATATTTTTCAAATATTGTTGACCCCTAGACATTCAGTAACTAAACATTTGACTGATAATTATAGTTATCAAGCACAAAGATATAGTCTAGTTGTCCTAATTGGCAACGGTCAAGTTCTCGATTAGGGCACGATTAGTCGCAGTCGAATCAAAATAGCCATTTCAGTTATTGCAACTAAAGTACCAATGACTTGACTTATTGAACTAGTAGAATGTCCTCTGCCATTTAAAAAAAGGCAAAACCTGCCAACTTGATTCCTTTTCCTCTATGTTCTGAAACACATGTGATCCCTCTCTTAGTTTAGAGGTACATGATTCAGTCTTGTCCTGGATGTGTTTAAAATGTCCTCTGTGAACTGAATAGTGATTTTTATCAGAAGATGTGCAATAGGCCTGTCACAACAATTACAATATTGAAATATTATATCATTCAATAAAAGGAGTGATGGAACCAGTTTTTGGGCCCAAAATGTTTTGTGAGTGCCTTTACATTAGATCTGTACATTAAAAAAGTACATTGACATTCGATCTGTAGATGGTTGAACCTATCTGAGATTACATCTCTACATTTACATCTAGAAAATTTCATTGTGGTGTTCATTTATAGCAGTTTATGTTAGATCGTCGTTTACTGGGATTTTCTGGTTTTAGTGTTTTTGTGTCATTGGCATAAAGTGATTTCTATACCATATTTTTGTTAGCAATTTGTTAACGCAACAATATTTTTTCCCCGCAGCCCCACAGCCAATGTGTGACACCAGATTTCATCATCCGTATGGTTTACAAGACCATTAAAAACCAATAACAAATACAAAGTGTCTACCTTTAAAATTATTTGTTATTGAAGAGAATTCCAGGATTTAGACTAATAGTAGGAGTAAAACAAATTTTAAAAATGTGCGCAAACAAAACATTTTCCTCTGTTGATTTCACACTGAATGATAATTGTATTTCATTTGCTCAAACCCAGAACAAAGACCATAAGAACATTGACATAATAGTCCAACCCATTTGTATTGGTTACAACAGAAACAGTACATTTACGGCCCACGTGGTCATATGACATTTGATTTCTTTTAAAATGTGACCACTAGAATAAATAAAGTCTCAGATAAATAAACGTATTTCATAAAAAGTGAGCCGTGTAAAGTGCAGTCGAGTGTGAGGTCTACGCTATGACATGGCAGCTCACAGCTTTAGTGCCACTGGTTCTACATGTGGTCCTAGACGTGGTCCTACACAGGGTTCTACACGTGCTTCTACTGGAGAGTGGCAGTTTGTGAGCTCCGAGCAGCACATATTGGCCCTGTGCAGCAGGGGGCAGCAGAGTCCTCACCTGGGCAGGAACACGGGTTTGTGGGCCAGGTGTTCTCTGAGCTCTGGAGAGGCTGAGTCCGTGTTGAGGTACCGGTCCACGTAGTCCGACCACCTCTGCAGACGCACACGCACAAACAGGTTATTACAATGACACCAGGCATCAGCTCATACACCAGTGCAACATGAAATACTGTGCCTTTACAGTGAACTGGTCACATGCCAATGTTATGTCAAACAACTAGGTTACTCCTCATTCAAAAAATGGATTGATATAAATACACTGATATTGTACTTTAAAAGGACACACATTATGCAAAATGTGTTTTTTTGAACTTTCATCTATGTTATACCATTGTTCATCGTTATGCATAACTTTGTTTCTCGTTAGAACAAAGAGTTGTATATAGCTTCATTCACCCTTTTACACTGATCTGGTTCATGAGATTACCGTTTGTGCCTCAGAAAACATTTGGTTGCAAATTTCCTAGATTTGTGGTGTCATAGGTAAAGCTCTAGTGGTCTGTTTTTAAGTCCATAAATCATGCCGTTCATGACAACTACATGCTTGCATTACCACGCTGAGGCAATCTAGCTTTTGTTTATTTTGCCAAGGTAACCCCCTTTGCTGTCAATAGAAAGAATGAACACAGTTCCTGATGATTGAACCCCTCACAGATATAAAGTAATGTGTGTTTTCAGTGGATAAACCATTTTAAAATGGCATGTTCATAGACAAATGGTAATTCTCAAACACACTAAAACACAATATGACACATTTATTTTGTTCAATGCAATGAAACTAAAAGAAACAATGATCCAAATTAATTAATTTGATATTGTTTTATTTTATTATTTATATATTATTTATTAATGAATTAATTATCAGTTGTGACCAGAGATTATCTTAAATATAATTGAAGAATTATTACACTACTTGCCATTATTTGTTGTTGTTGAGAACTAAGATTTAGTGGGGAACATAGGTCAAATAAAACTATTCAAATAAATGTTCTTAATCCTAATTTTAAATGATTTTGCCACTTATTACAAGCATCGACTTTATTTTGTTACCATAATATGAAACACAAAACTGATACAATAGAAACACAAATATGTGTACCTCTGCTTCAGCGGGCTCGTCAGAGTTTTCCTCCTCTGTGTCCAGCAGCTCAATGCCCAGACTCACTGCTCCTGGGCCCTTCACAAACATCAGCTGAAACACACACTGGGGTTAAACAGGCCGTACACACAAACACGTAACACAGTGATGAGGTTTTTTCAGTCTATACCTTGAAGCAGTTCTCTTCGGCTGTGAGCTGCTCTGCTTTGCGCTGGTATCCTGCCTCTGCTGTGCTGCGGGAGGCCTGGGAACACAGAGCACCCCCTGTGGCCTTGGAGGCGCTCTCACTGAGGTACAGGTCGGTCACTCGTATGGACACGTCCTCGCTGACCAGGTGCTGGAGCTGCAGCCACAGAGCAGTGTACGTAATCATTTTCTGTGGGTTTAAACACCACCTGTCCCTCTTTAGGTTGTCCCAGAGCCATTTTGGCTCCTGTACCTCATCCCACTTATTTACAGAATGTACCTCTTTATCATTGATCCCAAATGAATTGTATAAAAAGTGAGATTTACATTTAAAATATAATATTAGGGGTGCACCGATATATTGACCCAGTATCTGTATCTATCGGCCGATATTCATTGAGTGATTTCGATTTCAGCCAAAATCACAGATTACAGTGCTCTGATGTTAGGCCCCAGCGATGAAAGTTGTCCCTCCTGCTGTCCCTCCGCCCAAACAGGACGAAAACAGCATCTCCGTTCAAAAAGGTTTTATTCAAATAGAACGGTCTGAAATCTTTAGCCCATTCTTTATTCTGAGTTAAAAGACCCAGGAATGACATTTTAAACACTCTAGAAAAGTTTTAGACGAAACATATTAAATGTGTGTGCAACAAATTCAGCCACAACCTGCAATAAATGCAATGTTTTTCTAGTTTTCCTCCTAAACGATCAGTTTAGTCATGTTCATTCCAAATAATTTTTGTGGGAAAGGTTTTAAGAAGAAGAGAAAAGCTCTGAGTGTCTGAACAGACACAGACTGAGGAGAAGCTGCTGTTAGAGACTTTGGATAAAAGAAAGGAAGCGTGGAGGCAAATTTTACTGTAAAGAATAATGCTTAAAGGTGACAGTCAACCTATATTTAAACATAGTGCAAAATAAAAGACAGCTAATATATGCAAACAAGAAAAAGAAAATATCGTCCCAATATCGGTTATCGGCCGTAGCTAGTTCAATAATATTGGTATCGGCCTAAAATTTCCAGTGCACCACTAAATAATATATAATTTTTTCTTTCAAAGACATCAAGACTTATAGGGGTACTGGCTTTCAGGTTTGAAATATATTGGAAACAGATGTAGAAAGTAACAAAGTACAAAAGTGCTGTCTCTGTCCAACTGAAGTGTACTGTGTGTGTTCTTATCTTTCTGTGCCCTGCAGAGGGTCTGCAGATGGAAATTAGCCTAAGGATATAATCTGTCATATTGACATTTGTTTAAATGTTCATTAATATGCATTGTTCCCCCTTTTACTTCCTTAAATAAATAAATAAAATAAAATAAAGTAAAGTACAGATGAGTAAAAATGTAGTACTTTTTACTCAAGTCAGATCATTTCAACCGGACTGAACAAAGTAGCAAGTACATTTCTTTTTTATCTTATTATTTTGTGTTATTGCAGTTTTCATCAAGGATCTTAAATTTATGAGTTCATGGCTCAACACCCCACCGCATTTAACATTGTCTTTTTCTACAATTTGAGGTGGTAACTAACAACAGAAACATGACATGAACCTATGAACAGCGACAATCCAGTGATAACGGTTCTGACCTGTCGCACGATGCTCTGGATGAGCTTGTCCATGGTGAAGGCTACGTAGGCGTGGATGGTGAACATCTCCCTCAGAGTGTCCTCGTACTGTGCTGGCTCCATGTTCCCATCCAGAAGGTTCCTCACCATCTCCAGGAAGACTGAGTAGTAATCCTCCACGTCCACGTCCACTGAGCAGACACAGAAGACTCAATATTTATTGTGTACATTTTCTTTGCACTTGGGGAACTTTGTTTTTTGATCAGATTTTAGCTGTACAGAATAAAATCAGTAACCTTTAGGACTTATTATCAATACCTACAACTACAAAAGTGTTTCATTGTGCCATTTATTTATTGCAGCACACGTTTTTACAGATATTGCACAGTTTCATAATGATGTACAACAAATACTCTTTAAAAATGTGTCAAGACATACTGGGCTCCTTCATCTTGAGCTGGATGGCTGGATTGTCATTCTTGTCCTTCTTGGTGCCTAGAGCATCCTTCTCCCACTCCCTCTCGCGGTTCTCCTCGTCGATCTGCTTCTCCGCCTGCCCGTAGATGCGCAGTAGCCGGGTGCAGAGGATGTGGTGGAGCCGCAGGAAGGTGTACCAGTAGTTATTGACGTAGAAGAGGTTATAGGCGTCCTCCGTGCCCTTGAGTTTGTGTGCCGCAGAGTTGTTGAACAGCAGTTTGGACTTGGGCGGCCCATTTCCTGGGAGACCGTTGGGCTTCTTGGCACCGTCCTAAGAGTTGGGGATGGATAAAAATGAATAGCACAATATCTATATTTCAGCTGTGCTGTTTTGCAGAAATGTGTTCATTAGGATCCTTTGATAAATAGTGTCATTAGTTTTCCATTTTTGATCAGTGGTTGAAAACCCATTATTTCAATTTTGTATATTAAAAGGCAAGTCAAGTGCACTGAATTGTCTCCAATATTATTAAAATACTAACATTTCAAACTGTATTTATTATAAATGTAGAAATATACTTTATTATCAATACTGATTTCAATACCACAATGATAATGAAAAATAGTTTTTTCAACACTAAATAATTGTACGTTATTAAACATTGTGATCTTACGATAGCTCTGATACTAGCTCTGATTTCTGATACATCTGACAAGCTTATCTCCAATAAAACTTTCAAGAGACATACAGGTCTTATTCAGTGTGATTAAAACATTTTAAACAAAACGAAAACATTGTTTGCTTGACTAACTTTGTCAAGTACGAACTTAGTCAAGCAGGTTCTTTAACCACTATTTAGACTTAATAAAAATATTTAAATACAAAGCATTTCTGTTAAAACCTCCCACCTCTGGTCCGTCTGGTTCTTCGTCGTCCTCCTCCTCTGCGTCGGACAGCTCGCCCCGTCGGGAAAACAGCAGGTCAGGGATAAAGTGCTGGATGATTTGCTTGATCTTGCACTTGTCCTCCTTCTGGATGCCCACCTGCCTCTTCACGTGGTGGATGATGAGCGCAGCTGCATCCTCCAGTATCTGGCTGTCCTCATAGCTCAGGTTTAAGTGGGGGCCGCTAGGGGGCGCTGTGGACGTGTCGTCTGAGGATCGCTCCTGCCGCTGCAGCACAAATGTAGAGAAAGATTTACCTTCAGCTGCATCACAATTATATCCTAGACTCCTCACTCAAACTACAGAGGAACTGTGATTGCACCAATATTGCTCCCACACAACAGAGTGCAGCTCAGATGGCACACAGAGCACTTCTGTGCACCTGCATTCACAGGCTTCGAAAGTTGCACCATGAGGCCGCGTGGTCATGCAATTACAGGGGGAAAAGGCTGTGGAGCATCTCAAAGAATTAATCCTCCACAGTGCTCCAGTCTGTTACTTTCATTATTTTTAATGTTTTGAAATAATTTAAAATAGAAGCCTTCAAACTGCAGTTTCTCTGTGTGCAGTCTGAGGGGTTGTATGGAATTTTACAATACTATAAGACATATTGGCATATTACACTTAATCAGAAAAGAAATAATTTTTTAGCAGCTGCTTTCTGTTTCAACAAAATCCTTAAGACAAACTTTGATGGTGATTGTGATGGTGATGAATTAGACAGTATTTGATGACATGTTGCAAAACACAAGTGAATGTGAAGACCGAAGGCATACCTCGTCGTAGAGCATCTCAATCTCACTGAGCAGAGACTTGGACCTCAGCACTTTGGTGTCATTCTGTTTGAAGTTGATGCCCTGATGGTCCAGAGACTTGAGGTAATACTTCTCATTCTGTTCTCGCCACACTTTGTTGAAACCTCTTTGCGCTTCTCTCCATTCCTCCTCTTTCATTTTTAACCTAAAAGAGCAAACAGCATTAGTCTTTGTTAGGATTTCAATGGATAAAAGCATGGACTACGTATGGACTAAGTTTGTTTAAAATGGGATTTTCAGACCATTTTCATATTGTAGCTAAACTGTTCTCATAATTGCTCAGACAAATCAAAAGTAATCTTAAGTACCTCTTGAGCACAATAGGCACGCAGACGGCAGGGTTCCTCTTGAGTCCGTCGATGATATCGTGGGCCTTGTCTCCGTATATCCTGTGAATGGCCTTTCTGTGGATGGTGTCCGAGGAGCCTCCCAGCGTGTTGTCGAGCCTGAAGCGCACCTGCTCCTCAGCAGGCATCCGGGACAGTCTGCGCTGCACCGTCTCCAGAACGCGGATGGTGGACAGGTTGGTCTCCAGCACGACGTCCAGCTAAACACACAAAGAAAGATTCTTTAAGGGTTTTTGCCATGAAGGGACACTTGAAGGGTAAAAGGGTAACATCAACATCTCCTACGAAAGCAGTACTAGTCTCTGTAGAAAATACAGTGTTGTATGGCTAAGCCCAGCTTAGTCATAGAAGGATGTTGTTCATTACCTCAAAGCGTTCATCCTCACATCTGTAAATGTGCTCTTCATACTGTGTCTTCTTGGAGGATACAAAGGTGGAGTCCTCAGACCAGGAGGGGAACGACACCCATGTATCGTTCAGAACCTGCAACAGTTTGTATCAGTGAAAAAACACCCTTGTAAAGTTGGGCATAAAGTTTACACAGTATACCTCATGCTAGATTTTAAGCATCTAAGCTAAAGGCTAACTAACTAAGTAGATTTTGTGTGCTTTTAGTAAGGATCTAGCCATAATAAATATCCTCGTTTATATGTTAAGAGAACATGTAAATAAAATAAACATTTTATATACTTTAATATGGGGATTGGCTTCACCATTCATTGGCATAAAACATTGGATTTGACCTGTAGATGTAGCAACTGGCAAAGCTAGAGAGTTGAGGTTCTTTGAGACAAACACTATCAAACTAATGAAATACATGTTTGTCATACCATTGACTGGGATAAGTGTACAGATTTATGAAGTGTTATTTCTTTAAAACCACAATACACCTTGTTTAGTATTGGCTATATATATCCAGAAGATCATTCCTAGAAGTTCGAAGCGTGTGCGTACCTCTCTGCACAGGGGTGTCCTCCCGGTGCACTTGGGCTGCTGGTAGCTTTTTGGCAGGGCTCTATAGCTGGAGCCCAGTCTCTTACAGGAGGCGTAGTCGATCTCCATGGCGATGCCCTCCGTGCCGCGCTCCTTTGGCAGAGTCTCAGCGTGGCTCGACTCGCCGTGCATGGACTCTCTGTAGCCCAAGAAGTTCTTGAACCATGAGAAAAGTTCCGGGAATTTTCTGGAAAGGTGTTTTGACGCCATTAGATTAGATCCTCGAAAATCAAATACTAATAGATACTACAACCAGTATATCAAAAATAGATGATATCGATATATATTTGATATCGATACCAATCAAACAACCCAAAAATCACAAAGTGGACAAAATTTCATCTCTACCAAATCTTGAGCTTAGTAACAAAGCAACAAAGAATTACATCCTATTTGTTTTGGGGTACATAATTTGGTATGGAGTATCAAGCTATTCCTGTGTATCGAAATAGAGTTTGAAATGTTTGTATCGTGACGCTATTTCGCATTTATATATATATTTGCATCACATTCTAGGTATTCAACGATTAACCATCTCGCTGAAGACTTAAGTGTCAAGTGCAGTCTGAGTATATGATGTACAAAACAAACTCCATGATAAGAGGAACAGACTGGTGCAGCTCTTACCCCAGAAAAGGGATGACCAGCTGGACCAGTTCAGCTCGAGAGATCACTTCCTGGTTGAAGATGTGTAGACACCTCAGAAAGTTGTCGTACGCCTCTGGGCTCCTGAGGGCCTTCCTGACCTGAAGCAACAAGACCAACGCAGCTTTAGAACACCACAACATTATGTACATTTAATGAGTAGTTTATTACAGACTTAATTAGTGGCAAGAATATAACAGGACAAAATTGGGCACAAGCTGCACCTTAATCAGCGCTAATAAACCCTGAACAAAGACTTAATAAACAATTTGTACATTATTAATTAAGAATAATTCAGGTTTTGTAACTACTTAATGAACAGCCTAACTGCATAATTAAGTAGTTACTAAATCTGAATCTTAGTAAACTATTTGTTTATTATGAATTAAGCCTTTATTCAGGCTTTATCAAGGTGATTAGAAGTGTATTTATTATAATGTTGTATAAGTGTTATCTAATACTGTAATGGTTGAAATTTGTTATTGCTGTATTTCTTATTGTATTAACACCTTTTTTTCTCCTCACCAAAGCTCAAAAAAGAATACAATGCACATTAAAATAACCTGCATTTAACCTTGTTTTGGACATTGCTTAGTGATTTTTGGAATATGGATATAATTTCTGTTTTGATTCTTACTGTAACCAAACATACCTTTTCAAAGAACATCGTTTCAGTGCTTGTGCTGTGTTTGCCGACGTCACCGATCCCATGGCCCTTCCCCATTATTTTTGGTTTCTTCTGTGGGTAAACAAGGCAAGTTGAGAAATCATAAAAAAAGACAATTCATAGTAAATGAGTTTGATGGAGCACGTGAGTACCTTCATGGGAGGCGTGAGGGGCAGTCCTGCCGGCCTCCTCAGGGGAAGGCCATTCTGACTGGGCCTCTGCTTGTTGTTCAGGAGAGGTCTCTTCACTGTGGCACCGTGGTCGTTACGGACTGAATCCACTCGGTCTGGTGGTTTACCCAGCAGCTGAAAGGAAATTATGAGAAGATTTTGTTGAAACTGAAAACAATATAAAAACACACGAAGGCACAAATAGAGAACTAGGGCTACAACAATTAACTGACTAATTGTGACAAGACTCAAAAATACTAGAAGACTGTTTTATAACAAAGACAGAGGCATTATTAAATAAAAAGAGAACAAACTTTCTGAATTCCATGCCCAGTTTACTAAGCCTGCAAACATTCTCAGCCTTCAGACACTATATATCAACCTTTTAATTGGTAAAAAAAAGAGCAAACAAAATGTGTACAATAGAAATATTTGTTGGACTAGTCAATGAATGCTCAAAAAATGAATTGCATACCAGCCAACTACTTAAACAATAACTCACCATAGAATTATTTGCATCCGGAAGAAACTGGCCAAACTCTGAGAGCAGGTCTTCTTGGTTCTTGAAAAGTCGGGCCACCTGAGTGTAGACCTCCTGCTCAGTCAGCACTGGGGTGTAGTTCCCGCCAGCCTCTTTTGCATTTCTCTGCTCCTTCTGCCACATTTCAATCAAAACAGTCAGAACACTTTGAAATCATACCAAAAATACTGTGAAAAAGTCATTTCAGATGACATACATCACGGTCAACATCTCTAAAAACTAGGCCTATCTATCCACACAAACTACAATATCTATCTCCAGCAGGACAAATATATAGTGATTAAAAAAAATGTAATAAACATACTTTTTCAGGGTTCCCACACATAACCTAAAATTTCCAGGACGTTTCCAGGACATTTTTAATGGGCATGTTATGCCATCACGACATCGACCCTCTGTCCATAACAGGGGACATGGCGGGTCTTGTGTTAAAATGTATTTATTATACTAAAATCTGACTAGAAAAAAAACAAGCCAAATTATTTAAAATGTGCTTAAATGCAAGACTAGGCACCATTTTATTTAAATGTCACTATAACGGGCCCAAATTACACCAGTGCATCAAATTACTGTAAATGTGTAATTTCTGTCCATTATTGGCACAGAACTCAATTTCACACTATTGATGATATGATGATACATGAATGTATTAGTTTGGCTATTTAGTTACAAATTAGACTTCCATAAATGATGTTTGTATTATAATTAAATGATTAGATATTAACTTTCTTATTAGCCTATATTTGCCCACATTACAATTCTCGCTACACTGAATGAACTGTTCCTCATCTGCCCGGAGGAACTCCCTACACTAGAGGAGCAACCTTCATACCTCCTGAGTGGTTCTGGCTCCAAACCAATCTGTGTTTTCTTTGCCTCATGTTGACACATTTTTCAATCGCCAATAAATAATATATTTCAAAAATTTGACATCATGTGACAGAATACTAATCCTTTTGTCGACAATGCGCTTAACATGGTTTTGAAAACACATTCACTGAGCAAACTGCAGCTCCCTAACTTCGCCTGTACCTAAATTATTGTCAAGGACACATTATTTTCCTGTTTTTTTAATCACACAGGCATTGTTGTTGTTAACTTAAAAGGTCCAGTATGTAACTTGTAACTACGTTATTGCTTTGCCAACAGTGTTTTAAGTAACAAAATTCAACTGACATCAAGTTAAACAAATAACGCCAACAGGTCAAATTACTGCTCAGATCTGTGGAGAGGCAAGTCCATTCACAACAGGTATTTATTTAGCCATAAAAACACCTGTAATTGAACATATGTACAATAGATAGGTTTATTGTGATACTGTGGACATTTCAGGCAAAACAATAACATCAAGTTACTTAGTGCATGTATAAACATGATAAATGGCCTTGATAAGAGGAAATTCTGGACAGTGTAAACGTCATATTACCTGGTATGTGTGCAAGATTTCTAGGAAGGCTTTGTAAATGTCCGGCTGTCCCTGGAAGCGGTTCTTGATCTTGTTGACGTAGTTGATGGCGTGGTTGAACTCCACGGGCTGGTTATTCGGGGGAGGAGGCCCGCTGGATGGGGTGCTGCTCACAGGAGTGTGGCACTGGGCCGGAGGGGAGCGTGGAGAGGCGTACGATGGGATGGACGGGTTAGGCTGGGTGGTCGGCGTGTGAGCCGGAGACTGCTGAGGCTGGATAGGTGGTAAATATAAAAGTAAACGGGGCTGTAGGGTTCAAGAGAAAACACTTAGTCCCAATGTGGACCACTTACTAGTAACACAATATTAAGCATTACCCAATATTAATACTTATTGGAAATATTGAAATATAGAATAGATATAGATTATAGGAAGATATTAGGATATAAAATATCCATTAGATATGGATAAGGACACATACTACGCAAAATTGACTTTGGGCTTATATTATAACATTGTTCCCTCATCAAAAACATATTTTGAGTTGCATTTAGTTTCGTTTACAAAGTAATATTCTCAGAGCCATACAAAAACATACAGCTTCCCAGATTTGTGACGTCAAAGGTACGACATGTCTTTTGCGCTGTTTATAAATCCATAAACCGTCACCAGGCCTGTTCTGAGAATAAGTACATTAGCTTACATAAGTATGTTAGCTTGTTTATTGGTGATAATAGTATTTCATTCCATGTGCTGCCAGTAGATGGAGTATTAACACTTAACACATCTTGTTGAGAGCAACATTACTGGTAGAAAACAATATCAGTTTTTGAGTACACACATTATAAAAAAAAAAAAAGTTAAATGTCAAACCAAAGTTACTGAAGATCATGTTTAAAGGTCAAAAATAATACAAATAATGCAGAATATGTGCCCTTTAAAGCAGACATAGTATGTGGTTTAGTTTAAAACTAACTGGACTTGGCTTGTGCTAATCTCACCTTGTTGACCTTGTTGGGCGGCGGCTGTGTGTGAACCGTGGGAGTGGTTGACGCGATGTGGGGGGCTGCAGCGGCTGGTGTGCTCTGCTGCTGGGGCTGGGGCGGGGGCTGGCTCACGGGCTGGCTGGCGGTCTGGTTGACGGTCTGGGTCACGGGCTGGCTGGGCGCTCCGGTCACTGGGATGTTGTGGACGGACACGCCCTGTGGGGTTATGTAGTGGATCTGACCGGGCGTGGTCACGTTCACCAGGTCGTTTGTCTGAACTTCGATCTTGTATCCGGGAGGTAGGAACGTGTTGAAGCCCATGATGAGGTCTGGATGGCCCTTGAACAGCTGCGACACGCGGTTTATCACGCCGGGGGTGTCGATGCTGCAAAAGAGAGGATTAGTTCACAATTCAAGTTTTTACCTGGCATTACATATTTGGGTACTTGTACTTGTTTGAGGGCATAACGCTACAAAACATAATTTAGAAAGTTGTTGGCAAAAAACATACACATTTACACTTTAATGGTCAGGTCACTTTTGTCTGATCCTGTTGTACTATAAAACCTAAATCAATGATAGTTTTGGCAGTAAAATGGTAGGCTGAATTAAAATGGGTAAACAAACTTTACCCATCTGTGTTACTAGATGATGTAAATATGTTTAAGGCAAACATTGATGAACAGATGAAGAAATGTTGATGTATTCACAATTTTAAAAACTGGTTAAAGTATTCATGGTTAATGTAGAACATTTTGTTGAGATCGGGAAGTATGATCCTTTGCCAGATTTGACAGCTAAAACTAAAGCGCAAAAAATGAATCCACCACAGAGAACATTGTATGAAGAACAGAGAACAAAAAAGAGGCCATGTCAATATTTGTAAATTGTCTTTGATTTATCCAGAAGCTTATGTATTTGAATTATTTATATTGAAAGGGGATGGAGTTTGATTATAAAATACTTGCCTCTGAGACTTGAACTCTTTCATTATATCCAGGAAATCATTGTAAACTTGAGGCTGATTTCCAAACTGTAACTTCACTTGATCCAGGTAGGAGAGGGCATCTTCCACCTAGGAAAATAATAGTATAAATGCTGCATCAAATAGAAAGTGGACAATAAACTTATAAAAAAGGTTTGTAATAGGTACCTTTAGCCTTTGAAACTGCTGCTGGCCTTGAGCGGAGGTCAGTGTTGGCGGCGGGTGGACGTGCCCTTGGACCACAGCGGGGCCCTGGGTCTGGACCGTCAGGTTGTGCGCGTGGGTCCCGAGATGAGGGGCCACGCTCTTCACTCCGTGTCCACTAGTGCTCTGAGCCATTGTCGGCACCTGTTATAGAGGGGAATCGAGGATTGCAGTTTTTTGAAATGTGAACGCCAAACTACTCAATAACCCGTTAAGCTCGTAACTGTTGTGAAATTTATTTTTCCTTTATAAATGGTGTTACAAATAATGTGAAATAAAATCATACATGCAAAATGTGACGGTTGAGACATAATTTTATAGGACAAATATTATGCAAAAAACTACTTTGTTGACGTCACTTATTCCAGAATCTTTTGCTGTTGTAAGTACTTAAATCAGGCCAGACTCGCTCTGAACATTTCTTCAGTTTAATCACAATAACTACAACTTTGTCAGATCCACTGCTTACTGCAAAGTATTGTGGGAATATATTTATATGTGTGTAATTGCCTCTACAGCCAGTAGATGGGGCCACAGCAAAGTCAAAACGGTATCTCCCATTTTTAGTCCTAAAACATGACATGTTATACTGAAGACACTCAAGAGCATGTTTAAAGGCCAATAATCATACAAATACTGCATAATATTTGTCCTTTAAGAGATTTTTAAAATGTTTGTAAATGACAATCTGCGGCATGTTACAGTGAAATGTCACAATGAAGAGGTCGGGCTTATCAGTTCAGCAGTTTTGAATTTAAGCTTAAACGGCTTAATAATAGCAAAACATTGCACTTTACAAACAGAAAATTGTAAAATGTTCTACTTACCACTATTATACTATTATACTAACTATTATAGTTAAATACTAAGTACCTGAAAAAAAGGTTCTCTTAACTGTACTGTACATCTAAAGACCTTCACAAAACACATTTTGACTGCATCTTGTCTCACTTGATCAGAAGCATTAACAGTAATCGTTTACAATATTACATAAAACAAAAACTGTTAAATCCCCAAAACGTAAGAGATGATACCTGGTAGCCTTGTGGGAGTGAGTACTGGATGCCGCTGGTTGGCTGCATGTCTGTGGAGGATTCGATGGCGGTAGAGGCCGGGGTAAGGGCACGGTGCTGCAGGCTCTCGGTGAGCCCTTGGATGGCGGGTCGGCGCTGCTGCGAGGAGAATACTGCTTCCTGGTCCACCACACGCTTCTTCATCGTGAAAACATACTCGAGGCGGCTGAGGCACCTGTAGCAGAAGGATAGTAAAGGATTACCTTGACAACCTGATGTCACCCATTTATTTGATACATTACTGACATTTTGTCACCGTTAATATGAAATCAATGGGATTATGCATTTACATATATTGACCAGTGTTTGAAAAAAAAAAAAAAGAACGTAAATTTAGTTTGAAAGTCTTAAAAGGAAAATATTCTGCCTTTTTCATATTGTTATTAGCCTTTAAACATGCTCTTGCCTTAAATTTGCCATCTCATGTTTTGAAACAAAAAAAGTTTCTTAGTCATTCTGTGTTATCAGTCACTATGAAATGACACTGAGTGCATCCAGCCAGCAGATGGTGCCAGGGCTATATACAATCTAGTGAAGTCAGCGTTGAAAAGACGTCATTGTGCAGATTTGCTAGGGCAGTTATTGTGTTTAGACGGCAAAAATATTCAGAACGAGTCTGGCGATGATTTAAGGACTAAAAACAGCGGAATATTCTCTGATAAGTGACGTATGAAGTCTGAAAATACGTCACAAAATCCCGGAAGTTCAGCAGGACGTGTGTTTGATGCTCTGAGGGGGGCGGATTTTCTAATAACCTTCCTCAAAACAGTGTGAATGCAACTTCAGATATGTTTTTGATTACGAACCATTGTTCAAGCTCAAAAAAGTCACTGTAGCAGAATATATGTCCTTTAAACAATTATCAGTGTACTTTTGTTAATTCTCCCTTTGGTGTTTTGTTTTTGGTTCAACCTGGTACAATGCATCTCTCCTGTTAAGGTTCATGTATACTGTGCACTGTCCCCATCTCATTAGATAACCCAAATAAACTAAACAAAGGACACATACAAAGGTATAGGCTTGTGATAACTGGCAGAGTCAAATTAAAGCTGGGATACCCAACTTTTTTTTTTTATTCATAAATATTCTCTATCTAGAAGCCTTCATTCACCATGTTTCAACATTTATTTGGTTAAAAATGTTAGTTTATGCTAAGTCTCAGTCTACAATAAATAATCGCTAACCAGTTGCATAAAATAATAGGTAGTGTCAGCCTTTTTGTCAAAAAGTGTATTTAAATATCGAAAGAATTTTGATATCACAGATTTTAATAGTCATAATCGCATATTGCAGTAATTTCCTAGCCCTAGAAGGCGAGTTTTACTTTGTCTGAAAATCAATGCTTGTGGATATAAAGAATGTGTCGAATGGCTTGTGAGAGTTAGGAACTAGTTAGATACATTGACCCATGCCTGAACTACACTTGCTAAGTATAGGGAATGTCTGTAAAAACCAAACTTGAAGGCTATATGTAAAAAATATATTTACACATATAACACCATGACATACCTGCCATGGTGTTATGTGTAAATCTTGTAAACATAGCCCAAGTAGATAATATATATTCTCAATGTAGTCTGTATATAATTTTCCTGATGTTGATGTGTGGACTTCAAAAATCCTAAAATATACATAAGTGCGGTGAAAAGAATAGGCTAATTGCGAAACCATACATGTAGGCTATAGATAGTGTTATGTTATACAGCGGTCTTGCAGCTGGCTGATTGATATATTTTTTATGCAGAATTTTCTGCCACTTATGTAATCCTTTGTTAAAGCGGCAGCAGAAAATTCTTCGCACAACACATTTGCTGACGGTCCCTAAGCAGACGTCATTGCCGCTGCACTGCACTCCGCTCGCTCCTCTCCCGCTGCACGAGCACGGCGCCAGCACTGACGGAGGGAGGAGGGACTGGGACTCGTTCATTCGACTACATTTCACGCCTTTAGCGACGGCACCCGGTCGGCGGGACGTTTTTAATACAAATAGCAAAACGTTAAAAGGGCTTAAAATCGTTGAGCTACGTCAAGGGCAGGCGGACGTTGCCGTCTTGTGTCCGTACGTCGCTGTAGGGCAGGCTGCGCAGGCTCAACCTCCCCTCCCCCTCTCTGACAAACACCAAGCTCAGGCAGGGCTCAACGCTTCACTCTGAGCTGCTCACGTCTCCGGCTGTCCTCTCACACTAACTGGGCATTCAGCTCTCTTTAAAACTCGTTATTTCAACACAAATCCAGTTTACTGCACCCGGTCTGATCCGTGTACCACGCAGTATAAAACGGGACTGCGCTGCTCATTACAAACACCGGAACATATTTTTGTGTCACATCACATCTCGCGCAAGAAACATACAAAAAAACTGTACTTTCTGTGTTGTCTAAGATTTAAACGCACTTCCCAACGCATTCTCTCGTCCAACAACATCCAAGCAGCCGGTGTAGTTTAAGCGTGAGCTCGGAAAAGTTTCACCAAGTAGTTAAGATCAAGTTCTGAGTGAGAGAATGCTAAGGGCTAACTTGTTAGAGCTAGCGTTAACTCTACGACGCGTTGACGTGAAGTTGTGCAGAAAACTACGAACTAGTTGTCACCCAAATCACCCCGCTATATATGCGCTTCAACACAGACATGACGAGAAGATGTAACATAAAGTAGAATGTTGTGCAGCTGTTTGTCGATAGCCCCGGTGTGTTTAGCTTTAGCTCCGGGAGCTAAATCATGTTCAGCGCTCGTTGCTTGTTAGCTCACGTCTGACTAGCTTGAATTGTTTTAACATCGCTCAACCAGTCATTTCTCCAATCGCCGATGGCGATGGTGGTCAAAGCTATTCTCATCTGCAATTGTAAATCTTAACAGGGAATCGGCCACTGTTAGCTTTCCGTTGCCGCATTTGACAAGGTTAGATAGCAGGCAGCTGAGTGAATGCTACAACACCCCCACCAGAGGCTAGCTTCGGCTAACAGGCTAACTTGGACTCACCTTTTAGCGGGACAGCCACCGCAAACCACCCGACACGCGCGTGTACCGATGCACGGTCAGTCACCTGCGGCTTCCGTAATCACAAAACAGTGTTAGGACGCGATAAAAATGGCAAAAAATCCAGTTGCCCGTAGTGGTCCGCCGCTAACAACAGTGGATGTATGAAGCGGTGTTCCTGCACACAGTCAGACACAGGCGGGGCGGGGCGTCACGTCAGGCGGGGCGGGCTCGGCTCCTCCCACCGGGTGGCGGGATTGGTCCAACCCAAAATGAAAACACTAAAGTCAAGCCTCCCTAAGCAAGTTTGGTTAGAGCTGGAAGAAAACTTATTTTGTCATTTACTTGCCCAAAGGTGGTGGAGGAGGCAAAATTGTACTTCTTCATAGTAATGATAGGCCTGCTACCATACTCATACACTCAAATGTCTCAAGTGGGCAGTGTTGGGAAGTAGTTAAGTGCTGTACCAAAATGCGTATTAAGAGTTCAAAATGTTAGTAATTGTATTCTGGTGCTACTACATTTGATAGTATTCAGTTTTTCAGTATTCAGTTACTTTTCTAAAATTGAAGAAATCCATCATGGTAGCATCATCGTGCAATTTTAGTTTCAATCTGCACGGCATAAGTTAGCAAAATAGAAAATGGTGATGTTTAATATCAGTGATAAATAAATGCACAGCAAAAACGTAATGTTACACAGATAAGTTACAAGCCACACAAGGCAGTCCACAGATTATGGGGCAATCAGAGGTGGATAGTACTCAGTTACAATTACTCAATCTGACGCCAATATTTAATAAGAGTTTTGTTTCCTCTTCCAACTGTAACTCTTACCAGAGTAGTAGTTTTCCCAATTACTTTATGCGACCCTTTTCTGATCCTACACATTTCAGTCTTTTGCACTGCTTCATAGTACTTTTCATGTACAAAGCCCAGCGCTTGGTGTGGACTATCTGAACTAGTAGTCATGGTCATAGATTTATTGAGCAAGAAACTTCCAAGACATGTTTAATGTAGTTTTATTTTCCCAAAACACATAAAGCCTTTTAAGTACTAAAGATGGTTATATTTGCCTTCATGTGACCAACATCTTAAGTGGAAGGAGCTTGCTTACCCACAAAAACTTAAAACTCCAATTTCATTTCTCATAAACATTTAAAGTATATATGACAGGTTCTCTTGTTTTTCTAATTATGACTGAGGCCGGTGGGGGTGGGTACCTGTGGTAAATATTTATCATAGTTTCACATTTGTGTATTGAAGTTTGTGAAGAAATTTTGAAAATAAAAGTAGTGCTGAGTTCTAAAACAGAATACCTCAACCTATGTCATCAAAAAGCGATGCACCATTGACAATGTTGGACAGTTTAAATGGCCATTCAACAAAATAAATGTGTTATCAGGTATTATTATTTGTCAAATCATAACTGTTGGATAGTTCACATGGATTTTAGCCATTGTTTTCAAAATGGTTGCTAGGTAACAGTTGTGGAATTACCTCTAACTATGTCACATTTGCTGTCCATGTCCAACCAGGAAGTGACATTATAAACTTTACGAAAACAGTCAAACAGAGTTTGACATTTTAGTAAAATGTGTCGTCTAAGCTGTCATATAGACTTTAAAATGTATTTTGAGAAAGAAATTCATGTTTTTATATTAGTCATTCGGCAATTAATAAAAGTGACAGAATATAACTTTATTTTTGACTTAAGATATGTATATAATAATATTCAAAGAGTAACATAGACCATTCTTTTCCTTATTCACCATAAAATATGTTCAGAGGAAGGCCTGAAGGATTACGCCTACGAGAGCCACTAGTGCGCCCACAGCCATGGATGGAGCTTTTTCTGGTGCTGAAAGAAGACAAAAAACACATGAGTTTTTATGACACTTTTAAATGTTCTTAACAGTCAAATGAACCTGGATGTGGAATCATCAAAAACTGCATACTATTATATCAGAACTAGCTGAATGATGTACTAGCGCGTCAGAACAATTAGCTGAACTACTTCAATAAAGACAGCAGAGGGCACCAGTAGCTTTCAATGGTACTGGTCAAAAAATCCTCTTTACTTTCTTATGTTGTTATCCATAATATATACGTTAAAAAACTGTGCATTAAGAATGCAACAATTATCTACTAATAAAGACTAGTCGATAAAGTCGTATTTTGATTACCTAAATTGTACATGTGCTAAAACACATACCTTTTTATAACAAAGTCAGCTGCGTTATTAAATCAAAATGTCAAAAAATTATAAAAAATGTCTGCTGTTTGTTATCAATATTACTCTTTATTTGCACATGTCTCTTATTTAGAAGCCTTCAATTACCATATTTCAACATTTATTTTGTTAAAATGCATTGAAAAAGTCGTTTGATTGGTCATCTAATACAAAAATGAATCTCTGACTAGTCGAGTACTAAAATAATTGTTATACTAATTAAATACACAACCCAATAAACAACCTTAAAACAGCTACAAAGATTCCCAGAACAAGCGATATTTTGAACATATCTTACCATGCGATGTTGTGGTGGTCGCCGCTTTGGTAGTGGTGGTTGCGGCGGCGGTGGTAGTTCTGGTGGTGGTGGTGGTAGTAGTAGTAGTAGTTGTAGTAGTAGTAGTACTAATAGTGTGGTTAGGGGTGGTAGTGATGGTGGTAGGCGGGGCCGTAGTGTAGACGAGGCTGACCGCGGGAGACGTGACGGTGTAGGAGCTGCTGAACACGTTGTTGACCATGCTGGCGCGGGTGAGCTTGGACGTGCACAGGTCAGGGCACTTTGCGGAGGGCATAGTGGTGATGCACAGGTTCACGGTGCACCTCACGTACATCTGCCGAGGGGGAAAATAACACGGTCAAGATAACAACTATATCCACTTCAATAAATGATAGATGGAATATTTTGGGGGGGGCTTGATATGTATAGTCTGTCAGTTTAATTTGCATGAGTGGAGAACGTTTACTTTTTTTTTTTTGTAGTATACTATACATTTGTTTCATGTTTGAAGTCATGTTTTTCTAATTATGACTTAGTTTGGTGGGAGGGCACCTGTGGTAAATATTTTGCATGGTTTTACATTTGTGAAGTCGCAGTTTGTGAAGAAATTTAGAAAAATAAAAGATTAAAATCACAGGAAGTAAAGCTGAGCTCTAAAACAGAATCCCTTTGCCCATGTCATTAAAAAGTGACGTACCGTTGAGAATACAAAAACAATTTACAGACAACTGACACATTTTTTGACAGTTTAAATGGTCATTTAAAAAGGTGTTATTATTTATTATTTATTTATCAGGTATTATTATTTGACAAATAATCTAATAATCTAATATCTAATAATCTGATTTTGGCCTTTGTTTTCAAAATGGTTGCTAGAATTACCTCTAACTATGTCATATTTGCTGCCCATGTTCAACCAGAAACTTCACATGTAACAAAGAGAGTACTATTATTTTGTATTGAAAATGAGGAATTTTAGTATCGAGACAACTTTATTACATATGCTAATGTATTTAATTCTGCTATTTGTCTTGAAGCTGATGTTTTTAACAATATTGTACATGTTGAAAAGGGTCTAGGCCTGTCAAGATAATTACTATATCGACTTATATTGATAAATTATGAATGGAACAGTATTTTTTGGGCTCAATATTTATTGTTTGTATGTTTACTTTGTGCACGTGGAGAGCTTTTTCTTTTTTTTAAGTACTATATACTGTACTACTATGTACAATAAAATTGATTGAATTGAACTGTAGCTGTGTCAAATCAGTAACTTCTATGACTTATTATAGATTACAGTTGTCAAAAGTAAAAGTAATAAGATACTAAAACTAGTAACAAAACTACATGATTTAAGAATCAACACAAAAGAAAAAAATATTGTGAATGGAACAGTATTTTTTTGGCTCAGTATTTATTGTCTGTGCTTTTACTTTGCATATGTGGACAACCTTTTCTTATTTTTTGCATACTGTAAAATTGATTGAATTGAACTTCTATGGCTCATTATAGATTTGGATTTTCAAAAGTATTGAAAAACACAATACTAAAACTAGTAACAAAACAAGACACATGATTTAATACTAATAAACGTAAAACAGGACAAGATTTGAACAGTTTTTAAATTATCTTGAGTTTTCTGCTATTTTTCTTCTGTAGTTCTGTTCTGTTACTGTAATAATTCTGCTGGTTTGTTATTGTGCCAGTGGCACAAAATAGGTTAAATATGATGGTTTATTGAGAGGTTTTCTGAAGCAATATACCACACTTTATTGTGGCAGGCTTATTTCAATTACAAAAAGAAGTCTAATGTCTTCAAAATATCCTTTTTGTTACTAAATGAAATGACAGAATGCCATGTCATGATCTCCACTCCTACATACCGTGGAGCCTTGAGATTTCAAGCCACTTAAATCCAGACGGTAGATTTTAGTTCCAGAAGATGTTGTGACCACCTCTATGGCACTGCTAGAGGATGTACATCTGAAAGACAAAGAAAACATAACAGATAGTCTGAATCATTTATCAGTCACTATAAACCAAATGGAGAATTTAAAAGAGACAAGGTTAGGATTAGGTTTAGGAGTTAATTTGGTTAAATTTAAGGTTAAATTTATGCAGGTTTCAGCAATTTATTGATTTTTGATGCAGAATTTCAAAATGTTTAATGCCATAATCAATGTCAAAACAAGATGCTTTTATCATGTCAAAACTACTGGCTTGTAACCATCGGGCAGCAGAAAGATGAGAATATAATACATTACTTTATGGAAAATGATAATTTTTTCATTTACATGAAATTTAAACCATGCAAATGTATGTTTTGAACCCTATCTTTTACTTTTTAGAGGATTTGATCTAAGCCTTTAACCTCTAGATTTAATAAATCCACTACATCTGGGATTCAAAATATATTTGAATTGACGGACTGCGATAAGTATTTGCTCATATTTTATTTGTATTACATTTATATTTATTGATCTGATGTATAAATATTTTTTGTCAAACTGTTTTTTAGATTTAATGCCTGTGTGTATTCAATTTAATGCTTTTTAATGCATTTATTTTAGCAAAATTTCTGTTTAATGATATTTGATACTTTTTAATGCTGGCGGAAACCCTTGGCTTTGGAACACTCATTTAACACCTTTCTGTGTGAAATGTCTTTAAGTATAAAATTAATCACAAAAGTGAAGAAATATTACCTTATACCCTTATATGAAAGTTTATAACATAACTTTTTTACATTTTCACGTTTTTGTAGCATTTTTTACTATAAACAATATACTAGGTATTTGAATATCTTCAAAACAACATTCACACTATAATCTAAACTTCGATATATTGCCCAAAGCCCACCTCTATAACCGAATAATCTTGACATCCCTAAACACTGACCCTTGATCCAGGAGGGGATGGGTCACTGCAAAGTCCTCCGTTTCCGACTCCCAGCAGCTGCTCACGAGGATCTCCGCTCGAGACACCGTGCAGTTAGACGTCACGTACAGGTCCAGGGTGTCGATTTTAGATCCTATTAACTTAGCGGGAGGCGTGGTAGCGTTAGTGGCGTTGCTTGCGGTGGTGATGGTTGTAGTATTGCTGGCAGCACTAGTGGTGTTGCTGCTAGCAGACGTGGCACTGCTAGAGGAGTTGTTCGTGGAGCTTAGGGTGGTGGAAGCAGGCACGGCACTCGAGGTACTACTGGAAACGATGGTGTTAGAGGTTATGGCAGAGGGATCGTCCACTCTGAGTTCTCGACGCACTCTCCGGTTGTCGTAACGGAACACAGGTTTGCTGGTGAATTTGCCCAACGGTCCCGATCCTGGGAAGTAGAATTCCAGCTTGAACTCGACCTCACCGAACACTTCTTTCTCTTTCGGGATGCCAATTTTGTAGTTGGGGCCTCTAGCCTGGATGCTGGGGATGCGGCAGGCCAGGGGCAGGACGAGGATGGGCTGCCGGCGGATGACCTTAGTGTAAGAGTGCACGGTTTGTAATGTGTTGGTGTAGATCAGCTCTTCACCAGTGTGCTATAAATAAAGGGGAAAAAAAGAAATAAACAAAGGATGAGCTCAGAAAATCCACCAACAAAGATGCAACGAATATTGCAGTATGTGAGACTTGATGAAAAACTTCTGGAAGATATTTTGTCTCTTCATATTTTGAACATATAAATATTTTTAAAGATTTTGCCCTGCCCTAAGGCTTTATTTGACCTGACAGTTGGGGCAAGAGAGAGTATAAACATTCTACAAATGATCGAGGGCCAGATTCAAACCCTTGTTGCCGCGGTGCAGCACCTACACATGTGCAACGCCCTTGCCCACTGCACCACCGGCAAAGCACCAGATTTAGAATTTTAAATACGGTCCAATTTCTAGCTCTGATTTTTTAACCCTGAAAAAACCTGTTTGACATGTTTTTATTCAAAATTTTAGTTGCTTATTGCGGTTCACCTTCATAAAAAATTCAAATTCACCATTAAATATTCAATTAGTAGATTCCTATCCCCTTAAATTCAACATTTTAAACTCAGAATGTAAAGTTTGCAGTGAAAAAGTACACAGCAAAGATTCACTTTGGATCAGTTGCTTAAGCCTTGCACAGCTAAATTCCTGGTGAATTTTTCCCTCCCTGTCTTTAGATTGTTGAATTTGAGGACTTGAAAATCTATGCATTGAACACCTAAAGGGTGAAATTGGTTGTTTGAATAATTAAACTGAGAGAAAAAAAAATGGGTTGAAAAATCGGAGTGAGAAATTTGTCAGGATTTAAAATTCTAAATCTGATTAAACTAATAATCTTCCATAAAAACTCTTTGACACAAATGTGAATTAATTTTTCCTCCTTTGTACAGGTAATGCTCTTTAGTCTTTCAGGCCTTGATGGGTTGATTGGGTTTTCATTTCAGGAAAAATGTAATAATCTTCTCAAAACGATTCAAAATCTTTATTAAGACTGTATTATTGATCCTATTAATTATTAATCTATTCATTAAGTGAGAGAGAGTGATTTGAGGAGAGTAACTATCACAAATTCTCTTCAAAAACGCCATTTGTATAATTGAATGATTATTAAAACCATAAACTTAGGTCAAACCAATGATTATCAGGTGTTTATTACACTGACATGAGTGAATTGGCCTGCTACATTGTACAAACTTGTAAAATTTGTTACATATATAATATTAGTAAACATTATATATACAAGGTTTTATAATAAAGTGTATTTCTCACAGATATCTCTTGGGATAATTATTGATGACATTAGAAGGTGAATCAGAAATCCAGATTTTGCAGATTTAGGCTAACCTGCTCAAGCCATTTGATTGATATGTGTATCACTCTTAATTATTCACACATATGACGAGAATTCATATGGCAAGGCCAGGTTAGATTTAGGCCACAATCTATGTAATTTATTCTCAATTCACACTGTCATGTAAAGGTCACTAATGTTTTCTCTGATTAGCTTTTAAGATGCTGTTACTCATTTAATAACTAAGATAAACTCCAAAAGCTACATTTCTGGCTGGTTTCCATTTTTTATGGCAGTTTCTTCCCTGCCGTAATGGCACCGTTAACAGACTTATCCACGTGGGTGCAGGAGTTCTACAGGGGTGTCTGGATGTGTGCAGTTTACCACAGCCTTGGTGCCACAGCCCTCCAGAGCGATCCTCGCTGTCAGATGCGTGTCGTTGTAGGTGATGGGGCAGCTGGGGCTGTTGAGCTGCAGCTCAGCGATGTTAATGTTAGTGAAGGAGCTGATGGGCAGGACCAGGGACATCTCAGTCTTTTTACATGTCAGCACTGCAGGTACAAGGCAGAACAAGGCCATCTGTAACCTATGTTCCTGTTGCTTTGTCATTTAAAGTTTGTTTCATTATCTTACCTGTTCCAGTAGGAAGAGCCATCATTTCACCTGAAAATAAGAATAAGTCCAAAATCTCTGTAAGTGATGTTTAGTATTTTTAGCCTTCTAAAATTTACTGCCATACCACAAACATAACTGTCATAGGACTAACTCAAAGGGCCTATAGCTAACACAGATGTTAAAATAATGAAATATTTGGGATAGGAGTATTAATACCAAGTATCAATATACTACTCAGTACTAGGTTAGGTATCAACACTGGGGACTGGTGTTGCAAATTAGCCTACGGCTATAAACACTGTGATACCAGCATCAGATTGCTACGTGTTAATCTATGTTTGTTGTATCTGTCCCTATAAAATAACAATAAATAACTAAACTGTTATACAAATATCAATACTAATTATGTACATTTAAAGGCTAGGCATACATTTTAGACATGTTAGGACAATTTATGAATCATTTTATAGGCATATTAGATCTTTGTCAGGTGTGTTGTTAGTTGTTTAGAGCCCATCTAAAACCCTTGACATTGTGAGTAATTCAATTTTGATTCATACATTAATAATGTATAATTGTAGTAATACACATTTTTGACAGCGGTTAGATCCCTGAATTAAATAAATCTAGTTCACGCAACAGTATCTGATAATAAGACAAGACAGACCAGTGTGGCTCTAATGCATTCTTGTGTCTCATGGCTCGCTGTTAGCAAGAGAATTTATCTACGGCTCATTTGATTTAATTGGAATGCATTATTCTTATATCAGCCAATATTTTTTGGTGAAAAGTGAGTTTTTGTTGTTGTGGTCATGGTTATCAGAGTAGACGGGCACTAGGTGGTGCTCTCAAACTCCCTTGCCTGAAGACAACTTCCTTAAAGTCAACTGAAGAGCCATATTTCACTGGAATCAGCTCCCCAGCTCAGCTCGAGCAACTGACGTTAAACATAAACTCAAGAAGACATTGACATTACAATTTGTTCCCACAAGCATGCTATTTTGTGGGAACAAATTAGCTAATTTATGGGTACAGTTTGGATATTTTGGGTATGAATTCCCCTTAGTGGGAACAAAATAGTAATTTGAGGACCTGAGTGTAACCCTTAGTCCAAGTTTTAGAGTCACTGTAATCTATTCCAGGCACAAAAATACTGACAGACAAAGGTTTGACAATATCTAAAACATTGATATGATCTGTTTTGAACTCACGCTGGTACAGCCACACACATCTGGGCTCTGACTGCAAACTGGAAAGACAAGAAGCTTCCATCAACCTCTGACATTCCTATTGTTTGATGTTAAAGTGGATAAAGTGTGCGTGTGAAATTTGTTACTTTGCCGTATTGGCCACAAAGCAGATGGGCAGTAGACGCGGCAGCTTGTTCTCAGAGCGCACCCAGGCGATATTCAGAGAGGCGATGGGTCCCAGGGAGAGGAATCCAGTTCTGTAGAGCTCCGGAGGGCCGATAACAGCGATCTCTGTCACACTGCAACAACAAGCACACGCACAAGAGTTTCTTTTGAGCGTTGCTGCAATGTAAAAGCAATGTCTCCATATATGTATCTTATTTCTTTTAGTCAGGCAACTTTATGAGTGATATGTATTTATCTCGACATGTTTGGGCTACTTCCTGCAAGCCCTTTTCAGAACAGTCAGCGGTCTTGGTGGTGACATCAGCTGTTGTTAGTTCCAGAGGCGTGGACCTGGCTCGTCGCTCAGACTGACCACGCCTCCTCAGACTAACCACACCTCATGTCGCCTGGTGGTCTCTGGCGAAGGTGCCTCACTTGATGATTTCAATGGCCTCCTTAATCCAACCCTGTCCCTGTCCATGATATCATTGTTCCTTTTACAGTGGTACAGTGATATTGCGGATTTTAGGTTTTCTTTTCTTTGTCCTTATGAGTCTATCTGTAGTTTCCTTCTTGCATTCAGTTTGGTCTTCCTTTTTTCTAATTTTTCTAATCTGTCCAGTTTCCTCTGTGTATTTCTTAAACTTGATTTGCGCTGTATTTCATATGTTGAATTGCATTTAATTTTCTGAGGGACTTGGGCTTTTGGGTGAGTTTTACGTGTTTGTTCATTTCTCTGGTTGGTTCTGTTATGGCTCTAATGTAGGGTACGGTGACTATGTTTTTGTACTTTTGATGTTTCTGACTACACAGACGCCATCAACCGTGACGAAGGAGCGCTCCTCTTCACACACACGAGACATCCTTCTCCAGAGAGACAGGAGGCGTGGTCAGTCTGAGAGGCTGGCCGGGTCCGTCAGGCTGACCTCGCCTCAGAAAGTAACAACAGCTGATGGGAGACACGTCACCACAAAGACAGGTGATAGTTCTGAAGAGGCTCGCAGACAGCAGCTCAAACATGGGCCAAGATAAAACAAAAAGTTATCCGATTGAAAGAAATACGATACGTCCTATAAATCATAACTGAAGACAAGATGTTACCAAGTGCTTATCTCCATGGTGATGTGGATGCTTTACCTGAAATGTTCCACAATATGGCATTAAACATATCTACCTCGATGGGGACAAGCAGGTGAGGTCAGATCTGTGGAGAGGTGAGTCCAGTCACAGTAACACTGCATCATTTTCTTTGCATTCAATAAACTACTTAAATACATACATTCATTAGATGCCATACTGAGGAACATTAAAGGCCATATTATAAGAATTTCATGGAGACAAGCAAATGGCGGACCAGAAAAATTACATAGTACACCAGACAAACAGACCGTTTGTACATCCATATTTATAATTCATTTATATAAAGATTTCACTCTGATTTGTTCCCGTGATTAAGAACCCATTTTCATGATTGGAGGAAAAAAAAATGATCAGCACCTAATCCTTTATTGACATACATTAGAATTAAAACTCTTAAATTAAAGTAATCAAAAAGCTAAATACATATTTAAGTTTCTTGTTCTAAAAAAAGAATGATTACTGTATTATTTACTAAATTTTATTACACAAAACATATTGCTGCGTAATGTCGATACTAATAAAAACAGATTGATGAAACATAAAAATCAAATAGAAGTAGATTGTGTAATTGAATTTTGAGTAGTAATCATCTTTTTGTGCACAAGAAACATTGCTTTGTAAAAAAATGTTTGCATCTGAATTCTTTTTACCAACCTGGCAGCAAAATGATTCCATAGATTATGACCTGTACACTGTAAAACCAAAACTACATCATTGTATGCTGTGTTATTTGTGAACTGTACACATAGGTTAGGAAAACTATTAAAAGTTGCACAGTTTATGTCAATCTTGCTAGCGCCACAATAGCGAAAAAGAGAAATACAATAACTGAAGTGGTACTGGCACTGAGGGAAGGGATAGGGCAGCACCTCTCTTGGTTTGAGTCGTAGTTGACAGAGAAGGATTTCTGGTGGAACGGGAGGATGTAGAAGACAGAGTTCTCGTCTGGATTGTCAACTGAGGCCACTGGCTCCGCACTGCAGCTGTACTGTGCCTTTTCAACTGCACCAAAACAAGACAAAACAGGACCAGGTCACATCAAAGTTATGCCCAATACATCTGCAGGTACTAATTAATATATATATATATATATATATATATATATATATATATATATATATATATATATATATATATATATATTTTTTTAATGTTGCATAAATTGTATGCTTGGTGATGTTTGTGAACGTTTCATAGCGATGAAATAAAATAAAAATTTAAAAATCTAGATGGGGTCAAATGGACCCGAAGCTAGCGGGAGGGTTAAATCAGGTGCTACCAAAAACAACAACAACATAAATATATATAATGTTAAATATATAATTACTTTTTAAAGTATAGCGATACAATGTATGCTTTAAAATAACAATTAAATTCCTAGTGCCTTGGGGCTCTAACAATTAATCAGAATAATCATGATAAGTCGACAATTAAAATATTTAAAATCATACTTTGATTATTGTTTTTGTTATCTGGCCTGTACATACTGTAAAACACATGACAAAAGCCCTTGTAAAACAACGTCAGCAGCAATTTTATGTCAATAAAAAAATTTATATATATATATCGCTGAATTGCAGTCCTACAGTGCTCTTCATAAACATGAGTATCAATATCAATTGAGAAGGGTCTGAAATGTCCTGCTAAACTAACACAAAAATCCCATACATTTTCACATTATATTCAGGTTTGTACAGATCTGAACAACAAGGTTTAGAGTAGCAAAATGTATCACAATCAAATCGCAATTTAAATTGACTAAATTAGTAAATCACAAAGGCTGTCATTTTGGAAGTACCATCATTTCCTCCACAAAACAACCAAATATCTTGTCTTATTCTGCATAAAAACTGTTAACCCCGTACAAACATGCTCTGAAGTTCATATGTACATAAAGACCTTCATAAAATCTGAACTTTAAACAGAATCCCATTATTAAAACAAAAATGCTTGCAGAGGAGATTCTACTCCCTAAATATCTGTAACCTTGGCGATGAAATTGTTTGATAATTGTGACAAATTTAGCTGCCATAGAAGCGTCAACACAACATATTAAAGGAGCATTTACTTTAAACAGCCACTAGAGGGACTAGACCTCAGTACACCCACAGGCACACACAGATGGTGTTGTGTCTGAGGCTGAGACACTGACCGGTGAGCGACAGGATGAATGGGACTGCACTCATAGGCACGCTCTGAGCTAGCTGGACAGTCTGAGGAGCAGGCACCAGGTCTTCTGCCATCAGGTACACGTGGTACACTCCAGCTGCAGCATTCCCCGTGAACGAGAGCGAGCACTTCTCCTGGACAGGAGAGGAGGAAAGGACATTAGCACACAGGAGCACTTTCATCTGCTTAATGTTTGAATTGCCACTTGCCACTTGGCTTTAAAG
This sequence comes from Rhinogobius similis, assembly GCA_019453435.1. NCBI lineage: Eukaryota > Metazoa > Chordata > Actinopteri > Gobiiformes > Gobiidae > Rhinogobius > Rhinogobius similis. The sequence continues at coordinate 5,706,392 of CM033621.1, read as the reverse complement.
AAACAATTCCGGCTTTAAAGGAAACATATACTAATAATACACCTTTATGAGAGTTTAACCAAGGTATATTGATGCTCAGTACACAGAGTTCCTGAAGATTTGAGTAATATTATTATTCTCTTGCAACTGAGGCTTGAGTGCTTAGACAATGTCTGTTTTAACCTACCCCATATCCCCACCCACTTCCAGGTCATACACGTAGGGTTCAGAGGTGCTATGTACGTACACATTTTTTGACAATAAAACTAAGTAAAGCCAACCATTGCTTGCTACATTGAAATAACAAACAGTGGTGGTTCATCAATTTCTGCATTTTAACAGGAAGTCCATGATCCCATTTCTATTTCTAAGTCATTTTGGATCAACTTTGCAGTTAATAATGAATATAATGTAGAGTATTGATTCAAGTATATTAAAAGAAAAAAAAGTCTCCGGTGTCCCCTTGAGGGTGACATTTGTAGAGTCCACAATCTATAAATGGCAGTCCTGTCTTTAGTTTTTTGTTAGTTTTCGTGTATTGTTATTGTTATTTACGTTTTTTAAATTTCTGTGCAGTTGCTTGTATTCTGTTTTTGTATTATTATTAAATACTACATTAATGATGTCACCAATAAAAACATTTTTTTTTTTTTTGCTGTAATTATAATTTATTCTTTATTACAAAAACACTGGACATGATGGACAAGTTGTTGATGTTTTCATTTTGTGTTTTGGTTCTGTAGATAATTATCCAATCAGAAAGCAGAATGAGCCCATGAATCTCTTGTTTGGGTTGACAGACATCCTGTGTGTTTAAACCTCTCTCTGATCTGAATGGTCTGAGAGGGACAAATACTCTCTATCTGCTGGTTAGGACTCTGGAAATATAAGCTGAGTTGTGATTGTAGTACCTTTTTACACCAGTAAGAGCGCCGGCTCCACACCCTACTTTTAAAATGTATATTACACTGCAATAGTTTGTGCTTTTCCTGGAAGATTCAACCGTATGACATAACTCATCTATGTCGATGTGATCCCTCATTCGTCCAGGCGTGTTCCATCGTAGTAAAGGTTTCAGGGGTTGTCATCCGGACGCTGTTTGAAGATCCAGACGTTTCAACTATCCAAAAGTCCTTGTCAAGTCAAGACAATGACTTTCGGATAAAAGTCGAAACGTCTCGATCTTCAAACAGCGTCCGGATGACAACCCCTGACGCCTTTTCTACGATAACTCATCTATCTTTCATTCATCCAGTTCAAAATAGTTTATTATCCAAAAAGTACTTGGTTTGCTGCTTGTCTCCAGGAGATTGCTTGGGTTTATTCCATCTCCAGGAGAATAGAACCCACCACCAGAGAGATACATATATTTGCATTATTACCCTTTTTCTACCTTGAATGGACACTCTAAGCCCCTTTACAAAGAGGAACCGCTCACCTAATCACACACACATTCATACAGCTGTATTAACAAGTAGGCAAGTAGGGTTATGTGTCTTGCCCAAGGACACAATAACAGCAAGTGGGAGCTGGGATAAAAGCACCAACGCTCTACCACCGTGCTGCTGCTGCACTTAAAACAGGTGGCAGAACAGTAGTCACATATGCAGTACTTACAAAATTGTCTTTTAACCCAAATGGCTGAGAATGTTAATTATTCCCTCAAAAAGTTGTTTAGTGCCGTCTTAATTCTTCTTTAAAAAGTGTGACTCACCTGGTCCAGCTCCAGAAAGGAGTGGAGTGCACAGTCGACACACTCTCCCTGGTCTTCTTTGGCAAAGCGGCAGTGCACCTTGTCTCCGTCCAGGTCTTTGACCGACAGGGGGAAGTGGTGAGGGCAGTTTTCACGGACTCTGCAAGAAACGCCGACAGCAGCAGGAGTCAGAACCAGCCTGGCACAGCCTCACAGCGTTTTCTGACTGGAATGTTTGACCATTTGTCCTTTCTTAAGTATGGCAAAACTGAAACTAGGCAAGTGAGCTAAGTTTCATTTAATTATGCGCTAAAAGTTATTGTGTTATTGTTCAGTTTAGTATTTGGACTAGAGGTTTGAGACAATGGTTGTATTATCAGTGATTTTAATGTACAGATATTTAGGATGACACTGAATAGTCAATGAAAATGTATAGGTTTTATTCATTATATATAGCATAGACTTTTATAAGTATTTGAATATGTATATCTTGAGCTACAGTTAATTACATTTCTGTATTTTAATTGGATTATTTTAAGGACCCCGGGAAAAATAACAACAGCTTGAATAAATTGTGAATAAATGAACAATAAAGCTGCGGGTATAGATCCCTCACCATCACTTTCCAGCAGGTTTGTACTACAATCAAAACTCACTTTGAACCCTTAAAAGTCTGACATTCCTTTGAATTTTTAGTCATTCATCCCATTTTGTTAACATCTGATTAAAAGGAACTGGGCAAGTGAAAGATTGGAAAGATGCAATCCTTACATTTATTGTCAAACCTTTCTGGGAGGAATCGATATCAGTTTGTACACCAAACACACAAATCTAAATTGATTTAAAAATGCCCAATCTGTGCTGTTTGGTGGCCTAAAGGATATCACATATGCCATGCTCCGTGTGGAGCCGCCACAGCAACGTGAGTTTGAGTCCGGCTCTGTCAGTTTTAATCGGTAATTTTTGTCAGACATTTGAGGAAAAACAGACAGAATGATAAGGATTTTAAAATAGCCCACGTTCCCTCATTTTTCTCATCTTGGGTTTTGATAGCCTTCTTCAAACAAATCTAAAGAAAAAGTACAATATACAGAACAGCTTATTTCAGTTGAATTGTTGTTTTCAATAAAATGTTCACTCAAACTTTTTTTTGGTCTCATTTCTTGTTAAATATTGAAGCTCTAATTGTAACCTTGTTAAGATATAACCATGCAAAATGTGCCTTTTGCCCTTTATTAAACGGGTCTTAAACGTTTGATCGGGACTATACCTTAAGGCAAGTTTTACTAAATAATATGGCCGCACTACTTTTACAGCAGTAATAGCATGGTATGGGCTAAAGATGGTTTGCATCTTTGCATCTCTGTTCTTTAATATTATTACCAAGAAAAGAAAAAAACTAACCATATTTCCTGGTAATTTACAGTCGTCCAAGTTAGCATCAATTACTTTGACATGACACACATTAAATCACAAATAATATAAAATGTGTGTCATGTTTCGATTAATATTTAACATGTAGTTAACGTTACAATTATAGTTACAATTTCCATTTTAGTCAAGTGTCAATTGTCATTTATTTTTTTGTTTTGTTTTTTTAATGGATGGAAAATAAAAATGTTACCAAAGTGAGTCTGAGTCATGAATGCTGGAATTCGAACAACTTTAATACGACTGGGCTCATATAGGTACATGTTCCAGTTTAAGTAGTAATTACCTGAGTGGAGGGGGGAGGCCCACAAAACCTGGATGGTTGAGTTTGCCGCTGTTGGCACGCACCACAGGATCTGCTTTAAGTGCCACGTGCATATTAGTGGAAGAGCTGAAAGTTTGAACAAAGTCAGAATTAGGAGACTGAAAACACTTTGAAGATTACCAAACAAAACGTCCTCTAAGATTTAGTTTAGAGTCAATAAAGCTATAAGGTGAGGTGCTACAATTAAAAGTAAAGTCTAAGCAGAACAAGCACAAATAATGAGCCTGATCATAGTCTGTGATTAGCGCCAAAAAAAAAAAACACAATAAGATTCTGAATGCTTTACTGTCTACGATGAAACTTCTAATGCGATAACTTGTGGTTCAGAAGAGTGTGTTGGTTAATTTGATGATTTGGTTACTTCAGATGGAACACAGCTGCCATTATAACTCAAAGGGAGATACACCGGTTTTGAAAGAAATATTCAAACATAAGGTCAGCAAAAGTTACACCTGAATAGTATTTGATTGGGTCCAAGAACTCACCACATAAAACGTTTGGTTCAAAATATTTTCAAATCACATGAATCACACGTTTGTGTCTGAAGAACACTACTTTTAAAAGCTTGTGTGAGAAAAACTATTTCACCCAAGTTTGTTTCTGCTGATAGAGAGGACATTTTCATGTTCAGTGATTGTGGATAGGCCCAGTAATTACATAGATGTTAATTTGTCATTTTGTCAGTTAAAAGCCAAATTCGACCATATCATTCTGTCCTGCCATCCATGTGAATAGGTTGCGGTCACATGACACCAAGGACAGGTGAGGATTCAATGGAAGAGTTTGACTTGATGTCCGGTTTATAGGGGATTGAAATGCCTCAAGATTGTACGAACACGCACAGAGTAATCTCGTGAGAATTATTTAATACATTGTTTTTAAAAGTGCAACTACTGAAGAGTGCAATAACCTTCCTGGAAGAAGGTCTTTACTGTCTTATAATGACATATTTCATTTGTAATACAGAAAACTTACCAAAGAAAAGTAGGCTTGCTTTTTCTTTTTTTTTTTTTTTTTTTTTTTTTTTTTTTTTTAAGTTATACAACTTAATGTTATAAAAAAGTTTCATGAAAAGAAATGAATAATAAAATTGCGTCTCGTTCTCGTCTCGTGAACCCGATCTCGTGTTCTGTCTCATTTCATTACACCTCTACCGTTTATGGTGAATATCTCGGTATTAACTTGCACAAAGGTCAACATTTTTCTCTCTCACCATAAATTAAATTATGGTTGTATCTTTGTCTTTTTTCCATTTTTCAAGACAAAATGTGTTTCTTGTGGTTCTTGTCGCTTGCAAAAGGTGCACGGCATAACTTTTCAGGATCCACGCCCTGTCGTCTCAGTGGAGATGTCATTGCGTCGCTTGTAATGTTCAACAGAACAGCATTATATCCACCGAGCTTGAAAACATGTATTCTGACAGAGATCTGACCTGCAACTTGACATGATTTGAACAAAATGAACGAATTCTTTATTGTCAATTCGTAACTATTGTGTAATTTATATGGATTTTTGTTTACAGTTTGGCTACCTCTAGGTATGTCACATCTACTGCTCATGTCAAACCAGAAAGTACAACGACGTCATCTTAAATGATAAATAATCATGTTACTACATTTTGTCTAAATGTGTAGTCCAGCCTGTCTTTAGCACTCACTTTGTTAAACTTTCCCAGCTCGGCAATTCTTTAGGGTAATTATTTTAATTCCAAAATAATTACCTAGCAACCATGTTGTGCGCTGGGCCAAAACATCTCTAATCTACGCAAAAATCATTATTTGACACATAATGATACATGAAAACACCTTTATTTTGTTGGATTAACACGTAAAAGGTCAGAAAATTTGTGCCAAACTTTTGGATACAATTCTGATGAGTCTCCCTCCTCAGTGTGATGTCATCAATAGTTTATGTTTTCCTTCCTGTAATTATCAATTTTTTTTTTTTCACAAACTGTTTCTTGATTGGTGTGAAACTGTTTAATTTAAATAGCTAAACAGTAACCACCTAAATAAGTTTCCATTCATTTTGCTCACCGCGATCCAGAAAAAAGCTTGTTCGGCTGATCAGCTCTGTGGTAAGTATTGAGCACAAGACTTCTACTTTTATCTTAAATCTTTTTCTAACATTTTAGAAACTTTTAAGTTGTACATGGGATTTTTGGACTAAAAACATCCATATTATATAGTTACCACAGAGCTGCTTGTGCCTTTAAACTTTGAAATGTTCATAAAAACCCCTGAGATGCACTTTAATATGGCAAGTTTGGCACGAGAGCCAATTTCTTATTAATAATGTGGTTTGACATTTGTGGTTTCTCCCATAGAGTCATATAAACCCATGATCTCCATCTTCACATTCTAGTCAACACCTATTCCATATTCCTTCATACCCCAGTGAGATGGTGCCGGTGAAGTTGGCTGGGAGCGTCTTCTGCCAGTGATGGGAGCACCAGCTCGAGCCAGGTTTACTGCCGGTGAAGGGCACGGTGTTGTTCTCCACCAGGCAGTCCTCCCCAGCCGCACACAGCCCCGTCACTTCTGTGCATTGCCCGGACACGATGGCAGTGAAGTGGGCGCGCACCTGACGCACAATTGTACACAAGGTGTCATTTCACACAAGAAGTTTCGGGGAAGATTAAAAGCAACATGCCAGACGTCTGCGCTATAATGTACTGTTGACTAATGCTCTATAGGTGGATAAGTACATTACAAGTTATAGGTTTAACGAGAAGAAGGATTGCTTAATAGGGAATGAAGTTTACTGAAAGGAATTATGACAAGTGAAGAGAACAAAACCAGATAAGTGCCATTTGAAACAAAAGTATTTACTCTTTTGTTTGTTCCTGTGTTCTCAAAATCCCAATACATTTTAGTGCATTCAAAATATTACTCTATCCCTTTTGAGCAAATCCCATCAATTATTCTGTTATTAATTAGATAAATGAAAGATGGTTTCAAAATGGGGTAAAAAAAAAAAAAAAAAACACAAATAAAACATTGTGACAAAATTTTCAAAACAGAGATGGTCCTGTTCTTTTCTAATTCAGGTTTATGTCCGGGTTTAGTCCCAGTCTAGTTCTGATGCACGTGGTCTCTGTGCAATTATAAACGCACCCTCTTGAAGTAGATTGAACAGAACTTTTGGGTCAAGTTAGGGTTAAGAATTAAAAGGTTGAACAAATGTCTCACAATGTTGCGAGACAAATGTTCTAAAGACAGAAAGTCAGGATTCAGATTATAAAAAAGTAAGGGAGGGCGATATTGACAAAAATGACTATCTCTAAGTTTGTGACCAGTTTTACGAAAATAAACCTTCTAGTTTTTAAAAATCACTTAAAAAAGACAGAAACATCTAAAGTGACAAACAACAATATTTCTGCACGTTGGGGTTCATTTTATAATCCATTCATGTTTTGAATATTTGACTACTTGAAAATCAATCAAGACAGGAACATTTTAGCAGTGATGCTTTGTTAAAATGTAATTATTGAGATCATGCAAAATATATGGAGATGTACATATTTCGTCTATTTCACCAACCTCTAGGCACAATTAGGAATGTCAAGACTTTTGGTTATTCAATAAGCATGATTATTCAGGTTACAATTAATATAAACTAAAAACAGTAATGATGACTATTCATTCATTTTCTACCGCTTATTCTCGTTAGGGGTCGCTGGAGCCTATCCCAGTGACTTTGGGCCTTAGGCGGGGTACACCCTGGACAGTGGCCAACTCGTCCCAGGGCTGACACAGAGAGACAGAGACATGGACAGACAACCATTCACTCTCACATTCATACACTACGGGCAATTTAGAGTTGTCAATTAACCTACACAGTCATGTCTTTGGACGGTGGGAGGAGCCGGAGAACCCGGAGAGAACCCACGGTAACACGGGGAGGACATGCAGACTCCACCCAGAGAGATCGTGTGATGTTAGGGTGGTTCGGAATTCGAAACCATGATGTTGGGGTGGTCCGGGATTCGAACCCACGATCTCCTTATTGAGAGGCAGAAGCTCTAGCCGCTCTGCCACCGTGCACCCGTAATCATGACTAGAGGTAGGCAATATTGACAGAAATGAAAATCTTGAAATGAAATAAAATGAAAACAATATTCAGACGATATTTTTTAAAAACACCAGTAATTTACTAAAATCATGTGTCAAATGTAAATGTCTCGATTGAGGATCCAATATCATACAACATGTGAATGGACCATAAAATGAACCACAAAAGGGCAAAAATATCACTTATTATATTAGATATTCTGATTTTGCACATCTCCAAAGTCCCCAAAAAAGCATTTTTTATGTCATATTAACTTTATTTTGTCATTCAGAAAGTTTGATTTCGTAAAACTGGTAAGAAACTCGAGGAATAGTAATGTGTTAGACAACGCGAATGAAAGAAAATGAAAAATGTCAGTGTTGTTTGGTCAGGATCTCAATAATTGCGAATAATCGCTGAATTGTGTTGTTTTTTCCCCTCACAATCCCTAAAATGTTATATTGTGACATTCCTATTAGTCACGATTATTACTTTTTGTTTTTTACGATTACATTGTTCCCTGAATATTCACGATTAACCGAATAACCTTGACCTCCTTGTGACTCAGTGGTGTTCTCTGCTTACAGTTTTTCCTTGACTGGAGTCGAGGGGCACAACATGGACGGTCATCCCCAGAGGAGGGCTGGTGGAGGCGGGCCATGCCAAGCCCAAGCCCTGGAGTAGTATCACCAGTGTCAGAATGTACATCTCAGCAGGGAGGAGGGGGACCTATAGAAAAAGAGCTTTAGCGCGCAGCACAAGCATGTAATCAGGTAAATGTCTGTTTGAACCACATGGCACATACCCTGCATAGTGACATGTACGACGGAAGTCTTCAAGAATGGGGTCCTTCTTCGAGGTGATGTGCAAACGTTTAACGACTGTCATGTGTCATGGGGTAAAGATAACAAAACAAAACCGAGGTTAACATTCCGGTCAAGCCAGTGCGATGGAGGTATACAGAAACTGTTCTGCTGTACTTTACTTTACATTACTTGAGGGATTACACCGTCTTGCTTGTAATAATATGCAATGGACATGATACTTAGAGTTTACGACCCTTTGTTAAAAAAGGATCACGATTAAAACTAAATAATTGATCAACTTTAAAACCTAAAATTTAACAGATTTTTTTTTTTACCAGATTGTATGAGAAAAGATACTCTTCAATCATTTTGAGCTCCTGCCATTGGGGCAGAGATACAGACTTCCTTAAGCAAAGAAAAACTCTTTTGTGCCGTCCGCCATCAGGGATTAGTGGGGGGCTTAGGTTTAACTTTGTTATTGTTTATCACATATTGGGCTTTATTTACATTATTTGTTAGAACAGGTGAATATATATACCGGTACATTGTTTGATTTTTGCTAAATTAAGTTATCCTGATTTCTATCTAAATTCATGGTCTACTGTTGAATGTTACGTGTCTTGTCTCGCCCTTTCGTTACAGCTGGTCTGATCAGCCAGTTTTGATCAGTCTTAGTCCCCCCAGTGTTGCTCAGTCTGTGCCCATCCTGCTGTTGTGTCTGAACTTAAAATAAATGATATTCTAAATTAAATGTTCGTTGTTGTTTTTTTTCTCTGTATGCCTGTACTGTGTTTTGTTTTTTTGTTTGGGGGAGGCAAGCCTTAGACAAATTTCTGTAATTGTATGACAGACAATAAAGTTATTATTCTTTTTTTATTCTATTCTAGAATCCTTGGTAATGCTATATATGATAAGGTTTCTCACTAAACTATTTATCAGGCTTTCATAAGTAGTAGTTATAAGTGCTTCTAAGGCGTTTACAGATATTTGTCATCACTTTTAATAAGTTTAATAAGCATCTTATTAGAGAAGCAGGACTTTTATAGGTACAAAAGGTACAAATAATGACTTATTATGACCAGAACATTAAACAACACTAGCCATTTGATTGCAATTTTTAAGAAAACATTTAAATCACAACTCTTCAGGGGCATATTCTCAAAACTATATAAATCTAGCACTGATCTTAACAACAATCCTACTTGGTGTATAAAAGACAAATTAAACTGACAGAAAATAGGTTATGTACAGTAGAGTTTGGAAAGAATTCTGCTGGAAAAATGCATCACTATATTGTATGTCAATGTGAACACAACAATGAAACATAAGTTGACGGAGAGACAGTGACTCGTCATCTCTGTCATGTAGTTATTCATAAATCCTGGAATGAGATTAAAGACAAACTTTTCACAGGAAGTACCATTTAAGTACAAAGTCGGTCAACTGGCCCTCCGAGTACCACCTGGATCCAAACCAGGTCCTAAACAAGGACTAACTTAAAGAATATGGCTGGGAATCACAGGCTCCATCGCGATTTGGTAAGATACAAGATGCCCTGCTCAAGATACGATAATATCACATTATTATTCTACTATTTTTAAAGAATCCAATAAATCACGACTTGCAAAAACTTAAAATAAAATACTATTAAAATACACCAATTTTAATAGCCAAAACAGCTAGATGTTTGTCAAATGTTTTGGATGAACAAGTTTTCTTTCACAACACAATTGTGGCACGGTCACAAAATGAGTCGGTAAATTCTACCAAATGTAACTCATAGCAATATGTCAATACAGTATCACAAAATTTAGGATCACAATCTATCGACCTTTCAGTATTTTGTACATCTCTACTAAAGGAGAACCAAAATGCGGCTTTAATTGACTGTAAATTCCACGTACCACACTTTGAGAAACACTGATCTAGGACATAAAACACCAACAATGGAGACGATTGACGGATACCTTTGGAATGCACAGTTGGCTTATGAGTTACTTTATTTGATTTCATTTTTTGACTACTCTGTTTCTTTTTTAAATGTGTTTTCGCTCTCTGGTCTTGTTCTGTTTGATTTTTGTGTTCTAAAAAATGATAAAACTGAATGTTAAACTGGACTGGAGTTAAGAATCCCCCGTCTAATTACTGTTTTGCAATCTCCCTCAGAACTTCCTGATTACTTTCTTGTACTCGTCTAAAGCAACATCTTTGTCATTTATAATTGAATAGTTGGTCTAAGAATAGAAACGGTAATTGCATCGGTGGCATTTCATTCGTTCTCTTGAATTTGTTTTGTTCTTTATTAATTATCCAATCATGCGCATTGCGTGCTAGGACACACAAGAATTCACATTATGCTTATTTCCATATTGTATAACACGGCTGTAAAATATGATGCAAGGATGGACTGATGCAACATGGCAAAGTTACAATCGACTTGTGTTGAAAACACTTCTTTTGTCCCCGTGGAGTGACACAACTACAAGTAAAACACAGATCTACCAATCTAAGAAGGCTCTGAACAAGTGTTCCATTGTTTTAGGCGTTACCATTAGATTTTAGTCATCACCACTAATTAGCCTCGTTGAATAATTGTTATAAATAATTAAGAATGTCTGTTGAGCCTAAATACAGGGGTCACATCGCAGGGCATCAAACATTTGCACATTCACAGTATGAGGATTACAAATAAATAATACTGACAATGACATTTTTCATTCTGTGCTGATTTTGATTTTTTTTTGTGTCAATTTACAATGATGGGGACAAAATCTGTAACTTTAAAACTATGTAATTTTGTAACACACCTGATTGATGAGTATTGTGGATTAAATAAATCATGTCAACTGAAAAAAGTGTACATCCCTTTACTTTTGTCTGAAGTTTTGTATTCATTTAGTTTCTTCCTTTCTTGGAGAGATTCCCTATGTGTATTCTAATCAAACACGTCTACAACATTAACAGTAATCGCTTTAGTGACAGTGCTTTTTTGCGTCCTGGATCAGTTACCTACTAATTAACGTTGCGTGCAAGGAAACACTTACGAGAACACACATTTTGTGTAGATTTTTTTCTTAGTTCTTCGTTTTATTTTGAGTTAAAAATGATGGTGTAAGGGCTCATATACAGAAGTGGCTTAGAGTTGCCTCACAAATGGACAACAATTTGTCCAAATCACAAAATTATTTTTGCCAACATGTATGTTTAATCCCACAAGGTCTGCTACTAGGACCAAATTTACTCAATTTGTTTATTAATGACAAATGTAAATTATTTGCAAATGATACCACTCTTTCCAGTTCAGGGCAAGAGAGAGAGTTTGGGTGAAAAACTAAATATAGAATTTTTGGTACAAAAACAGGACGGAAAATAAATCTTGTTGATGTTTTATTGATCAAGTTGCTGAAGTAAAATTCTTGGGAGTAGTTTTAGGTGATAAACTTTTGTTTGCAACCTCAAATTGGTTGAGTAAAAGGATTCTACATAATCTAAATATGTTTTAGATCAGACCTCTTTACATCTGTTATACATGCGGTTAACTGTTGCATGTTTTTCATATTGTGTTGAAGTATAGGATAATGCATGTAATAGTCACACTCAAGTTTTGTATCTGCAGCTTGAATTATCAAAGATAATAGAGAACGCACATATCAAACTTCAAAAAGAGATAAAGATCTTATTGGGATTTCAATTTAAACATTTTTTTTAATTTAAAAAGCCTTGAAATTATGTGGACGGTGAGAAGCTTTACATTAATTACTGTTGACACTAGAAGGAAAGGACATTTTCAAGTTCTGTTTTCCCGCACCTCACGAAGACAAAGATGTTTTTCAGTTGTCGGTGTTCGGCTATAGAATAGCGTAGACATAAAAGCTGCAACACTATTGTTCAGTTGAAAAAACAGCTGCAGAAGAGGGCATTTGTCAGCTATAGAACAACTGATGTATAGTAATAATTCAATTGTGTGATTGATGTAGCATTTAATGATTTGCCTGAATAATACGATAGAGTGACCGTCTGATTGGTTGTTATTGTTTCGATAAAAGGGGCATCTAATTATAAGGTTCATCCATTCATCCTCCAATTCACCCATATGTAGTCTTAAATTGTATTTTTGGTGAAATACACTTTTGCTGAATAAATGAAATTAAATACAGAAGTACAGACTGATGAAACACTGTCTTTAAAAGTACAGTATGCATTTACACAAGAGATAACGCTGCTCCGCGCCTTGCCCGTCTCAGTCCTCATCAATCTGCTACAATAATTTCCTCAATACATCACTTTACCCAGCTATACCCACCCAATAACAAGATCTGAGGTAAAACTTCATTCCCTTTGTGGGACAGCTGTCCACATGAAAATATTGTTCAAAACGGCTGCCTACATCAGTTGCTCCTGCCACCTCTGATCTACTGTGGGCTACACTCACCACAAAACACCAGACTTTGAGAGACCAAGCCTTGGCCAGTTCTCTAGAACAGGCATTCCCAGCCTTCAAGCTGGATCCCCAAAATAACCATGTAGCTGACCTGGGACCCCTGCTGCGCAGTGAAACTGACATATGTAATTATTTTAAGTTGCAACATCGGGTTTAATTGTATTTCTCTGAGTGGTTTGTAGTGCTATTTGACCCAATTTCACTTGAATAAAGTTTAAAAAAAATATTTAGTGCCATAACTTTAAAAGTATATCTTACAAGTCATCCCAGGTCTCGCCTCGCGGCCCCACTTTGGGAACCACTGCTCTAGAAAGCTCGGTCTCAAAAACCCTCAGAAACATTTACACTTCTTACTTACAGATACCACACCAGTCCTCTTCCTTTTATTTATATACTTTTGTGTGCAGTCTTGGACTATCCAAAAAGTGCTGTACAAGTTTTCTTACTTTTATTTACTTCCTCTAATAGATACTAGAATCTACTACCCTCATTTTTCAGAAAGGCCCTTAGTACACGTAACTGGTGATAATTGCATTATTAAAGCATTAGTTGACGCGTCAGTGCCATCACTGAACAAACCACAAACTTCGATACCTCAGACAGATCTACTGATGGTTCTTGCTTTGTCACCTGATTTTCCTCCATTATACATTTGTAAATAAAGATTCAAATGTTTGAGATCGGGGGGGCCATGTTAGAATGGCAATGCTGTGGAAATTACCTGCCATGTTCAATTCTTATTGTGTTGCAATTCAGTAAATATAGACATTTCAAATAATTGTGATTCGGGTAAGTGGTGTTTACAATTCAAAACACTTTCTTCTCTAGTTTTTGTTAAATTATTTTGATAGCTTAGTAAAACTAGATTGACAGGCTAGAATCCTTTATGTACACCTGCACAGTAAATGGATGTGAATGTGACTGCACAATTGAGCAAAATGTAATTTGAAAATGCTTAAAATGCAACATAAACACTAAAATAATGGTAGTTAATAGCTGTGGCATGTAGCATTATGCGCTTCACATATTTCCAACTCAACAGATAGAATTTGTTTTTAGAAGCTTCAGTCACATTCATAGCATGACAAGATGATGTGTCAAGCGCTTTACGGAAGGAAAAAAATTGCTCAATCCAGAGAGATTTTTATATTTTACTTCTTATAACTATTCGTTTTTAAACCGTATAGCTTGTGGATTTTATTAGTTATTCATCTTAATATAAAGTCTGCTAGAACAAGACCTCTCACCTCATAACGTATTGTATACTGTCCCAATTGTTGTAAAAACATCTTTAAACTTGTTGGAATGACCCACCTACTCCTGACTGCACTCTCTAATGCACACATCATCTATTATGCCAAAATATTAAAATTAGGATTACCTTAAATGCAATTCCAAGCCGTTGTGAACACTCCACTTTCTGAATACTCGCTTAAACAGAGATCTCGACACTTTTGTTAAACGTCTTATAGCCACCTGCCAAGATTTAAGGTGGAGTTTTTCTAAATTTGGGCAGTCACAGAATGGTGTCAAACAGGTAGAACTAGAGGCCGTAAAAGAAAGCTTGACAATGGCTGAGCGTCAGAGAAACAAACCAGAGGAGGAGGGAGCATGGAGACTGTGATAAAGCAGAAAGATAGATTTACCAACACGTAGAGCGTGTGTTTAGAAGAGAAGAGCTTGCCTGGCCTTATAGATGTGAACGCTTTCAGTCACTCTACACCTCCCTAATGTGTTACCTAAGACAGAAACAATTATGAGACAATGAAGAAACAATTTACAAGTTGTTTTTACTGGGAGCAAATACAACAAAAGGAATGATGGCTGTGTTACAATTCATGTTAGTCAAAAAGGTGGTCCCAAGAATTATTTTAATTTGAAATCATTATTTTTTTGGTCTTAAGAAAAATATTACATCTCGATCAAATATTAGTTGATAGTTGATTTCAGTCCAACTTTAAAATGTTCTGGAAGTTTAAAGGGTGAAGTGTTGCTCTGAACCTCAGGAAGTCGAGCGAAGCGCAGTCGGCTGCAATGGGACGCCGCCGTTATTTTCCATTCTTCACAATGAGCATTTTTTCCTGTTGAGATTAAAAAAGAAAAAGAAAAGAAGAAGTGTGAATACAACACTTATAGAAACGATCTTATAATTGATCTGATAATTCATGGCAAAGTGTGTTATCAATAGGAAAAAAGCCAGTATGAGATCACATGCTAAAGTCTGAAAACCAACTGGAGTGTCAGTGGAGACATGCAGACTGGTAGCACAGATTGATACTGACTGATTGTTGTACATTTTGAAATACATTGTTCATAATTTACTTTATCTGCACATGTCTAATGTTTAGACGAGTTGAAATTGCAGTAGAGAAAAGAGTTTGTGACACCAATATTAAGTCTTTATGTTAATGTAGTTTCAAGGCATTTGAATACAAAAGTCACTATCAGATACTTGCCATAGTATTACTCAGGGTTCCCAGCCTTAATAAAGACCTTTCCAGGACATTTATAGTTTTGTAATCATGGCATCTACAAACACATTACCACCTTTATTATACAGATGTAGTCTAAGGTTACACTAGTCCACAATGATTTCACTGCCAAATTAATTACATAACAAGGCAAAAACACTTACACTTAACAGTATAGAAAGCAAAAAATATTTTATTTCAAAATAGATGTGCGACCCGTGTGAACCCAAACATTATGGCTTATTTAGAGCTGAATATACATTCTTCTTATTTGAATGGTACGGTGTGTCTAATGTTGCCTTTTAGTGAGGCATATGTTTGATATCAAGGTCATGTCTAGCAGGTAAGATAAGGGATGAGGAGAGTTTCAGGAAGTCCTCCAAGAAATTGAACAAGAGGTGCCATTTCCTACCTAGGGGTTTTAGAGACACAACTGCTCATTTGACTGTGATAATGGCAGTAGCAGTCTATTAACTTGATATTCAATAATATACCAAAGCAAAGGGTGGAGACATTTTCAAGCACAAAATGTATATTTTCTTCTTATTTTCAATGCATTTCCATGTCTGGAAAACAGGCAAATTATTTCTCAGGTTTCTCAGGACGAGTGGGAACCTTGGATCAAAACAAAAAAAAACTGGATCACCCATTACTGGATGATGCCATATCTTCTAACAGGAAGTCAGACTAAATACTTATTTTTTACGATAGGTGCACGATAGTCTTGCAAAGTACTACCGTGAAAGGAAATGGTTTGAATGCAAAAGTACTTCGGAAGTGCAGCAGCCTAAGTGTTACTACACTGAAACTTGCCGTACTTTAATCATAGTCTCCAGCTTTATAGCGTCTGCAGCAAACTTGCGGATGCCGTCTGACAGCTTCTCCACAGCCATGCGGTCCTCGTTGTGCTGCCAGCGGAATGACTTCTCATCCAGATGAATCTTCTCCAGGTCACAGGTCTTAGCTGCAAAACAGTGAACCTGACTGTTAGAGCAATACTTCTACACAACTGAAGTCTTTAATTATGAAGGTTATACAATTTTAATGGTACTAGAATCACGCACACAGATCATTATTTAACATTGTTAATTCATTTTTAAAAAACATGTCCCTTGATTCCCTGTTCAAACTGTAGAACTCTCTTATTAGTGGCATTTCACTGTAATAAACAGCAGACTTTAAAGCAGTGTTTGTTTTTTGACTCTGACATTGTTGGATTGGACATGTATGAGGCGGAGTCTAAATGCTTCCGAGTTAGTCCTCGGTGCTCGTTCAGTATCAGTGTGGAGCCAGGGCTTCTTGTGTGTGGAAAAGATGTTCCCTCACTGTCACACTCCTGCCCCTCACTCATGTGCGCAGTGTTTCTGTCAAAGTTGACTTCTACAATACAAATGATGCTACAAAGTTCAAATATCAACTTTGTTGAAATTAAATGAATACAAATTTGCCTTATGAAAGGGTTTGTCGTTTGCTCAGTGTGTCAATAACCATTGAATTGTGACGTTTTTCCTCAAAAACAATGGTAACAATAAGATGGGGGTGGGCAATATGCCAAAAAAAAAAAAAAAAAGTAAATCACAGATTTCTTGGAACCAGATCAATTTCAATTACTACTCTATTAATGTACAATTGTTCTCTTCGTGCAGCCTTGAAAAGGTAGCAGCCAAACTATGTTTGAACATATTGAACACATATTGAACACATTGAAATAAATGATCATTACTGAATTACAATATGCCGATTTCCCCAAAATAGAAGACAGTCAAAGGAATGAGATTACAATAAGCTTATTATCACCACTTGCCCAGCCCTGACAAAGACCATTTAGTGGAAACTGTTGACACAGACAAGTATATCTCTCAAAGTTTATGCTTTAGTTTATAAGTCGCAATTTAGAGAATAATGGTTGTATGATAGACATACATTTAGTTTTAAGAACATTGATTTCTAGTCTTTACACTAGAAATTGGTTAATATTATGTACAGTACTGTAATGCTAAGAGGGAAATACCATGATTCTATTTTATCTAGTGCAGGACTGGTGTTACCTTTGTCCACATGGAGCGCCTGTGGCACGGCGCTGTGGTCCTGGCTGAGTTCTGCTAACAGTGAGGGGGAGATTGTGAGGAGGTCGCAGCCCGCTAGAGCCTTCACCTCGCCCGTGTTCCTGAAGGAGGCTCCCATCACTACCGTGCTGTAGCCAAACTTCTTATAATAGTTGTAGATCTTTGTGACGCTGATCACACCTGGGAAACAAAGGAGAGGGTGTTATGTGTGTGATGTCTTTGGAACATGTCATTAGTGGTTTAAGATGCAGCTTTACCAGTTTAAGAAATGGCATTCATTATAGCTTAGGACATAAAAATGAAGTCAGAGAATGCCATAAACACACAGAACATATAATATACATAATAATTCTGCGTTCCAGTTGTGCTCTGAGTCGGAACTCTGAGAGACATTTTTTCAGAGTTTCTGTGTTAAAAATGCCATGTTTACCTGGGTCTTCGTGGGGCTCGTAGCTCTTGCGGTCTGTGTTCTCCTTGTGCCAGTCAAGGATGCGGCCCACAAACGGAGAGATGAGGGTGACCTTAGCTTCTGCACAGGCCACTGCCTGAGCAAACGAGAACAGCAGCGTCATGTTACAGTGGACGCCATGTTTCTCCTCCAGCTCTCTGGAACAGACACAAAAGGTATAAACGAGAAGGATCTAAGCCTTTTGGTATTACACAGTCAAATCCAAAAGACATTTTTTCAAGTAATAATTTGTTTCTGGCTGGAAGTGACCCCAACATTGTAACTAAAACTATGTACACTAATACCCGTTCAAAGGTTCTCAATGATATACGCGAACTAACATGTTATAAAAATAATGTCAATTAAATAAACTGAGAAATTCCACAAGGCTTTTTAGATCTCCATTAATGAAACCTAAACTATCTGCAGTCTACCAAAGAGGAAAAGAAAGCCACTGACATACTATAAGCTGAGAACATATTCATATTATCAGGAAACCTGCTACCAACCACATGCAACTTTTTTCTTTCAAAGTAAATAAACATGTCAATGTACGGTCCACATTAACACCACCTCATTAACACTCCTCAAAAAGAAAATACTTGGGGACATGATGAATGTTGATCCTTGAAGACTTTCAAAATACATTTAAACATGATTTTAATAAGCTGTTAAATCTGACAATTTACATGTAAGAACCATGCAATTCCAACATACCTACAACTACCCATCACAGCCTGTCTGAAAATGCATTTCCGTGTCTGGTTATATACACACACACACGTGTATGGTCTGGTTAATCCAAAGTGTAGGTAAAAGAACTGAAGAGAATGGGACAGAAAGTGTCGTCCTACAGGTCAAAATGTCAGATGTATGATACATACCTGCCAGCCTGGATTCCTTCCCAGGTTGATGACAGCTTGATGAGGACACGTTCTTTGCTTATGCCTGCTTCTTCATACAAAGCAATCAGCCTCAGGGCTTTGGCTACCATCTCATCTTTATCAAAAGATAATCTGCAAGGTGACAACAGACACACCCAGCAATTGGCGAGCTTTCACAATCATAATAACGCTTAACTACAATTAACTGTCCATCTTTAACTGGACATAAACCGAGTAGTCATTTTATTCAAGGCCAAGTGGGTACCAACCTCGCGTCCACCTCTGTGGAGACCCTGCCTGGAACTTTCTTTAGAATCTCCAGTCCAAAGCTGACAAACAGCTTGTCCATAGTGTGAGCGACCTGTTCCTCTTCAGTCCTGCAGACACATGAACAAGGTTTCTTTGTGCTAACATAAGGTAGGACCCAGCGGTTAGACGCCGCCACTTTCAGCGGCTGTTAACATATTTGAAAATTATTTATTGTCTAATAATAAAAAAGGCTTCATCTGCAAAAAAACGACACGTAGTAACACATGAGTTTTAGAGGTGAACGTACCCGCCTTTGGCAGTGCCATATTTGATGGCTTGGTCGAGCAGCTGCTGGTAGGCTGGCATCTTGGCCGCAGCCAGGATGAGTGAGGGGTTTGTGGTGGCATCCTGAGGCTTGTACTGCTCAATAGCTGCAAATAAATAAGACAGGATATTTTATACAGATCTAAATAAAAAAGCAAAATATTCCTACTTTGAATTCGGTTTTCAGTAATGGAAAAAAAGAAACAAAAAAACAAAAACCCTGCAACTCTCAAATAAACTGAATCTTTATTATGCATCCTCTTCTGATTCTTTTGTTGTGGTTTTTTTTGTAACTTTAACTAAAGATCTTTGTACTTACTATTGTTGTTCTTGACACAAAAGAATGTTGATCAGTTTTCCCTCGTGCTGACGTATGGACCCTATGGCTCTGCCCAAAGCATGCTTTTATTCTATTTATAGAAGACCAATTAGTACTAGACACCAGACACGGCAACAAAAACGAACGCAATGCCAAAAAGGAGTTTTGTTTTTCATGTTCAGAAAATATATAAGCTACACTGTAAAAGAATTAGTAAGAACTAAACACTAAGTTGGTAAGAAATTAAACTGTACAGAACAAAGTATGTAAGAAATCTATGGTTGAAGAGTCTATAATTAAATGCTTGAACACAGTGTCTACAACAACATACTGCAGTGTTGATGGCATTGATGGCACTGATAGAAGTCACACGCCCCCTGCTGGACAGTGGGATTTCTTAGGAGAGTAGCAGAGTACTGCCATTTTTCATAGCACTACATTTTGAAACAGTACTGAACTGAAATTCACTACAGAGCCTTAGTTGACCCCCACCCTCACTTCTTAGAGCAAGCAGGGACATATTGTGACATGAGACTTTCAAGTGCTTCATTAACATAGCATATACCTTATGAAAGTATACCGGTACTTTAGAACGCAACACATTGTTGCTTGGGCATGTGTTCACTTGTGTAGTTTCAAATGAGAACATTTACACCTTTGAGTTAGTGAGTGTGGCCCTCGGGAAAGCGTGGCCTAATCTTGTACTCCATCTGCAGTCGACAGAGTTGATTGAATTTTCAATAAGTCCAGAGCAGGGTTTTCAAGGTGACAACACAGCAGTTGGGTAAGACCTGGGTTTTTTTTTTTACAGTGTTGTAATGAGAAACCACCAGTTAACCATGCAGAGTGTAATTTGTATGAGGAAGTGAAGGTCCGGAACAGCACAAAGCACCTATTCACCTGTTATAAGAGAAAACTGCCTTGGTGAACCGGAGTTCATCTGCCCTCTGCTCGCAACAGCCTGTTCTGTTGTGTTGTCTTAAAATGGAAAGACACACACATCCCTTAATCAGCGTGCTGGGCTCCAACAAGTGATCAATATGAGACAAAGAGAAGAGTCCGCACTGCTGCTTGGGCGCTATAGCAGGGTGGACTCTTCTCATTTTCTCAACAGTCTGTTCTGTTCTCAACAACCAGGGCTTAATTACTTCTAAATACATCCAAAAACATGTGTGTATGATTTACATTGTAAGCTCTACTGGACACCCAGCAGTGCAAAGTAGATGGAACAGGTAAAAATGGGAGAAACTTTAAAACTAGAGGAATAATTTTTCACTTATTTGCCCTCACATCACGTACTTCTCTATTCATGGGATCCAATTTCCTGTTTATATGCGCCATTGAGAGGTCTTTTATTTAATCAAATTTGTTTTGAATTGGTACATTGCTATGGCACCAATGCTGATTTGTTATCACTTTGAAAGCCATGGTTATATTGGGCTATACAGACAATACATGAATTTGTTACTTATAATAATTGTATGTACGGAATATTGTAATAACTAATCAGATTACATTATGTGTGAGTGTATGATAGGTGCTGGTTAGAGGAGCCAAAGGAACAGAATGGCAGCCTTATAGTCTCCAGTATGCCCCAGGGCAGCTGTGGCTACAATAGAAGCTCACCACCACCGAGGGATGGTAAATGTAAGGCATAACTTCCTACTTTTTAACAATATTAGATCAGTTTTTATTTAAAACTGGATTAATCAAATGGTTTTGAGTTAAATGAAATTGTCTTAAATGACAGTCCACATATTCTCTGAGCTCTGACCAATAAGAGCAGGCGATGCAGTGCTGTTATGAGTTTGTAGCTTTAGAAAGAAGCAGAGGTAAAACAGTCGTGAATGAGGACGATTGAGACTTGAGCTGTACTCAATACTCATATCATTTTTAAAAGCAACTACAATTTGTTGGCAAGAAATTACACAATTACGCATTTTAAAACGTACTCTAATCTAGGGCTGCATTAAGTTAATCGATTTATCGCAACTAATCGATTATAGAAATTATTGTCATTGTCAAGTACTTAAATAATCAAGTAATCGTTAACTGGTCTACACACAGCCTTCAAAACATTGTATGTGTTGAAAGAGGTTTTATTACGCGAACAGCGTTGGAATGATGCAAACACATGTAAATTGTATGTTTTTGATTAAAATCCTTGTTCATTTATAAATATTCTCCTCCAGGATATCGTCAAGCGCCTTCACTTCAGTTTTGTCTGCATAAAATTCAGTAAAATTCTCATATTCAAAGATCTTTCGCGTTCTAAACAACTAATCGATTCATCGAAAGAATAATCGCTAGACTAATTGATTACTGAAATAAGTTAGTTGCAGCCCTACTCTAATCTAAATACAAGTACCCAGAAACGTTTCTCAATTACAGTAACGCGAGCACTTGTAATTAGTTACTTTCCACTTTTGCATTTGTACGATAATTTCACCTGAAATACATTTAGAGACACATTGTAGCACATTCCTGTTGTATTGCCTATAAAATATCTTCTGCTTATCATTATCACCATACTTGAAAATTTAAATATTATCTCCCACCCCTTGCAACTTCACTTTTGTACCTTTCGTCTTGTTTATTAGAAATCAGCAGCATACCCTTTAAGCTCACTGAATAAACACAAATGGGATGTTGTACTCTTTGTCAGACTGGATTGATGCAACAGTGCACTGCATGGCTGATGGAACACGAGATTTTGTCCCGTCATCCTGAGTGGACAAACACAAGGAAGGAGGTCGGTTTTGCATCATACTCAATAATGCAATTACTGTTCCTCATTCACTTCTGTTGAGAAACCTGACCTTCTGCTATTGTTTCATATGTGCACATACAAGGAAACGATACACACAATGCACGTCTTTATAATGCTTTCCATTAGTTTAGTATAGTAACAACACTCCACCCCAACTTGTTATTAGTGCACATGCTGGAGGTTTGAACTAAATTGTAAATGCAAGCAAAAACACATTGCATTGAGACATAAAGTTAAGCGACGTGGTCTAAATATAGCCAGAAATCCGATTACGAGCTTAAAAACAAACCACAAGTAAACTATTCGCAGTTTGTTAGCAGAAACTAGCATGCTAACTTTAGCATAGCGATATGAACACACGCCCTCACGTTTTATTAACACCGCGGTCATTGACATTAGCTCCAGTACGGCTCCACGCTTCCCGGAGGCTTAGCACGCTAGCCCGGCCACGTTAGCCGGGGGGATTTCCGTGTATTTACCGTTAAAGTCGCCCGTATCCGCCACGACCACGGTGTACTGCTTGAGCTGGTCCAGCGCAGACTCCATTTTTCTTCGTTTGTCCGGGGATGTGCTCGACATGATGAGGCCGAGGCAGAGGGGCGCTTTTATACCGCACAGAGAGCACGTGAGGCGGCGTGGTGTGTGTGACAGCAGCGGCGACGTCGGGAGCGCGCGGCAAGCTCACGAGAATGCACGAGGACGCAGCGGGTGGGGGCGTGCGTGAGTGCGGGGGGTGGTGCGGTCCAGAATGTATCCCCAATCAATTAGGACTTGATTTAAAGTTTTCTTACAAGCTTCGTCTTTCACGCTGCAAGGCTTAAACTAATAACAACGTAATAAACTTCCCAATCAATTTATCTTCTAGAAATGAAGTAGGGAATTTAAAATAAGAAATGGATCTATTATTAATTATAAATTGAGTTGAAAGCAAATGTATTCAGTTTGTATCTGGGGTGTTTTAGCTGATAAAAAATAATACATGGGCATAGAAATTGTATTGAAACTGATATTTAATTTAAATATTTTCTTCTTTTATTCTGCTCAGCTACATGTCTGTAACAAAAGTTTCCCTAGTTGGAGAATAAAAGTAATTCTGATCCTGAAAACTTGTTCAGCTCTGATTTTTGGGCTGCAGGCTAGCGCTAAACATGAGTTTAAGATTTCTGTTATATTTTTGTAACTTTTTTTCATTCAAAAGAATATTTTAAAATGGTTAATAGTCAAGTCTTTAAGGGTGTCACATGGAAATTAGCTTTCATAGCTAGAAGCTGGTACAAGCAAGTGTGGCATCATGTGGTCTAACTGTATGTTGTACTGTTAAATAGATAATTGCAATTAAATTTAAGGACAAGACAAAATCAAGTGTTTCAGGCTTCAGATGCATTTCATCTATAGGTTTCAGGATAATGAAAAATTAGGAGAGTTGTCATAGTAACAGTTCCCAAAATGTTGCATGGGAAGCGGCCCATAGGCTCAAGCCTCGCCCATGATGTAGTCATGGACCCACCACAGAAATAATACTAATTTACAGGCTCTCAAAGCGCTACACTGTAGTCATTATTCTTTCACTCCACTCTGAGAGGCGGTTAACTATTCCTCTAACCAGACTAATGGAAGCAAAGCTGTAACTCTGCACCATCAGCCCCTTCCATCACCCACTACAATGTGGGTGAAGTGTCGTGTCCAAATACACAGCGTCAGGACTTGGTGCATGTGGGACTCGAACCTCCGACCTGTGGGTTGATGGATAAGTGCTCTGACCACGGAGATATATCAGCCTAGGGGGGTCCAAACTATGGCCCGATGTGGTCCTCGAACCAATTTATGTTGGTCCATTTCCTGCTAAACTGGCCCAAATGACCAAAAGAACTTTTTATTTCAAAATTTGAAAAATTCTGCCATCATAACCTAAATAACAAACATTTTAATTAATGTTCCAAACCTGTGCAACCTACGTTAAATGCAAAATTTCATATGATTCACTTCATTGTCCTGTAGTTTGATGCACTTCGCTCTGTTCTGTTTCAAAATGTGACCTTCGGTGAAAAAAACATTTGGACACCCCTGCCCTAAACTGTCTTCTGTTGTCATGTGTTGCTGCATATTTGAGATCTAAAAAAATAGGCAAACTTAAATGTGCACTTGAGCAACAGCTGCTGTGTTGTCACTGCGCGGCTGATAGACTGGCCTCTTCTGAAATAGGCTGCTGCAAACATTCGATGGGGATGTGTTGAAAATTAGGTTATAGGTTGTGTTAATGTGACATCGCAATGTTCCATCAGCCAATGGTATTGAATACAGATGGAGGCACCTACAACAAATATTATTAAAATGATTATGTCCAATAAAGACTGGTCACTTTCTGTGCTGTTTTTTCTTGTCTTATATGAGAGGAATGGAAATAATTACACTTTAGTTTCTTTCTTTTTGGTACATGTTTGTGCATCTCTGAATAAACAGAAATTAGAAGAAATCCATGTGATTGATTTAACAGTGTTCTTTGCAGCGGTGCACACAGTCCTGATGTCTTGTTGTGGTTTGCTTCTCCTCTCCCAGCGTAAATGTCAGTCCTCAGTAATCATAATGGGCCCTATAATGCTTTAGATGTGCTTGACAAGCCCCTCACAGCACGTACTGTTCATAAGCACTCAGTGGTGCTAAGCTCACAGCTGCCCTGTGGTACCACAGACTGATGCCAGGCTGCTGATCCACAACAGTCAACACCACCACCAACCTGACCACCACCATCCAACCACCACCATCCAACCACCACCACCACCAACCTGACCACCACAACTATCCAACCACCACCACCACCAACCTGACCACCACCACCATCCAACCACCACCATCCAACCACCACCACCACCAACCTGACCACCACCATCCAACCACCACCATCCAACCACCACCATCCAACCACCACAACCATCCAACCACCACAACCACGAACCTGACCACCACCAACCTGACCACCACCATCATTCAACCACCACAACCACCAACCTGACCCCTACCACCACCACCAACCTGACCACCACCACCACCCGACCACCACCACCAACCTGACCAGCACCACCACCAACCTGACCACCACCACCACCAACCTGACCACCACCACCACCAACTTGACCACCACCAACCTGACCACCACCACCACCAACCTGACCACCACCACCACCCGACCACCACCATCATCCAATCACCCAACCACCACAACCCACCCGACCATCATCACCACCACAACCCACCTAACAACCACCACCATCCAACCACCCGACCACCACAACCCACCTGACCACCACAACCCACCCAACCATCGCCACATCCAACCATCACCATCTAACCACCACCACCATCACCATCCAGCCACCACCACCATCCAACCATCACCATCCAACCACCTGACCACTACCATCCAACCACCTGACCACTACCATCCAACCACCTGACCACTACCATCCAAACACCATCACCACATAGAACAATGGGCTTGTTTTCAAGGGATTCACCAAGATCCATTGTTGAATCGGATATTGGCTCCAAAATATCAGTTCAGCTGATATCATGGTTGGGCCTTTAATTTCCTTTAATAAAACTAATTATGGACCCTTGTCCAGGACATTGTGATGTATTAGGTTTTATTTATGCAAAGCTGTTAGTTGAAGCACAATGAACAGATACACCCATTTTGATCAATTTTGTCATACATTATTCTTTAAAAAAAAAAAAAGAAAAAAGAAAATAAACGCTATTTTTAGTCTTTGCAGAGGTATATCAGCAGATACTTAACACCCAAGTATTGACATCGGTGTTAGATCTGAAAAAACTGGATCAGTGTATCCCAACTTTTATCTGGGTATTCAGTATGAAACTAACATTGCCTGGATCACATTTTACCATACTTCATCGTATGATGCAATATTGTTCAAAACCACTTTACTTTTTTGCTTCGAACTAGGACAATAGAGGACACATGCATCAAACTAATCCCAACTCTGGGTGAATGAATGTCGAACGAACACATTATGGTTCAAGGCTCATAAATGTTGATTTCACTGAACAAGATGTCACATTTAACCACCACCAAGAACCGTACTCCACACCCAAAAAAATAAAATAAAGTACTCCACTCCTAAAACGTCCCAACTCCATTTGCATGTAGCGCTGTACCCCGTCTCTCCACCAGATGTCAGCCTCACACCGCAGTTCTCCCTCACACGCTCCACACAGAAGCCGCACATTACGCTCAGCTCCGGCCCGGGAGAGAGAGAGAGACCCGAGTCCACAGCGGCCAAACAAACTAGTGTGGAAGTTTGGCGTGGAACAGGACGGAGATACACGGCACAAGTGAGCGCTGGTGAGTCCCTCTCCAACTTTTTCTTTTACGCATGCCAACAACATCGCGCCCGGCCGCAGCTGCTCATTGTGCATTCTGAGATGGGCTGTTGTTAAGTTTGTGCAGCACTGATTTCGATGTGATAAATCGCCTGTTTTCTCGGGCCACTTTGGTCTAATTAAAGCGGATAAACTACGCCAGGGCGCCATTCGTCTTGCGTGAGGGACACTATTGGTTTAGTTAAGGCTCCAGACGCATCGATTGGACCTGCAGAAGTAGGTGTTGGGAGAGAAACCTGTCTGTTGATTTGTTGTTTGTTTGTAATTAGCCATTATATTGACAATAAATTCAATGCTCGTTGTAGCTATAGGCTCACACGCAACATTTTCATGAATTAATTAAAGATATGGCAAAGAAAATACAGCTGTTAGACTAAAAATTCTTTATTAATTTTGTAAACTGTGTCTTATAACATACAGCAACATTTTATTGGTTGTCAAAAGTATCGATGCCCAAATGCCAAACGATACTGAAACTAGAATCGAAATACTCGATTGAACAAGGTGAATATGGAAAGTGAGACGCTTTTTTTTTGAAAATTCAGCTTCTTTATCATTTTTTGTTTTAAATTAAATTAAATGCCAAAACAATGTATGTGTTTTACTGAAAAGTTTCAGATACATCAGAGAAAGAAAATATTAGAACTATTACACACAGAAGTTGGCCTCAAGTCGGATTTCTGGAGGGACAATTGCTAAAAACATAAAAGCCACAGTTGCATTTACTGTTTGATTAAAGATCAAATAATCATCCCAACCTGAGCGTCCCAAAGATTCTCAGGCGTCCCCAGGGGTTGTTAATAAAGGGCTCTATACGAGACTGTGTGAATTTGAATGAAAGGTTTGCATGTTAACTACTTTTAAACAAAATTTTACTGTTCTATAACATCTTTATCAACCATAACACAGACGGATATAATGAGACAGTCGCTCCTCAGGTTGGAGAAGGATGTTAGAGGAAGACAGAGCCTTGATGGGCCTGTGATGGGGCTTGAATCTGCAGCCTATTCCTTTTATTTCGAATTCTGCAATTCTGAAAAGTTTGGATCTTTACCAGAAGTATAATATGATTTAAAGTACTATTTTAAAGTAATATTTGAGTTGACAAAAGCATTCTATTGTTTAAAAAAAGAGTGTGTTTTGGTGATATATTAATATTGTAAGTCAATATTTTACAAAATGATTTTGTGACAGCGCAGTTTTGTTGGAAATGTGATTATGCTATGACTATTTGGTATTTTAACCATTTTGATGATTAAAATGGGTGTATGTCATATTACGTTTCACAAAGAATCACTGTTGCTAAAATGGATTTGGTTCTTAAACATTGTGATATATGACAGAATAACATATATACTATACTGATTATCACATGCATCGCAGAGTTTCGTGATGTTATCATATTGTGAGCCATGCGTGAGGAACAAGGTTAGTGCTTCGTGTCATGACCTTGTGATTCCAGCCCTCAACAGTTTACTCCGGGACAATGTCTAGAAAAGTCCAATGGCCAGTGAAAAGTGTAAAGTTTTTATCACAATGAATTCCAATTTAGGACTCCTGATATACGAGTCATTTTCTGAGCCAACTTTTAAATACAAATGTGTGTCTGGTCGAAGTTGTTGGAGAAGTTGAAGCCTCAAGTCGGATTTCTGGAGGGACAGTTGCTAAAAACATAAAAGCAGCAGCTGCATTTACTGTTTGATTAAAGGTCAAATTGTTGTAGAGCAGGCATCCCAACCTGGGCGTCCCAAAGATTCTCAGGGGTCCCCAGGGGTTGTTAATAAAGGGCTCTATACGAGACTGTGTGAATTTGAATGAAAGGTTTGCATGTTAACTGCTTTTAAACAAAATGTGACTGTTCTATAACATATTATCAACCAGAAAACAGGCAGATATAATGAGACAGTCACTCTTTAGGACTCCTGATATACAAGTCATTTTCTGAGCCAGCATTCAAATACAAACGTGTGTCTGGTCGAAGTTGTCTGCCAGTTGTGCGTGTTCCTCTGGGCTGTTTGGATTGTGGAGATGTGGTCAGGCTCGCTGCTCTCTGATTGGTCCGCCATGTGTTATGTCCCGGAACATGATGATAGGATGAAATAAACTCTGGGAACAACATTTGAATACCAGCCATTCCTCTCTCTCTCTCTCTCTGTCTTTCACTCAGTCTCCCGTCCCTCCCAGCGCTGGGGAGGTTTCTGGAAGGAGAACCGGCAAACACGGGGCGAGCTGACTTTTTTAGAGCCTGGAATTCGCTGTGGTACAATGTGGCCTTATGTGAGGTCCAGAGGGAGAGTGCTGGAGGGGCGTGTGTGTTTTACTACTGCAAGAGCCACATTTTGTAGTAACAGTATTTGTGTTTGGCTATTTGATTCAGAGTTGTGCTTGTTACTGTTTCAGACATGCAGCCAGCAAAAGTAAAAGAAATGGAGTTATCAAAAAAGTTGAAATAAAATACATGAAATCTGTCTTTTTATCAGCTAAACAGCCAATAAAACTGAAAACATTTACTAAGACTGCACAATATATCGCACTATTGGCTGACCAAACTCTTCCATCTGATCGAAATGTTCTGTTTATAAAATGAAAACATTGAAAAGGAAACGTCATTAATAAAATGTAGCTTTTTCAAACTAAATTAGCAGGAAAATGTCAAAAAAAGAATAGACCATTTCAGATTTTCTTCACTTATACACTTTATTCATGAATTTTCATGAAATGAATTTATTTGGTTAAAAATGTTTGTTTATGTTTTAATCTAAGTCTCAATCTACAATAGAAATAATTGCTGACTAGTTGACGAATAAAATAAGCGTTAGTTTCAGCCTTTGTCAGAAAATGTATTTAAATATCGCAATAATATCAATATCGCAGATCTTAATAGCCATATCACAATCATTTCCAATATGGTGCAGCCCTGGCATTTACACATTAGCTTACCCTTACATTATATTCACATATTTTATCATGTACAGTTTTACAGTGAGCTGAATGTTGCACAGTGACTGAGGATTTGACAGCACAGAGCTCACAGTTTGAAGGCAGGCGGGGTTATTTCTCAGGGTGCGTTCACACTTGCAAAAGAACCACAAGCCACAACAAAACTGGGACTAAACCGGGACTAAAGCTGCAAGACAAGAGCAAGGCTAAACCACTACAAGAACATGACCAAAACCAGGAGTACACCCGGCTAAATTGGACTAAAAACAGCACCAGATTATAGCAAATGTAAATGCGCCCTCAGTGGAGCAGCGTGGAGTATTGTGTGTTGCTGAATGAGCTCTTGCAGCTGCCCAGCACACTGTGGAGTGAGTGAGTGAAAGTCCAGATAGTCCTGATTACTCCTGGCATCCTCCTCTGCCACACGACGGGCAGAGAGTCCAGCACCTCACTCTATGTTCATAATGTCCAAATTACAAAAACGTTAGATCTTTTTAACCTGACAGTTGCACTAACCTTTCTGGTGTGATCCTCCATGATTTGTTGATAATGTATTTTGAGCAATAAAATACCCTGCAATGAAAGAATTGCAAGAAAAGCAGTTTAATACCATACTGTGGAACATCCAAGGAAAAGGAAAAGTAATCATTTCATTTAGACAATCAAATGGCAGACACTTCACTAGAAAAGTTATATATTGCATCATTAAAGGTCTACATGAAGTCTCCAAACAATATTACTGGCCCATCCAAACTCAATGGGCCTACTGTCAAATGTGGGCTCACCATGTTTTTGTGTCTTTATTTGGTACAATATGTGTTTGCTCTTGTAGTTGTTGTGAGCGGGTGAAAGAGCAGCTCTTCTACATTATAATGAATGGATTGCCTAACCCAGAGGTCTGCTTTGGGCATTCCCTCGGATGCTGTTTGGGAATGTTTTATACATGCATACAAGTGCCGTGGGGCAGACGAGCTCCACAGAAAATAAGTTCTACATGGACTAAAAAGCCATTTTCAGGCCTCAGGAAATCGGTGCGTTTCTGACCTGTTGCACATGTACATTAAACATTTTACACAAATCAATCTGTTTTATTGAATATTTCATAAACCAGAAGTGCCTTCACTACAGGAGTGTGGATCTGTGGCAAAAGTGGACAGGGTGGAATAAGGTGAATGTTTGTGAATGACTTTTTACAACAGAAATGTTGTCTGAAAGTAACTCCTGAATCACAGAACATCGTGTAGGCCAAGAGTGAGTTTTCTACAAGGCACATTATAAGAAGTGAGCTGCAGATTCCTTTCACAGACTCAGGCTGTTAAAATCATTAAAAGCCTGTTCCTCAAATGCTTAGGTGCTAATTGCTGTTGAAAATCTGACAACAACTGCTATGTTGGATTAACGGTTACCATTATTGAGATATTTTACTATAAAAACACAAAAAAGCACAATTTAGAGTGCAGTAGAGTCAAGTGAAAGCACAGGTTACTACAGATTTCACCACAACATACTAAACATAATTATAGTTTAATTATGGATGAAATCTCATGTGTCGATAATACAGGGATTGCTTTTTAATACCTACCTCAACTGGACTGTAATTTTCAGCCTTTCTTTTCAAATTGCCACTTGACTAATGCAACTGTGAGAAATATTTACCACAGGCTTCTATCTCACAAACAAAATCATAATTATAAAAACCTGTTTACACTTTGAGGTAGGCTGTAGCGTTTAAGCAGTTTATTTCTCTGAGTAGAACTGCAACTAACGATTATTTTGGTAATCAATCAGTATTTCTCCGATTAATTGATTAGTTGTTTAGAGTGAGAAAACCCTATGAATATGAGATTTTTATCCAATTTTCCCCAGATAAATTTGAGCTGAAGCCGTTTGAGAACGTCCTGGTGGATAATATTTCCAGACAAAAGGGTGTTTTCATCAAAAATACTACATTTTCTGTGTCCTTTTGTGTGTGATTCCTGCTCTGTCTGAGTCATAAAACCTCTTCTCTCTGTTCATGGCATGCTCTGGAGCCTGTTTATGGACCAGTAAACGAGTATTCACTTACTTAATAGTTGACAGCCATTTCTATAATCAGTTAGTTGCGATTAATCGACTAACTTTTTGCAGCCCTGACTCTCTTTGTCTTCCCTGCCTCTATTGAAAACCACCTGCTGAAGTGTGCATTGCAAAATGTCATCCTGCAAACCACGCTTACTTGTTATTGCTCACGCCTAAATCCAGCCTATTAAACTTTACCTTACATCGCCCGCAACTTGCACTGTAGCTTGTCCGAGTTCCATAATCCATTTTCTGCATTAAAAATTCATCCCAACTTTAATGAAAACCATGAGTCAGACGCTCAGACATAAACTGTATCTGCTAGGGCTGTTTGGAGACGGTTTTTTCACCTTGTTGCATCAGAAAAAGCTCTTTGCTGTCCAATCTGGTGCGAAATTGCAAGTTTAAGCCTTCTCTTCTCTTTACAATCTGTATTTGTATTGATTTTAAAGTGTGGCCCAACAATAGGAGAGGGGCAATATAGAGAAGACGTCATATACTTTGGAAGCTGAGCGAACGAACAGGAGCAGGCAAACACCACTACTGTTTATCTGCAAGAGGGAATCAAGACACATTCGATTAAGTGGAATAATTTATAAACCCATGATTTAGTAAAAGATGTTTCAGCCAGGAGAAACTTACAGAGGCAAAGACAAATGAGCAGAGGTGAGCGAGTACTTCAAAATAATGTTAGACTACCGTATGTATGAAGCTGTGGTAAGAGTAACTGTGTGGACGTAACATCTGATTTATATTTTGTTGTTCTAACTGGAAGGGCAAAACAATAAATAATGCACGAAATCTGGTATTTTCAAAGTTCAGATGTAAAAATGAGAAAAACAAAATCATATCTGAGGGTGTAGTGTCATTAATTATATTTGCCATCTCATATTTTGAAACAAACTAAAAAGTTTATTATGTACTAAATGAACAAGCTTCTCTGCTGTCTGCCGTGACACTTTCTGAGTGTATGCAGCCAGTAGATGGCGCCTAGTGCTATACACAATTTAGTTATGTTAGCGCTCTAAGAGACTCCATGAGACGCGACGATTAGCTTGGCAGCAGCAGTTATCATGTTTAGACGGCAGAAATGCTCAGAACGAGTCTGGTGATGATTTAAGGACTTAAAACAGCAGAAGATTCTTGGATAAGTGACGTATATCAGTCGTTTATGAGTCACAACCAGGGGTACGGGGACCCCAGGGGGTACATGAGCGATTACTGAGAGTACTTGGAATGGGTTCAGGTTTTAAATTAAGATGAAATGTACTTTTATTTGACTAAAAAAGTGTTATCAGTTGTAAATTTAGCATATTTTGGAGTATCTTGCACCATAAATGTAATTAAAACTGAAAAATTATAATAATAATAATTGACAATACGTAATTAATAAACCCATTATTTGTTAAGGGGTGCTCTGAGTGTGAGACAAAGCTTAGGGGGTACTCGAGACAAGAAAGGTTGGGAAAAAACGTCACAGATCGAGGGAGTTCAGCAGGAAGTGGATTTTCAAACCGACATTCCTCAAAACAGCGTGAATGCATCTGAATGCATCTCCAGATATGTTTTTGATGATGGAATATTGTCAGAACATGGTTAAAAGATGAAATGTTTTGTCACTGTGTTACTCAGAAGAGCAACCACCACTTTTACTCAAGTTAGAGACTGTTACACCGTCAAATAGTATTAGGTCAAGCATGGAGTAAAAGTCAACCTGCGACGAGTTGGCCCCTGTCCAGGGTGTACCCCTAAGGCCCAAAGTCACTGGGACAGGCTCCAGTCACCCCGGGAACGGGAATAAGCGGTAGAAAATGAATGAATGAATGAAGTAATAGTCAGAGAAGTAAAATTCTATCATCTTCACTTTCCAACCCTTCTCCAGCTCTTCTCTAGTTTGTCACGTTTCTTTTTCCTCATATGTCCTCCATGATTCCTTGCTGCATTCATGTTTCGAAGCTCATCCAAATAAGTTTCTTTTCAAAAAGATGTGTGCCTTAGTAGTCTCTTTTGTAGTAGTTGTCAGTAGTTATCTTTTGTGCAATAAAATCACATTACATTATCTGAAAAAAAGAGTCTTTATATTATCATTGTGGAACTGAAATTGTCCTTTTTCCGACTGCACTCCGAAGTGACTGCATTTTATGCTTTATATAATAGCATTTGTCTCATTTACTGCTGTATCAGAGAATTGGATCAAAACTTGAACTGAGGAAAGACATTAAAAACACTGTTCATCTCTTTGAATATTACTAACTTTTGCTCAATCAATCCATCAATTTAGGGTCATTTTTGCTGTTAAAAAACCCAAACGGATCACTATTTGACTTATAGACTTGTATGTTACACAATGGGGTATTTGGATTCCATAATTCATACTTCTATCCTGATTTTTCCATTACTTTTGGCACTAAATGTGTTTTGACAGCTCATTTTGGAACTTTTGACATTCATGTAACTCCAATTTCGTGAGCATGAATTGTCAGTGGACCTTTCAAAATGAATAATTACCATAAATCAGGTGGATTTGAGCAGTAATTAAAGAGCTCTAATTGCTTTGCACATGACAAGTACATTTTATTACCGTAAGTTCTGACAATTCAAACCCATGTTCTGGTTAAATTATCTCCCTATAATTGCTCGCAGCCTATTAAAGCTCCAGAGATGTTTGCTCTTCTCACTTGGCGCTCTCGTTTTGTCACATTTGAGTGGTTTTAAGTCTGCGGATCTGAAGTGGACTGGACTAATTGAGTAATAGTCCCGGGATAGTGGCTCAGAGTGGTTTAAAGCAGCGGCTCATGTTTTATGGATGGGAGAGACGTTTTGGAGTGGGATGACAAGGCTGAGCGGATGTGCCGGTTGTGTCCGCAATGAAGGGACGTTCAGCGTTTCATCAAATACACGACACAAAAGATGAAGAAAGACAGCGAGTTCAATTCATCTGTCAATTTATGTCCCTTCAGGATTGTTAAGTGTTAGCGTCATACACAGAATCTTTCTCGCTTCCCAACGCGTCGGTCAGCTGATTGTAAATATTGTTTTCATTTACTAAAGTTTAAAAAAATCTGTGTTGTCGCAGTACAGATATATTGTAAAAGCAGCTCTGTCAGACTGCTAATTATAGAACATTTTATTGTCCAAAAAACACTAGCGGAAGTGCACGATTAGCATGCTAGTTGTTGTTAGCTTTGCTGTTTAGCTGGAATGGTCAACTCTGCTCTGAAAGTTGTTGAAAGCACTTATGTACTGTTCACACAAGTTTATGTTCACTCTGAAACTTTCGTTTGTTTATGCGATGTTCAATTACTGCCCTCTAGCGGACGTTTTGGGGTATAAGTTTTGTTTCTGCCACATGCGGTCAGTCAAGCATGGTCGGCTCTCGGTGCAGCCACTGACAATGAATCTCGTTTGCAGCCTTGGTGTATCTTTGTCCGTAAGTTCAGCTATGTTCTGTGTTAAAATGTTTGCATCTGTGAAACTTATGGTAAATGTAAACTGTGAATCAGCATTTGTTAAAATATTAGCTGCTGCTAGCTTCGTACATGTAGCT
The DNA here is from genome assembly GCA_019453435.1 of Rhinogobius similis. NCBI lineage: Eukaryota > Metazoa > Chordata > Actinopteri > Gobiiformes > Gobiidae > Rhinogobius > Rhinogobius similis. The sequence goes on along the minus strand of CM033621.1, from coordinate 5,671,190 downwards.
CCGTCTTATTTTAAGCTAGGGTATCGTGTTCTAGTTTTACTTTGTTGGCTCAAACCATACAGTTTATGGCAGAAACATGTATTTTTGGTGTATAACATATGTAAAGGTACATTTGAAGGTACATTCATAAAGTCAAAGTCATAATTCATTAATATATGTGTAATAAGGTACAAGTTCATGTACAGGTATTTCTTTTTGTGTACTTGTGTACTTTGGTGTACAATCCATTAACACACACCTTTAAATCAAATCAAATCAAATCAATTTATTTTTATAATGCCCAAAATCACAACAACAGTTGCCTCGATGGGCCACAGGTAAAAGCAGTTCAGATAACTGTCCCAGAATGCCCCTGTCCTTTGACCCTCCTTCGCGGCGAGGAAAAACTACAAAAAACCCCATGGGAAAAGGTAGAAACCTCGGGGAGAACCACAGTGAAGGAGAGATCCTACTCCCACGGACGGACAGGCTGCAGCTGAACTAGGACTGACATCCACTTGGACTGTGGAGCCAGAACCACTCAAGAGGGAGGTGGCTTTAAAGAGTTCCTCCAGGCGGACGAGGAGCAGTCCACCAGTGTAGAGAGATCCTCCAGCAGGAGATGAGGAACAGTTCATCTAAAGTAGAAAGAGTTCGTCCAGGCAGACGAGGTGTGGCTAATCCAGCTGTCCAGGCGGGTGGCGCATAGATCGTCCAGTGTAGAGATCGATCCTCCAGACAGATGGGGGTGGGGGGGTTGTCACTTTATGTGTTTTGTTGCAGTTTTACCAAAAAAGGCAGGTTTTCCAAATCCATGTTGTGGAGTAAAAAGCGTCTTAAAAATCCCAGTAAAAACAAGTCCACTCTACATAGCCACGACTCTCTTTTTTGTGTTCGCTATCTGTCTAGCCCTGGTAGTGACGCCATAGTGAGGACAGAACAACTTACAAACTCACTGGAGTGAATAATGTGGATGACCGTACAGAAGTAGGTGACTTTGGAGCCTTGCAAACATTTTATGAAGAACTAGGTTTGGTTTTCATGTTTTTAGTAACGAAACAATAGCCAACTACATCGTAATGCACCTCACACTCGTCTACCTAATTCTTTCTTTTATATTATTTAACAGTAACATACCTACAGCACTCCCCTCTCCAGGCCTTTGTTACAAGAGGAGAACGAGGACAGACTGCTCTGGTCAGAAAATGCACCTGAACGGATTCATCTTATTGTGAAGACAGATAGGCTGCTGTGGTTAAGTTAGATACATTCATGAATCCCAGATGAAAATGTCCCTCCGTTTTTTGCAATGCGAACCAATAATGAGTGGAACAGACTCTCCCTCTCAGCAGCGTCCTATTGTCATAAACACAAAGGAAAGTGCACATTCAAACGTCCTGATTAAAGCTTACAGCCTGTAGAGTTAGTTCTGCTGTGTCTAAAGCACAGACTGAAGTGCACAGGAGCAGGAGCAGCTCTATCAGAGCAGGAGGACCACAGTCTGAAAATAACTAGCTGCACAGGCTTATACAATGGAGCTCTAAATGCACTGGAGCTAATCCCACACAGTTTGTTTTAAATGATTTCCTGGTGAGGACCTCAGACCGTCTGATCCACATAATCACATATTCTGTTTAAACCTCATGTAGGACCACGATTCTCCTGGAGATGAGATTCCAAATATAACTATCCTGGTGAAATGAATTATACATAAAAAATAACCAGCAATATAAATTCCTGGTTACACAAATACTGTCTTTTTTCTTTACACTGCCCTCAAACCAGGTGTCCTCCTTTTTGATAACCTAAATCTGGTCACGCTATTTTTAATGTGACCACAGACACAACAGCTGTTAGCCTAAAATAAACTCACCTTATCAAATCAAGCCACTTCTCATGTATTCTTATCCCACAGAATTCAATAAAATGAAAGCTCTGTCCTGTATTGATGGCTGATATATTTGAACAAAACTGATCCCAGACTGTGGCACAGTGTCTAAAACAAAACAAAATCAGCTGAATTGCTGCTGCAGCTTAAACCCCGGAAATGAGGACTCACGTCACACTTAACAATCGCGTAGACCCTTTAAAACGTTGTAAACAAAAACACTTATAAATGCTAAAATCAGCATTTCAATCTGATGTCAGTGAAATAATGAAAGTGTGCTGTGGTCGACTTCACGAGGCCTCCATTCTGATGACAGAGCATGTTAAAGGGTCTTGTCTCATGAGCTCTGGAGCTGAAATGGTGAAAGTGGTTTAAATGAATTTGCTCTACTCTGGGTTTTCCTTAAAGCTCATTTGTAGATTCTGTCTGTCATTTTAGTCCGTCTCATCAGAGCTTGTGGATCCGTAGCACTGGATCTGTACAAGTGCTGATCACTGGGGTAGGTCTGGGAAATATAATGATAAAATTGGAATTGTGAGCTCGTCCCTGTGACAATCTGCTGTTTTTGTGAAATTGTCGTATCGTGATTGACTCTTTGTCTCTTTAATGCAGCTGTCTGTTCAAACACACTTTTTCTCCTGTTGTTTAGCCTCTGAAGCCTCTGAGCAGATGACTTTATTTACCTCTTATGGACCAGGGCTGCACAATTAAACCAAATTGACAGGAAAAAAATTGCAATTTTAATGGATTCAATCAGCGAATCGCAAAGGCTGCAATGTTTAAAGTGCAATAATTTATTTCACAAACAACAAAATGTCTTGCTTTGATTTTAATAAAAACTGCTAACACTGTAGATTGGATTTGTAGGGGACAAAAACATGTCTACAAACAAACGCAACTCATTGCACCAATACACACCTAAAGGCGACAAAAACATGACTAGAAGTGACAAAAACGCAACTAAAAACGACAAAGATGTGGCTAGAAGTTACGAAGACGCAAATAAAGACATAAAGACGCATTTAAATATGACAAACACAACTGAATATGACAAAAATGCAATTTAAAGTGACAAAATTGTGTTTAAAATGTGAATTTGGACAGAATCCTATTATTAAAACATAAATTGCAAATCTAATCACAATCTCACTGGTCAGAAAAATCACAATTAGATATTTTTCCTGAATCATGCAGCTCTATTATAGGCAATACAAAAATACAAAGTGAACACACATCATGATAAAATCGAAATCATGATCTGGCCCCAAGTAAATCGTGATTATAATTTTTGCCATATTGCCCAGCCCTACACTGGGGGCAGCAGTGGACGCAGCTCAACAGCGGAATCTCGACTCTAAAGTGATAAAGAAGAAGCTGCAAAACTCAACTGTCAGTGTCTCCTTGACTATTTTACAGCAAATGTGATCTAAAAACTGCCATAACTGCCTCCTTGGTTTCTCCTCGGTAGAAATGCTTGGAAGTACACCAGTTCCAGGAGAGACATTTGCAGAACAGCTGGGCACACAGCCACTTCATTCCATTCTTTTTAATATGACAGCAAAATAAAAACGCGCTTTTTTAGGTTTGCAGACAATGTTAACAGATGGTTGTTTGTGTTTGTTCCATTTTGCAACGAGTAATGTCAATATCAAACCTCCAGCTCTATTTTCTAATATTCACTTATTTAAGGCACTGTACCTGATTTTTACTCTTTTGCAACGTCTTTACATCAATCATATGTATCGCCCACTTTCCTGATGCGGTCCCAGCATTACTCACCTCCATGAGTTTAGAAGCACTTGTCACGGGGTTTTGAGCCCGGAGCATCACATACATTCACAGGTAAAGCTAGAAAACATTAGCATGCTTAACTGCACACCTCCTTCTTCCTGTAGACACTCTATAAACAGATGCAGAGAAAGTGCTGTGATCTCATTTTCACCCAAATAGATGCTTTCACAATATATTGGTTTTGTAGATTTTACTTTATTACATGTAAAAATCGGGAACATTAACTAGTTCTCTTTTTCACGTATAACAGTAAAAATCTGGTACAGCCCCTTTAAGTAGGATTTGATGAAATAAAACTAAAATTTCCTTGTCAAACTGTTATTATTATGCATTATTGTCCAGCATTACATAAGATTTAAGAAATGTTTATTACATGAACGGCAATAACGTACGCACAACATGTTTATGAAGTTTCTAAATAGGCTCTGGTGTTGGTTGCTAAAACAGCTCTGGTTCTTCATAGCTTGTGATGTTTGGAGATAACGCTAACTCTCTCATTGAAAACGGAGCCATGGTATGAAGCGGCACCAGCCGTTAGAATGCAGGCTTGCTGTGTACAAACACTGGCAGTGTTCATGTGTGACCGGGGTGTTGCTGTAGCACACAGCGGCCGGTGCAGCCCTAACAACAGCACACCGCTCAGATGGATTCTCAAGAGTGAGTTAGCTCATAAATATCGCAAGAATTCATGTGGCAGAGCCAGGTTATTGGTGGAGTTTTTCAAGGTCAATAATCAGTGAACAGGTAGTCTTAACGCTGCGCTTTTTTGTTGTCGTTTTTTTAACTGTACGAGCCAAAACAGATGTCAGTACAATACATCGTAAACGCAGAGCAGTGCAACAGGTGCACACAACGGCTGAATGAAAGTTCCTATAGATGCAGTTTTGATGAACTGTCTCAGTGATAATGACCAAAGCACTCTTTTTTTGTTTTTTTTTTGGTTTGAAAGAGGCACGTTGTAAAGTTGCAAAAATTAGCAGCTTACTAAAGCTTGTGCAGGTGACAGATCGATAGTTTTCCATCTGAGTCAAAAAGCTGTCTGTTTTCTCCACCAACGTGAAATCCAAGTTAAATGAATCATTTAAGATTAATATTAGTTCATAAATACAGCAGTGAGACTCAGGTTTGCGGCGTCTTTAAGGGATAAATCCACTGCTCGTGCCTCCTCTGGTGGTTGTGTTTTACAACAGAGTAAAAGGCACAAAATGAAACTTGCCAGTTAACCGGGCAAGACGTCTTCGCTCTGTGAAGCGTTTAGTCACAGTTAATCGGCTAACCGGTTAACCATGAACACCCCTAATTGCCGTGGATACGACTGAAAAATATTATCTGCAGTCTTCTCTTTTAAAGTATTTTTTATAAATAGCTGTTTTGTGATTTTAATACAATTTTAGACTGTTCTTTGCACTTTGAATTGCCTTGTGTACAAACTGTGCTCTACAAATAAACTTGCCTTTAAGGAGCCACAGGACACTGACAAACTTTTCAAAGCGTTCTCCGTTTAATCTCGTCCACATATAAAACAACTAGATCAACTTGTGTCGTGATTTACCGGTCCAGCCTAAACGACAGAAACGATAATGGCTTTAGCACTCATCATCATCATGTTCTGGTCAAATAAAACATAACACTGAAGCAACATCAGAACTCAGCATGGACTTAAGTCAAATAATAATTTTATAAGAATGATAAATAAAGACAACAAACAAAAACAAAGGATTGCTAAAGATGTCTGACCTCTTTCTAAAACGGGACTTGCAAAGGGGAAGAGGAAGTCATGACCCCTGAATTTATACAAGTGCAAGAGGGCGACACATGAAGAAGAAATAAAACACAAAAGGAGTAAGACAGCACAGCAAGTCAAACAGCATGTATGCGCAACACAATAATAGAACTAAAGGACAATTATAATCTAATATAACATATGACCCAGTTACACATGAATTCAGTGGTAGTAACCATGCTTAGAACGTGTACGAAAACAAAGCATAAATGAGGCTTTATAGCTGGTCTGGGCAAACTTTTTGACTCAAGGGCCACATTGGATTTTTATACTTGCCCAGGGGCCAGACCAGTTACAGTTTGGATGTTGCTGACTTCAGTATATTACACACAGACTATTACACATAGATGTAATGCCTAAAATACCCTAAAAACTACAACAGAATAGCACAAATCAGTACCTGTATTTAATTTAGTGGATACAGTGCCTTTGTTCACTCTTTTTAGCCAAAGCAGTTTGGTATTATTCTAGTGGTGGCTATTCTCAAACCTGATCTTAAATGAACAAGCAACTGCAGTCTCAGACCACTGTAAAATGACAAATGTGTTATACTTAAGTCATAAAAATTTGTATTAAATGCTTTGTGGGCCAGATCAAAATGTCAAAAGTGCCGCATGCTTTCCCCTCTGCTTCATAGAGTGAGTAGCTCGGTCATTCAGAAGGATCTTGGAGTAGAGCCGCTGCTCCTCCATGTCAAGAAGAGCCAACTGAGATCTAATAGGCATTCAAACCTTTGAGATGTGTCCCTGCTACAAATTAAAGACTCTGTTTCTTTAAATATGATGTTTCACACTCATTACACAGCTCAGCAACATCAACATCCCCTGTTTTTAGCTTGATACAAACTGCTTCTCCTCTCAATGCAACTGCAGATTCTCCATGCTGCTGTTTGTATCCTAAACTTTCACGACAATTAAGTCATTACAATTATTATTACAAACATTATTATTGTTTTCTGTTCTATTACAGGAAATACCAAGGGTAAAGTCCACAGCCGTTTTTAAAAAGGCAGAATAATACATGATTTCAGCTGATCCTGTTTCTGTGGGTTGAAAACAAACCTTAATAAAACAGTCCCTGGTTGTCTCTGTCCTCTCAGGCGCTCCTGTGCAGTGTTTGGAGTCACTTAAACCGATGGAATGAGAAAAATGGTGAAAAACGGTTCATATTTTTCTCTGTATCCCTCTGCTTTTGGTGAATGTGGGTGTGATGCTAAAACAACACTTTCCCAAGGCTCTGCTGAAAAAGAATGTTATTTCAGTGGCTCGGCCGACATACGTTTTGTTCTCTCTGAAGGATTTCTCTAGGAAATTACAATTTGAATACATTTTTTGAATTCAAAGGAAAGTAATTATACGCTTACCCTCGTATAATGTAAACAATGCAGTGAAACGATTTGTTGTTATTGTGTCCTTGGGCAAGACGCTTCACACTTTGTCTAAACGTGAATGTGATGTGCAGCACTGTCAATCGACCTTAGGGCAGCAGCGCCTAACTTTACTTTTACTTGACCAGCAGATGATGTTCATAGCAACAGAAAATATCCACAATTAAATATATCCTTCTTGTTTCTTTTTGGTTTTGTTTTTTGGTGAAATGTTCCACAGTGAAGGTTTGTCTTAGAAAATGTGATTGCATTGCATAGACATGTCTTGACCACAGTTTTGTCACACTGCGTATTTGAGTCATTACCAAATTTGCGTCAATCGTGCTAGGTCGTTAGCTGCTAGGTCGTTAGCATGACTCCCCCTGCTGTCTCTAGACGGTAAACCAGCTGCGATATTTCAGACATCGACCCGAAGAGAACTTTCCTGAGAAACCCTGGCTCTTTTTTAAATATTTGGCGATGTGAAATGTTTTTGTATGTGATTGTGCTTCTTTATTTCTATAAAAAGAAGAAAAAAACAAAAAGCCAGCAGCAGGCCATCCACCTAAAGAAACTGCCACCGCCCTTTACCCTTGCATTAGAAAAAAAAAAGTTTGAAATATATGTATATCCAGCAGTGGATGAAGTACTCCATTTTGTTACTCAAGTGAAATTACAAATACAGAAACAAAAAAATAATAAAGTAAAAGTATCACATTTTAAAATCTACTCAAGTAAAAGTATTAAAGTACTCCTTTAAAAATGTACTTCAAGAATAAAAAGTAAATGTAATTCTTTTTGATTTGGAGAACTATCAAAGCATCAAATATCTTAATCTTAATTGATTTATTCTGTTGAGTTTTGGGCCTTAAAGGCAACTTTCCTGGTAATTTGTCTCTATAGAAGCTTTTTGTTTGTTCAGAAGAAAAAAAAAAAAAAAATAGGGCAAGATGTCGCCATAAACGTGCTAAAAGATAAACCCCTCACCCTTCTCAGCAGGTCTAAAACCTTTAGAAAATATACTTTTACTTTTCAGTCCAGTTCAAAAATGTAGTGGAGTAGAAAGTACAGATTCATGCTCTGAAATGTAGTGAAGTTTTATTGTTTACACGTCCAAACCTTCTTTGACATTCCAGCCGTATAACATGCTCCAACATAGAGCTGTCCCTAAACATTATTTTACAGTATGAGTCGATCAGACAGCCATTATTTTACCAATTAGTCGACTGGTCAAACAGTTGTTTCTGTTGTACATTGACAGTTTTTCCTGTAGCTGCATATATTCTATTTCTATGTTGTGATTTTGAGGAAATAATTTAATTTAAGTAAGATTTGGAAAGTTCTACCTTAAAGTCCCAGAACAGTCATTTGGACTGCTCCATTTACTTCACTGTAATGTGTGTTTCAAAATGACTGCTCTGGGAATCGTAAAAGCTTCAGAATTCTGGGAGTCCTAGTCTTAAAGCTGAAGTGACTTTTAAGCACCGTCCTTTGTCCAATCAGAGCAGGCGATGCAGTGATGTTTGAGGTGTTTGTAAGTTGAGAAAGGAGCAGACAGAGAAGAGGCAGCTGTACATTGGGAGAATTGGGACTTGTGCTGTTGTCAGTATTGATTTTAAATTAAACTAATTACATTATAGTGTGATGACCAAGGACAAGATCGCAGATATAAGCGGTCAAAAGGAGTTTCCTCCGCAGGGTGGCTGGGCGCTCCCTCAAAGATAGAGAGGAGCTCAGACACACGAGGAGCTCGGAGTAGAGCCGCTGCTCCTCCACGTTGACAGGAGCCAGCTGAGGTGGCTCGGGCATCTGTCCCGGAGCCTCCTGGACGCCTGGGCATATCCCACCAGGAGGTGGCCCCGGGGAAGATCCAGGACTATATTCATGTTTCCATTAGCGCGGTACGAGGTGTTTCGACTGAACAGAAGTGAACCGTACCACCCTGTTTGAGGGGTCCGAAGGGCCGCCAGAGGTACTAACTCCCAGAGGGTGCCAGCTTGCTTTAGCACTGGAAAGGTTTATGATTGGACAAAACACTGTCCACCATTAACAGAAGCGGCCCGAGCCGGCCACAAGTGAACCGGCTTGAGCGACCAGGTCTAGTTGAAACACGGATAAGCACATGAAGATGGATGGACATTACATGGACATTACATGATACTCAGTTACAATTGCAGGTGCTTTAAAAATCACTCAAAAAATCTACTCAGATACAGTAATGTGAATATTGGTTGATCGTTATTTTCCACTCCTTGTGAACCTTTTTTTTTTGTCAGCCCTCTTAAGTTAAATTGAGTTGGCAAAGAAAATTTCTACCATTTTAAAAGTTTAATTTTCGAACATCATGCCTGCCGTAAACACATTAAATATTACACTAAAGTCAGTTGGCTTGGGTTTTCTCTGCACTGATCTGTTTGCTCAGTTTATTAGTATTTAAATATTGTGTTTTCACAAACATTGGAGTTGCCTTCAGCAATTTCCACATGAATCCCTCTGAGACTCACAAAAACACCTCCCAGTCAAAGTAGAGTCCCCAGATTTGTGCTGTTTTTTAGTCCATACTCCAGACTCGTTCTGAGTTCATTACTGTGTTAGAATGTTGGCGTAAGCTAGCTAGCTTTAGTTTACTTCTCATGGCAAATCCCTCTACTCAAATCCTGATGAGGGAATGCCCTGTATGCTTTCAGTGGATCGGCAAACACACATGCAAAGTAAAGGTATTCAGGAGCATGTTTACAGGACAATGACAAATCAAATACTGCATAAAATGATTATTTTAAAATACCCATCTAAAGAGTAAAATAAATTGATAAAATATTAGATGTAGTTTGTCTATGTGTTGCCGTAGTATTCAAATTTTGATGTAAATTTGATCCAGACTTAACCATAGCTTTCTCCCTCTCCCTCACTGTTCACTGTGCTACTGGAGCGTGCAGCATTGTGGGGTAAAATGTACCACAGTATGGCTTTAGAGAGTTACACAACACGACTTAACAATTCAGAGGAGTTCAAAAGCCATAACAGGGACCTTCTTGACCATCGCTGTTTAGTGCGTAGCGGCTGTAGGTGTAACTCAGCCCTCTTTCTCTCCGTCTCGCTAACAGGCTGTTCATTGTGCTGCTGCTGCTCCGGGGCCCGGGAGCGTCTGTGCGTGAAGCCAAACCCACTCAGCCATTTCCTCACCTCATCTCACCTTCCTCCATATTTTTATTTTTCATGTAGTGCAGCCATTTTCTCTTTGTCCTGTCAGCAGCCAGCACCCCCAAATCTCAACATTGTTTGCAAGTTGTTTTGGCTTTTGATCCTCGGGGAGATGGGGTAGCGCCGGCTGAAAAAAACACTACAACCAGACAATAGGAAAAGTGCTTTGGAGCCTATAAGATGTGGTGATATAATCTTGTGATGAACTTCAAAAGGCGGCGAGTCTCTTTATCGCCGGATCTGATGCAGTGGCAGATAGGAAACACAGACGCTAACAGGATGCAGTGAGATATGAAGTGGAAGGGTGTGAATTTGACACGGCTATTTTAAGTATCTCCAGATCAAACTATGGCACGGGATAGTATCAAAGGGAATGTGATAGTATCCTGATGAGCTTTAGGTTGCCATGGTTACTGGTGACACAAAATTTGACTTTGAGAATGGCGTGACTACTGGGACTGTTGTTTGATTAACTCCATTACTTCCAACAGGATTTAAAGGCCCTGTTATATTGTTTCTGATTCAAAACTTTACAAAGAGTTGAAAGACAAATGTTATGGAAAATTGACTTTTTTTTGCTTTTAACCATGTTCTAACAATGTTACATCATCAAAAACATACCTGGAGTTGTATTTAGCTTCATTCACGCTAGTTTGATGAATCCTGGTTAGAAAATCCTCTCCCTCTGACCGTCAAAAACACATGTTCTGAATTCCCTCAATGAGTGAAGTTTTTTCGATAAGTGATGTGGCTCCATGAATCTTCTTTTCTGTTTTTAAAGTGCCCATGACAGGTTGGGCTACTCATTTAACCAAAATGTAGTTCAGATAAACATATTTCAAAATTTGCTAAAAATTCTTTACAAATTTTACACCGTTTTCGCAATTTTTAGCTTTTAAATTTTACTTCCTGGTTGTAAATGATGACATCACGCTAGGAAATTACCACAGCAACAACACTGTAAACTGGGCCAAAACTCATCTGATGTCACATTTTTTGGATTTGACAAATAAAAATAAATGTGAACACTTTTATTTTGTTGAATTAATGTTTAAAGGGTCAAAAAAGTAGTTCATTTTGTGTAAATGATGCATGACCTTTGTCTCCCCAGTGTGATGTCATCAGTCTGTTTACTTCCTGTATTTTTCAACAGGTTTTTTCAACTTTTCTCCACAAACAGTGACCTGATTGGTGTAAAACTATAATTTCTATTTACAACAAGTATTAATACACTAAATAACGTCAAAATTAGAAAATCATAGAAACCTGTCACACGCACTTTAAGTCCATAAATCATCGCCAGACTCGCTCTAAACATTTCTGCCAGTTAATCGCGATCATTACAACTTCGTCACTGCTCAATAACACGGCTCACAAAAGAACATGAGAATGAGTTTTTCAAATGTGTGTAATTGCCTCTGCAGCCAGCAGATGGAGCCACAGCTAAGTTACCATGGCGTCTCCCAAGGCTGTGAGATACTTATATTGGTCTTTTTAAAACCATTTTATATTTAGCTCTAATACTCTAGCGCATTAAAGGCCAATGGCAATACAAATAATGCATAAGAAGCTCTGTACGTTCAAAGCGTAGTCACTGGAAGCTACATTGCTTTCATACTTCCAACTGTTGCTAGTGTCACTGCTGTGTTCTGGTAACTAACCACCATAGAGCGCTCAAAGTCAGAAAGACAATTCACCTAAAGAGAAGAAAAAATGTAACAAGAAAAACAAACATGGAGGCTCACACAACAGGTTTTAGATCATAAGAGCAGAGAAAATGACATGAGAAAAGAATGCATTTGTTTTGCAGCTTGTTCTAGGCACACTTTAAAAAGCTGTGCTCACTACTGTCCCCTTGTGGTCAACACATGTACAGCTCCTTAGCTACACATAAGCTCTGAGGAGACAAATTACACACGGATCAAATGCATAATGTAGAGAATCCTCTATGTGCGTAAGCCCTGAGTCTGGTCACCACTCCATCCATCACACCTTGAGCCAAACTCAAACAGAACCGTGCAATTTCAGTGGCACATGTGAACAAAATCAAACTTCTCTCACCTCAAGTTTTCTGCTTTACTCTCGCTATATAGGTTTCAGTTTCAGTAATATGTAGTGTTTTTCAGTCCTGTGATATTTTTCTCATTCTCCTCAAAAGCAGTCATTTGTTTTTTCCTCTCTTCCTCCTCTTCAAGTGCGGACGTGTCTTCTCTCTGCTCCTGCTCTGTCTTTGCTATCTGGTTTGTCTCGTCAATTTTTTCTAACTTTTTTTACCTTTTCAACTCGGATTATCTGCCCGCCAACTGATCTCTGAAAATGAATGTGATTGATTGGTCTCTGAGTGCACTGGATAAGATTTTCTCCCAATGAAAAGCCTCCCCGGGAGAGGCGTGATGCCCCGACGGAGCAGACATGGCTGGATTCGTACGGGATAATTGGTATAACACCTGGCAGATCCTATGCATCGAGCCCTTGCAGGTCGAAGATGTGGAAGATCTATTTCTATTTGGATTCATGGTAGCGGGCTTTCTACTATTGGGGCTTGGAATCGCCTTTGTCTATTGGAATATCTGCCAGAGAGGAGAATTCATCCAAAACCTGAGTTTGTGGAACTGAGTGAAAGGATGCTAAGGTTAGAGCAAAGACTGGACCACGGACTGGCACAGCTCCTGGATCTGAATCGTAACATCTTGTCTCGGACCACGGAGGTGCTGAAAGCCGGTGGACAATCAGGGAGAGACGGTTAAAGATGGAGTAACTCAATGAAACAACGAATCGTTACTCGGAAAGACCAGAAATGATTGTTTTTTTTATTGATCTGTACAAATTCCTGATCAACAAATGTATTAAAATGTATTTTCTGCCCTCCCTCCCTTCTTTCCCCTTATCCCGGACCTTGAGAATGCAGCTGGCTGGAAGAACCTGGGCCAGACCGACCGACAGCTACCTGCTATGTCTTGTTTATGTCTTGTTTATTGTGTGTTTTGTTGTGACCGCAACTGTAGTTCCAACTGTGTGTCTGCATTGTTTATTGTCTATAAATATAATTGTATATGTTATGTTGTAACGGCAACTGTAGTTTCAACAGTTTGTAAAGCGCTTTGGGTGCCTATTAGGTGGAAAAGCGCTCTATAAATAAAAATTCTTCTTCTTCTTCTTCTTCTTCTTTTTATATGTATGTTCTTGCTCCCCTGCTAATTCACCTGCCTGAGAAATATCATTCTAGACTTTCAGGCAACCTATTGAGCAGTGAAATCGTAACTTTTGTTCAATCCAGTTGAGAAAAAAAGCACATCCATCTTTCCCACATGTGCACAAAGCACTTCTCTCTGCTCTTTTGTCGTATTCCTATCAAACATTCTAACCCCAGTCCAGATATATAAGTCTGGCAGCGTTAGTGTCTCCATGTTTGTTTTTGTTCACTTTTGACTTTTGACCAAACCACATTTCTGCTTCTGATTGTTCAATCTTTTCAGTGGACTCAAACGCCCACTCAAACGCAGCAGTGGGAGCTGTATTTGTTTGATTCTCTGGAGAACTCACTAATATCAGGAGAATTCAATTTGATGAGCAAAGTAAGTCTCCCTGTCCAGAGCTCAAAGTGCTGGGTGCTGGGTATAAACGTGTCTTTGTCACTTTTGTCACATTTTTGTCACTTTTAGTCATGTTTTGGTGCATTGAGACGTGTTTTTGTCATGTTCAGTTGTGTTTAAATGCATCTTTGTCACTTTAAGTCGCGTTTTTGTTACTTTAAATTACGTCTTTGTCGCTTTTAGTCGCGTCTTTGTAGCTTTCAGTCACGTTTTGGTGCACTGAGTCATATTTGTTGATTGTAGGCATGTTTTTGTCACTTTTTAACACATTTTTATCGCCTTTGTTAGCGCATTTGTGGCACTTGTTTCAGAACATGTTTGTATAAATCTAAACTACTGTGTTATCAGTTTTTATTCAAATCAAAGCGAGACACTGTGGAAGTGAGAAATTATTGCGCTTCAAAAACTGCAGCTTTTGCGATTTGCTAATTGCATCCATTAAAATTTTGATTTTTTTTTATCTAACCTATAAGAGGAACATACAGTGACCTGCTCAAAGGCTTACAGAGACTAAACAACAGAAGAAAAAGTGGGAAACAGTGAATCACGATACGACAATTTCACAAAAATAGCAGATTGTCACAGGGACGAGCTCACCATTCGGTTTTCATCACCGTATCGCCCAGCCCTCAGACTCAATCTCATCATTTTAGTTGATTCACCCTCTGCTGGTCACTATGTGTGCTGAATTGTTTTATTTTTTTGTCATGCACACTCATTAGGTTTCATAACATAAAACGTTCAAAAGTGAGATGTCCAAAAATAGTTCTAAAAGTCTGAACGTAGCACAGTGTATGGGACTTTAATAAAGCCGCTGCTGGCACCTCTGTCTGTTTCACGGCTCTGTCAACCGCTCACCAGACACTCCCTGGACACAAATGTCAAACGAAACGCTTTTGGAACACCATATAAAAATTGGGAGTAATAAAAACATAGCAGAGGAGGCCAGGCACATGTGGCTGACAATGTGGAGGAATATTGTGTCTGTATTTTCCCGTTAAATCGTTTCTGCTGGGACCGCTTTGCCTGAAGCTACTGGGGGACTGTTTTCTTTGTGTTCGTCTACATCAAACACAACATCTCCACATTCTACAGGTTTTACAGGCCGTCCAGGGCTTGTCCATTTTGCATTGCCGTTTTTTCCACCCTGTGTGCCGATACTATTTCCTTCTAATACAATTGCAGTTACTGTGTAGGTTTAATTATATATGTATCTTATTCTGAATTCCTTATATTTATCAGTTTGTGGAAGGAAAGTGCCGAAACAAGTGAAGAAATTGAAAATGATGTTTGGATGGAAGTCAAAATATCTGTATCCTGATGACCTTTGACACTTTTCTACCATGGACCGCTCCTGGACCAATGAGAGCTTATATTGAGTTGGTAGGAGTGAGCCATGTTAACAAAAGTGTATTATTATGCTAACAATATTCAAACAATATTTTCACAAAACAACAATCATGAATGTGCTAAAATGTGCCTGTAAATGTACTGGCTGAGGTTCAAGTTTCACACAAAAGTGAATGGAACACAAAATGAGAATAATGCAGAAACATCTCTTTATACCCTTTAATGGGTACAACACCGGGGCTGGTCTGATGTGAATGTTTTGAGCTGATAATGATATATTATATATATATGTCTTACTTTTGTGATTGGCAACTGATATTCATATATTGATATATTTACTGATATATTTATCAGGGATATAAAACAATCTTCTTCTGCAAACATACATACAGTCCACTGCATGATTTTTTTTTTGTCTAATAAGATTTATGAACGTCACACTGTAAGACGTGGTCAGAAGTCAGAACACAGTCACAAAGATCAGTCGTAGCGATGACCAAAGTTTATCTGAGTGAATATCAGGCTCAGGCTCCATGTGCTAAAGTCATCACAGTTGTACCTGTTAGCAGAGGCTAGCGCGACATGCTAGTGGTGTTTTTGCATTTGTAAAAGTTACTAAATGACACGATAATGAAATGATATGAGAAGGTTAAATCTCATTTGCAGCAGAGCTCCTCTGCCATTACTTTGCGGTGCTTGTGTTTACATTTTTGACAAAGGTTGATCATAGACGCAGTGACTGAAGGCTCACTCTGACACCAAGATTCCAAAATATGAAACATGTTTGATATATATTATAGCTCGTCTTTGTTCATATGACGGTTTAGTCTTTGTCTGGTCTCACTCTGAGACCTACGAGCCATGATTTTGAGCTATGACTCAATTTTTCCCATGATCAAAAATCTTTATGTTGCAGATGAGCAAAATGTGCAGTGGAAACCCGGCTTAAAAAGACAGAACTGAGTACAAACTGCATATGACACACGAGCACATACGACTGGGCCAGTGCACAAAATATATCAGAGCCAAATATAAATATCAATATCCAGGGGATTAACCCACGTACTGATATAACATCCCTAAATTATACAAGGCTTATTTTTGCTGTAATTGTCAATAGTTTTAATTATAGACAATACATATTAACTATTTTTATATATTATATTAAATTATATATTATATTATATATTTTATATTTTTTGAAAGGTTCTTTTTTTCAAACAGTTTGTTTTGTTTACCTGACCCTTACCTTACCTACCCTCATTTGCAATCTTGAGTGTCACTCGATCTTCCGTTGACGTGTCTTATTGATTTCCTTTGTTTTTGGCACAGTCTTTCTAGAGTAGAGGCAGGATGACAGCGCCATCTGCAGTCCGACCTCTTTAGGACAGTATCCCAGGTGTTCGTGAATAAAAAGGGCCCCTTGTCCTGGTTTATCGCCCTGCTTACAACGGTACGAAAACAGCACCAAAACCAGTGTAAGTCTGACAGGACACATCACAGCAACATCGAGTGACACTGAAGTGAAGGGAAGAAGACTGAGACTGTGAGGGAGCAGTCGAAACTGTCAGAAACAAAACAAACTCTGGCCTGAAAAAAGAAGACCGAACAAATCTCATTGGACTATTGACATTTTCATTTTGCATACATCCTAAACAACAATTACGATACATTTTTTGATTCATCTCCCACCTTTAAAAGCGGTATACGCATGTTAAGCAAGTAGTGTCTTCTTAAAACATGTGTCTCCTCAACATGCATGTGTGTGTGTGTGTGTGTGTGTGTGTGTGTGTGTGTGTGCGTGCGTGTGTGTGTGTGTGTGTGTGTGTGTGTTAAACTGGGCGTGTGGCAGAGTCCAGGCTGTGGCTTTTCACACTCCAACAAAGCAAAATGCCCCAGCGTTTATGCAATAACCAGAGGTAGAGAAGCCAAGTCCAGTAAGAGTACTGTTACTACAGCATAACATGACTCAAGTTAACGTTTAATACTTAAAGAAGACTGACTGTCTGGACCTAAAATCTGATTTATAATTAGGAGTTAATTGGAAATGAAAACATGCATCAAAGGATAGGATTTGTCACTTTAGACTTTAAACAGTGAGGAGAGTAACAAGGTTCATAACTCAACGTATAACTCAGAAGTATAATTTTCTTTAAAAGTTGCTATAGTAAACGTTCTAGTAAATGTACCCGCTATGTCCACTTCTGCAAACCTCAATAGTAAAAGGCCAGCTCTAATGAATGCACTCTGTCAAACGCCTGCTGCTCTAAACCCTGTAGATGTGAAAACCTGCTCAGAGTAAGAGGAAGGAGCAGTTGTAGTGGAGTTTGGAATGAATGGAGCATTGTAAGTACAGTAAAAACACGGGGTGAAAAATGTGCCTGTGCAAAGGGCTAAACCACATCTAAAGCTGTTATTACTCTGACCACACTCAAGTGAACTGAGGAGCTAAGTGTGGAAGAGAGAGCCAGTGTGACAGTGGATTTAAGGCACAGGAGACTGTCAAGAATGTACACAAGAGTACTGTTACTATCACATACATTACTCAAGTATGTATCCTAATAGTAGCTTATGAAAAGTATATGGTGACTTCTATAAAAAGATTGTATATTCATTTATTTTTTACATTGATGTAATCAGGCAGGTGGACTACAATATTCTGGTATTTTCAAAGAAATTATACCTCACTATAATGAAATACTACTGGGGGTATTTGAAATGATTTCAGATTCAAAAGAAAGGAGGCTTTGAATTTTAGTATTTAAAAACAAAAATGACCTAATAATATTTCTGTTGGACACTTTTGGCATACACATCATTAAAACTAGAATTTATAATAGCTGTCAATGGAAATATACTACTAAGTTGATTTGTAATGACCAAATAAACACAGGAGGGTAAGACCACGCCGAGGGGGAATTCCGTGTTACTAATCATAAATCACTATAACATCAACAACAATTTTACAAGTGTACTATCAAATCAAATAATTTAATTTACAAAGTACTTTTATCCATTGCATATAACTCAAAAGTGTTTTAGACGATTAAAGTAATTCAATATTGATTTAAAGTACTGCATATAAGTAAATATATTTTGTAAAATGTTTTTCAAGCTCAATTTTCTTTTACGCTTGTAATGCGGACATTACTGCAGTGCCTCTGAGGCTTGGGAAGCACTGATTTAAGGACTAAAAAGAACAGAAGATTCTCACATAAGTGATGTCAAGTATTGAAAAATGTCACACATCGAGGGAGCAGGGAGTGTTTTTGTTTTTCTGTCGGCGAGAGCGCATTTTCTAACCAGGATTCATTAAACTAGCGCGGATGGAGCTAAATAAACATGGTTAAAAGATAAAAAGTCACTACAGCATATATATTCCCTTTGAGAGAGTTGAAGTTATTGTGACTTTATGTTCCAATGTGAGGCCAGGGCCGGTCTGTGCTGCTCTTCTGCTTCTCTTTGTCCTTCTGGAGTCTGCTACTGTTTTGTTTTCTTTCTCCGTGTCCTTCTGTAGTCTTCTCTATGAAATCTGTAAACATTTAAATGGTCAATAAAAGAGAAACCCTGCTCTCCTCTGGGCTCGTCAAACTCCATGAGAGCCAGAGGCGGCTGTAAAGCCCAACGCCCTTCCCTCAGACGCTGCAGCCTCGAGACGAGTGCGTGTAAGGTTCCAGGACAGATTGAACTGTGGGTAAAGGGTGAAGGAGAGACATTCAGTGTGTTTAGTGTCACAGAGGTAATGAATCTATCTCCGCATTATGCATTTATTTTATCTAGGGCTGGATAATATGGTGATGAAAATCGAGATCTCTAAGATCGATCTTAGTTTGATCGGATCGTGATTCAGTTTTTCTCTTTCTATGATCAAACTAACATTTTTCCCCTCCTACTTCACCTAATGGTCAACCTCCGTAAGACTCTGAATGACTGGCAGACAAATGAACCAATCAGAGACTAATATGAAGTCTTACAACAAGCAGATGATGATTAATTACCAAAGGCTGTATAAAGATACTGAGTGTATGAGGGCTATATTGTGATAGTGATCGTGATCTGGCTCCAAGAAACCAAGAATCACTCATCCCTAATGTATTTCAATTTTAAACAAATCCAGATTATTTGACAGATATTTGTGTATATTTTGCATGTTGGTTGTAAAGCTTTTTTTTTTGTTTTTTTTTTGAACATGAACTCTTCCTTTAAGTTCCTATTGATACTCTTCGACTAGCTCTAGTCCCCCAGACCTCAGGCCTTGGAGTTCTTCAGCAGTTAGCTTCATGACTATCTGCAGAATATAACTCTCCACTTTTCAATCAAGTGTTCATCTCTGGGACCAGCTTGTCTTGCCCCTTTTCCCCAAACTCTGATCCAGTATCTGTTCTAAAGCTTGTAAAACAGTAAATACAGCTCCAATCCACATTATGAAAAGCACCTTGTAGGAAGTAAACAAATTGATGTCACACAGGCGGGTGGCTCCAGGGTTTAAGGGTCTTTCATGTTAATGAATCTACAGTGTTATTCGAGGATGATCATGTTCTGCGTGAATACGTGCGGCAGGGCGCCCTCTATCGACTGATATAACGACAATGGTTGGGACGCTTGGTGGGCAAAGAGTTAAAAGGCCTTTCACGTGATAAAGTAAAGTCTGTTTTACATTTACATACATTATAAAAGTCGCTCTTAGGGTGAAAATGAGATTGCTGCGTGCTGTCTGTATCTAATTACAGAATATTTTATTGTGAGTGAAACAGGAAGTGAGCTGCTATCATGCTAGTTGTTGTTAGCTTTAGTTTGACAACAAAACTCACTATCTCCTTCTGAAAATTGTGAAAAGTGCTTACAAACTGAAAAAAATGAATAATTAGGATGCTAGAAATGTGTTAGGTAAGAGTTTAAATTAAACAGTCCTGTTCTGCCTCTTTAAGACAGCTGAAACCCTTTTGGACCGTACCAATCCACTCCAAAGCAAACCTATGGAAACAAGGCTTATGACATTTGGGAATAACAGCCTGAAAGGGCTCTTTTTGCTCTGAAGTCTCACCAACAATAAAGCGTGGAGCGCAGGGATTCTGAAGGTTCAGAGCTTTTCAAATGTTGTGTCATCTGTGGCAGCTGATGGCATTCCAGGTGAAGGTTAGATTTATGATTGTAGTAGTTCTGAACTTTCTTTTAACTTCTGAGGCTCACTTATAAAACTCTGGAGCTTGTTTAGAGCCGCTTTAAGAAGAATTAAAAATGAATGTGTCTGGCGCTATAATTAGTCAGTCCGTTTGCAGTGACAGACCACATTAAGTGAAATGTTTGAACTCCTCTCCCTGCTCTCTCTCAGGTCCTCTGTCTCATGTTGGCTTCAGAGATGCAGACACAAGCTTTCTGCAGAAAGATGAGGCAGACATATTTTTGATTCACAAATATTACAGAAGTTAGAAAGACTAAAGGATGTGGAGCTATAACTGTTTTATTTGAAAGTTTCTTATCCTTGAGTTTTTTGATGATGAATTATGTGGAGAATCTGGATTAGATTAGATTTATTTCACATATACAATTTAAAGGCAGAGTATGTAATGTTTTAGCCCAAAAGAGACTAAAATAAAAGTTGTTGTTTTTTTATTTTGTTTTTTTGATGGTTTATTGCACTAAAAACATAAAAAAAAAACTTGTCTTTATGAGTGGGCTTGCTTCTCCACAAACCTGATGCGTACTTGGCCTGGAGGAGGAGCTTGTTTCCTTGGAAATGTTGTTGACTATAGTTTTCCACAGTATGACATAAAACCGAACCTTCTCTATTGTGAATGTTCATAAATCTGGTTTTAACTCTTTATTTCCATAGTCCATAATGACAGCATCATTACAGTCACAAGAACTGTCACGATGCTAAAATACAGCAGGTATTGCAGTATTTTAGTATCGCAGAAGCCTTGAGCCTGCACCTGCCGTTAGCATTCTTGGACATATCGATACAGATTTGTATCGCTGGACCGCTTTATTCTTCTCTATATCTTTGTGTCTGTATTTGGCACAATATAACTCCTAAACTTGGTGTTTCTCTTGTGATTGTTGAACAGTGGATGCTACAGCAGTTCTTCTATGTTATAATGAATGGATTTCGACTGTATCTGTAGTATGTTGTTTTAGTATGTTTTTAGAGATTGGGGAAACTGGATCACCCAGAGGAAACGCAGACACAAAGAGACCATCATTAATGTACAAAAATGAAATGTTGTGGATATAGAACACCTGCTTTCATATTTAAATGGACTTTCCAAAACGACTGACTTTCATTGTGCAAAGTGGATTCTAAAAGTATCATCATTTGAGCTCTGACAGTTTGTAGAGCTGCTGTCAGGCTGAGCTTTGTTTATCTGACTGTTATACTGGAAACAATGCATGTTTACTGACAACAACCCATATCCACTCTTTATAATCGTGTCACAATGCCTTCAAACCGTCTGAGTCACAGTCTATTCACAAAGTTACTGTCAGTGTGAGGACTAAAACAGTGAGTCAGTCCCTCCGACTCTGTGAGCGCAGGAGGGTCTGGCATCAGGAGAACTGCAAACCATTTCTCCAACAGTGTTTCGGGCGGTCCAATCAAACATGCTTATTTGTAACGTGTACAGTGATCCCTCGTTTATCGCGGGAGTTGCGTTCCAAAAATAACACGCGAAAAGTGAAATCCGTGAAGTAGTAGTTTTATTATTTTACAATGCAATACTGAACTATGGAATGAAACCAAAAATCAAAACCTGTTTTAAAGCCCAAAATTTGTTTAAAACAATAATTTTAATATAGTAATACAAGGTTGGAAACATTGTCACTGGTGTATTTCACAGTCTGTGCCTCTTCGTCCTGACTCCGCTCCGCTGTAGCGTCTGTTTCTACGTTGTCGGCGCAGAGCGTTTCTTCAACATTGTGGGTTTTGTCACACAGAAAAAAATGCAAACGTAAAGTTGGCAGAATGTACAGAAACGAAAACTGTTGACACGTGAAAAACCAATACAGTACAGCGTCATTTTATTTCTAGACAACAGTAAAGCCCCTGAACCAATCAGGATTCAGAGCACAATGCACTGTAAAAATATCCGCACTGTAAAAAAAAATCCGTGAAGCAGCGAAGCCGTGAAAGATGAAGCGCGATATAGCGAGGGATCACTGTATTTCAAATGCTGAAATATCGTATCATTCAGGATGAAATCTTTAACTTCTTTCACATCAGATTGACAGAGTTTAGGGCTCGTTGATTCTACAGAAGTCCAGATGTTTCTCTTGAACAAGGATGAAATCACAGCTAAATCTGGACATTAACCAGGCTTAAACCATGTCTCAAAAAGCAAAACCAAACCAGGTCCAAGCTCAACCAATACTCAACCAGGATCTAAACCAGGATTAAACCAGGACCTCACTGAGGATTAGGCCTACACCAAACCCTAATGGAACCAGCAATAAGAACATTTTACCACAAATAAGACAGGATTACAATTACAAAACAAGTTAATCAACGAATCAACACTAATCCATTATTTCAATAATCGTCAACTTTCCTTCAAAATGTGTCGTGTGCTGAGAGAGAATGTTTTATCACTCAAACGAAAGAGACAATCACGTAAAATGACACAATAAACATGTAGAGTCAGGTGTTTTTGTCGAAAACTTGTGAAGATGTTGTCAAGCAACATTTTTTTAGCTGCCTCTCCGTTTAATATTGTGATGATCTATGATCTAAAGTACTGAATGTTTAATTGAAAGAATAATCGCCAGACTAAACCATTACCAAAATAGTAGTTAGTTGCAGCCCTAGTTTAAACTATTCCTTATGACGATCCACAGTCTTTCTGTTCTGGAAACTCACTGGAAGTGGAAGTAACTAATACATTTACCAAAAGAATATATATAGAACTGTATTTCAGTACTGTTACTCATTTGGTGGTATTCAGAATACTTTTTTTTTCAGGTACAGTGCATATTAATTAAACAATCAAACAAATATGAATAATCTAAATGTATAATGTAAATATGGTATGCCAGAGTAAACTATTTTTCATCTGTTGCCCTCGACAAATCTGGAGTGTCATCCTACAAGAAGTAAAATGACCGTTAAACAGAACATCCAAACTCTAGACTGTCACAATCAGCAGACAATAAATAATACAGCTATTTTCCTAAAATTAAGGGCTACATACATGGCAGTATTGGATTATGTAATTTCGGTTTTGATCTGCACAGTATTAGTGATAAATAAATGCATGCACGTTTTTTTTTTCTTCTCCAATTAGTGATAAATGAATACAAAGCAAATGGTGAAACAAATATGGATCTGTTTTAATCCTGTCACTTTTAACAGTGTAATATAATGAAAAGCCAAGTAAACTATTATGCTAACAGTTCTCTGATTGGACTATTTAACAGAATATGTCACAAAATACATTTTAAGGCTGGCATTCAGTATTCTGTGACTGAATACATACATTTCTTCCCGTCACTGTTTGGCTGCAGTTTGTCTGAGCTCCAGCAGAGGGCAGTATGGAGCTTGTACAGTAAGTGTGCATGACTGGCCCTTCACATGTTCACAGCCCCTCCTTTATCTAAATATAGCTTTAAATGAACAACTACATTGACAGTTGTAATTCTCATGGTTGAGGAATGTGTGCTTGTGGTGACCAGACTCTTTACCCATAATGCACTGCCTGTGTACAGCATGGAACAGCTGAACGAGCTTTACAAAGTGCTCTTACAGTGATGTGGTACAATGTGACAAAGCTGTTTTCTTTGATGCTGGAAGATATGTGATATTCATGGGTTTCCGTTCCTGTTATTTACAACATTTTGAGGACTTTTCCTGCTGTTGCTCACAGACTGATCTTGAGCCCGGTTCAATATGGCACCTCCAGAATATTTTATTTTATATTATGAATCGCTATGGTACATTAGACAGCTCGACATTCATCACCCTGAAACTCTTGGATAGTGACACTGTTGTTAGCGCACAACAGGCTCAATGACACGTTTTCCCTCCAAACCCCCAGCTCTGCAGGGCAGTGGTGGCTCATGTGTAAATGTGAGGGACACAGTGACTATGGGGGCCAGCATTGTGTCAGCCTGCCCCAGGGCGGCTGTGGCTCCACATGTGATTTACCCCCGCTGTGAGAGCAGAGAGAATAATGTATGAAACTATTCTACAGCAACTTCCAGCACGTTCATTATACCATCTTCATATTTAAAGTCCTTAAAATTCCAATGTACAATACTTTTGATTTTTTATGCCTTTACTCTAAATGTAATCCCTTATTCCCTAAACTAATAACAGAAAACTATCAAGTGAAGAGGTAAAATATAAAAAGAAAGCCATTACCCTTATATTTCCTGTCAAATCAGCCATTCTGAGAAGAATCAGTTTGTACTCCAAACCCACAAAAATAAGACTAAAATGAACATCATTTGAATAGACCTTATAGGCATTCTGCCTTTTTACTTAATGTCTCTAAATCACATTTTTAGTGATATTGGTTTCAGATTTGAAAAAGGTTCAATCTACTGTTTACATTCCTCCCAAGTAGATTCACCTCAATTCTACCTCCAGTGCTTTTTTAGACTCTAGGGACAGTAGTCCAGTATTTTTATATCTGGATGTGACAAATGCATGGATGAGTTTTTCAGCATCACTTTTAGGCAGGATTTTTCTAATTTTGGCTCTGTTACCCTGATGAAAGTAGGCTGTTTTACAGGCAACATTTATATGTGCTTTGAACAAGAGTCAAATAAGACTCCAAGGTTTCTTACTGTAGAGCTGGAGGCTACAGTGATATTTTCCAAAGAGACTGTCTGGTCAGATAAAGAGTCTCTCAGATGTTTAGAGCCAAGCACAATGACAGTTTTTGCAGAGTTAAGAAGTAAATAGTTAAGTATCATGCAGGTTTTTATATCCTTCACGCAGGCACTAAGTCTGTACTTGATGGGTCTGATCAGGTTTCATTGATAAATACAGCTGTGTCATACAGTGGAAGTTAATGCCATGCTTTCTGATAATCTTACCTAACGGCAGCAAATAAAGAGTGAACAGACCTGGACCGAGTGCTGACCCCTGTGGCACACCGTAGGTTACTTTAGAGCAAGGTGAGGGTCTCTGGTTAAATGAACAAACTGGTACCTGTCCCATAAATAGGATTTAAAGCAGCTGAGGGCGTCCCCCTGACACCCACATCACATTCTGACCTCTGCAGTAGGATGTTATGGTCGATGGTGTCAAACACTGAAGTCCAGCAGAACCAGGATTGAGACCTGTCCATCATCAGCAGCTAATAACAGATCACTTGTGACTTTACCTCGTGCAGTTGTATTCATACCTTTCACAGATAAAATCACAAAGTGCTTTACAAAGTGCAACAATAACAACAACAATAACACTTAACAAGAAAAGTTAAAACGACACAAAAAACTCAGTCAACCAAAAACTTCTCTAAATAGAAATATCTTCAGCTACTTTTTGGATCTGAAATCTGATTTTCCTTTTGTGCAGAGTTTCCACTTATAATGAGAGTACATCAGACATCAGAGACCAAAACTACAGAGTGTCAGCTTCACAAAGAGTCCAGACATTTGTTTGTGCTCCAAAGGGTTCAGATCATTAGGGCTCATTTT
The DNA here is from genome assembly GCA_019453435.1 of Rhinogobius similis. NCBI lineage: Eukaryota > Metazoa > Chordata > Actinopteri > Gobiiformes > Gobiidae > Rhinogobius > Rhinogobius similis. The sequence continues at coordinate 5,645,601 of CM033621.1, read as the reverse complement.
AGAGAAAATCAGCCAAGAAACTCCATAAAGTAACCTAATTAGAGCAGGAATCATGCCATTTAAGGAGAGTCCAACCTTTTTACTACAGGGCAACACAATCAAATATGAAGCGGACAATGGGTCAATACTGTCAATCATTCAGAACTCAGCAGAAGTTTGACCTAAACTGTTTTTGAGGTTGACGGCACAATAAATGCAGAGTTTGGTTGGATTTGGCACCTCTTCATTAAACTGGTTAAACTCTATAATTTGAGTATTCTGTGTTCTGTCACTGTCGACCCAAGAAGTGCTCAGTTCAGATTTCTATATCAAAGGTTGACTATTTCACAGAGTTTCCTCTTAGAAAAACAAAAGGGATTGTTTTTGTTCATTATTTTCAAAGTTTTCTCTGCTCCATTTCTAACATTTCTTAGTTCTGATTATAATTTTTTATGGACTTCGAGCATTGCTTATCAGGAAAAGTTTATATTCCACAAAGTACATTTGACTGAACAAATCTCAAAAATAAGATTTGTCCCAAGTTTGGTTACTATAGCAACTTCAGCGCTTGTGCCAAAGCCTCTGGGCGCGCATCGTTGGAAAAACTGCTCAGGCAATAACAATACTGCAGTGTTTTCCTCAGATTGTGTGAAGCCTGTAGTGGCACAAATGATTTTCATTTGAAACAAAAAATCTCACATACTGTAATTTGTACAGTAGAGTATAAATGTTGCTATAGAGCTCCTAAATTGGTTGAGTATGCCGTTATGACAAGGGAATATGGCAATGGAGCCTGATGTCACTCATTTAATTTTAGTCAGTTACGCAAAGAAGTTTTTAAAGGTATTTGTGATCATATTTATCTTCAAATAATTCTCTCTCGCTTAATTACCAGATTAATAAATTTATCAAGTGTTTTGTCCATTTTTTTTATTTTATTCATTATTATTTTCATACTTGTATGTTTTTTTTTTGTTTGTTTTTTTGCTATTATAATTGAGTTGTTTATTTTTTAAGGTCATTTTAATTTAAATTGATTTCAAAAAAATGTTTCAATTATTAAGTTGTAATCTGTATTATTTTTTGTTTGTTTGTGTTCCGTTACTTGTCTGTCTGGTATCAAAAATGGCACAGATGTAAGACTTGATACAAAGAGCTGAATAAAAATGGAGATAAGTCTGTTATCTAAAGTTCGGGAGCAGGACCACACCTCATCCACGCCCCTTCCGGTGACTACTCTATTTAAGCTTCCCGGTCACACACACCAGTGTTCGTTATTTCGTGCCCCTCCCTCCCACCCTCTTCTAATTATTCTGTCTTATACTTTAGTCAGGGGGTATCAAGGCCCGGGAGCCTGCTGCCCTCATCGCTAGAAGCCCCAAAACGGCATTTATCATCTACTCTCATGCATTTTATCGTTCTTGTTCGCCAATAAACTTCTGCATCCAAGCTGAGGTTGTGGTCCTTGCTAGTGAAATAGTTAATTGCAAAAAAAAAATAAAAAAATTTATAGAATCACCAATTCACGATCTTAGTAAAGATTTGGAATTGTTATGACACGGTGGTTAAATCCTTCCCCAAATGAAACCCAAATCCACAAAAATTCATTTGTAATTTAAATAATGTAAGGCTTGACTCCCTACAGTCCGTTCAGTTGCAGAAATCCATCTCTCATCGATCTGGAGCTTTGTAAATCCTGTAGAACGCTCTGTCTTTTTTCTGCCCTCGATCATTTGTACATCCAGGTGCAAAAACAATCCACTCTCTCTGAAACTCTGATACAGTTTGATAATCACAGCCGGCGGTTCAGTTTCAAAGTAAATTCCCCGCCACCATCACTGTCACTGTGGAGTTCAGTGGTGCATGCTGGGATAGTGTGAGCTCTATTGTCTTTAGTTGAACTTTATAGTCCAGAAGAAGGTTCTCATGATATTCTAATTCTGACTTACTTTGGTGGAAGGGCAACGTGGTAAATATTTGGCATAGTTTTACATTTGTGCGGGTGCAGTTTGTGAAGAAAGTTTGAAAAATAAAAATGACAGGAAGTAGAGCTGAGTTCTAAAACAGAATCCCTCTGTGATGTCATCAAAAAGCGACGTACCATTGTAAGGACACAGACAATTCACACACAACGGAAACATTTTTCTGACAGTTTAAACCAGGGGTGTCCAAACTTTTTTCCATCGAGGGCCACATATTGAAATATAGACCAAGCGGAGGGCCACAAATCAATCGCAAAACGTTCAAAAAAGCTGCTTTTATCTGATGTTTTAAGCGCCGCCACATCTACATTCAGTCTCAGTGCCTTAATATCAGGTCTGTGCTGCACCTAAATGTTAGTTATTTAGGTTGGAATTGTAGAAAATCTGAAATGTGCTGTAAAAAGTACTTATCAGGACAATGTGGGCCAATTCACCAGGAAGCCTAAGGGCCAAGAAAAATTGGTCTGAGGGCTGCATTTGGCCCCCGGGCCTGAGTTTGGACATGCCTGGTTTAAACAGTCAATCAAACAAATAAAGGTGTATCAGGTATTATTATTTGTCAGTTCCTAACTATTGGATTTTGGCCATTGTTTTCAAAATGGTTGCTAGGTAACATATAAGTACAACGTTACAAAAATGGCCAAACTAGGGATAGATAGGAAAAATCTGAAATGTAATCATGTTCACTGTTTTAGTCTAATGTCTCGTCAAACATGTTATACACACTTTAAGCTTTTATTTTAATATTAGGGCTAAAACATTGGCAGTAAGGTGCAGTGTGGGGAATAACGGTGTTTAAGTAGAACGGCGTAACTAACAGAGTCATTTTTATCAGTAACGAGGAATGTAATTAATTCCTCTCTCCGCCGCCATAATGCCGCTATGGTTAACGTTACTGTCGGTGTAATGCAGCTTGTTATTTTGTCGCAGCAGCGGGAACTGACCAGAATCTGCTCCTCGTCTCATTCAGACGCTGCAAAGTTTGTTTTGAACAGGAGCGAAACGAAGAATTAGAGACAGTGATTGGATAAAGAAGCGACTGACTGTAAAAATAACCAGTCAAAAGCAGTGAGAGGCGGGTGTAGACACTGACATCTCATTGGTTCAGCTGACACGTGCTCAGATCCTCAGTTTTTCCAAAGCACAGAAAAATATGTGTGGAAACAAGTGGATTTCATGGATAATACATCATTATTTTGTGACTCTTTGAGATGGAAGTAAAAACAGCAGGAGTTCCACATGTGGAGTTTACAGATCGCTAAAAACACGTGCGCCAGGCCGGTGTGGATACATGTCGGATTTCTCTAAGTGCAGTCGTTTTAATATCCATTGGCCCATGCTTCAGCTCTGGTTTTAAAAGTGCACAAAGCTCTGTCATGTAGCGGGCGTGTGTTCTGTTCTGATATCAGAGTGTGTTTGGTAAATGCGCTGATGGGTTTGTGTCTGCTGCATTAAGGTGTCAGTTTGTCCTGCTGGTTGTGACTGTACCACGTGTGTCTGTTTTGGTGCTTTTGAGCTCTGTGGAGGACAATATAAAGCCCATAACTAACGCCGGTGGTGCATTTGATGATTTCATGGGAAAAATAAGGACGACATTAGCTCAGTTTTTACTTGAATAGGAGCAGTGGATGTAGTTTTCTTCTGTCAGTTTACGCTCCACCGAGAACTATGAGATCGTAAAACAAATTATTGTCAAATGTTCCAAGATCCCGAATGAAGACGTGAAGGGACAGGGCCTTTGCGGTAGCCGCCCCTAAATTGGGGAACAGTCTCCCCCCCAAATTCGTACCGCTCCATCTCTAGAATCATTCAAATCAGCTCTCAAAACGTACTTCTTTGCTGAGGCATTTAACACCCATTAATGAACACTAAATATAATAAGATTGTATTTTAATGTATGTTCTTTGCATTTTACTGTATGTTTTTAACCGCTGTGTGTGTAAAGCACTTTAGTCAGCGATTGCCGTGTTAAATGTGCTCTATAAATAAATTTGACATTGACATTGACATAGTTTTGGAGGATTTTGTTGGTAATTGAGGAGTTATGTTTATTGCTTTTTTAATGGGACTTGACACACGGTGGTATGGTGTGATATTGTGAGGCCATAATAGTTCCCGGTTTACATGCAGTTTGAGATCTGTTTTAAATTGGACTTGGCCATTTATCCGGTTTTCCAGTTAAACACAGTGACTTCTGTATTGACCGTTGCTTCCTCCCTGCAGACCTCCACACACAGGGCACACACGGATGGATTTCCGCTCAGCTCTGTGGCGTGATCCGCGGCCGGGACCAGGCCTCCATGAAGTGAACACACTCCATTAGGACCCGCAGTGTGAGCGTGCACGGCAGTACGAGCGTGCACGTGTGGAGCCGCATGCAAACGAGGCTCCGTGGCGACCCAAGTGAATCGTTTGTGCTGCGAAAAGTTTCATTTGTGCTGCTTTAGTTTTTGAGATATTAACGGTTCTTTTTCAGGTCAAATTATGGTCACCCAGCCCCAAGGAAGTTTAAAGTGCCTCTGACAGACTGGACCACTAATTGAACTAAAATGCAGTTAAGAGAAATATATATCAAATTTAGCTAAAATACTTTATATATTTAATCCCGATTTAGCTTTTTTTTTTTAGGTTTTTAATTTCACTTCCTGGTTGCACACTAGTAAATTACCATGGCAACCATCCTGTACGTTGGGCAAAAACTAATCTAATGTTAAAGATGTCTTTATTTGACAAATAAAAATACATGTGAACACCTTTTTTTTTTTTTTTTCATTTTTCTCCACAAATGGCTTCTTGACTGGTGTAAAACTATAATTAATGTTTACAACAAGTATTAATACACCCAATGAAGTCAAAATTAGAAAATGATAAAAACCTGTCATACGCAATTTACAAATGCTCCAAAACGGCCCAAAAAGGTGTCAATCATTGAACAAAACTGGAAACAGACACAGTATGTAAAAGACTTAAAGTGTGTGACAAGTTTTTATAATTTTCTAATTGTGACTTTATTTGATGTATTAATACCGCTTGTAAATATAAATAATAGTTTTACACCAATCAAGTAGCCATGTGTGGAGAAAACTGGAAGTGGAAGACAAACTGATGACATCACACTAGAGACATATGCATAATTTATATATAAGAAACTTTTTTTTTTTTGACCCTTTAAACATTGATTTAACAAAATTAAGGTGTTCATGTGCATTTGTCTTTGTGAAATAAAAACACGTGTGACATTAGATGGGTTTTTGACCACTGCACAGGATGGTTTATGGATTATTTCCTTGTTTGATATCATCATTTACAACCAGGAAATGAAATTAAAAACCTAAAAAAAAAATGGCTAAACTAGGACAACATTTTGCAAAGACTTTAGCAGAAATTGTAATATATTCATCTTAACTGCATTTTAGTTGAATGAGTAGTCTAACCTGTCAGAGGCCCTTTAAGTTTTTCTGTAGATCTGCCATAGATCTACAGAAAAACTGTTGTCCATAGTTTGGCCACGTTATGTCCGAGATATTTCCCTAATCACTATTATCGGAATGATAAAAATATAAATCAAAAGAAAGTAATGAATGGCTAATACATACTTTTACAGCGTCTCTGATTATTTGTTCATGCTGCTGCCACCAGCTGGTCGGAAATGATGTCACATCATTGCAGCAAAATAATTATTCAAGGTGCTGTACCTGATTTTTAGTGTTTTGAAATGTGAAAAACGGAGCTAGTTTGTTTTAAAGGCTTTACATCGGTCACATGTATCTCTCATTTACATAATGTCCCAGCATCCTAAATATTCACCTCCATGAGTTTAGAAGCACGTACAAGCGCCCAGGTTCTGAGCCACGAGCCACTTTTGCCATCACAGATTTTATTTTATTTTTTTCAGTTTTTTTTCAGATTTTACTTTATTTTCAGATTTTTTTCAGATTTTATTTTTCAGATTTTATTTTATTTTTCCCGTTTCACAACAGTAAAAATCAGGTACAGCTCCATAGTGCTAATGAAATTATGCGCGGCACAAACCATCACAATTGATTCATATAACGTTTTGCCGTTTTTGAGTGCTATTTAACACTTTAGGGGGCTGATTGACGTCATCGGCCAAAAATAAAATAGTAAATATTTATAAAACCATAACAGCACAAATGAGGCACTAGCGATAGACACCATTTCGGGCCGATGCGGAGCATTTTTAAGCTTCCTGGGGGACGGATGACCCTAATTTGACCCATAAAAGAATCGTCGATATCTCAACAGCTAAAGCAGCGCAAACGAAACTTTCTGCAGCCCAAACCAGCACAAACGACTGACACAGTTTTCGTGTGGATGTACGTTTGATGAGGGGCCAGCTTCACGTGGGTTCTGCAGCGTCACCAGGGTTTAGTCCAAATGCAATTATGTCAAGCAGCCGAGCGAGCAGAGAGCGCTGTAAGTGAGTGCAAACAAGCAGAGGAGACGAGGACGAGTGGAAATATTTAAATGCATGTTAAAGATTAAGTACATCGGTCATAAAAGTGCCAATATAAACACCATCATGATAAATCACAGCTTATTTGGAGCTTAAAGGCACTGTGTAACCTTTTTAATGGAGTGTCTGTAGGGCCGGGAAATATGGAAAATAAACACTTCATCAATCAATGTTTATTTACAGCGCCCTTTACAACGCTCAAGGTGACCAAAGTGCTTTCCAATAAAATACAAATGATACAAAAAATACAAATAAAAATGCATAAAACCATAATACAATACATTCACATTCACTAAGCGTCACTACATCGCTGAGTGTTAAACGTGAGTCTGAATAAATAATACATAAATACATTTTTGGATTTACTTTTTTATATATTAATTTAGCCAGACTTTTTATTTATTTATTTGTTGGGACAGGGACAGTGCATATTAATTAACTTGATCACATGTTGGCTAATTTCCACTTGTCGTCCCACGGCAGGTTTAATGTTCCAATCGTCCACATAACAAGAAAAGCACAAATTATTAATTATTAAAGGAAAAATATTATGCATTTTTCATATTGTTATTATCCTTTACACATGCTCTTAAGTGCCTTCAATTTGCCATCTTATCATAGCACTTACACCAGGCATGTCCAAACTCAGGCCCGGGGGCCAAATGCGGCCCTCAGACCAATTTTTCTTGGCCCTTAGGCTTCCTGGTGAACGTACTGAAGTACTATTTACAGCACATTTCAGATTTTCTACAATTCTAACCTAACCTAACCTAACTAACTAACATTTTGGTGCAATACAGACCTGATATTAAGGCACTGAGACTGAATGTAGATGTGGTGGTGCTTAAAACATCAGATAAATGCAGCTTTTTTTAACGTTTCGCGGTTGATTTGTGGCCCTCCGCTTGGTCTATATTTCAATATGTGGCCCTCGATGGAAAAGGTTTGGACACCCCTGACTTACACAGTTTACGTATGTTAGCGCTTTTAAGACACAAAAAGCACTAGTCTAGCAGTAGCAGTTGTTGTGTTAACACGGCAGAAATGTTCAGAACGAGTCTGGCGATGATTTAAGGACTTGATTTTCAACCAGTGTGCCAGGGAACATGAGTGTGCCTTGAAGTTTTGTCAGGTGTGCCTTGAAAAATATCCCATCATGTGAGTCAATGAGTCAGCATGTTCACAAATGCAAATGTGATTGACTAATTTACCATTTTGGAGCGTCCTGAGCAACTTCTGCACCAAAAAAGAGTGCAATAACAACAACAATATGCCGCAACAAAATGTTTTGCCTCATTATGTACCATACGTTTTACTAAAAGGTCTGATTTGGTAATGTTTTAGTAATAGGTGGAGTGCTGTGGTATCTTTTAAACCCTAAAAGTGTGCCGCGACTCAAAGAAGGTTGAAAAACACTGATTTAAGGACTTAAAACAGCAGAAGATTCTTGGATAAGTGACGTATGAAATCTGAGAAGTGACGTACGAGGGTGAGGATTCAAAACTGCATGAATGTAGCGTACTGTATGTAGCTACTTCAGGTATGTTTTGATGACGGAACCTTGGCAGAACATGATTAAAAGCTCAAAAAAGTCACTGGAGCAAAAGGCACACATAAGTAAATGAATAAACATGAGTAAAAGCAGCCGCATAAATGGTTAAAACAATAAACAACATAAACAGGAGAAAACAGAAGGAAAACAGCACGCACACATTCAACTTTATTTTTCCTTTCAAAACTAAATTAAAAATGGATTTCAATTTTGATTTCATGAACATAAACAAGACAGACTTTTAATCACAGAAACAGCAAATTTTTTCCTCCAAAGTCTGAACTCTTCTCCAAACATGCTTTCACTGACAGTGGACTCTGGACGTCTGCATTAAAAACACTCACACTGACCACTCGATTCAAATTTGATTCATTGCTTGGCCCTAAGTGTTTGCCCGGTCTGTTTCCATGGAGATGTTTTACCTGGATTGTTCCACAGTATTGCATTTCTCTAACTTCATGCAGACAAGCAGGAGATGCCATAAGAGCAAGTTACAAGTCAGATCTGTGGAGAGGCAAACCCGCCTACAGTATTCTTCACTGGATTTCATAGGGCAGGGCGATATGGACAAAAACGTATATCTCACTATCATTTGTCAGATCTTGGTATATGAACAGTATATCTCCACTGAAACATGTCTTTCCAGGTCCATATGCTGCTGATTAGAAAGTACATATGTTTACACATATATCAAAAGAAGAGGGGAGTTTTGGTGCCTGTTCCTGATTAAAACTTTAATCTAACATCAAATAATAAATGTAATGCATCTCCAGTTGTTGCCTTCACTTAAAAACTAAAACTGCATAATAATAATTTGCTGCTGCTAGAACAAACAGTGAGTCTAATTGATCCCTTCTCATTCTCTCCTTCTGTTTGTACTTTGTCATATTTCTCTTTAACTGTGGCCAACTGGTGTTTTCACCAGCTTTATTTATGGACTGCATATGCATTTCTGTGACAGAGTTTATTTTAAAGCAGTTGGTGAAAGATAAATGGCACTAAAACAGCAGCACAGCTCTGTGTTAGCACAATCTGTTTTTCAAGGGACCAAATAGACTGCACACGTCATGAAAATAATGACACATTTGCACTAAAACAAAAATATTCTGAAAGATTAAAACAAGCTAACATTTAAAAGCACAGACAATGTCCATAAGCTCGCTCATTGTTTAATAAAACCCCTTAAACTGGTTTTACACGCAGAGATTTTTGGGCTTTCAAAATACAGTTTCAAAGTGGTGCTGAAGCTGGGCTCTCTGCGTCTGTGCGGTGCAGAGTGCGGGGGGTTATGAGCACTGATCACCTGCTCTGACTGTGATCATACGCTCGAGCGACTTCAGACATGTTTGATATTTGTCATGAGTCATAGTTTGTTCTTGAGGGACAAACAAAAGATAAATGTCACGTGAACAGAGAGCACGGCGGCCTTCAGCTCTGCACGTGAGAGCATCAAGAGGCAGTCCACAGTCTGAAGAGTCAGACACATCCAGTGAGTAAAGCTCCCAACACTCAGCCAGGGCCACTCACCGTCACAAATGATAACAGTGTTTAACTATGGACATGTTCTTTGTGTTCACGCAACAGCAAAATGACAAAGGTGAAAAGGTAGCATACCAGATATTTGCAGGATTCAAATATTTATTTCAAATCAAGCAATTCAAATGTTTTTGCTGAGCTGTACAATCCAAATAACTACTTTTTTAATCTAAGAAGACAAGAAGACTATGTTCTTTTTTCCTCCTCACTCTCGTTGCGGATCACAAAAAGCATAACCTGTCTTTTTTAAACTTTTGGAGTGTAATTATTCCATTTTGATTTGATTTCAGTGAATTGTTCAAGTCTTCTTCTGCCTGCTCAGCCTTCAGTGAGGTGGATTTTATGACGCAGTTGTTCGAGCTTGATAAAAGTTGTGTTTTCTTCTCCAGACTGCCCCAGGTCTTCTCTCTCAGGCGGCAGATTGTGCACTCCAGCACTTTGGTGTCCTTTCAGCTAAAGTGCACTTGAAAGGGCTTTTGTATGTGTAACAGTGAGAGTGGAGACACAGCCTGTTATCTGAAGGTATCTGAAAATTGATCAAAACATGAGAGACGCTACAGTAACCCCAGACTGTGGCCTTTGTGTACTTTATGCCAAATGAAATCCTGTAAGGACCAGTTCTACTAAATGTACTTGTCTTTGTTTATAGTGTAAAAGATGAACAGATTGAGGTTTTGAGTACATGTGGACTTTAAAGCTATGAGAATTTACTGGAGACTTGGAAAGAAAGGAAAGAACAAGGGAAATGTATTAGTTTATTTGTCATACACTGCCTGGCCAAAAAATGTCGCCACTTGGATTCAACTAAGCAAACAAGTCCTCTCCTCCTGTTGGATAATTGCTGCAAGTGATTGTCTTTCAGCTGAAACAAAACACTTAAACCCTGATGCAGTGAGTGACTTCTCATTTCTGAAACAACCATGTGGAAAGACAAATCCTGTGGTCGTGGAAAAGATGCCAGTGTGTTTGGGAATGGTCAAATCATTGGCAATCATTATTTTAAAAAATCATTATTAAAATTGGTGTTGTTGTTATTAGCCTTTAAACATGCTCTTGAGTACTCTACATTTGCCATCTCATATTTTGAAAAAAAAAAAAAAGTTTCTCATGCACTACTTGAACATGTTTCATGTGCAATGAGACTTACTGAGTGCATACAGCCAGTAGATGGTGCCTATAGTGCTATACACACTTTAGTTAGTCTAGTATTTAGTCTAGCAGTCGCAGTGATCGTGTTTAGAGGCAGAAATGCTCAGAAGGAGTCTGGTGATGGTTTAAAGACGTCAAACAACAGAAGGTTTTGGATAAGTGACGTAGATCAGTGGTCCCCAACATTTTTATCACCGTGGACCGGTCAATGCTTGACAATTTTACCGTGCCCCAGGAGGGTAGGGGGCATTTATAATAATAAACGTGAATTCACTGTGTACTCGTATGTAACTTTATTTGCAGCCTCCTCGTAACATTGAGCCTACAACACAGCACCAGGGTGCTTGGTCTCTAAGTGGCGAAGCAGCTTTGAAGGCTTCCTTGCCTCATCAGATGTTCTGCAGAGCGGGCTTGGTGTGTGGGAATCACCTGTTGCCATAAATCCATATTTCAAGTAGGACTCCTGGTATTGTCTGTTAAAAGCTTTCTTTTTCTTGAAGTCGTGGCTCTTGTTCTTCACTGGGCCATTTCTCCACATTGTGACAGAGCGGTTCAGGATCCATGGCCCACATTGTAACAGAGCGGTTCAGGATTCATGGCCCACATTGTGACAGAGCGGTTCAGGATCCATGGCCCACATTGTGACAGTGGTTCAGGATCCATGGCCCACATTGTGACAGAGTGTTAGGAGCAGGAGGCATCGTTTTCACACATGGATGGACCTCCACAGAGTCCTGGACCCCTTGAGAATGTTCAGGATGTGCTGGAGAAGGCTTTGGCAGTGGTCACCGTCCTCTATCATCAATACAAGATTTTGGTGAAAAATGAATGCAACACTGGGTGGAAAAAAATGTTTTGACATTGCAGAAGTTTATTGAAACAATGACAGAGAGAATGTGTGCTGTTTCAAAGCTAAAAGTGCTCCAACCAAACACAGTATCAGAGTGTGTGACCTTTGTTTTTCTGTGGTGACTTTTTGTGGCCAGGCGGTGTATATTCAAGTTGTACCAGATGGATGGAAGTGAAAACTCTGAATGGATTTGTGAATACGTCTGAGGACTAAACTTAAACACATATTAGTCCAAGCCTAAAGAACGGTGACTGTGTCTGCTGCACTCTAATGCAAATGAAAAAGGGCCTTCATTTTATCAAATAGTGTGTGAGAGCTGGAGACAGTTCCTCATTAGCAGTTAGCCCTCTTGAGTCTGAGCTGGTGCAGACAGGTGAAGACACTTGTGAAGTGTTGCAGCAGAAACCAGCTCTAAATGACGAGGCGAGAAAAAGCAACGGCAAACTATCTTTCTGTGAGCAAAATACTCATCAACGTAAGATAAAAACATTGGCGAGAACTGAATATAATTGAATTGATACATAAACCCAGCTGTATCTGAGCTCATAAAGGGAGAGACAGGGGGATGCAAACCAGACACCTTCCTGTTTCATGGTCAGCGATTACCACCAGCAAACACACGCCTGAACGCCAGCGCGAGCTCACAGGAGCAGCCACATCTTTGGACAGAGGTGATTCTTTCAGATCTGCACCAGGCTCTGGAACAATGCCCCCCTCATTTTGAGGACAAGCAGCTCTGAGATCTGCTTTATCAGACTTTTCTTAGCTGAAGGCTTCATTTGTACTTTTATTTGAGTAATGAGCTTCGGACAGTCAGTGGGTACAATGTCTAAAAATGACTCTGGTGAAAGTGCAAGTACAGCTGAAACTCCTTTACTTAAAGTAGAACTAAGTAGCATTTTGACCTTAATAAACCTGCGTAAGTGCGTGTGGTGACGTGGAAAACCAGCTGCCACATTTCCTGACACCGACCCGAAGACAACTCAACTCAACAACACTGGCGCTTTTTCATATTTGGCGACATGAAATGTTTTTGCATTTGATTGTACTTCCTTATTTCAATAAAACGGAAGGGGGAAAAAAAACTTTGGGATCTTTTTACTGGGAATGTATTTTGAAAAGAGACCAGAAGGGGGAACTCTGTCACTTATTACAAGTTACTTACAACTTCAAGTTACTTAGTTCTGCTTTAAAGGTGCTTTACCAGATTTTTAGTGTTTTGAAATGTGAAAAACAGGGCTTGTTTGTATTAAAGTCTTTACATCAGTTGCATGTATCTCTCACTTTCCTAATGCAGTCCCAGCCTCCTAAATATTCACCTCCATGTGTTTAGAAGCACTTTTCCCCAGTCTCTGAGCCTAGAGCCAGTTATGCCATCACGGTAAAGCTAATAAACATTAGTGTAACCCGGGTCATTTTTGCCATGCCTTCTGAGCTCTCGCGTGATTACGTAGCGATCTCGCGAGATTTCCCCAGCGTCCACGCGCTTTTTAATATGGCGCGCTCCAGTCATTCGAGTGTGTGTACGTGCCGCCTCGAACAGAGCTGCTACAGTCACCTCTATCATCATGGTGGTAATCGTCTGACTCCCAGCTGTAAAACAGTTTGAAACAAAAGCGGGACTGGCCTGGTCCTCCTCCTGTCCTCCTATCCTCCATTTCTTCTATTCCTACGTGTGGATTGATACAGTTGGCAGAGTGGGCGCGGCAGAGTGGGCGCCTTCTGATCCGAAGGTCGGCAGTTCGAATCCCACTCCAGACATGGAGTAGCTGAGTGGTCAGATCCTCTGACCCGCAGGTTGGTGGTGCGATTTCAGCTCCTTCAGATGAATACTGCCGTTGTGTCCTTGGGCAAGACACTTAACCCACCTCGCCCTCAGTGTCTGCGTACACTGGTGTATTAATGTGTGAGTGAATGGGTGACTGGTTCCTTGATGTAACGCGCTTTGAGTGCCTTAAAAGGTAGAAAAGCGCTATATAAATGTGACCATCTACCATTTTACCATTTAGTTCTACACAGGATTCTTCATTGGATGGTGAGCTGCTCGAGCCTAAAGAACAGTGCAACTCAATAACCTTTTACAGTGCGGTAGAAGGCAATACACAATTTCACTTCATACTCAAACCCTGGGAAAGGAAAAAAATATTGCACAGATAGAAAAAAAAAAGGAGTAACAAGCCCATTTTGATAATGTAAGGAGTAGAATTAGAAAGTACAGATTCTCCTTAGAGAGGTGAGGAGCAGAAAAAGTCGCCATGAATTTTATACTCAAAGTACAGATGCCTAAAAATCTTCTTCAGTTCAAATACTTTCTGCTCTTGATGTGAATGCGGTTGTTTCTCTATTCTTTGCCGTTGAACAAGAACCTGCTACAAAAACAGACTCGGGCCTCACTGTTTTTATTCATCTGTTCCTGATTTCAGATGGAATTATGAGAAAAAATTCCAGACGCAGAAAAACTCCCAACAGCTGATACCAAAAAATCTGCACTTGTGGCTTTGAAGATTTGAGAGCTCAGGACAGCGCGTTCCGTCTTGACATTTGCGCTGTGCCCTTTCGCCGTCTCATTCTTTGCACCTCATGGACTCTGATTTGACTTTGTAATATTCTGACTCCAAAGTTGGTGGTGATGACTTCTTTATCAACACCTCCTCTGTCCTCCAAAAACAAAAGGGGTTTGACTGACCACTGATCATCATTTGGACAACAACAGCTGTTTGTTTGTAAGTTTATGTCAGGACTGTCCAACTTTGTTTCACCGAAGGCAGATTTTTGAAGGGTTTTGTCCTCAGGGCCGGAAACATGTCCAGCGCTTTTGAAATACCAAAAAAGCAAAAAACAAAAATGACTAAACCAGGTCTAAACCAGGTCTAAACCAGGACTAAACCAGCACTCAACCAGGACTAAACCAGCACTCAAACAGGACTAAACCTGGACTCAACCAGGACTAAACCAAGATTCAACCAGGTCTAAACCTGGTCTAAACCAGATCTAAACCAGGTCTAATCCAGGTCTAAACTAGGACTAAACCAGGACGAATCCAGGTCTAAAACAGGTCTAAACTAAGACTAAACCAGAACTAAACCAGGTCTAAACCCTAACCCTAACAAATAACGGACATAAAATATTTTCTATATTTTTGAACATGGGTTTGAGGGCCAGATCATATCTCTTGGACAGCCTGATTTGGCCCCCGGCCCTCAGTTGAATAGCCCTGGTTGAGAGGAGGGTTAACTGGGCTCATCTCTAGAACATTTGGCTGGAGGATGCTGGATCGTAGTCAGGAGGAAATACCCAGCTGGAGGATTCGCTGGTTTGGAGTGATTACTGGAGCAGCTGGATGTAGAAATATGTAACAATATATACAATATATAACAATATTGTATTGTGAAATTACAGAAAAATTGATGATAAATAACAGTATTGAAACTATATTTCCATCATGTTTTAAATTAGGAATATCATTAGTTATTATCATTTACGAGTCATTTATGTCTCTGTATGAAAGTCTTTTTTTTTTCTCTTTTCCTACGTCGTTTTTGAGATTTTCCTGCAAAAACACAAAAAACACCACGCAAAAACATACAAACAAAGTTCATATGATTTTCTACGAAGCGCCTACGATGTTTCTCTTCCTATGAGCGCCGTACAAACCCCCTGAGAGCAGCACACAGTGTGTGTCACAGCTCCTCCCAGACTCCTCCTCCGCTGGCCTTAAGTGTGCTTCAAGAGGACATTAGGTTATTATTGATGTCTTAAGTCAGGCCTGAGTCGAACAAATGACTCTTATTTTATGTCGGCAGGTAGATGTTTTGAAGTTCAATTTAAGTTTGTTGTACGGTCCAAGATGTGGGTCTATAAATGTCACATATGGATGATGCGACAAAGAAGACGTAGCACCATTTTTTATTGAAAGTACAAGTTTATTATAATGTATTGCTTTTTAATGTGGAACATTGTTTGACGGCTCTCAACTGAAAAGAAAAACAATTTTAAAACAATTAATTTGATGAGGCGGCGATAATCTTTTTCTTAAAGTACAAGTTTATTATAACAAATTGCTTTTTGTAATTCATTCAACAGTGATTAACATGAATATGGGAGGTGATTTAGTCGACTCAAAGGGACAGTAAAATCGATCAAATAACTAGAGCCTCATTTGTCAAATTTGACACTTTGCACTTCTGCCTTAGGATCTTTAGAAGGACTTTATAATTGCCTCGAGTTGCTCATAGAGGTGACGTACTGCAGTAGTGCTCTATCAGCAGGACTGACGTATCACTGCATTAGGAAAGCCCCAAACCACTTAAGACAGAATAATGTACGCACTCCACCGCCATCGTTCCCCTTTGTTTTCTCAAGAACACCTGGAGCTGTGATGAAGAATTTAAAGGAATCTTTTTAAAAGAAAACTATTGTGCAGTTTTCATATTGTTATTAGCTTTTGAACACGATCTTGAGTAGCTATAATTTGCCATCTCGAAACAAAAAAACATTTATTAGAGATTGAATGAAAGGATTTCTCTGCTGTGTGCAATGACACTTACTGAGTGCATCTAGTCAGCAGATGGCGCCTAGCGCTCACATAATTTAGTTATGTTAGCACTTAAGAGTGCCTGTCAAGCTAGCAGTCATCATGTTTAGGGTTAGGCACATACAGTATTCTGCAACAGTGACTTTTAAAGCTTTTAACCACATTCTAACAATGTTCCGTCATCAAAAATATACCTGGACTCAGTAAGTGACACACAGCAGAGAAATTCTTTCATACAGTCCATAATAAACTTTTTTTTTGTTTCAAAACACGAGATAGGTAGATGAGAAGAGCATGTTTAAAGGCTAATAACAATTATATTATTATTATTATTATTATATGTTTCCTTTAAAACAGCAAAAGATTCTCGGATAAGTGATGTAGATGATCTGAAAAAATGTCACGGATCAAGGAAGTTCAGCAGGAAGTGTTTTTGACGCTCGGAGGGTGAGGATTTTGTAATGAACATTCCTCAGAACAGCATGAATGCAACCGAATGCTACTTCAGTATGCTGTTGATGACGGAACATTGTTAGGACATGGTTAAAAGCTCCAAAAAGTCACTGGAGCAGAATATTTGTCCTTCCAGAAGGCTGTAAGAAACTCTGCTCTCCTTCACAAACGTCCATGAGCTCCTGGTTTCCTCCGACCTGTGAGATTTGTACGAGTCAATCATTTGGACGAGTCATTGTGACCGTATCGGCTCCATCCTGTTATCCATTCTGTGTTATCACAGCCAAAAGTACATTCCACAGGTATCCAGCCATCATCTCCATCGTGTGTGTGTGTGTGCGTGTGTGTTGTATGTGTGTGTGCGTGTGTGTGTATGTGTGTGTGTACGTGTGTGTGTGTGTGTGTTGTATGTGTGTGTGTATGTGTGTGTGTACGTGTGTGTGTGTGTTGTATGTGTGTGTGTGCGTGTGTGTTGTATGTGTGTGTGCGTGTGTGTGTATGTGTGTGTGTACGTGTGTGTGTGTGTTGTATGTGTGTGTGTATGTGTGTGTGTACGTGTGTGTGTGTGTTGTATGTGTGTGTGTATGTGTGTGCGTACGTGTACGTGTGTGTGTGTGTTGTATGTGTGTGTGTGCGTGTGTCTATATGTGTGTGTGTATGTGTGTGCGTACGTGTACGTGTGTGTGTGTGTACGTGTGTGTGTGTGTGTACGTGTGTGTTTGTCTGTGTGTGTGTGTGTGTCTGCGTGTGAGTGTGTGCATGTGTGTTTGTGCATGTGTGTGTGTCAGTGTGTGTGTATGTGTGTGTGTCTGTATGTGTTTATATGTGTGTGTGTGTGTGTGGGTGTGTGGGTGTGTGTGTATATGTGTGCGTGTGTGTGTGTGTGTGTGTGTGTAAATGTGTGTGTGTGTGTTTATATGTGTGTATGTGTTGTTATGACTCCATTTGGTGCCGGTTGATTCCTGTCATAATGAAACGCCTCTCGTCGTGAATGTCACACGTCGTTAGCGCGCTGTAATTAACCTTGTGTGAGGTGTTTGTTCTGATGGCCTTGTGTACGGTGGCCTGGAGGTAATGTCTCCAAAGGGCAAAAACACAAATACTGACTCCATTATTTAAACCCAAGTAACTCAAGGCATTTCCTGCGCACTTAAAGCCGCGGCACCTGATTTTCAAACCGTGAATACCTGACTTTACAATAATAAAGTGTGACATTCCAGGTCCATCACAGACACCAGCTTTGAGAAAACGTTCACACTTTTGGTTCAGGTTTGAGTCCAGTTAAATTCTGATCTAGTCTTGGTTTGGTTCTGTTTCAGTCCTGGCCTTGTTCATGTATAGTTCCAACTTTAGTTTTATCCCAATTTGAAGGTGTTTGTGAAAGTGTGAGCCCACCACAAAAGAGACATGTTCATTGCTTGAGGCACTGTTTTGTTTTGTTTTTTTGCGGTAAGAAAATAAGTGCTAATTTACTGAAAAGCGGCTACATTTCCTCTCTTTTTTCCAGTATTCCAACACCACAACTGCAACTTACCAGAAAAGTATTACTGCTCCTTACAATTATAATTCACTATTTTATAATTTAACGGTTGCTTGCCTGGCCAGTCAAGATTATTCTGTTTTTCCGTTTTCAACATAAAGACTGCTCAATCCTTTTCTGTAATAATAACAAAAAACATGGCAGAGTACACATTAAAAAAATAAATTAGAATTAGAATTGCACAGAAAAATGCTGCAGAATACAGTTGAAGCACTAAACTGTGGTTAATCTGAGGCGACAGGTTCAGTTATAGAACCTGAATGACATGTTCGTAGGAGACGTTTTCTGCGTCAAAAGACACTGTACTTGAGGGAGAAATTATATCATGTGCGTCTAGTCCAGGGTTGCCAGATTTTAAGTGAGCGACAAGCGACAGAGACGTTAAAAAACACCCAAAACACGCAGGATCCACAAAAAGTCTGTATTTCTGTCATTATTGGGTCTATTAATGTGAAACAGAACTCAAAAGAGACCAAAAATCATCAATCAGCGACCCGTGACTATCAAATTTATCAAGCAACTTTCCAAAAATAGAAGCCTACAGTTGTTATAAAGACTTGTCCTCTATGACCGGGTCCCAGGTGCTGCTGCATTCACACATTACACACTGGCTGCTTTGTTAGATTATAAATCTTCTGTCTTGCAGACTTTTACATAAATATATTGTATATATCATCCAGTATTCAGGGCGTCTCCTCCAGAGCGTCTTATGGTTTCCTTCTTCATCATCATTAGATGGTATAATGCTGTAAGTGCTCCTCTGTGTTGTTTTTTTTTAAAGTAATTGTACATTTTAAGCATAATACATTTTGGTCAGCGCTTATGTTTTTTAGCCTCGCTGCAAAAACTTGGAGTTGATGGATTATTCTTTTGCATCATATGCACTGAATAACATTGTATAGGACTTTCAGACTCTGCTCGCCCCTGATAACCCTGTCGACTGCTCTGTGGCGGGTGTTGTCTCTAATAAACAGAGGAGACTCGCTCTGGAGGTCTAACATCAAAGACTCACCTCTCGGTGTCTCTTATACATTCCACCACTTGGTACGCTACAACAACAAATAGAGCCAAAGACAAATGTTATATTATTTGTTATATTATACAATTCTTATTATTATTTTTAATATATATATATATATATATATATATATATATATATATATATATATATATATATATATATATATATATATATATATATATATATAAAAATACTTTTGCACTTATGCTGTTTCCCACAGCAGTGACTGATAGTAACAGGGAATTACATAAAATCGATAATACTCGTAAACCTCCCTCTGACGTGCTAATGTAGCCTCGTCGTTAATGATCGTCATTAGACAACAGAAATGCTCAGAACGAGTCTGGTGAGGATTTATGTTAGATTTTCTAACCAGGATTCATCAAACTAGTGTGAAGTAAGCTAAATACAACAGATATGTTTTTGATGACGGAACATTGTTAGAACAGGGTAAAGAGCTCAGAAAATGTTGCTTAATTTATGTCGTTTAAACCAGTAATGCTGTAGTTAGCATACATTTAAGAACATCCTGACAATATTCATGGATTTCAGTTCCCTTTATACTGATTTTTTCCCCCATTGGAATGACAGAATATTATGTTCTAAATTATACCTCAATAGTCCTGATTTCTCATTATTCTGAAACCTAGAGACCCAGCAGTTTATCTGGCTATTTAATTTATTTATTTACTTGGCAAAGACAATGCAGTCATTCAAAGATACAAAACAAAGCTTGCAGCTGATGCGATGCACACAGAGCAACTCCTGTCCCTGGTTGGGCTTTTCCACACTTTCTACAGTCAATAACAAAAGACATTAAACACATTTCTATTATATAAATACATCAGTGGCTCATTCTGTCACCCTCACTCGCACACTTTCACAGTCACACACTTTCATCCACTCTTACAGATGGGCACAGTTTTGGCCCTTAAGTCACTTGATTTCAGTGGGTAATGACTTCCACAGTTGGCAGCTCTTGTAGGAAAAGGCTGATTGTCCAAAAGACGTCCTGCACCGTGGGATTTGACAAAGGCTTATTCCACTGCGCTTTTGTTTACTTTTGAGCCTTGTTTTGGTGAATGGATCCCTGTGCGCATTTTGCACTGCTGCCAAAACACATTTCATTTTGTTTTGTTGATTTTGTTGAACTGTTGCTTCTTGGCGTTCAGTTCCGCGCTCTATTCCGAGTCAAAGTAGCACTTTTTTGTGTTTGTGTCAGTTCATCCGGGTATCAGACCTGAGCATTTACATTCCCCTCCTCGTGGTCACGCTTCAGCCACTTCTCTGATCGAGGAAGTCACACAGTTTAACTCACGCGTCTTGTTGCCGTTGATGAGTAAATGGTAAATGGTCAATGGTCACATTTATATAGCGCTTTTCTACCTTTTTTAAGGCACTCAAAGCGCTTTGAGTTACCATGGAAACGGAGCAGGGGTGTCCGGGGGATAGGGGGTGGGGTCTGAGTGTTTGGGTGACGTGGCAGGACTGACAGCTGACAGGAGAGGGGCGCTGACATGTTTTTGTTTGGTTTGTTTGAGAGAGCCTCGTGAGCTGCAGGTATCAGCAGAATACTAATGTCCTAAAGCTCCAGGGCCGTCACTCATCAAAACATTACCTTTTATAAACACTAAGGTCTTAAAGTGTAGAATTCTCTTGCAGATGCAGATTTGAAAAGCTGAAAATGAGGGATGGGAGTCAAACGTGGCTGAGTGACGTAACTTTTCAGAAAAAGCTAAACACATTTTTAAATTTACACGTTTGATCTTTTTCTGTACTTTGTAGTTTTGTTGTGAAATGATCAGATGCTGTTATAGATATCCAGTGTTAAACAGAACATAAGAACAAAGCGTTTCTTTTGCTTCGTTCACACTTGTTTCATTTAATCCAACAAAGTTGTCTTTTACCTCTTATGTAACAGCTCAGAAACGGGAAGGCGCAGTTTTAAACCATAGACCATCACATGGCACTCGTTCTGAGCAGTTCTCACTAAAAGCACAGGTCTGTTATTTAAAGGACACATATTCTGCTACAGTGACTTTTTTGAGCTTTTGCCCATGTTCTGACAATGTTCCATTATCAAAAACATACTTGAAGTTGCATTCAGTTGCATTCATGCTGTTTTGAAGGATGGTCAGTAGAAATCCTCAAAACACTTCCTGATGAACTTCCTTGTTCTGGGAGGTATTTTCAGAATTATCAGAGAATCTTCGGCTGTTTAAGTCCTTAAATCATCGCTAAACTTGTTCTGAGCATTTCTGCTGATAGAGATTGTATGTAGCGTTTGGTGCCATCTGCTGGCTGGATGCACTCAGTAAGTGTCATTTCACTCAGGCTGATATAAGATGTCATTTAATCAATAAGAACCCATTGCAAATGAAACCTTTTTTTCAAGGGTGACTTGACCCTAGAGGGGAGGAGCCTATTGTACATATTTTTAGTGGTAGGAGAAACCAGAGCACCTGGAGGAAACCTATGCAGACACAGGGAGAGCATGCAAACTCCACACAGTAGGGCCCGGGGCCCCGGCCGCCCACGCATAATATTTTTCCTTTAATGATTTTTAAAATACTTTTTTGTTGTTGCTTTGAGCAAAGGTAGCTCTGATGCAAATATATAATCACTTAGAAAAAGGGACATTTCTTTTAAAGTGTAGTCTATATTAACATAGACATTATTTCAAGTTGTAAAACAAGACCACATATGCCACAGTATGGACTTTATTCTTATTTTTACTTTTAACATTATCCCCTCATCAAAAACATGTCTGGAGTTGTATTTCACTTCATTCACGCTTGTTTCATTATTCTTGTTTACGAGGTTATCTGCTCTGCTCCTTCTCTGAGCCTCACAAAAACACTGACATGCTGCCATCACCAGACTCGTCCTGAGCATTTTTACCATAACTCACGTACAGTAACTCTTACAGCTATAGCATAGTCTTTGGTAATCCCCTCTTCTACCAGTAGATGTCGTGCTAACACCAATCCTGAAGAGGGAACACCTGAGTGATGGGAAGAAAATTAATACGTTGAAAATGACAACATATTCAGCCGATATTTTGACAATGCATCAGGAATGTTCTAAAATGTGTCTGTAAATGGTTCAAGTATCGCACAAAACATAAAAGCACCATGAATTAACCACAAAAGTGCAGAAATATGAATTAGCACTTTTGGAGATTACACTGCACATTTCTTTATCTTTGTTTTTAGGTTATTTTAATAGCTTTTAGTAAATGTAAACAATACACTCAACATTCCAATTTTCCATTTCTCCAAAGCAATGATTGCGATATTATCATTATTATCCATCTCTGCCTATGATACATTGTTGGATTGGATGTTCTATATTCATACTCACAAATAAAAGCATCTGAGTACATTAATGATTGCATTAAGGGTTTAATAATCCTCATAGTCATGCATAATTCAGAGGAAAGCACAGTGTTCCATCCTTCACCTTGAGTCTTGTGTTCTCTTTTCTTTTACACAGGGATAATTGCAGACTCGGGCTTGTATTCATCACGGCTTCAAAGGATGGCTGATTGTTCGCTGGATCACCATCGATATTTACAACATAATGTAACACGCTCAGGCTGGTCTGAGCCAGTGCTCCTCATATTCAAAGGCTGATGTTTCTTTTAGAATGTCTCTTTTCAGTTTATTGTTGTTTAAGATTATTTATTGAATTATGGCACAGCTTTACGTGATCATTGCCAAGTCTTAACAATACGTTGAACCATTAGGCCTCCTTTGCAAATGTGTACACTACAGAAATCAGTCCTCTTCACATTGACTTTCAAAGCCAATTTAGGTAATCGCTGCATTGTGCAAAGTAACATAATGATTTGACTTTTTAAAAATGTATTTCAACAGTTCAACAGCTACTGGTTCTGCTCAAATGGGTTACATGACTTGAGAGTAAAGGGGAAATAAACATGTTATTTGACAATAAATTACCTAAAAAACCGTTTCAGAGAAATAAGAGGTTAGTGCTTTCTGAAGTGGGAGGAGTAAAGAGCAGTGCTTTACACCAGAGTCAGTGGGAGGGGTGAATGTCAAGTCTCCCTCAAAGCGCACATTACCATTGGGTAAGACACTTTAAAGGACACATTATGCAAAATTTACTTATTTGAGCTTTAAGGCTATGACTGTTCCCTCATTCTATTATATTCTTAATCTCATGCATGCCTCTTTTATATATTTTATTCATTGTTTATGTTGCACCTTACGCCGAAGCAAGTTCCTATGTTTGTGAATTTTGATCACTGACAATGGCAAAAACCGTTTCTGAATCTTTCTGAATCAAAAGTTACATTTAAAGTTACATTTAGCTTCATTCATGATAGTTTGATGAATCTTGTTTATTAAGTCCCCTTTCAAATTTCCCTTCCCGTCCTAAGCGGTGACGTCAGAACTCTTCGATCTTTTGTGCTGTTTCTATATGCGTAAGTCATCTCCAGACTCATTTTGAGCATTTCTGCCTCAAACTGCATTCATTACAACTCCATTCTTACTCTAGAATGTCAGCAACTGTTAGCTTTTGTTTATTTCCCCATGGTAATTCCTTCTGCTGCTGAGAAAGTATAGTGTGCTTTTCAACGTACATAATCTTAAAAACCTCTTTATAGTTTTGCCTGATAATAAAGAACTATCAAGCTCTCGGGCGTGAAAAATAATGAACAAGAAAGCTATAACCTACTTATTTCCAGTCAAATCAACTATTTTGGGATGAATGTGGGTCAGTTTGTACTTCAAACCCAAAAATAATAATGATAAAAATATGCCTAAATTCCACAAAGCTCGACCTTTTGTATGCATTCTGACTGGACTTTTTTTTTTCTTACTGCACACAGCCTGTCAGTCCATTCCTCCAACAGCAGCTTTTCTCCAAATTATAGTTCCTAAAAAACAAGAAAAAATTGTTGGTGCTCCAACGGGTTCAGGAACAGCTTCAGTTTGAATTGGGGCACATTTCAGTCAGACCGCGCTTGATAAGGAATTCAATTCTAAAACTTGAGATTTCAAAGCAAAGGTACTCAAGAGGATGTTTAAAGGCCAATAACAACACAAATAATACATCTTAAGAGTGCTTTAATGTGACTAGAAGTGAATCCAACGGCGAAATCATACTGTATATTGTGAGTTAAGGATGTCAAGATTAACCGTTTTTTTCATCGTGATTATTTGCGGCTGCAGTAGGTTATTCGTGGGAGTTTTAGAAGCCCAGTACCCGCAAAGACGTCTCGCATCAGGTACAACATGACTCGGACTTGTGTGTCCGTGTGTGCGATGGTGAACGCATCCAGAGTGCAGCACGACAAACTCACCTCAACTGAAAGATGACACATGGAATGGCAGCACTCCCGGAGCTGTGTCCACCCAAAAAACTGATATCGTCTGCAGTGTGAGGACCCTAAAGGTGATGAGGGCATGGTAAAAGCCGACGGATATCCAATTTACAAAGCCGTACGTTGAAAGGTTGCAGCTAAAGGTGCTACACATCTAACATGACCCAGCATCTTCAGGACAATCATTCGTCACAGTTTTCCCAAGTAAAGATACAAAAAAGTCTCAAAATCTCAAGTAAAGTGGTGCAGAATTCATCACGAGCTGCAAAAGAACAACAAGCTATGTAAACTGTGATCTGAAGTAAAAGTTTTGCATGCGGCTTGTGAATAACAGCTGGATAAACAAAGTGAGCGTCTGACCTGATACACGTATTTCAGTCATTGTCAAGCAGACACGCATGTTTATTGACTTTTGTCGTCACAGTGGTCCGTATTTTAATAATATTGAACTTCATAATAATGTTTCATTTCATTGCATCTATAATCGTGGTCTAGTCGCTCACAATAACTCTTAAATTATACATTGTGACATCCCTACTGTGAGTGCAAAAACCTGATAAAGAAACCTGATAAAACAATAATCAAATACAGCCTTTTCCACCCAAAAAAGTTTTCTACAAATGCCCTGTGAGTCACATCAGCAGATAAAACTGAGTCGAGGGAAGAGGCAGTGGACCTGGAGGAGCTTAAATGATGTGTTTTTCCTGCGCTGGGCCGGATCACATCTCCGCTCTGTGTCGGGGAGAGCATAATACGGATAATTCCAACACTCCTGACACTCGGCTTTCACGTCGCCGCTTATTAGGCTAATACTGAGCGCCAATTAGCAGCATCTCCACAGCGCGCTAACACAAAGATGCTATTTGCCGGGTTAAGCCCCTTACATTGTGTGGTTTTTGTGATCGTGGATGAGAGAGAAGAGAAGGCTGGGGGTGGAGAGGGCTGCAACAGTTTTTAATTAACCCGGGGCAACAGCATGCACAGTCAGCGAGTGGAGTTTATGTGACTAGAATGAAGCTGCAACAAGTTTACGGAGGAGCAAAATGAAGATAAAGTGTACATAGAAAAGAAAGACCGCAGCAGCAGAACTTACTGCCTGCTCTTCTCTTTGTTTGTACGATTTTTTTACTGTTTACTTTCACTATTTTGATGATCAAATGGACTAAGCCTTGGGACTTTACTTGGACTTGAAGTGCAGTAACTCAGGTCTTGACTTGGACTTGAAGGCGAGTTACTTGGGACTTGACTGGACTTGAAGGACAGTAACTCAGGACTTGACTTGAAAGGACATTAACCCAGGACATTAGTTGGACTTGAAGGACAGTAACTCAGGTCTTGACTTGGACTTGAAGGCGAGTTACTTGGGACTTGACTGGACTTGAAGGACAGTAACTCAGGACTTGACTTGAAAGGACATTAACCCAGGACATTAGTTGGACTTGAAGGACAGTAACTCAGGACTTGACTTGGATTTGAAGTGCAGTAACTCAGGTCTTGACTTGGACTTGAAGGATTGTAATTCAGCACTTGTACTTGAAGGACAGTAACTCAGGACTTGATGGCTAGTGTGGGACTTGTTGGGACATTACTTGGACTTGAAAGGCTTTAACCCAGGCCTTGACTTGGACTTGTAGGACTCTAACACATGATTTTAGTTTGGACGTGAAGGACAGTAACTCAGGACATGACTTGGACTTCAAGTACAATAACTGAGAATGTTGTTTCGTCTTGAAGTACCATATCTGAGGACTTTAGTTTGGACTTGAAGGATTGTAATTCAATACTTTACTTGGACTTAAAGGACAGCAACTCAGGACTTCACTTGGACTTGAGGGTCAGTAATTTGGGACTTGAAGGACAGTAACTCAGGACATTACTTGTACTTGAAAGACTGTAACTCAGGACTTGACTTGGACTTGAAGGACAACAACTCAGGACTTTAGTTTGGACTTGAAGGATTGTAAGTCAGCACTTTACCTGTACCTGAAGGACAGTAACTCAGGACTTTAGTTTGGACTTGGACAGTGTGGACTGCACTTGAAAGACAGTAACACAGGACTTGACTTGGACTTGAAGACCAGTAACTTGGGACTTGATTGGACTTGAAGGACAGTAACTCGGGACATTACTTGGACTTGAAAGACAGTAACACAGGTCTTGACTTGTACTTGAAGGACAGTAACACAGGACTTTGTTTGGGTTTGAAGGACAGAGACTTTATTTGGACTTGAAATACATTTCCACAGGACTTTAGTTTGGGCTTGAAGTAGAGTAACTCAAGTACAGCGCCTTGATAAAGATGTTATGTTACTTCAAAATCAGGTCATGCTCATGAATTGAGCCTCAGGCAACTTGAGATTCTATTTTTGAAGACAAGTTGACTCCACATTGTGCATTGATATGATCTAACTACACTCCTCACAATGGCAACAGAAGAGTTCTATAATCTGAATTTCCGAAAAGAAAAGGTGAGTGATCTGGCAGTGACCAATTATCTTTGGAGAAACTGCTCATACTCCATATTGTAAATAGTTTTTTGTATTTTTGCTCAAACAAATCTGTAGGGAAATTATTCAGGAACATGCTCTGACTCACGCCCCCATCCTTTACCACGGGAGATCATCTGCATTTGATCTTAGCGTAGGATTAGCATGAGCTGCTTTCTAAAGAGAACACTGTACTAGATTTGCACAATGTATTACACAATTATTGCAAAATTGGTAAACACATTACTCAGACTGCAAGAAAAGAATCATCTCAGTTAATCTTAAGATTTAAATTTGTACTTTTTATTTTTTGTATTCATGATTTAATCGGCACTATTTCATATATTTCAGGACAAACTTCTTGGCAGTGTTCACATAGATACAAGATACTACGAAACTGCCTTATACATTGCAGAGTTACACACTTAAAGGGCCTGTACCTGATTTTTAATTCTTTCTAGTCAAGATAAATGCGTGTTACATCATCATCATATGGTAAAAGCTGCTAACTAATAAGAGAAATTGAGACTGTAATATAAAATGTATGCATTTTACAAAGCAACTAATAAAAAAGTAAAGGAAAAAAAAGTAGGCAAAGATTGGAAACAACTGCATAAGACTTAGGAGTTGTTTCTGTGTCATGGTGCAATATCAGAGGGACAGAAAGGACTAGGTGGGCGGGGCTAAAAGCTAAGTGTTATATATAGTAAAAAAAGATCACAATAAACGATAATATTGAAAGTACTTGATGCCACTGACAGTAACTCCAGAGCAGCTGGATAGTAATGCAGAGGGAGCCAACCAGGGGAGCTGAAGTGTCATGAGACAATTGATGACAATAGATAAATAGAACCGTGCTGTAATTCTCTTTGTAACAACAAACTGCACGTTCTTGTTTAATAACTTTGATTGCCTTTCACTTGACAGTGCGCATTTGCACATTCTCAGTACCAAAAGGACAAGAAACAAATGAAAACGTCAGGTCTAGTATGTCTCAACTATGTCCCCATGAATTCAAAGCTCAACTCGGATCTTGGAAAGTACCATTTTGTTCTCTGAAATGTGTTTAATTCAGAGCGGCATTCTGAAGTTAGTGCGAGGGAGTGACATCTTTACTTACTAATGATGCGCTTGTAGCCCTCTTCTAGATGGTTACTGTGTGTAATTAAATTTATGGATATTAATTAGTAGATTAATTTAAATTTTAAAAACATACCATACAGCAACAAACCATATAAAATTGATCAGACATCAGGCCCTGTAATGTCTTTTAAGAAAATATCTGGCCCTTTCCCAAAAGTAATTGATGATCCCTGATGTAAGGACAATGTACAGTAAGCTATGAATGAGAGAATGAGATTTACCTAAACATGAGGCCATAATGAGCGAGTTTGACAGCCAGATACTTCCTCAACTTAACATCCAGCTTCTCCTTAAATCAAACAAAATGTGCCAGCCCCTGATGACATAACAACCTGATATTAAACACCTTCGTAATTCCCCACACCAGCAGTTTTGATTAAATGAATAGGCTATCATTTGATATTTCTTGCAAATGACGGGATGTAAAAGCATGCGCACTAAACAAACTTCCTCAAACAACTGGCTCCTCTCTCCTCTCTGATCTCCTTCTTCCTCTTCTCTGAGAAAACCTGAGCACAAAGTCAGTGGACCCAACCGCACAATCTCACGTCAAGTTGTCTTTTATAAATCCCAAACTTAACATGGACTCGCGTATGTCACGTCTGGACACACGCTGTGTACATGAGACCCCAGGACTGCTCTGATGTTTGAGCAGTTTATGCAGATTTCCTTTGGGGTTTACGTGTCTTTACATTAGCGACAGAATCAAGATGGCTGCCGGTGGCACAGGTCTGATGCAAGAACCTACTGTGACAGGCTGCTGGCTTGTGCTTCAAAATCAGGTGCAGGCCCTTTAAATCCTGCTGCATTAAAGCCGAATCTCCAGAGCTGAAAAAGTGAGTCATTCATTTATTAGAAGTGTTCTGATAATAAGAACACTGTGAACATGACATTCTAAAGTCATTTGTTATTCTTCATGATAAAACAAATTGGTAAACTTTTAACTTCTGTAAAAGAAGTACCACTTTTATATTTTGGTCGCTTAGTTGGCAAGTACAAAAACTTCTCTCATGTCGTGCACCCTAAAATTTTTATATATATACTAAAAGTTTGAGGGCAAGAAAAATCATATTTATATCTTTGGGGAAAAAAAAGAAAGTGTGTTCAATCTGCAGCAGAAAGAGAATGTGATAATTTTCCAGCTTGATAAGTGCAAAGAGTGAAGTCATAGGGAGCAGACTATTTCCTGAAATAACAGCTAACTGTCTGCTAAAGGGTAATGATGCAGGCTCCATTCAGATTTTTATCACTCTCACAAATTGATTTAACAATAACGCAGCTCTGAGCGGCAGTGGTCAGTCTGCTGTCCCGTCCATCATCGTCCGCACGGCCACATTCTCCTCTCTCCATTTAACCTCCTGCTACTTTACGTATTAGTTCTGCTGTCAGAACGGAAATGTAGAGACATAGGGTGCTTTTTGTCACATATTGAGACATCGTGTGCTTGTTTCAGGTGTGTAGTATGGATCTATAACATAAGTAGATCATCATTTTTACGTTTTGTTCTTCGTAAACAACAGTATTGATCTAAAACAGCTTAGTATAAACATTGACTTCCTGTTCAAAACTGCAGAACTGATAACAACACTTGTAGTTAATGTTTGCGATTGAGATTAAATTGAAGAAAAAACATCTACTCTATGAGTTTGTAATAGAGCTGTAACTCGCCATTATTTTCGTAATCGATTAGTCTAGTGATTATAATTTCAGTTAATCGAATAGAACGTAGAGGGGCCATGAATATAAGATTTCGTCTAAATTTGACGCATATGAAACTAAGATGAAGCCGCTTTGGGACCTGATGGAGTATACTCACAAACAAAATCGTTTTTGACACACTTGTCTATGTCTGCCTCTTTATAGTGACTTTGGGCTTCTTTTTTGGAAAGCTGATTGCAAATTTGAGAGTTACGAGTGCAAGATAGAACTTGATTGTCCTCGAGAGGCGTTTGTCTGGGGCAGAGTTACACAGTCGCTGGAGACAAAACTTTAAAAAACACACATTCTGCTCGAGTGATTTCTTTGAGCTTGCATTCGGCTGCATTCAAGCCATTGTGAGGAATGTTGGTTTGAGCGTCAAAAACACTTCCTGCTGCTACTACTTGCTGCCTCGATCAGTGACTTTTATTCAGATCATATATGTCACTTACCTGAGAATCGTCCGCTGTTTCAAGTCCTTAAACCATCCCCAGACTCGTTCTCATAGCCGCGGGAAGTACGGGTGCAGAAGGGGCAATAGCACCCCCTGCTGGATGGTCAACTCAATGGGAACTTGTAAGCAGCTCATTGCTGGTTTTGCCCTGAGCAAAACTATATCTTTTCCAGGTAACAACACAGTTTCTGTTCTAATAAATATGGTATTTTTACTTTTATCAAATGTTTTTGCAGTATGTGCCTGCAGGTTAAAGTCAGGGAAAACTAAACCTGCGCTAGTGCGCGGAGCACTGACCAGAGCGCGCAAACCGCTGTTTACCGCTGTTTGTATATTCTCTAAAGTGTGACAAAATAAACAAGGAAATGACAACCCCAGGCTGGATTAAGAGGTGAAACTACACCGCGGACACCTAAATGTGCCACTTTGCTGGAGTTGTAGGCTGCATGTGTTTGAATCTGACGCGACGCATAAGGACCAAAGGGAGTTTACGCGGAAAGACAGCGGCACAAATCCACGTTTCCTCGTCTCACAGAGGTGGGACTTTGCTTCATCTGAGCGTCTGAGCGGTGAGTGAACTGATGAAGTCGCCGTACGTCGCGGGGAAACTCAACTGTAGTGAAGTAAACAGCTGGTTGTTGCACCGTGTCGCTGTCACAACACTGTACAGGGTCCTACTTTTAAACATTGATATTATTTACTCTCATGTGCCACAAACGTCATTTTAAAAACAGCCCGCGTTAAACCAGACGTGATAAAACTCACCTGTCACTCACAGATGACGCAGATGAAAGCCACGGACAGTAAAAGTGAAGGGAAGACTGGCTTAGTTGGATATTTTTCAGAACAATTTAATCACAGTTTTGACAGTGAATTTAGATTTTATTGGTCAAACACTGCTTGCCCTGACCACCCGCCACCGATATCCAGCGATGGCAAGTAACAAAGTATTTGTAAATCATTTCTGCACTTAATTAGATTCTTCAGGTATCTGCTCTTTAACACTTCTGGCAACTTTTTCCTTCTACTCCTTTCTTTTTTACCTAAATATCTGTACTTATTACTCCTTACATTATCAAAGCGGGTTCAACACAAAAAAATCGGTGCAGAGTTTGTGTTTTTTCGATGCCCGTGCGCTCCTGCACTTTGATCCCATGGACTCACAGACTCACATGCAGCCTGTGGGAGGAAATACAGTATGAGACGTTTGGACCAAAGACCACGGTGTGAACATGAGAAGAACTGAGACCGAAGGAAAAGAGAGAGGAGGCGACGAAGCAGGTGGATGAACAAACACTGAACCGTGTTTTTGACGGCGTGTAGCTGCCGTGTGTGAGATCGCTGCAGGGTCCAAAGACAGAGGCAGGAGAGGGAAGAGGCTTTAGGCTCGTCAGGTAGACCAAATAAGCTGTGGGGCAGAATAATATCAGACAGAACACAGTGGTTACAGAGAATTTCCTGTTATGTAATGTCTATACTTCTTATGCTTGAAAGATTTGTTTATCTAATTCTAAGCCTGATTTATTTTTTTTTTAAATTAAGTTTTAAGTTGCAAAAATGAGGCAAAATATGAATATTTTAGGTCAATTTCCAGTTAGAGCTACTTGAAAACTAAATAAGAACTCCAAAATCCCTTGTTTGTTTATTTATTTATTTATTTATTCTTTTTACTAATGTACAAAATGAACCAAGAAATTTAAACCTGGTTCTGTCCATTTTTTCAGATCAAAATGTCCCAAATATGTGCATTTTTGGTCGTTTTTACAAATAAAATGCACAATGACAAATCTTTAAATTGACATTTTCCTATTCACCTGCAGCATCTCACCTTAAATTAATTATTATTCTGATAAACAAGAATCATGAACCAGAGACATGTTTTTGACGATGATGATGAAACTATCCTTAATAACACGGTAAAATGTTTTTGCTGTGGCATATATCTCTTTTAAAACATAAATTGCAAACCTGATCACAATTACAATGCCTCAGTAAAAGGGCAATTAGAAAAATCGCAATCAGACACGTTTTCCAAATAGTTTCTCTCTTGTTTTTGCCTTACCTTGTATAATTCAGTCTTCTTCACTTTTGTCGTTGCAGTCCTAGTTTGCCTTGTACAGCGACATGTTTTCACTTCCCCGCTGCATAACTGCTCTACACGGTTTACTCTGTCAAACCCGCTGCTGTTTACCACGTGCAGTTTTCTTGTTCTCCACAGTCTCTTGTAAACACCTTGTGCTTAGAGAGTTGTGCAGGTGGAGTGTTAGAATGTGCACAATGGGTTCCCCGAGGCAGGCTGGGTCCTGTCGATGGCGAGGCCACTCATTTTCAGCCTTTTGTGGAGTGAGCATGTTCTCTGCTGAATGACCGTGAGTGAATGGGTGTTTGTCAGACCCACGATGCACTGGGGTAAAGAGGAGGAATGGATTATACTGTATTAGTGTAAGCCGAAATAAACTCTTGGCGTTTCATATTTATAAAAAGTAAAATAATGTCTACAGAGTGGATGTCAAGATGAACTGTTTTTCAATAATCATGGTTATTTGTGACCACAGTAGGTCATTCAGGGGCGTTTTAGAAGCCACGGTGTAGCGCAGAAATGACTCGTGAGGTACAGCGCGACTCTTACTTGTGTGTCGGTGTGTGTCGGTGTGTGTGCGGCGGTGAACGGCAGCACTTATAAGTGCAGGCGCAATGAGGGTGTGAATGGATACAATACAGAAGTAACATGTTTTTTAAATGCACTCTTTAATCTTTCATTCACTCTGAGTCAAAAGTTCAATTGTCTATTCTTCTGCATTACTTAATGAATATATAATAACTCACCGGGTCATGTGCATAGCATGTGTCCTGATGGCTACACTAGTGTCCATGAGGTGGCAGTACTGTGTTAGGTTGGTGTCGTTGACACACAAACAAGTGATGTTACACATGTTGAGACCAAACGTTAAAATCATTACAAATTAAACTTGCAGCTTTCAGAGGCTGCTGCACGATGTCCTGCCTGATGATTGATTACAGAACATTAAATGTCACCAGGAGTAAGTAACAAAGAAAATGGAAACAAAATGGACTCTGTAAAACCGCCAGCTGATGGGGAATGTGGAGGCAAACTGGAAGACCTTCAAACAGCAATGTTCGCTGTACCTTTCTGCGGTCGAAGTGGATCGCTGGACAGAATAATAGCCCCAATACTGACCATTGCTGGCACAGAAGCTATTGACGTCTTCAACACGTTTGTGGAATGAACTCGAGGACAAACATACGTTTGACAAGGTCACAAAAAAGTTTGATGAGCACTGTGTATCAAAGGATAATGAAATGCATGAGAGATATATTTTGTCACGTTTGCAAGAACCTGGTGAGTCGTTTCACGTGTTCTTAACAGATCTCAAAATAAAAGCCCAGTCCTGCTACTTTGGCCATCTAAAAAACTCTATGATCAAATCGTCTTTGGGACAAATGAAAAGAAGCTACAAGAAAACTGTTGAGGAAAACCGAGCTTACGCTGGAAAGTGCAATTAAAATATCAGAAG
Source organism: Rhinogobius similis (assembly GCA_019453435.1). Taxonomy (NCBI): domain Eukaryota; kingdom Metazoa; phylum Chordata; class Actinopteri; order Gobiiformes; family Gobiidae; genus Rhinogobius; species Rhinogobius similis. Next base: position 5,611,858 of record CM033621.1, on the reverse strand, counting down.
CCAGTGAGTTTGCAAAAGTGAAACAGTAAAAGCAGTGTCAATGAAAGGAAAAACACAGAACAAGTTTAAACAAAAAGACATTTCAAAGACAAAGAGCAAGGACAGTACAGCTGTAAAAAATGGAGAAAAAAACATGCAGTGTCCTGCATGTGGGAAAATATGTGCAAAATGCAAAAGGTAAACCACCCTGCAAAAATGTGTCATACCAAGACAAATGTACACAGTGCAGGAAGACAGACAACAGTGATGACGTTCATCAGAATGATGTCTTCTGTGGAGAAAAGAGAGCGAGCCCAAATCACCAGTGAAAAACAAGGGGAGCTGAATACAGTAAAAGATGACACATGAACAGCACCTTTGTTGGTGAATGAGAAAGTGGTGACATTTAAAATAGACACTGAAGTGAAGAAGACATAAAATCCCTCACTGAGAAACCAAAAAGACTCTCAGACAGAGCCATGTCATTAAATGCATACAACAACCAGCCAATACAAACAACGGGAGGTTGAAGTGACAACCAAAGGCAAACACAACTTGATGCTCACCATTGTGCCAAACGGACATAAGTGAGCCCCTGGTGACAAGGAATCTGAGGACGTGGGACAAGTGGTTAAGAGAATCTATCAAATAAACAGTGACTATATTAAAATGGAAGAACAAGGCAATGGACAAAAACCAGGTCAAACCACACTCATAGTGAACACTCCTCTGTCTTCAAAGGCCACAGCACACTGTCATACACGTATAAAATACAGCCAAAGGAAACGCTTCACCTGTAGTTCATGCTCCTTGGAGAGTAGCAGCACCTCTGGAAGAAGGTTTGAAGAAAGAGCAGAACAGGATGACACTGCTGGGCGTGATTGAACGAGATGAAGAGCTCACAGACAGTCAGCTCAATCGCACGTCTGCTTAGATCCTCAAGACTTCAACAAAAAACATCTGAAGAGAACACTACCAAATCCCCGAGCCTGAGTGATATGGCCGGTGCAAATACTTCAGCAAACTAGATGCTTCACAGGGATTTCGGCATGAAGTCAGCACCAGAGATCTTTCACAAAGCGATGGAGTCTATCATAGAGGGTCTGGAGGGAACAAGAGCGTGCACTGATGACTGAGTCGTCTGCGGAGCAACAAAACCACAACGCGACCAGAGACTTGGAGAACTGTTACACAGAGTGAGACGGTTTGGACTAAAACTCAAAAGAGAAAAATGTCCTTTTGGAGGCACAGAAATGACTTCTGGGGAGATAAGCTCACTGCAAACGAGGTGTTGCCAGAAAAAAAGTCATTAAAAATTAAGCTTGCAGCTCTCGGAAGCCTGCCTAAAAGAAAATAACAATACTTTAATATAATAATGTGTTTTTAAATTAAAACCCCAATTAGATATAAAACTGAATCATTCTTAATAATGGATGAAGTTTCTGTTCATGCTTTATTGAGGCTAATTAAGCTGTAGTTGTTACCTTTAACTTTAGATATCGTTCATTTGTTATAGATTTTTGTTTGTACTTTGGAAATACCAGAATTTGAACATTGCTTTCTTTCAGATTACATCAACGCAAAATCATAAATCAGATGTTAAAGCAGAACTAAGTAACTTGTGCTTAAGATATGAGACATTTTTGAACATTGGGAATAATAATACAACATCTCAAAAAGCTGCAAAATTATGCGTAAAGTTTAAAGTGTAATCTTCCAAACAATGGTATTCACCTTATTCTGCCCCGCCCACTTTTGCCGCTTTTTGCCACAGATACGCACTTTAGTTGTAAACGCACTTCCATTTGACTAGAACCCCGTTAAAGCTAATGACGAACGAGGGAAAAGTCTCACTACTAAAATGTTACATAAAGTAGATTGATTTGTGTAAATGTTTAATGAACACGAGCAACAAGAAGTCACAACGCACCAATTTCCTGGTCAGTCTGAAAACGGCTTTTTAGTCCATGTAGAACTTATTTTCTGTTGAGCTCGTCTGCTCCATGTAAACTAATACAACGGAGACAAGACGGCGGCGCGTACGGCAACTTCCGGAATAAGGTGAATACAGTTTGAACACATTTTTGCTGAACTACCAAAGCATCTTCTGATCACTGTCATTTCACGGCTCCGCAACAACGAACAACAAGCATGATTTTGATGGATGTGTCTTTAAGTTTCTTTCTATCTCATTCCATTTCTTTTGTCCTCTGCTCGCACACCAGACTCTCCTCACGTTCATCTGCTTCTGCTCCTCCTCACAGCTGGATCTGAAGCGCTCACAAACCTGCGCTCACCGGGGGTCCACTTCAACCGCACGGAGCGATTCTGTTCAAATGAAGTGCTAATCATCACCTAAACAGAGACAATATTCCTGTAGCCATTATACAGCGCGACAATTTAAGGAGAAACATCCGAAATGATAATGTTGAACCTGGTCGATGTAAACCCTCATTCGTCCAGGTGTGGTTCATCCCTGCCCAGCTATCAATAGAACAATAGATCTAAGACAATAATAGATCTTAGCCACAGGTGAAACTGGGCAGGGCCAACTATTAAACTAACAAAGGCAGACCAATTATCGAGTTTCAGGTGACACTAGACAAACAATTTTCCAAACAAAGACAGGCGTTCAGTGACTCCTCCCTGGGGGCAGGACTCTCACTACTTAGAGGAGCATATAAGCCTGAGTTCCCACACCAGCTCTCTGACTGACAATGACTTTTGGATAAAAGTCGAAACGTCTCGATCTTCAAACAGCGTCCGGATGACAACCCCTGAAACCCTTTCTACGATGTTGAACCTGATCACTTACAGTTGTCATTTGTAGTCCAGCCACACATTTGTAGATTAACAACGCTTCCAGAGCAAAAGTGAAAAGATGTCGGTGTGTTTGAGGAGTGTCAAATCAACAGAGAAAACAAGACACAAACTAATCTACTCCATTGAGAATCTTAGGGATGTGCCGGCTTTCCGCAGCGCTCACTCTCTGCATCATCAAAACACTGGGTGGAAATAAAAGTATGAACGTCTGCAATGTGTGCCGTAATAAAAAAAAGCTAAAGGAGGTCAAGCAAAATATCAGAGCGTGTGACCTTCTTTTTTCCGTGGCGACTTTCTTTGGTCAGACAGTAGAAGACGTGACCCTCTGTAGTATCTGTTTTTTCTTGTCTATCTACATTTAATCTGTATTTGAACTATTTCCGTCAACTTGCTCAGTACAGTAGATTAGCATTCCTACAGCCTGGCCCCAGCATCTTCCCCGTGACTGTGGTCTTGATGTCGCTGAGCTCTGTCTCTGTGCAGATAAAAGAATCCCACACTGTCAGCAGCTCTTTCACACGAGGCTGTGCACTAACCAGGCTCACTCCAGATTCTTATGTGCCGCACTCTGATTTGAGTTCTACACATGAACCTGGAGAGTCGTACGCTAAACTTAAAGCGCCTCTGATCGGTTGGACTATTCATGTACCTAAAATACAGCTAAGATAAATATATTTAAAGTTTTGCTAAAAATAATTATACATTTGAGCAATTTTAGCACTTTTGTTTTAGTTTTCTAATATCACTTCCTGGTTGTACATGATGACATCACACTGGGAAATTACGTTGAACACTGGGCTAAAACTCGGCTAATGTCAGAGATTTTTTTGTTCGACAAATCAAAATACATGTGAAGGCCTTTATTTTGTTGAATTAACGTTTTAAAGTGCGTATGACAGGTTTTTAGCATTTTCTAATTTTGACTTTATTTGGTGTATTAATACCTTTTGTAAACATAAATTATAGTTTTACACCAATCAAGCAGCCATTTGTGGAGAAAAATGGAAAATATCTATAGAGTTTGATTGATGACATCACACTAGGGAGAAGGTTTATGGACAATTTACACAAATTAAACTACTTTTTTGATCCTTTAAATATTAATTAATCAAAATAAAGATGTCCACAGATATATTTATGTGTCAAATTAAATAATTACATTAGATGAGTTTTTGTCAGATGTACAGGATGGTTGCTGTGGTAATTTCCTAGTGCGATGTCAGCATTTATGACCAGGAAGTAAAATTAAAAACCTAAAAAAAATTGATAAACCGCTAATGCTAAATTTGTAATGTATTTTAGCAAACTTTGAAATCTATTTATCTTAACTTCATTTTAGTCAAATGAGTTGACCGACCTATCAGAGGCACTTTAATGGTAAAATAAGTTGTTTATTTTTGGTAAATTATGCAAAACCTTTGGATAGAATGAGTCTCACAGTGTGATGTCATCAGTTTTTTACTTCCTGTAATTTTAAACAGATTTTTCAACTTTTCTCCACAAACCGAGACTTGATTGGTGTAAAACAATATTTTTTATGTACAATACGTATTAATACACGGAATAAAATCAAAATTAGAAAATTGTTCAAACCCGTCATACACACTTTAAGGCGGATTGGTCAAAGTGGAACAGTGGAAGAAGTGGAGAAACTCAAAGAAGAGAAACTCATCTTTCCATCCACAAATGCACAAAGCGCCTCTATGTGCTCGTAGGAACAAAATAGTCCGTATTTCTCCTAAACTAGGCCAAAGTACGACGGTCAGCACAACCCTATTTTTAGTTTGGTTGTTTGGATTCCGCCCAAACCACAATGGTCCAGTCCCTATCACGGATCAGCGGGAGATAGATTCTCAAGAAGTGGTGCAAAATCACACAGATCCTGAGAATCCGTCTCGCTGGTAGGTCAGGTGTTCAGAGCGCTGGCCCGGCTCCCTGTCTGAGGGCTCAGACCTCCTCACATCCTCCTCTGCACTCTGTGGTCTGCTCACATTCTGCACCCAAAATAATTCTAATTTGCAGCTCTAATTAGAAAGAAGTTATATTAGAAATTATCATCAGAACTCTGGCTTGAGAAAAGCAAATGATTTGAGCTGCAGTCTTGCTCGTGCGCGCTCAGACAGGCACAAGCAGCTGTTTTGTATTGATTGATAAAAGCTCTTATGACTGAGGTAGTTTGTGTAATCTGTGTCATAGAACATGTCACTGACAAAAGAGGAGCGACGTGGATTTGGATGTCACCAAACTTATTTAAACACTTTCTACTAAATGGACGTTTTAATTTAATGTTGACAATCCATTCCCATAACAGCACACACACACGCGCACACACACACACACACACACACACACACACACACACACACACACACACACACACACACACACACACACATGCACACATACACACACACACACGCACACACACACACACACACACACACATGCACACACACACACACGCACACACACACGCACACACACACACACACACACACACACACACACACACACACACACACACACACACACACACACACAGAAAACAGAAAAACTGACTCCGAACAAATGTTTCAGCACTTACGAGACACTTTTGGTGCCCAGTAATGTTGCTACATATACATTTCATAATACTTGACTCCCCGTCTTTCACCAGCAGCAGGTTCCTAAACCAAGTGTCCATCTGTTCTGTTCTCTACATAAATCTATGTGCTGGAGTTAGATTACAGAATGTAGTCGCAGGCACAGTATGGTTATGGACTACTAATGTGTGTATTTATAAATATCATACAAACGTCATATTTCTTTTTAAACCATGACTTTGATTTACCCAATATACAGTATATTTGTATGATTCATATGTGTGAGGGAGATGTGCTGAACACAGAGGGAGGATGATCAAACCAGTCCCTTCCACACGCCATCATTAGCAGGCCTGTGTGGCGTTGCTGTGGAGACACAATCACATAATTGCTGTAGGATTTGAGAGTTGTGGAGGAACATATGCTAAGTTTGAGTTATCTGCAGCGTTGTCATAAAGGCCCCACCGACACAAGCTCATTAGAACGCTCATTTATGACAAACAAACTGCCAAACTATATCATTATGCACAAATGTAGCCTGCACACAAACACATTTGTGTCACTGATTTTATGACTTCAAATAAACATTGGCATTAACTAGATCTAAAATAAACTTTTTTTTTTACTTTTTAAACAAAGTAAACCAAAGTTGTCTCTACCTGTAGTTTACAGTTAGAGTTTTTCTTTAATGAAATGGGCTTGGGCAGAGCTCGGAGTAGAGCCGCTGCAACATTAGCTGTAACTCCACAAATGACGCTCCAGTGTGAACCAAGCAACAGATCACAGGCCACAAGAGCAGAGTGTTAAATCCTCACCTGCAGAGTGTGTTCACACAGCGTCATGTCATCTGCTGCTCTTTTTGGCCTGTTTCCTGTGAGAGCAGGTGTAAACACTTATTTTTTATAAGATTACACCATAGACCATATAACGTGTTAAGAGGGCTGTAGATATGACGGCAGATGCAGCGGCACAGGGCAATCATTTTCATTTAGATTTTTTTGAGCTGTGTTTTTTAGTTAAGTTGGGTTAAAAAGCATCCCTGCTGTTAATCATTCAATAAAGCTGCATTTACTTTATCTGAGGTTTTAAAGTGCTATTACACCTTAATTCAGTCTCCGAATCCTAATATGAGAATAATCAAAGGATAATGATCAAATTAATAGGAAAACACACAAAACACAAATATAATGTTATACCAGTTGGTGATGTCAACACACACGGTCAGGGTGCAAGGTGGCACTGGCGCAGCGGTGTTATAGATGGAGGCATAATCAAGTCCTTAGGAAGTTGTCTGAGCCTCTTGAGACCTGCAGGGCAGATTCAAACAATATAAAGAGGTCCCAAAGCCATTACATCCAGTTTGTGAAACCAGGACAGCCTACTACAGCGTATGGCAACGACAAGGCACATTTTAAAGCCAGGACAGGACTGGAAACTGAGGATCTGTGGATCTCGGCAGGCAGTTGGTGTTCCCTCCAGAGATTACACAGACAACTCTCAGGCCAGACAGTGTGATGGGGTCTTGGGGTGAGAAAAGAGTCCTCATCATAGAACTCACCGTCCCGTGGGAAGGAGGAATACAAGCAGCGAATGAGTTCAAGAGGCTGAAATACACAGATTTAGCCGCTGAATGCAGAGAAGCCGGGTGGGCATCAACCATCTGCCCTGCAGAGGTTGGCTAACGGGGTTTATGGGAAAGTCTTCAACATCTACTTAGAGATGTTTGAATGACAAGAGCAAAGTTAAAGGAGTTGGCAGAAGAAGCTTCTGGCTGTGGGTACGGCAAAAGGATGGGACATGGGGAATACCCTCATAATAGGGTCAGTTGCAGGAGGTGTTGCAGAGACGTCCCCATGCAACCACTGCCCCCCCACCAGGAGGTGTACTGGCTAACTGGCTAAGGGTGAAACATCGGTGAACGCTGGCCCATCGAGGCAACTGTTGTTGTGATTTTGGGCATTATAAAAATAAATTGATTTGATTTGATTTGATTTGGAACCAGCTGATGACCCTGCAACTGACCTGTCAGGCACCGTAGGAGGCGCGGCAAACAAATGAGCTCAGCAGCAATAACATCACTTCTTCAATCCAAAGAGCATTACTGGCAAATGTCACACTGCACTCACAACCTCACACTCAGTGAGAGACAGGCATTACATTACATTACATTGCATTAGCTTTTTGTGTGTGTGTGCTTTCAGCCATGTTCTTGCATTGTTCCCCATCAAACACCTACCTGGACTTGTATTTGGCTACATTCCTGCTTTAGGCTCCTGCTCTGAGCCACAGAAACCACTTCAAATTTCAAATGTATAGTTTTTAATGTCAAAGGTCGTCTGTGCTGTTTGAAATCATCACCAGACTCGTTCTGAGCATGTCTGCCTCAAATCATTACATTTGTGTGTTTACATGTGGATTGTTAGCATGTGGTGGCAAGTGTTGTTTATCTGCTGCCAGCAGACAGAGCGTTAACACAATTCCTGATGAGGGAACACCTCACAGATATAAAGTACAGTAATGTCTGCTTTCAGTGCATACATTATTTTAACTTCTTAAACAAAGATGCTAAAGCAAAGGTCAACAACAATAGGTGATGCTTAATACGTACCCTTTAAATACATCCCTTGTACCCACAGCCCACAGCTGCATGTTCAACCTAGCACTGTCTCCCTCTGTCTCCCCCTCTCACTCACTCTCTTTCTATGGCTCTGTCTCTCTGTCTCTACCTTTCCCTTCCCTGTCTCTCTCCCTCAACCTCCCCTCTGCCTCTCTCTCTCTCTCCCTCCCCTCTGCCTCTCTCCTTCTGTCTCCCTTCTCCCTTTCTCTCTGCCTCTCCCCTCTCTCTCTCCTTGTCCCTCCCTCTGCCTCACTCCCTCTCACTCTCCCTCCGCCTCTCTCGCCCCTCTCTCTCTCTTCCTTTGTCTCTCTCTCTCCCTGTCTCTCCCTCTGCCTCTCTCCCACTACCTTCTTCTCTCCCTCTGTCTCTCCATCCCCTCGCTCTCTCTCTTTCCCTCTCTCCCCTCCCTCTGTCTCTCTCTTTCTCCCTCCCTGTCTCTCTATCCCTCTCTCTCTACCCCTCTCCTCTCTCTCCCTCTGCCTCTCTCCCACTGCCTCCCTCTCTCCTTCTATCTCTCTCCCTCTCTCTCTGTCTCTCTCTCTCTCTCTTCCTCTGCCTCTCTCCCACTGCCTCCCTCTCTCCCTCCCTCTACCTCTCCCCTCCTCTCCCTCTCTCCCTCTGTCTCTCTCCCTCCCTCTCTCCCCCCTGCAGCTTGTGCTCTGTGTGTAGAAACCCTCCTGACAAGCCTGTGGGACTCATTGTGTCAGAAGTGGCTTGTATCAGCGCTCCTCCCCAGGGAACGCACACCCTGCTGGGGCCTGGAGCTCTGACACGCTCCCCCTGACGCGTCCCATCCAGCCGGGCCTCTTATCAGCCGCAGCCCTGAGCCGTGTAGCAGCGTGTCCAGGGTGAAGGAGGACCTAACAGAGCCCGGACCTCCTCTGATCACGGCTCCCAGGGGACTGCTCATGGTAATGTGGGCTGATGAGATACAGAGAGCAGGTGTCTGCGAGGACGAGAGAGAAGAGGAGATGGAGCAAAGACATTTTATTTGGCAGTGTTGAGATTCACAGCATGGAGCCACCCGATGAGGACAGTTCGATTTCTGTTAAATGTGTCACCTGCTTGTCACTATAGAGATGTTAGAGCTGTGCTTCTAGTTCCACAGTATGGCATTAAACGTGTCTATCCTGCATTCATTAAAGGAAAAATATTCTGCATTTTTTCATACTGTTTAGCCTTTAAACATGCTCTTGAGTGCCTTAAAATTGCCATCTCATAATTTAAAACAAAAAAAAAGTTTATTCAATCTATGACCTGTGTTATCTGTCACTATGAAATGACACTTACTGAGTGCATCCAGCCAGCAGATGGCGCCAGCGCTATATACAGTCTAGTTAAGTTAGCGCTGAAAAGAAGTCATGATGTGGATTTGTTGCAGCAGTTATTGTGTTTCAGAATGAGTTTAAAACAGTGGAAGACTCTCTGATAAGTGACGTAGATGATCCGAAAATACATCCCAGACAGACGGAGTTTGTTTGACGCTCGGAGGAGGAGGATTTTCTAATGAACATTCCTCAAATCAGTGTGAATGCAACTGAATGCTACTCCAGGTATTTTTTTGATGACGGAACATTGTTAGAACATGGTTTAAAGCTCAAAAGTCACTGTAGCAGAATATGTGCACTTTACATTTTTCTTGGTAAAAAAAAATATAAATAAAAAACAGGCCTTATTACTGAGAGCAGGATTGCTTTCCACTCCGCTTGGTAATCTAGTTGGGTTTTTTTAAAATCCAAAACTAAATTTTTTTCTGAATTTTCTAGCCCCTTTTGGACACAATAAGAAGAAATGTATCTTGTTGTTGGGGTGAAATTGTCACTGTAGCAAAGAGTGCATAGGATTAAATTTTTTCTATACCTTTATTCAACCAGGAGGCCCCAGTGAGATTCAGAATGTCTTTCACAACAAAGACCTGGCTGAGGCAGCACCGACACAATCAACACAGTGCAGAAAGTCACAAAATATTTCATTGCAAAAACAACTCTTGCAAAAAAACAAACAAACAACCATTTCTCAGTGACCACACTTCTAAATTCAATTGGCTTGATGGAGATGGCTTTTACACACTCACAGGGCACCTCCAGGGGCGCTCATCGCAGAATAGTGTCGTGATAACACAGGCCAGAGGTCACTTCCACCACTAGTGTATGTAATTCTGTTACAGACAGCGTTTTCTCTGTTTTTTGGATTTGAATGCAAAACAGAAAAAACAAAGAACGAACCACACACAGATTTAGCTGTCGGCACCTGCTTGTCTTTATGGAGCTGGATACGGAACCAGGCAAAGCAGTCCCTCTCCATGGACAGGGCAGCTGCTAGACATTTGGGTGGATCTTGGCAGAAATGCTCAGTGGTGCCCACATCTACCCAACCCCCTTTGAAAGTGTAAAAAAATACATAGGGCTTTGAAGGCTGTAGTACAATCTTAAAGTGAGATTAGAGCTTTAGAGATAGCATTTATGAAGTTCTATTTAAAACATTTGTATTGTATGAATCCCAATCATAAGGGGCGTCTGGAGGTCCTCCCTCAATAGCTTTTTAACAAGAATCATACACTTTCCTGTATTCTGGTACATTTTAGATAATTAAAGTAGAAATTAGTACATTTTTCACCTCATTAAATGTCTTTGTAAGTCCGTGTGGTGGTTGTAAATGTATTTTTGGGCCATTTGAAGCCATTGCTGTCGCCCTCTGCTGTCTTTGGGCGAAAAACCAGCCTTGCAACATTTCTTGACCCCGACCCAAAGATAACTCTCCTGAGAAACACTGGCTCTCTTTTTATTTTTGGCGACATGAAATGTTTTTGTATGGGATTGTACTTCCTTATTTCAATAAAAAGGAAGGGGTAAAAAATAAAACCTTTCTGTCGTTGAAGTTACTTAGTTCTGCTTTAATATGTGTAATATCATTCCATTTAGGCCAAAGTCTATTCAATTTATCCGTTTTCAAAGTTAAGGGACATTGTAAAAAGCTGTTTTCTCCAAATGCATTTTGGATTAGCACACCTACACACACCAAACTTCACTAGACTTTGACAGGTCTTTTTGCTTAACCACAGAACTTAACTCTGCAGACATTAAGTTAAGTGATTTTTTCATTTCTTCGACATCCTCTGCCATCTTCTTCACAATTTCTCTGCTTCTTTTAGTCAGGTTATGTTGCTGAGTTGTATTGCTGAGTAATCAGACTTGATTGACTGCCAACATGCAACACAAATGTTCTCCTGAATTTGTCCTGTGCCAAAAATATTCCCCAGGTAGGAGAAAAAAGTGTTCAATAACTCACCAATGCTTGATTAGTAGCATGGATGGCACTTTTCTTGGGAGATATTTAGTGGATTGTCAGAACTGAACAACCCAGCTTGTTACTGTCCAATCCTTTTGGTTGCAAACAGATGGAAATGTATTTTTTTCTCTATTGTACATAATTTTGTTTGGTATATGGACAGCCAAATAAACGTATTCATTCATTCAATATTACGAGCAACTCATTATTAGTTTATTGTTGTTGGTCAGCCCTTGCAGGAGGGCTCACACAGATCTTCTTTTGCTTTTCTGCTGGACAGAGGCAACAGAAAACACTGCAAACTATTTGTCAGGACATCTGAACTGACACTTTCTGTTACATTTATAAAAACATATTGTAGACGTTTGAAAGGACCATTTGAGCTTTGCGCACCGCTCTGCAGTTTGTCTAGTCAGCTGGACTCATCGTACACCTTGCTTCATTTGCTCGTTTTCACTGCTTCTAATTGAATATGAGGTCTACTTTCATCAACCACAGACGCTTCCCTCCTCATGGATCGCAGAATATGTATGTGGAGTATGTGACCTCCCGGCTGTGCTCCTGATCTGTCTGCGGCTGTTTAAACTGTGGCTTATACACTGGAGCTCCCCGTGACACTCACAGAGAGCTAGAAAGAAAGAGAGACAAAGCCAAGAGGCGTCTCCTAGTTAGTTTTGAATGATAGAGAACTAAAGACAATGCAGTCTCCCTGTTTAATTGCAAAAGGAACAGTCCATCTGCTGCACAAAGGCTACATAATGTCATTCATTCCATAACTGCCTGGTCCAGCAGGTGCCCCTCAGAGCACTGCGTTATGTTCGGAAACAAGCAGGTTATGGACAAGACTTGTGACCATACTTGACTTTAAATGCATTCACAGTGAGACGTCTATTGCTCAAATTTAGGAAATCTTTTTTAGCTTCATTCAGACAGCTTCACTCCTCAATGAAAACGCAAAAAGCGGGCAGTAAACGCACTTACTGCACAATATCAAGCACATTCGGACCTTAAATTTCCCAAATATTTATTTTTATTTCATGGGCTCTCCTTGCAATATCCCTGCAGTAAAGGTATTCCAGCCTGCTTGGTACTGCATATATCCATAACTTAATATTCATAAATGTGATGATGAATAATGCATCCATGTGATCCTGTGGTATTTGTCTTTCACACCGTCACATGTCAGACTGCACAAGATGAACGATGAGCGAGTGGTGAGTGGCAGCGCGCACATATGATTCCCATAAATCATGTGCAGTGCTGACTCGGCTCTCATTAGCACACAGAGGAAACACGGGCCTATATCACACAATCTGGATTAACCTTCAGGCGCTGGCACCACACGGGCAGAGAAGAGAGGAGCGGGGCAGGACCAGTGCGGCTGCTAGCTCCGCAGTGTTCTCTCTAAAGGCTTTGTTTTATTTAAGCGGAACACTAAACAAAACCTATATGTGTTGTCAGGAAGTCATTCCATTTAGGCCAAAGTCTATTCAATTTGTCCTTTTTCAAAATGAAGGGACATTGTAAAAAGCTGTTTTCTCCAAATGCATTTTGGATTAGCACACCTACACACACCAAACTTCACTAGACTTTGACAGATTGTATTGAGGAATTTGTTGATCTAATCTAATTCTAATTCTGATTTATTACACTTTTAACTCCAAAAATTGTCAAAGTTTGAATTTTTACACACAATTAGACAGATCGTGCAGTGAACAGTGAGTTGTGCTGGACGTCTCTGAAACATGTTAAAGGCTTTACAAAACAAGCCAGTCCTTCACCAAAGGACACTTGTGTGTTTATAAAGGGGCGTGTTTGTGTCTCAATGCTAACGTTAATGCATAACAGTTTAAAAGTAAACAACCCAACTGCCACCTTGTGCACAGAGTCAATTACGTTAGCATGCAGTTGCAATGAACCTGATTTGACACAGAAAAGATCCTGATGATGATTTATGAACTTCCAAAACGGCACAGGAGGTTTCGGAGCTCAATCTAGGGTGTCACAATCCTGGGAACATTGAAACAGAGTGATTTGTGAGGCTCAGCAAGAGGAGGATCTCAGAAAATAGGCTCCATGAAACATGCGTGAATGAAGCTAGAACAGGTATGATGCACAGTATGTGTCCTTAATGCTGTTTTTCTAGCGACTTTATTCTTTTGACTCCAGTTTTATTTATCTGAAGAACGGAGTGCATCGCTCAGGCTGCTGAAAGGCTCGCCCAAGAAACTCTGACAGATTGATTGCTGCCGATACTGCCACACCATTGGTCCATAACTGTCAGTGCTGCTGCATCATACCTGCGTCTCGTTCATCTCCAGTGCTTAGAGTGCGGCTAACGCTCTAATGCTAAGCTAAATCACATTACACACTTGTCAGCACACAACTTGATTTGACTGCTTTTATAAATAGGAGCCTCTGAATGACCTTGCACACAGTTTTGCTCCCTGCAGCCAAATGTTTTACACTCATTCAGCTGGATCGTTTGCCCTCGTCTCCTTGATACTTTAAAGCAATCCCCAAATAACTGAGGAAATGATTCATCCCAACTGAGTGTACTCATAATAATTGTAGTACACATATTATGCAGTATTTGTATTGTCATTGGCCTTTGAACATGCTCAGGAGTACATTTATTTTGACATCTCAAGTCAAGAACTGTGAGCACACAATATTTTAAACCAGTCAGGTCAGATGTTCCCTCATCAGGATTGGTGTTAGACCTCCATCTACTGGCACAGGGAATTACAATGGTGAAAAAATAAACAAAAGCTAGCTTGCCCTGGAACGCTAATATAAGAATGCAGTTGTAATGAACAGGATTTGGCGCAGAAATACTCAGGACGAGCCTGGTGATGATTTATGAACTTAAAAAGAGTTTCCTGAGGCTCAAAGGGAGAGGACCTCGTAAACAAAATGAATGAAAAAAGCATGACTGGAAGTAAGTACAACTCCGAATATGTTTTTGATGAGGGAACACTATAACAAACTCAAAAAAGTATATTTTGCATAATATTATGGCTTCAACTCACAATTATTTTGGAATATTCTTATGATTAATCAATCCGTTTATTTCACAAAAGGCATGTACATACAGATTTTAGCAAAATTACTCAGTCCAATTTTTTTTTCATTGAAGACACTTACGTTTACATTTTCTGTGTCAATTTGCTACATCTCTGTCTGACTCATAAAATCCCTGCTCTCAACTTCAGCACGGTTTGGATTCTGTGTAATCCCAGTTAATTACTACTCAAAGACAAAAACTGTCTGATTATGCCCATCGATTAATCAATGAACCCGCCGCAGCCTTACATAACATGTGTCCTTTAACATGTGTTTTGATCAATAATTTGTAGTTTGTCATAGTTCAGCTTATCAAACACCAGTTCATTTCCATGTCTTCCTGTCTGCGCTGAGAGCCTGTGTTGTGCCCGCTGTGTCCTGTCCTGTCATGTCTCTGTGGTGTGCTGCTGTTGTCCTGTCTCCTGTCAGGGGTTTGTGTTGGATACGTATGAGCCCAGTGATCCTGCTGTCGGAGGTCTCTCCCGTCCACACGCAAAGAGGCTGAGAGCAGGCTGACGGCACAGCGTGAGGGGAACCGCATGAGGGGGATTAGCAGTTAACCTGACGTATGAACATCCATCATAATCACAGGTGTGGAGAGACAGGGAGGAAGGGGGAGAGGAGAAACAGAGGGGGAAAAACAGAGAGTACTGTCCAATGAGAGTAATGGGCTTAAATTAGAATGTCAACTTTTTTGTCTAAGGCTTTTCTTGTATTAAAAAATAAATAAATAAAAGGAACAAACTCTAGACGCAGAGAGAGCATGTAAGGGAGTCTGTACATGTAGTCCAACATATTCAGTCCATTTGGTCCAAACGTTTGTTAAATTTGTCCAGTGTCAAAATTAGTCCAATTGTAATTTTCTCAATTTTTTGAATGTCAATTATAATGTCAGTCCAGTCCTTAATTGTTGGTGTAGTTTGTGTCATCCATTTTTTTGTGATGGCCTTATTCCCCGCAGCTAAAAATATGCTCCAAAGGTATCTATTTATTATGTCCATGGGAGGAGTTTTGAGGCCCAAAGACATAGTTTTGAAATCCAGTGGGATGTTTTGTTAACCTCAGTCCAATAGGATCAATAGGACAGTCCCAAAACACATGGCAATGGTGGGAGGAGATACAACTTCATTCATAGTCCACAGAGGTTCACTGTGGTTTTCTGAAGAAAAATCGTTGCTGGATTAAGGAGGCAATTGAAATACTGAAACGTACCAAATTAAGGGACTATGAACCAGGACAAGGTGGGCTTTTTCTATTCAATTAGACACAAATATTCCCTAAAATAGTTACATTAAAGATCTAATTTCCAAACCTTATTTAAACTTACCTATTGAAATCAGTTCTTTTCATTTCCAGACCGTCTGTGAATGATTCCATGTTGAGGAGCAGAATATTGAAATGCCACTTTACAGCCTCTGTGCGAACACTTGGTACAGAAAGTAGCACCGAATCCTGAGCGCAGAGAACATTGTCCGTCTGTTTTTTGTTGATTACTCTTTAACCCTCATGCTCTCTTCAGTTGAGCTATACACATTTGGTCAAAGAGCAATTTACTTTTTCATATCAGGAAAAAAATACTTTATTCATTCATTCATTTTCTACCGCTTATTCCCGTTAGGGGTCGCGGGTGACTGGAGCCTATCCCAGTGACTTTGGGCCTTAGGCGGGGTACACCCTGGACAGTGGCCAACTCGTCGCAGGGCTGACACAGAGACGGAGACAAGGACAGACAACCATTCACTCTCACATTCATTCACTAGGGACAATTTAGAGTTATCAATTAACCTACACAGTCATGTCTTTGGACGGTGGGAGGAAGCCGGAGAACCCGGAGAGAACCCACGGTAACACGGGGAGGACATGCAGACTCCACCCAGAGAGATCGTGTGATGTTGGGGTGGTTCGAAATTCGAGTCCACGATGTTGGGGTGGTCTGGGATTCGAACCCCGATCTCCTTGTTGAGAGGCAGAAGCTCTAGCCGCTCTGCCACCGTGCACCCCACTTTACTTTATTTAAAACATTTGTATAAATTGTATATTGAGTGATGTGTTGGACCACCCATGAAAGTTTCGTGATGAAATAAAAAATAAAATAAAAAGTCTAGATGGGGTCAAGATTACCTGAGGATAGAGGGAAGGACAGACAAACATATACCACTGGCCGGCCAACACCAGTGTAAAGTTCAGTTTATTCTCTCACACCTGGGATGGTGTCCTGTCCGGTATGAAATACAAACAAACTCAGAAATGAAAAAAAATAACCTTTTCTTTGGTTCTTTGAAAGTTACACAGGCCTTAGACATCCATCTAAAATCATGACATTGTATTCTAGAATAATCAGTTGTGTTTTGTTGGTGGGCCTCAAGGATCCATCTTTGGTCTTGTACTGTTTTATACATTAACTTCTACAATAATATGTTGTTAAGGTTCTGAAAATGCAATTACTAGTTGAAATAAATTAACATTTTAAAAACATCTTCACTGCACAAAAGCGTATTTGTCTCCATCAAGCGCTGTAGCTACCAGAAACTGCTGATTCAGCTCTGTTTTACATTTTTAGATTGCATGTTGACGCTGTAATGGCTGAACACTATATAGTTGTTGTCGAAAAGATAAATAGTACAGATGTATTTGACAAATGAATGAATTGAATGTGGTTTGTGAGACAATGGAAGTTTATAGAAATGATAAGATGATGATATGTAAATAAGATAAATCATGGTGAATCAAGATAAGACTGACATGCCTGGTCTTCTGTTTAATTGAGGAGGGAGCCTTTTGTTGAAAAGGAAGCAGGATGTTATTAAAAGAAGTTTGAAATTGGGAAAAGGGGTGAGATTAATTAAGTTTACACTCCTTCCTACTACTACTATCCTACCACTCCTGCTACTATTTTTGATATTTTAAGATTAAAAAAATAAAAGCATTCATAGCGATTACATGCTCCATAAACAGACCTCGAATTAATCCTTGGAACTGAAGGGAGTTTTTGGTCTGATGATCTCTGTGATTGTGGAGTGTAGTATTCAGGCAGTATTTCAGTGGGTGATAAGTCATGTCATGATTTATAGACGGTAATTTAAAATCTTTCTCCTTCATTCTTTGCTTGAGCGGTAGCCGATGGAGAGACGACAGAATGGGTTAAAGACTCTTTCTCACCGATCCGACCTCTCCGCTGCCGTCACTGAGTCAACATGTCTCTCCTGGGCTCCTCACGTGTCCTCACACTCCCCCTGTGTAAGTGCTCTTTCCCTCTGCAGAGAGAAATCCGTACCAACAACGCAATACCGTTCTACAAAGTGTGCTTTTCTTGCCGAGAAGGAGGGCCAAGGACAGGGGGCGCTCTGGGACAGTTATCCGTTTGCTTAATTCCTTTGAACATTGTTTATTTCAAGTGCTTTCTACCTGTAGCCCATCGAGGTAACTGTTGTTGTGATTTTGAGTGCTACAAAATAAATTGAATTAAATATTTGTTGAGAATGGTTTGCCTTAAAGACAGGGTATTAAACAAAATCAACTTGGTGCTTTCTACCGTGTTGTAATGTTATCCCCTCATCAAAACCTGCCTGAAGTGGTTTTTAATGTAATTCATGGATGTTTGAGTAATTGTGGCTCTCTCCTGTTCTGTCTTTTTGAACCGTTCTGCAGTGTTCCACAAGCATGGCTCCTCCCACACATATGGCTCCTCCCATCAGGTATTCTGTGAGGGGAGGGAGCAGCTACAGCTACAACATGGACTTGTTTACGTTACTTTTCTGTTTGGCTTTTTATTGACAGTGTGTCCAGACAGAAAGTGCATTTGAATGAACAAAGGACACGATTATTTTCACGCTTTTCAGGGACGAGGCGACTCCGGGAAAAGTGGCAAGAGTTTGTTTAAGTGAAAGACACCATCGGCGAAAGTGTGCTATGTTTGTCACACCATTTAACTGAGGACTATGGCGTCCTCAACAAAAGCGTGTTTGATAATGGACTAAAACACGGACTCTAAAGAAAGATTTCCTCTCAACAATAAAGAGAAGTAAGTTGCAGCTCATTTTGGAAAACAGATCTGGCTGTGGTTCCTATCATCAGTGTTTAACTACCACGCACATTCTCACATTGCTCTCTTTTGTGTTTATTACTGTTATTGCTATTACCTTCTTAAACCGCGTGTGTTGTGCTGATGCTGTGGAGGGGAGGAGCTTGTGTTGTGCTGATGCGTTGGGGGAGGATGGGGGGAGGAGCTTAGCGTGAGGCGCAGGATTCCGAGCGCCAAAAATGAAACCGAAACAGATTAAACATTGAATACGTTGTTTCCTCTTTAAAGTTGAGCTTGATAAATAGATAGATTCTTCAAAACTCCTCAAGGAAATTCAAACTCAGCTGCAGAAACATTTCCACTGCTCCTCTCAGTTGCCTTTTTGTCTCAGGCAAAGGTCTCAGCTTTAGCTTTAGCCGGTGGATTCGTTAGGTAGAGTCAGCAGAGCCAGTGTAAGGGCAGTTTGAGGAGATTAACAGCCCTCAGGACAAAAGACGGGGTCCAGCAGCCCGGGCATCAATGTATTTCTAATTTGTAGAGGTCTAAGCAGAGGGTTAACAGTTGTTTTGCACAAACAAACTGAATTTTAGCAATAGAATTATGTTAACTAAATAATTACAGTCTTTGCTAATTGTGACTTTTCAAATTTCGATTTGATATATCTTGCAGCCCTACATGGCACCCGTCTCTTCATGTGGTGAATCGACTGCAGTCTGACAGACAGACGGGCACTTCTGTCCTGAGCATGTGCTGCTTCATAACGCGTCTGCTCTCTTTGGCCCATAATGGCTCTACCATCACAATAAAACATCACCCATTTGCCAAATTGTGTATATTACTCCTCGGCAGTTATGAAAACAAGCTGTACATCTTCATTTGCTCCATAGATTTGGCTTGTTGCTGGAGTGCAGCAGTTCCCCGCTCTGCTCCTGTAATGGCCTGCGTGGTGAAGTCTCATTCGTCTGGTGTGAGTGATGGGCAGGAGCAGGGCTAGTCACTCACGCACAACACATGAGAGCATTTAACACCCGCTGACATGTTAACTGCTCTGAAAACATGCCCGGCTGTGCACTAATGAGGCAAATATACATGTAGTTACCTGTTTAATGGCCTGGTGCTGTGGAGCGGCGTTTGGTGCAGCCAGAATATCTATAATCAATGTTTATGTGGGCGATCGACTGGCTCAGTGATGCTCAATACTTCATTACAGACATAGGTGCCAATTTATGTTTATTGGAGTGGGTGCTGAGAACTTTCTGCTCTTCGCCTGTACACACTGCCAAGTGCACGTGCACACATGCAGACGAATTTTTTCCTTTTCTCAGCATCCCATCCATTCTGTTTCCCACCTGCAACAAAACAGTCATCTGACCAGTGCTGTGCGCTCTCCTCCTGCTGCACCAGAGCCTCTGACTGTCTCCAAAGACTCTAAAGACTGTTGACCCTCTGTGTATCCCTTAACCTCAATAATCTCCCAGCCGCTGTACAGAGGCTGAATAGGCATTTGACACGTTAGCAACACAAAATCTATTGCAGAACAGTGAGCAGGTGACAGTGGCTGAACTATAGGGCGGTCACAGACCTTGCACCAGAACAAATCACAAAACAGCTCAAGGGCTCTCACAATGCTATTCTCTTACAGGGGCCAGCCAGGCTAGGAGCGTTAAAGTTATTCATTATTATTGTGCCTCTCTTGTAGTCCTTCCTGACTTAACCATCAGACCTTCTCATCCTCATCTCCCCTTCTCTGAGGTCCGCTGCTATCCTTTTAATGGCCCAAAACAAACTGAATAGCAAATGTTTAAGTTTGTCCCTCAAATTACCTCGATTTCAGACTTTGTGCACATTGTCTTTGTTGTGGATTTAACTAATATCACACGGAGCGGCAGCAGCTTCTACAGTGGGTTCAGATCATGGTCCAGATCGGCCAGACCCGCAGTGACTAAAATGACTGACAGTCAACGGTCAGTGCTGAGAGAAAGAGAGAGAGCAGGGAGTGAGAGACGCTGTGACCTCTTATGCACACACTCACAGAAGGCCTAATTATTAAATCAGGGAAACTTCACCTGGTGCTCAAAGATGACTATGATTACAGATTCTTTAGAGTACTTAAGGTGAAACACTGCAGGCGAATAGGGATGTACCAATCTGATAGTTCATCTAGACGTATTGGCATGGATTGGATTTAATGAGTCGATCGGGCCAATAGCTGTTGCTGCTAGTAGTGAGAGTGATGCTTTGAAACTGTGCAGGAGGACATTATTTTTTGCAATATTATAACAATACATTTTATCTTTCTTTACAAATACATATTAAGTATTGCATAATTATTCATGAAGGCACAGGATCAAACTAAACATCAAAAATAACAAGATTTGCATCATATCGGTGTGAGAAATGACAAACATGACACATTTTCTGCTACAGTGACTTTTTTGAGCTTTAACCATGTTCTAACAATGGTCAGTCATCAAAAACATGCCTTGAGTTGCACTCAGTTGCATTCACGCTGTTTTGAGGAATGTTCATTCGAAAATCCAATACTTTCCAACCGTCAAAAACACTTCCTGCTGAACTACTTGATACGGGGTGTATTTTCGGATCATCTATGTCACTTATCTGAGAACTTATGTTTTTTGTCCTTAAAAACATCGCCAGTGCATTTCTGCCTTCTAAACATGATAACTGTTACTGTTAGCTTGATAATGGCGGGTCGCATAAGAGATAACATAACTAAATTGTGTAAGCGCTTGGTGCCATCTACTGGCTGGATGCACTAAGAGTCATTCCAGATTGCTGTGAAAATGTTTAATTATGTTTGTTTCAAAATATGAGATGGCAAATTTAAGTTACACAAGAGCATGTTTAAAGGCTAATAACAATATGTAAAATGCACAATATTTATCCTTTAAAGGGTCAGTATCGGATCGAGAGCATAAAAACTGGGACTGGGAACAAATCTTGCAGTTTGAGTCATCAATCTGAAACTTCCTCTGTAGTTTACTTGCACATATTTGGGACATACAATTGATAGATACAAGTTTCAATTTCAAGCTTCATTTTGATAGATATAAATATTCAATACAAAATATTTACAGAGGGGATTTTGGATATCTTATTTTGTATGTGAGTATGCAGTATTTCATTTTAAAGTTTCTAAAAATGCCCATCATTGAATAAAAAAAAAAAAAATAGTGCCAAAAATAATACTTCTGATGAATAGCTAGAGTGCTTTTACCTCAGCCTCCCCGGTAAGGTCTATTCCAGGGTACTGGAGAGGAGAATCCGACCGATAGTCGAACCTCGGATTCAGGAGGAGCAGTGTGGTTTTCGTCCCGGTCGCGGAACACTGGACCAGCTCTATACTCTCCATCGGGTGCTCGAGGGTTCATGGGAGTTTGCCCAACCAGTCCACATGTGTTTTGTGGATCTGGAGAAGGCATTCGACCGTGTGCCCCGGGGCACCTTGTGGGGAGTGCTCCGGGAGTGTGGGGTCCGGGGCCCTTTGCTAAGGGCTGTCCGGTCCCTGTATGACCGGAGCAGGAGCTGTGTTCGCATCGCCGGCAGTAAGTCAGACCTGTTCCCGGTGCATGTTGGACTCCGCCAGGGCTGCCCTTTGTCACCGGTTCTGTTCATAGTTTTTATGGACAGAATTTCTAGGCGCAGTCAGGGCGTGGAGGGTGTCTGGTTTGGGGACCACAGGATCTCATCTCTGCTGTTTGCGGATGATGTCGTCCTGATGGCTTCTTCAAACCAGGACCTGCAGCATGCACTGGGACGGTTTGCAGCCGAGTGTGAAGCGGCTGGGATGAGGATCAGCACCTCCAAATCCGAGGCCATGGTTCTCGACCGGAAAAAGGTGGATTGCCCTCTCCGGGTGGGTGGGGAGTCCTTGCCTCAAGTGGAGGAGTTCAAGTATCTCGGGGTCTTGTTCACGAGTGAGGGAAGGATGGAGCGTGAGATTGACAGGCGGATCGGTGCAGCGTCTGCAGTGATGCGGGCGCTGTATCGGACCGTTGTGGTGAAGAGAGAGCTGAGTCGAAAGACGAAGCTCTCGATTTACCGGTCAATCTACGTTCCTACCCTCACCTATGGTCATGAGCTCTGGGTAATGACCGAAAGGACAAGATCGCGGATACAAGCGGTCGAAATGAGCTTCCTCCGCCGGGTGGCTGGGCGCTTCCTTAGAGATAGGGTGAGGAGCTCAGTCACACGGGAGGAGCTCGGAGTAGAACCGCTGCTCCTCCACGTCGAGAGGAGCAGCTGAGGTGGCTCGGGCATCTGTTCAGGATGCCTCCTGGACGCCTCCTCGGGAGGTGTTCTGGGCATGTCCCACCGAGGCGGCCCCGGGAAGACCCAGGACACGCTGGAGGGACTACGTCTCTCGGCTGGCTTGGGAACTCCTCGGGATCCCCCCGGAGGAGCTGGAGGAAGTGTCCGGGGTGAGGGAAGTCTGGGAGTCCCTGCTCAGACTGCTGCCCCCGCGACCCGGCCGCGGATAAGCGGAAGAAAATGGATGGATGGATGGATGGGCTTTTACCTGATTTTATTTGTATTCTGTTGTAAAATGTTCTGTAATTGGATTGGTTAAAAAATAACTAATTAAAATAATAATAATAAATGTATGTTAGTAATTAGTAACAATTTATCAATTTCCTAATACGACCTGTTTTTGTTACTGATGTGTGTGCTGTAATCTTACCTTTTACAACGTCCTGCGGGGCTATTTTAACAAAGTTTTCTCATATAGAATGCTAATGCGTACAGTTATGTTGAATGGAGCGTCCCAGGGGCCTGGTCCTGCTGTGGTGAAGCAGAAAGAGGCCAGTGTTGTGATGCTGCCTGGCTCCACGGCTCTCAGCCATGGCCTAGTTTCTGCTCCAATCTCACAGAATGAGATTTTACTTTTCCAAAGTCCTCTGGTGCTCACAACGGACTCTCACAGCACCAGAGTTTCACATCACACCAACTGGATTTCCATCGCCTTATTTTGAATGCACAGTATTGCATAAGTGTCATGGAAACGCCAAATATCACGTTTATTTGCATAAAAGTTAAACACTCGCTTCAGGTGGATTTTGATTTATGTGCATAGCGGTTAAAGTGAATTATGGAAGATGGAAATGTATTAAAGCGCATGAGCTCACATAGAGAATATTTAACCCCGTAAAGGTTGGACTACAGCCTAACACACTGGCATCAGAGTGGACACAGGTGATGAACAAAGACAAAATAATCAAATTTTTCAGGATGTTTTGATCAAAATCAGAAATAAAAGGGGAGCAGTGCTACCAAAATAAAAACCTGGACCAACTAATAACTTGTTCAGATATACGTACGTAGAGTCTCGCTTCGAACTCAGGGAACGCAAGCATTGTGGATAAGCTCACAGGACTTCATCGGCCGGTCTTTTCCCACTTCAGCGTAACATATTTATATAGCATTATTACAGTTTAAACAACCTGCTAACTTTTGGACGCCACAAAAATATCTACAGAAATTGGCTTGTGCCTTGAGCAAGAGACCCTGAATTTTGGAAATATGCACATTTTAAATGAGAGAAAATGCAGTTATGGTCTGTATTTGAATCCACCACATTTACAGGTCCCATGTCGGGCAGTTTTTGAACCAGTTTTGACAGACAGTAGTTTGAGCCATCTTTACAGCTGTTTAGAGCTTGACTGTGATGAAAAAAAAAGACCAAACGTGAAATTATCAAGCACTTCTTAAAGTGCGTATGACAGGTTTTCGTGATTTTCTTATTTTGACTTTATTCGGTGTATTAATACCTGTTGTAAATATAAATTATAGTTTCACACCAATCAAGTTGCCGTTTGTGGAGAAAAGTTTAAAAATCCGTCAAAAATTACAGGAAGTAAACAAACTGATGACATCACACTGGGGAGACAAAAGTTATGCATAATTTACACAAAAAAGCGTGGTTTTTATATCCTTTATACATTAATTCAACACAAAAGGTGTTCACGTGTGTTATTTATTTGAAAAACGTAGATCTGTGACATTAGATGAATTTGGGTGGTTGCTATGGTAATTTCCTAGCGTGATGTCATCATTTACAACCAGGAAGTGAAAAAAAACCTAAAAAATTGCAAAACCGGGATAGAATTTGTGAGATATTTATTAAAATCTGAAATATATTTTATCATTATATATTTTAGTCAAATGAGTAGTTCAACCTGTCAGGGGCACTTTAACACCACTCATACACATAACTTTTTTTGACATGAGTCTGACATATGCAACTAATGGTTGGACCTTTCCTTGTGAGGTTTCATCCCCCTGGAATAAGACCAACATCACAAGAACCAACACATTCTTCATTCAAGTATGTGTTGGTTCTTGTGATGTTGGCCTTATTAAAAGTGAATCCTCTGTGTGCCCTTTTTCTGCAGAAAAGGGTCAGACGTGTAAATGTGATAAATGTCAGAGTGAAATATCAATTGTGCATTTCATGTGTGTCAGAAGCGTTAGCAGGATACACTTGTGCAGGCAAGTCATGACATCACAGGGAATTCTTAGCTTTAAATAAAAACACTGATGGATCTGACAGTGTGAGCATTAAGCCGGGTGTCCACTGCATGATTTTACCCGTCTGCAATGACAGAGTTCTGACAGTGGGGAAAATCTTTTGTTGTGGCTTAAAATCGTGGGTCGTAGGTCTCACAGTGAGACAAGGACAAAGATTAAACTTAGAACAGACCAAAAACAAGCTGCCATTTGTATCAAACCTGTCTGATATTTTGTAGTCTTGGTCAGAGTGAGTCCTTCTCTCTGTGTCTGTGGGATTATTGAGTGTGACGTCACACACGGTGTATTCCTCACTTCCGGGGTCTAAGATGCCGTGGCGATTTCACAGCTGATTTTGTTTTTGATGCTGGGCCACAGTCTAGGCTCAGTTTTGTTTAACTATGTCAGCAATCAATGAGAACAGGACAGAGAAGCTTTCACTTTCACAGCGCTGCATTGTGGTTTGTGCAGAAGTCAAATAGACAAACCTCAACAACCATGGCGGTGCCAACGGACGTACTTCAGCCTATTTCAACACATTTACAGACTACTTTGCTTCTGAAAACGTGCACATAGAAGTGCTTTGTGCAGTTAAGGATGCGGAAGAAGTCTGTACTTTTCTCTCAACTGGATTTATTGATTTGTTCTGCTTTTGCGACGCTGCGACCGATCACTTCAAATGTTCGTCATGACGTTACACATTTTCTCGAACGACATCAACGGGGCCTGTCCAGACTGATTATGTGTAGAACTAATGCACATCAATCATGAGCCAGGTTACCTTAAAGGTGCATTACGATGTAATGAGCTACTGTTTCATTACTAAAAAACATGAAAACCAGTGCTAGTTCTTCTTAAGTCCAAAGTTATTGCTCACTCACCTACTTCAGTCGCACAGAGCCGTCACACAGTTGTACATTTTTATTTAAAGTGTGCAATAGTCTATTGCACAAAAGTTTAACCCCTGATTTTTGGATGTGCTGAATTTTCACACAGTTTTGCGTCTTCTCTTCTTGATAAATCAAACAGCGTCCGCAAAACATTATAATTTGCACTTCTCTGCGTCCAATCATGCATGTTTTGTATATTCATAAGGTCCCATGTGCTAAATTTGTGCTGTGGACTAAGAGAGACCCAAACCTCACATGCTCCTGTTTTGACCTGTGCAAACGCTTAGTAAATCTGGACCTTAAAGTGCTAACTTCTCTAAATTGTGTAAGCTCTAGGCGCCACCTACTGGCTGGATGTTCTCAGTAAGTGTCATTGCACACAGGCTGATACATCCTGTCATTTAATCAATAATACACTTTGTTTTTTGTTTCAAAACATGAGTTGGCAAATTTAAGGTACACAAAAGCATGTTTAAAGGTAAGTAACAATATGAAAAATGCATACTGTTTTTCCTTTAAAGTCACATCTGTGATGTGACATCCATTAGGGGTGTTGATGATTACTCAATAATGAAGTTATGCCTAGTTTCTTACAAATATGAGTCGGGTGCATTACAGGACCTATGTAATCCCACAAGATTAATTAAGATCAAAGCATGCTGTTACACTGAACTCTCCTCAGTGTAAATGTAAAAACAATACTGTATACCTTGAGCTACTACTAATATTTGCAGTATAAAATGAAACACACAGCTCTTGTTACTGGATGTATTTAGAACTCAGTCTGTCACCCTGGAACAACAATATCTCACAAATAATAAGTGACATATTTTACGTGGTGCAGGTGTCCTGACAGCTCCACACATCCTGTAGCTCATGTCTAATGAGCCTACACCAACAATACTTTTACAGTAGAGTCTAATAATACACTTCACAGCCACATGCCCTGTATTTTTAATAAGAACTGTCAAGTCTGCTGCTGTTCCAACTGTTCAACATTTTATAAGCTGGTGATAGAGGACACCTCCTGCCCTGTGCCCCGGAGCAAAGGCGAACTTATGTGTAACACATGACAAAGCTATTGTGTTTTAAAAGTTGATTTTGAATGAGTGAAAATCCAGTGCTGTTCCATAGAACATGCTTAAAAAAACTCTCATCCCTAAATGTAACATAGCAACATATCAGACTTTTTCTTGCAGGTTTTTTGACTGGCTGCATGATTTTGGTGCTTTTACAGAAGGTTAGTACCATACACATACACCATACCGTTTTACAGCTCATACTTAAAGGGACTGTACTCAGTTTCTTTTATATATTAAAGTGAAATGTAATTTTCTTCAGTTTAGGTGTATTGTAAAAACAGACCTTACTGCAAAAATAAGACCTCTGTGCGCTGACTGCATTTAAATCTGTGTGTGTTAGTGTTTTAAGGGCGCTGGTAGCATGCCACTGTTTGTTAGTTTTACTGTTACAGTAAACTCTGCTCTGAAAGTTGTAAAAAGCACTTCATAACTGTGAATGATTCGGGTGCATTAAAAAAGTGAGGAAGAGCTTTGGACAACTCCTCAAAACCTTGTTATGCAGAAGGCATTTTGTTGTACACATTTTCCAGCAAAGGACACAAAACCTCACCGGTCGCTGTTGCACACAGGAGCAAAGCTGTTTCAAGGATTCTGAAAACAAGCTGAGCAGTTTTGTGCTCACCAGTGGTGTAAGGATTTAACAGTATCGTTGTATATGTGGTTGTCACCACCTCAGTGTTGTGGTTTCATTTGTCAGTCTTGACCATTTGGTGAATGTCTCTACACTCTCTCTCCTCATTTTATGCTACAGCTGTCCTGTCAAATGAAGCCTTTAAGCCAGAAAAGCTTGATTGCTGTGGCTTCTTGTATGCTAAAATGATCAGAGTGCAGGCCAGAGTGTCTTAAATTGTACTTGAAAAAAGCTTTGTTTTGTTGTTGTTTTTTTAGTGTGGTGGCTGGAAAAGTTTATACATTTGGGGTAGTAAGTGAACTATTATAAAATTCAAATTCATATGTGCAATTACATGTTCTAAACACATGTTCAGCTGATTTAAATAAATGATATTAATTTGTACTTTTATAATGTTATATTTGATTCATTATTTAGCTTTATATGGACTAAATAGTAACATTTGACAGTCCCAGCCTATTTCCTTGATCTTTTTCTTGTTTAAAAGTGCACTACACTACAGTCCTGTGATAATAAAATGACAGCAGCTGTTTCCTTGCATCTATGATGGTCGGGGGCATCTTATTGTGGGCCCAAGACAATTGTGGCCTGCTGCCAGGGCCGCTGCTAGCTTTTTTGGTGCCCTTTGCAAAATGCCCCCCCCCCCCCCCACACAAACACAAGATGGAAATGTAAGTTGCCAACAAAAAATATTAATAAATATCTTAAAAACTAAATAAAACTTAAATATTCAAGTGTAAAACAAATACCACCCAATAAAAGTGCAAATACGAATATAGATAGAATCATCCAACAAGTGAAGTATATGTAAACATTAACAGGCTCCTACAAATGTGTACGTCTACATTTTCTAGCTGCAAAGTTGTTTATCAAGTCATCATATGAGAGCCTCTGTGCCAATTGGTGGTGAGTTCAAAGGGTAAAAGAAACGAAATATTCATAACTGTAAATGATTACTACTACTACAATGTATTTATTTATTTTTTGCAAAAAATGAATAAAAATAGTTTATTCAGCTTTAAGAAATGCACAGGAACTGTTGTCATTGTGAATGTATCATTGGCATCACATTTATTCACGGATTAAGTGCAATAAAAGCCCACGCACCAAATGTCCCCTAAACGCCTCAGAGTCAGACGTTAGCTGCAGAGTGGCAGGTAATAGGCTCCTCCTCTGACTCTCTCTCGTCTTCATCATTCTCTCAAACTTTGCCTGGGGTCTTGGCCATCCCTGTTCTCTGAGGGAGGAGCCGCGGAGGAAAGAGAGAGAGCCCTTGGCGTCGCGGTTTTATTAAATTACGTGCATGCGCTTCCGGCGCATCCGGCGCCGCATTCCGGCGCATCCGGCGCCGCATGCGCCGCGTGGGCACCGCTCGTTTTCGCCACGGCCAGGCGGCCACGGCACAGCCGATGTGGTGCCCCCTCAGAGCACTTGGTGCCCTACGCGCTGTGCGTTACGTGCTTTATGGAAGCGGCGGCCCTGCCTGCTGCCTAATGTTAAGTCCGGCACTGGAGATAGTGCAAGGCTGTGGAGAGGGAAGACGGTCTGAGCAGGTTTTAATGAGTTTAGTGAGAGAGGAGAGTTTTCTGTACACAAGGAAAAGCAGGAGAGAGGATTGTGGTTTCTCCACCTCCTCTGCAGCGCTCATCCCTCTACTTCACATTTACAGCTCTCCTTCTGTCCATTACAGAGCAGAGCCCTGTCTGTACTCACCACAGAAGTGCAAAAAGCATGTGTTTTCAGCCACGCCAAAACAGGTTTTAATCATGACATGGTTAGAGTGGCGGTGTACAGGCTCATAGAAAATAATGGGGGCATCTGTTTTGCTGCGCAAACTAGGAAACTTCAGCAACAGAGCTCCCCCTGCAGCTATCTTGTGGAAATACGCTGCTGATGAAAGATGCAAATGCTTTTTTTCTTTCTTTTTAAAATTGAAACAAGGAAGTACAATCACATACAAAAACTTGCATGGTTACTTGGTTTTCTTCCCTGAGACAGCAGGGGGCTCCGACAAACATAAACAATCACCTCATGGACAAAGACATTTAATAAGGTTAAAATTATACATAGTTCTACTTTAATCTGCTGCAGAGAAAAACACAGATTTTTTACATTTAAAGCAGTTTTAAATTTCTAAGGCATGTTCGGTACATTTTAGAATTTAGAAACAATACCTTATAATCCACAAACTACCTTCAAACTATATGTTTTAGTGATAATCTCATGTTGATATTAATTAAGTCATGTATTATTAGGCTCAATGATTACTGATGCACAAGTCTGGGATTTGAAGCAGCTCCTCTTTGTCTGAGACAGTGGTTTGACTCTGGCTCTTGTGAATGATCAAACCTTCAGCTGCAGGAGTCATGAGTCCAAGTATCTGCAGCTTTAGGACGAGCGCCTTTTTATTATTTTTGAGCAAAGCATTGCTGCAGCGCTTTGTCGTGTTATTGAGGAAAGAAAGCCAAAAGAGAGAGACGTGGGAGAAAGTGGGAGTGTCAGATGCCCTCCCCTTGTGTGTTTCACCTGCTCACAGATACTTCTCACACACTGAAGTAGGTGGCTGTAGTTTTATCAGAGTGTATATTTGCGATGTTCGGTTCCTAACACAATGCGGTAAAACCTAACTTCACATGGAGAACAAAGTTTGGCTCCTCCCACTTTGACCTTCTCTCTGAGCTGCTCCTGAAGCTCCTGTCCATTAATTTGTTGGGGAATGCTGAAAAGTCCTTGGAGAAATGCAGAGTCTCCATGCTGTGTTTATCTGTCGGCACCGCACTCCAGGAGCAGTGGGGGAGGGGCTGTGTAGGCGCTAATGCTGCAGTGCATTATGGTAGCTGTAGTTTTAGCAGGTTCTATGCGTTTTATCGGCGGGCCACTTATAATACAAATTAAAAATAACCTCGGGGCCACCAGAAATCGTCTTGAGTGCTGCATATGGCCCGCGGGACGCTAGTTTGACATGCCCGATTTAAAGAGATTGGTTGTTTAATCTCTACGGCTGTGTCCTTGGGCAAGACATTTCACCTGCCTTGCCTGAATGTGTGATTGTTGATATGAGGAAGGACGTGGGCACAGCTCGTGACTAACAGCGAGTAGTTCATGATTCTGCTGTTGTCTGTGGCATTGTTCAGTCTTCTTTTCATTGTATTCAAACATTCAATTGTCAACGTCATTAGTGCTTCATATACTGCAAACATTATTCAGTGACTGTAATTCTCCATATCACGCGGTTAATATGACTGTCTTGCTTGCTGTGGCACTGGCTCAAACAACAGAAATAATCATCGACAGATTTTTATTCTTCCAGTATTTCCTGATAATGACTCATTACCATCTGTCTCATAAACATATTTAATTTGGGATATTGGATCGGTTTTATAATGCCATCTGAAATTAACCTTCTGGTCCAAAATAAATAAATCAATGCCTTACCTGAGCTGCTTTGGTGTGTGTCTGTGGAGTGGTCTCTTGGCACACATCAGGGGGACATTGTGGCAGACGTCCTCAGCCTTGGTTTGACGGGGTCTGAGGGCCCTCTGACAGTAATGCTGGAGGACCGCGGCTGGTGATGGCTGTATCGCTGCTCTCTCTCAAATGAAATGACAGGAGAGAGAGGCACAGCAGCGTCTCCAAACCTGGTGATGAGCGTCATTTACGGACTTCATTCTGTCTGGGAGTATAACTTAGAAACAATCACTCAACGCGTATAACATTTTTTTTGTCCTCTAGAGGAAATTATATGTTGTATATTTACATTTAGAGATCTTAGTGTTGTCAAGATACTATGGAATAGGCTCGATTAGGAGTGGACAATATATGGAATTTTAGATAACATTGTGAATGTCAAGTTTATCGTTTAAAAGGAATTAAAGATATACATGAAAAAAAAAAAAACATTTTATTTGTAATGCATTTTACACTGTTAAAGTGCCACAGAAGGTGTTTCAAAACATTTAAAAAGAAAATATTAAGCAATTTTTGAATTGTTATTAGCCTTTAAACATGCTCTTGAGTACCTTAAATTTGCCATCTCATGTTTTGAAACAAAAATCAATAATTGTTATTCATTCTATGACAGGTGTGATCAGCCGCTGTGAAATTACTGCACTGCACAGAGTACATCCAGCCAGCAGATGGCACCAGCGCTATATATACAATCTAGTGAAGTTAGTGCTGAAAAGACATTATGATGCGGATTTGCTGCAGCAGTTATTGTGTTTAGAAGCAGAAATGCTCAGAACAAGTTTACCGATTATTTAAGGACTAAAAACAGTGGAACACTCTCAGATAAGTGACGTAGATGATCTGAAAATATGCCTGAAAATCCCGGAAGTTCAGAAGAAAGTGTGTTTGACACTCGGAGGGAGGAGGATTTTCTAATAAACATTCCTTAAAACAGCATGAATGCAAATAAATGCTACTCCAGGTGTGTTTTTGATGATGTGACATTGTTAGAACATGGTTATAAGCTCAATATCGTCAATGTAGTAGAGTAGTTTTTTTTTCCATTTTTACAATTACATTAAACGTTTAAAATTTACATTCAACAATATATACATTATTAGAAAGATGAAAATTATGTTGTAAACTTTCAAATCAGAGTATACAGAGAAATGTCTGCACTTTTGTGACTAATTTAATGTATTTAAAATAGTAGAACGTATATAAAATCCCCTCAGTCGTATGCACAGAACCGTTTGCACCCTAGATTTAAATACTGCCTGCCACTCTTGCAATCCCAGGGAGAGTGTTCCAGATTTAAGTTCCATAAAACCGGAACACTGATTCCCCATGTTTAGTCCTGACTCAAGGCACCAGCAGGAGGCCTGTCCCTCAAGTCCTCAGAATGTGAGATGGTTCATGTGGCTCTAACATGCCAGATGTACTTTGGTGCTTTGGAGAGACTTAAACACAAGCAGAGCTGCTTTAAAATCTATTCTCTGAGCCACAGGAAGCCAGTGCAGAGACCTGAGCACAGACTAATGTGATCGTACTTCCTCTCTCATCCACAGGGGGCAGTGCAGAGACCTGAGCACAGACTAATGTGATCGTACTTCCTCTCTCAGCCACAGGGGGCAGTGCAGAGACCTGAGCACAGACTAATGTGATCGTACTGCCTCTCTCAGCCACAGGGGGCAGTGCAGAGACCTGAGCACAGACTAATGTGATCGTACTGCCTCTCTCAGCCACAGGGGGCAGTGCAGAGACCTGAGCACAGACTAATGTGATCGTACTTCCTCTCTCAGCCACAGGGGGCAGTGCAGAGACCTGAGCACAGGGCTAATGTCATCGTACTTCCTGGTTCTAGTCAGGACTCGAGCAGCAGAGTTCTGGATGTACTGCAGCTGTTTTACAGCTCGTTTGAAGATCCAGTGAGCAGCCATTACAGTCGTCTAACCTACTGGAGACAAATGCATGAATAAGTCTCTCCAAGTCTGGTTTAGACACTATACCTTTAATTTTGGCAATGTTTTTTTAGATGGTAAAAGCCTGTTGATGTTATTGATTTATGTGGCCACTAAAATTCAAATCTGAATCCATTATTACTCCTACAGTTTTCACTTGAGGCTGGAAGTGACTGCTGATACTTTCTCTTTGTTTCTGCCAAAGATGATGATTTCTGTCTTGTCTGAGTTTAGCTGGAGAAAATTGTTTTTCATCCACCGCTGATCTGTTGGATGCAGTGACAGAGAGAATCCACTGGTTCATATTCACCTGCCGTCACTGAGACATAAAGCTGAGTGTCGTCTGCAGAGTTGTGATAAGACACATTAGTGCTGCGTATTAACTGACCTAACGGCAGCATGTAGAGGTTGAACAGAAGGGGTCCCAGGTCAAGCCCATGTGGTCTGAGACACAGTTACAAATTTCAACAAAGTACTTCCTCTCTTCTTTTTCCAAAAGCTGTGATAATTCAGTTGAGATGTGGGTATGTATTTACAGAAACACTGGGACCTGCAAGGACACATTGAGTGACGAGCTTTTGTCCTGACAGGGCTGTTATCGGATTTGTCGGATTATTGATAAAGAGCCTTTAAAAACAGGAGGAACTACATAGACCATGAAGATATTTTTTAGCACTTTTATATTTTAAGTCTTTGGAATATGACAGTAATAATTCACACCAAAGGCTTGTCAAGGCTTGCCACCAACCTTTCGTGACTTACATTGACTCTGGCCCTTTGGCATGTTTGTAATTACACTGCATTGATCGCTCTAACTGCACATCAATAGCCTCGTCAGTGAACTCAGCCCCCCGCCTGGCCTCATGCTTTTGTCCTCTCATGCAAATCCTTCCGTTACTTCAATTATTAATACTGGCTAAACCTCTACCAACAACACTATTAGCCTGCACTGCTAATCACCACCTGGGTGTTCAGTTAATTCATCACGGAGTCTGAAGTGTGGGTGAGTTTTGAAATGGATGTTCCGTCTGTCGTCTCTTATGGGAGAGGTGTGAGTGGAGTGTTAATATAGTGCAGACTGAGGGTCGACCTTGAGAATGGGAGTCTATGGAGAGCCCTGTCAAACAGCCCATCTGTCAGCTCGTCTCTGTTACTCCACAGCTAACATCTCAAACAAGCGCCTGCCATACACGCATTTCAATTTCATTTGGCTGGAATCGCATTAGGCCCCTCAGCAGGGATTTTGGAGGAGCTGGTATAATAATGTGATTGTAGTTATGCTATTTTGGACACACAAAGTCACTTAAGCTGGTTATTCATTCACTTGCCACACACTGGGTAATGGCATATTCCTCCCGCTATCGTCATCTATCGTCATTTTGACCCCATCTAGATTTTTTATTTTATTTTATCTTGATATGGAAATGTATATTGCTCTTCGACTAAATATATATTGCTCTTCGACTAAATGTATATATATATATATGCCATCCGAGGCAGTCTGACCGCTTGCTCCCGCTCCCAAAGCGAGTCAGCTCTTGCGGAACATATGGAAAATCCTGCCCGCTGCAGGTCTCAAGGGCCCCAGTACTGAGTGCAGGTGGGTCAGCTTTTGTCCAGAGGAGGATACATCTGCCTCTGGGGTCAATGGATGAGCATAAAGCATTCCACCACATGCTTTTGTTTCACTTTCCTATTTATTTATTAAAGGAGAACGAACTATTATTAGCTTAAGTCCCTGTGATGGTTAGATATGTATTTTCAGGGTGCCTGAAGTGTCCGTCGTCTCCTCCTGCCGACTCCGACCTGAAAATAACTCTTAGGAAACTCTTTCTTTTAATATTTGGCTGCACTGTTTCTGTATTGATTATTCGGACTTATTAAACAAATACGTACACACATATTCTACTACAGTAACTTTTTTGAGCCAATGTCCCATCATCAAAAGCATACCTGAAGTTGTATTTAGCTTCATTCATGCTGTTTTGAGGAATGCTGGTTTGAAAATCCTCTCCAACCATCAAAAACACTTCCTGCTTAACTCCCTTGATCCATGAAGTTTTTTTCCGATTTTACGTCACATATCCCAGAATCTTATGCTGTTTTAAGTCCTAAAACCATCAGCAGAATCATTCTGAGCATTTCTGTTTCTAAACATGATAACCGCTACTGCTAGGCTAATCATTGCGTCTCATGGAGTTTCTTAAAGTGATAACATAACTAAATTGTGTATAGCACTAGGCGCCATCTACTGAATGAATACACTCAGGAAGTGTAAACCCATGTCAAGGGTTAGACTTCGACATGGATGTATTAAAAGAACTGGACAAGGCACGCCCCCTCTGTCTGTGTCCCAGATTGATTTGTGGCCGTGCGAGGTACTGCAGCCTCTTGGGACCAGCCTTTTTCTAAAATTGCACATTATAATCACAGACAGGACTGAATTATTATCTGTATTTAAATAAAATAGAAGGAAATGTTCTTTTCTACCGTTTCTAAAATCACCGAAATTACCGTTTTTATATGAAGTGACGTCACCGCAAACATGTGCGAGTCACATGAACGAGCGTCGGACGATACAAACAGAAGCTCGTGGAAAAGGCTCGACTAGAGACAGCTGTAAGTTGTATTTTATTTCATTTCAGACACTTTCACGTGTGCTCTAACATGAAGAACACAATTACAATCACACAAGCTAACGTTAACACAAAAACTTGCAGCTGCGTGGTCGTTCACATTGCTCAAAGCATCATGGGGGATTGTCGTCACGTGGCGCCCTAAAGCAAAGATGGCAGCCTCCATTTCAGGAAGTAAAGCAAAGATGTCAGCCTCCATTTCAGGAAGTAAAACAAAGATGTCAGCCTCCGTATCAGGAAGTAAATGCGGAAGTAAGAAATTTTTTTAGGGTCATGCGCCAATGAGCACTCTCCATAGGGATAAACAGGACGGCCATTTTGGATACATCTTCCAGGTTTTATTATAGTTCTATGGAGGGAGCACAATCCTGAGGAGGATCCTGACAGCCCAGGCAGCCCAGAAACTTTTTTGACATTTTTATTATTATTTTTTTTTTTTATGTAAGATTGCTAATTTAATGTACTCAAGAGCTGAGATGTTTAAAGGACAATAACAATATGAAAAATGCATAATATGTTTCCTTTAAGGTGCATGTTAGATTATGGACACAAATATCAGTGCATACCGCAAATGCATTGAACTCTGTTTATTTCTTGCGTTAGCTTTGAGTTTATGCCGTTGCGCTGACAATTCTCCCCCCGTGAGAGGAGATGCAAAATACAGAGGTACCGTGGACTTTATTGACTTGTATCAACAGAAAAGAGCAGGAGATGAGCCGGGGACAGCACAGAGATCACCCGTGTGCACTGTTTGTAAAGGGCTATTCTAGTTTAGATAGTATTGATTAATATTGATTAGGGGTGGGGCAAGAGAAAATTGCTACAAGATTGTGCACACATGCAGAAAATCATGTGTTGACATTTGGCTTTGAGCACCTCTTGAGGAGTTTTAGACAGAGAAAGGCTGATACAATGATACAAAAATACAAATAAAATATACAAACAATTGTGAGGCCACTATTGTATTCACCTTATTGTGGAAGTTGCCGTGGGCGCCGCCATCTTGTTTCCGTTGTATTAGTTTACATGGGGCAGACGGGCTCAACAGAAAACAAACCCGTTTTCAGGCCGCCCAGGAAATCGGTGCGTTGCTGACTTGTTGTTGCATGTGTACATGAAACATTTGACATACACCAATCTACTTTATATAACATTTTAGCTGCGAGACCTTTCCCTCGTTCGCCATTAGCTTTAAACAAACTGGAAGTGCGTTTACAACAGAAGTGCGTATCTGTGGCAAAAAGGACGAAATAAGGTGAATACTGGATTACACATTTGATTTATTAGACTGCGCCAATATCCAATTTTATCTAGTCCCAATCTAGTGTTTCATTTTTGTCTTGTGGGAATTGCGTCTCATCTGATCACCGCTACATTTTTTTTCCATAATTCTTAACAGGACATGTATTAAGAAAAATCAACCTTAATTAGAATTAGCTTTTAACCTTATTATGGAGTGTTTGCTTATTATTAATTTACTCAAAGTTGTATTTTGCTTGATTCCTGCATGTTTGAGTTAATTGTGTAACTAAGGCTCCAGTGCTCATAAAATTCCAGTTTTCACCTTCCTCCTATCAACACCCACATCCCCGTACTCAGAACATTATTTGACAAATTCAGACTCCAAGTGACAAATGTAGAGTTCTAAAATGTCACGTGGTCACATAGATTAAAACATGTAAAAGACAATCTGCTGCTTGTTACAGTGAAATGTCACTTTGAAGAGGCGGAGCTTATCAGTTCTGCAGTTTTGAACAAGAAGTCAATGGACCTGTTTTCATAAGCCATTTTAGCAAGAAAAATGCCTCCATTATTGTGACGTCTTTAATGATAATGAGAACAGCCACAGTCCAGTTGCTGATGGTTTTGTTGACATTGGTGAGATAAACCTTACAACTAAACTAAACTATGATTGACATGACTTTGGAATTTAGGAAGAAACCTCATCAGTACAAAGTCACTTTAATCACAACACTCATCACAGCACACTTTAACAATGAATGTTTTACAATACAATCACAGACAATACCAAACAATGACAGAGCCGCGGGAACGTAATTTTGGAAGGGGGTGCAGTTGTTTGTTTGTTTTTTTCTCCGTGCAGTTACCTACGTTTATTTAGGGCCAACTAAGGGTACTCACACAAAAATCAGTCAGGACTCATGTAACATCTGTAGAATGATCAAGATACACAAGAAAAAAGGCACAACACAAAGAATAAATTATTAGACGCTGATCCTGGCTCTGCTACAGGACGGCGTTAGCGCCCAGCCTCACTTTACGCACACACAAACACACTAACACACACACACACACACACACACACACACACACACACACACACACACACACACACACACACACAAACACACTAACACACGCACGAGCAGGTGTCTGTGTGAAATCATGAGCCTCGACTTCTACGTGGGAAAATGACATTTGGCGATGGTCAACAGGGCATATGCCAAAGTAAATAACATCAATGTTTAAAAGTAGGACCCTGTACAGTGTTCAGTTGAGTTTCCCCGCGACATACGGCGACTTCATCAGTTCACTCACCGCTCAGACGCTCAGATGAAGCAAAGTCCCACGGTCCCACCTCTGTGAGACGAGGAAACGTGGATTTGTGCCGCTGTCTTTCCGCGTAAACTCCCTTTGGTCCTTATGCGTCGCGTCAGATTCAAACACGAGTTGTTGCACATGCAGCCTGTAGCTCCAGCAAACTCCGCACATTTAGGCGTCTGCGGTGTAGTTTCACCTCTTAATCCAGCCCGGGGTTGTCATTTCCTCCTTTATTTTGTCACACTTTAGACAATATACAAACAGCGGTAAACAGCGGTTTGCGCGCTCAGGTCAGTGCACCGCGCACCATCACAGGTTTAGTTTTCCCTGACTTTAACCTGCAGGCACATACTGCAAAAACATTTGATAAAAGTAAAAATACCATATTTATTAGAACAGAAACTGTGTCGTTACCTGGAAAAGATATAGTTTTGCTCAGGGCAAAACCAGCAATGAGCTGCTTACAAG
This sequence comes from Rhinogobius similis, assembly GCA_019453435.1. Lineage (NCBI taxonomy): Eukaryota > Metazoa > Chordata > Actinopteri > Gobiiformes > Gobiidae > Rhinogobius > Rhinogobius similis. The sequence goes on along the minus strand of CM033621.1, from coordinate 5,573,277 downwards.
TTCCCATTGAGTTGACCATCCAGCAGGGGGTGCTATTGCCCCTTCTGCACCCGTACTTCCCGCAGCTATGCAGACAATACCAAACTATTCAATGACAGAGAGACAGACAAAACAATCCATTGTTGACACTCTCATCTGGACATGACACAGGACAGGCCCAAACACTGCTGACCCTACACCACGAGGCAAGTGCAACTGAACTGTAAGAACAGTGAGGGGTGTGTAAAAAGAGTCAACCGCGTCGACATTGAGGAAGCTGTCACATTTTCATATTGATAGATAGACTCTACCAGGCCAAAAAAGTCACCACCAGCATGACTTTTGGATAATTGTTGCATGGGTGATTGTCTTTCAGTTGAAACAGGTACTTAAATCCAACTGATGCAGCGAGAGTCTCATTAGTGTAACAAATGTGGAAAGACAAATGCTGTGGTCGTGGAAAAAAATGAGAAGAGTCAAATCATTCACATCAAGCAGAGAAAACAATTAAGGAAAAACTACTCAAATTGGCATTGGCAACAGATTATTTAAAAAATTGAAGGATAGTAGGGAACCAACGTCTTGGAGGAGGAACTGTGTTCAGAGAGGCAGGTGAAGTGATGCTCCCATCATGCCTAGTGCCTCCTGTACAAGCCTGTGGCGGGGCTATGACCTGGAGCTGCAGTTGGTCAGGTCTAGGTTCAGCAACACTGTCCAAAGTATAAGATCAGCTGAACCTGAACATCTTGAATGACCATGTTATTTCATCATTGGATTTCTTCTTCCCTGATTCCAAGATGACACATGGACTGGGCACCACAGAGTCAACCCTGTGACCCCTGACCCTCTTTGAAAATCTTTGGGATGTGCTGGAGAAGGCTTTGTGCTGTGGTCATACTCTTCCATCATCAGTACAAGATATTGGTGAGAAACTATTGAAACACTAGGTTTAAATACATTTTGACCTTGCAGAGCAAGCTCTGTCTAAGTCTATCTCCATTACTGGGTAAATGGGTACTTACACAGATCCACAGCTTGAATAGATCTCATAAAGCCATTCAAACTTTAAAAACACTGTGTTTTCTAGATGTAATTTGACATGCAGCATTCATGGGACATAAGGTATAATTGCGTGAAGTTATCGCAGATGTAATCACATGTAAAGTGGAGCTGACGGACCATCTGTGTTGTGAGCTCTGATTCTGAAGACAAGGACGTATAGTGGAGCGCGGCGGAGGAGATCCATCACACTGCTCCTGGTGTAATGAAGAAGAATGCTGCTCTCAAATGTCACACACAGCTGCGACACACATGCACAATCTGTGGAGTCTACGTGCCCAATGTGAGTCAGTGTGAGAGGATTATTTATCTCTGTCTGAATAGTTAGTGAAAATGGAAAAAAACAAATGTTGACAATTTTGAAAGAAAATGTAATGTGAAACCGTCACTAAAGCTTAACATGGCATTTGGTAGCACTCAACTTCACTCTAACTCATCCTGGTTTGCACACAGTCTCCCTGTTTACATGCACAGAGAACTCAGAGTGTCAATTTGTCTTTGCCTCCAAAACCTGTCAGAGCACTCTTGTCCCAGTCTACAGCAGCTCAAACAACCAAACAGGTGTGAACGGGGGCTGAGAGACGTTCGGGAGCGTCTAGTAATGTAGCATTAGCTTTTAAACTTTGTAGCTATGATTGTAAAGAAAACGATGATCATGCGTGTAACCACACTTTTGGCAAACATAGGTAAGCAACAATTAATTTACATTGAACATTTTCAGACACGAGAAATTGCAAACTAACACATTGAAGCTCTGATAGTTTTACTTTCACTTTCCAATCTCGTCCCCATTTCACGCTATATTCTCCTGTCAAATAAAGTGTACCTGCAAAAAAACAAAAAAAGACAATGCTCCCTGTAACACTAACCTTGGAGCAAGTGTGGGAGCTGTTTGAGTCTGCAGAAAGAATCAACAAGTACATTTTCCTCGACCAGGAGCAGTTTTCAGATTAACTGAAAACTGCTCCCGTGTCGAGGAAGAATTTACTTGATGACCCGCAAACCCTCGTGTGGCATTTGGACTAAAGTGCACTACAGTTTTACAGGTAGTCTGCTACTAACCTGCTCAAAATACACACCAAACCTGCCTCGCATGGGTTGTAACAATAATATTATAAAAGAGCTATCTATTTGCACTGCCAGTTTGCACTACTGTCTATCCAGCTGTACATTTCTGTATATAGTCTTAGTCTATTTTATTTTATTTTATTTCATTTTATTCTTAATCTTATGCATGCCTCTTTTTATATATTTTGCTAATATTTTATTCATTGTTTTATGTTGCACCTTACGCCAAAGCAAGGTCTGTGAATTTTGATCACTGACAATGGCAATAAACCGATTCTGATTCTGAAAACCAGGTTGAGTAAACATGTATTTCCCAGTCTGTTTCTTCCCTGGTGTAGTTGAATGCCTCTCCTTGTCTGCTCCCAGTGTGATTGGACTGCACTGTTTCATGCAGCAGGAATATCTACTTCTCTGCATGTGCTACTGGGATCTTGGAGATTAGAACCTCCTCACCTCAATTGTAGTTTATGGATTTACAAGCAAAAATGGACTAGGCCACTCATCAGGTTTTCCTGGTGTGCATGTACCCATTGCCATGACGAGAAAATGTGTTGCATATGGTACCTATGGTACAAGCTCTCGTCCTGTGCCAGTTTTGTCCTGTCTTATGGTCGCCTTCATCACAGAGACAGCTTCACAAACTTCAGGTGGAGCAGATCAGGGCTGCAGGGCGGTCCTTCAGCGCTCATTTAAGACCAGTGTTGCTCTAATTCACCCCTTATAACCGTGCTCCTTCACCAAAAACATGGAGTTGTTAGTTTCATTTAGACTTGTTTGTTTACAAGCTCGTCTTCTTTGAGCTCCACAAATCACTCAGTTTGAATTTTCCCTGGATCGAAACCATTCTTGTGCAGTTTTTAAGTCCATAAACCATCACCAGACTCATCCTGTGGTCAAACTGTGTTCAAAACAAATTAGCCCAGTGTTCACGTTGCCTAGGTTTAATAATTGTTACATTGTTCATTCCCTCAGGGGGCGCTCAAACTTCTAAATATCAACACCACTCCGCGTCGGTGCTTTACAACTGTGTTATGCATTGCTCCTCTTTGTTTAACCATTACTGAACACATACTGTACATACTCAAATAAATCAAATTATTCCTTCACCAGTCGCCAGAATCAACATATCGTCCAAAGTTTCACTCAAGTGAGAGGACTGTTACACTGTCAAATATATCACTCAAATGGGAGCGAAAGTACAGTGTCTGGAAACGACTTCCTTTATAAAGTTACTCATGTAAGTCCTTGGGTAAAACTCACCTCTGCTTGCTTCTATTAGCCATGTAAATGCAATGTTGAGTGGCTGTCTTCCTTAAAGTTGCAGCCAGAATACGATTGAAACGATCCGGTGTTTTCCAGGTAAACGCATTAGAAAAAGGGTGTTTGTAATAAAAGCCCCGCGAGCACATGTTTGCCGGCAGTCAGCGCTGTGATTTCTCCGACTTTACTTTTCATTACCTGCTCTTGCCTCCTCATATTTGCTTCTCGGAGGGTCTCTTTGTGCTTCTCGTCTGAGCACACACACAGCCTGGCACGGCGCTCTCCTCCAGCGCCGTGAGCATGTCTCGCTAACTCTCATGTCGCCTGCTCAGTCAAGTGGAGGGCTCGGATTCAACGGCCGCTCAAGCTTGAACTCCAAACAGGCTGTTATCGTTTTTCATTCACTTTATTTTCCCGCCTCTCTCTTTCTCCGGGCTCAAAGTTCAGGGGAGATTGAAAATTTTTATTGTGGCTTTATCTTCTTGACACGGAATGGCAATGTGTTTTGATTTGATTTAAGACTCTCCGGCTTTGTAAGAAAATTACTTGTCTGCAAAAAAAAAAAAAAAAAAGGGAATACAGTTGACTAGTTTGCGTGGTATGCATCACTTCTCAGATAGCGCTGGTGACGGAGCTGATCGGAAATGACAGGATGTACATGAATAAGTCACGGCGTCGTATAAAGGGTGAGAAAGGGCACTCGTTTGCAGTTTCTTCAGTGCGTCAGGTTGGGAGCCATTTTACAACCGTCTGTGTTCTTTTTTCATGACTACAATTGTATTACATTTTTCATAGTCAACAAAAAGAACTCAAACACGACAAGACAAACACGAACAAAACGAACATAATATATAATTTAAAATGAGATGCTACATGTGAACAGGAAAAAACCTTAAATTTAAAGATAACAATTTGAAACTTCTGCTGTAGTTTACTGACATAATTGTAAGAAAAAATGTATAAAAATTTTTTTATCATGTAATGTTTTCATGTAGAAGTAAGGCATTTTATGTGTAAAAATTGCCAAAATTACACATATTTGGGACATTTAAATCTGAAAAGTGGACAGAACCAGGTTTACATTTCTTGGTTCATTACATATTAGTTTAAAAAAATGGAGGATTTTGGATTTCTTATTTAGTTTTAGTAAACTAGATTGGACTGACAATTGTACAAAAAATAAATAATAAATAATAAAACGTAATCCTGAAATCAATTTTAGAATTAAATATCAAAAAATACTTCTGTCAAAATCTTGTTGCGTCCAGACTGTACAGTCTGGTGTGGGATCTACTTTAAGGCTGATCTTTACATCTCAAGGGAGAAAAATACATTTTAAGAAAACGGGCTTTGAACTTGCAATGTCCCAGAGAAATCTATGGATGAAGTGGATTCAACAGAAGAATAAACATTTTTAACAACAGACTGGACAAGTCTGCTGTTTCCACATGAAAGCCGATATGTTGAGAGGGCAAACTGATCAAAAAACGAAACACTGAAAGGAAAAAAAAAAGAGTTTTGCCTTTAGTGTCTCGCCTTAACATTTTGCAGACATGAACAAACAAAACTGTTCATTGCGGGATTTGAAACTCTGTCAGTTTTGGCACATCCTTCGCTGAACTCGTTTAACTATTTATAACATGTTGATTCTTTGTTCTGTGTTTGTGGCGTCAAGTAGTGCTTATAGTTTAAACGTAGCTGTATCAAAGTTTGACTGTTTTTGCTGTTTATTCTTGGAAAGAGAAGAAGCAGAGATAGTTTTAAGACTTTACTCAGCTCTGTGCAGTTTTTGAACTTTTAACAGTAAAAATATGTGAGCATGTATTTATCAGGGAAATAATTTATATTCCAAGAGTAAATTTGATCAACAATGAGGCGTGTCCCAAGTATGGTAACTATAGAAACCTCAGTGTTTGTGCCAAAGTATTGGGCAGTTTGGAGAATCAGACCGGGCTGAGCAGGGCTGGGACGAGACACTGGAGGCAAAACTATTTTTTTGGCAGTTTGTTCTCTCAACATATCTGCTTTCATGTGGAAACAACAAACTTGTCCAATCTGCTCCTAAAGATGTTTTATTATTTCACTGAATCCACTTCTTCCATAGATTTCTCTGGGACATTGTAACTTCAAAGGCCGGGACATAAAGATCAGCCTTAAAGTAGCTCCTATTGACCTTATTCTACCCCGCCCACTTTTGCAGTTTTTTGCACTTTTGTTGTAAACGCACTTCCGTTTGACGAGAACTCCGTTAAAGCTAATGATGAACGAGGGAAAAGTCTTGCCGCTAAAATGTTACATAAAGTAGGTTGATTTGTGTAAAATGTAGAGGTGGGCATAGATTAATTTTTTTAATCTAGATTAATCTCACTGTAATCTTGGAATTAATCTAGATTAATCTAGATTAAAATGGCTCATTTGAATTCTGCCGAAGGCATTCAGAATATGTGTGCTACCTAAATAATGACTAGAAGTAAGTCTTTGAGAACGGGTTTCTTAAGCCAGGTGGCACAGTAGACCAGGGGCTCATCTCCTGTTTCCAAAATGCATCACTAACTGCTTGAAAAAGCTGTTCTACTTTGATACTTGGTGATGGAAATAAATCATGTTCAATAAAATGTACTTGTGTTTACTAGCTGTTTATTTAGTTAAACATGGATTTTGAACTGTAAGCCTACATAAGAAGTTGTGATGAACTGTTTACAGTCAGTAGCTTTGTGTCAATCAGTCCAAGCTCTATTTCTCCTTCTTCCACCAGTCACTTAGGCAGACCAGCTTGTTCACATTTTCTGGTGGCAAAGTAGATCTCCTCTTCTGCACAATATGGCCCGCTAAAGAAAAAAGTCTCTCGCATGGGACAGTTGTGGCAGGAGTCCCCAAGTATTTACGGGCAATGTGGGCCATCTTACCATAGACAGCAGAGTGCTCCGACCACCACTTCAGTGGACACTGATCTAGACTGGCACTGGGCTCTACCTTGTACCTCTCCACAGTATTGTCTTCTGGTGTCTCTTCATCTGATTCTGAGTCTGATCCTATCAGTAGCAGGGCTGTTTTCTTCTTGGGTGGCTCAGGGTTCTCCTCCCTGAGTGGCTGCAGAGCAGGTTCTTCTCCCTTCACCAACTCACTTAGCTTTGCCCACACTGGCTCCCTCTCTGCTCTGGGCAAGCACTTGAGGTCCTTAAATCGTGGATCTAGAGCAGTCGCCACCTTTGATGAATAAAAAATAATAATTATTGATTGATGAAAATTTCACTTTCCAAATCCAACCTCCATATTTCTTCATGACTCATTCATCTATTCATTGACCGATCTACTGGCTTAACACTCTATAATGGTCAAACAATGCAGTTGTCATCTGGTCAGTCTGACATACCTTAAGCCATTCCAGGTTTATATTCTCCCTCCGCTGGTTGAGGTCCTTGGTGAAAGCAGCCTTAAATCGCACAATATAGGCAGGATCATCATCTGAGATCTTCATCGCGTGCTGGAGGTGGCACAGGGCAGGTAGAACCACAGAGCAGGATACATACTTATCCCCACCAAGGAGCTCAGTGATGTACCTACACACACACACACGCACGCACGCACGCACGCACGCACGCACACACACACACACACACACACACACACACACACACACACACACACACACACACACACACACACACACACACACACACACACACACACACACACACACACAGAGACAGAAACAGAGCAATAAATAATGACTGATTCATTTAACTCAGATTACACATTTTTAAAGTTCTTAATCACATTACATTTAAGGGCACGTGTTTCTTAAATACAAAGTGACATTTAAAACAACTTGTATGCCAATTCATGAACACGCATCTTTGTAGACCATACCTGCATGGCTCCAGCAGTTTCTGTAGCTTTTCCAACTTCTCATATTCAGCATTTGTTGGGAGGGCCAGATTGTGCTTCTGCTGAGACAGCGTTGTGTGCAGTGCGTCTCTGTTGCGCCTCATGCGCTTGATCATCTCAAGGGTGGAATTCCACCGTGTTGGAACATCTTGCACGAGTGGCTCCTGAACTTGTCCAAGGGAGGCTTGCTGGACATTCAGCTCGTCTGAGTTGGCCGGACTGTGTTTGAAATGTCCGACCACTTTACGGCACTTGGCCAGTGCACCATCAAAACCACCTTCCCGAAGTGACATTACAATAGCTCTCTGTACAACATGCGCAACACAGGGCAAATGCTCGAATGGCAGTATCCTCCCTGCTGCCACCATATTAGGAGCGCTGTCTGTTCCAATAGTGCTGATTTTGTCAGCTATCCCCCACTGATTAGCAACGTCGAGAAACTGCCTGGCACACGCTTCTGCAAAGTGACGCTCCTCTGTTTTCATCACACCTAACGGACAGACAAAGTAGATCAGAATAAGTTCACTACTAGTAGTAAACAACTACCAATCATCAAGAAGCAAACATAATGTGGTGGTAATTCGTGGTGTTGTGGTAATTAATAGGCTAAGTAATTAAATTAATGTAATTTAAAATTACATAACGTAGCCTACCTAAAGCGAAGGAGTGAAGTTCCCAGCTGGCATCGATGAGGTGTAACGCCGAGGTAGTTATCGTTGTTGACAGATGTCCAATGGTCCCCAGTCAGTGCTACACACCTCGCCTCTACCATCTTCTCATCTTTTGCGGCTTTCTCTGCGGCGTGCTGGTCATGTATTCTCCTCATGATAGTTCGCCTCGCAGGTAGTTTGTAAGATGGGTCACCTGTGGCCGCCTGGAGAACAAGCTCGAGCCCATCATCTTCAACCACGCTGATGGGCCGGCAGCTGGTGGCAATCCACTGAGCGAGGAGCTAGTTAGCTTGGCTGATAGAGCTGTGCTGACGTGCTTGCCTCGGTTGCACTCAAACATAGTAGCTTGACGACGACTCTTCCCCTGCGCTACATCAGTGCTTGGCCCGGCATTAGCTAAGGGATGCTTTGCGTTTAGGTGGTACTTGAGACTGGAAGAACTCCTACAGTAAACTAATTCCGCATTGCACAAGGTGCAAACAACCTTAGTCTTGTCGAGATTTCCATTGGGAAGCTTCTTAAAAATAAATTTTCCCTGAAGCAAACCCGGCGGCTTCATAGCTGCATCCATGTTAGCACGTCACTTTTGATGTGGTAATTTCACAGTAGGCCTACACACAGGTTCGAAGACTCTTTCTCGCCCCCTACAGTGCAATTCGGCTGGGTATACATCCGCGCAAAAATGTCCGTATAATGTAATGTAGGCCCAGCTCCCAACCCAACTTTGAGAATAGATTAACGGCGATATTTTTTTTATCGCCCGATAAGAGTCTCACGTTAACGCAGCACGTTAACGCCGTTACCGGCCCACCCCTAGTAAAATGTTTAATGAACACGAGCAACAACAAGTCAACAACGCAACGATTTCCTGGTCGGTCTGAAAACGGCTTTTTAGTCCATGTGGAACTTATTTTCTGTTGAGCTCGTCTGCTCCATGTAAACGAATACAACAGAAACAAGACGTCGGCGCGTAAGGCAACTTCCGGAATAAGGTCAATAGTTTTAAGGCAAAAAAAGACGCACAATTTGAATTTTCAGTCAAATCTAGTTCACTCAAAAACTAAATAAGAAATCCAAAATCCCCTTTGTTAATAATTAATGTACAAAATGAACCAATTTAACATTTAAACCTGGTTCTGTCCATGAAATGTCTAAAATATGTAAAGTAATGTGTATAATGTAATATGTAATGTAACTTTGGACATTTTTACACATAAAATGTCTTATTTCTACATGAAAACATGACATGATGAAAAACTTATAATATATTTTTTCTTACATTTATGTGACTAAACTACAGGAGAAGTTTCAAATTGATATCTTTAAATTTGAGATTTTTTTCCTATTCCTTCTTGCCTTAAAGGTTCTTATTATTCCGGTGTTGGTACAGAGGTCTGACAGTGAATGGTAAAACTAAAAAAAGTGTCAATTGTGAGTAATGAAATGGACTGCTGAAAATGTGAAAGAGCTGCAACTGTCTAATAACACATGCATCTTGGTGGCCAGGTGATGGATGTTTAGGTGATGGATGCTTGGTAACATTTTACATCTTAATTTGCTTTAACAAAGCATGAACAAAGACTTCATTTACAATTAACATATCGACACATTCAGGATTAGCAACTACTTAATCAAGGTTAAGGTTAGTGTATAGAGTATAGGGTGTATAAGTAATTCCTAAGCCTGAATCATTCTTAATACATTATTTGTCCATATTAATTAAGTCTTTGTCCATGCTTTATTAAGGCAGCAATAAGTGTATTATAAAGTGTTACCAAATGTACCTTGAATCTTAACATATTCAGATTAGCTCAACGTGAAGCGTGCAGGTGGAGTGAGTTCATGGCCAGATGGTCGGACACTTCCTTTCATCAAATAACATCGAGAGGACAAACATTTGGACCCATTAACTCTATGTATGTAAATGCGGTCTTGGGAAAAAAACAAAACACACATTTGGAGGCATTTTAGAATCTAGATCTAAAATAATCTATAAAAATGGTTTTACAGAGTTCATTTTTAGTTGACCGCTGACATGAAAAAAAACCAAAAAAAAAAAAAGCAAGTTAAAATTAAATTAGTTGAAAACCAGATAACAAACAGATCACTGCTGCTGCGCTCACTTTGGGATCACACACAGTTGATCTGAATGCCTTTTCTGTCCTTAAATATGATGTTTCTGATTGCCTGGCCTCCATTCTAATCTCCTTGTATGATTCAATACTGTCACTAGTCTGGAGATGCCACCACATAATTTGACTTCAGTGAGGCGGAACAAACATGCGTCAATCAGACGAACAGCGGACGTGACGACAGCACCAGGACAGTCCGGTTTATGTGCCAAAGGCAGCAGAGAGCAGTGGTGTCAGTCCAAAATGGCTGTAGCTGTAAAGCTTTCTCTGGCTGTGGTTTGAACGACACGTCCTGGTCTTTTAAAACAGAGAAGCCCCGAACATTTTCTCTGTCGTGGACGCCATCTTGCTTGTTATTGCTCGTAAGCGCGGCACACGGGTATGACGTTCTCCTCTCACGGCTCTGATTGGCTCGGTAGCCGCAGAATAGAGGAAGTAAAGGGGTTTAGGCCCAAACCCACTTTCTTTCAAAATTTTAAAATATTGAAAGATAGCGGGAATGGCTGGTCAGGCTATATTTCTGAGTCCATTTGTTGAGGAAATGAAAAGTTGTGGGTGAAGAGAATGTGTCCTTTATCTCCCCTCACTGTTAGCCAACAAGCAACTCTGCTCTACCAAAACAACTTTATTCAACAAAATAGAAAATGTAAGTCAATTTGAGAGAGAAAAACAGTTCCTCTGCTAAAAAAACAATGAAATGGCTCGTCCAGAACTGTTTCCTGAACGAGCTCCCAATGAGACAAATACATGTGTCCAAAATGTAATCTTCCTCATGAACGAACACAAGAATATTATTGACAAAAATATCAGCGCTGCTTGTAAGTGCTGCTGGATGTTAAATTATAAAGACACGAGAAAACAGCAGGGTGTTAATGTAGTTACACTGTCAGCTAACAACGGGGTTTAAGTACAAGACTTTAATGGGCTTTTTCTGTGGACTTTGCATGTTCTTGATGCGTCTCTGTCCTCCATCAGCCCAGAACATGCACAGTGCACTTTTTGAGTACCTTTAATTAACACTCGACTCCTGAAGATGGGTCAAGTGCAGAACATGTTTCCTTATGAGAACATAGAAGTGCTGTGACGTGATGGAAATGCAAAACATAAGCAGCTCTGACGTCCGTTTTAAAAGGCAGACTTGAATACTTTTCTGAAGGCTTCTCTAACTGTGGAGTGTGCGAGGATTGTGATTGTGGCTGTTGTCTGCTCTTGTTCTGATCCTGAAGGTTGCTTCTCTTTCTTTTGTGTAAAACAGGAACCTGCTGAAAAAAGGTATTTAATTGAGTCAGAAATAGTTTATTCATATTTTCTTATATGTATAACAAACAATTAAACCACTTCCCGTAACTGAATAGAATCTGGAAACAAAGCAGTTCAGTTCCAGGAAAGAAAAGGGAATTAAAAGAAAGAGGGCTGTCGCTCTTTCTATCTGTCCCAGTTTGTTTCATCTGTTTATTGATTTTATTTAAGGTGAGACGCTGCAGGTGATTAGGAAAAAATCTTAAATTTAAAGATATCAATTTGAAACCACTCCTGTAGTTCACTCACATAAATGCACGGAAGAAATATATCACAAGCTTTTCATCCATCATCATGTCATTTGAAGTTACAATGTCCCAGAGAAATCTATGGATGAAATGAATAAAATAAAATAATAAAACATCTTGAGGAGCAGATTGGACAAGTCTGTTGTTTCCACGAACTGAACAAAAAAGAAAAGTTGAACAAAAAAGTGTCTCACCTTGATACCATTGTGTGCAACATTTTTGACAAAGCAGTAACATCTCCATGGAGACAAGCGGGTAGTGGACTCTCTACCGAAAAAAGAATAAATAATGCGAATAAACAGATAAAGAATAAAGTCAACCAAAGTAAAACCCACCCACACCCCATAAATAAGTAGCAGAAAACAGAGCACTGATTCATAATGAAGATAAACAAGAAATAAATAAGAAGTTGTGTGAGTAAATCCATAACTGACGTGCCTGTTTGTAATGAAACCCTCTCTCCAGGCAGAGGTCGCCTAACCTCTAAATAGCTCTGAAATGACTACTCAATACAAAATGTGCCGCCTTTTATGCCTTGCCCAAGACATTGATTTCTTAACTACAGCCATAAATCTCACAGCAATCTTGTATAACTAATTACTTTCATAACAGACACGTTTATCTAGCCCCTATTTATAATTATGGCATCAAGCTTTAGAACAAGTTATCCCCAAACGGCCCAAAATGAGACGTTAATATTTCACAGTTGTTGTTTTTTTAGCTTTTGATTTCGCCGGTGTAAATATGCATCTGTGTTTTATTGTCCATAAATCTGGCGTGTGCGTGGCAGCCTAATGCGTCGTCTCCTCGGCGGGCTGCCTGAGTAAAACAGCTTTATTTCCCTGCAGAGTCGATGTTATTATTAATCTTTACAGCCCGGAAACATCACAAAAAAAGAGATCCTTCCCTCCGCTCCTGTTTACCTGCGCATCCCGGCACTCCAGGCAAAATGCTCGACAGCACTTCTCCCCTGGGCGCCTGCGTGGAATGCTTGGAAACAGAATTAAAGACAATTGCCATGTTTGAAAGTTGAAGTAAAATGACCGTGATGTTAAAGATGCGTGATGGAACCTTTCTGCATGGTACAACACCTGCCGGTCTCCATGGCGATGTAAGCGCTATGTCTGTGCTTGTAGTCAATAGACCCTTCCAGTGTTGGTGAACAAAACACCTGCAGTCCATTAGCCAGTCACCACTCCATGAGTTAGCATTCAAAGGGGGAGTTAACATTAGAAAAACCACGTATGTTTTGACAACCACTTGACCACATGTGAGTAACACCAGAGCAGAGTTAGAGAACATTATCACACGCAGAAGTGTTTTGATTGATGCAGTTAGCGATTAGCACCAAAATTAGCTATCAACCTCATAATAAACATTTCTTACTGTAAATCTAACTTTATTCTGGACGATAACTCTCCAAAAACATGGCGGGCCACAACTGTTTGACAATGAAATGTATGTTTTGTTTCACCAAGTGCCACAAATCCTACAGTAAAAATTGAACTAGAAAGTGCAACTTTAAGTTAGATATCAATAGAAATAATTTGTTGGCAAATGTGACAAATATATAAAAACAACCATGTGTCTGTGCTGTCTACAAATGATTACAATACAGTTTTATATTTGCATTCAAATGAATGGCACAGAGTGTTTACATGAGTACCCTGCATGTGCAGCTGATCTAAACAAATCACTGCAGGGGTCTGTTTTTGCATTCTTACTGGAAGTGTGCTCACCTCTCCACAGATCTGACGTGTAACTTAGGCTGGGGCTGGTGGTGTCTCCTGCTAGTCTCCATGGAGATAGATACATGCATATTGTGTATCATTCTCTATGGAAACAACAGCTAGCTAAATGAGATTTTTTCACTTAAGCCATGAAAAGCTCGACGACAGCTGTGTTGCATCGAAGTCAATAATTATAACAAAGGAATACAAATTATCAGAGCAAAAGATAAAATAAAAAATGTAGCGAACATCCAAAATACCTCTCCTGCACCTTCCTGACAGAATCCATTAGCACATCAATCTCGTTCTTGACACTCTCAAAAAGCCAGACTGTAAGCCAATTAAACCCATTGCCAAATGCATCTCTTCTCTCCAACACAAAACGTGTTGTTTTTGTTGTGATTCCATCAGGCTGAGCTGCAGGCACTAAACAGACAACTTTATGAAGAAAAAAACTTTCAATGAGCTTAATCAAGTGCGCTATGTAACTTTACTGATGGAGGCGCCACTTGCAGGTCTCCATGGCAATAGTGTTACATGGTCTGGGATCTTCCACACTATGGCATTAAACGCCATAAAAGGGCCATGCAAAGTGAGCCATGAATGAGATTCCCCCAAACATGAGCCGATAATCAGTGGGTCTGACCGAGACACGGGGGACAGAGACAGACCATTAAAGACTTTATTACAAATCAAAAGAAAAGTGTCTTCCTCTTATACTTTTAAAGTAACAGCCATTTAATAATATTTAGCTCAAGCTTGTTGTGCTTCAGACTCTTATTGCAATATGTTTGAATGAGAATCTGCCCTGTTGGTGCACATGGATGAGCAGCAAACACAGACAAACACTCCAGCTCTCAGACAGACACAGTCGTGCACAGGCTTCAAATGCAGGTGTTGTCGACAATGAGTGAATCAACAGCCCCTCTCTGTGTCTAGGCCAACTTCTGTTTAAAAGCGACATCTGAATACAATTAGGCTTTTTTATAAGATGTATTTGCTGATGATTCACAGCATCCAGCTCTCTTCACTTGCTCCTCTTCACGAGTGCCGTCTGACAAGCAAAGACCTGTCGCAGAGAGCAGAGTATAAGCAAGCTTTATAAAGAGGCCCGAACCTGTAACTTAGCCCCGTGGCATCACCTGCTTGTCTCCATGGAGATGAGTTTAATCCCATACTGTGGATCATTCGAGGCACAAGAATAAAATCTCCACGGTACACCTTTAATAATAAACTAAGTGGGGTAATATCACTATTCTTGGTTTCAGCTTCCTGTTTATTGGTGATATTTAAGAACTTTTTAAACAGTTTAAGACAATGATAGATTTGTTTGGCTCTGAAACTATGGATGTGTTTGACCACAAGTAGTGCTCTGGACTGTGGGGTGTGCATTGTGATACTGTATACTAGTTGTGCAGCAAGATAAATTTATGTGAATTGATATTTATGAGTTCATAAACTCCCAAGCAGAATCCATCTTGTTCCTTGTCTGCTGAGATTTGCCAAACATAACATACTTCAACCTTTTTTGGCAGAAATATGGAGACGGAGGCACTTTTGGGCTAGAAAGATATCTGTGCTTTTGTCATAACTGATTTGACAAAAGGTTGTTTTCTCTGTTTACTCCACTGTTAAATAATTCCACTGCATCAACTTGAAGTCGTTGAAATGTTCTGCTTTTTCCTGATCACTTTCAGTGACAGCCGTCCCAGATTGATAATGTGGAGAATGCAAATGAAGATGGCTAGACATAACAATCTGGATTCTGCCAGGTTATAGACGTGGGGCCTTTGACTAAAATTGCTTGAGGTTCACACAATTTCCCCACCGCCCTGGCCAGGGAAAATGAGTGCTATTACATTATCACACAGATTGTTTTGTTGCAGTCTGTTGTTTATCTGTGTGTTTAGCCAAAGCAGCTGCAAATCAAAGTCCTTTTTAGTGCCACCACCAATTACAATGACCTGGCAATTAAATTCACTTACATCCTATGACTAACAGAAAATCCATCCACGAGGAATGAATGGGCCAGTTTGCCCAGACTGAACCCACAATCATGTTATTTATTCATTTTGAATGCAAGTAACGCTGAGCAGACGATATTTTATGAATCCATCCAAATGGATGTTATTGCACAAAAGGGAATAGATTTTAAATTTATAATATGTACAAAAAAATACAGTTTCACACTTTTTTTTTAAACCAATGATGTAAATTCACATAAACCAATAGTGATTAATTTTGCTGTCTGTGAAGATTCCATTAAAACACCTTCCTTTGATAACTACCCCCTGTGTGTTCTAACCTTGAGATTCTTCTTAACTACTTGACAACATCCGCGAGGAGAACATTTGAAGCGGCCACATTAAGTTTCCCAGAATAACGGCACATTACGAGCGCGGTAACAGAGACCCAGCGGTTGCATAAGCTAACATCGCTAAATAATTTGCCAGTCCCTTGGAACACCGCTCTCATTCCACTCGTCCCGACGCGTTAGCATGTGGTGTCGTTTAGCGCCGATAGTCAGCCAAGAGTCATAAGCTAGCATTAAATAAGCGGAGGGGCGCACGCATGTTTGGGTTTATGGGCACATTGAGAGGAGAAGTGCCTCGTTCTTGGGCTTGCCGGAGTCATTTCTTCCACCCTTATCCAGCTGGAGTGGGCCCCGTTCCCACTGAAGCGCGCCGGGATGTGGGGATGTAAAGGCTGTTGAATGGAGGCGTTGGAGCGTGCGAGGACATTTAGAATCTATGTACAATGCTTTTTACAATGGGCCACAATTTGCAGGGACAAAAGAAGTGTGGGGGTGTGGAATCAAACAAGCGCTACTGTATATGAACTGGCTTTTGATTTTGCATTTGACCATGTTGTAATGCTGTTTTTTTCTACGTTTTTGTTTTGTTCTGATTCCTGCATTTGACATCCAGAGTCTACTGCAGGGCTATTCAACTTTATTTTGCCGAGGGTCAGATTTTTTTGGATGGTTTTGTCCTCGGGCCGAAAACATGTCCAACGTGCCAACACTTTTGAAATATGAAATAAATGTAATACAAAAGGTTTTAAAAACATCTGCAGAACTGAACGAGGACTAAACCAGGACTAAAGCAGGTCTAAAGCAGGTCTAAAGCAGGACTAAAGCAGGACTAAAGCGGGACTAAAGCAGGACTAAAGCAGGACTAAACCAGGTCTCAACCAATGACAAGAAATCATATATTTTTCTATATTTTTTTATATTAGTTTGAGGGCCAGCTCATAACCCTTAGAGCCTTTCTTTACAACTTTCTAATTCCATCTTTCCAAATTACCCCCAAACGTCTGTAATTTTAAGTCTCTAGGAGTCGACAGCTTTGTGTGGGCCTTTTCTTGGCGACAGTCTTAGGTCATCTGATCTGATCTGATGCAGCAGTGTGTGTTTAAAGCCCACCTTTTCCCTCCTGCACCTCTGCGCTCTCACACCGGACACAGCGAGGACAGGCTGCTCTGGTCAGAAAATACACACAAAACTGATTCATCTTATTGTGAAGACAGGTACTGTGGTTATGTTCGACGGCATAACACAGTGCTTCATCTCTCAAACTCTACACCTCTACACCTCTACTTTTAATTTCACAAAAATTGAGTTTTGTGGAGATATGTTCACAAATGCCAGATGAAAATGTCAGCATAGTTTTTGCGATGTGAACCAAAACATGTGTAACCGCGGCAGTGCGTACAGGGGAACAGACTCTCCCTCTCAGCAGCGTCCTATTGTCATAAACAAAAAAGAAAGTGCACATTCAAACGTCCTGATTAAAGCTTACAGCCTGTAGAGTTGGTTCTGCTGTGTCTAAAGCACCGACTGAAGTGCACAGGAGCAGGAGCAGCTCTATCAGAGCAGGAGGACCACAGTCTGAAAATAACTAGCTGCACAGGCTTATACAATGGAGCTCTAAATGCACTGGAGCTAATCCCACACAGTTTGTTTTAAATGATTTCCTGGTGAGGACCTCAGACCGTCTGATCCACATAATCACATATTCTGTTTAAACCTCATGTAGGACCACGATTCTCCTGGAGATGAGATTCCAATCTCAATTTAACAGTCCTGATGAAATAAAGTATACTTTAAAATAACCAGTAACAGAATTATTATTTTTTTCACCGTCCACAAACCAGATGTCCTCCTTTTTAATAACGTGAATATGGTCACCCTAGCTAACAGCCTGTCAGCCTATTTTACTTTGCGGAGACTAAAACACTCTATAATTAGATGCAGGGAGCGCACATCGGTCTCATTTTTACCTGAATAGCTACTTTTAAATTAAATCAATAGTGAAACAAAACAAATTTTACTTTAAAACATGGAAAACTGGGCACATTCCGTTTAAGTGTATCAAAGCCTATCTTGCACAATGCCTCCTTTGATATTCCAATTTTCTGAGGTTTCTCCCTCTGATCAGTCATAAACATAAAAACATGTTTTTATATTTTTTTTGTAAAGTCAGGATGCGAATTATTATTTTTTCTCACATCAAAACAACGACATCTGAAGAGCACAGCGCAGGAAGCACGCGTCTACCTGTCCCTGTGATGTGTTCAGTCATGCTAACACGGCTGTGCTAATGCTGCTAATGGGAATGCGACACCTTTATGTGAGTGCTAGAAGGAAACCATCACCAAATGACCTCATAACAGCGCTAACAGTGTTCCCTCTGCCTCGCTCTGCTTTGATCGCAGGCGGCTCCAGTGAACGGCTCATATCTTGCTGTTACTTGCATGTGCGTTCGGTGGGTTTGGGAGGGGCGGGAGTGTGAGTGCAGAGGACTTCAAAGCCGTGCGGACCCCAGGGTGCCACTGCACACTGGCGCTCCATCCAGATCTGTATCATGGTGCGTCTCGTGGTGCTGTTTAGATGTGTTTAGAAAATGCCTTCCACAACCAGCTTTTCTGATGTTTATGATGAAGAGTGACAAATGGACAGTTCTATTTATTGTAATTGGCCCAAACGGTTTGGAAAAGTATGGAATAGGCCCTTTTCAACAGCGCAGTGCTTGTTCCGGTTTCCTGAAAAGAGTGGATGTTCACTTGCTGTAACATTCAGTCTATGTGGGGAATCAGATGAGTATTGCTAAAATAAATAAGTAAACACAAACTGAACAGAAAGTTTCAGCTAGATAATCACTGACACGACATTAAGACCTTTACGCATGTTGCAAATGTAAAAACCTATGTGTGGTATTTCTGTGTCCATTCTGATGCTGGCCTAAGAATGTTAGACTAACACCACAAACTAAACTAACCTGTTTACAGAAACAATCAACTTGTTAATCTATGTACTTTTATTAAGCTGCCTGCTTTATATTTAAGTTAATTTAAGTTAATTTATGCAAAAACATGTACATCTGTAAGTATATAAGCTTCCAAAAAGCAGAATTAAGTACCTTCAGCGAGTCTCTTGTGAAAATACACTTCTAGTGAAAAGACGCAAAAACTTTTTTTCTTCTTTTTTATTGAAATAAGGAAGTACCATCACATACTTAAACATATCACGTTGCCGTAAAAAAGGAAAAAAAGAACCAAGGTTTCTCAAGTGAGTTCTCTTTGGGTCGACTTCAGGAAATGTTGCACCTGGTTTTCAGACCAGAGACAGCAATTTCTTGAGTGCATTTTCATTTCATCCTTTTTGCACACTTGGAGTATCTCAGTATTTCATCCTTCTGAGTAGTTGGTTGGCCTTTTCCAATTCATTTGCAAAGATGTGTCTGGTCCAACTTTATTGGTTGTCGTGACTGACAGGTGGATTAGTCAATCAGGGACATGCATGGTCTATCCGTGTAATATAAAAAAAAACAAACAAAAAAAACAGACTGATATTTTATTGATCCAGAATAAATGTAAATTCAGCGGCAGAAACATTTGCACTGTGCTTATCAGCTGCTTCATCAGGTAGAATCAGCAGATCTGTTTCAGGGCAGTTTGAGGAGAGTAACAGCCCTCAGGACTCCTCTGTGTTCAGCAGTCCAGTGTCCCTCCTCTGTGTCCATATACAGTATATAAGAGGATCAAGGAAAGGGAACAAAAGTCACACGGGACTGGAAACATTGCAGATTTAAGCCGAATCAACACACATTGCTGTTAAGGCTAATTTAAGCTCAGTTTTGTACATGAAAAGATCTGTGCGTTCCAGACATGGTTACTGTCTCTGCATTTATTTGGACACTTTCTGTGTTCAAATAACTAAATAAATTACTTCTATAGTAAGTTACCACAGTTAGAGATATGGCCAAGCGACAAGTACTAGACGTACAACAAAACAAACATGGAGTTGCCCACAGCAGTTTTTTATCACATTTGTTGAAAAGGGGCCAAGAAAACAAGGTCAGAGAAATGTTTATTTGTTTAGCAGCTTTTTCTAAGCACTGTTTGAAAAAGCAGAGCCTCTATTTTGCACTCGCTGTTGTGTGTTGTTGCTATACATCCACAAGTTTTGAGACATGCGAAGAGCATAAATGAGAGTTAAAGTTTGGATGTGTAGATAGCAATGAACTCCTAGTTCATTGACATCGAGACTGAGCTGAGGAGATGGTGACCACACTGAGATCTTCTGAAGAGAATTCATAGAAAACCTGTCCGGACCCAAGACAATTTAAGCAGTGTGCACCAGGGCTACTGAATCTGAATTTCTCGAGGGCCAGATTTTTTGGAGGACAATGGCCTTTGAGCCGGATGTGCACAACATGCAACCACATTTAGGGTTGCACAAACGATCCCCAACTCTAGACCTTTTTTTAATAATGTTAATATAACTATGGCTATATTAGATGTTTGTGTAAAAATAAAATACAACATGCTCTCTAAAACAGCCAATCCAGATTTGAACCAGAATTAAACTAGGACAAGACTAGATACTGAACATACGGATACCTGATCCGACTACCCCAGAATCAAACCAGCAGACTTAAACAAGGACCCAACCAAGACCAAACCAGGTCTAAACTAGCACTAACCCAGAATTAAACCATTAAAGAAGAAAAAAACATTTTTATACACAATACACACAGTATTTTTATTTGAAAAATGGGTCGTGGGTCAGATCAGATCACCCTGAACCTTGAGTTGAATCGATGTGTTAGTGATGAGGTGTAGACTCCATCGTTCCTGTTGATGGTTCTTGGTGCATGTTTTCCCTCAGTGGCTTTCTGAGTCAGCAGTGGTATTTGTCACTCTCGGCTAGCGATGTCAAGATTAACCATTTTTTCAATAGTCATGGTTATTTGTGGCCATGGTGGGTTTTCTCAGGGGTTTTAGAAGCCACTGTAAGGCGCAGAAATGTCTCATGCGAAGTACAGTTTGACTCGGACTTGTGTGTGGCTGTGTTTGATGGTGAACGCAGTCAGAGCGCAGCACGAACTCAACTGAAAGAAGGCTGAAGGAACGGCAGCACACCCAGAGCTGCATCCACCTAAAAACCGATCAAGGCTGCAGCGTGGGATTATTTTGGGGATCCTAAAGATGAGGGCGTAGTAAAAGCCGATTTGCAAAGCCTGTCGTTGAAAGGTTGCAGCTAAATGTGCTACACATCTAACATGACCCAGCATCTTCAGGACAATCATCAGTTTGCCCATGACCCAGCATCTTCAGGACAATCATCAGTTTGCCCATGACCCAGCATCTTCAGGACAATCATCAGTTTGCCCAAGTAAAGGTACAAAAATGTGTCCAAATCTTAAATAATGATTCAGAAAGCATCACGAGGCTTACTGCAAAAGAAAACAAAGGATAAACAAAGCGAGCGTGTGACTCAATGTACGTGAGATGGACCAGACCAGAAATATAACTATATCTGAAAACGTCGATGTAAACCCTCATTCGTCCAGGTGTGGTCCATCGTAGAAAGGGTTTCAGGGGTTGTCATCCGGACGCTGTTTGAAGATTGAGACGTTTCGACTTTTATCCAAAAGTCATTGTCAATCAGAGAGCTGGTAGCAGGCTTATATGCTACTCTAAGTAGTGAGAGTCCTGCCCCCAGGGAGGAGTCACTGAGCACCTGTCTTCGTTTGGAAAATTGTTTGTTTGTCTCCTGAAACTTGTTTTATATCCGAATTTTTTTTTTTTTTCAGTCATTGTCAAGAAGGCTCACACGTTTATTGACTTTTGTCGTTCACTACTGACATTGTTAGTATTTTCATAATGTTGAACTTCATAATAATGAACATTGTTTTAAATCATTTGATTAGTCTAGGACAGGTTCTCAAAATTCTCTAATTATGACTTAGTTCAGTGGAAAGGCACCTGTGGCAATCTTTTATTGTAGTTTTACATCTGAGAAGATGCAGTAAATGAAGACATTTTGAAAAATACAAGTTTACAATGACAGGAAGTGCTGAGTTCTAAAATGGAATCCCTCCACCTGTGATGTCATCAATATGTGACGTACAGTTGAAAATAAACAGACAGTTAACACCATAGAACTATAATAAAACCTGGAAGATGAATCCAAGATGGCCGTCCTGTTTATCCCTATGGAGAGTGCTCATTGGCGCATGACCCCAAAAAAGTTTCTTACTTCCGCATTTACTTCCTGATACGAAGGCTGACATCTTTGTTTTACTTCCTGATACGATGGCTGCCATCTTTGTTTTACTTCCTGAAACGATGGCTGCCATCTTTGTTTTAGGGCGCCACGTGACGACAATCCCCCACTTCATATAAAAACGGTAATTTCGGTGATTTTAGAAACGGTAGAAAAGAACATTTCCTTCTATTTTATTTAAATACCGATAATAATTCAGTCCTGTCTGCAATTATAATGTGCAATTTTAGAAAAAGGCTGGTTCCAAGAGGCTGCAGTACCTCGCACGGCCACAAATCAATCTGGGACCACAGACAGAGGGGGCGTACCTTATCCAGTTCTTTTAATACATCCATGGTTAACACTCAGTGGACACATTTTTCATTCAACAAAATAAACGTGTAATCAGGTTTATTATTAGTCAAATCATGAGTATTGTGTCATTAACATGGATTTTGGCCCTTGTTTTCAAAATGGTTGCTTGGTAACAGTTGTAGAATTACCTCCACCTGTGTCATATTTGATACCCATGACCAACCAGGAAGTGACATCATAAACTTTACAAAAACTGTCAAACTGGGGAAAAATAGCCAAAATGTTTTATAAAATCTTAAATATAATAAAGTTTTTGTGTCAAGTAACCTGTTATATAGACTTTAAAACGGAGTACAATTATAATTTGGTCATTAAAAAGCGTCTGTTTTGTTATAACAATATCAAAAATTAAATTAAATAGTAGGAATATTTATTAAGTGTTAATCAAATATTTTTAAAACTTTTTTTTTTTTTTTTACTTTTTTCCCTTTTATTACATCGATAATCATGAATAATCTTAAAATCATGTTTTTTTCCCTTACAATAATCATGACTGTAAAATGACATATCGTGACATACTCTCAGCACAAATTGTTCTGCTGTAATTCAAAAATACATTACCAGACTAGGCTGATGCTTCCACCTTTATTGTCTTTTGGTAATTGGAACATATTTCTTCAAGCAAAATGAAAATGTTTGGGTCAGTTGGGTCTATCCATCCAGCTCTCAGACAAACCAAAAATACAGGTATTCATCAGAGAGGTGCTCAAGTCTCCACAGCGATGGTCAGTGCAGTCAGACGAAACGCAAACTCTCTCCGGTCCCTCTTCATGTCCTTGAGTCTAGTGGATCGGACATGTTTATTATGAATTCATGTAGGAATTTATGCATACTTTATAACATTAGTGTGCGCATTAAAATTTCATGGAGCATTGAATATTATTTTTCTCTAATCATGGCCTTGTATGAACTACACAAGGAGAAAAGTGCAAAGGCAGATGATCATATGGAGAACACAGAAATACATGTCACTCAAGTATAACATACCAAGCATGTTATAAAGCCATGACCTGCCATGCAATACCACCTTATACACTTATTTGAAAGATCATGTTTTTAATCAGCTCTTTTTTCCTACATACAAAACACTCAATATTCAAATTTTCCATGTCTTCAAAACAACATTACAAAATTATCTAAATTTTGATATATTGCCCACCTCTAGTTACTAAACCTAATTCTTCAAAATCAACAATTTGCTCATTATGAATTAAGTCTTTGTTTATGTTTTACTAAGACTTTTAAAAGTGCAGTTCTTACAAAGTGTTACCTGTTTGTGTTGTCATGGTACGACAATTTCAAACTTGATTTTGATACGTTCCATACTCTTTTGATAAAATAAAATAATTTCAATAAAAATCAATTGTCCCCTCATTAAAAACATACCTAGAGTTGCGTTTAACTTCATTCACGCTGATTTGATCTTGGTTAGAAAATCCTCTCCCTACGACCGCCAAAAACATTCCCTTCTGAATTTCCTTGATGAGGTATGTTTTTTCGCTCTGAGAATCTACTGCTTTAAGTCCATAAATCCTGTCAGACTGGTACTGAGCATTTCTGCCATCAAATCATGATCACTGTAACAGCCAAAATTCCACATCATGCGTCTCCGCTCTGCTCCGCTGCGCCACGCACTTGAATTCAGGCGTAACACACAGGAGGAACTCAGCTAGCATAGGAAGCTATGTGCATTTTAAATTAGTGCAATTCCCTCTGCAGCCAGTAGATGGAGCCAACGCTAGGTTACTCTGGGATCTTAGAGGCTGTGATAGTGATATTGTTTTAAAACATTTTATTTTTAGTTCTAAAACATGATATGTCAAAAAATATACCCAAAATAATATTTAAAGGTGCTGTACCTGATTTTTAGTGTTGTGAAACGGGAAACACAAAAGTAGCCTGTATTTGCATGTAATAAAGTAAAATCTTTGTTGCTACAGTACAGATTTAGTGTAAAAGCATCTATTTATAGAGTGTTTTATCCAACGAGAGAAGCAGGAAGTGTTGAAGGTC
This sequence comes from Rhinogobius similis, assembly GCA_019453435.1. Taxonomy (NCBI): domain Eukaryota; kingdom Metazoa; phylum Chordata; class Actinopteri; order Gobiiformes; family Gobiidae; genus Rhinogobius; species Rhinogobius similis. The sequence goes on along the minus strand of CM033621.1, from coordinate 5,549,004 downwards.
CATGACGCTCCGGGCTCAGAAACTCATGAAAAGTGCTTCTAAACTCATGGAGGTGAATATTCAGGATGCTGGGACCGCATCATCATCAGGAAAGTGAGTGATACGTGTGACTGATGTAAAGACTTTAACATCAACTAGTTGTGTTTTAATGTTTCACAACAGTAAAAATCAGGTACAGCACCTTTACAGGACAATAACATACAAATAATGCATAATATTTGCCCTTTAATACTTGAGTATTCTATTCTTCAATGTTGGTCTTACTGTTGATTAGTATGGAGGTTTTTGGTAAGTTTTGACAACACTACATCAAATACATACTTGGAAATGTGTTTTGATTAATTCACACGTTTAAGCGATTGATTATGTTATCTTCATCTCTGTATGTCAGAACATTTCACCACACCCCGTGGTTTCATCAGGTGGTAAAGTCCACCATGTTTTTAAAGAAATTCAGATAACCAACAATAGTGCCAGCTTTTAGAAAGCAAACTTTGTGGGATGATTTTCAATGATCAGACTTTTTAATTGTCATGTGACTTTGGAGAAAGTTCTGACTTTTTTATCGGCAGTGATTAAAAGTCATTATTTATGTTCAGGAAATTTACATTGAAAGGAATTTGTATTAATTTTTAATAAGACAAAGTGAAATACATAATTGTGATCAATCAATAGGCCTATGTGAGAAAAAAAAAAATCTGTCGAGATGGTCCACAATAAAATAAATTTAAAAAAAAGTTTAAGCGGCATGCCAAAGAGAACTAGGAATTGAAAAGAAAGAAAGTATGAGCCACAGGTAACAGTTTAAACTTTCTGCTTCCTCCTTCCCTCTCCACACGTGCGCTGTCACACTTTGTACAGTGCAAGTTGGCTGTTTTATTCAATAAGTCTGCTTATGCAAACAGCCTGTAAGAAGCGTCCTCATGATAAAGGAGGTCAATGTAATAAATGCATGTGGGGATATGATTTATTCCGCTGTATCTACTGTAAACACTCATCTATTATTCATGGCGAATTGTTGTAATAGGAGTAAAAACACGGTGCATATGCTACACGTCAATTAAAGCGGTGGTAGTCTGTGGACTGCTGTGAGCCCATGCAGTATCAGCACAGCAGAGGCATCAGACAAAAGCCCATTATTATCCTCCATGTGATTGTCATTAACAAACTGAATAAATATGCAGCTGATGGAAGGTGTTGTCAAGGTTTTTCCTCCATATAGCTGCAGTAATATGATGTTTCATTGATTTAGTTTGGTAACAATTATATCTGCAGTTTCAGAATTTTAAAACGCCATCTTTCAGATCTTTCAGAATGACTGAAAGGATGCATGAAATACAGCTCTGTTTTAGGGGGTCTTAACCATGTCCTAACATTGATCCCTCCTCCAATCCAAACCTGGAGCTGTATTTCACTTCAGTCACACTTGTTTGTGACGTCAAACACGTGGAAATGACCATCTGTTGCTACAACCGGGTACAATGCAACCCAGTAGAATATAATAACATACCACAGAAATACGGAGGCCTCCTGTGCTGTTTTTAACACAGTTATAGCTGTCTGCACCGAAAGATTGTCCCAAAGAAACAGGCACAAACATTACACTTAGAACCGCTGAATTACCAAAGGTGAGCTTTATATCAAACCTGTCTGATGTTTTGCAATCTTGTTCTCAGAGTGTCATTCTCTTACTGCATCTGTCAAACATGTGACCAACGGTAAACACAAGAATGTGACCATGAGCAAACACAAATATGTGACCAACAATAAACACAAACATGTGACCATCTGGAAACACAAACATGTGACCAGCTGGAAACACAGCCATGTGACTAACAGTAAACACAAATATGTGACCAACAATAAACACAAACATGTGACCAACTGGAAACACAAACATGTGACCAGCTGGAAACACAGCCATGTGACTAACAGTAAACACAAATATGTGACCAACAATAAACACAAACATGTGACCATCTGGAAACACAAACATGTGACCAGCTGGAAACACAGCCATGTGACTAACAGTAAACACAAATATGTGACCAACAATAAACACAAACATGTGACCAACTGGAAACATAAACATATGACCAACAGTAAACACAAACATGTGACTAACTGGAAACACAAACATATGACCAACAGTAAACACAAACATGTGACCAACAGTAAACACAAATGTGACCAACAGTAAACACAAACATGTCGCCAACTGGAAAAACAAACATATGGCCAACAGTAAAAACAAATATGTGACCAAAAATAAACACAAACATGTGACCATCTGGAAACACAAACGTGACAGACAGCAAACACAAATATGTGACCAACAATAAACACAAACATGTGACCAACTGGAAACACAAGCATGTGACAGACAGCAAACACAACATGTGACCACCAATGAACGCAGCCTTAGCTAACTGGTAAAACAACAGTGACTTCAGCACACGGAGCCTAGAGCTTTGGTCTTAGCCCCGACTGATCATATGAGTTATTGCACAAGTTAAATGTGTGTTGTCTTACGACTTTAAATTCCCCAGATCTTGTAGTGTGACATCCATAAATCTAATAAGAGTGCATGGACACCAGGATTGAGTCAATAGGTTATTTTAAGACTCGTTTTGAGCATTTCTGCCCAAATTGTGTTTATTTCAACGGCTTGCTTATATTAGCATATTGGTGGCTAGGTTTTGTTTATTTCCTGATGGTAATTCCCGCTGCTTGCCAGTAGATGGAGTGCTAACACCAACCCTGATGAGGAAATGCCTGAGGGATTTTTAGTAGCTATTTTAAATTCAAAAACATGAGATGCCAATTAAAGATACTCAGGTGCATATTTAAAGGCCAATAACAGTACAGTGAATGCATAATATATGTCCTTTAAGTCTCATCCCTCACTTCATTTGTATGTATCAGCAACAGAGTCAGTCAAAGAGTCAGGCTGTCCAGGCTAACTGACAGCCATATTACATGTTATTGATAGCTTGTGTGATCCTATTTCCACTCACTAAACTCACTTCCAGCATGTAGTGTTGGTTTCACAGCTGAGTAACTTGATGTTGAATCTTATGCAATCAGGGGCTGCAGATGACATGACATGTACAGAACTTTAAGTCTTTAGCTGGAGGACATGCCCTGCTCTGCTTCCAGAGCACTAACCACAGTCTGTTAGCGCTTCTATAGCATAACCAGGGCAGCACTCCAAAAAGCTCCCAGTTTGCCATGAATAATAAAAGATTGTTTACTGTACGAGAATAGAACATTACATGTGTTTTCCCATGACCTGCTTACAGATAATGAAGTTAGAGACAAGAGGCACGCTTATGGTAATTGCTTGTGCTATTGTGGTATTAAGATATAATTCATTTGAGCTGATTAAATTGTACTCATTTACTTTTTAAAGACAATGGTTGACAATGGTTTGGCCACTGCAGTGCTTCACTATTGCTGGAGGATTCTTTTGCAGTCAAAGATTATACATTCATATCACTTATTAAACCTCACTGATAAGGAGGAGATGATTAACAAAATGGAGATAGCAGATCCAAGAAGGAGATGATGAATATACGGTTCTCATATATGAATCGGCTCGATTTTAACTATAGCTTTAAACTTATATTTTACATTTATTGAATCACAGCTATTTTTATTGCCCAAATATACTTCGAGTGCTGGCCTGTATCTTGGCAGGTTGCACCAAAAGAAACAATAGGTAACATGCACAAAATACACTTTCATAAGGGGAGAGAAAAAACGTACGCAAAACACACCAGCCAAAAAAAGATTGCTGTAATAAATGTCTGTCATATCTGTCTGACTAGCACAAATTTATGGTCTAATAATTATCATGCAAGTTTTATTTAACATGGATCACACTTTAAACATCAATAGGACTGGATTTTTTAACATTTTTACTGTTGGAAAATGCAATACAAACGTGGTTAAAAACTCAAAAAGTCACTGTAGCACAATATTTGTCCTTAAAAATATGTGTCCTTAAAATGTTTTTAGGAAAACTGAAGGAGTTTGGACCAGACAAAATCCAACCTTTGTGAAAGCTGTAGGTGGCCTGCCGAACACCAACAGCTTGTTTTCACATTTCGCTCTACGGGAAAACGTATTTCTTGGCTGCAGAGGACTTTTTCGTTGAAGTTCTAATGGACTGGCCACTGGGCCCTAATGGCGACAGGTTCAAGTAACGAATGCCCTATCCAGATAATTCAATTGATCCATACGGTGAACACTACTTTTCAAGTACATTGTGGGAAATTTTGAGTGCACTACTTTTTCACCTGTTGGACATCAGGACAGCACTAAAAACTACTAAAGTGCCTTATGTAGGGGATAGTGTGGACATTCAGACACAGCCATAGACTTGGTTTTGTCCTGTTCCAATCCAGGCTTAGCTCCGGTTTAGATCCACTTTAGTTGTGATTTCACCCTTAATTACACTCTGTGTTCGCAGTGCATTATATTATACTTTTTTATTCCAAAATTAAGCATTAGTCATAGGAAGCAAACCATTTTTGACTGTGATGGCAGAAAGTACTAACCTCGACCACAAACACAAAACACCAAATGTTGATCATTTTGCTATTCTGAGCCTGTCACGACTCTGCTAACCCCCACCTCTTACTCACAACAGAAACCCACTACCGTCCCACCGCTACTTCCATTTACCAGATAAAATCCACTGCATTAAGGTCCACTCACCTCTGCAGCCCATCCACAAACACTACTCCATTAAACTCTTTACTGAATGGTGAATAAAAGCAATACCTCCGAGCCCTGTGTGGAGCGTGACCCCAAAGAGCGGAGCAGTCTGCCCCCACGCATGTGCTCCCTTCTGGGGTGACTGCTGAGAGGAAGCGTGTGCATACATCAGGTGACCTGGGCCAAGGTCCACTGGGACAAAGGGAAAGTGAAGAGTCGCGTGTGAAGGTACAGCGGTACAATCTGGCCCCCACAACAACCCCTGCATAGAAAATGAGCCGGAAACACTCTGAACTGACACTGAATGGCGAATGGTAGCTGGGGAGATTGTTTTAAAGGTCCTATCTGCTGCATGTGGAGCTTACATTTTTTAACTGTCTTCACTCTAAACTCTTAACACTCTAACATCTTATACATTCTTGAGGCTTTAATTGGCCTTTAAACCTGCTTTTGGTTAGTTTGGGATTAGTATTTCACATTTTAGAACTTGAAATAAAGTCTGCTATTGGAAAACACAGAGTGTGAATGATCAATGAAAATATTAATAAATGAAGCCGTGACTGCTGTGCTAATAGAGTCGTGTATGTTCTGAACACAATTTGGCAGCAGAACCATTCCGGTGATGCTTTATGGACTTACAAACTGTGCAAGTCCTTTCTTTTTACCTGTGATGCAACAATCCAGGGAAAATTGAAACAGAGAGACGACCTTGTAAATAGGATTAATGACACGAACGTTAATGAAGCCAAAATGTTTTTGAGGAGGGACAGTGGGGACAGTGGAGATGATCGTGGATTTCAGGAAAGTCTCAGCGTCCCCGGCCCCCCCTCGCCCTGACAGACTCTCGCATCACCACCATGGACTCTTTCCGCTTCCTCGGCACCACCATCACTCAGGACCTCAAGTGGGAGCCGACCATCAGCTCCATCATCAGTCAGGCCCAGCAGAGGATGTACTTCTGATGCAGCAGCTGAGGAAAGACAAGCTGCAGCAGGTGATGGTGCAGTTCTACACGGCCATCATCGAGTCCATCCTCACCTCCTCCATCACCGTGTGGTCCATCCTCACCTCCTCCATCATCGTGTGGTCCATCCTCACCTCCTCCATCATCGTGTGGTCCATCCTCACCTCCTCCATTACCGTGTGGTCCATCTTCACCTCCTCCATCACCGTGTGGTCCATCTTCACCTCCTCCATCACCGTGTGGTCCATCCTCACCTCCTCCATCACCATGTGGTCCATCCTCACCTCCTCCATCACCGTGTGGTACATCCTCACCTCCTTCATCACCATCACTTCCATCATGTACGTCTCCAGGACCTGTGCATCTCCAGGACCTGTCCGTTTCCAGGACTCGGGGACGAGCAGGTCGGATCACAGCTGACCCTTCTCACCAGGACATGGACTATTTGAGCCCCTCCCCTCGGGCAGGAGGCTACGGTCCATCCGGACCAGAACCTCCCGCCACAAGAACAGTTTCTTTCCCTCTGCTGTTGGACTCAAGAACACTTTAACACCTGCCACTTTAACAATACTATTATAAAATAGCTATCTATTTGAACAGCCAATTTGAACTACTGTCTATCCAACTGTACATTTCTGTAAATAGTCTTAGTCTGTCTTAGTCTATTCTATTCTAAATTTTATGCATGCCTCTTTTATATATTTTATTCATTGTTTTATGTTGCACCTTGTGCCAAAGCATGTTCCTAAGTTTGTGTATTTTGATCATTGACAATGGCAATAAACCGATTCTGATTCTGATAAGGTTATATGGTTTAAAGATCAATAAAAGTAAAATTTGCATGTGCCTTTTAAAGTTTTAGGAAAAACACCTAAATGCGATTTTGTTTGGAAAGTTTAGGATTCTGTATAAACTGTATATTAGCACTTTCAGGAGCATTAAAGAACTGATATATGTAAAAGCAGCTCTTAGGAAAAAACAGGAAGTAATACAAGTTTGATACGTGGAATATAGGGTGGAAGTGTAAGGAAGTACACTGAAATATACATAACTATGACTGCCATGTCCCTTTTAAGAGGTGTTTGAATTAAGTGTTGGAACTAAACAGATTATAGTAGATACTTAAAGGCACTTTCTGAAGGAGGAAAGTCAAGGTGATCCCGCTCACAGAAAAAAAGCATGTTTTTCTAATGTATTTTTGAGCAATAAAAACACCAGTAATATAATAAATGTAAGATTGACACTGTAGGTTTAATGCAATACTGTGGAACATTCCAGGCAACAATAATAACAGGCAGGTAGTGTAACCTCCTCTAGAAAGGTTACACACTGTGTTTTTAAGTTACTATGCAATTTCCATCCTATTATGGTGTTATTACTGTTGGTTGTTGGCTTGTTCGTAGTTCACCAAACTGAATGCTTGAGTTTGAAGAGATTTGTGAAAGGTGCTCCACATCACTCTCCCCTCTCTCGTGTTCTCTCCCTCTCTGTCATCCTATTTTCTGTCTATCCCCAAAAATAATCTCCCAAAAGCCATTATCCTCTGTCCGTTCTCCTGCCGTCAGCACATTTTCAGTCTTGTCAGATTAGCTATTATCTGAGTGTGGTCTTTATACAATACTTTGCTTCTCTTTTCACTTTTACTATTAAACAGAACATTGCCCATACCAATCGTAACTGTAGGTAATAAAAACTATAAAACCCTTCAGGAGGAAATATGTCTCATGATGGCACAAATGACTTTATCCCCTAGTGATTTATTGGGGAAATTAATTGCCTATCCCATGCTGGCGGGACACGGCCGACCATGCGGACAGCTGCACCATTCGTTTGCGCACTTGAACAACCTTTGCATAAGTAATGAGAAGGAGATACATGTTCTGTCTGTGTGTGCAAACATGCTGCAAGAACGAAACGCTTTATACGGCAGATGGGGCATAACTATAACCACTGCTTAAATATCTTGAAGCTACAACGCTGATTGGCTGCTTTTTCCCGAAGGGGACGGGCAAAATTTCAATTAGTTTCTCCGGTTTTATAGCAGCTTTCTGGGGACAGCTACAGCGGGAGAGATCCTTAGACAAACCGCGCTTGAGAGAGGAGTGAGGAAAGGAAGCCGGGAAGAAAAAAAAGGGAGGGGGTGATGGAGAGCGAGAGAGAGAGAGCGAGAGCGAGCGAGCGCAAGCAGGCAGGAGGAGCTTATGGGAACTAGCGGAGAGGTCTACCTACCTTCCTCGCACTCCAACACTGCAGTCTTGCTTCGGCTTTCTGTGAGGAAACTGCTTCAGCTTTTTTTCTCCTCTCGCTTGGCTGTCCCTTTTCTCTTCACCATGACCTTACCGGACCCTTTCCTTGCATCCCCCACTTAGGCAGCGGGGGTCGGACGCGCTACTGTAAAGAGGAAAGAGCAGCAGGAGGAGGAGGAGGAGAAGAGGAGCGGACCACGCGCACTTTGGGCTCGCGGAACTGGGAATTAATTAGCAGCTTCAGCGCAGAGCCGTGGATGCGAGGCGGCTGCAGGGACTAGCGTTGCATCCTCGGGAGACTTTTATGAAACAAACTGAACAAGTTAGGGCATGTGGATTTATGGAAGCTGGAGAGAAAAAGATGAGAGCTTTCGTTCGATTTGCTTGCATCCTTTCCACTTCATTCTCATCGTACCATCTTGGCTTGAATCAACTCTAAAATCGGATAGATTATGGATGCAAGAGTGGTTGTTTGCATGCGAAGGAATTTGTAGCAAGTTATACGGAAAGTTGTTATACCTTTGTGCAGCTTTTGCCATCCAGCTCATGGTTCCGTTGCTGGTTGTCCGTAGTTGATTGGTCGAAACAGTGCTTGGTATTAAGCTTAGTAACGTCTTCGCAGGTCTTGCATTGGTTTTCAGCAGCCTGGAACCGGTTAACCCCCCGGTCCACGCCGCTTGTCTGTCAGGTTAGAGAAGTGTTGTGAGATGAAACGAAGCCGAGGCTTATCTCCGGCAGCACGGCACCTGTGTTTGAGAGATTATAGCGGCGTAGATGTGTGGCTGTGGAGTTAAGTACACAGAATTATACAGATGTTGTGGCTGGATTACGTACAGCAACTTTGGTGAAGTTAAGAGAAAAATAAATAGGTAGTGATTGTTGGATGAGAGAGGAGTAGGAACTATTAAAGAAACTTGAAACTTAGATTAGTCAGTGTAGAAAATACAGAGGAATCCAAGTTAATAGAGCAAGGACTCCATAAAATATATTTCATATTAAATCATGCATTTCATTTCATGCCATCGTTCAACTTTAACATGGCTTTCGGATAGTAACTTTTAATTGGAATCGCTCAACTTTTGACGGACCTGTAACATAAAGCAACAACCAATCCCAGCATGAGGCGTTCGAGTACAGACGAGACTCCGTACAGGCGAAGTCCATCGTTAGACAGTAAACCAGAAACGCCTCCCTTTACCTCGGGTTTCCATCGCTTCAGCGGGGAATTCGAATACAAGCGTCCGCCTTTCGCTTTCGGGTTCACCACCACCAAAAAGCCCCAGTCGTCGAACGGGCGATACACTCCGGGCAAGAAGTATGTGGTGTTTTACCTGGATCTCTCCTTCATATTTCTTCTAGAACTGCGTCGCTGTAAAATGGCTGAGGGGTGCATGATGGCTCTGCGCTACGGGATGGTGTTCTTCAACCTGCTCTTCTGGGTGAGTGCAAAAAAAGTTTTCTGATACTTTTATGCGAGCTGGTTTCGGCGTTGTTTTGGATGGTTGTTTCTGAAAGGTTGAGGTGGGTGATTGTCGATCAACGAAATATAAAAATTGTTCTTTTGAAGATTGCAAAATTAGAATATCGAGTAGTTGTATTGTGAAGAACCTGCTGCAAAAAGAAATTATTATGATCAAATAAACATGTTGCAGTGTGATATTCGTGCACTTTTGTGGGTAATTTCGCAGTCGATTCAAATTTTGATACTTCAGCCTCAACCAAGAATATTAGAGCGACATGTTTTGCCAGATCTGATCAAAATATCTGATACGTTAATCCAAAAAGAGTTGTTGATTTTTGTCCATCACCCACTTCCTCTGAAAACTTTGCAATTGTGTAACTTGAATGTTGTTTGCAAGATGTAACTTTAAAAGGCAAAGCAATGATGGGTTTATCTTTCTTTCCTCTGAATTATGAACATCCTGATGTTTGAGTTTTTAATGTTGCTGGTGATTTCGCGGGTTTGATAGTTTCATTGTCTCCAACTTCAAAGTCCAGTTGATGATTGCAAAATTTGAATATTGAGTAGAACTGTTGTATTGTGAAGAACCTGCTCCAAAAAGAGTTGATAATGATAAAATAAACATGTTCCCATGTGATATTCATGCACTTTTGTGATAAATTATGCAGTCAATTCAAATTTTGTGCGATACTTCAACCTTAACCAAGACAATTAGAGCCACATGTTTTGCAAGTTTCAAAAAAGCGTTCTGTTCTGAAAAGTTTGCATTGTGTTACTTGAATGTTTGAATGTTTGAATAATGCAAGTTTAAAACGCAATGTTATGATGGGTTTATCTTTCTGTCCTTTGCATTCTGAACATTCGGACATTTGAGGTTTTAATTTTGTTGCTGATTCTCTCAGCGGTTTTGATTTATTTGTTTTACTGTCTCCAACTTCAAACCAAGTCCAGCTGACGTTCAGAAATAATTTGTTGGGAATACCTCAGATGTGATTTCCTGAATGATTAGCAAGCCTAATTACTTGCCGTTAGCATGTGTTATGATCCACTTACAAAGGTGGAACATTTCACTCGTCTCGTGGCAATCATGCGGCGCAATTGCTGGAACTTGTTTACATCCCATAATCATCATATGCAAGCTATGATCTGCATAATTAGCCAAGACGTAAAACCAAGCATTGCAAATTTATTACCAGTGAAGTGACAAATTACCGCTCTACATGCATTTGGCATCAAATAAACTGCAACTTGAGAATCAGCTTATTATTGGAGAAAAGTTCCATTACACCTCCTCCACACCGCAAAGAAATGACAAAAGTTGATACGATGAAGGCTTTGATTGCTAACTTTTGCAACCTGTGCGTCATATTCCATTTTATGTCCTATAGTTTTGAAGTGTAAAGTGTGTAGATGATCTGTTATTTACCTTCATAGAATTCTAATCCGGATGGCATTTTAAAAGGATTGAAGACTTTCGACTTTTCGAGCGGATACTCTTGTTCACACTTTTTGAGCTACGCATACTTCTAATCCTTATCACCTCTCAGCTTTCTTCTTCAAATAGCATAATGAATTCTGGTGTTTCTATCTTTATAAATCCATGACAATCTGTGAGACGACATGCCATGTTATTTCAACAAAACTGAGAGGGAAATAAGTAAGGTGTGATGAAAGGTTTATTGAAAAGATTGAAAAGAAGGTGCATGTATCCTAGAAAGTGATGTCAGCGCTGAAGTGGTACGATGCACAGGTGGCAAAGAGGAGGAGATGGAGAGGATGAGGAGGCTGTTAGTTCTGCCGCTGCTGCAGGAAGAAGAAAAGGATAGACAGGATAGACAGTGCAATTATATGAATTGGCTGGGAAGATGAAAGGCAGAGCAGTGGCTTGGAGGTTGTGATTTCCTAACGTTAGGTTTATACCAAATACGAGCCAGGAGCGGTTCAGTCCCGCTAGAATTCCAAAGTAATTCAAATCAATGCGTGCCGTTACACTGATGCTCGAACACTGCGGGCGTGAGGGTCTGAAGGGAATATTGATTGATGGAAAAAATCTGAAAGGAGTCTTAAGCCATATCGAACGGGACTAGTTTTACCTCGGGACCTCAGGTAAATTGTAATAATTATGATCTCTCTCTGCGTTTCTCGTCCCATGCAAAACGTCTACGTCTGTAAAAATTCCGCCAAATTTCCCTTGCAAATGCTTATGTCTGTGATTTGGACAGTTTTAGTCCTTGCGTTGAAGTTTAGTTGAAGTTCTCTAAGTCCATTTTACATTTCTATGTCCAAATCTGAAGTGGATTAATATTATTAATTTATCACGGAGCCTTCGCCAATTCTATTGGCTATTCTATTGTTTATTTTCTACAAGTAAAAAGTAAAAAACACAAAACAAACTGTGGTTAAGATTTGACCCGGAAGTGAAACCCCATTGTGTTGGCAATAGACCAGGCAGCATGGAGGGAAAGTTTGAGTGCTTTTGGGTTTTTGGATCGAGGAGCTGTGGGCTGTGGGTGTTTCATAAGAAATCAAATGTATATGTTGTTCTGATGCAACGTGGTAAAAAGAACGTCTAGCACTACAGTTACATAACACGAAAAATAAACCTAAAATACTTGAAAATAGAAGAAATGCTGACAATATAAATTAATGAAAAAGTTCTCTTCATATTTAAATGTATTTAGCAGTCTACCGATTCCAGAATTAAGTCCTTAGTAATAAGTGAATTACTGAAAGTGCTGATCCCGTGCGATTGCTCACAATAAAACGCAGACGTCGCGGAGTAATTTCAATTTTACAGACATCCCAAGGTAAAACTAATCCCCTTCAACTAGGGGTTATATATTTTTCCTGGACCTCACAGCGTTCTTGGGCAGTATTAGGTAATTAGACAGGTTCTTCTCTGTGTTGTTGTGTGAACCTTCACAATGTTAGTTAAATATGCAATGGAGCCCACCAGGGACCGCCCACCCCTTGGTTCTGGAAGTTAATTTTCCATTCATTTTTGTCATGGATTCAGAAAAAAAAAATACTATAAAATGTTATGTTTGCTCACAGTTAATCATCTATGTGGTGAGTGTCTGTTTCTGAAACTTTATAACCTGCTAAATTATTACATTACATTTAGCTGAATTTTAAGTTTTATGTGGGTTTTTTGGGATAAAAACAAACGCATACCACAGAGCTGGTTAGCCTCCGCCATGCTGTTAAACTCGTAATATTTGAATTTTTCTAAATCCCTTTGGCAAAAAAGAATGAGAGATGTACTTCCGGAACCGCGGCTTACATGTGGGCGGACGGGCTGGTGTGCTCCCTACACCGTAGTTGTTGTGAAAGGCAATCTGCAAGTAAACCGGTCAAAATAAATGCCAAACCAGTCCTGTACTGAGTGAAAATCTGATGTGACACCTATAGACCGGTGACAGGAATGTAGGAACAAGGAGTGCACCAATACCCATTCTGGTATGACCAATCGAGTCAGGTATCAAACTGCACGGGATTAAGTATGGATTCCAGGACTTTTGGATCAGGGTTAGACCTATAGGCTTTCTGGCTGTTGGTCTTTTTTGGAATTTTTGTCTATATGTTGCAAATCTATAATTGAAAAAGAATATACTGTATTTGGAGCTGTAATACAAAATGTTTTTTGTATCGGCAGACTCTTCAAAATGACTATTGATATTGTACCGAAACTGAAAAGCTGGCTCGGTGCATCTCTACTTTAAACAAGAACAGAAAGAACACGGATGACTCACCCTGGTTAAATTAACACTTCATTCATTTCGTAAGACAACAATACCACTTGACCCTATTCGGCAACAGATTTCTCTTCAATGCACGCCGAGAAAACCTCCCCGCTCCTCACGGCTTCCATTGTAAACACCGTGCCTTCCCTCAATGCTTCCTCGCTGATTGGATCTTCATTGTACGTCTTTCTTTCCACCTGCTATCGCTGCCGGCCACTGGAGATGCGGGTCTTATGTTAATCACGAAACTGAATAGTGTAGTGCTCTGTTGGCGGTATTTGTCTTGTCTTGTTTGAGAGCGTCTCCGGAGAATCCAGAGGAGAGGAGGAGGGAAAGGAGGCTGAGGAAGGAGAGAGGGAGTTGAGATGAAGAGACGGAACATGCATTTAGATGGCGGTGAGTGGGTGAGCCGAGCTTTTGTGCGTTCCCCGTACAGTTGCACGGGAGTGGGCGGGCGTGCACGGCTTTGTTTTTGTGGACGTATTTAGAGCGGGGTGGTGTGTTTGTGAGTAAATGGCACAGAGAGGGAAGTACGGTTGCACTCTTGATGTCATGGCATGTCAAAGAGTTTAAATGTGGAGATGAAGAACGTTTTGAAGTTTGCTAGAGATTTGTTTTTTGATAATGGATCTGTCTATCCATCTGACATTTCTTTTTCCCACTACAGCCTCAGAAAGTAAGCATGATGATTGATGTTTGACTGGACAAATAACATCTAATTTCAAGCCTTTATTAAATCAAATTTCAAGCAGGTATTGATAACTTCGATACCAATACAATTATTACATTAACAATTTCAGTCACATATTCTACTGTTACATTACTTTTCTAAACGTCATAATAATAAAGTCTTTATGTGCGTGGATAAGCAGAATGTGACACTGCATGATCTGCACTGTCTGAAGAAGTTCATAAAACTAATTTGTACTTAAAGCACACCATTTTTACCATTACTTAATAATTGATTTGTACTGAAATCGATTGTATTAATATTTTGGAATTTATTTGCACATTACCTCGGCCGCAAGGTTATGATTAAAAAATAAATAGTTCAGTTGAGATTTGGGAGTTTGCCAAAATTGCCTGCTGGGGCTTTTGGACTCAAAACACGTTATGAACCTTAGTTACCACATACAGCTGGTTACCCTCTGTCGTGCCTTTAAAAATTTTTCTATGTCTATGGAAAAATTTATTACTTTTATGGATCCCCAAGTGGACACTTTTTATTTCTTTTTTTGTTACAGACTCCACCTAAACAAAGCAAAAATAAAGAACATTAAATCGCAGTAAGCAGTAGCGTTATTATAAAGTACTATAAAACTGTCTTTTTATCGGGTTAAATCTCTGTTAAAAACAGAATAAATTGAACTTAAGTTAAATATTTACAGTCCCTTACAGTTTTACAGTGAGCTGAATATTGCACAGTGACTTTACAAAGAGGATTTGACAGCACAGAGAGTCACAGTCCTGTCCTGTCTCTCTCTGGAGCAGTAACAGTCTGTTGCTGAACGAGCTCTTGCAGCTGACCATCACATTGTGGAGTGTGTAATGGTGATATTCTGTGATCAATTCTAATTTCTCAGTGAAATCACACCACGTACCGCTTCACTTTTGCCTCTAGTCGACTCCATTCATGAATTTAAAATGTTTTTGCTACTCATTTCCAAAGGGTCCATAGCCTACTTCACTTTGACATATATAATTGAACTGTAGACGCCGCCTGTGCCTCACCTCCTGCTGCTCCGTGCTGTCCGCTGCAGCCCTCACGCCGCCCCGCAGCAGCAGCAGCCTCTGTTGTGATGATTGCATCTGTTTGCCTTGGGGATGTTTGAGCTCCGCTGTGCTCCCCTACGTCAATCTATAATGTCCATCGTACCCAGCGTTTTCATTCTGTCTTTGAAGAATATCGCTCCAGCCCTCACATCTTCACACCTCCATCACTGCTGCGGCTGTCGATATCAGTTTCTGCCCATGCTGTGGTTTTATGGAGGACTCTGGAGCACTGGTCACACACAGGAAAGAGTCTGCTGGATGTTGTTTAGGGATGTATAACATAAATGTCCAATATAATTCATCAATCGGACTTTTTGAACTACTTTCTGATATTTTAGATTTGATTAGATTCATGTTTTACAGCTCAAAATCATTCTGACATGAATCCTGATATCTGTGCACAAAAACACATTAGCCGGTAGAGGGCGCATGTAGATTTAGCACAGGCCAATCCAAAAGTTTGCGGTTCTTGCAAATTGGACTATAGATATAGCTATAGGCAGTCTCTTATCAGCCAATATTGAACATTTTTGCTTCAGACTTGTGAGTAAAAATGGACATAGAAGAACGATTAAGCCAAAAATATGGCCATATGTTTAACATAATCTACACATTTTATATCCCACATAAATACTTTCTGTTATTATTTTTTGTTATTTTATGGTTTATTTATAGATGGAAAGCTAACTTAAAGGTTGAATGGAGGATTTCTCGCCGATTTGAAAATCTGCAACTGTTAGTCCTTTTTTTGAAAAAGCGCATGTGCAGGTTCCCCCTCCCTCCCTCCCCGTTTCTCCTGAGTGAACGCCGACCAAACCTCGTGCACGAGCACGCCCAGCAGCACTGCTCCATGTGCATTTGTTTACAAGACGATTGGTGTCGCTTTCTCACGACAAACAGATAAACAGTTACCTGTCCAGCAGAAACTTTGCAGCGGAGGCATCAGTTGGAAGCCTGTTTTGCGCTTTCAATGCTCGCCAGGGCGTAAACGATTCCCCCAGAATAACACACGTTTTGTTTCTTTCCTCTGCAGACTTTCGTCTCTTCTGTGAAAGCTCGAAAACAGTCTTTCTCTTTCGTCCCTCAGCCATTTAGGTACTTCACGGATGAAAGTTTAGACCTACAATGACGGAACGATCGCCGCTAACCTCCTGCTACATAAACACACGAGCATATCAACCACGCATGCGCGGCCAGGGGAGCGAGCGTTTCCCCTGGACGAGCCTGCGGGCGTGCACTAGCACGCAGAGAATGATTGACACCTGAGCAGACCAGTTATTTGTGCTACCCACGAGGAAATGAGATTCTGATTTGTTGCCCGAAATCCTCCATTCAACCTTTAACTTCAACTTAAAATAGATTTGTGGGCCTTGCTATGAATTTCATAACTTAAATTATGGCATCTGCAAATATCGAATATTGATAACCACTGAAAAACCCAAAACAAACCCCATATCCGTAAGATACTTGACTTTCTGCGTTAAATGTGTGATTGATTAAAAAGACAACCTGGCGTGGAAGTGAGAGAGATCTGAAGAAATGTAATGAAGTTTTAGTAAAAATTCCACTTAAAGTTTTATAAAAAAAAAAGTTCCCCAGGTCTGCATTAGGACATGAGCACCTTTACATCAAAAACTTACAGAATACAGTAAATTACTCAAAGGTTTTCTGTTTTGGGTCTGACTGAAGCGACACATGTCCCATCGCAGGCTGGATTCATACAAAGATGTACCATTTTATATGTAGACCTTCAGTAATTTTGGTAAATGTCATTGATTGCTGAATTTATTTCTCATACAAATCTGTTATCCGATCATTTACTGGGACATAGCCCATTATCCCACACACTCACTCCCAGAAGGCAGGTGTAGCGTCCTCCCCACAAGAAACCCATGCATTTCCAAACATCTTTTTAGTTGGTTATTTTGCCCTCCGCTGAACCATCCCAGCGTCTAAATAATCACCGCCTTTGCAACCATTTAAATTGCACGTTTATTACATTTCGATCAGCATTACATTCCACCACCTGACCCCCTCACCTGCCTCTTGCTTCTGCTCCGCACCTGTCATGTCGCACGCCGCCGGTCGAGGAATGAGATGGAACCTGGGAATGGCGGGAATCCAATCACGGCGGAAAGATGCAATGCTCCGCGGGGACCGAGTGACCTGCAGACCCCGCATCGTCTGACCACACTCAAGTCCTGTGCTGGGGCTGTGTGGGGTGTTATTAACGCGGTCTGAATGTGTGTGTGTGTGTGTGTGTGTGTGTGCGTGCGTGCGTGCGTGCGTGCGTGTGTGTGTGCAGCGCTGGGGTAAATAATGGTATTTGACCAGGCAGGCAATAGGTGCGAGCTGTGGAACCAATCACACGCAGTGAGCCAGGTGAGAGCCCAGATGGAGATGGATTGAACAATATATTGTTACATTAGTGTAATAGCCAGTTGTGTGTAGAGTAAATTGTACTCTAGTTAAAGTACATTTACTTCAAAATAGGTTTGTAAAACTAGTTTCCTACAACTATCAATGCTGGGAAAAAGGATATTGGACATTGGAACTTTTCCTGAATTTTTTTTTTTTTTTAATTGACTTGATCTCTTTCTATACGACCACATGATAATAACTACTGTTACTTAAAGGTAGGACTGCACAGTTAATCACCAGTTATATGGCCGACATTAGCAAATCACGAAGACAATTATATGCAATTATTTCCTCAACAACAAACAATAAAATATCCTTTTTGTTTAACATCAAAATTTCACTTACCCTGTTGTTTTTGAATTGCCATCACACCAAAAGCGACAAAAACGTAACTACAGGCGACAAAATGGTGACTGTTATCAACAAAAACGCAACTAAAAGTGACACAAACATGAGTTAAAGCATCAAAAATGTGACTAATAGTGACACAAACATGACTGAAAGCGACAAAAACGTGTTCAAAAGTGACAAAAACATTCCACAACACGTGATTCTTTTATAAATTTGTCAGTTCATACTTCAGTCTTTGTCAATTCTCCTGGTTGTGTTTAAAATGTGAAACTTTGAACAGAATCCCATTATTATAACATAAATCTCAAATGTAATCGCAAAACTGGTCATACCCAATTTGTGCAGCTCTACATAAAGCCCGTAAATAGACTGAAATAAATACATTTACTTCATTACAGGTGTTTTATTCCACTACATTACAGATTTTAACGAACATAAATACATTGGAAACACATGTATTCAAACTCTAAATGCTGCTAACAGTTGTGAGTTTGGTAAAAGCCTGTCACGGTGCCACTTCAGCTGCTCCACTTGGACGAATGAATCACTGCTGTGCTCAAAGCTGTCAAAGCATGTTTTTACACTCTAACGGAACATTTAAGGCCAAAATCGGATTCACTTATGGTCTGTAATGTGATCAAAGTATTTATACTTTTCATACCTGTTCCCCTTACGGCATCTAAGTGGTGTCCAAGTAGTTATTACACATGTATATTAAGGTTAGCCATCATAATTGGCTCACAATGTAATAGAAAATACTGTATTAATTATCACCAAGGTGGACTATGTATGTAACTTTTTTTTTTTTAGTTTAATTCCATAATACAACATTCCAAGTTGTTAATGTTAAACTTTTTTTTTTTTTTTTTACTTTTAATTATGTTCTAACATTGTTCCTTCATCAAAACCGTACCTAGAGTTGTGTTTGACTTAATTCCCACTTGTTTGATGAATCCTGTTTACAAGGTCCTCAGACCCTCAAAAACACACTGTCCCAAATTCTGACCAGACTCACTCTGAGCATTTCTGCCTCAAATCACATTCATTCAACTGCATGGACTTTCAGATGGAAGTCGAAATGTCTTGATTTTCAAAACAGTGTCCAGATGACGACCTTTTAAACCTTTCTACGAGGTTACAACTGCATGTCGGGGCAAGCTAGCTTTTGTTTGTTACCCCATTACCAACTCCTGATAAGAGAACATGTCACAGATATAAAGTCATGTGCGCTCAGTAGATATATGCGATGTCAAAGCAAACATTCTCAAGAGCAAAAGCATGTTCAAAACACAAACACTACATTATATCTGTCCTCGAATATACACACAAACAAATATATGTTCTTCAATTGTACTGACTTGATAACACCAATATATTCAGACCTGGGACCTTCTGGCTTTGAGGCGAGAGTGCTGTGCTGTTACCCCACCAGCATTTGTTCATTTCATGCTCAGAATATACGCAGCAGTCTTGGCGCCCTCTAAGGCTACAAGCGTCAATCATATGCGCTCGTATCTCCAAGCTAAAGCTAATTGGACCAATCGCTCTCCACTGCAGCACGTCCCACCCCAATTATAGAGCTCTTCCTCCGTCCCCTGACCTCCTCCTGAGCCTCGCACTCCAGCTCATCTCCTCTGTCCGTTTCTCATCCCGCCCTGCAGCTACTGGACTGGAGCGCTAAGACGGGGCCCAGATCCACAGAGGGTTCTTCAGTTTGTTGTTACGGATCTTGAGTGGATCATACAGAGTTGAATAAGAGAGCATTAAAGTGTTTATTTTGTATGTCTTTCAGTATTCATATACTCTGAATTATGTAGAAAGATTAGACCACCAAGCTGCTGTGTGGCTAGAGTTTGTATGCCTGCCTCTCAAATGTCTCTCCCCTCTCTCTATCCTGGAAAAGATTAATACTAATGATCTAAAGCAGGGGTGTCCAAACCTTTTCCATCGAGGGCCACATATTGAAATATAGACCAAGCGGAAAGCCACAAATCAATCATGAAACCTTAAAAAAAGCTGCAATTATCTGATGTTTTAAGCACCGCCACATCTACACATCTACACAGCGCCTTAATATCAGGTCTGTCTCGCACCAAAATGTTAGTTATTTAGGTTGGAATTGTAGAAAATCTGAAATGTGCTGTAAATAGTACTTATCAGGACAATGTGGGCCAGTTCACCAGGAAGCCTGAGGGCCAAGAAAAATTGACACGAGGGCCGCATCTGGCCCCCGGGCCTTAGTTTGGACATGCCTGATCTAAAGTTATTATAAGACAAACAAACAAAAATGATGATCTAACTCAATCTTGTGAGAAAGAAGAGAAATACGTTATTATAAGTTATTTATCTTTTTTTTTTAGGGTTTAGGATCAAGGCAATAATAGCAATGCTGCTAATAGGTAATTTCAAACTCCACATCCAAGCATTCTTTGTGAAACTGAAAGGTCTGGTTCTGGAAAAGATTTGCAATTCCGATTCTTTATTTGAAGGACACAAGATCCATCTATTGGCTGCAGAGTGCGTCCTTACTGTGAGCAGATTACACAAACCTGACTCGTATGGCGCCTGGAGGAGGAACCTCCTCCTGAAATATTGACCCTTTAGCTATATTATTCCACATTATGGCATAAAGCTTATCTCTCTATGAAGGTTTTTGTGAAGTATGGTTCTAACTTTACATTTCCATGGAATCATATAAAAACAGCACAGAAGATCTCAGATGTCAACACATCATGTCACAGATTTAGGAAATTTGAACATTTACTGAGGCTTAGACAAGACAGCCTTGTAAAAAAGGATTACTCAAACAAGCATGAATGAAGCTACATACAAGAGAACAATGTTTTAGTCGTTATGCATCATTTGTGTCCTGAAGGTACCACTGTGGCACATTTCAGCCATTAATTAGGCGCACATACATGCATTAAATCAGCACAAATATAAGATTTTACTTGATTTCAGATGCAAAAATAGCTTCATAAACATGCTTTCTGAACTCCGAGTGCGCTGTCCTCTTCATCGACCTGACTCGTAACATGGTGGCTAAGCTATTATGTGTGAAATACCAAGGCAAAGGTGTCAAAGCATTTGAAAAGCCGGGGTAAAAAATTGGTTGTCATCATCCCATTTTTCAGCAGCATATTTCACCAGTGGAAATGCCAGCGTGTCCATTACACTGGGGGACAAAGCTGAAATGTCACCTTCGCTCGACAGTTGATCCGCACAGCCAGCAGTCATCGCTAGGTCCTTACTCATGGTTGTTTATTTTCCAGTGTGCTGCTGAAATGAGCCTAAACTCCAAGGCCATTTACACTAAAGCTGTCCCTCGAGGCGTGACGCTTTACAAATGGAGAGGAAAACTTGCTGGAGTCAAGTGAACCCCAAAAGCTCCAAACATTTAACGCTTTTACATAGCATTATGTTCCGTGTTGCTCCTTAATTGAAAACGGTTGATGATTTGAAATGTTTCTTGTTTTGATAGCAAATTTAGTCCACTGAAAATAATACCGCAAAGTTGGTGCCAGTTGGAAGAGCCTCATTAGCTCTTGGCACTGCAGGCTATTTTTTTAAATATTTTTTTCTAAACTATTTATAATTTCCAGTCCTGGCACCAGACTCTGACTGTCTCACTGTCTGGGACATGCTACTCCAAAATAGGCTACTGGCATCAGGAGCGCTTGGCTGATTCAAGCTATTTCCCGTTTTTGAAGAAACTTGATGATGGTCACATGAGGTCACATACTTGAGAAACATGTAAGAGTAGTAGTGTCGCACCATACTTTTGACTTCGACTAGATAGTAATATGTTAGTGTTAAGCTGGGTGTCCACTGCACTTATACAATGACACATCACAGATTGTGGGAAAGTCTTTGAGTCGCAGTGAGACAGGGACAAACAGAACTGTCGTATGACTAAAGACAAGCTGGGATTTATATCCAACCTCTGATATTTTACAATCTTGGTCAAAGTGTGTCTTTCTCTAGCTGCGTCTACAATCGATCTCTGTCAAATATGTGACCACCAGTGACAATAAACATGCGACCCAATAGTAAATACAAACATGTGACCAAAAGTAAACAAACATGTGACCAATAGTACACCCAAAGTGTGACTAACAGTAAACACAAACATGTGACCAACAGTAAATACAAACATGTGACCAACAGTAAACACAAACATGTGACCAAAAGTAAACAAACATGTGACCAATAGTACACCCAAAGTGTGACTAACAGTACACACAAACATGTGACCAACAGTAATACAAACATGTGACCAACAGTAAACACAAACATGTGACCAAAAGTAAACAAACATGTGACAAATAGTACACCCAAAGTGTGACTAACAGTAAACACAAACATGTGACCAACAGTAAATACAAACATGTGACCAACAGTAAACACAAACATGTGACCAAAAGTAAACAAACATGTGACCAATAGTACACCCAAAGTGTGACCAACTGTAAATACAAACATGTGACCAAAAGTAAACACAAACATGTGACCAACAGTAAACACAAACATGCGACCAAAAATAAACACAAACATGCAACCAATAGTAAACACATACATATGACCAATGGTAAATACAAACATGTGACCTACAGTAAACACAAACATGTGGTCAACAGTAAATACAAACATGTGACCAACAGTAAACACAAACATTCCTTTTCATTTATTTAATTTATTGTTTGTTTGATAGGGACAGATACAACAAACAGATTAACGTGTATCAATCTGATGCAGGGATCACAGTGTTTATAGCCACGGCTAATTTGTAATACCAGTCCCTCGGAGGCTTTTAGCTGATCAGATTTAAACAATATGCAATGTTAATAAGTTTAACAACAATAAAAGCAAATAAGACCAAACATATAACAGGACAGCATACACACTTACACGTCTACACACTCCCCTCACACGCACACAGGTTACACATGATCACACGGCTGCTGTTGGGTGTTGGTTTGAAAGTGGACAGTCCTGTAATGGTCTTTATGTAGCAGGTAAAAAGATCTGATGATTCGCTCCATTCCCTGAAAAAGCAGTTTGAGCGAAAGAGGTTTTGCAGAAGGGAACTCTGCAGTCCCCGTGTGTGTTGGCTCTTGTGGCCCTTGTGGACAGTCTATTTACAAATGCACAGAGTGGTTCAGGTGCCAGTCCAGTCATTTATATACACGTTTTACATAATTGTGTGACAAAAACTGGTATACTTAATTTTTTCAATAAAATCAAACAATGGTGGACTTTGATGGTCTTTTTATCTAAAATGTTATAAACACAGAGGCACTGGGGAGGCTTTAGAGAGGTTGGGTTGGTCTGAGTATGACAGCTGATAGAATCATTGTAACAAAGACACAGGCACATTCAGAAGACAAGCAATCTCTGATCATCCCGAAACAAGTGACGCTTACCTTTATTTTTGATTATTTGATTATTATTTTATTTATTTTGATGTAAAAACACGACTAGCATGTAGAGCCAGCCTCAGGTACAACTACAGTGACTCTACTACATAGAGCCTGGAGCCTGATATTAGCTCAGTGAATGAAGTATCAAGTAAAAGTCAGTGTCTGGAAAAGCATTTAAAAAGTATTATATATTATTATCATTAACTCATTGATCCCTTGGATTATGCAGAGATGCTAGGTTTTGGAGAAGTCTTTTTCTTTTTCCAGCTCAGAGGTACAGGCTCTGGTTTCAGCCTTATATTCTACAGATATTGAAGTATGGATCACCGAGCTCTCCGTGGTGCACACAGCAAACTCCTCTCTCTCTCTCTCTCTCTTCTCTTTCTCCCTCTCTCTTTCTCTCCCTCTCTCTCTCTTCTCTTTCTCCCTCTCTCTTTCTCTCCCTCTCTCTCTCTCTCTCTCTCTCTGACACCAGCGCTTGTTTGTGAGAAAGGCTTTGGTTTAGCAGAGGGCCGTTTGCTCTGCAGGGGGCCGAGCACACAGCACAAACTGGAGCGGCTGTAACCTGTTAAACAGTCCGCCGAGACAGATTTGCCAATACAGCAATAATTAGTCAGATGCGAACGGGAATTAGGATTTGGATGTTTTGATGTTTTATCTTTGTGCAGAGTCATGCCAAAAGGATTTACACTTTCCACATTATCTCCTGGTTGTTCTTGTCACCTGTCTGTCACTGTCAGCCAGTCACAGCCTGCTACTTTTGCTTTGTCACTATCTATATAAACACTTTCTGTCTCCCTCCTTCATGTTTAAACAACAATAAGTAGCTTGAATGTAAAAATGATCTTCATTTACATAGATTTTGATGAGTAACCTGCAATTAGAATATGTACTTTTTTTAACCCGTGACGGTCCATGATGCTCTGGGCTCAGAAACTCATGAAAAGTGAATATTTAGGAATGCTGGGACTGCATTAGGAAAGTGAGCGATACTTGTGACTCATGTAAAGACTTGAATATGAGCTAATTCTGTTTTTTCATCTTTCTAAGCAGTATAAATCTTATTTCAAAGGACACATTCTTCTACGGTGACTTTTTTGAGCTTTTAACCATGTTCTACCAATGTTCCGTCATCAAAAACATACCTGGAATTGCATTCAGCTACATTCACATTTCCTATAAAGCATATTTGTATGGCATCTGTTCAATTAGAACTCAGAAAAAATGCGCAAACAAATGAACCAGAGCTGCATAGCTGGTTCTCACCTCACAAAACTTACATGTGCATCAAGTTTAGCTTTTGATTTTTCCTAAATATGGCACTTTATATCAAAGGCAGAGCTGCACAGCACAGGCTGCTCGTGCTGTGAACACTTAACGCTTTCACTATGTGGAGGAGGAAGATTATGGTGAATATTGGATCATATTTTCTATTTGGCTTCATCTGCACGCACACACACGCTGCACACTGGATATACTACTCCATATTTACTTGGGGATTACGCTTGTACCTGGACGGAGGAGCATGAGTTTGGCTGAGCACCTGCACTGCTTTAGTCTGTGTGTCGGCTCACTGAAACATTTAAAGCCAAGGCTGTAAATGCGCACACTGAATGAGTTTCCGGACTTTTTTGATTGATACCAAAGAAGAACCAAGTTTTGGTGTCCAGATTTATCTTGTATACTCAAATGAAGGCACAAAGTGCTTCAGAACAAAAAGTTAAAATACAGAAAAAGAAATATAGGCAATACATAAAACAATATAACAGCAAAATCAGTCCTTTAGTCTGTGGAGATTAAAACGCTTGAGCAAAAAAGAAAGCAGAAGATCGTTCCAAAGTCTGGGAGCCACAGACTGGAAGGATCGTCTCCTCTGGTCTGAAAACCAGTGCAAGGAACCATCAGAAGTTTCTGATCCACAGACCTCTGTCTTCTAGAGAGAGTCTCACCCACTGAGGTTCTCTGAAGACCAGAATGACTTTTGAATGGAAGTCCAGATGATTTACCTTTTTTTTTTTAAACTTTTTCTTCGACACTGACCTACTGAAATCAAAGCTAAATACTCTTACTTTAAAGGACAAACATTATACATTATTTGTATTATTATTTGCCTTTAAATTTGCTCTTGAGTATCTTTACTTTGACATTGTTAGCTGTACTTAGCTGTGACACAGTTGTAATGATCGTCACTTGACTGAAGAAATGCTCAGAGTGAGTCTGGAGAAGATTCTCTGTGCCACGTCACACATCGGAAAATGTCACACATCAAAGGAATGGAGCGTTTTTGGCGGTCGGAGGGAGACGATTGTCAAACTAGGATTCGTCAAACGAACGTGAATTAAGCTAAATGCTGCTGCAGGTATGCTTTTGATGACAAAACAAATGTTAGAACAGGGTTAAAAGCTCAAAAAAGTCAATTTTGCATAATATTTGTCCTTTAAGACACTTTAACTCTACTGTTTACTTTGCGTTTCAGGTACAAACCCACCATTCTCTCTTCATCTCTGACCTCTGTACCTGCCACAGTTTGCTCATTCAATAAACTATTCATTATAACTCTCTCAATTGCCCTGGTTGAAATCCACAATGACTTTGATGCGTACTGTTTGGGTTTGTTTTATGAAAACCTGGTCTGGAGAATGAATAGCTCACCTCTTGAAAGTGGCAACAAAACAGCACTTTAGTCTGGCTTGTTTGGTTCAGGCAGAGCGTACATGGATGTCGTCTGTCAGCAGATGAAAACACTTGACCACTCTCAGAAAAAGATCCAGTGCTTTTGAACGGGCATGTTGTAACTCACACTGTCATTTGGCTCTGATCCGGCGTTGTATATCAATGGAAGACAGTTTGACCAAAGTGGCTCTTCAGTTGTGATTTCAGTCAAACAATACATCATGAGAGCGCTTACTGTCTGCAGAAGATCAATGTCATTTTTGTGTTCTTCTTCAAAGTTTGATTTGAAGAAAGATGGAAAATAACACCTAGTAAGTGTGAGCCAATGTTCCATTTTGATTGTTTTGAATAAGGGACCTGAGCCAAGTGAAGTGGAGCATTGTACAAATCGTGCAGATGAACAGATGCGATTAGTCAATACTGAAAAAAAAACACTGTAAAAGACTCATATTATGCTTTTTAGGCCTTTAAAGGCTCCTTGAGGCCAAGTCCGAGTCAGGTTTGAGGAGATGCAAGCCTGCTTACAGTGAGGATACATGTTTTTGGAGCTAAATTTTTTCCAACTCACTTATGCATTGGAGGCTGTGCTAGCAAAAGTTACATTTTTACAGTATATTCAATACACGGACTAGGTAGCAAGTATCACGGTACACGGTAAGTATCTGCCAATACCCGATATCAACCGATACCTCTGCAGAGACTGAAAATAACATTTATTTTATTAAAACTAGAAAAACGTTTTACAAACTAATCCAAATGGGTTGTGCAACTAATCTTTAATCCTTCAGCTAACGACAGAACAGCTTTATGTAACAAAACCTCAAACATTATGATGTTCTGGACCAACAAGGGCCAATAGTCTTAATAAATCAATTTAACGGCCCAACCAGGATATCGACTGAACCAATTCTGAAGTCAATATCCGATTCAACACATTTTTCCATGTTGACACGTATATTCGATACCAGTATCGGTATCGGTTCATCTTTCCTACATTTTCCAAATCTCAGCTTTGAGCAAACAAATACAAGGTATATAAATGACCAGGATCATTTCCTCGTCTGACCGATAATCAGCACAGTTCTACATCAAGATCGCAATTTGATGCTTTAAAGTTCTCAAAATCAGTGTAAATTACTTTAACTCTTAATTTAACAGTGTACTTTAACACTTTTGCTTAGTAATGCTGCTTGAGAATATAAAAACTTGCAGACAAAACCACAGACACAAAAAACCTCTAACCCTAACCTCTTCTCAGTACACAGTCAATTATTACATTTCTAAATTAGTTGATGATTATCCCAATTATTGATTTGTTGCGTTTAATGGATTTAGTTGTCTCAGCCCCAATTTAAAGATAAGATGGGGGTCTCCACTCGCCCAACACTCAAGTCAGAGCCAGTATCGAACCTCTAACCTTGCAGTTTCTAGCCCACCCCTCTCCCACTCGAGCGCTGTTTTCTAAATCCAAACCCTGTAACGCTTTTGCAAGATAAACGTAATGTATTATTCAATTTGTGTGAGGATGCAAAGATGCGTAGAATCCCAAATCACTGTGTATACATCTCCAAATTAGGCCATTTACAGTCACTACACTCCCTTGTCAGCCTCTAAAGCCACTTGAATATTTCTATTTGATGACATATCGACGCTCTCCACGGTAATAGAACCTCCCTAATTCCTGCCGAACGGCTCTCATTTGGACTCTAAACTGTAAATTGTGTCATTCCATCAACGCCGCCATCGATCCAGGCCACAATGAAAACCTTTGACGAATGAAAAAAGCCCGACGAGGCCCATCAGGTGCCGGGGTCGTAATGCGCGGGGATCAGTCCTCTTTGTGATCTATTGATTCCACATTAAAGTTGGCGCTCGGTGAAGTAGCCATTATTCAGGCCGCTTTACGCAGCTATCATGTGGATGAGCTAAACAAGGTCAATGCAGGGACACGGCGTCGAGGAAGAACAAGAGGAGATGAATGAGCGCAGAACAATGCTGTCAAAACACATTATGCCGAGGCTTGTTACTGAATTATCATCAGAAGGCTGTTTTACATCTGAATGGCTGCACTCGTGGGCTCGCGTAAGTGGTCATCATCAAGTATTATTATGCATCTTGTTGAGCGCTGCATTAAAGGCCAATAACTAAAAGTACGAAGTGTTGGGAATTACAATGCGACTCTGCAGAGCTTAACCTGCAGATAGAGGACAAATATTTGCTCCTTTTCATTTTATAAACAAGTCATGGCTCGTGTTCAGCTCCTACTCCTCCAGAATCCCAGAGTCACTGAGCTGCAGAAGCCAAACTAGCGCTGACTGATTGCTCTAGGCTTTAGGCAGTGACTGTTCAAGATCAGTTGGAGGACGCGCAGGGTTAACACATTAACTCTTTTGATTAATCATAGAAAATGAAGACGTTAATCATGAATTGACGAAAATTCGGTCTGTTTTGACCAAATGCGCTCTTTTAGATTACAAAAGGAGGTTTAAGTTGGGGGCACACAACATAACTTTCCCAGTTCTGACAGTGTTAGAACTCTGGTGAGGATGGAATCTGCGTGATCACAGAGTCAGATGTCCACACTCATGAGAGAGTTATACTACATGACTCTGACTCACAGCTAAACACACTTTTACCCTACAAAATACAAGCAAGAATCAACAAAAACAATGTATCTAGCTTTAATGATGATAGAGCTCAATATAATAATGTGTTATTAAGGCTGTCATGTTTCCTGACTTCTCATTTGTTAAACAGCGTCATGTGGGTCTAACTCATTCTGGATTGACTTAAATGGACATTAAAAGTGGCCACAAGTGAAGAAGTTGGTTTCCTGTGGATTTTATCAGATAAAAAGCATTTATGAGACACACGGGAGCCGCACGAGAGGAGGAGAAAAGTGAAAGAGGAGAAAACAGGAGGTGAAAAGAGAAGGAGGAGAAAAAAGGTGAAAACAGAAGGAGGAGAAAAGAAAAGGAGGAAAAAAGAGAAAGGAGAACAGAGAAGGAGGAAAAACAGAAGGAGGGGGTGAACCAGGCAGTGAGTGTTTATTAACGCTTCATCTCTGGTTGGAGGTGTAAAAGTAGTGCATACTTTCAAGCGTTAATCTGATGTTTAGGCAAGGATAATGAGGATACACCTTGCTCTTTTCTGAAAAGACGACCATAGACAGTGTTATCTCTGACACAGTTCCCAGTCTCTCCTCTTCTTTTCATTTGCAGCTGTACTCTTGTGCTGCAGTGTCAGTAAACAATACACTGCACTGGGAGAGTGTATGAAATCGGGCTTATAATTCAAACATGTTGGAATGACTGCAGCTGAAGTCTAGTGCGTCTTTCTGCGATGTACACTTTGCGATTCAAATGTGATTCCAGTTGTATCAGGTCCACACCACGAGACTGAAACAACAGTGACTGACTGAAACTACAGATGACCGAGAGTGATAGACACGACGGAAAATCACAGGAAAATTGGATTAAAAATCACGTAGTGTGCAGGAAGTTTGAGGTGCAGCGCTGAGATCAGGTGGTTAAATATGTGTGCTCTGTGAGGAAAATAAAGCTCGCCTGATAATATGGGCCAAAAATTCCACCAGACTGTACCAGAACACCAGGCCAATCCCAACAGTTCACATCTGTCAACATCTATCTATCTATCTATATACCTGGGCTGTGTCCCACCAAAGTGGGGTAGCCTAGACAGGGCACACACCCTCACTCCCCCCCAAACCCTCCTTCCGTGACCCCCCTCCCCCGTCTGCACCAGTGCCCCCTCCGCATCACCATCACAACTTTTTTTTTTTTTTTTTTTTTTTTTTCCTTTTTTTATGTTCACACCTCTGCCAAGGAAGCCAAGCCCACACTGGCGTCCGCCCGCCCCCCATCTATGCAATGGATTTGATCAGGCAGCCAGCGTACCTGAGCGGAAAGCCCCCAGGACTCGCCCCAGGCGCCACAAAGGCAATGAACCGGCCAGACCCAGAGTGCAAACCGGATCACCACCAGCACCCAGGAAATTCTCCAGAGGACCCCACAGGGACAGCCGCACCCAGAGAGGGACAACGAGCACCCAGACACACCTCCCGTCCATCACCATCACCGCTGTCGCCCCACTTCAAATCCACACCAATTGCACAGATGATTTAAACATTATTATTGTTGGTTTAAAACATTATTATTGTTGATGATGGTTTAAACATTTTTCTCCCCCCTCTCCGAACATTTTCTTTCATATCCTATGCTTCCCTATATTGTGTATAATGTGTAAGCTATAATAGTGTCTAAAAGCATTAAAAGAAGGAGGACATTGTCCTGCAAGCCTAAGTGTAGGTATTCAGCTTGCCCTAACTTAGAAATGATGCATTAAAACAATCTTAAAACATTGGGAGAGGGTCCAGGTTCAGGTTTTTTCCAATCATCCCACAGCAACAACAGTAACAGTAATAACTAAAAGTGCACCTAGATAACGTCGCCCCCCTCCAGGCGCCTCCGTCCACCATACAAACCCCCAGAGAACCCCGGATCCAGATGGCCATCGGACCACACCCCCTAAGCACCAGCCAGCCACTCCCTCGGCACCCCGAAACCAGACCCGGCGACACCACCCAAGCCCGCCAGCACCAAAACAACCCAGCACTCAGATGGACTCACGGACCAACACCAGCACCAACCCAACGTCCCAGGAGAGGCCACACCAAATAATATTATTTCTAAGGTTTAGCTGTGATGATGTTGGGGAAAAGGCACCTTGATTTAAGGTTTAAGGACTGATTTAAACCACACCACACTGCACCAGGGTCAGCGGCACAGCCCAGTGTGGGCACTTCCACAGCAGGGCCTCAGCGCTGGTTTCCCTGCCGCTTCATACCAAGACCAGTCCTCTACCTCACCCATCCATTCATTCATACACAAACTCTCTCCATCCATCCCTGTCCTGAGCAGCCTCTCTCCCTTGCACCACAGTCATCCCTCTTGCATTCAACGCTCTTCTTACACCCTCTGTCCATCCCATTCGCGGTCTTCCTCTCATTCTCACTCCTTTCACATCAGATTCATATACCTTTTTCACCAATCGCTCCCTTCCCATCCTCTCCACATGTCCAAACCATCCCAATGCCTTTTGCTCTGCTCTATCAGCCAACTCTTGCAACACACCAGTTCTCTCTCGGATGTCTTCGTTTCTCACACGATCCATGCGCGTCACACCACACATACTCCTCAGACATCTCATTTCAACTACATTCAACTTCCTCTTCTCCGCAACTTTCAAACTCCACGTTTCAGCCCCATACAACGCAGCAGGCACCACTACACCCTCATACAATCTCCGTTTCGCATCCATTCCCAGTGACCTACATTCAAACACTCTCTTCATTCCCGCCCATATCTTACGTACTTCATTCATTCTAAACTCTACCTCACCCCCCATTCCACCATCCACACCAACGTGCGACCCCAAATACTGAAAACACTCTACCTCTTCCAACAACTCTCCATTTAATGCCACATTCAACCTACGTTCATCCTTTGACCTCGTGCACCTCATCACCTTACTCTTATTAACATTTACTCTCAACTTCCTTCTGTCACACACCCTTCCAAACTCCTCAACCAAACAACCAGCAACTGATTCATACTCCATTCGCTGCCATCAACATTCACCATGCTCACACCCTTACCTGACACTCTTGCATTCACCTCTTTTACCACACCATCCATATACACATTAAATAACCACGGAGACATCACACATCCCTGACGCAAACCAACCCTTACAGGAAACCACTCACTCATGCTATTTCCCACTCTCACACACGCTCTACTGTTTTTATAAAAACTCTTCACACCTTCCAACAATCTACCATCAATACCATACAAACTCAACACAACCCACAACGCCTCTCTATCAATCCTATCATACGCCTTCTCTAAGTCCATAAACGCCCAAAACACCTCCCTCCCCTTCGCCAAATACTTTTCACACACCTGTCTCACAGCAAACACCTGGTCCACACATCCTCTACCTCTCCTAAAACCACACTGCTCTTCACCAATCATATACTCAGTCCCCTCTACTACCCTGTTAATCAACACTCTCCCATACACCTTGCCTACAACACTCAACAGACTAATACCCCTATAACTACTACATTCGTACTTATCACCCTTACCCTTGTACAGTGGAACCACACACGCACTCGTCCAGTCAAGCGGCACCTGCCCACTTACAAAACACACATTCAACAATCTCACACACCACTCGATCACACTCGC
Source organism: Rhinogobius similis (assembly GCA_019453435.1). Taxonomy (NCBI): domain Eukaryota; kingdom Metazoa; phylum Chordata; class Actinopteri; order Gobiiformes; family Gobiidae; genus Rhinogobius; species Rhinogobius similis. Next base: position 5,516,957 of record CM033621.1, on the reverse strand, counting down.
TCCACCACACTTCAAACATTCCACAGTACACCCATCCACACCTGCAGCCTTTCCTGCTTTCAACTTTCCCACAGCTTGCTCAACTTCCTCTCTCGTAATCAACGCTTCATTCAACTCTCCCAGTACATTCAGTCTGCTTTCCCTTCCATCCGTCACACAGCATCACACACAGCATCCCGATCTTCCTCCACATTCAACAGCCTCTCAAAATACTCCGCCCACCTCTTCCTTACTGCATTCCCCTCATTCAGCATCCTTCCATCCTCTGTTTTCACTTTCTCCTCCCTCCCAGACTCTCCCTTTCGCACTCTTTTCACCTCCTTCCAAAACATTTTCTTGTTCTCCCGAAAATTGTCAGTCAACTGTCTGCCCCACCTTTCGTCCGCAGCCACTTTTGCCTCACGCACAGCTCTCTTTGCATCACTTCTCTTCTCCTTATAACACTCATACGACTCCCTGTCCTTTCTCTGCAGCCATACTTGACGCACGTCTCTTCTCAGTTACAGCCAACCTTACGTCCCTCGCACCACCATTCACTTCCCTTTCTTACACCCCCCCCAACACGTCTCACACCACACACTTCCTTTGCACACCCAACCACTGCACTCTTGAACTGTTGCCATTCTTCCTCCACACCAACAACCATTTGATCCTTCACCTCATTCCACCTGCCATCTATTTTCTCCTGATATTCACACACTTTCTCTCTGTTCTTCAAAACACTCACTCTCAAAACTTCTCTCACATCCCCACTCTTTCTCGGTCTCACCCATGGCATACCCACACGCAACCTTCCTTCCACCAAATAATGATCAGACATACCTCCACTCTCTCCCCTCCTCACACTTACATCCAACAATCTACTACATGCAACCTTTGAAACCACCACATAATCCATCAATGCTTTATCAATCACTCTTCCACCATCCTGCCTCACCCACGTATACTTATGAATCTCTTTCTTTCTGAACCATGTATTCCCAATCACCATCTCTCTCTCAGTGCACGTTCCTATCAGTCTCTCACCACTATCATTCTTTCCAGGTACACCATGCATGCCAACAACACCCTCAACTTTCTCATCACCCACTCTAGCATTCAGATCTCCCATCAGCACTACGTTCACATTTGCACCGAATCCTTGCAGGCACTCATCCAAATCATTCCAGAAAGACACTCTCTCCTCTTCATTCTTCTCACTGCCAGGACCATACGCACTCATGAACACCCACAGCTCATTCAGAAGTTTCACTTTCACCCACATCAGTCTTGGTGAGATCTCCTTACATTCAACCACACATCGTCTCACCTCACAACTCACCAACAAAGCCACACCTTCTCTTGCTCTCCCACTCTCTACACCAGACCTTCTCCCACTCACATTTCCAAACACACACTCACCCTTCCCTTTCATCTTTGTCTCACTCAGCGCTAACACGCTCATTCTCCTTCTTCCAAACATCCTTCCAATCAGATTTCTTTTACTTTCATTCGTACTACACCCACGCACATTCAAGGACCCAATCTTTAGGGTTTGGGGAGACAACCTCCCCTTCCCAACTCAGCCCTGTCCGTTTCTAGGAAACAGCTACAGGGGAGAGGATTCCCAGTCCTCTCGCCCCGTCCCTTTTAGTCGCCTTTTACGACACGCAGGGAATACGGTGGTAGTATTCTCTAGTCTGGCTGCTGTGCTGTGAGCAGCCAGACTGCCCCCCCTAACCACTGGGGTACAACACTCTGTCAACATAAGAACCTCAAATGACAATGAAGGGCCTTCAACCCCACTAAACATGCTGTCTGGTCATGTACATTTACCTGAAACATGAGACCAGACACTAAGAACACATCAACATTACAACTGTTTGGCATGGGATGATAATTATTATGTCGATGTCAATAAATAACAGCTGGAACAATATTTTCTGGTATAACATTTATCATGTAACATTTTCTTTGGGAACATTTTGTCTTTGGTATACAGTATGATTTGAGATTGTCAAAATAAATCTATTACTAGTTACAGATCAGTACAGACTACTTCTAAAGCAAATCATTCTGCTATTTATATGTTTTAACATGATTGTACATTTAGAAAAGGGTTTGCTTGTTGTTTGTCTGACTTAAAGACGTTTGAAGTATTTTCATTTTCTGTAACATATGTCTTTATATATTGCACTTCAAAACGTGTTATCGTGTCATGCCTTTTTGTTATCAGTAAAAACTATATCTGATTTGAACATGTTTATCTGTAATCTGGGGACACAGATAGGTAATGTTTATTAGATTTGGAATACACATTCATACTTTGTAGTTGGTCATAACATTTGAAGACTTCTAGGATCCAGATACAGTTGGAGAGAGATACATCTACCCCTGTGTTCTTCAAAGCAATGTGTCCAGCAACTATTTAGTAAGTTGTGATATTGTGGGTGTCAGTGGCGCTCTTTTGTCATCTGGGGGTGTTATTACACGTTTGAAACACATTTTGCGATTGCCAAAAGTATTGGTTTTCACACCGTCTAATGTAGATCACCATTGACTTCTTGACAGCTTTATTGAATCCAACTTTCTGAGCTGAAAACTAAAAAAAGAATGCCATTTTTCTGTGCAAGCTACATAAGAAGAGTTCAGCTGCAAAAACAGATATATGCCACTTCAAAAATGAGGTGACTTTTTGCATAGCAGTGTTTTCATTGAGCAATTATATTTTTGTGTGTCATTCTTTTCTTCTTAATCAGGTCCAATCTTAAGCTTTGCTGATGTGGCAGACGTTGCACCTGACTTTCTTAGCATGAAAAACATGATGAGCTATAAGCACTGTGTCGTTCACAAACTATCCAAGTGTTTTGAAATGAGTCCTCACTGTGAACGAGAGGAATCGAGCCACAGTAGTATGGGAATTGTTCGTTTTCTTTTCTTTTTTAAACCTTCTCTTATTTTTTGATAGTATGTGTGACATTATGGACACAAACACCTCGAAGGCACAGCACAGGCACTCCTACTTACTTAACTTACTTAGGCCTAAATGACTACCTTTTTTATTAATTCAGTCCACATAATTTTACGTTAACAATGATTTGTAATTACATGTTTAATTTAATGTTTATTTTCAGTGATTATCTCTTTCCTGTCTCTTAACCTTTTTCAGCCAGAGCCTCCAAAATGGCATTTGTGACCGTGGAACACAAAGACTAGGTGACTCTTGTGTCTAATGTTTAACTTTTTAACAAAGTTAAAAGTTTATCTAAAATAAAATCATTTTGGTTGGCCAACAAATAGGAATCTACATTTACCCCTTCATTTGAAGGGTGTCAGGCTTTGTTTAAGAATACATTTTCAATGTTTCTCCATACCATTTGAGGACCCCCAGAAATCATATTCGTGACCCACCCACAGGTTGAGACCTACTGTTTTAAGAAGATGTGAATCTTTTTAAAGAGTGGTAAATCTTCTGAGCACTTTTCACAACTTTCAGAGGCTGGACAGAGCCATCACGCTCAGGGGCGTCAGATTGGAGGGAGAAAGGTTACTACTTTCCCCCGGGCCCAGGGCAAGGAAAGGGCCCTCAAAAGCAACTCATTTGTTTTCTCTCTGGTGCATTTATCTTTAATATTATATTTATTGTAATAAAATGCAATTTGGTTGAGTAAAATCCTTGAGAAACTAAATATAATTATGCATGAGCTCTGAGGGGCCCATCAGCCCTTTAAAAAAGAGGAAAATCACCCTACAAGGCAAGTTGTTAACAAATAAAACAACAAACTATTGGTTTTAATTTTCAGTGTATTTTCTTATTGTAACAATAAGCTTTTTATTAAATTATCTGTTAGTTATAGCAAAAACTTATGTATTAGGGACCAACAAAGAACTTTTGTATCTGTGGCCCAGAATTTCGTGCCACACTGCTTTGTGCAGAATGAAATACTCTATATTACATGCAGGCAGCACACAGTGGTCTCATTTTAACTCAAGAGCTGCTTGTGTTTCTGTAATAGGACATAACACATTTTACTTTGTTACAAAAACACTGGGTACAGCAACTTTAAAGTAGAAGTTGTTGGATGTTTTAGGCTGTGGCACATGCACCAGCTTCATCTATTCACCTCTGTTTTGTGTTTGCGTCTCTCCACATCTGTCTCATTCTTAAAGCGTGCCTGCATACAAAAGCAGTTAAAATGTACGTGAATTTCCATTTTTAGTTTGTGATCTATAAAAAGACTACTTGACATGGAAATGAGCAATGTGGTTAAAAAACTCTGAGACAAGGCAGACAGAGATCCATGCCCAAAGAGATGAGAAGTGGGCGAGTTTGGGAAAGTTTGTGCGTAAAATTGGATGATAAAGTTTTGTAAATGAGACCGGTAAAGCCTAGGGGGGAAAATAACCTACAGACCACATCATACTGCAGTCACTTTCACTGGCGTTTGGTTTTTCTGTTTTTATACACAGAATTGACACTTATTACACATGTCATTTTCGCTGTAGTTATAAAACGGTGGTACCATGACCTATAAACTGCGATATGAGTGTTATTATTTTGAATGATTTGGTTCTGTAACTAAGGCAGACGTCTATTACACTCCATTATGCCTTCGCCTCACAGTTAACACTGAGCACACTCTCAACCAAGGCCTCGCGTCTTTGTACCCTCTGGAGGATGAATGCTGTGATGAAGACAGCTCCAGTGCTTTTAAAGTCGCAGCACAACACTAAAGACGAGGGTACATTCAGGACATGTTTTTTCTCCAGAATAAAATAGTAGAAGTCCGTGGTTTGCTGTCACCCGTCACTCAAACACACTTCAGATGAATAATGAATGTTGTAGGGCTCTGCAATATTGGAAACGCGGGGCTCGGGATGTGTGCATCTGAACATGCTTCCAACCAGTTCATACATAAAATGGAAAACCGGCATTTTATTGAGTGTTTTATAAAATCCATAAAAAGCTGCACATGGGAAAAATGGTGGGAATGTATCGCTTAAGATCTGCAGGCACAAGCTTGTGTTTGATGAAGTGGAGCTCAGTTTGTCTCTGCAAAAGCCACAGAAAAAAGGTTACATGGACATCTAAAAGACTTATGTTTAAAATGAACTAAATGTTTACCAAACGCCTATTCTTCACTGGTCCGCCGAACAAGCCCCTCCTGCTTTCTGTTTAAAGGCAGAAGGAACCCTGCAAATCTTTGGAACGAAAGGCTCTCACAGCTGTTCCTTTGTAGCAAGTGTCTTAAATTTTACATAGCCTTGAAAAGCATGAACTCCTCTAGAATATCCTCTTAACCATTTAGAACAAAATGTCGAACGTCTTCAACCTCAGAGTCTATGGTTGGCCCGTGATTCAGCAGAAGTATGTGCTGTTTCTCACAGTTCTTTCTTCTCTTCTTCCCTTCTCTCCTCCATGTTATTTTTGCCTGTCAATCACTCACTCATTGGAACTCTAGGAAACAAGACCGAGTCCCAGAGCGTATAGACTTTATACAGCATTGGATGACTGACACCAAATCCTCAGTAAACATTTCCTATATATCAATCTGGAAAATCCAGCACGGTCATCCCTCCCCCCTCAAACAAACCAGTGCTTTGCCGGTGGTTTGGCAGTAATGGTGTTGCATATGGGTGGTTGCTGCCACCGTGACGTCATTGTTTTGAGTCCAGCTCTTAACATTTGCCCAATGTCTCTACCCACTCTCGCCCTTTCATGCTGCAACTGTCCAGTCAAATAAAACATTTGGGCCAGAAAAACAAACCCCAAAAAACTTTTTCCATTTTGGAAAGACCAGTAATTGACAGGTCTTAGACAAGCCCATGTCCTGTCTCTGTAAATGCTATGAAGATAAAATGTTTTTTCCAAAAAGTGTAAGCTCACTCACCCAGTCACCATCACTACCTCCCCTCTGCTGACAGGTCCAAGCACAGTACAGTCAGGTCCAGACCAGACTGACCAATGGTTCTCCTGCGCTTCAAAGAAATGCAAAGACTCTTCCATTAAGTGTGCGTTCACACATTTACCACATCAAACCTGAAACTAAATCTGGACTAGACCCAGACTAAACAATGACCAAAAAGTCTTGCCTGGAAAGTTTAGAATGATATATCTATGTATTATACATGGTATATCGTGCCTCGAGTCAACTCCATAACATACCGAGCACTCAGATGAGTTCATTTCAATTACGTAAACGGCTTCACTCTAGCGCGGCGGAAGTAGCAGAGTTGGCTATAATACCACGTATTCTCAAAGTCTTCCGGCAACAACGACACAAGTCATTGACATCGCTCTCTCTAGCTCTAGCCATGTAGAATTATCTTTCCATGCTCATCCCAGGCCATTTATTTACTTTATTTACTTAGGCTCACGTGTCACTTTGCTAACGTCACATCTGCCCTTCTCTGATTGGTTTACTCTGCTTCCTGTTTGCTCGGGTTTGCTCCGCCTTAGAAATTAAATTGACTCAAATGCTGACCGGTGAGTCTGGATTTTTCCAGGCAAAACCAAGTCCACATCAGGACTAAAATGTACTCAATTTAGTGTGAATGCACCCTAAATGTCATTATTTTGAGGGTGCCAACAGTTTGAAAATAGGTTACAATGCATCCTTTTGCACCGAGACAGTAAATCCGGTCAGTCCACAGTAGATAAATCTTTTTGAAGACTTTTTACTTAGCCGTGTCACAGTAGGAGAGTTATTGTTCCATCCCCCGACAAGTGTACAGCAAAACTTTAAACAGAAAGAGATGACACTCTATGGCAGCATGCAGCTATAGCCCCAACACCCCATCCATAAATAATCCAACAAGGCTGGTTACCGCACTGCACAGAGTAAACAAAGAGGACTAAAAACATCTTTGTATCAGATGTGTATCCACAGCAGGGAGCAGCTCAGTGACAGGACCAATCAGGAGTGAGTCTCAGCCTGCCAAGACCCATCTACTACAGGCGACTGATATGAACAACACAGGCAGGCAGCGAGCGGAGAAACTGCTCTGCTCCGAGGTGTGAAACGCTAATCTCACTGTTGATTTATGCATCTGTAGCTAACATGCGGCACAGAAATATGTCCTTGGGCAATTCAGAGCTGCAACTACAAGACTGGTGGTACATGTTAAAGGAAGTGTATAATGCTTTTCTTTGAATCTGAAACCGTTTTTCAATTACAAGGCTAGCGATTCACAAAAAGAAGTTCAGTAATTCCAAGTTTGTGGCTCCGTGAGATGTGGCTAAAGCTAGATTAAACAGGAAACTACTTCTGGTTTATCGTCTGCTTTTTCTGCATTTATTTCAATCCTCCTCCAAATGTGACCCTCTAACCTATTTTTGTTGGCCCCATGGCTGGTGAATTGGTGCAATGATCAGACTTTTAACGGTAAGTTAAATAACCTACACCACATAACCCCAGTATTTTCATGTTTTTTACAAACAGAGCCAAATTATGTAATTACAGTTTACTAAAAAACTCATCTATGAACCTGCTTTACTACAAACGAGATAAGAGAACAGTAAAGTCCCACTCAGAGCAGTTCCTTCTTCGTGTTCAAATAAAGCTTTATGTGTGTTCTTTTGGTCCAAACAAAATTATTTTAAGGCTAAAAAGTGCTGGTCTATCTCTAGCTCCAAGTCTGAATAAAGGTGTTGTGGTTTGGTCAGACTTCGCTGAAACGCTAACATTAGAACGCTTGACTGTATTGAGTCTATGGCCCACGGCGTTGTACATGTTTCCCTTCATGAAAAGGTTTGGACACGTCTGCTCTACAGTCTATTTTATCCACTTTATGTAATGCATTTGGATAATGTTAGATGCATTATGGACTGGAAATATAATATGTTGGGTCTTGACACGTCGATAAACAGGAAACCACTGTTGCTAAGAATGTGGGCTCAATAAGAATGTGGCTCAATATAGTATATGTTGGCATCACTGTAAAGCCTGACTGTGTGGGTCCTGCAGGATCAGCTTTGGATCCTTTAAACGGGCTGGTACGGTTTATTTAAGATGGCGGAACCAACAAGGCTTCAGTAACTTTCAGTGAGGGTTGGGAGTATTGGTATTGAAGTATCAATACATCGATACTGATTCAGTAAAAACTGGGTATTGATGAATGTAAATACAAATTAGCAGATGTAAATTATAAGAGTAGGCAATTATTTTAAACACGTAAGGTCCGTTTCTTCATAGCAGTAGCAGATTGAACAGCTCTATCCTGCTGGTCACGAGGATATATTTAATGTCATACTGTGGAAAATTCCTGGCAAGTAATAACATATTCACGGAGACAAGAACCAGAAAGTTAAATCTACTTTAAACAACTCTGGTGGTTGAATTGATATAGCCTGAGTTGTGAGGTGGACATGTATATATTTTCTCTTCAAACACCACACTGACTTTAGTCTGACACTGGCCTTGGATCAGCTGCTGTCGACACATTCGCATAAAACATCGACAGATAAAAAAAGAACAGAATTTATGGAGATATGCCGACATTCATTGGTATCACAGCTAACAGAGAAAAAAGAAGACTTACTGGCTCCAGTCTGATAAATGGTTAAGGTCAAAGCAGGTAGGGCATCTGGGGTTAAACACTTCTACTGTACTTACAAACGCTCTTTGAGTCTGTTACACTTTGACTTTGAGATTTATATATCTGTGTCTGAGTATCTTACAACCATCAGTTTTTCATATCAAAATGGACGACTCGGGCATCAAACTTTTCCGTTGTCCGAGATGTCATTGCCATAGACGTAATTGCCTTTCAGGAGATAGCGATGGCAAATGCATTTCTGATCTGTGACAGCTTACACAATTCTGCTTTGTTTACAGAAATGACTGATTCCCACAAGATTACTTTGTGTTATTTTATCTTTCAGTCGACAAACAATATATTTTAAAATGACAGCCGGCATAGAGGGAATACAAACACACTTGACAGCTCACTGGTTAGAGCTAGTGGGACGATGCACATTTCTAGCTACGATATGGAGTACTTTAGTGGTAATTTCGTCTATATCGATCCTGGTCTAACCTTTTGGGTGAAGGCATTTCAATAACACTGTACAGTGGAATTTAAACTGAAATGTAGTTTTGAATTTCCCTTGTTATGTACTATTTCATTTCCCCACTTTTTCTTCCTCATTTGCATCTGACCCTTTTTAGGAATTCAGTAGCAATGCTGTAGTCCTATTTTAGACCTGGTACAGAACTGGTATAGACCAGTTGGTATTTGGTGGGAAAGTTTGAGAACCAATACACTGCATATCACATTAATTTTGTTATTTTTAGTATGTTCATCACAACAAGTAATAACTATCCATATCTAACATCAACCTCAAGTTTCTAAAGTTCATTTTGATTTGTGTCACAAACAAAAATGTAATGTCTTTGGTGCATTTTTGTCTAGAATAACATAATCTAACGTCTTTTGTGCATTTTTGTCTACGTTTTGTAACATAACGGTACTAACAGTAACAGTCTTGCAATGCATAATCATGTTTTCTAACCCTGCTCTGGTGTTACTCATGAGTTGTCAGTCACCAATTCAGTCCTGGATTTGCATAGTTTGTGATTTAATGATAATGCTTACTCCCCTGTTACTGCTAACTCATGAAATGGTACCGGGCTAATGGAACACAGCGTTTTGTCTACGGACAGAATACAAAACACACAGTTTACAAGGCGAAACAAAGAGACAAGACACACTTTCTTCCTTTTTATTACATACATTACATCATTCTGAAAATATACACCATGACATGAAGATATCAATGCTTGGGAAGAAGGATTATTATGTTTTCATAGTAACATTGAAAACAATGTTACTCTTTAGGACAAACAGAACACCTGATACAGATGGATCAGTCCAGTCTGCTGGAGGTGAAGGTTTGTTTTGACACAAAACCAAAATTAAATAACACAAATCCTAATTTAAATGCTTATGCTTTCAAATACACTGATATATAATTGTAATTAATAACTGTTTAGCCACTCCATAAGGGAATGTACCAACATCACAGTGAGAGCCCAAAGCCACCAACCACACCTTCGAGGACAGTGAAGTTCAGATGAGTCAAAGAGGCTACATTTGTGCGGAAAGACCATCCATCTCTGAACAGAAATGCTGGTTTAAGACACAATCTGTCACCCTTTTACTACATCATTCTCAGGCCTAAACCAGAACAAAGCCTGAAATAGTGCTGATGGTGGACCCATTAGTGGCATGAACGATTATACAAAATATAATTCAGGTGACATTTTGCACTCTGGAGTAGTTCAATTAGACTTAATTACTTAACAACAGATACTCCTTAAACAACCAGGGTCTGTAACTGATTATGGGCAGCTTTGGCTCCAGAAGCTTACTATGAATATACCTGTGAATGAATGAACAAAGAAGGAATTAATGCCGTAGTTTAGTGCCTTATTTATTGATTTACTTTGTCACACTAACCTTGAAAGCAAATGTTTTCTTTCTTTTTATAATCTGTTTTTTGTCTGTTCTACTGGCTCAGTATCCAAAATCAGGCCCACAAACGAGACCAGTGATACTGGACTTTCCGTGCGTCTGGAGCTGATCAGTGCTGAAGCCTGGAGCCTGGAGCCTGGAGCCTGGAGCCTGGTGCCTGGTGCCTGGTGCCTGGTGCCTGGTGCCTGGTGCCTGGTGCCTGGTGCCTGGTGCCTGGTGCCTGGTGCCTGGTGCCTGGTGCCTGGTGCCTGGTGCCTGGAGCCTGGAGCCTGGAGCCTGGAGCCTGCAGCCTGGAGCCTTGAGCCTGGAACCTGGAACCTGGAGCAGGATCGATCACACTAATCATCAACCCGCTGTCATGCAAAAAATTCGAAGTTGTGTTTTTGATGAATAGCCCTGTACCAGTAAATGACACTTTCCATTATAAAGTGATTGGAATCCTCTTAATTATTCTGACACATGGATAATGCATTGATCGGTGTTTGTAAGATGCCACTCAACCACCTACAAGAGCTTAAAAAACAGACCCACTGCCAAGCTTCCCAGTCATGATGAGCCACATAAGAAGGAAGTCTTTTGCCCAGCTGGGGAGTGAACTGGTAACGTTCTGCTTAATGACTGAATGCCTCAACCAACTGAACCACATTAAAAGACCAATAAGACACAACATACTTCTAAAAATAGTTGTTTTTCTGCCCATTGACTTCCGTTTAACGTCTGTGCGAGTGAGGAAACATATTATTGTCGCTCTGATAATCACTTTGCAACACTCACAAGCTACACTCAGCCTGAAGTGTTACTTTACCGAGTGGATTTATGCTGTTTGCTCTCACACAGCAGATGGCAGTATCCCAGGGCTGCTTAACACTATTAAACGCACAGAGGAGGGTCCAACATTTACTCAGTTACATTTTATTTGAGTAACACGTCAACGTAAACGACAAAAGTAGTGAAGGGTAGCAGTTACGGAAATAAATAGGATGACCACCTGTCCCTCTTTTGGTTTTCCCGCACTGTCCCTCGTCCCACATGTTTAGAGGATGTCCCACTTTGTGTTGACGCACACACATAGAAAACATGATGAAAAAATTAATACATTTCGCAAAGAAATCCAGACTTCTTGGACTTATGTGCCAGTACGCATCTCTGTTTCTTCTTCTGCTTCTGTATGATTTTGTTTATCTCAATTTTGTGTCTCTGTTCATTATTTAATGTTAGTACATGTACGTTACATTAAAGTGCGTATGACAAGTTTTTATAATTTTCAAATTTTGACTTCATTTGGTGTATTAATTCCAGTTGTACAGGTATATAGGTGTAAGGTATAAGGTATTATAGTTTTACAACAATGAAGTAGCTGTTTGTGGAAAAAAAGTTGAAAAATTGGTTGAAAATTTACAGGAAGTAATAACAAATGCAAACAAAAAACACACAAGAGAGTTATGCATAATTTACATAAAAATACACAACTTTTTGACCCTTTAAACATTATTTCAATGAAATAAATGTGTTAACATTAAAGGGCGAAAAAATGAATTTAGACAGTGTGGTTGCCAGGTAATTTCCTTGTGTGACGTCATCCTTTACAACCAGGAAGTAAAATTACAAACCTAAAATATGCTAAACCGGGATCAAATGTGTACACTTCTTTAGCACAATTTTAAATATATTGATCTTACCTGCATTTTAGTTAAATGAGTAGTCCAACCTGTCACTGGCAGTTTAACATCAAACTATTATACGGATGGTATGTTCAGACAGTTACTTTTAAGTTTCCCCAAACACTTTATACTCTTTGGCAATTTCGTGGACCGCTACTTGAATACAGTTTACTTTACCCACATCTGAGCATAAAAAAAACCCTCTCAAGAACATTTGATGAGTTGAACTTTACATTGATCCTGCTTTTGTTTGAAGTAAACTGGATGGAAATTGCAGTAAATATGCACGAAGCCTGACCTTGAGAACGCAATTACTCCATCTCCACTGTATGCTTTATTCACTCAATGGAAAGTCATGTGGCTCGTTAGCATTTCATACATTTTTCCACAGCTAACGAGCCCCTGGTTGACCTTACGCTTTCTCAATGAATACGCCGCTTTTGAAGTATACCATGAATTGAACTATCGCCCTCCTGACCTGACCGAAAGAAAGTATGTAAGATTGGAGGAAGACATAGAGCTCGGACCTGAACACGATCAGTATTGTAAAGGAGAAATGGTTCATTAATCGGCTAATGGATACATCGATGAAAGGAGAGAGTGTGATCTTATAGTTTTCTCAGTCGACTTTTAAAGCTGTCCAACATCTGGCTTATAACTACTTCAGTTGGTAGTTGGTTCCATCCTGGGATGTTGCAAGGAAAGAAAGAGTTTTGCTACTGGATCTTGTTGCGTTTTGTCACTCACTGCGACTTGGTTAGTAACAAGTTGGTGTTTTCGACGTTCCTCGAGATTTTTCCATCCACAATTTTCAGCATGGATGTTCTAGGGCTGCAACAAGTTAATCGATTAGTCAGAAATAGTTGTGGTACCAGTTCATAATAACTACACCTTAGTTTGCTTTAACAAAGCATGAACAAAAAATGTTTGTTAAGCATGATTCAGGCTTAGTAACTTCTAAATTACTTAGTTAAGGTTAGGGTTGGGGTTAGGAATTCGAGTTAGAGTATTAGTTAAATCGTTACCAACACCATCATCCAGTTCTGCACTGTGGGTTTTATTCTCTTGTTTTTATTTCTTGTTGTCATGTACTGTGTGTCCTTGGGTGTTTTGAAAGGCGCTTATAAATAAAATGTATTATTATTATTATTGTTACTAAGCCTGATTCATCCTTAATAAAGTATTTGTTCACTCTGAGTTAAGTCTTATTTCATGCTTTAATACGACAGGAATAAGTGTAGTTATTACAAAGTGTTACCATAGTTGTCAACAAATTAAGAAATCGAATAATTGTTAACTGGTCTATACAGTCTCCAAAACATGCTGAAAGAAGAGCATTTATGACTCAGACAGAGCAGGAATAACACAAAAATAACATGGGAAATGTAGAAATGTTGTATTTTTGATGAAATTGATGAACATTACCTTATTCTGTAAATATTCTCCACCAGGACGTCCTCAAAAGGCTTCAGTTCAGTTTTATCTGGACAGAATTGAGTAAAAATATCGTATTCACAGCCCTTTTGCATTCGAAACAACTAGATTTACTGAAAGAATAATCACAAGACTAATCAATTACCAAAATTACTGTTAGTTGCAGATCTCACATTTTTCCCTACATGTCTTTACATTTGGCTTGGACGTAAAAACCTACATCTGTCAAGAAGCGGTTCAAAAAATCTGATCGACAATGACAACAAAAATCAAAGGAATTAAATTAGCAAGTTTACAAGTCTGTGTCACCCCTCGTTTGTCCAGGAGTGGTCCAAAAGAGGCTAGGTTTCAAAGGCCGCCGTCTGGACACTGCTTTAGAAATCAAGACCCATCCAGAAGTCATTTTCAATCTGATGGTAATGGCCTCACCTGATTAACATTTGATTGGCTTGATCTGGGGTCAAGTGAGAGAGCAAGCCAATCGAATGCTAATCAGGTACTTAACAGCTGTGGAGAGTCAGGCAGATGACAATAGGGTTGGAATGACTCATAACGACGCTAACGGGTAAACAAAGGCAGGGAAGTTTCCGATTTGCTATTTCCTTTAGGGCAGGACAAATCTAGCTCAGTGTAGTATAAATTCCAGCTTCTCAGGACAGTACCATCAGGCAGGTGTTTCATTACATTTTAACAACAACAACAAGTGGAGAGACGGAAAATGGAGTTCGATAGTGCGAAAGGGAGCGAATGGGCGGGAAAATAAAAGAAAGAAAGCCACTATGTCCTATGGATGTCACAATGTATAGATGATTATTGTGAGGGAAAAAACACGATTTTATGATTATTTGCGATTATTGATGTAATGAAAGAAAGCAAAGGAAATTTTAAAATATTCATATTTAAACCAATAAGAATATTTAGTTTAATGTTGGATATTACTCTGTGACCAGTGAAGGACAGAATGTCAATAAATGTTTATGTCTTCTTGACAATGACTGAAATAAAAAGTGCTCAGATATAGTTCTATTTGTGGTGTGGTGTGTCTGACGTACATCGGGTCACACGCTCGCTTTGTTTATCCAGCTGTTCTTCACGAGCCGCACACAAAACTTTTACTTTTGGATCATAGTTTACATCAGTTTATAGCACACTGTTCTTTTGCAGTGAGCCTCGTGATGCTTTCTGAATCACTTTATTTGAGATTTGGACACTTTTCTGTACCTTTACTTGGGCAAACTGTGACAGGTGATTGTCCTGAAGACGCTGGGTCATGTTAGATGTGTAGCATCTTTAGCTGCAACCTATCGACAACAGGTTTTGCAACTTGGAAATCCGTCGGCTTTTACAACGCCCTCGTCATCTTTAGGGTCCCCGAAATGATCCCACGCTGCAGACGTTATCAGTTTTTTTGGGCGGATGCAGCTCCTGGAGTGCTGCCGTTCTGTCTGCCATCTTTCAGTTGAAGTGAATTTGTCGTGCTGCGTTCATTTCTGTGCTGTACCATGGCTTCTAAACCTCCCACGGACTACCTACCGGGGCCGAAAATATCCACAATTATTGAAAAACCGGTTAATCTTGACATCCCTAGTGTGTGCAGTGAGTGAGTAATCTAGGTGATGACAGAATCCAAGTAGTTGGTATAATCGCAATCTGTTGGGAAGATAGGATTTTCAGAGATAAACATGAAGAAGGGTTTTTTTTTGGAAAGCAGTTTACCAAAGTGAGATTGGAGAGAATGAAAGTTTTTGTGAGGATTTTCATGTGGAATGTTTTTGATGGGAGCCCAGTGGAGAAGAGAAAAGAAAGGCGTGATAAGTGGTGTACCATTGTCACTTGATGTGGACGGATATGCGCCTGTTTTTGAAAATGTGTGTGGCGTGAAGAGAATGACAGTTTTTTGAAAGTGGAAAAAACAGGGGAGCACATCAGTCTGTCTTACTTTCTCTGGTGTTATGGCTGCTGAGAGAATACCATCGTGTTGCTGCGGTCTGTCGAGAAAGAACATAACGCATTTATTTATATAGTTCTTTTCAGGACGCTCGAAGACATGTGGAGGTTGTGGGGAGACTTCTTGCCGGTGACAAGTCTGGATAGAAAAGGGAGTTCAACCCAAATGTGTACAATGTAATGGGAAACATAAAACAGGATCAGTTGATGGCAAAGGAAAGGAAATATGGAAAATGTGTGAAGAAAATGGTATTTTTCTCTCCTCGGGACATAAGGATCACCACTTAAAGTAGATTCCACACACACCAAACTGTACAATTTTGAACTGAATTGAAGTTTTTTTGAGAATAGAGAAACACCGAGGCCAGTTACGTCGCCCGGATTGGCGTCACCGGGGCCCCACCCTGGAGCCAGGCCTGGGGTGGGTGCTCGACGCGAAGGCGCCTGGTGGTCGGGGCCTTTCCCCACGGGCCGGCGGCCCAGCCCGAACGAAGCGACGTGGGGCCGCCTCCCGTGGACCCACCACCCGCAGGAGGATCCATAAGGGGGCCGGTGCGGAGATCTGGGCGGCAGTCGGCGGGGGCCTCGGCGACCAGATTCTCTCGGACACAGAAACAGCTCTGGGGACATGGAATGTCACTCGCTGGGGGAAGGAGCCTGAGCTTGTGCGGAGGCTGAGCCGCTTCCGACTAGATATAGTCGGCCTCACCTCCACGCACAGCCTGGGCTCTGGAACCTGTCTCCTCGAGAGGGGCTGGACGCTCGGAGAGGCTGCGGGCTGGTGTGGGCTTGCTCATAGCCCCACAGCTCAGCCGTTGGAGTTTACCCCGGTGAATGAGAGGGTTGCGTCCCTCCGCCTTCGGGTCGGGGACAGGTCTCTCACGCTGTGTCGGCCTACGGGCCAACAGAGGTGCAGAGTACCAGGCCTTCTTGGAGTCCCTGGATAAGTGCACCGCCCGGGGACTCCGTTGTTCTACTGGGGGACTTCAACGCCCACGTGGGCAACGACAGTGACACCTGGAGAGGGGTAATCGGGAGGAACGGTCCTGATCTGAACCCGTGCGCGTGTTCAGTTATTGACTTCTGTGCAGTCACAGCTTGTCCATAACGCAACACCATGTTCAGCACAAGGGTGTCCATCAGTGCACGTGGCACCAGGACACCCTAGGCCGGAGGTCGATGATCGACTTTGTTGTCGTGTCATCTGAGCTTTCGGCCGTGTCTTGACACTCGGGTGAAGAGAGGGGCGGAGTTGTCAACCGATCACCACCTGGTGGTGAGTTGGATCCGCTGGCGGGGAGGAAGCCGGACAGACTCGCAGGCCCAAGCGTATCGTGAGGGTCTGCTGGGAATGCTGGCAGAGCCCTCTGTCGGCAGGGTCTTCAACTCACACCTCCCGGAGAACTTCTCCAGATCCCGGGGAGGTTGGAGACATTGAGTCCGAGTGGACCATGTTCTCCACCTCCATTGTCGTGCGGCTCGTGGCTGTAGTGTCGCCAAAGGTCTCTGGTGCCTGTCGCGCGGCAATCCCGAACCCGGTGGTGGACACCGGAAGTAAGGGATGCCGTCAGGCTGAAGAAGGAGTCCTATCGGGCCTTGCTGGCTCGTGGGACTCCTGAAGCAGCTGACAGGTACCCGGCAGGCCAAGCATACTGCAGCCCGGGCTGTCGAGAGGCAAAAGCTCGGGATTGGGAGGAGTTCGGGAGGCCATGGAGGAGGACTATCGGTCGGTCGGCCTCAAAGAAATTCTGGCAAACCATCCGACGCCTCAGGAGGGAAGCAGTGCTTCACCAACACCGTTTACGGTGCGGGTGGAGAGCTGTTGACCTCGACTGGGGATGTTGTCGGAAGGTGGAAGGAATACTTTGAGGATCTCCTCAATCCCACTGTCACGCCTTCCGAGGAGGAAGCAGAGGCTGAGATCTTGGAGGCGGACTCGTCCATCACCCTGGCTGAAGTCACTGGAGGTGGTTGGCAAGCTCCTTGGTGGCAAGGCTCCGGGTGGATGAGATCCGCCCTGAGTATCTTAAGTCTCTGGATGTTGTGGGACTGTCTTGGTTGACACGCTCTCTGCAACATCGCCATGGCAGTCGTGACGGTACCTCTGGACTGGCAGACCGGGTGTGGTCCCTCTGTATAAGAAGGGGACCGGAGGGTGTTCCAACCACAGGGATCACACTCAGCCTCCCCGGTAAGGTCTATTCCAGGTACTGAGAGGAGAATCCGACCGATAGTCTAACCCTCGGATTCAGGAGGAGCAGTGTGGTTTCAGCCCCGGTCGTGGAACACTGGACCAGCTCTATACTCTCCATCGGGTGCTCGAGGGTTCAAGGGAGTTTGCCCAACCAGTCCACATGTGCTTTGTGGATCTGGAGAAGGCATTTGACCATGTGCCTTGTGGGGAGTGCTCCGGGAGTATGGGGGCCGGGGCCCTTTAAGGGCTGTCTGGTCCCTGTACGATCGGAGCAGGAGCTGTGTTCGCATTGCCGGCAGTAAGTCAGACCTGTTCCCAGTGCATGTTGGACTCCGCCAGGGCTGCCCTTTGTCACCGGTTCTGTTCATAATTTTATGGACAGAATTTCTAGGCGCAGTCAGGGCGTGGAGGGTGTCCGGTTTGGGAACCACAGGATCTCATCTCTGCTGTTTGCAGATGATGTCGTCCCTGATGGCTTCCTCAAATCAGACCTGCAACATGCACTGGACGATTTGCAGCCGAGTGTGAAAGCGGCTGGGATGAGGATCAGCACCTCCAAATCCGAGGCCATGGTTCTCACCGAAAAAGGTGGCTTGCCCTCTCGGGTGGGTGGG
This sequence comes from Rhinogobius similis, assembly GCA_019453435.1. NCBI lineage: Eukaryota > Metazoa > Chordata > Actinopteri > Gobiiformes > Gobiidae > Rhinogobius > Rhinogobius similis. The sequence goes on along the minus strand of CM033621.1, from coordinate 5,498,652 downwards.
GAGTCCTGCCTCAAGTGGAGGAGTTCAAGTATTCGGAGTCTTGTTCACGAGTGAGGGAAGGATGGAGCGTGAGATTGACAGGCGGATCGGTGCAGCGCCTGCAGTGATGCGGCGTTGTATCGAACCGTTGTGGTAAAGAAAGAGCTGAGTCGAAAGACGAAGCGCTCGATTACCGGTCAATCTACGCCCGACCCTCACCTATGGTCATGAGCTTTGGGTAATGACCGAAAGGACAAGATCGCGGAAACAAAGCGGTCGAAATGAGCTTCCTCCACCGGGTGGCTGGGCGCTCCCTTAGAGATAGGGTGAGGAGCTCAGTCACACGGGGAGCTCAGAGTAGAGCCGCTGCTCCTCCACGCCGATGAGAGCCTGCTGAGGTGGCTCGGGCATCTGTTCCCGGATGCCTTCCTGACGCCTCCCTCGGGGAGGTGTTCTGGGCATGTCCCACCGAGGCGGCCCCGGGAAGACCCAGGACACGCTGGAGGGACTATGTCTCTCGGCTGGCCTGGGAACGCCGATCCCCCCGGAGGAGCTAGAGGAAGTGTCTGGGGTGAAGGAAGTCTGGGAGTCCCTGCTTAGATTGCTGCCTCACGCTGACCGGCCCCGGATAAGCGGAAGAAGATGGATGGATGGATGGATGAAGTTTTTGATGAAACGTACTGAACGATTATTTTATATCATGATTAACTAAAGTTTTAAGTCCAAAAAAGTACACGAAATTTTGATTTTTATGACAATTTTCAGTCAGATCTGGTTTACTCAAAAACTAAATAAGAAATCCAATCTGTAATTTTTTTAAAATAAATAATATGTGTACAAAATGAACCAAGAAATTTAAACCTGGTTCTGTTCATTTTTCACATTTACATGTCCCAAATATGTGCAAGTTTGGCCATTTTTACACATAAAATGTCTTATCTCTACATGAAAACATGACATGATCAAAAACTTATAATATATTTTTGTCCTACATTTCTGTGAGTAAACAACAGGAGAAGTCCAAATGGATATCTTTAAATTCAAGACTTTTTCCTATTCAAACACACTTGAACATTGTCATTTTTATAACCGTTTTATTACTTTGGTTATTGGTTGAAAGTACTTTATATGTTCACATTTCCATACTTACACGGTCCATGTGGTGCCTGGAAATATAGGGGGAGGAGCTTCTTCTTCTTCTTCTTCTGGTTTACTGGCAAGGTGCACTCAGAATTGGTACATTCTGCCTCCTACTGTTGGTTTAAGTAAGACATTTTGTGCAGACTTTTTACGGTAGTAGTGTAAAAGTTTTCCCCAGTGCCCTCCCCTCAGTCATTTCCATGTGCGCCTCTCTCTGGTGATGTCATCCACGCTCAAAAACTTCCCAGCTGCATTCAAAAACAAATTGATTCTTTCTTTTCCTTTTATAGTTTTCTATTTGCTGAGGGTTTTCTCAAGTTAAATTTGTTATTTTGTGTTTTCCTGGAGTAAAATGTGATTCCCAAAGATGTGTTTATTATTTGCTGTGTTTATTGTATCATGAAGGCCAACCATAGCTCAATATTAAAACTGGTCCATTCCACTTGGCCCGTTCCAGTTAACTGGGTATAAAGGCAGGTGTGTGCCTCATTTGGAGTGTGTGACCATGTGAAGCGGCATGCAGCTGTCCGGCTCTGGAAATAAACACCTAACATTTTGCCTCCAGGCCCCTCTTCAACTGTCATTTTAGCCACACATGAAGGGGCCAAAGCATTCTCATTCTTGTGGACTCATTCTTTTCTTATCGTAAATGCACATATACATTTTGAACATATCAACAACTATGGCTGGAAAAGACGTCTATCCAATTATCCAATTATTCAAGTCGTACTGAGATTTAGTGTCATCTTATTAACACTAGACGCTCCTTGTGGAAAGGTCACAGCTAAAGTTGATAAATACCTCCTCTGTGTGTTTCCTCAGAACATTGTTGGCAAAATGTCCATTAAGGATAACACCAATGATAGTGATCCTTCCTATTTTGTGTTTATTTTTTGTTTTTTCCCAGACATTGAAGTTGCTTTATGAATTTCTTACATTATTAATTCAGTTTCCCCGTGACAGCTTGCTAGTATCACCACATCTGCCCCGGGGTAGACTGATGGAAGCAAACGCTGCCAAAAAATGTTACATTTTTTATAGGATTTACATATAATATTAATAGAATATTTATAGAATAAGACTACACATTTATAAAGATATAACAATATGCAAATCTCACAGTACAATACTGATAGTTGTTTAGCCCAGGCTGGACATTCTTTTTGATTCCTAGACCTTTTCTTTGAGACATTTTGTCAAATGAGTCTTTATGGGACTTATAATTCTGGAGGAGAACCACACTGTACTTCAGCAGAGCTGTCTGTTGTTCTTCTTCTTTACTCGCTTGTTGTTTTGTATCTTGGATTTAAAAGCAGCGGGGGCATGGACAGTCTCTGCTCAACTTTCCTATCAATCAGTTTGTTGCTTTGCAAACGCCGCCATCCGCTTGCTACTCTGTTGTTTTTGTTGTGTTTTTGAAGTAGAAAACGATATTGCCAGTGTCGTTCCATCCTTAACTTAAATTGTTTGTTTTGAGAGAAATCTGATTGTCCCTTTTCCGACTACTGTCCATGAGAGATGAACCTGGGTTTGCAAAAGATTAAACTCAAACATTATATTTCTGTCTCCAAACTTCCATGAGACTTTTTGCTCATATTCTAAAATGCCAAACCCAGAGGAAGCTAAGCCTGACCTCTGCAGAGCTCCGATGGGTCCATGTGCTGGAGCCATGTGGTGCTGACCAGCTGCTGTCTAAAGGTCGCTCTGCCTTTTGTACGTCTGTCCTCCAATGAAAAGAACAAATGAACTTTTCAACACTTAATTAACCATGATGAAAAGTGTGAAAAAGTCGACTTATTTTGGTGATGTATAATGAGCTTTGTGCTTTCGGAATATGAGTTGAGAAAATGAGTGCAATAATCATGATCCTCATGATCTGGATGATAAAAAAGTATCTTACTAGTAGAAAGTACAAGTATATTGTACTTTCTTTCTAGCATCTGGTAAAATACATGTAAACAATGCAGAAGATGTGTTTATTAAATGTGGTTGAGGTTTAAGTGCCATACAAAAAGTCAATGGACCATAAATATGCACATTTATATGAAGACTCACACAATGACTTTATCAGCAGTGGTTTGTTTTTCATTGAAAGCAACATTATAACATTGCCAAAAGCTCCAAAAAGCCAAGTAGCACAATATATTCCCGTCAAAGGTGCTCTATGTAAGTTTATGGTGGAAGGTCCGCCACCTGCTTGTCTCCCACATAGACATAGCACCACTCTGTACATTTGCCTGTTGTTACAGCTCAATCCCTTCTGCCAGACCAGCCAGTCTCTCTGACATTCGTGTATCCTGTACTGCATTACCCTGCAGACCCGAGTGCACAGAAAATGTCTGTTTTCACCTACCCCCTATCCCCCTTGTGTATTAAAAAAAGCATGTCAAGCACATAAGGGTCATGTTTTTTTAACCATGTCTCTACAATAAAACCAAGCAAATACAAACCCACTGCTTATGGTGAAATGCAGCTATAGAACAATGGGGCATACCAGTCTGTAATAGCAGGAAGTCAATGGCCCCATTTGTTTTAGATCAATTTTACAGTTTATGATGATCAAAATGTAACATAATGATCTAATTATGTTAAAGATTATTACAACATACTAGACAAAAGCATACTCTATCTCCTTTAAATACATCACCATCCCCTCCACTTACTTTCTAACCTTCCACGTTCACTCCAGAGTTGGCCTACTCTCTCTCTCTCTCTCCGTCATTCCTCTGCAGACTGACAACTCCACTCACTCTGACTGATTTCTTCAATGAACGGCTGTAATCTCAGGCTGAATGCAGTACCTCCTCCGGACCTCTCATAACCAGCGCTTCAATAAACAATGAGCGCGCTTTTGATAAATGGATGAATTATGCATCACTCCCTAAGATGTGTTTTAGTCATAACTGTATTTTTTTTGTTAAATGATAGTGGGATTATTTCCAGGCATAGCATCAAAAGCATCAAGAGCCTGATTTTATTGTTTTATTAATTGTGTTATGTTCTTATAGCAGCTGAAATAGGCCAAAGTAAATCATTAATGGCTTCTCCAGTGTGCTGTGCCTCTGGCGAACATATAACATGCGGTGTGTGCGTATGGAATGTTGTAGAATATGTGAATTTGAATTTCAAGGGTTCTGAAAGATCCTTGTTATTATGGATTATTCAGGGATTGAAACGAATGTAGCCACCTCAGCCTTGGTATTTCTATCACAAATCCTTGCCCCTCGCAGCAATAAGGTTTTTATTCATTCAGATTAACAATTGCTAAAGAAAAATGAAAGTGAAATGGCGCTGGAAGTGGCTAAAGAATACATTTGTTGTCGACAAGAGTCTCTATTTTACCTCAAGATGGAATTTTCAAATTGCAAGTCAAATTCCAATCTTATGATAACAATAACAGCAACATATTGTTTGGCAAATATTACCCGTCCCTTTTGGTCTCGTCCAAAATTAGCAGTGTTTCTCAAGATGGCGTGTCCACTTTTTAAGGCCAGACACTGCAGGCAATTTTTAGTTTTTTGGTCACTTTGCTCTCTCAACATATCGGCTTTTATGTGGAAACAGAAAACGTGTCCAGTGTGCTCCTAAAGATGTTTTATTACTTCATTGAATCCATTTCATCCATTTTTCTCCCACAGAGACATAAAGATCAGCCTTAAAGTAGCTCCTACACAGACGGAAGACGGAACTTACACAAGAACTTGTTGATGTCTCATTTCAAGCCTGATTTATTAAAGTTTTAAGAAAAAAAAAAAAAAGGGTGTCATTTTAATTTATTTTCGCAAAAAAACTAAACAAGACATCAAAAATATTTGTTTTATAACTAAAATGTGTCCAAAATGAAATGAAAAATTTAAACCTGGTTCGGTCCATTTTCCAGATTGAAATGTCCCAAATGTGCAATTTTGGCCGTTTTTACACAAAGAATGCATTATTTCTGTATAAAAAGCATGACATGATGAAAAACTTGTAATAAATGTTTTTCTTACATTCTTACATACATATTAATCTGCAGTGCATCCTTCTTCTTTTTTGCCACAATCTGCTCCACAAAAATAATAAATAATGATTGCCATTTGTTCTCGAATGTGAAAAAAACAAACATTCTCAACCAGGCATTGGGTGAAAATGATCATCGCCTGGTTCAGGGCTGTCAAGATGAGACACTATGGGTGAGTAAGAACAAAATCTTCAATTTAAAGATATCAATTTGAAAGGTTTTTGATTAAACGTTTTTCAGGGTGGTGTGTGAAAGTGCTACTTTAAGTAATGATCTTTATGTCTCTGTGGGAGAAGAATGTGTTTTAAGAAAACAGCCCTTGAAGTTACAATTCATCTATGGATGAAGTGACTTAAATGAAATAATAAAACATCTTTAGGAGCAGATTGGACAAGTTGGTTGTTTCCATGTGAAATGTTGAGAAGGCAAACAGACCAAAAACCAAAAAATTAAAGAAATGAGTTTTGCCTGTTGTGTCTCGCCTCAAATGTGCCAATAATATTTGGTGATGTTGTCAAATAATAATTATAATGCACCTTTTCATACTTTACAGTGTGTTATTCCTTCAGTCCACACTCGCTGGTGTGAGCTCCAGCAGCACAGTCTGCACCATGTGACCACCAGCACCAGTCATATCAGGCACCTGGTACTCCCACTGGTCTCCCATTGGGCGTGGCCAAAGAGGCTTGGCCAAGCAGACAGCTGCTCACACATCCCACCCACTCATATTCATGGGTCTCAGGAGGCTCTAAGCTTAGGACCCTTGCAAGAGCAATTCATTATTAAAAACAAAATGTCTTACCTTTTGAAAGGTGCCAAGTTTTCAAAATGTTGCCAAGAACAAGCTGGAACTCATGGACTAGGCCTGTCACGAAAATTACAATATCGACTACTCATTTGTAGTATGATAGACAAAACTAAATATTTGGGGCTTAGCGTTTATTGTGTGCATTTTATAATCACTTCAAGTAACTTTTTATTTGTTTTTTCAAAAAGATTTTAGCTGTAGAGAGTGAGTTGGTGACACCAACTAACTACAAAAGGGTTTCATTGTGCCATTTATTTAGTGCAACTCATGCTTTTTAACAATATTGGGCATTTGTTGAGGGAATTCTTGCAGTCAGTGCAGTCAGATTCTTGCAGTCACTTTCAATATTATCATTTATCGTGATTTTTTTCTGTAACGATATAACACACTTCAAATGCTGTTATGGTGACAGGCCTGGCATGGACTGGTCAGCCTGCCATGCTCTGAGTAACCAGTGGTTCCTATCCTTTTTTTTTCCCAGCAACCCCTATTTTACTTGTGGATAGTTTGTTGACCCAAACATCCCCCTCCTACATGAGATGGTATTGTCTTATAAAGAAAAATAGAATTATTTTCTTTTTAGTAAAGATTATAAAATACTTTAAAGGAAATATTTTTCATATTGCTGTTAGCCTTTAAACATGTTCTTGAGTACCTTAAATTTGCCTCATTCATTCTTTGACCTGTGTTATCGGTTACTATAAAATGACACTTACTGAGTGTATCCAGTCAGCAGATGGCGCAAGCACTATATACAATCTAGTGAAGTTAGCGCTGAAAAGATGCTATGGTGCGGATTTGCTGCAGCAGTTATCGTGTCAGAGGCAGAAATGCTCTTTTAGTTTAGTTTAGTGATGATTTAAGGACTAAAAACAGCAGAAGATTCTCTGATAAGTGACGTAGATCAGTGGTCCCCAACCCCCGGGCCGGTCCGTGGATCAATTTGGACCGGGCCGCACAACAAATAATTAATTTATTAGCAGAGTATGAGCGATCACTTATCTTGAAAAAGGACCGGATTCTCTAGTCTAGGATACATAAGAGCTAAGATTATTGGCCAGAACCCGACAGCAATTTGGGCCGGGTTCGGGTCCACGTTTTCCGCTCTTGTGTCGGGCTGAGTCGGGCGGCCCAGGGGGCAGAGGGGCGCACGTGTGTAACATGCGCTCCACGGCAAAAGAGCGCGTGAGCAGCCAGTGCTGTGTTGTTTTCCTCCTCATCCTCGAATAAAGTGGTTAAAATATCTGCGGTTTGAGTAAAGGCGTTAATGAAAGTGCGCGGCTGCTACACGAGCGGAGGAGAGAAAAAGAGCAGCGGAGGAGAAAGAAAGAAGAAAGGAGCAAGGGAGAGAGATCATGTGGTCCAGCGTCAGCGGAGGAACAGGCGCGTCTGGGACAGGAGGCGTCCCGTTGCTGCAGGTAGAACACTAAACACCTGTCAGGCGCTTATTCTGCCAATAAAACTCTGCAGGAACTCAGTTTACGTAACTCCGGTTCTACACGACCCGGGTCGGGTTCGGACAGTATCCGCTCGGTCCCGGGTCGGGTTCGGCTCGAATCTTGCAGCAAATGACTCGGGCTCGGACAGTACGTGCGCGGCTCGGTCGGGTTACATCTTGGTCATTTGAGCTAAAATTTAACCCACAAGCAACAAAATGAGTCAGAAACAAGACAATACCAGGAATCCTACGTGAATCCTACGGCTCTAATGAGGCAATGAAGCCTTCAAAGCTGCTTTGCTGCTTAGAGACCAAGCACCTTGGATTAAAAGACAAGCCCCTGGACTATTTTGAAAAAACAAAAAAACAGGTACACAGTGGACTCACGTTTATTATGATAAACGCCCCCTCCCCTACCGGGCCGCAGTAAAATTGTCAAGCGTTGACCGGTCCGCGGTGATAAAAAGGTTGGGGACCACTGACGTAGATAATCTGAAAATACGTCAGAATATCCCGGAAGTTCAGCAGGACATGTGTTTGACGCTCAGAGGGGGGAGGATTCTCTTATAAAAGTTCCTTAAAACAGCGTGAATGCAACTGAGTGCTACTTCGGGTATGTTTTTGATGATGGAACATGGTTTAAAACTCAAAAAAGTCACTGTAGCAGCATATGTGTCCTTTAAAGATGCAATTAACATGACACATCTTCATTGAAATTCACCCTGGACCCCCTGAGAATGACTGGATTAAACCAACCTCCTGTTTTTGGCAAATCTGAGTTCAGTTGGTATGTTATAGAATTCATAAACGTTAAGTGTTTAGTAATGGGATATAGGAGGTTAGTTTTATATTTCTGCATCGTGTCCCAGTCCTGTTTGACCTTTAGCACATTTTGATCTTGTGACATCACTCCTGCCTGCTCTTGACAGAATTAGACTTCACCACATATGATCAGAGTAGATTGTGGTACAGCTGATTTGAAATTATTGCCGATGATTGCCTATTATACGCCATAAGGCCACAAAAATACACGGTACACACAGGACTTATCAAAATAGCAGGTTGGAGATCGCCATGGAAACTAGAGTAGCGTTTTTATTACTAACATGGAGATGGGAGACAAACACATCACCAGTGAGTGACCTATAGAAACAGAACCAAGACGGATTCAGTTGGGGAGGATTTCTGTAGTTTTTGAGCTGGACAGTTTGGTTAAAAGTTAGGGTCATTTTCTTCCTTGCATTTGACCCATTTAGCAGTTTCACAAGGACAGTGAGTGGCTGGAGGACTGCCCCACTCTGCATGTTTGAAGTGGAAAGTCAAGTTAGAACTGGAAGAAATGCAATTAGAATGTTGGCGTTCCCATCAGGAAAGAAAGAAAAGAAGTAATAAAGACCGTAAGAGGATTCAATGGTGGAATATGGCTTTTAACTGTCAAAATGGAGACGCTTTGTCCTGGTTTATGGTTCGTATCGCTGTAATTACCGAGCCCATCCACTTGAAACAAAAACTGGCTCTGAGTTCAAAGTCTTCACTGTCAGCATGAATGGCTCTTATGTTTATGTTGTGTCCGCAGCTGTTTGTACTCCAGCTCAAGACCAATTTTCCACTGGGACAATAAAGTCAATTCTGATATTGATTTTGTCCTCCTTTTCAATAAAAAAGCAGGGACAGTATTTAAACTCACGGGCACAAGTGTTGTCTGTTGAAAGGACAGCCCCAAGTTAAATATGGCAAATGTGTGGACCAATGAACTGTTCTAATTGATATTTGCTGTTTCATCAACAGCAACAGCAACATCAAATTTCCAGCTGTGTATGAAGTCAATTCATGCAAATACTGAAATATGGTATGTTTTAAAAGACACGTATTATGCAAAATTGACTTTTTGGGGCTTTTTACCTTGTTATAAAGGCGTACCTTCATCAAAAACATCCCCTTAATTGTCTTTTCCTTCATTAATGCCTGTTTAATTAATCTTGCTTATAAGCCTCAGAAATGACTCCATTTCAGTTTTTCCCAGCTTGTTGTTTTACAGGTAAAAATCCAGACTTCTCCTGTGCAGATTTTAAGTTCATAAACCATCACTGGACTTGTTCTGCGGTCAAACTGTGCTCAAAACAAACACATGGCTCTATTCACATGTCAATCACATTGCTCAAGGGTTTCATTTATTTATTTTTTCATCATTCATTCCCACTAGTGTTGGCACGACACTAAATTTTCAAACTTGCTTACACAGAGATTTTTTTTTTTTCTAGTTGTGAAAGTAGTTTTAGTATTAGTATCTGATTTGCTTTACATACTTTTGACAGCCCTAATTCCCACTGCTGACAACAGCGCCTGAATAAGAAAACAGAGGTGTAGTTTCCCAAATTAAGACATTAAGTTTAAGTTTGTAAATGCACAATACTAATCCCAAGGCAACCAAAAGCATGTTTAAAACCCAAATAAAGAATAAATGCGATCAGTGTACTCCATTTTCCCAACGCAATCCTTCTCCTGACCCTTTTTCGTACATGATCACAATAAAAAGTGATCCAGCATCTGTAAAAACATTCCTTTAAAAAGCCTTCACAACCATCGTAAGCCGCAAAAACCTGCGCTCGGGGACAGGCTGATTATCCCGTAAATGTAGCGTCAATGACTCCACCGTAAAAAATTGCAAGTCAGAAAATATGCCGGGATGTGCAAGACTAATCATTTTTTCCGCCGCTGCACTGCCCCTCGGCTACAAAACACCCAAAATAAAACTCTCATTTACAGACTCTTTTTAATTAATCCAGTTAGCGCAAACACGTCCTCCGGCGCTGTAGGGGGGCGTGAGGAGCAGAAGTGACTGGAAATGTTTACTCGTTGTCACTGTAACATAATGTAGGCCAGGACCCAGAGGAGGAGGAGCTGGCAAAGTTGAGGATGAATCGTTGTGGGACAGTGCCGTCAGTCAAATCTGGTTCGATCAACAAGGAGGGTGTTTGTAGTGTTGGAAGCCCCGCCCGCTGCACACTGTGGGGGGCGGGATCAAAGCAGGAAGTGAAGAAGAGTTGAGGGATGAGAGAAATTTGGATTTGCTGAGTTGGTTTTGTTTGTGATTGAGGCCTCCAGCATAAGGAAAAGAGATGGGTCAAACGGGTACATTAATGGAGGGGATTATTATCATATTAAAGATGATGTACCTGATGAAAAAAATGGGGAAAATTACAAGTTCATTTTAAACTCTTTGGAGCAGTCCAGATGTATTTGTCATTTACCTAATGCCTTCCTAGAGTCCCAATTATTCACCGGCATGAGCTGCTCTGACTGTGCAGAGTTTAGCTGGCTTGTTTGCTAATGGCTGTTGAGGATATTTCAACTGCTGCACAACAATTATTTTCTTCAAGAGGAAAAAACGTGAATCAGGTCTTCTCTCTCTGATCCCAAAGTCTGTGTCAGTGATAAATGTGAGCGCAGCTGCAGTGTTCCTGTTGTTTATCTAGTTTCTACAACTGTTTACTTGTTTTAATTTTTTTTAAGACGTCAGGTTGTAGGTTGAGGTTGAGTTGTAGACATTTATATTTTTTATGAGACTGCTAAAATTTGGAATGTTACTGTACAATTGCCTTTTATATTGAATAGCCTAATACCGATGTTTTTAACAATCTTTTTGAATCACGGTACAGTTTTTAGTTAAAAAGATGCTGTGATAGTCCATCCATTGAAACATGATCAAATGACATAAATTCAAGGGAAACAAGAAGTGCAAATATTGTCACTGGGTGTCACTGGGTATGGCTTGAGGGATTTTGTGGTCGTTTTGTGTTTTTTTCTGGTTCAGAAATTTCCTCAACCATTCTAATATTGAGAGTTATTACATTAATTAACAGTGTGAATCAAATTAGATTTTTTCCAAACTACACCTGGCAATCTTCCCCAGCACACTGGCCTAATATATATTCAAATTTTGAATATAAAATAAAATTTTGGCTCTACTCAGAAGAGATAGACAAGGTCATTCCAGGTTACTGTGAGCAGTGTGTCATGTTAAAAATGAACTTGACTTTAGAGAGAAAAGACAACAGAGCAGACTATTCACACTTAAAGGGAACAGCTTCATGGTATGCACATGAGCACTTCCTGTTTTTATTGCTTACACAGAGATTCAAAAATACATTCATGTCTGTTCAGAAGGACAGAACCTCCCAAAACAGCATAAACCTTGCTAAATGTGTGAATGAAACAAAAAGGACAGACAAGTCATGTTAACAAAATGCTAATGATTACTTTACTGCAACCTGTTGCTCTGGAGTTGCCAGTAGCTTCCCACCCACTTCCAAGTAGCTCCCCAAAGGATTCAGGAATGACGCTGAATAATTCAAATTGTATTCTTCACATGGCCTTGGTTTATGTTTTATTTAGCTGTAACCTATCTGTCATTGTAATATCAACTCATTTTCTTGTGATTGCTAACAGGAGAAACCCTCTGCCATTGTGGTCCCCGCTGGGGAGAAAATCGTTGTCCAGCTTTAGTGCACTCAAATACAGCAGACAAATAGCAGTGGAAGCAGATTCTGGAGCACTTCCGGCTAAGTTTCCTTTGTTTGAGAGATGTGAAAGTGCTATCAAACCAGATTTGCACTAAGCAATCCCGCTTGCAATTTTCCAGGGGAGCAATTGAACACCCAAAAAACAAACCAAAGACTTATGTACGCATGCCCCTAACAAGAGCATGTGTGAAAAATCAGACTACAGACAAACAGTGTGGAAATTTGAATAAAATACATTTACAGTGGCAGTAAAAGTCACTGCTCTAAACTTTCAATTTCTTCAAATATTTTTTGAAATACATTTTTTAATAAACATACTCCCTCTTCGTGAATGGTGACACAGTGCTTTTAGTCGATTCAACGTATTTGCCAGAACACAAATGTGAACACCAATTAGACCCGTCATGAGCTGCGGTGCAGATTTTCTCCTGAAGTGCACCTCCGAAAAGTGTGACCAATAAGGTGTGGAGCTGTCCCTGGTTCTGGTCCGCTGGACTGGAGAAGCTAGTGTAGTTATAACCCATCTGCTGTCTAGAGATTCTCTGATGACAAGAGAATAGATCTGAAGAAGAGCCTTTGAGCTGGTATGGTATTGTCTCACTTTTTATTTCTATTAACCACATAATATTAGTTGATGATTATAGAAAGAATATATAAATGAATTGTCTTGCTGTTGGCGTTTAAACATGCACACGAGTACCTTTGCTTTGGCATTTCATGTTTTAGATCTTAAATTAATGCCTTGAAAATAGGTGCATCAGTCGGTGTTCCCTCATCTGGATCTGTAGTTATGAAATATTATGATGTTATGGGAAAAAGCCAGCTGTTCTAAACAACATAACAAACATGATTTGACGGAAGAAAAGCTCAAAACGAGTCCAGTGATATTTTATGCACAGATTTCTTCCTTTGATGTCACAATCGGGGAAATGAGAAACTGGGTGTTTTCTGAGCCTTAAAAGGAGATGACCTTGTAAACAGGATGAATTAAACAGGAGTGAATGAAGCAGTGTACACATCCAGGTATGTTTTTGATGAGGGAACAATGTTATGACATGGTTAAAAGCTCAAAACAAGAAGTCATTTTTGCATGATGAGTACCATTTGAAGTGCAAGTGATAGGTTGAGCTACTCATTTTACTAAAACACAGATAATTATAAACGATTTTGCAAAAAAAAGAAAAGAAAAAGAAAAAAAAGGCCAAAACTCCTCTAATGACACATAGATTATTATTTGACAAATAAAAATATATATGGACAGCTTTATGTTATTGATTTAATCTTTATAGCATCAAGAAAATGTTTCCTCCTGTGATATGTTTGGAACTTTGCTCTACTTTCTAATTTCAGCTTTTCTTCACAAACTGCTACTTGATTGGCATAAAACAATCAAGTAGCAATCAAAAATCATTTATATTCCCAACACGTATTATAGAAAATCATAAAAAAAACTGTAATACACACTTTAACTCATGAAAAATGTTTGATACAACTTAAGCTAACAAACTGAGTGACACAAATAGTGCATTTTTACTGTTATTTTAAAAACCTCTGCCTTATTTCTGGGGGAGAATATTTTTGATATCTTACAGGCTCACAAAAATACAAGAACCCTCAACTGGGACTGTCTATAATACTCTCTGCAAAAGCCAGCGTCTAAAACCTACAGACGCTTTTGATCTACGCCTCATTTAGCCGCTCTCAGACCAACTGTGTGTACCGCCACATCTGTTCTCTTTATTATTTAATGATTTGGATGAATTCACTGCAGTTAAATCCTGTATTCACCTGCTCACTTCCACATCCGCTGTAATGACGCTCTTTGGGGTTAGTTAGCCTGGCTCAGCGGGCTACATGGCCTGGCTCCACAAAACCAGGTGGAGCAGTGGATTTAGCGTGCTGCCAGTTTCTCACACCGCGGCCCTTTGATTGTAGACCAGCTTTTAGCATGCGGACCACTTTGGCATCACCACAGCCCGTGACCTACTTAGAGCACAGAGGCGCCCCAAAATGTGAGGCTCAAGCTGCGCATGTGACGAGATGTATTTTGGAGGAAGGAGTGACGCAACAAAGACCAAAAAGAACTTTAAAGAGTGAGAGGTGCAGTTTTGGATTATAAAACAAACACTGTTAACGCTGTAATGACTGCACCTGTAACGGGGGGCTCAAGGACCTGGACTCAAAATGCACAACTCACACTCACTATTTGTCAAACAGAATTTATTGACAAATAGTGAACATAATAAACTCAAACAAAGTAAATGAGGCTGGAATGTAGACAAAAATTGAACTGACGAACTGGCACAAGACAAAGGGATGGAGGAGACAATAAGACACAGGTGGGACATATAAGGTCATGTGATCACATAAGGCGGGAAACAAAATACAGGAAAAGGGTCCTAGAATGAGACATATATTAGAACCAAAATAAAACAGGAATTACAAACACAACTTAAGCTAAAGTGCTGTATGAAAAGTGCGATTTGAGCTGTTTTTAGTCCGATTTTGAGTTGTTTTTTACTAATTAAAAGTTAATTCTGCAGTAATAACGTGACCAGGGGCGTCGGACTGGGGGGTAAAGGGTACTGTTTTCCCCGGGGCCCAGGGGGGCATTTAGATTAATTGAATTTTTCTAATCTATTTTTGTTGTCATAAAATGTCTCGAGAGACTAATGGTTGTGAACAAGTAAAAGTAGTGAATATATTGCTGGTGTTGGTGTTTTATTTTCTTGTGATACATTTGTGAAATTGTTCTGGTAGTAATTGCAAATATAAACAGTACTGTATCATAATATGAGCTACACAGGATATCTAGCCTGTAAATTAGCACAAGGGTGTATATTCCAGCAATTGAAAATATATAAATAAATTAAATAAAAATAAATAAATAAATAAATAAATATACAAAATTATGTATCAGGGGCCCACAGTGATGGTTTGTACCCGGGGCCCAGAACTTGGGGCTACACTCCTGGACGTGACCCTTGGAAGTCCAACTCCGTCGTCGTGGCAACTGAAGACCGAGCAGCATGGAGGCTCTTTTGGAAAAGTTGAGGTTCTTTTGGTGGAGTTTGGAGGGTTTGTGTCAGCGTGAACGGCTTAAAGGAGAGAGTCTACGGCTGTTTCATCAGAAATTTGATCAAACGGATGTCATTCTGATGCAACAACGTGGTAAAAAGAACGACTTAGCACGCCACAAAACAGGTAACGCTAAAAAACTAAAATAGTTGAACATAGAGGAAACATGGGTGATTTAAAAGGTGCTTGTCGTATTTAAATGTGTTTAGCAGTGCACTATTTCTGGAATAAAGTCTTTAATAAGAAGTGAAGTACTGACATTGCTTGATCCCGTGCAAATGTTCACAATAAAACACCAATGCCGTGGGCTAATTTCAGCTTTACAAACATTCTGAGGTAAAGCTAATCCCATCCGAATAGGCCTTTAGTAACTACTTAATTAATTCCCTAACTCCTAATCCCAAATGTAAATAGTTTACTAAACATGAATCATTCTTAATAAACTATTCATTCATTATGATTCAAGTCTTTGTTCATGCTTGACGGAAATAAATCAAACAAAATACACGTGTAGTTTAAATGAGTACTCCATAAAAAAGTACAGTAGAGCCGGCTTTCTCTGTTTTATTGCAGCGAAAAGAATGAAAGCAATGAAAGAATCGAGGGAGAGCAGCTGAGAGACCGGAGAGACTGTTTCCAAGAGAGCACAGTCTGCACGATATTAAAGAGAAGTCACATGGTCTGACTGTAGGCTGCCTCGCCGTACGCCGGGGCTTCTGTCTTTGGTTCTGAACCTCGAGTGAACCATGTCAAACAATCGTGTTATTATAGCGTGACATATAGTGGTTCAGTGACTGGGCTCACGTAGAGTCCAACTTCAAGTGCATGCTGTTCAAGACACACACAGAGACAAGCGTTACACTCAAGTACAGTCGCAATGATATTACTCAAGTAGAAGTAGTCGTCCAATAAATGATTCAAGAAAGAAAAGTATTTGGGGAAAGCAATAATCAAGTAATAGTAATTGTAAGAGTAGCATCTGATTTATAATGTGAGGAATAATGTAATTTGAAAACTAAAATTAAACTATGCACAAAACCTGATATTTTCAAAGGAAGGACACAATACAGAGAAAAACAAAATCACACCTGAAGGAGAAAAGTACAATTTGATGACAAAGTTACTCAAGTAAAACAATTCACTTCTTGATGAGTTAAAACGTCTTCATATTAATCTTAAATTCAGATGTTAAGGTTTAGTTAGTGATAGAACAGGATTATTTGACTTACTATACAATACTTCTTACTTCAAGCCAAATTATCAAACAATGGGTTAAGATAATTTAACTTACCCCATTGTCAAATATACAGTATTTTCTTATTTGAAGATAATTATTGTATGATCAGTGAGATTTACCTTGAAACCAGTGAAATATTCTGCATCACATTAACATAATTAACAACATTAGATCTCATAGAGTCAAAACTATTTCAATCCAGATAAAGTCATTTTAAACTAGGCTAGATATGTGTGTGTGTGTGTGTGTGTGTGTGTGTGTGTGCGTGTGTGCGCGCGCGTGTGAGTGAGTGTGTGTGTGTGTGCGTGCGTGTGTGCGTGTGCGTGCGTGCGTGCGTGTGCGTGCGTGCGTGTGTGTGCGTGCGTGCACGCGTGTGTGTGCGTGCACGCGTGTGCGTGCGTGCGTGTGTGCGTGTGCGTATGTATAAGGGAATGGCTGGTGGTGGAGACACAGCTGGCACACATTTACAGTGAGTCCACCTCAGGGCAGCCGCAGACAGAAGCCGGTGTGTGGAGTGAATACTGACTACACTGGCACTTTCAGAGGCTTGTCAAGCCTGGAAACATATTAAATGGATTACCTTCATTTGTGAAAAACAATCCATCTCTAAATAGAAATGTGGGTACAATCTGTCACCCATTTACAGCTCCATCCTCAGACCAAAAACAAAGAAAACAATAGGGATAATCAGGCTAAGCTAATGTTGCACAGAAAGTCCAGAATGATATTTCTCTTCCACCCATCTGTAGTTTTAATCATGTGGGTGTGACTGACAGGTGGATTAGCCAAACAGGGACACACAAGGTTCATCATATCAACACAAACATGTCTGCTCATGAGGAATCAATGAGTGTAACACAAAACTGTGTATCTGAGTTGAGAGATCCATTTGATTTTGCTCTAAATGATAGCTGACCAGCTTGACTTTGATCTGTATTGATATTGGCCTTTAAACATGCTCTTGCCTCCTGTTTTAGAACTTTACAACAAAAATAGTGTAAAAACAGCACACATTACTTCAGTCTGGTGTTTCACACTTCAAGAATTGAAAAAGACTTCCATCAGTTTAGACAAAGGGCAATGACTCACCAGAGCTCTGTCAAAGGAACTGGAGAAGCTACTTGGATGAGTGACTTGAGTGCATTTACTCTCAAAAGCGTTTATTCAGTCGACAGAATTCAGCTGATCTATAGATCCTACCTGAGTGATTGAGGAATTTAACAGATATTATATCATTGTCGCACCTCTTTCCACATTTTATATACACTTTCTTTTGTCAGCTCACTGTTCCAAATGGTTCTCCAGTGCCTCTTGAACCGTCGTACTCTTGATTAGGAAGCACTGACTTGCCTTTCAGTCACGAGGTCCAGCTGCAAAGCCCTGATAAGAAGAAACACAATAGCAGTATCTATTATTTAGTCTGGGTTTATCCAATCATTACAGTCAGAGGCGAGCATAATACCACTGCTGTCTTTTTGAGCAGACATTAGTTTACTTTGACTCTGTGATTGTTCTCTCATTCTCTCGTCGTGCTCTACTTCCTACGCACCTGCCTCTGTTTGACGTTTATTATACTGTAAATGTGAGATATCAAGAAACTGATCAAAGACGTGTTAAAAGTTATTGCTGGGTAGAAGGCAGAACAGCTGTTAGCGCGATCTGTTCACAGCGAGAAGGTTGTGGGTTTGATTCTCAGACCAGATGGGGCTGGATCTGTGTGGCGTTTGCGTGTTCTCCACAGAGCTCCTTTGTCTGTCGCACTTCTGGGCTGTGGAGCTGTCCGTGGTTCTGGCGTGCTGGACCGGAGAAAGTAGAGAAAGCAATGCGTGTTTATGAGATTCTCTGATGAAGGAAAGAAAGACTGAAGCAAAACGGTTCAATTCCAGCTCAGACTACTGTTCTCAGCCTGATTTATTCATTTATTAACACAATTTTTTTGTTAAATCGAGTTTACTCCAACACTAAATAAGCTATGAAAAGTTTTTAGCCTAGTTCTGTACATTTTTTTTAGATTTATAACACTACACTTTATTTGCAAGGATCTTTCAAAAGAACCAAGGACAACAGGATAAAAACTTTTAAAACATCAGAACAAAACACACAATACAAAACTGGATGATGGCGCAAGAGTGAGTCATGTGGCATAGAATTGTCTGAACAGGCGAGCTTAGAGTGTGGCTTTGAAGAGCGGAAGGTGGTCTATGGTGCGGAGGTCAGGAGGGAGAGCGTTCCAGAGCTGAGGAGCGGAGCCCCCGATGGTGAAGAGACGGGACGAGAGGACGGGGAGCTGGAGACAGGACGAGGACCGGGAGGGAGCGGAGATGTGGAGGAGGTCAGAGATGTATGGTGGAGCCAGGTTATGGATTGTTCGGGAGAATTTTAAAGCGAATTATTTGTTTTATGGGGCGCCGATGGAGTTGTTAAAAGACGAGGGCGATCTGATCTGATGGTGGGCGGCAGACTTTTGGAGAAGCTGAGGGATTTGTTGGGGAGACAAAGAGGAGAGAGTTGCAGTAATCGATCCGCGGGGTGACAAGACTGTGGACGAGTGCGGCTGTCGCGTGAGGAATGGGAGAAGGGCGGAGGCCAGAGATGCTGCGGAGGTGGAAGTAAGCCGAATGGGTGCTGTTATTGATGTGGGAGTGGATTTATAAGTGACACTGACCTCTGGTGCAGGGTGGCAGAGCGGTTAGAGCTCTCGCCTTGCCTTAATGAGATCGAGGGTTGGAATCCCGGACCGGATCAACATCACTCTCTGGATGGAGTCTGCATGTCCTCCTTGTGTTACTGTGGCTTCTCTCCAGCTTCCTCCCACCTGTGTTAGCTCTCTTGGCAACACGAAATTGCCCCAATTGTACCCCGCCTAAGGCCCAAAGTCAGTGGGATAGGCTCCAGCGGTAGAAAACGAATGAATGGATGAATTTATAAGTGCCATTAATGTGTAATTTTGGTCATTTTTCACATAAAAGGCAGTATTTTTGAAAACTGTACTTGACAATATACGTTTAATATGTATTTCCTTCATTTTTCTAACAAAAGAAGACTCGCCATGATGTCTACTGTATATATTTAGAGATTTTTTCCTATCACTTGCAGTCCATGTAGTTTAGATAAATTGGAAAAGCAGCTCTTTGGGTCAAAATGAGACAACTGTGTGCTGTCTGCATTCATAGAGCGTTTTACTCTCCGAAAACCAGGTTGTTAGCTTTACCGCTTGGCCTCGGAACGTTAACCTGAATTAACTTGAATAACTAGGATGTTCAGAATACGCGAGAAAGTGAGGAATGAGTTTGGACAGTTTGAAAAGGAATAGCTCTGTTTTTTTTTTTTATGCTTTTGTGATGGTAAAAATCTGATACAGCACTTTCAATTAACAATGTGTAAATTTGAGTTTTGGGAGTTCGTGAATAATGCTGCAATGCTGGGTTTCAGACGACGCGAAATCTGAAGGTCAAGTATATCGTTTATAGTAAAAAACGCTACGAAAAGAGCAGATTGAAAATAGGAATGAATAAAAGTTGTTTTATAAATAGGGCTGTCAATTGTAACCTGCTTTTATCACATGCAAACTCAATTATTTTTTGGACGTAAATTAATCAAACATGTTTCTATTTTCACCCTCTGCGAACTCCGTAGATGAAATAGGCGAACCGTTTTTTTTTTTTTTGTTTTTTTTTACACAGATGGGGGTCAGCTAAAATGGATTATGTTGAAATGATTACAGTTGAGCGTCCAGGAAAAGTAGAGCCTGCTGCCCGCTGTCAGTGACTTTGAGTGAGACGAGATGAAAGATGTCGAGCCTATCATAAGATTTTCTGTCAGCCGCATGTCCATCCTCGTCCTCACCCCCTCCTCTAGCACCATGCCAGGCAGAGAGGCAAGAGTTCACCCTCACACCTGCAGAGGATCATGTTTACGTCTAACAGGGTTCATTGTAGAATCCCTGTAGTTAAGTTGGCGACAGATAAATATGGCAGAATTTACTATGCCATTTTCTAAATCACACGACTGCTAGTTGACAGGTTTTTATGCTTTTCTATTTTCAACTTTATTTGCTGGAACAAAACCAGCTGTAAATAAATATGGCATAATCAAGAGTCAGTTTGTGAAGAAAAGTTGAAAAATGTACAGGACGTAGAGCAAAGTTACAAAATATGACGACATCACACCAGGGAGACACAGGGGGCGATTTACAACCAAGAAACACATTTTTGTGATTGTTTAAACATAAATTCAATACAATAAATATATTTTATTTGTCAAATAATAATTTGTGAAGTTTTTTTGCGGAGTTTTCACCCAGTGTACGACATGGTTGCTAGGTGACAGTTTAAAATGTCACGTTTGTTTAATTAAAGATCCCCATTAGTCTGTACAGCAGCAGAGACTATTCTTCCTGGTGATGTCATGATTTAGAACCAGGAAGTAAACATTTAAACCCCTGAAAATTGCCAAACTGGAATAAGAATTGTTATTTTTTTTAGCTGAATCTTAAATATAATTATCTTAACCGTGTTTAGTAAAATTAGTGCTTCAGCCTGTTATAGGCACTTTAAAGGAAACATTTTGTGCATTTTTCAAACTGCTGTTAGCCTTAGTGCCTTAGTTTCTTATTCATTCTATGACTTGTGTTATCAGTCACTTATGAAATTACATTTCGAATTTCTTTCTCTTTAAACATCTGAAGTGTGCAGACTTGTTGACTTTTGACCAGTAGAAAGAGTTTGCAGAGTTACAGCTCTTTCCGTTTACTTGAAATGGCTCATAAATAGCTCTAACCTTTTGTCTCCTGGTGAACTACTGTCTCTAACTCCTGCAACAATAAATGTACTTTGTGAAACTATTTTGGTTTAACGTTCCACTTCTGCCCACATATTCAGACCTGCAAGTTTAAAGAGCAAAAGTGACATTTCAAGTCAAAATTTGTATACTTTTGCCTGACTTTTTAAAACAAAATAAAGTTATATGAGCTCAGATTTGAATAGATCTTCTGTATAAGTTAAAGAACACAAATGCTGCATTCACTAAATATATATATATATACATATATATATATATATATATATATATATATATATATATATATATATATATATTTTTTTTTTTTTTTTTTTTGATAAGCTGCTCCTCGGTTATTATTGCTCCTCTTGCATGAGTGCAGGGAGTAATAATAACCCTCCACTCTCTCTGTTATGAACCATGAGTGAGGAACATGTTTCAGAATTAATTGTTAATTTAGTTCATTCTTCACAATGTTGAACCATGAAATAACCGTCTGGAGTAGACACATTCAATGAAAGGGTTGGACGATATCATTCAGCGATTTTGTTCGATCCAATATTATAATCTTATTAATCTTATGGCAAGTAATAAAAATGAAGAATTTTACTCTCTATTTTTGCTCGACCACCACTTGAACTAATTTAAAAATTAAATATGTGTAGATCAAATAGAATATTATTAATTCCTTTCAAAACGTGACTATTTTGGTGTTTTTAAGCATGTTTTTTTTTTTATAAGAATGTATACTTTTTGATATATTATCATCATAGATATTTGATATCATTCAGCCCAACTTTTTTTTTTTTCCACAAACAGCTGATTTCACAATGTGCTACAGTAGAGTGAAACACATTTTCCGGACGTAGAAGAAAAGCCTTTTTATTGTAAAAAACTTTATGTTTTTGCTGATTTTGCTAGGCATGTCATAAAAAAGAACCCTTAATTTTTTTAATTTGTTTTCCAGTTTCTTGCTCCTTTTTTTCCACCTTTTTTTTCACAGTTTGCTCTTCAGCAGACTCCAGCTACCCTCCCCTCAGTGGGCTAACACCACTGTCTCCCTCCTCACCTCCATCACGGTGAGCACGCTCCTGAGCCTGAACCTACGTGCAGACATGACGGCTGCCCTTTGCTGTAGCTGGTCGTGCCTGGCTGAGTAAAGGTCTGGAGCTCAGAGACTTGTCCTCGGTCCTCTCCAGGCCTGTCCACAGCAGTCACACACAAGACATATGTAAATCAGACTGAACAGTGCGCACTTCCCCCTGAGCGCGGACTGTCAGGCGGAGGAACATGACACGGGAGACAAGGGAACGGGCTGGAATTATTCAAAAGGATCAGGCGTCGACGAGAAGTGCATGTTCATTTGTGACACTTCAGGAATAACAGGGGACGTATTATGCTAAATGGACTTTTAACCATGGTGTGATGCTGAGTGCACTTCAAACACATACCTGCTAAGTACTTTCTTTTTGTTTTTATTTCAATCATGCATTGTGCACTATGTCAGTTTTCCGGTGGAGCGTGCGTCACCTGCTGGTCTCTAGAGAAATGGTCTTTGCCTGGAATGTCCCACAGCGGTGACACAAAAAGACCTTTCAAACATGTATTCTCACTCTCAGTTAAACGCCTGGTGTTTAACTGGGTATTTAAGCATCACCTGCTGAACGGCCATCAACATAAGGTCCAATCATCTCCATGGGGAAAAACAAACCGTTTAGTTTATTGAACTGGGGTCTTGTTTAGAAATGCTCCATATAGACCCTTTAAACTCAGATGTCATCAAAATTGACATCAAACTGGAAGCTAAACAAAGCTGACTGTAACATTTTCAATGATTATCTCGAATTAGATCTAAAGTCCACTGGTTTTAAGTGTTTGAATTTCCAGGGTAGAAAGGTTATTTGATTATCTACAACAAACAATGACAAAATACAATTTTCTGGTCTTAAATTTATATTTTAGCTTCAAAAGAATCAAATTTATGGAATAGTATCTAATATATCTCTAGATAAAAATGAAAAATGATTGTGGGCTCAACATTTCCGTGAATATTTTCCCAGTTTTTTTCAGTTTATCATAATTTCCGTAAACACAAAGTAAAATATAGTGATAAATGTGTTGTGCAGCAGCTCTGATGTCACTCACATGTGTCTGATTAGTTTTCATTTTCCAAAATCATGGCCCGTGGCACCAGCAGCCTCATATCCACTCACTAATCAGGCTTGTGAGATCTGACGTGACGAGGGCGTTGACAAGTGGGCCTAGCCTGCCAGAAACGAGTGGCCAGGTCCAGAAACGAATCCGGGCTTCAGAGACGAGAAAGAAGTCAAGCTGTGCTCAGAAAGATGAGAATTAAGGAAGTTTGTTATTAGCCCGTATGAACACTTTTTGTAAGAATTCCAAACTCTTCAAACTGCCCTGACGCACGATCTACTGACTCGACCTGACAAATTCTCCTGCTAAAGCTGCACTGAGACACAAAGGATCTATCTATAATTGTAACACTTCAGTTGTACCAAATACAGATGTGAAGACATGTCTGTGTGTGGTTGTTTTTCTAGATGTGTGCATTTCCCTAATGATGGGAGTCTGCTGGACTGTAGCTGGATGATTGATGGGTCTGTGTCATGTGGTGTAAATTGACTCTGTGCATAACAGCTGCTCCTCCCACCAGCAAAGTCATTTCCGGTCTAGTTATTGGCCCTTCAAAATCGCTTTTCAGACGCCTCCAGGACCAGCCAGAAATTACAATTAATGACTTGTGGAATCCTTCTCTCCTAGTCACGTGAGTAAGCGAGAAAAGCAATTTAAATAGTACATTTCCAGCTACAGCCACAACTACGAGGGTAAGAAGGCTATGCTAATGACCACTGCTAATGCTGCTGACGCGGTAACATGCAACACTTTCAAACAACCGAGCCATCTAACCTTCATTAATAACCCGTTTTCACTAACACAACTAACACTTACTTTTTTCATGTAACTTCTGGAGAGCTAGTGCTGGTAACGTAAAGTATCCTGGTGAGAAGAGCAGTGGAGTACTGGATCGGAAATGACTTTGCCGGCAGAAGGAGCAGCCGTCGAACGTTATGCACAGAGTCAATCGTTCTATTTCTAACCATTTCACTCTGAAAATGCTTCACTGTATGCTTTCACTTTTATTATTACCTTGTTTTTAGGCTGAAAGTAACAGCTGTCATGGGGCCACAGATGAGAAATTCTGGCACATTTACAGCAGTGTTAATTAATACGCTGTAAAGAAATAAATAAAGTGGTCCAACAGCCCACGTATTTATAAATATCCACGAATGCTGGGCTGTGGGCTAAAAGCGATGCCAAAACAATGATGCATGGTCGATTGTATCTGGACAGAGGAAAAACAAAAATGCCATTAGATGAGCACAGATAGTACACAACAGTATGGACTCTGCTGATCATAGCGATATCGCTGTCTTATTGACATAAAGATCAGCCTCATGGCTCCTACACACACAAAAAATTAGGCTAAATGAGAATTTTTTGGCCAGTTTTCAGTTAGATCTAGTTCACTTGAAGACTAAATAAGAAATCCAAACTAACTAACTAATAATACTAATACTACTAATACTAATAAAGTATGTGTACAAATTGAACCAAAAATTTTAAACCTAGTTCTGAACTAAAGAACTAAGTAACTTCAGTAACACAGCTCCCCCTGCAGGTCTCTTGTGAAAATACACTGCCAGTAAAAAGATGCAAACTTTTTTTTTTTTTCGGCCCCTCTCCCTTTTTATTGAATTAAGGAAGTACAATCACATACAAAAACATTCCATATCGCCAAATATAAAAAAAGAGCCAAGGTTTTTTTTTACAACCACCACTTGGGCTTACAAAGACGTTTGATAAATTAAAATTGTTACTTTAAATAGCAAATAGTTCCAATTTTGGCCGTTTTTACACATTATGCAAATTGTTTTTTCAAATGCTGCACTAATGTTGCCAGAAGAGGGCAAATCTAATCCAAGCATTCAATTGAAATATGCCTGAGGTGGTGTTTATGGAAGCACCAACTGTTACTGTTGTTGCGTCCATGAGCAGGGCACTTCACATTCACTGCCGACTCCATTCATTCAGTGTGACGCTGGTTGTGACAGGGAGGGCATCTGACATACACCCAGGCCAAATTATTAACTTTTATTATGATTAACTTTATTTTTAATGCACCTTTTGAAGTAGTGCATAAGTGACTGAAAAAGAAACATAGCACTTTTGGAACCCTTTAATGTGTTTCAACTTTTTGCCAAGTTTGGAAGGTGTAAAAGTAAATACGTGCGTGACTGTTGGGCTCCAGAGTTGACAAAAGTGATGAACAAACCCAAAATAATCCCATCATGATGGTTTGCCCCAAATCCTCCAGACAGAGAATCAGATTTAAACAAACATCCTCGCACCATAGGCGGTGTGCCGAGAGCGTCTGTCTGCTTTTGTGAGCGAAAACAAAGGTCTCCATCGAGGGAGGACACAGAATTCAACATTTAAGAAGAACCAGTTTTTCCCTGCATGATCCGCTTCGTCGTCACTCCACATTCTTGCTCTTTTTCACAAATTTCACACAGGCAAACCCTGCCATGAACCAACAGAATTAATAGACCAGTAGACCTCATATTTTGGCTGAGAATCAATCTGAAAGCAGACGACTCTTCACATCATCAGAGTAAAAGCGAGTGTGAAAAGATGGTGAACATTTCTCTCAATGTGTTTTACAAATAACAAAACTGTAATCTTCGGCCACCACGCAGCTGTTTATATTCAGAAAGATTTCCTAAGGCTAAGTGCTGTTTTACACCATGATACATCCAGACCCGAGCGGCCACTCTATAAAATACCAGCGCTCCTTATTTGTGGATTCATTTAGTGTTGTTTCTACGAAAACGACTGAACAAAGACTATAACTGTTCAGTTTTTAAGCGGTTATGAAGAAAAAAATAGCACTTAAGCATTAACTTTTTCTTTTTCTGCCACAACTCCTCACTTTTTCTACCTCTTTGGTCATGGTTGCACACAACACAAGTGGACAAGGGCGTAGCACCAATATGTGGGCTCCAGGTACAAATCTTGTCAGTGGGCCCCATTTACAATACTGTGTATATTTTATTTATCTGACTTTTATTTTATTCAGCAGACAATAACTTGCTAATTTATCAATATTCTGTGTAGCTACTGGCTAATTATGATATAGTACTGTTTGTTTTTGCAACAACTTCCAGAACGATTTCACAAGCATTTCGAAACACGTTATTAGACATTAGAAAATACACTGACTGCAAATTATAATCACTTGTTTTTTTTCTTAACAACTTGGTGTTAGCAATGGTTTTCCTCATTTTAAAATGGTGATGGGGCGCTCAGGTTTCATGCATGATTGTATTTAGTCTCTCGAGGACTTTACTTCAGGTGCAGCAAAATGTAACTGAGAAAAAAACCCACACTTCACATGCTTTGGAGGGCTCCCTTTACCCCCCCCCATTTCGACACCCCTGAAAGTGGGGCTAAACTCCCATTTGTTATCTGTTCTACCCTTGCCATCTTAAAAATACGATCACTCTGAATTGATGGCAAACGCAGTCACTGTTTGCCCAGTCCAACAATACGCTATTTTTTATAATCTCTCTTGAAAATGACGCTTTATTCTTTGGGGCGTTACAATCAATTCTGTGCATTTACGAGAGAACCAATTCATTTGAACTATTGTATTGGACTACCTGGACCGCTGTGCCCTTTGAAACAACCCATTGTGAACAACCATTTCAAAATTACAGCCCATCAGTGCCTTTTGTTTAAACGAACTTTGTCAGTTTCCTCTGAACAGAACAGGTACATTCAGACTTTTCACTTGGCTCCACATTACCTCCTCTCTTTGCCGTCTCAGCCAATTTCCCTCGAGGTGCAATGTGCGCATTTGTTTTGACTCTGTTTACTGTTGTTCCAGGGTCGCTATCTCCTCTCATTCTCAACATGTTTTACTCTGATGCCCGTGCAGTTACCTCGTGGTTATTATGGGATGTAGAAAAGCGTAACTAAGCTAGAAAAATATCAGTAGAATGTGCAGACTATATTCACGCTGCTTGTAAAATAGTGTTAGTTGCATTTCCTCTCAGCTCTTATACCTGGAGCTGTCCATGGTGCTAGTCTGCTGCACATAAGACATTACATTATTGAACAGAATGTAGTCATGGCAACATTACAGTGGAAACATTTCTGGGTGGTTTGAAATATTATATTATATATTATTATAATATACAGTTATACTATGACAATGGTACAAGGTGACTCATTAGTTTAGGAACCACTTATTAATTGCTAACGAAGTGGTAATAGGTATGCTAGTTAGTGGTTCTTCAATTAATAGTGAGTATTTATAACACTATAATTAAGATTATAGTGTGTGTAAAAAGAATAACGTGAAAGATGTTAATGATGTATAATGGGGAAGAAAATGCCTGACATAAAAATATATATATTAAGTACTTTATAAAAATAACAGACATGGAACCAACCAGCAGAAGAAAACAGAGGCTCAAACAAGATAAAAGTAAGACTAAACATGGGGAGGACATGCAGACTCCACCCCAATGTGATATGGGTCTGGCTCGGAATCGAACCCATGACCTCCTTTTCGGGGGGCCAATCGCTCCTGACAGACATTGAACGATGGCTCAAATATAGAAGACAATATACCTTAACCTTAAATATAAAAATGGTCATTTTGAAATACATGTTCGGTGCCGTTTGTGTCAGAAATGGTTCCAAAAAAATGTAATACTTCCCCTGATAAAGATAACCTGGCCCTTGCCATAACAATTGTCATGATACAGTACTGTGAAACAGAGCAATCAGAGCGCAGCATTGTGGTTTTGGCAAAAGTCAAATGGAAAAACCTAAACAAACATGGTGATGCTGACAGATGTACTTTGGCCCATTTTTTAATCAGATTTATAGACTTTTGTTTTGAAACACGTGGACTTAGAAGTGCTTAGTGCATTTTCAGACAAGGAAGAGGTCTGTGCTTTTCTCTCCACTGGACTCAGCAACAGTTTGATTGCTCGCCTGTTGTGACACTTCGACCAGTCAGCTTCAAATGTTTGAGAGACTCCAGACTGATAAATGTGTAGAACTCAAGTCAGGGTGAAACACATATCAGTCTGGTGTGAGCAGGTTATGATAAAGAAGGCTGAAAATGATCTTGGTCAAGCTCAAACAATCTTCCAAAAGGTACAGCTCACTCTTCTGTCACGTTGATGTTTACTGCGTGTGCTCGGCTCTCTGTTTTCCAAGCTTTCCGGCAGCTCATTCCTTCCGTGCTCCACAGTCACTTGGCCTTGCATTCGAAAACATAAAAGCGAACAGGAAAACCAATTCTCCACTCGACGCGTACAAAATGTCTGGGTGCACTTCAAAGGCCTCACTTTCGGGTACACTGGTGGAGGACGAGAGGACGTGAAGAGAGGAGGAGTGTGCTGGAAGAAGACGAGAGGAGGATTGATGGTAGAGGAGGAGAGGAGAGTGATGTCAGATGACAGATGTGTGTCAGTTAAAGCACTTAAATATGGATGAAGGACAAGGGGTGATGAGCAGAGCAGTGCGAAATCAGCATGGACCAGGGCGTTTGTGAGGACACTTGAGAGGACACTTGATCGATGTAGACATGTTACTCATAGACCAGTGCAAATAACAGTCATGGTATGTGGTGAATAATGGGACGTAAAATGAGGCTGGTGGAAGTGCAATCATTCAGTCTGCGCATATACGCTGTCTGGACAAAAAAAGAACAAAAAAAGTCACCATTAGAACACCATTGGATTAAAGTAAGCCTGCTATTGGATGGTTGTTACATGGGTGATTGTCTTTCAGCTGCAGCATGGTACTTAAACCCAGCTAGCTTCTTATTTCTGCAACAAACATGGAAAAAGAAATGCTGTGGTCGTGGAAAAGATGTCACTGTGTTTGAGAAGAGTCAAATCATTGGCCTGACACAAAGAAAACAACTAAGGAGATGCTACTCAAATTGACGTTGGCAACGCATGACTAAAAACTGGAAGTAAAGTGGGGAACCATCGTCTTGGAGGAAGAACTGTGTTCAGAGAGGCAGGTGAAGTGATGCTCCCATCATGCCTAGTGCCTCCTGTACAAGCCTGTGGGGGAGGGGCTATGGTCTGGAGCTGCTGTTGGTCAGGTCTAGGTTCAGCAACACTATGTGCCCAAAGAATGATTAAACCAGGTCTGAACCAGGTCTTAACTAGGACTAAATCAGGATTAAACCAGGTCTAAACCAGGACTAAACCAGGTCTGAACCAGGTTTAAACCAGGTCTAAACCAGGTTTAAACTAGGTCTAAACTAGGTATTTTCACCTTATTCCGCCCCGCCCACTTTTGCCTCTTTTTATGTCTATAATCCACTCTCTTGTAGTAAAGGGACTTACGCTTCGATGAGAAAACTGTTCACGCAAATGACGAACGAGGGAATAGTCTCTCGTTAAAACATTATATAAAGTAGATTGATTTGTCTAAAATGTTTCATGTACACGTGCAAAAACAAGTCAACAAAGCACTGATTTCCTGGGCAGACGGAAAATAGCTTTTTAGCCCTTTAGAACTTAATTTTCTGTTGAGCTCCCCCGTGTAAACTAATACAACAGAAACAAGATGGTGGCGTCCACAGCAACTTCCGAAATAAGGCGAATACCAGGACTAAACCAGGACTAAACCAGGACAAAACCAAGTCTAAACCAGGTCTAAACCAGGACTAAACCAGGACAAAACCAAGTCTAAACCAGGTCTAAACCAGGACTAAACCAGGACAAAACCAAGTCTAAACCAGGACTAAACCAAGTCTTAACCAGGTCTAAACAAGGACAAAACTGGGTCTAAACTGGGTCTAAACCTGGACTAAACCAGGACTAAACCAATAACAAGAGATAAAATATTTTCTATATTTTTGAAAGATGACTTGAGGGCCAGATCCTGACCATTGAAGGGCCCGATCATAACCCTCAGAGGGCCTAATTTGGCCTCTGGACCTTAAGTTGAATAGCATTGGTCCAGATCTATACATGTTGTTAAAACATTGTAAAATAATGTGGTCTTGGCCAGGCAAGGCATGTAATGTTATGAAGCTAAAGTATTGCAGCCTGATTGGAAAACAAGTGAATGTATCTGATGTCTTATGTAGGATGTGCTAAAATATACATTCTTAGCTCTCGCTCCCTCTCTGCACACACAGCGTCTGTTCATATGTGGCCGATGAACCCCGTACCCCCCACGCCTCCCTCTTCCCTGTGCTGATACTGCCGCTCGATACGCTCCTAATTGACAGTGCGGTGTCATGAAAGAGCTGGTTTAGGCAGCGCGCCAGTCTCGGAGGAGCGCGCCAATGCCAGTGTCACTCGTCAGACTGCAGGAAATCAAATGTGCTCGTCCAAAAACAGGAGCAGAGGGGAAACAAAGAGACGTGCACTGACAGATATAACAGCAGTGCAGAGTCAGAGGACACGCTGCTTGATATTGTGGCTTTTGAGCTGCTTTGGGACACCTTTTTGATTGTAGTTTATGATTTAAAATGTTGTGTTTCAGTTGATTTGATCTATAAGTCAGATTTGTTAAAGGGAATGTTTGATGAATATTTCAGGCTTTTACATCTCAGGATTGGTGTTTCATGTTTTATAATTTATAATTTATACAAAGGGAAAACAGGTCCTGATTTATTTGCACTCCTAATGCCACTGTTGCATTGAGTGATGCAGTTTAAAGAAAGCTAAAAACAATAGCCCTTACAAGACATGCTGATTTGTCATGAAGGGAATCGTCTGATGAAAGAGTCTGGATGTAAAAACCTCAAAGAAGCACTTCTTTGTTTTGTTTTGTTTTTATAGCTCATTGAAAGTGTTTTTGTCTGAAGGCGTTGCATAACACGCATCCTGAAGAAATCTATAAAATACACACCTAGATATGTTTTTGAGGTTGAAACAACATAGTATTTCATTTTTGTGATATTTTATTTTACATTAGTGCAGTGCAATATTCTGTGAAAATAGCTGTCCAAACATGTAATGACACTTAAAGCCCCAGTACGTACCTTTTTAGTTTATTAACCTTTTTTTAGTTTAAACTTGTAGATATATATATATATATTTTTTTTCTTCATTTTGAACATCCATCCTAACTCACATCTTCACAAACCTGATTCGTACTTTCAGAAGCATGTTTTTAATTTTGTCCAGAAAGTCACATACTGTTGCTTTAAGTTCTGGCTTAAGAATGTTCAGTTTGTTGATACACAATGGGCCTCATTCATCAAGGTTTTCTTAGAATATGTTCATAATTTATACTTTACACTTTATGTTGAGAGAACTCTGCTCCAGATTCATGACACTTACACTGACAAATTCCTTCTTAAATGAGATTTGCAGCAGCGTTCAGCTATGAACACCTTGTCACTTATTTACATGTCCATTTACATAAAGATGAATATGTGTTTGCTAATAAACACCCTCTAAACATCCATGCATGGACTGGACAGGTCATGTGACACTGTGAGGCAGCGAGGAGGGGAAAAACGAACAGTAAACAAGGAAATGCACTGACAGAATGTCACTGTTTTACAACATCAGCAGCAATTAAAAATGTGCAAGTCTGCAACTTATTGAAATAAACCAAATAAACATATTTGTTCATGAGGCACAATGTCACTAAACTGTCTTCCAAGTGTTCACTATTTTATAGGTTTATTGAGCCAAGTTGTTTGTTACTTATACGATTGTTCAATAATGGCATAAGCCTCACACAATATTTACATTTTGTATGCACCGCACCAAGAAAAACTGAGAGAAAAAACAGCGTTATTATCTTCCTCTTTACATATGACACTCACAGGCCTGTGTTCTGTCTTTTTAATCTGTGTTTTTACTGAGGACATTGTGCCATGTCACAGAACAGACAACAGAGCAGTGTGCAGAGGGGAGCAGACATGAGAGCAGTGTGCAGAGGGGAGCAGACAACAGAGCAGTGTGCAGGGGAGAACAGACATGAGAGCAGTGTGCAGGGGAGAACAGACATGAGAGCAGTGTGCAGGGGAGAACAGACATGAGAGCAGTGTGCAGAGGGGAGAAGACATGAGAGAAATGTGCAGAGGGGAGCAGACAACAGAGCAGTGTGCAGAGGGGAGCAGACATGAGAGAAGTGTGCAGAAGAGAACAGACAACAGAGCAGTGTGCAGAGGAGAACAGACATGAGAGCAGTGTGCAGAGGGGAGCAGACAACAGAGCAGTGTGCAGAGGAGAACAGACATGAGAGCAGTGTGCAGAGGGGAGAAGACATGAGAGAAATGTGCAGAGGGGAGCAGACATGAGAGAAGTGTGCAGAAGAGAACAGACAACAGAGCAGTGTGCAGAGGAGAACAGACATGAGAGCAGTCTGCAGAGGAGAACAGACATGAGAGCAGTGTGCAGAGGGGAGCAGACAACAGAGCAGTGTGCAGAGGGGAGCAGACATGAGAGCAGTGTGCAGAGGAGAACAGACATGAGAGCAGTGTGCAGAGGAGAACAGACATGAGAGCAGTGTGCAGAGGAGAACAGACATGGGAGCAGTGTGCAGAGGTGATCAGACATGAGAGCAGTGTGCAGAGGAGAACAGACATGAGAGCAGTGTGCAGAGGAGAACAGACATCAGAGCAGTCTGCAGAGGGGAACAGACATGAGAGCAGTGTGCAGAGGAGAACAGATATGAGAGCAGTGTGCAGAGGGGAGAAGACATGAGAGAAATGTGCAGAGGGGAGCAGACATGAGAGAAGTGTGCAGAAGAGAACAGACAACAGAGCAGTGTGCAGAGGAGAACAGACATGAGAGCAGTCTGCAGAGGAGAACAGACATGAGAGCAGTGTGCAGAGGGGAGCAGACAACAGAGCAGTGTGCAGAGGGGAGCAGACATGAGAGCAGTGTGCAGAGGAGAACAGACATGAGAGCGGTGTGCAGAGGAGAACAGACATGAGAGCAGTGTGCAGAGGAGAACAGACATGGGAGCAGTGTGCAGAGGGGAGCAGACATGAGGGCAGTGTGCAGAGGAGAACAGACATGAGAGCAGTGTGCAGAGGAGAACAGACATCAGAGCAGTCTGCAGAGGGGAACAGACATGAGAGCAGTGTGCAGAGGAGAACAGACATGAGAGCAGTGTGCAGAGGAGAGCAGACATGAGAGCAGTGTGCAGAGGGGAGCAGACATGAGAGCAGTGTGCAGAGGAGAGCAGACATGAGAGCAGTGTGCAGAGGATTATCTGGTGGACAGCTGTCATCCCGGAGGATCTGAGCTACAGCAGAATGTTCAAGAGAAGACACAGCTCCTGCTGATGTTGTGCTTCTTCAACACTAATGAGACTTTTATAGGTTTGAAAGGATGAACTCCAACATATTGCTGTGGTTTGTCTGATCAATCCTAGTGTGGAATCATCAAAAACAGAGAAAAAAATGAATACACTGCAAGAAATAAAATCTAGCTTAGGTAAAGGTATGTAAATTATACTTTTATCTTGTCACCCGACATTTCACTTGACATTCCACTCGACAAGTAAACCTATCTACAATGGACCCTCTGTACCTAAAATAAGGAAAACAAAGTTTGTGGTTACATTCAAATTATGAAGTAGGTCTAATTTTACAAATTTACCAAATCATGAGTGGTCGTCGCAAAGTTGTTTGTAAGAACGCTTCATGTATGAGGCTCAGTTTAAACTGATGCTGTTTCTGAATCCTTTGGAGTACAAACAATCGGCTGGACTGCTTGGGAAAATTTGTTTGATTTTAAGTGAAAAAAATCAAATTTAAATTCTTGCCCAGATTAGATAAATATAAAGAGAGAAAATCTGCTGTAGGGAGAGAGAAACAGCCAGAGCAGTACAACAGACTGCACCCACCGCAGCCCCCGCTCTTTTCACCATGAAGGTACTCTCTGTTGTCCCTGCGGGGACATTTTGTCCTCTGTGTTTGATCCATCTTTCAATGTCCCAGGGGCGTCCTGTCAGGAGTGCAGCGCCCAAGGACACAGCTAGTCCTGGTCGGGACCGTGGCTGCTAACTCTGGGCCATGTTTTGGGCTAAACCAGTGCACAGAACACAGGGGACATCCACAGAAAGGCCAAGACCGAGAGTCAAACCCGCAACCACTCAGCCACCACATTAATCCTGTTTATGAGGTCTTCTTTTCTGAACCTCAGATCTGCAGATCTTCTGAGGTACCATTCTGAAGTCCATTAATCATCACACACTTGTTCTGGGCATTTCTGACTCAACTCATGTTCCTTCTTGTTTGTTACATGTTGAGGCAAGCTAGTCCTTATGGTAAATCCCTCTGCTGCCAGTAAATGGAGCGCTAACACTGAATCCAGAGGAAACACCTAAATGGTAGAAAGTAAAAATGTATACACTGAAAAAGATGCTTTAACTTCAAAAACATGAGATGCCAAAACGGAGGTACAGAACAAGTTTAAAGTTAGATAACAGTACAATATGTTTCAAATGGAACATTTTGGACATAGAATGGAACTAAAAAACACTTCGCTGTGCTTCTTTGTGCTGCTGAGACAAATTAACTTGTGAAGCAGCTCAGCTCCTCATGTCTGCAAATCAAATGCCCAACATAAATGAGTCGCTGCTTTTCCCTGAATCTGCTCCCTCCGTCCTGTCGATCCTGAGCGTTTCTTTGGAGACACGAGACAAAAACCCGGATTAACCAGAACATGTAAACATAGATCAAGTCGTCCACACAGTACACCGATTATAACGAATCGCAAAACATGAGCTATGAATACAAAAACGTCTATGTATGAAATAAAAGACAATAAATCACAGCGTGTCTGCTTTACGTGCGCGCAGCTGAAGTGATGGATGCAAAGGTACATTTTGGAATCTGCTGAATTCTGAGCACACTATCTGTCACGCTGATACATTACTGTGTGTCTCCCGCACACTTGGAAATGTCATTTACTACAAAAGTCTGACTCCGCACAGCCTGTGGAGACCAGTCACAGATTGCGATGGTGGGCTGAACCGCTGATAAGACGATCGAAAAAATACAGAAATATGCAAAAACCCCAAAAGATGAAATTTATGCGGTGCGGTAGACTTGCTCTGAATAAGTCTGGTTTTCTTATAAAAGAGAAGATAAACCTAATTTTAGGCGGTGAAATTGTCACACGCTGAAAGGATATCATATAAAATCCCCATTAAATTGCTTTATTGTACTTAATTCCCCCGCCATTGTAAATTTTAACATTCCTACATTCAATTATGGTTTAAACAGCCACGTTGAAAAGTAATGGGATTTCAGCCAACACTGGATAGTCTGGACCTTTTTGTAATTTGCTGATGAAGAGTTAGAATGATTGACAATGATAATTACATGCTCATACGTTGGACTCATTTGCAGGGCCGTAAAAGGTCAAGCAAGTCCTTTAATGTGGGCTTAATGAGACAAAGTGCTAATTTTTCCATCGGAGCCTTCTGTCCTCTCACACCTGACAGGGTTTATGTCCGTGGTACAGACGCACGGAGTGAGAAGGCTTTTTCACTCATAACACTGTCAAGAACCGCTCTGGATAATCCCCCCATGCAGTGTTTTTCCAGTCTCTTTTGAGTGGCGGCACACTCTTTGGGTTTGAAAGATACCTCGGCACACCACCCACAACCAAACCCAATCCTGGGCCTCTCGGTGGAGCCTGTAATGCATAATTTTGTATTTGATTCATATATCCCAGCAAATTTGATTATCGTTATATATTTTCACAAGAATGTACACTATACCTAACAATAACTTCAATTCATTTACTGACGTTCTGTGTGGCTACCGGCTTATGTTATGATACAGTACTGTTTGTTTTTGCAATAACTACCAGATTAATTTGCAAACATCTCCAAACCTATTATTACAATTAGAAATTACACTAACTGCACATTTTATTTGTTAACAACTTGGCTAATATGTATGCAATGATCTTCTTTTTTAAAAGGATGCTAGGTTCCCTCAGATTTCATGCAGAATTGTATATTTGACCTCTGAAGGACTTTAATCGACCACAATGTTTTCATTACAACAACAATAGATTACATGCTTTTGAGGGCCCTTACCCTACTCCTAGCAAATCAGACCATTTAGTTTTACCAAAAAATGTTGGTGCCACTATTTTTTGTTGTTTTTTGGTGCAGAGGTTGCTCAGGGCACTCCAAAATGGTCTAGTCCCTGTTTAATCAGAGGAACCACCCGGCACGTCCCTCAAACTGATGTTCACAAATCAACAGAGGCTGAAAGTGGGTCCAGCTGGCTTTAAATTTGGTTCTTTTTAGAGTGGAACACAGAGCCGGCCCGTGGCATAAACAATGGAAGCAAACGTTTAGGGCCACCACCAACAGACGCCACATGCTCTGGTGAAAGACAAACATAAACACCAGTTAAATGTAAGTACAAATATGCTCCACTCGAACACTTTACAGCTGCCTGTCTCTAACTGTAAAAAGAAAAATGTCAACGCTGACTGATGCGGCCTGTTCCTCTAGCGACCCCAAATCACTTTTTCTCCCCCGTCCGGTCCTGATTTTTTTGTCTTTATTTTAGATTCCATTGTTATGTCCAATTATTTTAACAGTGAGTCTTGTTTAGGGCCTCCAAATGCCTAGATCTGGCCCTGGTGGAACTTTAAAATATTTCATTGGGCAGCTCTGGCCAAATCCAATATTTTTCTCTCAAAATGTCGACCAGTTCTCTGGCAACACTGATGTGGACTCTGCACAGAAAGCCCCCACTCAGGCATTAAATCTGGGACCAGAAGGGTGTTTCATTAGTATATTCAGCTAATTGAACAGGGACCATGTACAGGAGGATTAATCTAAAACATGGGGCGAAAAAGGAAATGATTTGTGCCAGTCTCAGATCTAATTGCCATCTGGAGTCTATATTCGAGTAGTTTTAAAAGCTGGAACATGTCAAAAATGTTGTAGCTTTAAAGATGCTTGAGTGAAACAATGGACTTCTCAAATCCATCGTCCCCTTTAAAGGTTCCATTAACTGTAAAAACTTGTTTAGAATTAAAACAAATGGTGAACGAGGGAAAAGTCTTGCCACTAAAACATTATATAAAGTCGACTGATTTGTGTAAAATGTTTAAAGTCGATATGACAGGTTCAACTACACATTTCACCAAAATGTAGTGATTATGATTATATTTAAGATTTTACTAAATATTTTGCCTGTTTGTCCCCAGTTTGACAGTTTTCCTTCCTGGTTGGACATGGGCAGCAAATATGACATCACTACAGGTAAATCTACAACTGTTTCCCTGCAACCATTTTGAAAACAAGGGCCAAAATCCACATAAATTATGCAATAGTTATGATTTGACAAATAATAATACCTGATAACAATTTGACTTTACCGTTTAAACTGTGAAAAAAATGTGTCAGTTGAATTGTCTGGCAGGAGGCTTCACCGGAGGAGGAAGGAACAGGAGCGGCTGTGATCACGCGGTTCATTTTACACATACAATCCATAAATCCTCACGCTGACGAGCGCAGAAATCTAAGGGGCTGATGTTTACGAGCGCGGAGAGCTGTGTGGAGCAGGACAAATCCAAACACGAGGCGGAGATCACGTGTCGAGCCGAGTGTGCGCCGTGAAAACAAAACTGTGTGAGCGCGGAAACAAGTTAACTGGACCAAACATGTCACCAAACTATTTCTAAGCACGTGTAAACAGCAGACCAACACCAGCTCCATCTGTCAATCATTGTTAGTTACCGCTGTAACTATAGTTCTATGAGTGTATGAAGGGCCCTTAATCCATTAAACCTGTGTTTGGTCGTGTAGCCTAGATTTACCTGAAACATGTGCCACAGACTCAATATGAAATGTGTAGACTTTAATTAAGTCTAGACAGAACTAAATAATGCATTTAGATCTGTGAATTAATAAAAGTATTTAATTTTCAGGAGAAAATGTGCAAAAATACTTTAAAATAGACAATATGACACTTGAAAAAGTATGTGATGTGATTAATCGTGATTAATCATAGTTCCAAAGTGTGATTAATCAGAGACGTTTTTTAATTGTTTGACAGCACTAGTATTAATACAATGGAAAAAAAGATGGCAGCGCCCATGGTAACTTCTGGAATAAGGTGATTACCATAAACCATCGTGCCACGTCCACTTAAGGAACTGAAGGAACAAGGCAGACTGGCTTCATCACAGATTAGTTATTCATTTCTGCACAGTGTACATTTTAGCACATCCTGTGATAAAACAACAGGCAGTGAACATGATCTGGACACTAAGATTGTGAAACATAGTGTGACGTGACATTTACCCCAACACCTTCTTTTGGTGTTAATTGTACCTCAAAATAATCCACAAAGCGGTTATTTCTTTCCTACATTTATTAGCTTTATTCATTTGAAATCCTCCAGGAAGTGTTCTGTCTCCGCCCAGATCTTATTAACGTCCATGGCCTGTACCAGCAGGATTTACATCTGAAACGCACCTGTGTCTCCCACTTTTCTACAAAAGGTATGGAATAAAAATCAAAGCTAAAGCTAGTTGTTTTCTACCAATATAAATTAATTCACTTTATTTTTGTAGCTCCCAAAATCACAGCAACAGTTTCCTCGATGGACCACAGGTAGAAAGCAGTTTAAATAAACAATGTTCAAAGGACTTTATCAAATGGATAACTGTCCCAGAGCGCCCCCTGTCCTTGGCCCTCCTTCTCTCAAGCAAAAAATACAAAAAACTGTGGGAAAAGTATAAACCTCGAGGATAACCACATGAAGGAGAGATCCTACTCCCATGGACGGACAGACTGATGGACCAGGACTGACACATCCATTTGGACCAGGACCAGAAGGAAGGTGGATCATCTAATGTAGAGAGAGTTCCTCCAGGCAGATGAGGAACAGTTCATCTAGTGTAGACAGAGTTCCTCCAGGCAGATGAGGAACAGTTCATCTAGTGTAGAGAGAGTTCCTCCAGGCAGATGAGGAACAGTTCATCTAGTGTAGACAGAGTTCCTCCAGGCAGATGAGGAACAGTTCATCTAGTGTAGACAGAGTTCCTCCAGGCAGATGAGGAACAGTTCATCTAGTGTAGACAGAGTTCATCCAGGCAGATGAGGAACAGTTCATCTAGTGTAGACAGTTCCTCCAGGCAGATGAGAAACAGTTCATCTAGTGTAGACAGTTCCTCCAGGCAGATGAGGAACAGTTTATCTAGTGTAGACAGAGTTCCTCCAGACAGATGAGAAACAGTTTATCTAGTGTAGACAGAGTTCCTCCAGGCAGATGAGGAACAGTTCATCTAGTGTAGACAGAGTTCCTCCAGGCAGATGAGGAACAGTTTATCTAGTGTAGACAGAGTTCATCCAGGCAGATGAGGAACAGTTCATCTAGTGTAGACAGTTCCTCCAGGCAGATGAGGAACAGTTCATCTAGTGTAGACAGAGTTCCTCCAGGCAGATGAGGAACAGTTCATCTAGTGTAGACAGAGTTCCTCCAGGCAGATGAGGAACAGTTCATCTAGTGTAGAGAGAGTTCCTCCAGGCAGATGAGGAACAGTTCATCTAGTGTAGACAGAGTTCCTCCAGGCAAATTAGGATAGTTCTTCTAGTGTACAGAGAGTTCTTCCATGGTGGTTTTAGGTAACTATCATGTGTCAAATATTGCACAACACAAAGTATTATCATAAATCTTCTTGGGGTAAACTATGAAACAGGAAACAATGGACCTTTAAAACCAACAAAAACATGTATTGTATAATCCATCACCTTTAAAGCGCTCCTCTCACTTTCCTGTCCCGCTCCCTCCTGGTCTCCAACTGTTTCCGACGGAGCCACCCGTGGAGCAATCACACAGGATGTCCTTCATTCTTCAGTAAAAGCTAAAAGAAAGGCTTTTGATCAGCGCTGTCTCCGGAGAACGCCACCGCCGTGAGGACCGCGTGTGGCACAGACCTGGGGAAATATTGCGCCTGCCTCCGGCCCATCTGTCATTAGATTGATCGGGTGGATTCGTTGCGATGGAGAGGCAATTTCTTCATCTTGTTGGGAGTGTGTTATTCTGCGCGGCTGCGTCTTTGCCGGGTGGGTGACACTTGAATGTTAAGGAGATGGAGGAGGAAGGTGTGAGGGAGAGACGAGGGGGAGGCTGGTGGGTTTCAATCAAACACTGAATTGCACAGAGTCAGTCTTGATCTTGTCTGATTGAGCTGGGTGTTTCACTTGGGAGCATGGGTTTAAGGTCTCGTGTTGCATGTTCTGCTCTAAACATTTATTCACTTAAGAGGAGACACTACAGGCAATTTTTTTTTCTTCTTTTTTTTTCAATTTTTTCAGTTTGCTCTCTCAACGTGTCGTCTTTCATGTGGAAACAACAAACTTGTCCAGTCTGCTCCTAAAGATGTTTTATTATTTCATTTAATCCATGGATTTCTGTACTGTACAATCTTGGACTGAATAAGATTTTGACAAAACGTACAGAAGGATTCTTTGAAATCTAATTCTAAAACTGATTTATTGAAGTTTTATGTATAAGAAAATTGAATTTGAATTTTTAGGACAATGTCACTCCAATCTAGTTTACTTACAAATAAAATAAGAAATCCAAAATCCCCTCTGTAAATATCTATACTACTCGATATACCATATATTTTTAGTATCTAATATGAGAACCAAGAAATTTAAACCTGGTCCTGTCCATTTTCAAATTTTAAATGTCCCAAATATGTGCATTTTTGGCTATTTTTACACATAAAATGCCTTATTTCTACATGAAAACATGACATGATGAAAAACTTATCATACTTTTTTTTTCCTTACATTTATGTGAGTAAACTACAGGAGAAGTTTCAAATTGATACCTTTAAATTTTTTCTTGTTTGCCTGTAATATCTCGCATTAAAATGATGATTATGAAGAATTAGCATTATTAACTGTATGGGGATGGAATTGCTTGAAATTGTAAAATGTCTGATATTGCTTATGCAACAGAACATAAATAACCTTGTCCTTCAAATGCATGTGCTATTTTGTGACTCATGTAGGTCTTCAGAAGTTAAACTCTGAGATGAAATTGCCACAAGGTTAAGCTCATATGGTATGTGTAAAATTATCTCATGGGATTTTTTTTCATGCATTTACATTGGGCTCAGACAAAAAAGCCCTAAATAAGACATATTGTGCTTTTCAGGTACTTAAAGTGAATGTCCGTAACTTTTGTAAATCTGGGCAGAGAGAAAGTCTCCACTCTAGCTTCGCCCCGCTCACTCCCCCTCCCTTCCTGAGAGACACGCCTCCTGACGGCAGATGCAGTTATACGCCAATTATTATCTAAAAATAACAACAGAACAACAAAGACTTTCTACGAGGCTTTGACATAAATGTGGTCGGTGTTTTAGTGCTTACCAAAACCCCCTATATTTTTTATACTTTGCGTTTTTTTGCTGGCTAATGCTAACGGCAAGGTAATTGTTTATATGAAAAATATGTTATCGGCATTATTGGCAACATCATTTCTAAATAAACATACAAAAGATGTCAATTGGTTACAGTCGAAAAGGAACTTTGCCAATTCTTCATCGCTTTTGAATCCTTTTAGTTCACAGCGCTCTCTCCGTCGCTTCAAACAGGCTCCTATATTCACGCGGTTGACGTCTCTCAAGCGTTTTTTGGCAGGTTTAGTGGAAGGGCTTTTAAAATGTCTAAATGTCTCTGAGAAGTGGAAGGCTGTCGAGGAACGGGTCACTTCTGTCCGAGAGTTTGCTGTTCCGGTCTAATCTGCTCTGGTCGGTGCTGTGTTCCACCTCAAACAGACTGTCCTCTCCTTGTTGATTGACAGCTCAGCTCAGACAAAGCCACACCTGATTGGTCGAACTGGACGGCCAGAGAACTGTGAATGGTTGTTGCTATTGGCAAGGGGCGGGACTATATGTCATGTTATATTTGCAAATCACTTACGTTACATTAAAGAACAGGGCCAGGTGGTCAAAATGATGAATTCTTTAATTTTTAGTGAAAGTAGAGGAAATGACAGACATTCACTTTAATATTGATCTATGACATGAGAAGATATATATTTTACATTGTGTTTAGTGTAAAATATAATATTGATCTAAAACAGGTCCACTTCCTGTTCAAAACTGCAGAACTGATAAGCCCCGCCTCTTCATAGTGACATTTCACCATAACAAGCAGCAGATTGTCATTTACAGTTTTTATTTCTGAAAAGTCACACCAAGTACAGGATGTGGGCGGGGATAGGGGTGGGTGAAATCAATATTTGTCTATGCAGTGTAGCCTCAGTTGCAGGACAATACAGGATTAACTTTGAATAAACAAATGATGTGGAAATACGTTGTTGTTTTTTGTACTGAATTTGCAGAGTATGTCCCCTTTAAGTGCTGTTGGGTTCCATCTCTTGAGAAGTCGTAGTTCCATAACGCAGTGCAAGCAAAAATGTATGATAAAAAAATGTGAGGCAAAAAAATGTGCACTGTACTTCACCAACCTTTGAGGGTAAATCATGTCAAAATCTCGCCAATTTTGTGTCTCGTCATGTTCCATTCATTTTATTGATAACACTTGCGATGCTGATTTATTCACATTTACAAAACACTTTTTTCAAGTCAAGTCAATTCAGTCAGTCA
Source organism: Rhinogobius similis (assembly GCA_019453435.1). Classification (NCBI taxonomy): domain Eukaryota; kingdom Metazoa; phylum Chordata; class Actinopteri; order Gobiiformes; family Gobiidae; genus Rhinogobius; species Rhinogobius similis. Next base: position 5,455,966 of record CM033621.1, on the reverse strand, counting down.
GAAAATTGAATGAGCACATGTCTTTGGGTTGCCAGATCCAGATTAGACCGCTAAAGTGCTGCAAAGTCACTTTTACAATGTAGTCCTCCTCGGTAAGGTGTACAGGTGCTGACAGACTAGGGCTGGGCTACACGGTGATAAAAATGGAATCGAGAACTCGTTCCTGTGACAATCTGCAATTTTTGTGAAATCGTCGTATTGTGAGTCATTGTTTGTGTCTTTAATGCAGCTGTCACACTTTTTCTCCTGTTGTTTAGCCTCTGAACAACATGCTCTGAAACAGGTTTGTACCGCCCCGCAATGAGTTGGCCCCTGTCCAGGGTGTACCCCGCCTAAGGCCCAAAGTCGCTGGGATTGGCTCCAGTCACCCATGACCCCTAACAGGAACAAGCGGTAGAAAATGAATGAATGAATGAATGTTCTGAAACAAGCGACAAAAGTGCAACCAAAAGCGATAAAAATGTGTTCGAAAGTGACAAAGACGCAACTAAAAGTGACGTGTCCCTAGAGCACACCATTCCACTTTTTCTAAAATCTTAAATTTTGAAACGATATGATATAATTGATCTGCAAAACGATTGCCATGCAGGTTTCAAAACAAGTTTCATGAGAAAAAATCTGAGTATAAATTAAGAGAAGAGTCACAGAGTCACTTTGAAAAGCTGGGATGGAGTGAAACTATGGAATAAATTAGATGTGGAGCAAAAGCAATGTCAGGATATCGGCCAATTTAAAATCAAACGCCGGCAGATACTTTTTACAAGATGTAGAGAGGAGGAATAAATGAGCCAAATTGGAAAAGGTTTTAAGAATGTTATACAACGGTGGAAGACGTATTCAGTTTAAGTAAAAGTACAGATATGTGTGCAAAAAAGTTACTCAAGTAAAAGTATCACATTAAAAAATCTACTCAAGTGTGAAAATGTACTTTAAGTATTTCATGCAGAGTATGAGACCAGTTTTGTGTATTAAATGTTGTTATTTTGGTAAAGAATTGTGCTTCATTTTGGTCAACAAAGGTCAATCCAGATACATTTGTTTAATTGTGTATATTTATTGTTTGCTTGTTGTTGAGCTTGAACGCAGAGAGTCACCATCAACGTGCTAAAACAGAATGAAAAGTACTTTCTGTTTCTCAGTCCAGTTAAAAAATGTAGTGGAGTAAAAAGTACTTGCCTGGCAAATCCAGAATGATCTATCTCTGTATTATTTATACACGATACATCAGTCTGGTCGGCCTGCCCTCCGCCGCGCCCTAGAAATCGAATTGACTCAAATGCCGACCAGACTCTTCCTCCGGTGAGTCTGGATTTTTCCAGGCAAAAAAAGTACAGATACTTGGTCTCAAATGTAGTGAACTAAAAGTAAAAAGCACCCACTGTAAAAACAACTTAAGTAAAGTACAGATACCTATAAAATTCACTTAAGTACAGTACTTTAACTTTTGTACTTCGTTACTTTCCAACACTGTCATTAACACAGAGAGAAACAACATCAATAGAGGCACTGTATTTGCACATATCAGGTCAGATTTAACACTTGATTATATTCAACTATTGATATGTGTTATACTACTAGCTCATTGGGCATTTCATTTTTAATTTAATGTCAAATTCTGGCTTTGAATTAATGTGTCTAAAGATTATGTGACATAGAAGTATGATGTAAATAAGAACTGTTGGTGGGTTGGATTAAAAAAGTTTCGACTTCTTCCTACTCCCTTTCGAACAGATTGAAATGTATTGTATTCTTCAATTGTATTGCGTTTGAATACATATTTTAAAAGATTTATATGTTCAAACAAAATCAAATCCAATCAAAGTGAGCCTACAGCTCTCTGCAGCTGTTTCTGTGTGCAGCTCACTTTGATGAAACATGATACTTATGACTATTTGCACACAGCCTGGTTCAGTTTATGAGTTAGCAGCTTGGGCAAACAAGTGGCACCAAACTACAGGCATCGTTGTACGTGAAAAGTGAACAAACAAACCTGATTCGACAAAGCCCATTTATAGTAACATGATTCCACGTCTTCTCTGTCGCTGGGTGATTTATGTTTATTTTCCCAGAAGCGCGCACACACTCAGGTGCTTATCTCTTCATTATCAGCATGCTTTATGAATCCCGAGCCCAGGGTCAGATCTGTGTCATCTTCTGTTCCCTCTGCTCACCACCTGCTGTTCCCCCACCTGTTCACCGCAACCTCCGCGTGTCCCCTGTTCCCCCGCTCATCCCTCACTCTTTCTACCCTTCTCTCTCTCTTTCCTCTTCCTAGTTACAGAAATAATCCTTCTGCAATCAGGACACCAAGCCCCCAAAGGTGATCTGGTCCAGTGTTTCCCAAGCGGGGGGCGGGGACCACTGGAGTACATGAGTATTTAGAAAGGCCCTGGTCCCCCAGAACGGTTCAATTATCTTTATGCTCAGGACCTTGCTCGGAGTCCTGAGGCAGAGCTCTGCTACACGAGCAATTGACGTCATCCAAACATTACTAATGTTTTCTCTACATTGCGTAAAAGAAGTATAAGAAGTATAAGAAGAACTTATTGCTGCTGTCTACTAGTTCTAATCTACGACACCAGTAGATTATCATATTATATTTTGGACATCTTAAAATCTATATGACAGATTGGACAACACATTTCACTAACATGATTATTTTACTAAGCATTTTTCCCATTGGTCCCCAGTTTGACAGTTTTTGGGAAGTTTATAAAGTCACTTCCTGGTTGGTCATGGGCAGCAAATATGACATAAGTGCAGGTAGTTCTACAACTGTTACCTAGCAACCATTTTGAAAATAAGGGCCAAAATCCATAAAAAAAATATAGTTAGGAATTGACAATAAATAATACTTAATAATACCTTTATTTTATTGAATGATGGTATAAACGGTCCGAAAAATGTGTCAGTTACGTTTAAATTGTCCTTGTATTTTTGACAGCAGGTCGCTTTTTGTTGACATCACAGAGGGGATTGTGTTATTTACAACGTTTATTCTTCTAAATTTTCTTCACAAACTGCATCTTGACGATAAAACTATGATAACAAATTACCACATTTGCCCTCCCACCAAACTAAGTTATAATTAGACAAAAATGAGAACCTGTCATATAGACTTTAAAGTACAAAATCTATCTAAAAAGACAAGTTTAAAAAATATATCCGCTTAATAATTTGTGTCGGCCTTTCTACGTTACGTGTGTCACTGTTTAAGAAAATAAAATTGATGAACGAAGTAAGTAAAAAAAAAAAAAGCAGTGGGCGTAACACAGGGAGTGGTGAAGACCTGGACTGACGGAGCAATGGAGCGGCTAGAGCTTCTGCCTCCCAATAAGGAGATCATGGGTTCGAATCCTAGACCACCCTCTCTGGGTTCTCCGGCTTCCTCCCACCGTCCAAAGACACCCATGTGTTCAGGTTCATTGATAACTCTAAATTGCCCATAGTTTATGAATGTGAGAGTGAATGGTTGTCTGTCAATGTCTCTGTCTCTGTGTTAGCCCTGCAACGAGTTAGCCACTGTCCAGGGTGTACCCCACCTAAGGCCCAAAGTCACTGGGACAGGCTCCAGTCCCCCGCGACCCCGGGAACAGGAATAAGGGGTAGAAAATGAATGTTTTCTATTGAGGCTGGTGTTATTCACGTGTCGAGTGGTTTCAGTCACCAAAACAGCCCTGGATTTCCATAGTTGGTGATGAGTGATGGGGACAATCACACAGCTTGCAAGTTTTTGTGTCAACGTTAGCTTGTGTGATTGTAATTGTATTCTTCATATTAGATCATATGTGAAAGCGTCTAAAATTAAATAAAATACGACTTACAGGTATCACTAGTCTAACCATGTCCACGTGCTTCTGTTTGTATCCTCGTTCACGTGGCTCGTTCACGCGGCTCGTTCATGTTTGTAATTTTGGTGACATCAGGGAAACTGTTCCTTCTATTTCATTTAAATACTGAAAAAAATGAACTACTGTTTGAAATTATAATGTGCAATTATAGAAAAAGGCTGGGCCCAAGAGGCTGCAATACCTTGCATGGCCACTAATCAATCTGGCTCTAGACAGAGGGGGCGTGCCATATCCAGTTAATTTAATACATCCATGGTGAAAATGCATTGGAGCTATTGTATGGAACAATACCAGCCCAGGTGTTCTATTTACCAACACTGGAAGAGTCTGTAAATATTTAATAGATGTATGTTAGTAGTTGATATGATTTATTAGTTAATAATTCACAATGTAAATGAGGATATGAGGTGTGTACACTACAGAAAAGGGACTGTGCAGCCATTTACTTGCTTGGTTTCCTCTCTACTCCTTCCATTACACGTACTGGTGCACCGTGGACCCCCCTGCCTCCCCCTTGTCCGGTCCACTCCATCTGTCTTGATTCTGGTCCCTAACCCTCTGCGGTAGTTAGTCTCCTGTTCTGCACCAGCCCATCTGCTCCACATACGCCCGGCTCAAAGCTCGTATGTTTGGCTTTATTTAAAGACGGAAACACCTACCCTAAAGCCACTTTGGACTCACAGAAGCATTTAGAGCTTGCACTCACACATCATGAATTCCATATGTTTAAACCCTCTTCATCTGAACGGCAAACAGAAAGGCGTGACTGACAAGTGGATTAGCCAATCAGGGACAAGCATGGCCCATCTTTGTCAACACAAACCAATGAGGTCCTCTGTTTCCTTTGCATCACTGAAATAAAGACACCTGATTGCTCTGGCTCTGTTTGAGTCTGGCCTGGGACCATGGATGTATTAAATGAACTGTCTGTGTCCCAGATTGATTAGTGGCCATGCGAGGTACTGCAGCCTCTTGGAACCAGCCTTTTTCTAAAGTTGCACATTATAATTGCAGACAGGACTGAATTATTATCGGTATTTAAATAAAATAGAAGGAAATGTTCTTTTCTACCGTTTCTAAAATCACCGAAATTACAGTTTTTATATGAAGTGGGCGATTGTCGTCACGTGGCGCGCTAAAGCAAAGATGGCCGCCTCCATATCAGGAAGTAAAACAAAGATGTCAGCCTCCATATCAGGAAGTAAAACAAAGATGTCAGCCTCTGTATCAAGAAGTAAATGCGGAAGTAAGAAACTTTTTTGGGGTCATGCGCCAATGAGCACACTCCATAGGGATAAACAGGGCGGCCATTTTGGATTCATCTTCCAGGTTTTATTATAGTTCTATGCCTGGGACACAGACAAGATTTGTACACCTTTTCACGGATAAATTCAAGCTTGGTATACTTAACTATGCCCCAATGCACCGCAATTTCAATTCATTTGCGACAAAGTGACAAACTTGTAAATGAAAATGAATTTATGCATGTTCAGAATTTGATAAAAAGGATCACAAGCAATGGGCTTGGTGAAGTGTGCTTTGTTGCACATTTTAGACAAATCAGAAGTAATTTCCTGTGTTTTAGGGTATTTTAGACAGTTGCATAAATTAGCACGCAACTCAACTCCTCAGCAACAAACAAACATCGATATTGTTTGTTTATGAAAACGCGCTGCCTCCGTTCAAGTTTAGAAGGGTCACATACAACATCCGGCACCGGCACATTTAGACAAGCAACAAATTGAAAACTATCAGCGCTCTTTAGTGTCAAAAATATAACAGGATACAAATTAGAAAGTTGTCAAAATGTCAAGCATTTTCAATCATGTTGTAGTATTAGTTTGCATGGGGCAGACGAGCTCAACAAAAAAAAAAGTCCTACAGGAGCCAGGAAATCGGTGCAATGTTGACTTGTTGTTGCACGTGTACATTAAGCATTTTACACAAATCAGCCTACTTTCTAATTGGGCGGCAAGACTTTTCCCTCATTTGATATACACCATTTTTATGATAAAAGTGAGGATTAGAAAATGTAGTCTAAATAGGTTGTGATCAACTATTGAAGTGTGAGGGGGGTTTGGTGTCCTGGGCCTCAAGGTCTTAGGGGCTCAGGATCGAACCCTCTCCCTGTTAATTTATATTAAAGGGGCCCATGTGAGGCTTCTTGCCCTGGGACCCTACATTTCTGTCGACGGGCCTGTTCCTCAAACTTGCGTGAATGCAGCTAAATGCAACTCCAGGTACGTTTTTGACAACTTAACATTGTTAGAACAGGGTTGAAGCTCAAAAAGTCACCGTACCGTGACACGTGTCCTTAAGTTTTCTTCGGTAGAATTTAGCGGAGAGTTTCAAAAAGGAAATCAAGAAATCAAAAACGTTTTCCATGCACTATTGTGACTTAAAAAACACGAAAACCCACTCCACAGATGTGAAACCATTGGAGCAGTCACATCGCGGTGCAGGCAGCCCTTTCTCGCGCTGTGGCGTTAGCATAAACCGGAGGCTGCGTAGCTAATGAGGTTATGTAATGCGTTTAGCTGCGGCTGTCTTTCACATGTAAATTTAACACATCGCTTTCAACAACATGGATAAAACATGAATCACGCCAACATAAGTGGATTAGCATTATGACCCTACAGCTAGTTTGGCTAACGTGTGCTGTGGATGAGCTACTTGTTATGTACACATTCCAGTCTGAATAGGATCATTGTACTGAAAGACAAAACAATGTGCAAACACAAATTTATATTGAGTCATTAGAGTAAATTTAACAGAAGATTACACAATGTTTGAATGTGCCGTCCCGGGTGCAATAATGTCATCTGCAAAGCATGTTTTTACAGTCACTTTTTAGTCCCATGTTTTTCTTAAATAGTTATAATATGGGCCAGTTTTTCCTAAAATGCAGTCTGACTAAAATGAGGCTCATTTCAAACTGAAGCTGTTCTTGAACCCTTTGGACACAAACTATTGTCTGGACTCTTTGTGACGCAGAGACTCTGGTGTCTGTCTGATTTACTCTAATTACACTTGGAAATAAGCTCTGCACAGAGGGATATCAGAGTTTTAAATTCCGTTCAGATTTTCTGTGTTAAATATATGAAGAAGTAAAGCTGGTGTCTGTAGCAGAGCCTGATTGACTTTTGGGCTTTTGTTGGTTTTGACAATTCCACTTTCAAAGCTGAAGCTAATTTAACTAAAAATGAGTTTTAGGGACTTGTAATAGTCCAGGAAGTCCAGGCGGAATCCGGATAAAAGTCCTGCTAAATTCCTCTGAGGTTTTGTGTATTTTTATTATGTGTGTGTGTGTGTGTGTGTGTGTGTGTGTGTGTGTGTGTGTGTGTGTGTGTGTGTGTGTGCCTGTGTGTGTTTTTGGAATACAAACTGACTCTAATTTATCCCAGATTGATTTGACTGTAAATAAGACGGCCTTATTTTCATATTGAACATGTCCAGCAGCTTGATAGTTTCCTTTTATCAGATGATAGATAAAAAGGAATAAATTAACAAAAAGTCCAGAATCACAACAAGTTGTCTTTGCCAAATTAACCATGCTGTTTCCTCTTACTTCTCTTTCCTCTTTCTCAACACCAAAGCATAAAATGCCCTGTGCATTCTCATACACCTCCACCCCCTCCATCTGCCACAGACATCCACGCTGGTTACATGTGTGGTTTTGTCCTCCAGTTTTTTATTTCTTGAAGAGCTGAGGACGCTTTGTTTGTTTGTAATTCCTCCTACTTCAACCATCGCCTCGACTCCTCCTGCTCGAGGAAGTCCTTTTGCTTTGTATACGGCAGTCCTTGGACCGTCTCATTTGGTTTTCTCTTCTCCTCCCGTCCTTCATTCCCCAATTTCCTGCAAGAAATGGGTGAGGAAGTCCCAGCCACAGAGGAGACCCAGAGAGGAGCCGAGGAGACACAGCGAGGAGAGAGGAGACACAGTGAGGAGAGAGGAGGAGACACAGTGAGGAGAGAGGAGACACAGCGAGAAGAGAGGAGCCGAGGAGACACAGCGAGGAGAGAGGAGCAGACACAGTGAGAAGAGAGGAGCCGAGGAGACACAGCGAGGAGAGAGGAGACACAGTGAGGAGAGAGGAGGAGACACAGTGAGGAGAGAGGAGACACCGCGAGGAGAGAGGGAGACACAGGGAGGAGAGAGAGGAGGAGACACAGTGAGGAGAGAGGAGACACAGCGAGGAGAGAGGAGACACAGTGAGGAGAGAGGAGGAGACACAGTGAGGAGAGAGGAGACACAGCGAGGAGAGAGGAGACACAGTGAGGAGAGAGGAGGAGACACAGTGAGGAGAGAGGAGACACAGCGAGGAGAGAGGAGACACAGTGAGGAGAGAGGAGGAGACACAGTGAGGAGAGAGGAGACACAGCGAGGAGAGAGGAGACACAGTGAGGAGAGAGGAGGAGACACAGTGAGGGAGAGAGGAGACACAGCGAGGAGAGAGGGAGACACAGTGAGAAGAGAGGAGCCGAGGAGACACAGCGAGGAGAGAGAGGAGCAGACACAGTGAGAAGAGAGGAGCCGAGGAGACACAGCGAGGAGAGAGGAGACACAGTGAGGAGAGAGGAGGAGACACAGTGAGGAGAGAGGAGACACAGCGAGGAGAGAGGAGACACAGTGAGAAGAGAGGAGCCGAGGAGACACAGCGAGGAGAGAGGAGCAGACACAGTGAGAAGATAGGAGACACAGTGAGGAGAGAGGAGGAGACACAGTGAGGAGAGAGGAGACACAGTGAGAAGAGAGGAGGAGACACAGTGAGGAGAGAGGAGACACAGTGAGGAGAGAGGAGACACAGTGAGGAGAGAGGAGACACAGTGAGGAGAGAGGAGACACAGTGAGGAGAGAGGAGGAGACACAGTGAGGAGAGAGGAGGAGACACAGTGAGGAGAGAGGAGCTGAGGAGAGAGGAGGAGACACAGTCAGGAGAGAGAAGGCGACACAGTGAGGAGAGAGGAGACACAGTGAGGAGAGAGGAGCAGACACAGTGAGAAGAAAGGAGGAGACACAGTGAGGAGAGAGGAGGCGAGAGGAGACACAGTGAGGAGAGAGGAGGAGACACAGTGAGGAGAGAGGAGACACAGCGAGGAGAGAGGAGACACAGTGAGAAGAGAGGAGCCGAGGAGACACAGCGAGGAGAGAGGAGCAGACACAGTGAGAAGAGAGGAGCCGAGGAGACACAGCGAGGAGAGAGGAGACACAGTGAGGAGAGAGGAGGAGACACAGTGAGGAGAGAGGAGACACAGCGAGGAGAGAGGAGACACAGTGAGAAGAGAGGAGCCGAGGAGACACAGCGAGGAGAGAGGAGCAGACACAGTGAGAAGATAGGAGACACAGTGAGGAGAGAGGAGGAGACACAGTGAGGAGAGAGGAGACACAGTGAGAAGAGAGGAGGAGACACAGTGAGGAGAGAGGAGACACAGTGAGGAGAGAGGAGACACAGTGAGAAGAGAGGAGACACAGTAGAGGAGGACACAGTGAGGAGAGAGGAGGAGACACAGTGAGGAGAGAGGAGGAGACACAGTGAGGAGAGAGAGGAGCTGAGGAGAGAGGAGGAGACACAGTCAGGAGAGAGAAGGCGACACAGTGAGGAGAGAGGAGACACAGTGAGGAGAGAGGAGCAGACACAGTGAGAAGAGAGGAGGAGACACAGTGAGGAGAGAGGAGGCGAGAGGAGACACAGTGAGGAGAGAGGAGCAGAGGAAACACAGGAGAGAGGAGCTGAAGAGAGAGGCAGGAGGAGACAGAGTGAGGAGAGAGGAGTCGAGGAGAGAGGGGCCAAAGAGAGAGGCAGGAGAAGACACAGGGAGGAAAGAGGAGCAGAAGAGACACAGTGAGAAGAGAGGAGCAGAGGAGACACAGTGAGGAGAGAGGAGACACAGTGAGAAGAGAGGAGACACAGTGAGGAGAGAGGAGGAGACACAGTGAGAAGAGAGGAGACACAGTGAGAAGAGAGGAGACACAGTGAGGAGAGAGGAGACACAGTGAGGAGAGAGGAGACACAGTGAGGAGAGAGGAGGAGACACAGTGAGAAGAAAGGAGACACAGTGAGGGGAGAGGAGGAGACACAGTGAGGAGAGAGGAGGAGACACAGTGAGGAGAGAGGAGACACAGTGAGAAGAGAGGAGACACAGTGAGGAGAGAGGAGACACAGTGAGGAGAGAGGAGACACAGTTAGGAGAGAGGAACCAAGAAAAGAGGAGCCGAGGAGAGCGGCAGGAGGAGACAGAAGCTGATGGTCAATGCGACAGACTTTCCTCGGGAGCTGCTCGGCTCAAACTCACCCTGTAGTGAGGACCAGATTTAGGCTTATTTCGCATTATTATTTTAGGACTTTAACATTCTTATTTTCAGATAAAGGTGTTACATTTAACAAAGATTACGTGTCACGTTTAACATCACTGATCCTCTGCTGCTGCACTTGGCTCCTCCAATAAAGTTTTATTTTTATTTTTTTAATCTTACTTTGCCTCTTGAACCATCGCTAATGTTTCCTCCGTGGTTTCCTGCCCTTTGGGACGAGGCGCTTTGGGACGCTACTTAATGTGATTGACAGCTGAATAATGGAGGAGATGAAGGGAGGAAAGGAAGTGAGCGCTCCTCAAACATGAAACTCCTAAACATTTGGCATTTTGTTGTGGGGCGGGACAAGTGCTCCATGTTGAAAATTATGTTCCTAAACCTAACCCTCACCTTACCTAAATTGTGGAATAATATATTGTCAAAAGTAAACGTTGAAGGATAACGAAATGCTTAACTTTCAGATAGTTTCTTTTTAAAAATGATCTAAAATGACTAAACCCACCGTCCCTGATCAGGGACAGTTTTCGAGTTTTTACATACATGCGTCATTCATTAAAAACAAATGTTTTCAATACAGACATGTTATATGTCATTTGAAAGCTTAGAGTCACCACTAAACGTCTAAAATGTTCAATCCTCACTAAATCACCTCACAAAATACTTGTAAGCTATCAAACTGTAACATAACCAAACTGTTCGTCTCGCATTTCTTACCTTTCGTTGGCTCCTCAAGACGCAAACAAAATCCAATCCAGAAGTGTGTGCACTCTTTCTGCCCATCACAGTCCACAAAATAAGAATATCCAGTTGTTATTTCAAATAATATAATCCATTTGTTGATATCCACCCGTAAACGCATCTTCTTCATTTGACAGTAACACAAAAGCAATAAAAACATAACTTTTGCGCATCACTTTTCACAGATATCTTCGGCTTGAGCGGTTCAGCTTGGTCGTATTCTACTCAGTCTTGGCTTCAAAACGAGCCTATCCGTGCAATTTTCCGTCGAGTACTTCCAGAGGGAGAGCCCTTTGAACAAAGCGAACGCATCCATTTTGACACGCGAGGAGCGTCACATATTCTTCTAGCCAATCACCAGAGCTTTCAAAAGAGGGGCGGGACATGCCGGTTCATTGAGGCCAAGATCTGCTTTTTACGTGCGTAAAGAGACCAAGACATCATTTTACGCATCATTTACGTGAGCGGAACGTCCTGTACGCGCACGACCTGCCTTTGATTTGAGGAAGTTTATGAAAAAAATAATCTATAATGGATATTTATAGTCACCAAAATGACCAAATGTGGTTTTCAGGGTCATTAGAGTGGCAAAATGCATGAAAAGCAGTTTGGCACATTTGGCACAGAGAAGGACCTCTTGTTCGGATTAGGGTTATTACATACAAAAAGCTGCTCAACATCAGAATGGTTGTATCTAGAAGTCTGAAATTTCACACAGTTGTTGTCAACAAGGTGGATAACTGCTGTGGGGAGTTTCAATAGCACAGCATGAAGTATGTCTTCAGGAAGACATTTTTATTTTCTCTTTTTTTTTTTCGAGACCAAAAAAACGACTTTTGGGGTGTGTTTGAACAGGTGTACTGCCAGTTGTATTTCACTCAGACAAATCTAATGCACAGATTCTGAAACTAGAAGGTCTTAGCTTTCAAATGACACATCATACAAGTCTATAGACTGTAAGTTTGCCATGCAATAAGCTTTTTCATTTGGGTATGTACTTTTCGAGAAAAACTGCCAAAATGAGGTGGGTCTTAACAGGTTGAATGGAGGATTTCTCGCCGATTTGAAAATCTGCGACTGTTAGTCCTTTTTTTGAAAAAGTGCATACGCAGGTTCCCCCTCCCTCCCCGTTTCTCCTGAGTGAACATCTCCCAAACCTCGTGCACGAGCACCAGCAGCACCGCTCCATGTGCATTTGTTTACAAGACGATTGGTGTCGCTTTCTCACGACAACCTCAGCGAAGAAGATTTAAAAACTATACCATTATAAATTAAAATTTACCATTACAAACTACTTTGAGTAACACATTAAAAAAACAACAAAAACACGTATGTTTTACTTCGTGTCTGCTAAGCCATAAAAGTGCATGTTCCAGTTAGTCTACAATAATACATTCCACATACAATAAGCTAAAAAAAAGAGTCAGATAAACAGTTACCTGTCCAGCAGAAACTTTGCAGCGGAGGCATCAGTTGGAAGCCTGTTTTGTGCTTTCAATGCTCGCCAGCGCGTAAACGATTCCCCCAGAATAACACGCGTTTTGTTTCTTTCCTCTGCAGACTTTCGTCTCTTCTGTGAAAGCTCGAAAACAGTCTTTCTCTTTCGTCCCTCGGCTATTTCGGTACTTCGCGGATGAAAGTTTAGACCTACAATGACGGAACGATCGCCGCTAACCTCCTGCTACATAAACACAATAGCATATCAACCACGCATGCGCGGCCAGGGGAGCGAGCCTGCGGGCGGGCACTAGCACACAGAGAATGATTGACATCTGAGCGGACCAGTTATTTGTGCTACCCACGAGGAAATGAGATTCTGATTTGTTGCCCGAAATCCTCCATTCCACCTTTAATGAAAGAAACATGTTTGAAGCAATGGTGTGTTGAATTCAGGGGAATAACATTGACTCAAACGTGCATAAATTACTCTAAATGCTACTAATTGAAAGGGAAAATACCATGATTAAAAACTCTTGGAAGTCACAACATGGCACGCATTCTTAAAGATACATTTGGATGAATTTATATGCACGTTTTACAATCTTCAGAGATAGATCTGAGTGAAACACCTACACATTCTGACACCTTCCGGATCACAGTTTGACCAAATAAACAGTTTTCATTACAGCCTGAAGAAAAGAGTACCGTTTACAGTTTCTTCTTTTACAATTTACTCTACAGAGCAAAACGGATTAAACTCTACAACAACAAAAAAAAAAAACGTTTGGTATCAGTCCCTAAACTAATAAAACACGTACCACTGCGAAAGACGTCCCCGAGCCCCCCTTAAAGCAGATGAAACACGTCCAGGTTAGCTCTGGCAGCCTTCCCCCGGACCTGTGCCGTGTTGTTATTCCGAGCGGCGCGCAGCCATCCTCCGCCCGCCGTCGATAAGGAGATTTTATCAGCGTTAATAAAAAAGTCCTTTCGCGGGCCTTTGAAAGCGCACAGGAGGAGCGCGGTAGTGGATGCACAGAGGTGATGGAGGACATGTGTGCTGTATGAATGGGCTCTCAGTGAGGAGCAGGTGCAGAGCGTGAGAGCAGACTGCACAATGAATGGACTGACCTCTGCATCGCCAAAGCAGCAACACAAGAGGATATTCAGACCGGGAAATCCTGCACTCAGACGCACAGGAACGAGCGCCGCACAAGTGATTCAGACCTGGGTACGTCTTGATTTAGACATGGGCTTGTTGCTTGTTCAGAGGTTTAGCGCAGAATGAATGAAGTGACCTTTAAAAGCTCTACAAGTGCTGTGAAGTTCTATACTTAAGTGCATTGGGTGCTTTTAGACTATATTCAGTCTTGGTTTAGTCTTGTGTTGGTCCTAATATCAGTGCCTGCATGTTTAGACCGGATTCAGTCCTGGTTTAGTCTTGTGTTAGTCTTAATATCAGTGCCTGCATGTTTAGACCGGATTCAGTCTTGGTTTAGTCTTGTGTTGGTCCTAATATCAGTGCCTGCATGTTTAGACCGGATTCAGTCTTGGTTTAGTCTTGTGTTAGTCCTAATATCAGTGCCTGCATGTTTAGACCGGATTCAGTCTTGGTTTAGTCTTGTTAGTCCGATTATCAGTGCCTGCATGTTTAGACCGGATTCAGTCTTGGATTAGACCTGGTTTAGTCTTGTGTTAGTCCGAATATCAGCGCTTGTTATGGTTTAGATGTGGTTTAGTCCCACTTTGAAGTTTAGACCTTATTTTGACCTGCTTCAGTCCTGGTTTGGACCAGGTTTAGTTTTTGTTTGTCCTAATATCAGTGTCTGTTATGGTTTACATCTGGTCCTGGTTTAGTCTTGTGTTAGTCCTAACATCTGTGCTTGTTATGGTTCAGATCTGGTTCTGTCTTGGTTTGGACCTGGTTTAGTCTCTTGTTAGTCCTAATATCAGTACTTGTTATGGTTTAGATCTGGTTTAGTCCTGGTTTGGAGTTTAGATTTGTTGATTTTGACCTGCTTTAGTCTTGGTTTGGACCTGGTTTAGTTTTTTTGTTTGTCCTAATATCAGTGCATGTTATGATTTAGATCTGGTTTAGTCCCGTTTTGGAGTTTAGACCTTATTTTGACCTGTTTAAGTCCTGGTTTGGACCAGGTTTAGTCTTGAGTTAGTCTTAATATCAGTGCTTGTTATGGTTTAGATCTGGTTTAGATGTTTAGATGTGGTTCAGTCCCAGTTTGAAGTTTAGACCTTATTTTGACCTGCTTTAGTCCTGGTTTGGACCAGGTTTAGTTTTTTGTTTGTCCTAATATCAGTGTCTGTTATGGTTTACATCTGGTCCTGGTTTAGTCTTGTGTTAGTCCTAACATCTGTGCTTGTTATGGTTCAGATCTGGTTCTGTCTTGGTTTGGACCTGGTTTAGTCTCTTGTTAGTCCTAATATCAGTGCTTGTTATGGTTTAGATCCGGTTTAGTCCTGGTTTGGAGTTTAGATTTGTTGATTTTGACCTGCTTTAGTCTTGGTTTGGACCTGGTTTAGTTTTTTTGTTTGTCCTAATATCAGTGCTTGTTATGGTTTAGATCTGGTTTAGTCCCGGTTTGGAGTTTAGACCTTATTTTGACCTGTTTAAGTCCTGGTTTGGACCAGGTTTAGTCTTGTGTTAGTCGTAATATCAGTGCTTGTTATGGTTTAGATCTGGTTTAGTCCTGGTTTGGAGTTTAGATTCGTTGATTTTGACCTGCTTTAGTCTTGGTTTGGCCCTGGTTTATCCCTGGTTTCCATCATTGTACAATAGAAATGGCTGTAACGATTGCAGTTTTTCTCTGTTGTTTTGACACACTTCTCTGTTCAAAATTGACATTTGCAACAGCTCGCACAAAACCCTCAACAGAATTTCAGTTTTCCTCACAGAATTGTTGCCCTTCAAAATGTAGTTTTACATTTTTAAACTGATAAAACCATCCCTCAAAAGCAAATTTTACCATCAAAACTCTCAAATATTGGTCAGTGTTTTATGTGCTCTTTCATCCATTTGACTCTGCAGCTCAGAAGTCTTAGTCCTGCTCTTATGGATTTGGTGCAGTCTGCGATTGGGCTTCACACTTTACACATGTGGCTTTGGAGCTAAAAGTGCTTTGTTTTTTGTGTCAAAAACAGTCAATATATGCAAACATTGTCATAAAAAAGCTGCAGAAGACATCTCTAAATCTCCCCATAACATTCAGAACCAAATCAATAACTTCTTTTAGATTTCAAGTTCAGTGCTTTGCTCTTTGATTCAGCAGAAGTCTGCGCTGTTTCTTTGTCCTCTGTGTTATTTTTTCTTTTTCACTCATAAGCTGCAATGTTTGTTTTGACACAAACGGACCGTGTTTATGTTGAATTCCCTAAGTCAAATATTGAGGGCGATTCCAAGATGTTCCCAGGCAGGTTTCCCAGCATGTCCTATAAGTGTTGTTTGGAGTGCTGCCCATGCACAGATGCTGATCATACTCTTGCTGTGAAGGGGACATTTGAAATCAAACCCTTTTTGTGCTGCCATACGGATCAGGGTCAAAACCCAGTTACATTTAATGATTGTTTATTTGATTCTATTGCTGAAATCTTCAAAAAGAATGCCTTTGGCTTTTAAATGTCAGCTGAAAATCACACAGAGCGCTGCTGCCGTTCACCTGTCAGCCGCACGTGGCTTTGAGCTCAGTTTTCAGGCTGTAATTGACATGTTTTTGAGTTGGAAAAAGTCAACACAAGTTGGCTGCACCTCGTTATGGCTTCCTTTTAAACAAGAGGAATTCACAACGTGCCACAGTTCTAATCAAGTGAGAAACGAGGAAGGAATGTGCAGTGAAAGAGTAAAAGTAAATTTTGCATCAATATATTTCTTAAAGGTCCCATAACATGCAAAATCGACTTTTCAGAGGTTTTAACCTTCCTACAGTGCTATTTGGGCCTCATATGTGTGCCCAAAGTGGTTTTTTGATTGATTCCCTCATGCTTTCGCTAGAGAACTGTCTTTTCCGTCCCCCTCGGCTGAGCAGCAGACGGGGGCTCCTCACAAGGATGACGCAGCTTCACAAGGATGACGCGGTGTTTAAGCCACGCCTCCGGGAAGCGCGCAGCCGCAGAATAAAAACAGCTAATGCTAATGCTACACAGTAATTACACGATGGATACGACAGATCGAAGAGTTTGCTTGTTATTTACCAAACGGCAACATCCGTCGTCGAGGTACTGGAGCACGTCAAACTCCAGGTCAGATCCAGGACGTAGGACTCAGCACGATGCACCGTCAGGACGGATAAAATGTTTATTCCCGTGTTTGTGTATCGCTGTTTACCGGAGCACACGGCGCATGCGCACTATCTCCGCTCTAGGCTTCGGGACGAGTTGGGCGGGGGAGGCGCGCGAGTTGGGAGGGGGAGGCAGCCTGCTCTCTGTTCGGGGGGGTCAGATCTCAGAGTGAGCCGTTTGCTTTTGCAAGGAGGGGGGCCAGTCCAAGAAATGGGTGTTTTTTGGAAACTGTTATGTTATGGATATTGCACAACGCAAAATTTTATCAACAAAGCCCTTAGAATAGACTGTGTAAAGGGCAAAATAGCAGAATATGGGACCTTTAAAGAACACATCTGCATTGTTTGTCATCCACTGACAGCAAAGGGAATTACCATTGACAAATAACATGCTAATGTAAGCACGCAATGAATGAATGAATGTAATGAATGTGAGTGAGACAGAAATGCTCAGATCACGTCTGGAGATGTTTTATGGACATCAGGATCTCTACCTATGATGCACACATTTTGGAAATCTGAAACAAAGTGCTTTCCTGAGGCTGAGAAGACGGCCTTGTAAACAGGATGATGAAGCGAAATGCATCTTTAGGAATGAAACAATATAGCATGGTTATAGCATGGGTTAAAGCTCGAAAAAGTATTTTTTTGTGTGTGTGTTTTAATTTGTGTCCTTTAAATTGTAAAAAAAATTAGATGCATTTTAAGAGGAAGAACTCAAACTAAAAGTTAAATAAAAGAAGTATGAAGTATTTGTATGTGTTTATACGATCAGATTTTTGAAACATGAAATAATGTAAAAAATCTGTAGAGCATGTTGTAAGTTACATGTCAAGTCTGTGTAAATGATGGTAAGTAAACCATTTCTGTAGCCACTGCTGCCGGGGTAAAACTGATGATGATTCAAATGTAGACCAGATGGATGAAGTGCATCGCCTAAAGACACAACAGTATGCACACTGTAACCCAGGGCTGGTCAAATGACGGCCCGGGGGCCAAATTAATCTTCAAAAAATATAGATAATATTTTTGTTATCTCTAGTTATTGGTTTCATCCTTTTTAGACCTGGTTTAATCCTGGTTTAGTCCTGGTTTAGACCTGGCTTAGACCTGGTTTAGTTAAGATTTAATCTTGGTTTAGACCTGGTTTTGTCTTGGTTTAGACCTGGTTTAGTTCCAGTTTATACCTAGCTTAGTTCTAGTTTAGTCCTGGTTTAAACCTGGTTTAGTCCCGGTTTAGACCTGGTTTAGACCTAGTTTAGTCCTTGTTCAGTTCTGCAGATGCTGTTCAAGCTTTTCGTATTAGATTTGTTCATATTTCAAAAGCACTGGACACGTTTCTGTCCCTGAGGATAAACCGTCTCTGGCCCTCAGTAAAATAAAGTTGAAGTCCTGGTGTAACTACACTGTTGCTCCAGTGTAAAGCACACACGATGTATAACCCTCACACAACACACACAAATCCCCAGTGTTCGGTCGTCATGTTCTTTACTGTATCCTGACACTCAAATGTCTCCTATCGCCTCTTTGTGGTTACTGCTGCTGATTATGGCTTTTCACAGACACATCTTGAGCGAGTCTGGCATAAAGGTAACTGAAACCCAGCACCAGGTAAGGTTAATTGCCCATCCTCGCTGCGTTTTCACATGTGGCCTGGATCCTTGAGCGGTGTGCATGCAGGTGTAGAGCTGCAGGGCCCGGTGGTGATGATGGTGACAGGTGGGGAGCACAGAACCACTCCACTGGCCTGATGATTTAATTAGCCCCACGCTGACTGCTCTTCACTCCTCTGACAGGTTAAGCCGCCGCAGTACACGTGGCTAGCCATGGGGGGGCAGCCACTGGGGGAGCGTTAAGCCAAGGAGGGGAACGTGATGGGTTTGACTGGTGAGGGAGTGGCTGAACGTGCAACCGCAGCAGATCTGTACATGGTGGTTATATTGATTCAGAGGGATATATTGGGTCTGGTAATTGGGTTTTGGACAGTGGTTGATGTCATTCTCGGGGGCAAAGGGGCTAAGGGAAAAGACCAGCCACAAACAACCAAACAACCAAACAGCTTTCTCTTATTCAGTGGACATCAGATAGTTTCCTCTGGTTCACTTTCAGGGGGATTGGTGTGGTCCAAAGGTGTCTCCACTATCTTTACTCATGTGAACCGTACCAGCCTGATTTAATGATCGATAGTGTTTTTCCCAGTGATGGCAACTGATCCAACAGACTTAAAACAAAGCTAGGACATGTTAGCATCAGCTATTTCTTGGGCAAAAAAACATCTTGCCTCCAACGTTCAAATATACGCATGGTGCATGAATGAGAGTGTGTTTGTGAAAGTGAATGTGAACCGAGGCACAGTCCAGACCAAATCAAACTGGTCCGCTTTCACACCAGCCCAAACAAACCACACTTGCAGGCGTTTAGAACTCGAGTTCTCTAGTCCTGAACGGAACCATGTATGTATGTAGGACAGCGCCATTTATTTGGAACAGCCTTTCAAAACACGCGAGGACATTGTACATGTCCTTGGGTGCAAGATAAAACATTAAACACAACAGAATAAAACACTCAATACAGAACTGGATGATGACAAACAAAATAAACCCCAGAGTAACGATCAAAACGAGGGAAATAGACCGAATGACCGAATGAGTGAGGAGGAAATTAATAATCCCTTGTACAAAACTATATCACACTTTCTGGCAACAATCACGAAAAATAGTGGAGGTATCAGGCTAAAAATCTCAAGCTTTCATTCATATTCTTTGTGGATTTATTTCATAGCACTACATGGCTGCCTTCACAAAGTTTGCAGTCTGCTGTTGTGGCTCCTCGTGGACACATGCAGATGGTACACAGGATGCTGCACAGATTGTCTTTTAAGGACAGACCTGTCTTTTATTGGCCCACTGCTCCACAAACATCTAGAAGTGTAGACTCTATATGTGTGTGTTCGCTGGTGGTGCAGTGGATAAGGGCGAGCATGAGTGGCATCATGGGTTCTAGGCCCGCTCTTGGCCTTTTGCCGAAGGTCTGTACTCTCTCCCCTTTTGTGCTGCGGCTGTCCTGTCAAATGGGACCTTTGGGCCAGATAAAACTTTAAAGATAAAATAAAAAAGAACTCCATTGTTTGCATCCATGCAGAATATTGTAGTCAGCAACTGTCAACTGCACATATCAACCCCCAGCTGTCTGAGCAGCTCTCCAGTCAACACTGCAGTCAGTCAGATCTGACGCCTTTCAAACTGTAAATTCCAACTGACACCTTTCAATCTTTCAATACTTGGAACAAAGACCCAACTAGTCATGTTATGTAAAGGGCAATGATGCTTAAAATATAATGTGATAATGTTTTAATGTTGTACAAAATATAATTCATCTTTTTTTTCAGATAATTTAAAATTGTCAATGATCAGCCTGGATCATTAGATGCAGAAGTCTTCATTCTTTGTCAGTGAAAGCACATGGTTTGGACTTTGGAGGATTAAATGTGAGTACATTTTGTGTTAAAGGGGCTGTACACAAACAAGTACAATTTGTTTTGCCCCAGTACAGAATGTACTGTACAGTACAGTAGCTCCAATGGGATCAAAATGAGACGACAACGTGCTCTCTGCATCTAATTATGAATGCTATTTAACCATTTAATTAAAGAAGGGGTGTAAGCATTACCGTGACAGCAAAACTCAGCTCTGGTCTCTGAAAGTTTATTCATTTTCTACTGCTTGCTCCCGTTAGAGGTCACAGGTGTATGGAGTCTATCCCAGTGACTTTGGGCCTTAGGGTACACCCTGGAAAGTGGCCAACTCGTTGCAGAGACACAGAAACACAGAGACACAGACAAGGACACACAACCATTCACTCTCACATTCATCCACGAGGGGCAATTTTAGTGTCGCAAACTAGTTCTATTGTTGTGCTTATGAAAGTTATGAAGGACAGTTTTTGTTTTGTTTGCTTTTGTTTTTGATTTCTAAAAATAAATGTGCAATGGTGCGATGGTTACAGGAATCTTTTGCCTCCAGTTTGCATGCTAAAGTTCTACCTATAAGATAAAGAAATGTGATCTAAAGAGGATTTCTCAAAACAGAATGATTTGATTTGTAGATGACCTTTAAACAATTTTGTATTTGACCTTTAAACAGTTTTGTATATGACCTTTCAACAAACAAATGAGTGAATTTATTGGATGGAAAACTTTAAAGAAACGCTCCCACAGCAGCTCTTATTCACAGACTTGCTGATTGAATGATTCAGAGACTTATGATTCTAAATGAGGCGCGTTCTAAACCTGATTATGCACATCCCGGCTGACACCTGCACTCCTCCACGACTTTACGACATTTATGCCACTCTGCAGACACTCCACATCAGCAGAGAGCGTGCAAGTGCAGACATGAAGATATCAAAAATTACTTTTTGTGGCACTTTAATCCAAAAAGTATCAGCAGAGATGGACAATGCCTGGGACATTAGAGAACCAGTTTGAAAAGTGTGGTTATTTGCATATCTATGTTCATGCAGATAAGCAGGTGAAGTCAAAACGTGTTTATAGTCGATAGTTTATTGTCCTTCGTTTGGATTCTCACAAGGCACCTGGATCATGATTCTCAGCAGAAGCTCGAATGGTTCAGGTCTGCGCGAGGACGTAGCACGACTCAAAGAAGCTTGACGCTGGACTATAAAGTCTTTATAAGTCAGATCTCAAACCCTGACAGGATCACTTGGAGGTCTTCGGCAGGTTATGTTTAATGGCAGAGTGTGTGTCCATGCTTTGTGTCCATTGGCAGGGGTCTGTTATGTGAGCGACGTCACACAAACAAACAAAAATCTAAATTGCCAATTTTAACATATCACAACAAGACATTTAATCATTACAAGTCTGTGACTGTGAGACGTGGCTAAAGCTAGAGTAAACAGCCTCTACATTGCGTATTACCATCTACCAAACCATGGTCCATCCCACTCCTGAACATCCTTGGCAGCTGGTGGTTCAATCACAGCTGCCAATGTTCAGGAGTGGGATGGGCTGTGGGCGGAGCCTAAGGCTGCAGTAACTCCCTCAGATGAGGTGGACCCATGAAGTGCAAACATCTATAAACAATCAAATGATGAAAGCTGTTCTAGCATTTACATCAAGTGTCTTGATGTAGTTAAGTGTCTTGCCCAAGGACAGTATTCATCTGAAGGAGTTACTGCAGCCTTAGGCTCTGCCCACAGCCCTAAGGTCCGACCATAGAACTATAATTAAAACTGGAAGATGAACCCGAGATGGCGCTTCTTTCCTGATACGGAGGCTGACATCTTTGCTTTATGGAGGCTGCCATCTTTGCTTTAGGGCACCACGTGACGACAATCCCATGATGCTTTGAGCGACAGGAGTGACCACACAGCTTGCAAGTTTTTATGTTAGCGTTAGCTTGTGTGATTGTAATTGTATTCTTCATGTTAGGCCAAATGTGAAAGCGACTGAAATGAAATAAAATACAACTTACAGGTATCGCTAGTCTAGCCATGTCCATGTGCTTATGTTTGTATCGTCTGACGCTCGTTCACGCGGCTCACATGTGTTTGCCGTGACGTCACTTCATATAAAAACGGTAATTTCGACGATTTTAGAAACGGTAGAAAATAACATTTCCTTCTATTTTATTTAAATACCGATAATAATTCAGTCCTGTCTGTGATTATAATGTGCAATTTTAGAAAAAGGCTGGGCCCAAGAGGCTGCAATACCTCGCACGGCCACTAATCAATCTGGGACCACAGACAGAGGGGGCGTGTCTTATCCAGTTCATTTAATACATCCATGGGTCCGACCAGCTCCTGCTGCTGTGCCTAAAGCCAGATTTAAGACTTGAGATGACAGATCCTTTTCTGTGGCAGCGCCTAAACTGTGGTACAGTCTCCCTCTGCCCGTCACATCTGACTTGTGTTTTTTTGGAGACTTGACAGAGTCTCTCACTCGACTAAAAACCCACCCTTTCTCCCTGGCATATAATATTACAAGCTAGGCAGGTTATCTGGGTATTTTATATTTTATTATCTTGTGCTTTTCCTATAATGTTCTTCGTGCTTTGTAATGTACTGTACTGTATTTTTAATTAATATGCACTAGCTTTGTTCAGCTAAGCATATAAGTTAGCATGAGTGGAAATATGGCACTTGATGAGAATTATGAGCAATAAAGAACTGCCATTAAAAACATGCAAGCTAAATGTCAGACTTATTCATCGTACACTCTGCCCAACATCTCCATGGAGACAAGCAAGTGGCAGCCACTCCAGAAAAGTAACATTTAAGCACCTTTAGGACCTTCTACAGTCAGTCTTTCACTTTTTCCACAATATGATTTAAATTTTAATACAGGGCAAATGTACTACCTGTTATGACAAGATTCCTTCTGACAGCGTTGTTAGGTTCAACACCATGTCTCCACCTCGACATCCTCATAAAATATGCATCCGCAGCATCTAGCGGCCGGGCTTTTGGATTGGAAAACATCTCATATTGAAACACTACAATGGCCTTCCCCTGTGTTCCTGTAATGCCACCAGAGACGGTGATGACAAAGCTGTGTGTAACGTCTTGTTTAGTTCAGCTCTTTCTTTTGATAATGTCTGCAGCCCGTGGTGTCCCCCGTGGCATGTGCACTCGGCACATTTCCTGCAGTGCCAGAATGCTTTATGCTTTATGAAGGCGTCCTGAAAGGCTTGTTTTAATAAGGAGATGTTGACATGACACAAAATTGTTATGAGGGAAAACATGAGGTAATATTTGACGATGGTGTTTTAAGGAGTGTGGTGAAGCCGCCTGCGAAACTAATAGAAAGCAAGAATGGGATAATATAAGTGCTACCGATTTTTCCAGTTTATTTTCCTGTGTGACTGGAGCCTTTCCCAGTGACTTTGGACCTTAAACTGGGTACACCCTGGACAGTGGCCAGCTCGTCGCAGTGTTAACACAGAGAGACATACTGTATATAGACACACAGACAACCATTCACTCTCCACGACTTTACAACATGCAGACACTCTACATCAGCAGAGAGCGTGGTGTTCTAACCGCGAGTGCAGACACAAGCCCAAAGATATCAAGAATTAATGACATTCTTTGTGGCGCTTAAATCCAAAAAGTATCGGCAGAGATGGACAATGACCGGGACATTAGAGAACCAGTTTGTGAAGTGTTGTTATTGACGTATATATGTTAATGCAGACAAGCAGGTGACGCCTCCAGCCAAGTCAAAGGTTGTTCATAGTCATGTGACAGTTTATTGTCCTTCGTTTGGATTGGACGCAGGAATAATAAATCTTTACAGGTCAGACCTCAAACCCTGACCGGATCACTTGGAGCTCTTTGGCAGATTATGTTTAATGGCAGAGCGTGTGTTCATGTGTCCAGCAGTCGACGTCCCCAAAAGATAACTTTATTGATTTAAAAAATAAATCTAAATTGGGCTAACACAGAGACATAGACAACCATTCACTCTCACATTCATTCACTCAGGGCAATATAGAGAGAGAACTCACGGTAACACGGGGAGAACATGCAGAATCCACTCATAGAGAGATTGTGTGATGATGGTCAGATCCCGGATTCAAACCCACAACCTCTTTGGGGGGCAAGAGCTCTAACTACTCTGCTACCGCGCAGTCCTTTGAGGAGCTACATTGAGCAAAGTTGACATTTACAAGCTTTTAAACATGTTGTTAATTGTTTTCCATTAGGCTTAATTATTTGTATTGTTATTAACGTTTTAATTATGCTGTCAAATAATGCTTATATAGAAAACTCATTATTTTCCATCAGTGTGCATTCGCTCACCTGGATTTGGTGTTAGCGTGCCTTCTACTGGCAGCAGTGGGAAGTACTGTGGAAAAACCCCCAATAACGGCTGGCTAGATTAAGGAGCTCGGGTGATTCTAATGTAAACGTGCAGTCTGGGGATGATTTATGGACTTAAAAACAGCTCAGGAGACCCCCGGATCTCTGCCTTTGATGTCACAATTTGAGGAAAATGTTAACAAAATTGAGTCATTTCTGAGGCTCAGAGCAAGAGGATTAATGAAACAAGCGTGAAATAAGCTAACAACTCCAGGTATGTTTTTAATGAGGGAACAAGGTTATGACAAGCAAAAAGTCTATTTTGCATAATATAAGTTCAAAAATCTTTATTGCAATGAATGCAGGAGAATAAATCTAAATAATCTTCCTTCCATACAAGTCCACTGCTCTAAGTAGTTCTTAGATTTTTTTTTCTCTACAGAACTTTGATATACATACGCTTCAACAGGGCCTGTCAGGCAGTGCTTTGTCGAGATGATGCATGTGACACTGATGATGTACCGTAAAGAGACATCAGTTCACACATATATACATCAGGGTGAGGAAAATGTACACAACGGGTCAGTTTATTCCATTAACTGTGATAAGTTAGAACAGAGCAGAAATATGTCAATTAACAATAAACACAACAAACTATACATACATTTTTCATTCATTCGTTCATTTTCTACCGCTTATTCCCATTAGGGTTCGCGGGTGACTGGAGCCTATCCCAGTGACTTTGGGCCTTAGGCGGGGTACACCCTGGACAGTAGCCAACTCATCGCAGGGCTAACACAGAGAGAAAGAGACATGGACAGACAACAATTCACTCTCGCGTTCATACACTAGGGACAATTTAGAGTTCTCAATTAACCTACACAGTCATGTCTTTGGACGGTGGGAGGAGCCGGAGAACCCGGAGAGAACCCACGGTAACACGGGGAGGACATGCAGACTCCACCCAGAGAGAGCGTGTGATGTTGGGGTGGTCTGGGATACGAACCCACGATGTTGGGGTGGTGCGGGTGCACAATACATACATGTAAAAGTTAATTTGAGATCTTTACTTAAACATTACTACAATATATTGACATCGGCACAAACTGGTTATCGACATATATGCGACACATGCTGTTGAACCTTCCCGCAAATATTTGACGGCGGCACATTTCTGTTCTTTGTGGAGCCAAACTGTTGTGTTTCCTGCATGAATGTTAAGTGCTGGGTCAGAATTCTATCAGGATAATGTTATGCAAATGAACCGAGCTGAAGTGAACAAAATCAAATGCTACTACAGTATCAGGCAAACCATTTGAACGAAAAGCATCTGCGAGCGAGGGAGGGAAATTACACTTGAAATGAGAAACAAAAGCTTTCTCCAGCGGGAAATAGTTTTGGTTAAAATAACAGGAACATTTGTTGAAAACATGGAGTCGTTTTTGGCAACAGCGGCTCAGGTGGTGGAGCGATGGTCGTATAACCAGAGAGTGTTCAGTTACGAGTGTTGGTTGAACATATTGGCAAACACATCTCAATCAGCCCCAGAGCAGTGCAATAGACGGCCTCATTTTTAGAACAATTATTTTAAGAAGCCGCTCTGAAAACCAATCTTTTGCGTGATACAGTATTGCCTGCCTGAAGAAGTGCTCCATTTTATGACAATTTTGTGCATGTGACCGTTTTACCCCAATCTGACACACACTGTAACTGCTACCTAGCAACCATACTGTAAACAAAGGCTACAATCCATAAAAAGTACACAAAAGTTATGATTTGACAAATAATAATAACACGTTTATTTTGTTAAAAAAGTTGTTTAAACTGTAAGAAAAATGTGTCCGTTGCGTGTAAACCGTGTCTGCATTTTTGATCTAATGTCGCTTATTGATGACATCGCAGAGGTTTTAGCTCTCAGCATTACTTCCTGTAATTTTCTACTTTAATTTTTTCTTCTCAAACTGTCATTGAACTGATTGAACTATGATACATATTTACCACAGGTTCTATCTCACGAAGGAAGTAATAATTAGAAAAACACAAGGATATGCACTTTAAGTAAAAGTACAGATACAAAAGAAAAAACGACTCAAATAAAAGTTAAAGTAGCACTTACAATGTACCCATTATAAACCCCCAAAACACTTATATGTTGTTATTTTGATAAAGAATTGTGCAGATTTTTGGCAAACAGTAGCCATTCCAATACATTTTCCTTTTGAAATGTATGTATATATTTTTCTTTTGAAATCAAAAGGTTTAGTCACAGTGTCACCATGAAAGTGCTAAAAATGACCCCTGTTGAAAGTACTTTTTACATTACAGTGCAGTTAACAATGTAGTGGAGTAGAAAGTACAGATACCTGCTCTCAAATATAGTAGAGTCAAAGTGAAACTGTCAAAATGAGTATCAATAATTAACATTTTTTACTTAAAGCGAGCATGACAGGTTTATTCATTCATTCATTTTCTACCGCTTATTCCCGTTAGGGGTCGCGGGTGACTGGAGCCTATCCCAGTGACTTTGGGCCTTAGGCGGGGTACACCCTGGACAGTGGCCAACTCGTCGCAGCTGACACAGAGAGACAGAGACAAGGACAGACAACCATTCACTCTCACATTCATTCACTCGGGGCAATTTAGAGTTCTCAATTAACCTACACAGTCATGTCTTTGGACGGTGGGAGGAAGCCGGAGAACCCGGAGAGAACCCACGGTAACACGGGGAGGACATGCAGACTCCACCCAGAGAGATCGTGTGATGTTAGGGTGGTTCGGAATTCGAACCCACGATGTTGGGGTGGTCTGGGATTCGAACCCACGATCTCCTTATTGAGAGGCAGAAGCTCTAGCCGCTCTGCCACCGTGCACCCCTGACAGTTTTATAAACCTGACAGGTTTATATTATTTTCAAATTTTTACTTTATTTGGTGTATTAATACTTGTTGTAAATATGAATTATAGTTTTACATCAATCAAGTAGATGTTTGTGGATTAAAATGGAAAAATCTATTTTAAAGTTGCAGGAAGTAAACACATTGACACACACTGGAGAGACAAAGGTTATGCATAATTTACACAAAATAAACAACTTTTTTGACCCTTTAAACAATAATACAACAAAGTAAAGGTGTTCACATCTATTTCTATTTGTCAGATGAAAAAATCTGTGACATTTAATTTGTTTTTGCCCAGTGTACAGGATGGTCGCTTGATAATTTCCTAGTGTGATGTCACCATTTACAACCAGGAAGTGAAATTACAAACCTAAAATCTAGCTAAACTGGGGTAAAATATGTATGTGTAATGTAAGTATTTTAGCAGAATTTGAAATATATGTATGCATTTTAGTCAAATGAAAAGTCCAAGATGTCATAGGCACTTCAAGTATTGGCTGGCATTTTGAAATGTACACATTCTTTATTAAAACCACACCTTTATACGTACTTTAAATGTAAAAAAGACATGAGAAGTATAAATGCTGTTATCCAGAGTGTGTCCTGCGGTGTGACATGAAAAATCACATATTTTAAAAACAGTTACACAAAAACCAGAAGGAGCTCATCCGACATTTAAGCTCCAGGACAAGCTTCAGGGTTTAAGACACAGCTCAAAAGAAATGAGGATCTTTTTTCGTACTTTTGTAAAATCCTATTTTCCTGTAAAACTTTGAACATGAGACTTGATGTCATGCAGCGTGACAGCTGTATTTAACAAGAAAAGTAGACTGTACAACAAAATATTCTTTAAGATGGGCCAGTTACGTTATTAAGGTAACACTTCAGGCATATAGAGTCATTTATTTATTTACATGGCAAATTTGTAGTGAATGTTCCAGAGTATGATAAGAGATGTCACACGCAGCACATGTTCAGAGATCTAAAAATAAAAGAGTTACACAAGATGATGTAAGACTTGTGAAAAGCCATCCTTACGCTTGTTATAGAACTTTGTCTTTTTAAATGTTTTATAATAATTTTTGTATTCTGCTCCAAGGTGCGTCACACGGCAAGACAGAAAAACAGTGTTAAGCCCTCAAACATCACAAGTACAAGCACCCAAATCATCAATGTCCTGTGTCGCATATTTAAAATCTGTATGACAGGTGAGACCGCACATGTCACTAAACTGTAGTGAACGTGATTATACTTAAGATTTTACTAAAGATTTTGTCACCAGTTTGACCGTTTTTGTAATGTTTATAATGTTACTTCCTGGTTGAGCTAATTCCACAACTGTTACCTTGCAACCATTTTGAAAACAAGGGCCAAAATCCATATAAATTACACAATAGTTATGATTTGACAAATAACTATACTTCCTAACAACTTTATTTTGCTGAATGACTGTTTAAACTGTCAAAATTGTCCCTGTATTGTCGATGGCACGCCTCTTTTTGATGACATCACAGAGGGATTCCGTTTCATAACTCAGCACTAATTCCTGTCATTTTAAACTTTTATTTTTCAAATTTCACAAATGTAAAACTATGATAAATATTTACCCCAGGTGCCCTCCCACCAAACTAAGTCAGAATTAGAAAAATTTGAGAACCTTTAAGCTTTAACTGGTGATTTGTATTCCAAGCCTCAAGAAATAATAAGCCACTTGTCTCATGAAAAAATAATCACTGACAAGTTTTAAAAGAATTGTTAGTTGCAGCCCTGCTTTTTTCCCCTTAAGTTTTTAAATATATAAAACAATCATAAAAACTAAATGAACAGAACACGACCAGAGAGAACAAAAAAAGAAAGGGAGTGCAAGACAAATAAAATGACGGCACACAGTCCAAAGTAAGTGACCCATTTTGACTAAAGTTTGTCAAATCTATCCATTTTCAAATGAAGTTTGAACGTGATTTTTTTTCATTTTCCATATTGATTATAATGTCAGTCCAGTCCTTGATCATTGGTGCATTTTGTGTCCTGCATTTCTTTGAAATGGCCTTGTTACCTGCTGTCAAAAGTATGCTCCAACGGTATCCATTTATTGTGTCCATGGCAAGAGTTTTGAGTCCCAAACACATGGTTCTGAAATTGAGTGGGATGGTGATGTTAAACGGAAAAATATTGTGCATTTTTATACTGTTATTGGCCTTTAAACATGCTCAAGTGCATTTAATTTGGCATCTCATGTCAGTTAAGTTAGTTAAATGTGTTTTTACTCGAAGGACGGCAGAAGCTAATGTAGACTAGCAGTTGTAGTGATCGTGTTTAGACGGCAGAAATGCTCAGAACGAGTCTGGCGATGATTTAAGGACTTAAAACAGCAGAAGATTCTCGGATAAGTGACGTCAGTTATCAGAAAAATGACTCTGCAGTTTTTTGACAGTCGTAGGGAGAGGATTTTCTAACCAGGACACATCAAAGCAGCGTAAATGCAACTCCAGGTGTATTTTTGACGATGGAACATTGTTAGAACGTGGTTAAACGCTCAAAAAAGTCACTAAAATGTTCCCGTAAAAGCAATCTGGAGTGCTTGTTAATCCCAGTCCAATATTTCTGAGCAGTAGGACAGTCCCAAATCACATGGCAATGATGGGCCATTTGGCAACCACAGTCTCTCTTGCAGTTAGTATTTCCCTGTGAATTGTGGACACTTTTTCCTACATAATTCTTTCCAAACATGTGATTTTGTTCTCCTCCATTGTGACATAAGCATGCCCTTTCCTCATCGCTCAGAACTATCACTGTCAAAATCTTATCTTCTCTCACTTATTTATTTCCCATATATTTAGTGAGATTGGCTGTCCAGATTATGAATGCCTTCAAATCATTTAGATATTATTCCCCATGAAAGTTCTGATTTATATGCCAATCAGAGGGCTACAGTGATCAGCAGCAGCACTACTCATGGTGTGTTTAAACTGTGCAGGAAAAAGAATGGGCTTGTCTCATAAATGGGAACTAGTTAGGCCCGAGCCCCTACAGGGCGTAGGGCCTGTAGCTCAAACGATGCCGAAGGCATCGTTGCAACTGTCTCGCCAAACTTTCGTGCGCAGCGCGAAAGTTTGGCAGCCTAGTCGGTTCTATGGTCGGACAGTGAAATAGCCCATGCCGAAGGCATGGGACCTGCATATTTACTTCTGCTATGCGAAAGAACCCTAACAACTGTCTTGGCGAACTTTCGCGCTGCGCGCGAAAGTTCGGCCCCCTCCAACGCCCCAAACATTGACAATGAACTGTCCCACACCCCTGGCATCAAGCCCCACTCAGTAACCATACTTGTTCCTGCTAAAATACATGGAAACCAATGGGGAGCCCATGCGCAGGCCCGACTCGGAGGTGAGTGACGAGCGTAGCGCTCGTAATCCAAATTTGACCCCATGGCGACATGCGCAAGGGTCAGAGCTTTCAAAAACCTATAATATGTTGATCCCAGTAAAACGGATATATTGTTTTTGCTAAAAATATTATTATTTTTTTTTTTTTAGGCCCGAGCCCCTACAGGGCGAGGGCCTATTAAGCTCGCAACGATGCCGAAGGCATCGTTGCAATATCTCGCCAAACTTTCGCGCACAGCGAAAGTTTGGCAGCCTAGTCGGTTCTATGGTCGGACAGTGAAATAGCCCATGCCGAAGGCATGGGACCTGCATATTTACTCCTGCTATGCGAAAGAACCCTTTCAACTGTCTTGGCGAACTTTCGCGCGCAGCGCGAAAGTTCGGCCCCCTCCAACGCCCCAAACATTGACAGTGAACTGTCCCACACCCCTGGCATCAAGCCCCACTCAGTAACCATACTTGTTCCTGCTAAAATACATGGAAACCAATGGGGAGCCCATGGGTAGGCCCGACTTGGAGGTGAATGACGAGCGCGTAAGCGCTCGTAAGTCCAATTTGACCCTATGACGACCTGCGCAAGGGTCAGAGCTTTCAAAAAACGTATAATATGTCGTTCTCAGTAAAATGGATATATTGTTTTTGCTAAAAATATTATTATTGTTTTTTTTTAGGCCCGAGCGCCACAAGCTGGCGAGGCCTGTTTCGCGATGCCGAAGGCATCGTTTGCAACGAGTCGCCAAATCGAAGCGCCGCCCGCTTCCAAACACTCACTAACGTATTCCCAACTCATGCACGTTCGGACAGTGAAATAGCACCAGTGGGAAAATTGAACATTATCGCTGCTATGCGAAAGAACCCTCACAACTGTCTTGGCGAACTTTCGGCGCGGCGAAAGTTAACGCCCCAAACATTGACAGTGAACTATCCCACACCCCTGCGCAGTCAAGCCCCACTCACTAACTCATGCACGTTCCTGCATATAACAATGTAATGCAAAAACTGAACATTACTATTGTAAATAGGGCCAATAACAGAAAGTGGGCGGAGCCCACTAAAAAATCTCGAAAGTGTCTGCCAGTGACCAGGGACCCATACCAAAACGTAGGAAAGCGCATGCGCTTTCCGTAAAATGGATATATTGTTTGTGAACTAAAAAAGCGGAAACATTGTTTTCGTATCGAATATTATTAGGCCCGAGCCCTACAGGGCGTAGGGGCCTATTACTGCAAACGATGCCGAAGGCATCGTTGCAACTGTCTCGCCAAACTTTCGCGCGCAGCGCGAAAGTTTGGCAGCCTAGTCGGTTCTATGGTCGGACAGTGAAATAGCCCATGCCGAAGGCATGGGACCTGCATATTTACTTCTGCTATCTTGAAAGAACCCTATCAACTGTCTTGGCGAACTTTCGGCGCAGCGCAAAGTTCGGCCCCTCCAACGCCCCAAACATTGACAGTGAACTGTCCCACACTCTGTGCATCAAGCCCCACTCAGTAACCATACTTGTTCCTGCTAAAATACATGTAAACCAATGGGGAGCCCATGCGCGGGCCCGACTCGGAGGTGAGTGACGAGCGCGTAAGCGCTCGTAAGTCCAATTTGACCCCATGACGACGTGCGCAAGGGTCGGAGCTTTCAAAAAACGTATAATATGTCGTTCTCAGTAAAACGGATATATTGTTTTTGCTAAAAAATTTATTATTTTTATTATTATTATTTTTATTTTTATTCGTCCGTGTTCTGCTCTTTGAGCTCTAATTTGACCCTCTGAACATGCTCAAAAACTCACCAAACTTTGCCCAAAATTCAGAATCGTGAAAAATTTTGTTTTTTATAGGTGTCATGTTTGGGAAAAAATAATGGCGCGACAGCGCCACCGACAAAAGTCAAAATGCATTGCGCCTATGGGAGGCGTCCCGACGTCAAGTTTGTCGTACAGCCACAAAATTTGGAACACGCATTCCTCTCCTGAGGACAAAAATATATTATTATGGCCACGCCCCTGACTCACCGTATAGCCGCCATATTGATTTAAAGTTCCCAAACGCTGAGTCAGCGTTTTTCACTCACGTCGAACTTGAACTAACTCCTCCTAGGGCGCCGCCCACCGCGCCAAAATCGCTGCACATGCTCTAGACAAGTGGGGCATCTAAAGTTATCCAATTCGTTAAAATAACTTTTACCGTCTCTGCGCGGCGCAGCCCTAAAGTTGACCGACGATTTCTTTCATTTTCAAAATTTAAAAAATGCTCCCGTTTTGGCAAAACGAGTCCGATTATGCCCAAATTTTAATAGGTTGTAGAACTTTCTTGCCTGGACCTACTTTAGGTGTAATTTTTTCATTTGGCGCGATAGCGCCCCCTACAGAGTGAAAAAACTTTTTGTATGGGGAGCAAAAAATTTACTTTTTTAGATTTTTTTGAAATTTTGCACAAAATTCAATTTTGGCCTACCGATCAAAAAAGCCAATCAGACCCATGTCGTATTTTGTACGGCGAAGCCGTACCAATGACCGAAACATCCTATGTTATTCCTATGGGAAAATCGAAAATTGTCTCAAATTTGGATCTTTTTTTACTACGCATTTTAACGAACTCCTCCTCGGGCGCAAGCCCCACAGACCTGACATTTGGTGGACATCTTCCTGAGGAGTGGGGCACCAAAAGTTATCCAAATTATCAGGATAGGTATTACGGTCTCCGTGCGGCAAAGCCACAAATTTTGCCAACATTTTACAAAAGATAGAAAAACCCCATGTTATACCTATGGGAAAATCGCAAAATCTCTCAAATTTAACTTTGTACTTTAACGAACTCGTCCTCGGGCGTAAGCCCCATCAATCCGAAATTTGGTGGACATCTTCCTGAGGAGTGTGACACCAAAAGTTATCCAAATTATAGAGATAGGTATTACGGTCTCTGTGCGGCGAAGCCGTGAATTTTGCCAACATTTTACAAAACACAGAAAAACCCCATCTTATTCCTATGGGAAAAACTCTAAATCGCTAAAATTAAACTTTGTACTTTAACGAACTCCTCCTCGGGCGCAAGCCCGACCAACCTGAAATTTGGTGGACATCTTCCTGAGGAGTGGGGCACTAAAAGTTATCCAAATTATTAGGATAAGTATTATGGTCTCCGTGCGGCGAAGCCGCAGAAATTGCCCAAACTTGAACAAATGACAGAAACATCCCATGTTATTCCTATGGGAAAATCTCAAAGTCGCGCAAATTAAACTTTGTACTTTAATGAACTCCTCCTCGGGCGTAAGCCCGATCAACCTGAAACTTGGTGACAATCATCCTGGGGAGTGGGGCATCTAAACTTATCCACATTTTTGGGACAAGTATTACGGTCGCCAGTGAAAGAGCCCATGCGGCGCATGGGACCTGCACTATTTACTCCTGCTATGCTTGAAATAACCCTTTCAACTGTCTTGGCGAACTTTCGCGGCGAAAAGTTCGCCCTCCAACGCCCCAAACATTGACAGTGAACTGTCCCACACCCTTGCATCAAGCCCCACTCAGTAACCATACTTGTTCCTGCTAAAATACATGGAAACCAATGGGGAGCCCATGGGGGCCCGACTGGAGGTGGTGGCGTGGCGCTAAGTAATCCAAATTTGACCCCATGGCGGCGCATGAAGGGTCAGAGCTTTCAAAAAACCTATAATATGTTGATCCCAGTAAAAGCGGATATATTGTTTTGCTAAAAATATTATTTTTTTTTTTTTTTTTATTTTTTCTTCTTTCTTCTTCGCGTAAATGATCTTTAATTTGACCCCTGAACATGCTCAAAAACTCACCAAACTTTGCCCAAAATTCAGAATCGGTGAAAAATTTTGTTTTTTATAGGTGTCATGTTTGGGGAAAAAATAATGGCGCGACAGCGCCACCTACAAAAGTCAAAATACATTGCGCCTATGGGAGCCGTCCCGACGTCAACTTTGTCGTACAACCACGAAATTCGGAACACGCATTCCTCTCCTGAGGACAAAAAAAAAATATTATTATGGCCACGCCCCCTGACTTACCGTATGGCCGCCATATTGGATTTAAAGTTCCGAAACGCTGAGTCAGCGCCACGTCGAACTTGAACGAACTCCTCCTAGGGCGTTTCACCCACCGCGCTCAAAATCGCTGCACTTGCTCTAGACAAGTGGGGCATCTAAAGTTATCCAATTCGTTAAAATAACTTTAACGGTTTTTGTGCGGTGCAGCCCCAAAGTTGACCGACGATTTTTGGAATTCTCAATTTTTAAAAAATGCTCCTGTTTTGGCAAAAAAAGTCCGATTATGCCGAAATTTTAATAGGTTGTTTAACTTTCTTGCCTGGACCTACTTTAGGTGGAATTTTTTCATTTGGCGCGATAGCGCCCCCTACAGAGTGAAAAAACTTTTTGTATGGGGAGCAAAAAATTTACTTTTTTAGAATTTTTTCAAATTTTGCACAAAATTCCATTTTAGCCTACCGATCAAAAAAGCCAATCAGACCCATGTCGTATTTTGTACGGCGAAGCCGTACCAATGACCAAAACATCCCATGTTATTCCTATGGGAAAATCGAAAATTGTCTCAAATTTGGATAATTTTTGACTACGCATTTTAACGAACTCCTCCTCGGGCGCAAGCCCGATCAACCTGAAATTTGGTGGACATCTTCCCGAGGAGTGGGGCACCAAAAGTTATCCAAATTATCAGGATAGGTATTACGGTCTCTGTGCGGCAAAGCCGCACATTACGCAAACATTTTACAAAAGACAGAAAAACCCCATGTTATTCCTATGGGAAAATCGCAAAATCTCTCAAATTTAACTTTGTACTTTAACGAACTCCTCCTCGGGCGTAAGCCCGATCAATCCCAAACTTGGTGACAATCATCCTGAGGAGTGGGGCACCAAAAGTTATCCAAATTATCAAGATAGGTATTACGGTCTTTGCGCGGCGAAGCCGCTAATTTTTCCAACATTTTACAAAAGACAGAAAAACCCCATGTTATTCCTATGGGAAAATCTCATAATATCTCAAATTAAACTTTGTACTTTAACGAACTCGTCCTCGGGCGTAAGCCCGATCAAGCTGAAACTTGGTGACAATCATCCTGAAGAATGGCCCACCAAAAGTTATCCAAATTGTTGAGATAAGTATTATGGTATCCGTGCGGCGAAGCCGCAAATACTGCCCAAACTTGAACAAATGACAGAAACATCCCATGTTATTCCTATGGGAAAATCTCTCAAATTAAACTTTGTACTTTAACCAACTCCTCCTCGGGCGTAAGCCCGATCAACCTGAAACTTGGTGAAAATCATCTTGAGGAGTGGGGCATCTAAAGTTATCCAAATTTTCAGGACAAGTGTTACGGTATCCTTGCGGCGGAGCCGCACCAATTGGCCAAATTTTTGCTCTTTCATGACAACGGCAGTTTTGGGACACAACTTTGTTCCACCACAAAGCCCCAGTAAAAGAAAGGATGTGGGCGCGTCAGCGCCATTTGCAGCAAGTTGCGAGAGCGGAGTACGACGAGCGCGGCCCGCGAGGGCCGTTCGATGCCGCTTGCGGCTTTAATTTTTATTATTTTTATTTATTCTTTTTTTTTCTGCACTTTGACCTCTAATTTGACCCCCTGAACATGCTCAAAAACTCACCAAACTTTGCCCAAAATTCAGAATCGGCGAAAAATTTTGTTTTTTATAGGTGTCATGTTTGGGGAAAAAATAATGGCGCGACAGCGCCACCTACAAAAGTCAAAATACATTGCGCCTATGGGAGGCGTCCCGACGTCAACTTTGTCATACAGCCACAAAATTCGGAACACGCATTCCTCTCCTGAGGACGAAAAAAAAATATTATTATGGCCACGCCCCCTGACTCACCGTATGGCCGCCATATTGGATTTAAAGTTCCGAAACGCTGACTCAGCGTTTTCGCTCACGTCGAACTTGAACGAACTCCTCCTAGGGCGTTTTGCCCACGGCGCTCAAAATCGCTGCACATGCTCTAGACAAGTGGGGCATCTAAAGTTATCCAATTTGTTAAAATAACTTTAACGGTTTTTGTGCGGTGCAGCCCCAAAGTTGACCGACGATTTTTGGAATTCTCAATTTTTAAAAAATGCTCCCGTTTTGGCAAAACAAGTCCGATTATAACGAAATTTTAATACGTTGTTTAACTTTCTTGCCTCGACCTACTTTAGGTGGAATTTTTTCATTTGGCGCGATAGCGCCCCCTACAGAGTGAAAAAACTTTTTGTATGGGGAGCAAAAAAATTACTTTTTTAGAATTTTTTGAAATTTTGCAGAAAATTCCATTTTGGCCTACCGATCAAAAAAGCCAATCAGACCCATGTCATATTTTGTACGGCGAAGCCGTACCAATGACCGAAACATCCCATGTTATTCCTATGGGAAAATCGAAAACTGTCTCATTTTTTGACTACGCATTTTAACGAACTCCTCCTCGGGCGCATGCCCGACCGACCTGAAATTTGGTGGACATCTTCCCGAGGACTGGGGCACCAAAAGTTATCCAAATTATTAAGATAGGTATTATGGTCTCTGTGCGGCGAAGCCGCGAATTTTGCCAACATCTTACAAAAGACAGAAAAACCCCATGTTATTCCTATGGGAAAATCTCTAAATCGCTCAAATTAAACTTTGTACTTTAACGAACTCCTACTCGGGCGTAAGCCCGATCAACCTGAAACTTGGTGACAATCATCTTGAGGAATGGCCCACCAAAAGTTATCCAAATTGTTCAGATAAGTATTATGGTCTCCGTGTGGCGAAGCAACAAATATTGCCCAAACTTGAACTAATGACAGAAACATCCCATGTTATTCCTATGGGGAAAATCACTCAAATGAAACCTTGTACTTTAATGAACTCCTCCTCGGGCGTGAGCCCGACCATCCTCAAATTTGGTGACAATCATCTTGAGGAGAGGGGCATCTAAAGTTATCAACATTTTCGGGACAAGTGTTACGGTATCCATGCGGCGGAGCCGCAACAATTGGCTAAATTTGTGCCCATTCATAACAGCAGTTTTGGGACGCAGCTTTATTCCACCACAAAGCCCCAGTAAAGGAAACAATGTGGGCGCGTTAGCGCCCTTCCTCGACTATTGCGAGAGCGGAGTACGACGACGCTGGCTGACCCGCGAGGGGTCGCTCGATGCCGCTGCGGCTTTAATTCTTCTTCTTCTTCTTCTTTCTTCTTCTTGGGACCAACCCCTATTTTTCACCCAGTGAACATTGACGAAAAAGTCAGGAAAATTTGCACACCTCTAAAAATCGTGCCTCTCTACATTCTGGCTATTTCCGATTTCCAAAATTCAAAAATATGGCGCGTCAGCGCCCCAAGTGTACAAAAATGCATTACGGGATAGGAAAGTGCCAAAAAAATTTGATCGTAGAATCATGAAATTTGGCAGAGAGGTAGATAGTGACAAGAGAAGCAAAAAATATTATTACGGCAACGCTGTCCGCCCAACCTATTGTCGGCCATATTGGATGAAAATTCGCTAAACCTGATTCAGCGTTTTTTTTAAACTTCGTACTTTTACGAACTCCTCCAAGGGCGATAAACCGAACTAGCTGAAATTTGGTGAACATGAAGTTGAGGAGTGTGGCAACAAAAGTTATCAAAATAATGAACATAACTTTTACAGTCTCTGTCATGTGAAGCACAAAATTTGGCCAGAATTCCTGAAATTTTCAAATTTTAAATTTTGCTCCCATTTGCACGTATAAAGTCCTAATTGCATCAAATTTGAATTAGTTGTTAAACTCACTGTCTGAAACCTATTAGAGGTGA
The DNA here is from genome assembly GCA_019453435.1 of Rhinogobius similis. Classification (NCBI taxonomy): domain Eukaryota; kingdom Metazoa; phylum Chordata; class Actinopteri; order Gobiiformes; family Gobiidae; genus Rhinogobius; species Rhinogobius similis. The sequence goes on along the minus strand of CM033621.1, from coordinate 5,417,420 downwards.
AAAATTAAATTTGGCGCGTTAGCGCCCCTACAGATCAAAGCAAACTTTTTATATGGGGAGCAAAAACTTAGTTTTTAGATTTTTTTGAAATTTTGCACAAAATTCCATTTTGGCCTACCGATCAAAAGCCAATTAGACCCATGTCATATTTTGTAATGGCTAAGCCGCACTAATGACCAAAACATCCCATGTTATTCCGATGGGAAAATCGAAAATTGTCTCAAATTTGGATCTTTTTTTACTACGCATTTTAACGAACTCCTCCTCGGGCGCAAGCCCGACCGAGCTGAAATTTGGTGGACATCTTCCTGAGGAGTGGGGCACCAAAAGTTATCTAAATTATTAAGATAGGTATTACGGTCTCTGCGCGGCAAAGCCGCGAATTTTGCCAACATTTTAAAAAAGACAGAAAACCCCATGTTATTCCTATGGGAAAATCGCAAAATCTCTCAAATTTAACTTTGTTCTTTAACGAACTCGTCCTCGGGCGTAAGCCCGACCAAACTGAAACTTGGTCACAATCATCTTGAAGAATGGCCCACCAAAAGTTATCCAAATTGTTGAGATAAGTATTATGGTCTCCGTGTGGCGAAGCCACAAATATTGCCCAAACTTCAACTAATGACAGAAACATCCCAAGTTATTCCTACGGGGAAAATCACTCAAATGAAAACTTGTACTTTAACGAACTCCTCCTCGGGCGTAAGCCCGACCAACCTGAAATTTGGTGAAGATCTTCCTGAGGAGTGGGGCAAAAAAAGTTATCCAAATTGTTGTGATAAATATTATGGTCTCCGTGTGGCGAAGCCCCAAATTTCGGCAACATTTTTGAATAGACAGAAAAAACCCATGTTATTCCTATGGGAAAATCTCTAAATCGCTCAAATTAAACTTTGTACTTTAACGTACTCCTCCTCGGCGTAAGCCCGACCATCCCTGAAATTTGGTGAAAATGATCTTGAGGAGTGGGCCATCTGAAGTTATCCAGGATTTTAGCACAAGTATTACAGTCTTTGTGGCGTGAAGCCGCAAACTTTGACCAATTTTTACACATTTTCAATGAAATATGAGCAGTAGGATAAAAGTGGTAGCGCCACGGATTCGACAGCAAGTATTTTATGAGGAGGGAAATTGGGGCGTAAGCGCCCCTTTGGCTATGGGCGGCGGTGTGGCGCGGGCGAGAGCCGATCATTGCCGCTTGCTGCTATATTTATTATTATTATTTTTTATTCTTCCGTGTTCTGCTCTTTGAGCTCTAATTTGACCCCCTGAACATGCTCAAAAACTCACCAAATTTTGCCCAAAATTCAGAATCGTGAAAAATTTTGTTTTTATAGGTTTTTTGTTTGGGAAAAAATAATGGCGCGACAGCGCCACCTACAAAAGTCAAAATACATTGCGCGCCTATGGGAGGCGCCCGGCGCCAAGTTTGTCGTGACAGCCACGAAATTGAACACGCATTCCTCTCCCGAGGACGAAAAATATTATTATGGCCACGCCCCTGACTCACCGTATGGCCTCCATATTGATTTAAAGTTCAAACGCTGAGTCAGCGTTTTCGCTCACGTCGAACTTGAACGAACTCCTCCTAGGGCGTTTCGCCCACGGCGCTCAAAATCGCTGCACATGCTCTACACAAGTGGGGCATCTAAAGTTATCCAATTCGTTAAAATAACTTTTACCGTCTCTGCCTTGGCGCAGCCCTAAAGTTGACCGACGATTTCTTTCATTTTCAAAATTTAAAAAATGCTCCCGTTTTGGCAAAACGAGTCTGATTATGCCCAAATTTTAATAGGTTGTAGAACTTTCTTGCCTGGACCTACTTTAGGTGTAATTTTTTCATTTGGCGCGATAGCGCCCCCTACAGAGTGAAAAAACTTTTTGTATGGGGAGCAAAAAATTTACTTTTTTCGATTTTTTTGAAATTTTGCACAAAATTCAATTTTGGCCTACCGATCAAAAAAGCCAATCAGACCCATGTCGTATTTTGTACGGCAAAGCCGTACCAATGACCAAAACATCCCATGTTATTCCTATGGGAAAATCAAAATTTGCATATTTTTTTTACTACGCATTTTAACGAACTCCTCCTCGGGCGCAAGCCCGACCGACCTGAAATTTGGTGGACATCTTCCTGAGGAGTGGGGCACCAAAAGTTATCCAAATTATCAACATAGGTATTACGGTCTCCGTGCGGCGAAGCCGCACATTACGCAAACATTTTACAAAACACAGAAAAACCCCATGTTATTCCTATGGGAAAATCGCACAATCTCTCAAATTGAACTTTGGACTTTAACGAACTCCTCCTCGGGCGTAAGCCCGATCAATCCCAAACTTGGTGACAATCATCCTGAGGAGTGGGGCACCAAAAGTTATCCAAATTATCAACATAGGTATTACGGTCTCTGTGCGAAACCAATTTTGCCAACATTTAAAAAAAGACAGAAAAACCCCATGTTATTCATATGGGAAAATCGCAAAATCTCTCAAATTTAACTTTGTACTTTAACGCACTCCTCCTCGAGCGTGAGCCCGATCAACCTGAAATTTGGTGAACATCTTCCTGAGGAGTGGGTCACCAAAAGTTATCCAAATTATTAGGATAAGTATTACGGTCTCTGTGCGGCGAAGCCGCGAAAACTGCCCAAACTTCAACAAATGACAGAAACATCCCATGTTATTCATATGGGAAAATCGCAAAATCTCTCAAATTAAACTTTGTACTTTAATGAACTCCTCCTCAGGCGTAAGCCCGATCAACCTGAAATTTGGTGAATATCATCTTGAGGAATGTGACACCAAAACGTATCCAAATCTTCGGGACAAGTGTTACGGTATCCATGCGGCGGAGCCGCACCAATTGGCCATATTTTTCCTCTTTAATTACAACGGCAGTTTTGGGAGACAGCTTTGTTCCACCACAAAGCCCCAGTAAAGGAAAGAATGTGGGCGCGTTAGCGCCCTTCCTCGACCTTTGCGAGAGCGGAGTACGAGCGCGGCCCGCGAGGGCCGTTCGATGCCGCTTGCGGCTTTAATTTTTATTATTTTTATTCTTCCGTGTTCTGCTCTTTGAGCTCTAATTTGACCCCCTGAACATGCTCAAAAACTCACCAAACTTTGCCCAAAATTCAGAATCGGCGAAAAATTTTGTTTTTTATAGGTGTCATGTTTGGGGAAAAAATAATGGCGCGACAGCGCCACCTACAAAAGTCAAAATACATTGCGCCTATGGGAGGCGTCCCGACGTCAACTTTGTCATACAGCCACAAAATTCGGAACACGCATTCCTCTCCTGAGGACGAAAAAAAAATATTATTATGGCCACGCCCCCTGACTCACCGTATGGCCGCCATATTGGATTTAAAGTTCCGAAACGCTGAGTCAGCGTTTTCGCTCACGTCGAACTTGAACGAACTCCTCCTAGGGCGTTTCGCCCACGGCGCTCAAAATCGCTGCACATGCTCTAGACAAGTGGGGCATCTAAAGTTATCCAATTTGTTAAAATAACTTTAACGGTTTTTGTGCGGTGCAGCCCCAAAGTTGACCGACGATTTTTGGAATTCTCAATTTTTAAAAAATGCTCCCGTTTTGGCAAAACAAGTCCGATTATAACGAAATTTTAATACGTTGTTTAACTTTCTTGCCTCGACCTACTTTAGGTGGAATTTTTTCATTTGGCGCGATAGCACCCCCTACAGAGTGAAAAAACTTTTTGTATGGGGAGCAAAAAAATTACTTTTTTAGAATTTTTTGAAATTTTGCAGAAAATTCCATTTTGGCCTACCGATCAAAAAAGCCAATCAGACCCATGTCATATTTTGTACGGCGAAGCCGTACCAATGACCGAAACATCCCATGTTATTCCTATGGGAAAATCGAAAACTGTCTCATTTTTTGACTACGCATTTTAACGAACTCCTCCTCGGGCGCATGCCCGACCGACCTGACATTTGGTGGACAGCTTCCTGAGGAGTGGGGCACCAAAAGTTATCCAAATTATCAGGATAGGTCTTACGGTCTCCGTGCGGCAAAGCCGCACATTTCGCAAACATTTTACAAAAGACAGAAAAACCCCATGTTATTCCTATGGGAAAATCGCAAAATCTCTCAAATTTAACTTTGTACTTTAACGAACTCCTCCTCGGGCGTAAGCCCGATCAATCCCAAACTTGGTGACAATCATCCTGAGGAGTGTGGCACCAAAAGTTATCAGAATTATCAAGATAGGTATTACGGTCTCTGCGCGGCGAAGCCGCGAATTTTGCCAACATTTTAAAAAAGACAGAAAAACCCCATGTTATTCCTATGGGAAAATCGCAAAATCTCTCAAATTTAACTTTGTACTTTAACGCACTCCTCCTCGGGCGCAAGCCCGATCAACCTAAAATTTGGTGGACATCTTCCTGAGGAGTGGGGCACCAAAAGTTATCCAAATTATAGGGATAGGTATTACGGTCTCTGTGCGGCGAAGCCGCGAAAATTGCCCAAACTTCAACAAATGACAGACAAATCCCATGTTATTCCTATGGGAAAATCTCAAAATCTCTCAAATTTAACTTTGTACTTTAATGAACTCCTCCTCGGGCGCAAGCCCGATCAACCTGAAATTTGGTGGACATCTTCCTGAGGAGTGGGGCACCAAAAGTTATCCAAATTATTGGGATAGGTATTACGGTAACTGTGCAGCGAAGCCGCGAATTTTGCCAACATTTTACAAAACACAGAAAAACCCCATGTTATTCCTATGGGAAAATCTCTAAATCGCTCAAATTAAACTTTGTACTTTAACGAACTCCTCCTCGGGCGTAAGCCCGATCAACCTGAAACTTCTTGACAATCATCTCAAGGAGCAGGGCACCAAAAGTTATCCAAATTATAGGGGTAGGTATTACGGTCTCTGTGCGGCGAAGCCGCGAATATTACCCAAATTTGAACAAATGACAGAAACATCCCATGTTATTCCTATGGGAAAATCTCAAAATATCTCCAATTAAACTTTGTATTTTAACGTACTCCTCCTCGGGCGCAAGCCCGATCAATCTGAAAATTGGTGAACATCTTCCTGAGGAGTGGGGCACCAAAAGTTATCCAAATTATTAGGATAAGTATTACGGTCTCCGTGTGGCGAAGCCACAAATATTGCCCAAACTTGAACAAATGACACAAACATCCCATGTTATTCCTATGGGGAAAATCACTCAAATGAAACCTTGTACTTTAATGAACTCCTCTTCGGGCGTAAGCCCGATCAACCTGAAATTTGGTGAATATCATCTTGATGAGTGTGACACCAAAGGTTATCCAAATCTTTGGGACAAGTGTTACGGTATCCATGCGGCGGAGCCGCACCAATTGGCCATATTTTTCCTCTTTAATTACAACGGCAGTTTTGGGACACAGCTTTGTTCCAGCACAAAGCCCCAGTAAAGGAAAGAATGTGGGCGCGTTAGCGCCCTTCCTCGACTGTTGCGAGAGCGGAGTACGACGAGCGCGGCCCGCGAGGGCCGTTCGATGCCGCTTGCGGCTTTAATTTGAATGGATTTGCTTCAGAATCTGATTTCTTTTCATTACACGCACACAGCCAACCAGCCGAAGAATAGAGTTATCAGAGGAATAGAGTTATCAGAAATAACTATCACAGTGAAATTAAAATACAATGAATCTGTCTTTTAATAACTAAACCTCCAGTGAAAATTAAATGAACATTATGACTTAAAAATAAAGCACCCTCACAACGTATTTATGCAGTTTGACAAAAGTGAGATTAATATTTAGGTCTGGTCTCTAGAAACTTCTTAAACAGAAATAATTGTTGTCCTATTCTTCACATTTATGCAGTAGTTGCAATAATCTGCTTATTCATGCACATCGTGATGCTAATGCAGTGATTAGAGCTACAGCCCCTTTACAGTGTAACCTTAGCATTTTGTGTTTTAAGTTTGAATCTTTCCAACTCGTTTATACAATATTAGGCCAGATATATCAACATATGAAAGAAAGAACAGTGTTTTTCAGGGTCAAAAGTTATCGCATGTCTTTTTGTTTGGATCAGGCTCAGGTTGCATCGGTGTCAGCGCAAACTATCCGTCAAAATCTGAATGAAATTAAACGCTGGTGGACCCCATTACTGATACGAGACATGAAAAGCAAGACTGCAGCCAAAATGTATGTGAGTAAGCCAAAATCCTTCTGGGAAAACATCTTAAGGATAGATGAGACCAAGACCTTTTTGGTAAAGCACATTCATTCTTCTGTTTAATGAAAATGGAAAAGAAAAGAACCCAGCACCTACAGTCAAATATGGTGGAGGTGGAGGATGTTTTTGGGATCACCAAAGGATTTCAGGCCACAGTGTACGGCCCAGTGTCAGAAAGCTGGGTTTGTGTCTGAGGTCATGGGTCGTCCAGCAGGACATTGGCCCCAAACATACTTCAAAAAGCATCCAGAAATGGATGGCGCTGCAGAGTTCTGAAGTGATCGATTTCAGTTATTTTTTCAAATAGGGTGTGCAACCAAATATCAAATGTAGGGTGCTATGAATTTTGTCCAGCCAGTCCAGTTTTGCATGAAATTTAATCACATTAGTTTTTTTTCCTCCGTTTTTCTTGTTATTCCAATGCACACAAAGGGAATCAACATGTGTATAACAAAATATGTGTAATTGCAATATTTTTCTGGGAGAAATTGTGCATTTCCTGGAAGAAATCCAGGGGTGCCAACACTTTCGGCCATGACTGTATGACAATTTAGACACACTAGAACTAACTACTAAAGCGTTTATTCACACCATTTATTTATTCCTGCCACAATATTTTTTACATCATGGTCCACTGGGAAAAGATTGTTCAGCTTTAGATTCAGAGTCAGTTGTAATCCTTTCCATATTATCGTTTATCCTTGGCACCACCTTGGCACCACCTTAGCACCACCATCACCACCATCACCACCATCACTCAGGACCTCAAGTGGGAGCCGACCATCAGCTCCATCATCAAGAAGGCCCAGCAGAGGATGTACTTCCTGCGGCAGCTGAGGAAAGACAAGCTGCCGGCGCAGATGATGGTGCAGTTCTACACGGCCATCATCGAGTCCATCCTCACCTCCTCCATCACCGTGTGGTACGCTGGAGCCACAGCCAGGGACAAACAGAGACTACAGCGCATTGTGGCTCTGCTGAGAAGGTGATCGGCTGCAGCCTTCCATCTGTCCAGGACCTGTACGTCTCCAGGACTCGGGGACGAGCAGGTCGGATCACAGCTGACCCTTCTCACCTGGACACGGACTATTTGAGCCCCTCCCCTCGGGCAGGAGGCTACGGTCCATCCGGACCAGAACCTCCCGCCACAAGAACAGTTTCTTTCCCTCTGCCGTTGGACTCATGAACACTTTATAACACCTGCCACTTTAACAATATATTATATAAGAACAATCTATTTGCACTACCACATTTGCACATTGCACTATCTGCCAACTGTACATTCTGTATATAGTTTTAGTCTATCTTAGTCTATTATTCTTAATTTTATGCATGCCTTTTTATATATTTTTTATATTTTATCCATTGCTTTATGTTGCACCTACGCCGAAGCAAGTTCCTACGTTTGTGAATTTCACTGACAATGGCAATAAACGGTTTTCTGATTCGGATTCTGATCCTGATCATGATATTTTTCGGTCGCAGTATATCGTACTTCAAAATTTGCAATCGTGACTGGCCTATGCAATATTATTTTATGTTTTCATTTTGTATTTATGTCTTTTTTCACTCCAATAAGCAGCAGTGATTTAACTTCACTGACAGCGACTAAACACGCACCCTTTTATCAACTCCAATGTCAGCTTTCTTTTATGAATTAATCGCAGGTAGCCCATGTAAACAAACATAGGCTTTTTTTTCTATAATTAGACAAACGTTTGGAGAGGCAGAGTACACATCATCACGGCATGCATTACCTGGCTACCATCTGTCAGGTGGATCCCGCTCCCCTGTCTGTCTCCACACTTTTCATAGTTCTTCATCGTGGCAGATATGAATGTGCGATGATCTTCTGTGTGTGAGCAGTTATTATGAGAAGGGAAGTCATCATTTTGTGACAGAGGTGCGGCTGAGTGGGTTTGGAGGTAAATAGCTCCTGGCACGGTGAAAAGTAATTACACTTATTTACTGATGAAGAAAGAGAACAGGAAGCTGGAGCTGCACCAAACTGTTTTATAAGTTCATTATGTATTCAGAATGGTCAAAGTAGGATTTTAAATGACACGTTTTATGCAAACTTGACATTTTAACCACTTTGCACCGCTGTTTCCTCATCAAAAACATAGCTGGAGTTGTATTTAGCTTCATTCTGTTTATAAGCTCGTCTTCCTTGCTCCTTTTCTGAGCCTCACAAAAACAATTGGTTTCAAATTCCCCAGCTTTGTGATGTCGAAGGAAATCCAAAGGTCCCCTGTGCTGTTTTCAAGTTCATGAAACATTCTGAGCATTCTGCCTCAAATCATGTTTGTACGTGCTGGAGCAAGGTAGCTTTTGTTAATTTCACCATGGTAATTCTGTCTGCTGCCAGTAGATAGCGTGCTAACACCAAACCTAGATTACAATACAATTATATTTAAATTAATTTCCACATTTTGAAAACAAACTGCAGCTCCGTTTTCAATGATGTAGTTGGAATCAACAGTAAGCCTTAAACTGTGAAGGAGAAGTCTGGATATTTACCTGTGACGCAACAATCCAGGCAAAATGTGTGTGTGTGTGTGTGTGTGTGTGTGTGTGTGTTTTCTGAGAAGATGAGCTCATAAGCAGGATTCATGAAACAAGCGTCAATGAAGCTAAATGCAAGGTAAAACGTAAAAGCTAAAGAAAGTGTGGCGCTTAACGGCCGAGTGTTTCGTACACATGCCTGTTCCATTTGCAGCGTTGTGAGTCTGACAGTTTGCTCAACAATCCTGTGCAATAAAACCCACCAGCAAAAATTCCTGAAAAAAAAAAAAGGTTAAAAAAAGTGAGTACATTTTGCATGCATAAGTCCTTTAATATCAGGCATACTTGTTACTTACTGTGAGGCTGGTTCGGGATGTATTTTGTGTGAGTTACTAGTGGCTGACATACACTCTGGTGCATTTGACGGTTTTATTTGACGATAGCTGCAGAGGTTCACGTGGAGTGTTCTAATGATCTGAGAACCACTCACGACCGCTGCACTGTCAGGGAAAAATAGACTTCTTGCGGAGTTCTACGAGGTCAGTTTGCCAGCATTCGCATTTCTGTACTTTTGTAAATAGTTGTATTGAAATAGTTTGATGTGATATTGAATTATTTTTTTATGCATTATCCACTCCTCATCATTTTTGAATCGCTACTCCTGTTTTCACCTTGAAATAGAATAATTACTTTGTGTTCAGGCTGTACTTCTGACATTTCCCTGGAAGTGAAATGGGGTCACCAGAACGAGCTAAACAAATCTGATATGTTTTAGGGTTATGATCCTATCTCCGCCTCTGAACTTCTGTTATTTTCCCGTTTCACAGAAGCAGGTGCTCCTTCACACTGTGGACTGTTTCCACCTCTGTCGCCGTCTGTCAACGCCACGTGATTTTCTGTTTGTTTGTTTGTTCGGCGGTGGTCTTCCTTGTTTATGTGGCAAAAGAAAGGAGCGTGGAGTTGAAAGCGAGAAACTCATTTGGACAGTATCGATCAGCGCTGCCCCCTGCTGATGTCTTCTTTGTGCTGCAGAAATGACACTTGATGGAGGAGAGGAATGGCTCCAGGCTGAAACATTTGATATGACACGAGAGGACAGAAATGGAATGAGTGGCATGAATTTTTAATGTAGATGAGACATAAAAGACGCATGTGTAATTGGTTGACTGGTTCAGAGAGATGCAGTTTTGGGGACGTGGGGTTGTCAAGATACAGTGGAAGGATTTCGAATTTCTTGATAACCATCAAACATTCCATCGTTTCACTTGTGTGATAGAAAGTCATCTCCTTGTTTTCATGGAGATATGCGTTGCCTGCAGTACGGCGCGGTTACAAATGTTTCTTTAACCGTTTGTTGAAGCACTTGGTAAGCAATATTATGTTAAGGCAGAACTAATTATATATATATTTTTTACCTTGTCTTTGTAAGTCTGTGTGGCGGATGTGAATGTATTTTCGTATTTTGGGTTTGAAACCCCCCGTCGTCGCCTCCTGCTGTCTCTGCGCAAGACCAGCTGCAATGTTTCCTGACACTGACTCAAAGACAGCTCTCCTGAGAAACCTTGGCTCTCTTTTTTTATATTTGGCGACATGAAATGTTTCTGCATGTGATTGTACTTCATTATTTCAATAAAAAGGAAGGGAAAAAAGAGGGAAAAAAAGAGCTTTTTTGTCTTTTCACTGGCAGTGGATATTCTCAAGAGACCTGCAGGGGGAGCTCTGTCGCTCAAGTTACTTAGTTCTGCTTTAAATGTTTACATAAACCAGGGGTGTCCAAAGTTTTTTTCACCAAGAGCCGCATTTTGAACCATATACGGAGCAGAGGGCAACTGGCAACATGACAGTGAAGTGAATCTTTCAAAATGTTGCGTTTGACGTTGTTTGGATGAGCCATCACACGTTTAATAGGGTTTGGAACATTCATTTCATGGCTGTATCACATCAAAATGTCTGTTGTTTGTTCAAATTTTGCTCGAAAAAGTACTAGTTTTGGTTATTTGGGTCAATTTAGCGGGAAGTTTAAGGGGCCACCAAAAGTTGGTCTGAGGGCCGTATTTGGTCCATGGGCCATAGTTTGGACATGGTTGACATAAATGCAGCACTTTTTTGTCACTGGACGAGTCATTCTAGACCAGGGCTAGTTTTGATCTGGTTTGGTCTTTGTGTGTTCTGCTTTAGACTTGTTTTGATTCTGGGTTAGTTCTGGTTCAGACCTGGTCGGTATCTTGTCTTGTCCTAGTTCAACATTGTTTCAGTTCTGGATTGGTACTTTTGCAGAGAAATGTTGGTAAGCATTTTGTTATTTAATTTTTCCACAAAAATCTAATGTAACACTAGTTATTTGGTCCGATTGAAACAGATCTAGAGTGGGGAATATTTTGTGTGACTTCAAATTGAGTTCAAGTGATGGCGTGTTGGGCACCAATCCGCCATGACCCTCCAAAAAATTGGCCCTCGGGTAGATTCAATTGAATAGCCCTGCACTTTCTATGCCACTACATTTTTTAACTGGACTGAAAAGTAGAAAGTACTTTTTATTTTTAGCACGTTCATGGTTAAATGTTTTGGGTTTCAATTTCTGACTTTGAGCAAAAACACACACAAAAAAAAATCACTAGAAAAATAATGAAATTGAATCAAATTACTTGTTGACCAAAGATCAAAATAATTCATTATCAATGTTGTTTTAAAAGTTCTCCAAATCTGTGTGAAAGACTTTTTTTTACGTATCTATCTATTTGTTTATTTAATATGGACAATGCACATAATTTACATCTGCAGTCCTGATCCTTCAACACTTTTACTACTATGTGCTACTTTCCCTTGAGTATTTTACTTTTTTTGTATCTGTACTTTTTCTTTAGTAACAAATTGAGTACTTCTTCCACCACTCAAATACTGCACACGAGAGTAAACACAGACCAAGGGACCATGAACTCGGGGTTGTGCACTTCTAGTTTGGCCGGTCCAAAACTCTTTTTCTACTCAATAAAAAGTCTTGAATCTTGTCTGAACACCTCAGTTCTGATGGACAAGACTGACAGGGAGGGATTAAACAACAACAGTGATTGGTTTTAGGACAAAGAGGGACACCACGCCGGAGGTAACATGCTCAAATGTACTTATATTTAGTATCTATAAAATAAGTGTAACTGTAAGAATGATCCTCTATCAGGTCTGGGTGATAATGAAAAATTGAATCGTGAGCTCGTCCCTGTGACAATCTGCTATTTTTGGGAAATCATTGTATCGTGATTTGTCTCTTTAAAGCAGCTGTCTGTTCAAACACACTTTTTCTCCTGTTGTTTAGCCTCTGAAGACTCTCAGCAGATGACTTTATTTACCTCTTAAAGACCGGGGCTGTACAATTCAACCAAATCGCAATTTTAATGGATGCAATTAGCAAATTGCAAAGGCTGCAATTTTTGAGGTGCAATTATTTCTTCCACAAACAACAAAATGTCTTGCTTTGATTTGAATAAAAACTGTTAACACTGTAGTTTGGATTTGTACAAACATGTTCTGAAACAAGCAACAAAATTGTGACCAAAATGCGTTCAAAAGCAACAAAAACGTGCCTCAATGCATCAAAACGCAACTAAAAACAACAAAAACGCAGCTAAAAGTGACAAAAACACGACTAAAAGCAGCAAAATTGTGTTTAAAATGTGAATTTGAACATACATCGCAAAGGAAAGTGCTTTTTAACTCATTAGCATCAACTCAACATTGCAAAACATAAGTCCCTTGTGTCGCCCATCACTACCACAAAAGCCTTTCCAAACACAACAAAAATGGCACATTCATCTGACACTGTTGAATGTGACTTACCCACATGTCTCGCGTGTGAAAAACAAAGTGCTTCTTCTTGGCCCTGTCCCTTCCATGACGCCCTTTGGGGCACATGAGTCAGGCGGCGCTCTTCTGAAGGCTCTGGAGTCTCTCGCTAACGCACGCTAACGTCAGCCTGAGCGCACAAACACTCAGCGCCGGCACATCTCCGGTCCTTCAGGCAGCCGTCCTCCACAGACAGATTAACCACTGATTACTGCGTCTGAAGCACCGCTCGCCGCGCTCTAAGTGACCATTACCCAAGACGGTCTCTGAAGAACATAAACCGGGCGCTGTGTCCGGCTTCATCAGACGCTGTTTCTGAAACTGTCCAGTCAGTGAGGTCTGAGGGTTTAGTGTTATTACGACTGGTGCCACGTGTCTGGGCATTGATTTGGCTAATTGGCTCGTGGAGGACTATGCACCATGGGATGTGTCTACAGAGATTTTTCTACACCACTTGGTTTTACATTTTCCCTGTTTGAGACTTAAGCCCGGGAGGGACAGAGCATTTGTGGTTTCTGGATCCAAACAGAACAGTGACCTTTGATCTGCTTCTAATGTTGAACGTTTTAAAGGTGCAACGCTAGATTTTTGCCGTCTTAAAAACGTATAAAAAACAGAACTTGTTCATTTTAAACTCTTTACAGTTGTCCACATGTATTTCTCATCAATGTAATGCATTCTGGGCATCCAAATTATCCAGCACAATAAGTTTATAAGTGCTTTCTACAACTTTCAAAGCCCAGAGTGAGATTGATTCATTGTAAAGCCAGGGGTGAAAGTAAGCCGGTACAGCCCGGTACTGCATACCCCTGAAGCATATGGTGGTGGTACGCTGTACTGGGAGGCACGGAGACAATGAGCTCCTCCACCCGACGCACGGAAAGGTAGTCCCACTGAAATGATTGCTTCTGGAGTCAAACCATCACATTAATAGACACCAACTCAACACAGGGTCGGGCTGTGCACTTTTCGAGATTTAATCGACTCTCATTTTGAAAGAGCTGCTTTTACAATATACACCATCTGTACTGAACAGACTTTGAAAATATAATAATAATCTTTATTTTTATTGTATCTTTACAAAGTGCTTGGCAACTAACAGTTTTAGGAAGCAATTTACTGTATTACATGAAGAATAAATAAATAAATAAAAGGTGTTTTGCACTGGCTTTTCAACACGACCTGACTGAGACATTCATTGCATGTTGTTATTTTTGTCTCCTGTTTTCTTATCTACTCTTCTAATTGCTAGTTTCAGTTCCATTAATTGCACTTTATGATTTTTGGTTAGTTGAAATATTATGCTTTTTCAAGGTTTGTGCAGCGCTGACTGTACTTTAAATGTCCCTCATATGAACCTAGCTTGCATTTTGAAACTTGCACTTTCAATACCTTTGCTATTCAATGAACCCATTAAATTAAATAAAATTAATTCATTTCACCGATACTACTTCTTCAAGATAAATTAAAAGCTGTGAGTTCTAAGTTCACTTTCTGTTGCGCAATATCAGGAGTTACCAACTGTGGATACCAGAAACATAGATATTTTTTCTTTTTTTGTATAAATATAGAGTTCACATATGCTATAGTATTGTTTAACAGTAGCCTTTTTTGGTGCCTAACTGTACCTTTATTAGCCTTAATAGCCTTAAGGCTTAATTCTTAACGGACAAATTGCTTGCTTATTTACTTTATAAAGGCTAATTAATGTGTAGTTATTAATCATTCTTAACAAACTATTTACTCCTGAAGTCCTTATTCTTACTTTATCGAGGCTAATTAAAGTGAAATTAAAGTGTTGTGATTAATAGAAACCGCTTGAACAGCTTAAAATAAAAATGATTATGACTTTCACATGGCGTTTCATTGATGCACCTCATGTTTCTGTGTGATTAGCATTTTGGAACGGCCCTCAAACAGCCTTTTGCATTGGGCCCCGACAAAGCTCAAAACGGCCCTGGATTCAAGTCAGTTATTTTCTGTTTTGTTCTGAGAAATAAAAACTGACAAATAAACATTAAGCATTGCTCCGTCAATTATGTGACAAGACATTTTTCTGCAAACAATCGAGCTGGATCTGCTCCCAGAGTGTTTGGCTAGGCGCATAATTCTCTCTCTCTTTCCTCCTTTCTCCTTTTTCCCCTTTCTCTCCCTTTCTCTTTTTCACTATATTTCTCTCTCTCTCCCCCCTTTTCTCCTCTGCCCTCACTCTCTCTTCCTTCTCTTTTCTGCTCTCCCTCCCTCTCCTTCCCCCTTCTCTCTGCAACCCTTTCTCTCTCTCTTTCCCCGCTGCTCTCTTCTGCCCTCTATCTCTCTTCCCCCATCTCTCTTATGCCCTTCTTCTCTCTCTCTCCCCATCCCTTCTCTTTTCCTCTCCCCTTCTTTCTTCTGCCCTCTCTCTCTCACCCTCTCCCTCTCTCTTTTCTGCTGTTTTCTTCTGCACCCGCCCCTCTCTCTTCCGTTTTTCTCCTTGGCCCTCCCCCTCTTCCTCTCCCTCTCTCTCCACCTTTTTCTTGTGCCCCCTGTCTCTCACCCAACCCCGTGTCTCTTCTTCCCGTCCTCTCTCTCTTCCCCCTTCTCTCTTTTACCCCTCTCTCTCTCCTTTCATCTTCTCTTTGCTACCCTTTCTCTCTCTCTCTTTTCCCCCTTTCTTCTGGCCTCTCTCTTTTTTCCCTCCTCTCTTACGCCCTCTCACTCTCTCCCCTTCTTCTCTCTCCCCCATCCCTCTCTCTTTTCTGCTCTTTTCTTCTGCACTCCCCCTCTCTTCCTTTTTTCTCTTTGGTCCTCTTCCTCTCTCTCTCTCTCCACCTTTTTCTTGTGCCCCCTGTCTCTCACTTCCCCCCTTCTCTCTTTTACCCTCTCTCTCTCTCTCTCCTTTCGGCTTCTCTTTGCTACCCTTTCTCTCTTTCTCTTCCCCCCCTCTCTTCTAGCCTCTCTCTCTTTTTTTCCCTCCTCTCTTACGCCCTCTCTCTCTCTCCCCTTCCACTCCCTTTCCCTCACCCCTTCTCTTTTCCACTCCCCTTCTTTCTTCTGCTCTTCCTCTCTCTTTCCGCCTTCTCCCTTCTGTCCCCCTCTCGCCCTCTCTCTTTCTCTTTTCTCCTCATTTCTTCTTACCTTTCTCTCTTCGGCCCCCTCTCTCTTCCTCTCTCTCTCCTCCTTTTTCTTCCCGTCTCTCTCTTTCCCCCTTCTCTCTTCTGCCCTTCCTCTCTCTCTTCCCCCCTTTTCTCTTCAACCCTCTCTCTGTCTCTCCCTCTTCTCCCTCTCTCCCTCTCTCTCTCTTCTCTGAAGCTTGAAGGGAAGTTCATTTACTTGTTGACATTTCATAAACTAAAGTAAAGAGCATCTAATTGTGCGTTGGACTGAGTGTAATGCAGTAGGACAGTGGTGCTCCTCCATCTGTACACTGGTGTTTGGCTCGTGCATTATTCACTCGGTGTGTGTGTGTGCCTGGAATGTTCCATCATGTAGCATTAAACTTGCATTAATTCAATCACACGTGTTTTCATTGCGCTCTTGTTTGCTCACTTGGCCTGATGACAAGAAGAGTTTAAAACAGTAACATTTAACAATAATTACACACAATTCAGACTTAGTTCCTGCTATTTAATGCAATGAATCTCTTATTTAAGTAGTTACCAAACCTGAATCATTCTTATTAAACTATTTGTTCTTTAATAATAATACTTTAATGCCATAATGTGGGATATTCGAGGCAAAGCAATAACATCTCCAAGGAGACCAGTAGCAGCTTCCACCAGAAATGTTACGAAATGCACCTTTATAGATTGAACTATTTGTTTTACAGCTCAGATAATTATGTTTTAAATGTTGTTAAAGATTTTGTGTGTAATGTGAGCCACTGCCTAAAAGTATGGCACTTCATTCGGCGGCGAAGCTTAGCATTTGTATTTTCCAAGCAAACGTTTATTTATGCGGTGTGTTACTTCACAATCAGGGTAAGGGTTCAAATCAAATCAAACTTTATTCACCCGCTCTCTGACCTGACTCAGAGTTAGATAAGTGAGCCATACATGTGGACTTCTGCAAAGAGTTTAACACAAACTAGTTCTGTTTTTCATGTTTTAAGACAGAACAAATCAGGTATAGCATCTTTAATACATGTAATTACTTCTTTTCCACTGCAGGAACTCCACTGAGCCCAAGAGAAGCCGCACCATTCCCTCCAAAAACCCCACTGTATCGACCCGATTGGCTTTTTCAAGTCCTGACCTGACATTTCCCTCCCAACCTTTTCTCAAATCCCCCTTTGCAATTATCACCTCATCACCGACCGCATCCGTTCTCCTTTTCCCTCCCTCTCTCCACGCCAAAACTGCACTGTTCCAAATCCAATCTAACCTCATCTCCCCTTTTCTGTTTTCATTCCATCTCGCCCACCTCGTACCCATGACTTTTGACCACTCCCGCCCCTCCGCTCTCGCAAATCCTGCGCGGTGCAAAGAGCTTAGCCAACACCGCGCTTCCCAAACAAGGCCGTGTCATGAAAAGGATTAATCCAATAAAAATATATACAGGCAGAGGATTTGGCGCTCTACTTCTGCTTTGCAACACGCGCTGGGGCTAGCATAGCACAGCAGGAGGCGGCTTGTATCCCATCGGACACGCAGGTAATGAAAGGAAAAGTGAGTATTTGGAAGGCCTCGATGGAAAAGGGCGGAGAAAACATGAG
Organism: Rhinogobius similis; assembly: GCA_019453435.1. Lineage (NCBI taxonomy): Eukaryota > Metazoa > Chordata > Actinopteri > Gobiiformes > Gobiidae > Rhinogobius > Rhinogobius similis. The sequence continues at coordinate 5,400,189 of CM033621.1, read as the reverse complement.
GAGGGAATGTGAGGCTGCGCTCGGTGGGAACAGAGGAGGACGGGCAGGTTAAGTCAGGGTTAAGGCGAAAGTGTCATGAGAATACACCATCCGGACAAAGAAGGACACAACCTGAATTTATTAGAAAGAGGCCTGCTCAAACCTTAAAACAGACCCCTTTGAAATGCTTTGTCATCAGAACGATAAAAAAAAGGCCAGTGGAAACAAAATTAAGTAGATCATAACATATTTTTAGTGATTCAACTGAGATCAGATATAAATATGATGATTCGAAGACTTTATGACAAAATTGAAGCTGCAATTTTGAATTTCTAGGGTAGAAATGTCAGTTAGTTTGCCGTTCTATTACAAAGAATGGAAGAGTAGCATGTTTTTGAGCCTAAAAATTGTGTACAAGTCTCACAAACATGTACTCTGACGTATATCTATATCTGTTGATAACATTTTAAATACTTACTAAACTAATATAAGTAGTAAAACCTAAAATCCAGAATGCTAAATTGCTAAATCTCTGTCAAAAAAGAATTATAAATGTGTTAAAAGCAGGCTCTGATATCACTCACATGTGTCTGAGTGCATTTACTTTGACAAAACCTCAGTGATATTTCATATTTTGTGCTAGTCTGTGGATATTCAAATCACAATCTGTTCTACTAATCCCTAACCCCTTCTCCTTCATTCCAGAATTTAGAAAGTTTTAAATGGTCAACTGAAACAACAGTTATTGTGGGTGATTATAGATTACACTGATTATAGATTACACTGATACAACATTCTAGAATCAAAAAACTGAACTGAGACAGGCCAGATTTGTCAGGTAGAATGAATTCTGTAATTACTGGGCCTGTCCACATGAAACTCAAACAAGCAAAAAGTTCAACGTCTTCTCTGTCAGCACAAATGAACAAATGGGAAGTTATTTGTTCGAAATGGCTTCAGAAAGTAGTGCCTTTTTCAACTCCAAAGACATGATTTCTGACATAATCAAATTCTACCACCTATCCATGAGTTTCAAAATGATTACAAATTAGGACCATTGCCATAGTGTTTAACAACTGAAAACAAAAATATGATATCTTTGGAACTGGAAAAAATCCTTAAAATGTTGAACTCAATACCTTTAAGTAGTGAAAGAAGCCTAAGTCATTAGTATGCAGCCACAATGATGTTTGGAGGAAGGTGAGCAGTTGGTGAGATTAGACTTTGCAAAGTGGATTTCGAAAGTTCCTCTTTGCCTTTGGCCCGACTTCCAACTCTGGGCCGTCGCATTGCTGTATCTCCGAGTCTGGCCCACTTCACATCAATTCTATTTCTACTACAGGAGGTGAACAGACGGGCAGTAAACCAATCGCACACGGCCCCGGCAAAGTGTCAAGATTAAGCTCTGTTGAGTAATTCATCGATTTGCCTTACAGAGAACTGAACGCACCATCCTGTCGTGGATTTGACATTGAGCTACTCCGCTTCGATACAACACTTCACACAAATGCGATATATGGATTTGATTGTTACTGAAAATACTGGTGTAAGTTGATTGGAACGTTAGAGCGAGCGGGTGGAAGTCACAAACCTGCTCAGCGCACAAGCAGGCACACAGGGGAGCTGCAAGCCTACATCGTCCAGGAGTCAAATTAAGACCTTCTCACTCCGTTTACATGCACGGGGAATTCTGAGTGCACTAAACAAACAAACTGAATATGTTTTTGCCCCGAAACCTGACAGACCACTCTTGTTCCAGTCTACAGCAGGTCAAAGAACCAAATCGGTGAGTGGGGCCTGAGAGGCGATCACGAGCGTCTGGTTATTTAGCATTAGCACGAAATCGTAGAAAAGGTTTCAAAGGTCGTCATCAGGACACTGTTTTAAACTCAAGATGTTTTGAGTCGAACAGATGATGACCTTTGGAACCTTTTCTACAATAACTCCTAGACGAATGAGGGAGTACACCGACTTGTTTCGTAGAATTTTGGGCACCACATGACCACCTTTGAAACCTTTTCTATGGTGAAACACTTGAAGAATGAGGGAGTACACCGACTTGTTTTGTAGAATTTTGGGCACGATAGACAACCTTTGAAACCATTTTTACGATGGAAAACTCCTGGACAAATGAGGGATTACACCGACTATTTTCGTAGAATTTTGGGCACCACATGACCACCTTTGAAACCTTTTCTATGGTGAAACACTTGAAGAATGAGGGAGTACACCGACTTGTTTTGTAGAATTTTGGGCACGATAGACAACCTTTGAAACCATTTTTATGATGGAAAACTCCTGGACAAATGAGGGAGTACACCAACTATTTTCGTAGAATTTTGGGCACCGCATAACCACCTTTGAAACCTTTTCTACGATGGAACAATCCTGGACAAATGAGGGATTACACTGACTAGTTTCAATGAATTAGCACTAAAACTTGCTACAATCCAGATTTTTGGCAAACACAGATAACCAACAACTGATTTACTTTGAGCATTTCATTTCCAGACCTGAGAAACAGCATAGCTCACAAGTTATTTACTCTGAAATAACTCTACACTGAAGCCCTAGTTTCACTTTAACACAGCGGACCAAAACAAATCCACGTGTGCTAGCTCACGGTGGAGGGACCCAAGTTTGACATCTCTGCTGATCTAAAATGAGTGAGTCAACGCGTCTAATATTTTCCTGTGTGTTTCTTCCCAGTTGAAAGCCTCTCCTCGTTTGGTCCCAGTGTGATGGCACTGCACTGTAACAAGCAGCAGGAACACAACTGTGCACTCCACATGTGATGTTGGGATAGCCAGCTGGGCGATGGATCAAAATTCATGTCTCCATATATTTGTGTATATCTCAATCTTGATATCTTACCACAAAAAAACAACCCCCAAAAACAACTGCAAATGTATTATGCCAAATGCCACATGGAACATTTCTTTATGTGTACGCTAAAAACAAGCAGATCTTAGACAAATAGAAGGTTTGTATTAAGGCGAGACACTACAGGCAAAACTAATTATTATTTTTTTGGTCAGTTTGCGCTCTCAACATATCGGCTTTCATGTGTAATCAACAAATTTGTCCAATCTGCTCCTAGAGATGTTTTATTATTTCAGTCAATGCGCTTCATCCATAGATTTTTATGGGACATTGTAACTTCAAGCGCCTTTTGTTGGGGGCAGAAGATCACCACTGAAGTACCACCTAAACACCAAACTTTACAATTTTGTATTAGATTTTGATGAAACGTACAGAAGGATATGTTGATATCTAATTCTGAGGCTGATTTATTTATAGTTTTGAGTCTGAAAAATTAGACGAAATTTCAATTTATATGCAAATTTTCAGTCAGATCTAGTTTTCTCAAAAACGAAATTATTAAGACATCCAAAATTCTCTCTGTACATTTTTTTATCACTAATATGTGTGCAAAAAAAATTTAAACCTGGTTCTGTCTATTTTTCAGATTAAAATGTCCAGAATATGTCGAATTTTGCAGTATGAAATGATGGAAAAACTTGTAATACAGTTTTGTCTTACTTTCATGTGAGTAAACTACAGACAAAGTTTCAAATTGATATATTTTAATTTATTTATTTTTTCCTATTCACCTGCAGTGTCTCATGGTAAATAAACTGTAAACTGAAGACAGAACATCTCACTCTTTCAGCCAGGTTTTGTGGCAGGTTCCTACACTCCTCACAACAGTGTTTGCCTCGTTTGTAAATGGTGATACAGACTGGTGCTCAAACCTTTAGCTGAGACCAACTTTGACCTTCCCGACTGTAAACGTCCTTCTGTTGACTATCCGAAACTCTGAGGCCAGACAACCGAGCCATTGCTTCTGTTTTTGCTGACCAAGTCTTAGTCTGTGGTGTTTCTGCTGTCCATGCTTGTTATATTACCCAAGTGCCCCAGTCAACACAGAAGGGGGGGAGTCAGTCGTAAAAGCAGGGAGGCGGGGCAGAGAACACCGAGAGCAGAGACAGGAGAAGAAGGAACACATGTAAATTTACGGACTCCAAATTAAAATATTAGCATTATCAGTATATACAATAAATCAAAATGTATATCTTGTTTAAAATTATATTGGTTTATCTATATTTAAATGACGATATAGCTCTAAACCAGGGGTGTCCAAACTTTTTCCATCGAGGGCCGCCTATTGAAATACAGACAAAGCAGAGGCCCACAAAACCATCGTGAAATGTTAAAAAAATCTGCATTTATCTGATGTTTTAAGCCCCACCACATCTACATTCAGTCTCAGTGCCTTAATATCAGGTCTGTCTTGCACCAAAATGTTAGTTATTTAGGTTAGAATTGTAGAAAATCTGAAATTTGCTGTAAATAGTACTTATCAGGACAATGTGGGCCAATTCACCAGGAAGCCTGAGGGCCAAGAAAAATTGGTCTGAGGGCTGCATTTGGCCTTAGTTTGGACATGCCTGCTGTAAACCAGTGTTTCCCAACCAGGGGTATGGGGACCCCAAGGGGTACGCGAGCCATTACCAGGGGGTACTTGGAATGGTTTCAGGTTTGAAAAGAAGATTAATTGTACTTTTATCGGAATTTAAAAGTGTTATTGGTTGTGTTTTATTAGTTGTAAACTTATAAATCCAATAAAAATATATAGAAAATAGTAATAATTGACAATATGCGACTACTAAACCCATTTATTTGCCTGAAACTCAAGTTAAGGGGTACTCTGAGTGTGAGACAAAGCTTAGGGGGTACTCGAGACAAAAAAGGTTGGGAAACACTGCTCTGAACCATCACACCTCAGTCGTACTTCCCCTGTACATGTGATTCGTATGACAGTGAGTGGATGGTTGTATTAAAAGTGCATAAAAGCTCTGAGGAGTTTGTTCTCAGATGGACTCAAATGTTTTGTCCAAACCTAGTGTGGTGCATTATTAGTTGTATCCTTGACATGACGAAGGTGATGGGAACCTTTTCATAGGCGCGCACAGAAAGAAAAGTCAATTCAAACAAACATGCACCGACTGTGACCTCGCTGTACGGTCCTCGAGAGATTTGTGTGGTCCAGGTGGGCTTTGGATGAATAAACAACGTGGAGAAAAGCTAAAAAAGGAAAAAAAGAATTAAATATTTTGCATCTGCACACAGAAAGAGCCCATATCACTCAACTGAACTCAGAATCTTATTGTTGAAAGGTGGTTTTCATCCCCTGTGTTTTTATTTACGCTCTTTACATTTAGAATACAGTCTGTTCAAGAGTTTACGCCGTTATAAAATATTATTATCCTCATAACTGTTTAAGACACTGCAGATTTAGTGCTACGCTTATCTGCAGCCACTTAAAGCTGCTTCTGACTCTAACGCACAATTCTTTAGGGAGACACTTTTTCTGTTTCAATCACAACTTGTTCTATGCTCTATTTTTGTTACAGAATACAGTTAGTAAAAGAAACTTTAAAAAACTTCAGGTAAATTGATGTTATCTTTGTTTTTAGGAAGAAATTTGAATTGTATCTGCTTGAAACGTTTACTTTACAACATACAGAAAAATGTACTTAGCTATTAGTTTGTTCGTTTTTATTATGAGACCCAACCCAGTTTGAAAGAAAATCACGAGTTTGAGTAGCTTGTCAATTTGTAATGAAATTAGGCCCCCTGAATGATCATCTTGCGAGCCTGTTATAAGTATTTTCTGAAGTAGTTTTATTCCATTGTTCGTTTTAAATCCCAGAGGAGTCGGAGAGTGGCATTAGTTATCCTGTCACCACTCCATTTTGTTGTAGAGGCTCGTTAATTAATTTTCCACTTCAGTCATTTTGTTAAATTAATTTATGGGAATGAACTCTGCGGTACACTTTGGAAAATTTCAAAACTTAAGCAAGACGGGAGTGAGTGCAATCAGAAATATAATAAATAAAACAATCAACACAGCCAAAGCAAAATGTACTTTTTGATCTTCTAACCATATTATAATGTTGTTGCCTCATAAAAAATCATATCTGGAGTTGTATTTAGCTTCATCCCCACATGTTTCATTAGTCCTGTTTACGAGGTTGTCTTCTCTGAGCCTCACAAACATTCAGTTTCGACTTTCCCACATTTTATTCTCAGTCCAATAGCCATCACTGGACTTGTTCTGAACAGTTTTGTGGTCAAACTGAGGTCACAACGATAGCATGGCTCTATTAGCATAGCAGTCACGTTGCCTAATGGCTTCCTTCATTCATTTTTTCACTCTTCATTCCCACTTTTGAGGGCGCTTCAATGCCAAAATACTACATTGGGAGCAGAGGTGTAGTTTGAAAAATGTGTTTTGTAAATAAAAAACAATATTTTTCTTTCATGATCGTATATTGTGTAGAAAGAGGGAGTATGTTTGTAAAATTCCGGAAACTGATAAGAACAGTAGCTGTAGTAAAAGAAATGAAGGTAGAAAGTGTGGTTTAATTGACTATGACTTGAGAGGTGACTGGAGAAGAGGGAAAGGCTGTGAGAAATGTAACAGGAGGGAGGGACAAGGAGGAAATGGAGTCTTCCTGGTTCATTTCAGGACTCACGAAAAGTTCGGCATTTTGTCCAGGTCTCAAAAAGCTTTAATCTAAACTAAATAAATTGTTCCTAAACGTAACCCTAATCCAAATTCTACCCAGATTGAGAAATAATGGATTGTCTAAAAAAAAAACCATTTGCAAAAAAAAAAAGGGAAAAATAATAGAAAAACATTCTACGGGAAAAACTCTTTTTTTGTTTGTTTTTTTTGTTTTTTGTTTTTTGGTCAGTTTGCTCTTTCAACATATCGACTTTCAGGTGGAAAATATAAACTTCTCCAATCTGCTCTTAAAGATGTTTTATTCTTCTATTTAATCCACTTCATCCATTGATTTCAATGGGACATTGAAGGCCGTTTTTACACATAAAATGCCTTATTCATACATGAAAATGTAACATGATGAAACACTTTTAATATATTTTTTCTTACATTATTTCGGTTTAGAATGAACTAAATCATGATCTACATATGTGATTAATGCTGGGTGATACCTCGTCTCTGTGGCAATCTGCTTTTTTTGTGAAATCGTCGTATTGTGATTGACTGTTTGTCTCTTTAATGCAGCTGTCTGTTCAAACACACTTTTTCTCCTGTTGTTTAGCCTCTGAAGACTCTGAGCACATGACTTTATTTACCTCTTATAGACCAGGGCAACTTTAATGGATGCAATTAGCAAATCGCAAAAGCTAAAATAATTTCTTCCAGAACCAACCAAACGTCTTGCTTTGATGACCTGAACGACACACCTCCGGTTCGAGCTCCGTTCACCCCTTTGTGCGGTTTGACATGAGGTTTGTGAATGTTCGCCCGCCTGCCACACTGCTGTTAGCGTCTCCACATGAGGACACAATGTATAGGCCACAGCGATGTTTTCTGGTAATGAGGTGTCACGTCAGCCGCTTTGTGCCCGAGGAGGACCATTCTTCACCGGCTCTGCCCCTGCTACAGCCTCACAATGCCTGACAACACCAGAGCGCTGCTGAGGTCTGCTGTACACAAGAGCGTTTGGGAAATGGCTAATCGTACCACGAGTTAAAGGGGCTGTATCTGATTTTTTGGTGTAATAAAGTAACATTTGTTTTGCTCTAGAAGGGGTATTGTAAAAGCAGTCCTTTGGGTCAAAATGAGATCACTGTGTTTCGTTTGTATTTAATTATAAGGAGAACCAGGAAGTGTGTTGTTAGCATCTGCTGTTGGCATTAGCATAACGACAAAACTCGTCTGAGATCTGAAAGTTGTTAGAAAGTGCTTGAATAATGAGGATGCTCGGTATACGTACGGAAAGGGTAGAATAAGTGTGGGCCACCGCAAACAGTACAAAAAGAGTCAAAACAAAACCTGTTTATTAAGACAGTAATGCTGCGTTCATGTGGTCCTCGGGAATTCGGGTTTCCTAGTTGAGATGTCAGGGTTCTGACTTGTTTGCATTCATGTGCTTTTATCTTGGAAAATTGTCACCAATAATAAAATCAGAGTTTAATAGAGCTAGCAGTGAGATTTGTTGTTGTTAGAATGCTCCAAAGCTGACATTAAAGGTGGTTTGTACTGGAAAACATTCTATCATCATATTTAGCCAGCGACCATCACATTTTACATAATTAATCAAACAGTGGATCTTTCTTGCACAAATAGTGTAGTTACTCAATGACCTCAAATGACTCTGATAATTGGATAAATTTGCTGATTTTGCTCCGTCTCCAGTAGGTGACGTCAGGTGATGAAGTCTGGTAGCAGCTTCTCATCCGAGTTCCTGAGTTGTGTTCCCGACTTGTGAAAGCTTTCATGTGCATTTTTCAACTTGGAAAAACATGTTTCTGAGTTCCAGAGGACTACATGAACGCAGCATAAAAATAAAACCCTTTAAACGGATTTGAATTTAGAATGTAAATATTGACAATGTTGTTGTTTTTTTTTTTTTGTTTGTTTGTTTTGAAATACCAAGATCCATAATGTTGATTTCTGTAATGTTTGGAACCAAACCTAAATCAGAAGATTTGGTCCTTCCTTGTGTAGACCTTGTTGAATCCTGTACCAGTTCTGAGGTCCTTTCTTGGTCCTGGTTTGGATCTAGTTTATGTTTCTTCAGGTCCTTGTTGAGTCCCAATGGCAGATGTTACTCAAACTTTTCTCTTAATAATAATTTTTAAAGACACTCATTTTGACTGTCTTACTTTTAGTTCAAGATAATTTTGTATCCTCTACTTTAAAAAGCCATACAATCACCATGCAGTCACCATTTTTTTTACTTATAAAACTCAAAATCATAACTACTTTGGTTTAACAACATACATATCAAATCACATTTTAACCATTTATTGGCCAGTATGCACCCAATTGCATCCCAATCCCAAAAACTAATATAAATAGGGCCTCACTGATATGGATTTTTTGGAACCGATGCAGATGTTAAGGGACCTGGCTGCTTTGGGCTAACACGAGCCGTCTACTTTTGGATAGCAATCAGTATGGGTTTTAAAATGGCATGTCCATCTTGGCAGACCTGAAGTAAAAATGTTTGTTTGTGGCTGAATGGAGCCAGTTACTTCCAATAATCTAAAACATTGACTCCAAAATCAACTGTGTTTGTTTAGGGTCAACACTTCCTATTTTTTTGATTGAAGGTACTCAGTTTTAACAGATACGTCTGGAAAAACAACTCAAATCCAGAATCTAATACATTTCCTGTCTTACATAAGGCCCCTTTCCGTCTTGCACCCTGCTCTCGGCTCGTCCCGCTCTGATTACCCCGCCGAGTTCCTCCGTGGCCTGACGCTGGAGCTGCCACTGCGTTGTCCTCCTCTTGAGACCCTCGTTTCTATTCTGCCCCGCACCGTCCGTCCTCGCCTCAGCTCCTTCCCTGCATTAATAATTTCTGAAGCCACTCTCACCATCCTCTCACTGCTCCCCTGATTTGTAATGCCGATGCCAGTCCCTGCGAGCGCGCCCATTGGTCACTGTCTGTCCTGCTCTGCTCCGTGTACACGTTTTGAGCTCATATTTCCCTGGCTCTACTTATATGTGCTTTGTTAATCTGCCATGCCTTCAGAGAGTTGGACTGCAAAGATGCATTATGGGACTGTTCCGGTCAGGCCAGTGGTACAGAGTGTTCCAAAATATGAGCAATACTATGACAAGTCCTCCGCCCAAGATATAAAAAATCTTTACCGCAACAGCATTGTAGTATTGACAGATAAATCAGCAGAGTTCTGCTTAAAGCTATTCATTAATAATCGTTTTATTTTCTGTATGGAATGTGAAGCATTTGGTATGTGCTGTTAGGTCAGAATCACTGACCACTTTTGGCCTAAGATTGTCTGTAAAGTACAAATCTTAATTAGAAGTACATTGGATATTACGTAAAGGTTCTTTGCTTTGTAGGAATCCTGTGTGACTTCATAGTCAGCTTTTTAACACAGCAACAGCAGGTCCATCTCTATAAACCCCCTAACCCAGTACATTACATGCTTTGTGCCTTGCACTTCTGTGGTTAAAAGTACCATCTGGGTGTTTTCACACAAAATGCTAAAAGTTTGTTTTAAAGCTTCGGGGCTAGTATCTGGGCTGGTATTCATGATATAGTGTCTGGGCTAGTATCAGGGTTAGTATCAAAGCTATGGTCTCTGGGCTAGTATTGAGACTAGTATCCAGGCTAGTGTTAAAGGTAGTGTTAGGACTTGTATTATGGCTAATATTGAGGTCAGCAGTAGGGCTTGTGTTGGAGCAAGTATCAGCCATAGTATCTGGGCTAGTATCAGGGTTAGTATCGGAGCTAGTATCAAGGCTAGTATTAGGACTAGTTTTGGGGCTAGTATTGGGGTTAATTTTACCCCTGATGTTCACTGACTCTGGGTCAGCTCCGGTTCACAAGACTTAGAAAGTTCTTAAATCAATGCGCCCTGTTCACCGACCTCAGGGCACTGGGGTGGCAGGTCCACGGAAAGAATTCACCCATTTTTGCTGGACACCGCCGCAGTCTGGTGCAGCTTTCAGGTCATTAGACGTGTGTGAAACCATGTGAATCTGTGAGGCTTTCGTCAAAAAACAGACCGGAGGAAACCGGGGTTGGTGTCACAGGCAATCTGCAAGTGACCCACGCAAGTCCCGAACCGCAACCGGACTGAAGCCAGTGTACATAAGGGGTTAGGGTAGTAGTTGGGCTAATACTGGGGCTAGTTTTATAGCTTATATCTGGCTACTATCAGGATTAGTATCTGGGCGAGTATCAGGGCTAGTGCTGGAGCTAGTATTGAAGCTAGTATCAGAGCTAATATTGGGGAGTATCAAGGCTATCTTTGGGGTTAGGTTTGGGGCTGGTAGTGGGACTAGTTTTGGAGCTAATGATGAGCTGTGTGGGGCTGGTATTGGTTGGAATTGGGGCTAGCATCCACACTTGTACTGGAGCTAGTGTTGGATAAGTATCCAGGCACATATTGGGGCTGGTATATGGGCTAGTATGGAGTCATTATTGGTACTAGTTTCTGAACTAGAATTGAGACTTGTATTGGGGCTAGCATCCATGCTCGCACTGGGGCTAGTAATGGGGCTAGGATATGGGCTTGTACCTCAGCCAGTATTCGGGCTAATGTCCGGGTTAGGATTAAGGCTGGTATCTGAGATAGTGTCTAGCTCAATTTTGAGGCTAGTATCCGAGCTCAAACTATAAATGTAATTGTACTTCCTGGTTCCACGTGGGCAAATATGACATAGATTGAGGTAATTCCACAACTGTTACCTAGCAACCATTTTAAAAACAAGGGCCAGAATCCATATAAATTACACAATATGTTATTATGATTTGACTCATAATAAAACCTGATGACACATTTGTTGTGTTGTGAATGACTGTTGTCAGTTTGTCTCTTTATTTTCATCACTTTTTGATTATATACATTGCACTACTCAGCACTACTTTGTGTCATTTTCAAGCTTTATTTTTCAAAATTTCTTCACAAACTGCAACTTCACTGATGTAAAACTATGATAAATGTTTACCACAGGTTCCCTCCCTTCCACCGTGTCAGAATCAGAAGAATCAGAAACCTGTCATATGGAATATTCAAACCAAAATAACAATGGAAAAAAATGAACAGGAAGCTGAAACATACGAATTGTCACAAAATGTTTTATCATAAACAGTATTTACTTCCCAGCACTATTCATTTTGCCACGAAGCCCCCGCCCCCAAAAGCCCTTATCTGTGCGTCTGTCTTCTTCAGACAAAATGGCTGAAGGTTCCAGTCTGTCTTCTCACACCCCACAATTCTACCTGTAATTCAAACGCACAAACACCAATCCCAGATAAATTCAAGCTGCTGTTTGCCAGAATAACAGAAAATGTTTGTTCTTACGATAACACAGATATTTACATAACAAACGTAACAATAACATCTAATTTGCAATATTCCATCTCAACAAGCACTGCTTTACTTTGCGATAAAGAAAATATGAATAACAAACACTGCCGCCTCAAAATATAAACTCAAGGATAGTGATCACCATTGTAATGCATTGAATTGTTGTGAGATTTCGGGTTGTGTTTACATAAATATGTAGACTTATGTTCCGAATCAGAAAAAAATGGAGAGAATGTTAATACACTGCATTTTCACTTGAGGTTTTTGATATTCTAATGACGTTCAACTATTAAGCAACTGACATATTTTGAATGTCACAATTCTTGCCCAGACAAAATAATGCTCTTGACCTTATTTACATGATGTGTTTTTCAGATTAAAACAGGACGTAGCCTCACAAAACCCAGTGCATTTTCCCGAGCTCTGATTGATTCCTGCCTCTAATCTGCAGCGCGGTTGCTCAAAAGCTCGTACATTCATTTTAATACAAATTGGAAACCCTTTTTGGAACATGTTTTGGGGATAAATGGCAAAGGAAAAGAGGCAAAATAACAGGACTGATGAGGTATTCAGCAGCAGAGGAACAGCTTTTACATTTGTGGGTTTGTGGTGTTTGTCTTGTGGTTGGAATTATCAGCCTGGCAGCCTCGACTCCAAGTTGTAGTTTTGATTGACAGGTTGAGTAACAACAAAAGACTTGCATGGCTTTCTCGTTTCAATAACTAACTAAGTTATGATTATTTGCTGACTCTGAGTGACACATGAAGTTCTAGAATGTCACGGAGCCACTTTTCAAAAATGAAAACATGTAAATGACCATCTGCTGCTTGTTACAGTGCAATGCCACTCTGAGGAGGCGGGGCTTATCACTTGTGCAGTTTTGAACAGGAAGTCAATGGACCTGTTTCTGTTATATCGTTTGTGATTGACAATGAACAAAATGTAACAAATAACCAAATAAATAAAATGATGATTGACTGATGTTGCAGTTGTTGCAACTGGAAAATGCACGTCAAAGAAGTTATTAATAAATTTTGAAGTAAAATAAAGAGCTATATTAAAGTATCAAAACTAGTGATCTGGATGAAAAATGTAGGTTTTTGTTCAACAGAAGATTTTCCAATTGCATTTGAAAGTTTTAAAGACCAAACATTGTTTTATAACAAGATTATAAAAGTACCACACAATGGATTTACTTTGTTTGATATTTTTATTTGTTTTATTGTTTTATTTTTTACATTTTTATGCAACAGTAGAATGTGTTACGTGTTAGATTGAGACACACAGTGTCATTTAGTGAAGTATTCACAGGTTTTGTAAAGTTATTAAAATGTTTCAGAGACGTCCACTTCACTGTCCCATCATTTTAGACTGACTTTGCAAAAACCCTATAGTGGTAGAATTAAACAGGAAGTACTGATGCTAACACTGAGCTCTCCAGGTGCTGTTGTACCTATTGTTCTAGCTGTTTGTAATTGTATATTTTGGTTTGCTCAAAGTTGTGACGTTGCCTTAAACTATGAACGTGCTAAAAATAACCCCTCACTCATTTCAGATGGTAAAGAGTAAAGAAAAGTACTTTTTTGTTTTCTTTTTAGTCAGTCGTTTTTTTAGTTAAAAAATGTAGGGAAATACCTGAAATGTAATGAAACAAAAACGATCCACTGTAAAACTCAATTCAGTAAAATAGAAATCTAATCATTTCAATCAAGCACAGTAGTTTTCTTTGGTACTCTGTCACTTTCCTCCTATCCTACACAAAATGCACATCTATGCTCCACTCAATCAAACCTGGGCCCTTATGAGGTGCTGCATCAACAACTGTGATCAGAACTACAAATGTGACTCTGCTTTTGAAAAGGGAGCAGAAGGGGCTGGCTGGACATAGTAGCAGGCTGGAGATGTTAGTGAAATGCGACTCACCAAAATTATTCATAGTGGCTGGGTGTGGGTGTGAATGGGTTTGTGTGGTACTGTTGCATTTTTCAGTCACTCGCCAACTTCTCCCACGACTAATGCACCTCTTCTGGGCACAGTCTGTTGTATTTTGGAAAGCGGCTGCCCTGACCTGCTTTCTGTATTTGACAAAAAAGGTTATGCAGACGACGTCACAACATTTGACATTTTTGACCGTGAGCGGCAAAACAGATTGAGAGATGACATTTTCTCCTTTAAGATGTGGAAAAGCTACTATAATTACAACAAATATAAATGTCTACAACTGCATTTAATATTTAGTTATCAAGTGACAGCTAAAAAAATGAAGAAAAGCAAATAAAATCAGATAAAAGGCTATGTTCAAACTTATCACGGATACAGACTTTATGATCATACAGAGTTCAAGGGATTGTTTCTTTCCTTAAAGTGCGTGTGACAGGTTTTTATGATTTTCTAATTTGACTTTATTCAGTGTATTAATACCTGTTGTACATATAAATTATAGGTTTACACCAATCAGGTCACTGTTTGTGGAGAATGGTTGAAAAATCTGTTGAAAATTACAGTAATTAAACACATTGATGACACCACACTGGAGAGTTATGCATAATTTACACAAAAGAAACTACTTTTTTGACCCTTTAAATATTGATTCAACAAAATAAAGAGGTTCATGTGTATTTTTATTTGTCAAATGAAAAAAATCTGAGTTTTGGTGCACTGTACAGAATAGTTTCTTAGTAATTTCCTGCTGTGATGTCATCATTTACAGCCAGAAGTCAAATTAAAAAATGTCTCAACTGGGGTAAAATTTGCAAAGATTTTATCAGAACTTGAAATATATTTCTCTTAACTGCATTTTAGTTAATTGAGTGGTCCAGTCTGTCAGAGGCACTTTAAATAAGATGTTCATTTCTCAGATACATAGTATATTCTTGTCATGTTCGGATCTCTTCTGCATCCTTCCTCTGGCGTGAAGATAATTACTATAGACTTATCGTTCAATACATAGTACATGGAACTATAGTTTTTGAGGCCTCAATATTCACCGCGTTTACTTTTTCTTTGTGGGGAACTTTTTCTCTTTGTATTTCATGTACAATTGAGCCGTAGAAATTGATTAATTCTCATAACTATGACTCATTAAAGGGGCTGTACCTGATTTTGCTGTTTTTGAAACGTGGAAAACAGAACTGTAGCCGATATTTTGCAGGTAACAAACTAAAATCTGTGTTGCCCCAGCACAGATATATTGTAAAAACATCTATTTGGGTTAAAATGAGAGCACAGCACTTTCTCTGCATCTATTTGTGTTTTATTCTATGAGAAAGCAGGAAGTGCGCTGTTTGAATGCTAAGGCTTGTTAGCTTTACAAAGTGCTTCTAAACTCATAGCGGTGAATATTAGGATGCTGGGACTGCATTAGGAAAGTGAGTGATACATGTGACCAGGGGCGTAGCACCAAATTCTGGGCCCCAAGTACAGACCTTCACGGTGGGCCCCTAATACATCATTTTGTGTATGATTTTAATATCCAAGCAAATGAATTTATTATTGATATTTTTAATTCTCTGTTACTGGAATATGCACCCTATGGTTTCTACATTTAACAATAACTTGCTCATTTATAGCCCATATTATGATACACTACTGTTCTCTGACCTGAAATTGTTTTGTTACTATAAGAAAATACATTAACTTCAAATTATAATCACTTTTGGTTCATATGTTAGAAGTGATTTTTCTCTTTTTAAAGGTTTGATGGGGCCCCCTGATGTCACACATAACTGAATTTAGTCTCTTAAGGACTTTACTCAACTACATTGTTTTTTATTACGATAAAAGATAGATTAAAGTGTAGAAAAATGCAAGTGAGACGCCCCTGAACTATTTCATTTTTTCGCGTTAGAAACAGTAAAAATTAGGTACAGTGCCTTTAATGGACTCTCCTGCTTTAACATTAGCACGTCAGTGGCATAAAGTTGTTTCAGGATTATCGTTTGCAATATTATTGTTATTATCATCGCCTTTCTTTCATTTCCAATTATTCGCCTTTCAAACTGTGTTATCGTGACAGGCTTACTTCCTCAAAGGGAGACGTTACGGTGTTATGGTAATGGAGCCGGCTGATTTACACAGGTTTTGGCGACATTCTTGAATCTGCATGGGTAGGGGAACAGCACCATCTGCAGTCCGACCTCTCCAGGACAGTACCCCGGGTCCGTGAAAGCTGATAGGCCCCCTCGGCTCTGTTCACTGTCCTTTGGGTGTGTTTCCAACAATGGCAATGGCCTCCTGTATCCAACGTTTGAGTTTGTTGTTCTCTTTCCCAATTATTTTTGCTTTCTCTCTTATAGATTTTCTTGTTCTGCTTTTATTCTGAGTGGCTCTTGGTGCTTGCCCCTGCTGTCTGGTCTGTGTAAAATAATAAATATGGATAAATAACTTGGAAGAGCAAAATGGAAACTAGAACAAAATTTGAGCGAAAGATTTAGCACCTCAAGTGTAAGTGTATAACCTCTTTATTAGCGCTATTCATCTGAGGGACAGATTTTTCAGATGGTTTTGTCCTCAGGACTGAAAACATGTCCAACAAAAAAAAATGTAATACGAAAGACTTTAACAACATCTGTAGAACTGAACCTGGACTTAACCAGGCCTAAACTAGGACTTAACCAGGCCTAAACCAATAGCAAGAGATAAAATATTTTCTCTATTTTTGAAGAAGGGTTGAGGGCCAGATCATATCCCTTAGAGGGCCTGATTTGGCCCCCGGGCCTTTAGTTGAATAGCTTGAGATTTTGTCTTCATACATCATCAGAATTTCGCCTAATTCTGTTAGCCTAATGCTAAGCTGGAGTATTTACGACGCTAAACACTAATCTTAGCGAGTATTAAATATATTGTAGCGACCCAGCAGTTGATCGTGTTGTTCCATTGCGCTTTTGCTTCCTTTTTTAACAATGTTTTGGCTTATGTGTGGTCGTTGTGCAGTGCTGCCAAAAACATGGTGGATTTTGTCAATAACATTCACTTTTTGTCATTCAATCTCGAGCTCTATACGGCAAATAGGTTTCCCCTTTCAGTCCAAAGCGGCAGGCCAATCCTCCGTCTAACAGGGACAGTAAAGTTATACCATACGCACCTTTCCTTGCAGATTGTATTACACCTGATGTGCTTTTACAGTGCTATAAAACAAGGCCATTGCTTTGCTGGAATATGCTTCATTCATATTTCATTCATTTTCGAGCAGAGAGATCCATAATACAACGGACAGAATAAAAAATGCTATTGATTATTAATGGTTTGACTGGCCACAACTGGCAGTACACATTACAGCTTTGTCCTTGGCAATTTGTTGACAGCACTGGGGAAATAAGTGGAACGGCTAACTTGACGGTAACACACAGTATAACCACTTTAAAGGGGCTGTATCTATTCGGGTGAAAATGAGACCATAAGCCTTCTCTGCATCTATTTATAGAGCGTTTTATTTTCCAAGAAAGAGGAAGGATGCTGTTTGCATGCTAATGTTTGTTAGCTTTACCCGGGACAGCAAAACTCATTCTGGGCTCAGATTCTTGTGAAAGTGCTTATAAACTCGTAGTGATTAAAAAAAAATATTTAAGAGGCTGGGACACATTAGGTAAGTGAGCAATACATGTGTCTGATGTAAAGAGATTTTTTATTAATTTTTTTATGTTGTTCTGTTTTTCACGTTATAAAATAGTAAAACTTGCGTACAGCCCCTTTAAGGTAAGATTGTTTAAGTGCTTTAGGACACGTGGCTGCCAATCTACGCCATCTTTCCTCCTGACTAAAAAACAAATGCTCTACAACGTTTGAATTGTTTTCTATTTGGAATTTGGAGTTGTATTTGACTTCATTCACGCTTGTCTCATTAATCCTGGTTAGAAATTCCTCTCCCCTTCGAGCGTCAAATACACTCCATTTCCTCGATCTGTGACGTCTGCCTACAAGATCTTCTGCGCCGTTTTTAAGTCCATAAATCATCACCAGACCCATTTTGAGCATTTTTGCCGTCAAATCATAATCTTTACAACTGCACTAGCATGTCACAGGCAAGCTAGCATTTGTTTATCTCACCTATGTAATTACCTCTGCAGCCAGTAGATGGAATCAAAAGTAAAAAGTAACATGAAAAACAAGGACTAAACCAGGACTAAAACAGGTTTAAATCAAGGCTAAACATTTTTTCAGGCCCTCAAATTCAACAGGCAAAATGTAGAGTGTAAATTTTGCTGAAAAAAAATGAGCATTAGCAGTTGATTCCAAATGAGTGGGGCTTGGCATATTAAATCCTGGTTGTGACAATTTTCACTGCAAATTCTACACTCTGACTTTAGAGTAGCTAGGCACTGAATATTTGAAAAAGATGAATTTTTCATTTTGAAATTTCAAACTGAGAAAAATGGATATCTTTGGAGCACACTTCTGGCAGCAGGAAAGAAGGCCATCACAAAAAATGTATGACACAATCTGCACCAAAATAAAGGACTGGACTGACATTACAGTTGGCATTCGTGTTGTTTTTTCTGTTTCTGTTCAGTTTTATATATGTAAAAACTGAGAAAAAAAAGATAAGAGAACCTTTATTTGTCCCACAATGGGGAAATTCCAGTGTTGCAACGCTTAGTTCAAGAACAGCAGGAAAATAGAATAGACAACTGAGAATAGAAAACAGATAGATATGTGATTAAAAACAAGATAAATAAGTTTAAAAAATAGACTCAAATCCAACGTCTAACACAATGTGCAGGCAAAATCAATAACAGTACAATAACAGGTTATGATAATGTGACAATGTCAAGGTCAAACTCACATTTACTAATATCGCACATTTACAACATCCAGCGGTGCCCAAAGTGCTTCACAGGAGCGACAAGGTAAAATAAAGCAACCAAAATAAAACAAGAATACAGTAGTGCGAACAATGGATGAAAACAAGAAGTGCAACTAAGCTTTTAGCTGCTGAAGGCCAGTGCACAGACGTGGGCCTGTAACAACGATTTGAAAATGTGAAGTGACTGTGCCGTTCTAATGTTTAGTGGCAGATTGTTTCATAACTTGGGAGCAGCTGCAGACAAGGCTCGGCCACCCAGAGTTTTAAGGCAGGGCAGGACGTGGACAGAATATATACCATATAAATAGCAGTTAACGTGACTTACAGGCAAATGACAGGTTTTTATGATTTTCTAATTTTGACTTTATTCAGTGTATTAATACCTGATTAAACATAAATTATAGTTTATGGAGAAAAGTTGAAAAATCTGTTGAAAATGACAGGAAGTAAAGAAATTGATGACGTCACACTGGGGAGACAGGTTATTGCATAATTTACACAAAATAAACTTCTAAACATTAATCCAACAAAATAAATGTGTTCACATGTATTTTTCTTTGTCAAATAAAAACAATCTGTGACATTAGAGGAGGTTTGGTGCACTGTCTTGGTAATTTCCTAGTGTGATGTCATCATTTACAACCAGGAGGTAACATAAAAAACCTAAAACGATAGCTAAACTGGGGTAAAAATCTGTAAAGTTATTTATCTTAACTTGCATTGGCGGCATGTGCGTAAAACATCACATTTAGAGAGAGACTGCGTTGTGCTGTGACTTTTCATGACCAAACACGGTCCGAGCCTTGACCAGCGGACTGAGCAAAATAAACACAAATGATTTGGATTCATGCAACATAGTTCAGCATAGCTCGCTGCAGACAGTTGTTTTGGTGTTCTGTGTGGAAAAACAATGTAAAAAACAAAACATAAACACAACTGAAAAATGTATGAGTGCCTGCCAATCTGCTGTCCAGGTGCGCTGGTGTTATACCATGTTTTATGTCCACGGGCGATGCTAAAAATGATGGAATCCGTGCGTCAAGTGGTACTTCCCAGTGTGCACCACTCCAAGAGCCTTAACGAGGGGCTGTGGTAAAGGTTATCCACATTAAACACTGCCAATCTGTCTGCGGCGGCTGTGGCTTGGAGGCTTTTCCACGGTGCACTCTGGTTATGCCAACAGTTTGTGAATGGTGTAACAGCGCAGAGGTGCAGCCACATGTGGTAGTAATATGTTTGATAACGTGCACATGTTAAATGGCAGCATTATAAAGTATGGCCAAATTTGCAGGCTTTAATGTAGCCTAAACTTTAACCTCATCCAAATTCATTTAGCGGTGGCTAAAGTCAACTACTCATCTGTGTCATTTTGACTGGGAACATTAATATCGGTCCCTAACGTATAGATTTTGACTAAATTATTGGTCATAAATCATAAAATTATGACTTTAATGTCAAAATATTACAACTTTATTCTCGTAATAATAATTTGCTGATTTAAAAATAAAAATTATTTAGATTGGCCCTTAAACTCTGTCTTGGTCAGAGGCACTTTAAGAATTCAGAGTGTTTAAAATTCTAAATCTGGTAGAAGAACAAGAGTCTCTCCCGCCCAAAGCTTCTCTCGTTCTTTCTCAGATTAAACATGTCTGCGCTGGATCTCATCACACGTTTTCAGGGTGACGATGTGCACTTGTGCAGCTCCAAACTGCACCGTCGCTCGTGCAAACCGCCGCTCGGACATTGATGTGAAGTGACTGTCTCGTTCGTGGTGCTCGAGCCGTGCAGCCGTCTCCATTTCCACAGCATTAGCCTCAGTCACAACGCGCCGCCGTCCACACAGTGCATTATGGGTAATCCGAGCCGCGGCGCTGAAACTGGCCCCTCTGCTCTGGCCGTACAGTCACTTCATTTGAGAACAATCACATGAGGTGTGGTGGTAACAGTGCACGCTGTAAAAATAACTCCATTACCACAAGTAAATGAGAACTTTAAAAGGCTCTAAATAATGCATTGTTCAGGCTTTAGCTGCACTATGTGTTAGGGATCCTAGCTAGGAACATCGAAGTAGGTGCACTGCAAGGAATGTTGAGCTCTAATATGATCAGAAGGAAACTTAAGAGTTAGACAGACTTCTTCTGTTACTTAAGGTGCATATGACAGGTTTTAACAATTTTGTAATTTTGATTTCATTTGGTGTATTAAAGTACAACTAAGTAACATTATGACCTTATTAAACGTCTTTGTAAGTCTGTGTGGTGGTTGTAAATGTATTTTTGAGGCGTTTGAAGCCCTCGCCATCGCCCCCTGTTGTCTAGCCTAGTAACATTTCCTGACGCCAACACGAAGACAACTCTCCTGAGAAACACTGGCTCCCTTTTTTATATTTGGAGACATGAAATATTTTTGTATATGGATGTAATTCCTTATTTCAATAAAAAGGAAAAAAAGAAAAGTTTAAAAGAAAAGTCTAGTTTTACACCAATCAAGTAGTAGTTTGTGGTGAAAAACAATCTGTTGAAAAATACAGGAAGTTATGCATAATTTACCTTTTTAACTTTTTTAGCCTTAAAACATGAAGAGGGGAGGGACATGGGAGAAGAGGGACAGAAGTAGGAGGAGCACACGGTAAAAATGAATTTCTAGATGAAGATGATTGATTTCAGGATATTAACTTAACTTTTTTGAGCTTTAAACCATGTTATAACATTGTTCCATCATCAAAAATACACCTGGAGTTGCATTGAGCTTCATTCAGGCTTGTTTGATGAATCCTAGTTAGAAAATCCTCTCCCCGTCTGAACATCAAAAACACGCAGAATTTCTTGGATGTGTGTAGTTTTTTTCTATAACTGACGTCACTTGTCTGAGAATCCTCTGCTGTTTTAATCACGATCATTACAACTGCATCGTAGCTCAGCACTGTTAAAATTAGAAAGCATTGTGGATATACAAACTTGTGTAATTGCGTCTGCAGCCAGTAGATGGAGCCACAGCTAAGTTAATATGGCATCTCCTAAGACAGTATATATATTGAGTTATATTGTTCTTTCCAAAAACATTTGATATTTAGTTCTAACACATGAGATGTCAAAGTAAAGATACTCAAGAGTATGTTTAAATACTGATAAGGCATAATATAATACCATTTCTCATGTTATTTCATATATTATTGTATTTTGCCACTTTGTAGAGTTGGGGCGCTGTGTTCTGATTTGTGGTATCATCATTTGACTTGTTTCAAACCATTTCTGACTTGTTTCGATACATTGCTTCTTAGTTCAAGGCAAATTATCTCCCAATGGATTAAGATCATTTTCTTCAGCTAAATTATCGCAAGATCAGTCAGACCTTGAAACCAGTGAAATATTCCGCATCACACAAACAACTGAATCTCATAAAATCCAGGTAACAATTATACATCAAGTCATTTCAAGCTACTGGACACACATTCTTACTGTGCAGTGAGTAGGAGCTGTCACTGCTGTTGTTGGATCTGAATCCTCCAAACAACAGCTGCTCAAGAAAAACTACTGTTGTGGATTTACTTAACACACTTTCAAAAAATAAAGCACCGAGAAGAAGCTCTGTCTCTCCATTGATCGAGTATTTATTTACATGTGCACAAACAAAAAATCTCTCTTCCTCCATGAGTACAAAAAGCAAGAAGAGAATGAACAGCAATAATGAAACACATTCTTATAAAACTACAAGTGTTGAGCTCTCAGTCCAGTCCGAGCCGTAACCTGGGACCTTTCCAATCGTCACAATTAATATAGCGTACATATAGTTGCATGACATTTTTCTACATTTCTAGGTTGAAGGTTATCTTTATTATCTCCGAGGGGAAATTTGTTTGCAGCAGCAGAACATCCACACATAAAACGCGCTCAAAGTAAAAAAAAAAAAAGTGTGACGTTCTCTTCTGCAGTGAACCGTAATTGCCAATTTTGCAGATTTTCTCGTTCTGCTTTTTACTCTGAGGCTCTTGGTGCTTGCCCCCGTTGTCTCCGTCTCACATTCTGAGAAAACACTGCAATGGTTTGTTTAAAAGAATAAATATGTGATAAATAACTTGGAGGAGCAAACAGAGCCTTTTTGAAGAAGTGATTGTGATGAGTCCAAAAAAACAACATCCTTAAACAGTGAAATAGAAACTGAAATTAAATCTGAGCGAAACAATAGCTCTGCGGAGAAAAACTAGACAAAAACGTTGAAAGGACACATGTTCTGCAACAGTGACTTTTTTGAGCTTTTAACAATGTCAACATAAACATACCTGGTGTTGCGTTTAGCTGCATTCACGTTATTTTGACGAATGTTGATTTGAATATTCTCTTCCACCGTCCAAAACACTTCCTGCTTAACTCCCTTGATCCGTGATGCTTAAAGTAATACAAACTGTAAACAATACAATATTAAAATGACAGGTTCAAAATACGAAATTTTCTGAGTTTCTATTCGCTCTGGATTTCTTGGATGGAGGCTAATTTTCTTAGTCCAAACAAAGAAAAGACTGAAATTGTTGTTGACTCTGAAGTCCTTAACAACTGTGACAGCGCCATCGGCCCGTGGCCTCCTTTTGTCACACCTCTGTGCAGAACCTTGGGGTGACAGTGGACGGTGACTTTAGATTTGATAAACACATAAATGTGGACCAGCTATTTCCATGTTAAGAGCAAAGTTAAGCCTCATCTCTGTGATTCTAAGAAGGCCATCCACGCCGTTATTACATCAAGACTTGATAACTGTAATGCTGTGTACATGGGGTTGGGGTCTCTTCGCTGTCTTTGGGGGTGCAAAATTCAGCTGCCCATTTGCTGACAGGGACCAAAAAGCACCAGCACATCCCCCTGTCTGAGCTGCTCTTCATTGGCTCCCAGTCCATTATAGAATTCATTTTATGCTTTTGATGATTGTGTTTAAATGTCTAAACTGCCCCTTTGTTCTTGTCTGAGCTGTTCCATTCTCACGCACCTGTCAGAGCCTCGAGGTCTGCACCTGCCAGAGCCCTCAGGTCTGCACCTGGCTCCAGGCTTGAGCAGAGGGGGCGGGGTATTCTCAGTTGCGGCTCCAAAACTGTGAACGTATCTCCCTCTCCACATTAGAGCTGCAAAATCTATTGCGTATTTCAAAACATTACTTAAAACTTACTTTTTTAAATCGGCTGCTTGAGCAGATCCCATAGTCTATATTCAAACGTCACTGCATAATTTTTACTGTTTATGTGAATATTTGTGTTTCTGAAACTGTACCTGTGAAGCACTTCGGTCAACCATAATTGTTTTTAAAATGTGCGATATAAATAAATGTAATTGATTAGATTTGGGACCAAAGTCAGTTTCCGAGCCTTGAACACTAGACACACTAACGGACCACTTAAAGCACACGCCTCCTCCTGTGCGCTGGTATGCATCACAATTATTACAATCTATTAATATTAACAATCAACGTCTCCATCACAACAGGGCATAAATAACCCAAGTGACTGCACCTGAGAGAAGGGAGCTGAATAAAGAGCTGCGCTGAACCTGCACTGTGTGATCCTTGGAAAGCTGAAACAAGAAGCACCACCGCGATACAAGCACAAAGCAAAGCAAATTGTGATGCAGATGTTCCAAACGGCCAAACCCGGGACCCCTAACGGGAACAAATGGGAGAAATGAATGAATGAATGTTCCAAACTCACTCTTGTCACAGAAAGAGCAAATATTCTACTAAATCGGTCGGTCCAAATCAGTCGGTCAGCAGCAGCAAAAGGAGCAGCTCTGTTCGGTCGTGCAAATGATGATACACTGAACACAGTATAATAACATCAAACAGAAGACGTGGCTCTAAAACAGTTATGATTTTAAAGTTTTTAGAGCTTATTTGTACAGATGATTTGATAATGTAACGGGCTTAAGTGTGCAGTGTAAATTATTCTTCAGATCGGCAAACATTGAAACCTTCTGACGTTCCTTTGCTAAAGGAGCGATGAAAGGAAGCGTCATGTCTCCTTTCCTTACTCCGTCCTGACTTCACTGATCGGGACAGACATGACAGACGATGACACGTGTCCAGGGCAAAGAGAACCAAAAGAGTTTCACATTCACAAGCACACATTGCTTTTTCTACCTCATCAGGATTTGTGTTAGAGCCCCATCTATTGGCAGCAGAGAGATTCATCATGAGGGGAAAAAACAAAAGCTAGCCCAGACAGTCTGATGTAAGCACACAGTTGTAATGAATGCGATTTGACACATGAGACCTCCATTTCTCCATCTATTACATCACAGCTATTCAACTTTATTTCACTCAGGGCCAGATCCTTTGGATGGTTTTGTCTTCTAGAAATATGAAAAAAACTGAACCAGGACTAAATCAGGTCTAAACCACAACTGAGCCAGAATTTACTAAATCAGGTATAAACCAGAACTAAACCAGGTCTAAACTAGAACTAACCCAGGTCTAAACACGGTTTAGTTCTAAACCTGGAGTGAACCAGCATTGAACCAGAATTTACTAAACCAGAACTAAACCAGCTCTAAATCAGGACTAAACCATGACTGATCCAGAATTGACAAAACCAGGTCAAAACCCGGACAAAACAGATTCTAAACCAGGTCTAAATCAGGACTAAACCAGGACTGATCCAGAATTTACTAAACCAAGTCCAAACCAGGACTAAACAGGGTCTAAGTCAGGTCTTAACCAGGACTAAAGAGGACTAAACCAGGTCTAAACTAGAACTAAACCAGTTCTCAACCGGGTCTAAACCAATAATAAGAGTTAAAATATTTTCTATATTTAAGAAGATGAGTTGAGGACCGGATCAAAGCCCTGTATTACATCATAAAGTGACGGACTGTTTTTGTGAGGCTCAGAGAAGAAGCAGAGAAGATGACCTTGTAAACATGATTCACAAATCAAGCGTGAATGAAGCTAAATACAACTCCAGGTATTCGTCGATGTAAACCCTCATTCGTCCAGGTGTGGTCCATCGTAGAAAGGGGTTCAGAGGTTGTCATCCGGACGCCAATTTAAACGGCGTCCGGATGACAACCTCTGAACCCCTTTCTACGAACTCCAGGTATTACAACATGGTTAAAGCTCAAAAAGTGTGTCTTAAATACTTAAATGCTTATAGTATTATAGTACAAAAGTACCAATTGTTAATAACGCCAATGGACACTATAATTAAAAAAAAGAAAAGATAATGGCAGATCACTTGTAAAATATGACCATAGACAAAAAAAAGCATGATAAGAACATAAATACTAAGCACATAATTAAACGTTTAATAAGCCTTTTACTATTAGTTAGCCATTATGATGTGTTCCATTAACTATGACGTTATCATAAGTTGAAATCCCTGTCTTCCCTCTAAAACCTCTTGACCATAACAGTGTAATTAGTTGTTTCCAAAGTGTTTTGCAGGTGCAGATGACCCAAACAGACTGAAGTGTGTGAGAGTGCAGAGTGCTGGTGTGCAGGAGCGTCCCTCTGAGCTGCTGCTGTTTGTGCACACTTCATACACTTTAGACTTTTGCTGACAGGCACTCTCTTCCGCTGAAATACTCTGTCCTCACGGCGTCCTCACACAAACCCGGCCCGGACACCGCCTTCAGACCGGAGTGAGGAAATCAAACTGCTCCAACCAAACAGCCAAGTCAACTAAAGTGTCTATTTCAGAATTTTTTTCCTCAATTCAATTTATTTTAGTATAGTGCCAAATCACAGCTGTCGCCTTGTTGTGCTGCACAAAATGGGCGTTTTACAGATCGAAAGTCAAACTGTTTCAGTCGATAAAAGACAAACAGATTATCCAATGTTCATAGGAAATAAGCAAATGGAGAACTGTCCCTGATTATCCCTGTCTCGACAAAGAAAAACTCCAAAAGACCCAGTGGGAAAAGAGGAAGCTCAAGGAGAGGATGTAGAGTTCATAGATATGTCCAGGAGCGAAGCAGGATTAAACCAGGACTAAACCGGATCTGCACCTGGGCGGACAGGCTGGAGATGTGACCAGGACTGATGTGCATCCATTTGCAGATAGAGTTCAACTCTGTAGGGCCGCAAGAAAGAAAGATGAGCCATGTTTCGACAGGTTCACTTTGACGCAGACTGGAACGATTTGAAAGTGTCTCCACAATCTTAAGTAAACCACTTTAGTCCACTTAAGCAATTTAAATACTTTACTAACGAGGAGAAGTGTTGATTCTTATTCTTTGCGTTCAAATGAACAACTGTTGCTCTGTGTTCCGCATGTCCGCACAGAACTGGGAAAAAGATCTTTTTCTCACGCTGCTCCCACTTCATGGAACACACTGCAAAAAAGCTGGAAGCTCCCTGAACTTATCTCTTTAAATGATTTTAAAGCCAGACTGAGAGCACTTGAGGTCAACTCGTTTAATTGTAACGTTTTTTATAATTGTATGTAATTTTATTTGTTGTCTATGTCTGTAACTTTTTGCTGCCTCTTGGCCAGGACTCCCTTGTAAAAGAGGTTTTTAATCTCAATGGGACTTTCCTGGTTAAATAAAGGTTAAATAAAAAATAAATAAAAAAATAAGATTTGAGAGGTCCAGCTTCCATAGTGAGCCAGCAGCTTTGGGCACAGGATTTCTGAAACGATTTAGAAACGTGAGGCGAAAAGTGCAGACCCCAGACTTGGGCAGAGTTGTAAGATTTTAAATGTCATTATCCTCTGAGCTTAGCAGTAACAAAGATAGCACACCTGGCTCAGCTATTACAGTCTAGAATAAAGCAACTCACTTTTAGACAACAAAGAGTTCAGAACACTGAACTTCCAGTTCGTCAGTCAGAGCTCCTGATGCTCTGCTGTTGTGGCTGTTGTGTCACGCTGAGTTGGGGCTTAAATGACCCTGTTGTAGAGTGCTCCTGGCTTTGGAGCGAGATGATTAGACAAGAGAGAACACAGACTCAGTGGAAAACAAGCAGACATAAGCAGAATATATCATAATCATTTCTCATGATGAACCTCTAACTTTTATAAATAACCGACACATACTGTATTTTCTGATGCTTGGAGCTCTAATGGGCTCTAAGGCCAATCAAAACAGAGACAATGGCTCCTCCACGACAGGGAGAGGGTCATCAAGGTCTGTCATTCTGTAATGTGAGTCATACTCAATCATGGTCATTCGTTAGCATGACTTTGTTTTCTTTCAATTCGCGGTTGAAACCTGGCATTCATTTAAGTAAGATAGATTTTCCAAAGAAAGTTTAAACATGTATTTTTAGATAGAAACACTTACTTCCACTTATATTAAATAACACCAAACACCAAACACATAAATATTATGCCAAGTCAGTTGACCTTCATGTTTCTCTGCATTGATCTGTTTACTCAGTTTTTTTATCAGTTAAATGTAGTGTTTTCACACAAGCTTGACTCATATATAACTTGAAATAAACATATTTAAAGAGTAAAAGGAATTGATAGCATATAAAATGTAGTTTGAGACCAATGTTTGTGAAGAAGCGACTGAATATGGATCATTTGTTCTCCTGTATTAAGTGTTTTTATGACATTTTCAAGATTAAAATCCTACTTTTTCAGCCTGAATCAAATGGCTTTTCTCTAAGGTGCCCAAAAGTAGCTCACGACCCTCGATAATGAATAATAGGACCTTTAAATGCGTGACATAAAAACTTCCATCCTAATAAATGAAGTGCTTATAATATCTACCAATGATCCGGCCCAACAGAGCGAGTATCCATTCTGTCATGTAAACATACGACGTGTTCATTTTGAAGCAAGATGTGGACCAAGCAGAGGAGGAGAACAGCCAAGGTGAAGGAGAGAGAGAGAGACTAATGGATAGGGCTGACAGAGGAAGTGTCTGGGGAGGGGCGAGCAGAGTCCACTATAACAGCACAGCGCAAAGGGTCAGCTATTGTTAGTAGTTTTTATATTAAGTGGGAAAAACGTATTCTCTACAAGATGATACAGAGATGTTTTGTTTTCACTTTCTGTTTTGAAAATGTTATAAAGTAATATCAATTGTCATGTAAATCATCTTGTTTATCTGCATATCTATACCGTCCATGTGCATCTGTGTGACACTTGAACTGCAACCCAAACGTTTACAGGCACATTTTAATAGCCATTACAGGGAGAAACAAAATGGATATCGAGGCCTATTGACTTTGGAGATATCAGTGTACAGACCCTTCCAGTGTTTGAAACATAGTGTTGCGTTACATTAGCCCGGTACCAGTGGAGGCCGGTCAAGATTGTGTAAAATGGCCGTGCTTCTACATCAGAGGGGGGCAAACTAAGGCCCGGGGGCCACATGCGGCCCTTTTGGCATTTTGATCCGGCCCGCAAAGCATTTAATAAAAAATTGTATGAGTTAGGTGTGGTGCATTTGTCATTTTATAGTTTCCTGAGCAGCTGCTTGTTCATTAAAAATCAGTTTTGAGAACAGCCACCACTAGAATAACACCAAACTTTGATGCATTGGATAAAAGGAGTGATCAACTGCACTGTTCCCACTAAATAAAGGTAATGATTTTTGCTATTCTGTTGTAATTTTTTGTGTATTTTAGGCATTAAGTCTATGTGTAGTAGCATGTGTGTAAAATGGTCCGGCCCCCAGGCAAGTGTAAAAATCCAATGTGGCCCTTGCATCAAAATAATTGCCCACCCCTGTTCTACATAGTACGTGTTTTAATAATGTCAAACATAGTCTTAGTGCATTATTTTGTTCATTTGTTGCGTGCGCTGGATCCCTGCACAGAACGGGTGTGTGTGTGAGAGCCACAAGTTTTGTTCATTCCCGAGTGCTCAGAGCCTCTCTTCAGTACTTCGTACTGTACTACATCGTAGCCCTAAAGTCCCTCCCTCGTGCACAGGCAGGAGCGCACCTGAGGACAGGGACTGGGATTCACATATTTCAGTCATATTTCTGACCTCTTGCGATTCAGCTGCAGCTCTGACCCGCCGTTAGTCACAGTCTCTGTGACTAAAGGCTGTTTTCTGCTCTCTGTGATGACTATTTCAGCTTCAAACCTAATCTTCATCCTCATGTGAACAAATGTAAAATACAGAAATAATTAGTCACAGAGAGCTACGATGTGGAGGAGCTGGACTGAGCAGTAAAGCGAATATTGGCACAAGTGTGTGGAAGTTCAACAGGATAAACACTCGACTATCGCACTGGAGACTTGAGTTTGAATTCTGGTTATGGATTTATTTTTTTCCTGAATTCATGTTTTACTAAGGCGCATACCCAAAAATATACCACCAGCCACTACTGTTCTGCACCAGAAATATACTGGGCAACAACCGCTTTTTTAATTAATTGCCACAAATCCTGCAGTAATCCAGTGAGTGAACTTCAGGAAGTGCAGGTTGAACATAGATAATGATAGTCATTACTCTTTCGTAAATATAATGAACATACACACAAGAACCAAGTGTCTGTGCATCTACAAACTATCTACAAACAACAAAATTACAGCTTTTTGTTTGCTGCTTCATTATAATTAATGTCATAGAAGGCTTTCATAAGTACCAGGTACAACTGAACATGTCACTCCTGGAAGGGTCTATGAGAAGAAGAGAATTGGAGTAAAAGTGCATTATATTATAAGAATAGGCTGGTTTACAGATAAAGGCTGCCGGCTGTGATTGGTGACATGACAAGACAAGCTTCAGTGTAAACTTATTTTGAATTAAATGTATAATGATTCGGGCCAATTTAGTACCATGATCCAGTGGTTCCCAAACTTTTTCTCTCAGCAACCCTTATTTTACTTGTGGATGTGTCGACCCAAACATCCTTCTTCTACATGAGATGCTACTGTCTTAAAATGAAAAATCTGATTATATTCTTGTTAACAAAGATGTTGCAGAACAGTAATGATTATAAAATACTTTAAAGATGCAAATAACATACCTTACATATCTTCATTGAAATTCACACAATCTAGTTTGGGCCTCTTTTCTAAAAAAAAACAAAAAAACGTAAGGTTGGGAATGACTACCATAATCCTTACCCTATTACTGGGCCTGAATCGTTCTTAATAAAATAGTTGCTCAATTAAGTCTTTGTTCATGCTTTATTAAGGTTAATTAAAGGTTGAATGGAGGATTTCTCGCCGTTTTGAAAATCTGCGACTGTTAGTCCTTTTTTTGAAAAAGCACATGCGCAGGTTCCCCCTCCCTCCCTCCCCGTTTCTCCTGAGTGAACGCCGACCAAACCTCGTGCACGAGCACCAGCAGCACCGCTCCATGTGCATTTGTTTACAAGACGATTGGTGTCGCTTTCTCACGACAACCTCACGAGAAGAAGATTTAAAAACTGTACCATTATAAATTAAAATTTACCATTACAAACTACTTTGAGTAACACATTAAAAAAACAACAAAAAAACGTATGTTTTACTTCGTGTCTGCTAAGCCATAAAAGTGCACGTTCCAGTTAGTCTACAATAATACATTCCACATACAATAAGCTAAAAAAAAGAGTCAGATAAACAGTTACCTGTCCAGCAGAAAGTTTGCAGCGGAGGCATCAGTTGGAAGCCTGTTTTTTGCTTTCAATGCTCGCCAGCGCGTAAACGATTCCCCCAGAATAACACACGTTTTGTTTCTTTCCTCTGCAGACTTTCGTCTCTTCTGTGAAAGCTCGAAAACAGTCTTTCTCTTTCGTCCCTCAGCCATTTAGGTACTTCACGGATGAAAGTTTAGACCTACAATGACGGAACGATCGCCACTAACCTCCTGCTACATAAACACACGAGCATATCAACCACGCATGCGTGGCCAGGGGAGCGAGCATTTCCCCTGGACGAGCCTGTGGGCGGGCACTAGCACGCAGAGAATGATTGACACCTGAGCGGACCAGTTATTTGTGCTACCCACAAGGAAATGAGATTCTGATTTGTTGCCCGAAATCCTCCATTCAACCTTTAAGGTGTAGTTACTATAACGTGGTCCCCAAAAACGTACACACACGCACGCACACACCACGTTATTTTTGTGTTTAAAGAATTTCCACCTGGCGATGAATACAAGTCATTCTGATTCTGATTAAACTTAAATATCTGCACGGAGAGAAGCAGGAGACATCATCAGGCTAAGTTACAGGTCAGATCTGTGGAGAGTCAACCTTTTAAGTGTTTGTTTAATGTGATTATGTGATTGGACGCTCTTTGCACGTTTTCCAATGTGGTTTTCAAACTACAAATGGCAAATAAAATAGCAACAACAATAAAAATCACAGGAAGAATGCACTTTCTTCAAGGTATTTTGGAACAATAAAAGTGCCTGTAATGCCCCTTTTCCACCAGGCTCTGGTTCTGGGCTGGTGATGGTGATGGTTCTGTGATGTGCCATAGCGACAACATTCAAGTTTTTTTTCTTTCTCCAAACTGCCATTACTGTTTTTGAGCTACTTTGTTTTGCCTTCTTTCTTTTAATAAGTGCTAACAATGTAACATTTATATTAAGCGCTCGTCCACAATCAGTTCTCATCTGTGTTAATTCATTGGTGCTGAATGTGAACACCTTTTGGAAGCCTTTTTTGAGTGGAACGCTGCAGAATTACCACGAACCAACTTGGCAGAAATGGAGTCTAATTAAATAAATACTAGATAGATTTCCACGGAGACAAGAAGGTGGGGCACTCTCACCAAAAGAGTGACATGGTGCATCTTTAATAAACAATACCAGAGCTCTGTCTTTAACACAGACAGGTCCCGCCCCGTCTGGGTCCGCACATTACCGTATGTTATTGTGCAGCGCCGGGGGAATTCTACAAAGCTGCTCTGACACATTAGCATTTTGCAGCGGTAGTTTGTCTTTCTGCCTGCGCTGACTACTATGTGACCCCAATTAGCAAAACTACACTTAGCACAATGGAGAGAAAAATAGCTGTCTCCCAGTCATTTCTCTCTGTTCACGCAAAGCAGTGGTGAAACGCAGCCTACGAGCTCCACGCGTCTCCCTGCAGCGGCTGACGGGTGACTGAGTGTGGGTAATGAGCAAACACGCCCACTGGCCGCTTTATTAGGTACACCGCGTCTGCTGCTTAGAGGCGGGCAACATATAAAAACGCAAGACAAGAGAGAGTTTAATACAAATATTCCAGGCAAATCTAATGTATCTCCATGACACGCTCCACCAGAAAACCTTAACCAGCTGCAGTACAATTGTAGAACCAAATTAATGAGAATGTGTTACTGTTGGTTCTCTCCGGGTTCTCCAGCTTCCTCCCACCGTTCAAAAACATGCATGTTGAAGTTAATTGGTAACTCTAAATTGCCCGTAGTGGTTGAATGTGAGAGTAAATGGTTGTCTGTCCATATTTGTTTCTGTGTTTCTGTGACCAGTTGGCCACTATCCAGGTTGTACCCCTAAGCAAGTTCTAATTTTCAACCCCTGTCCCTGGTTGGGCTTTTCTACACTTTCTACACTCAATAACAAAAGACATTAAAACACATTTCTGTTATATAAATAGATCAGTGCAAATGTTGCACTCATTCTTTCACCCTCACTCATACACTTTCACACACTTTCATAGCACTCACAGATTTGGTTTTCTTTCAGCCCTTCAGTCTGGAGGTGAACATTTTGAATCAGAAATGCACTTGATTTCAGTGGGTAATGACTTCCACAGTTGGTAGCTCTTATAGGAAAGGGTTGATTGACTAAAAGACGTCGTGCACTGAGGGATTGTACAGTTTTGGTTTGAGGTGCCTCTCATCACATGCTGCTGTATAAACACTGAGTGCTTTAGGGGCCAAGTTCTAAATACATTAGAAGCATAATTTCAGAAAACATAAATTGCTGAAGTTTTCAAAACTTAATAAATTATATTTCTTGAGGATGTGGCATGATGAAACCAGTCACCCACGACACCTTATTAGAAATAATAAGAATGTGAAAAACTTAGAGTATGTTGAGTATTGTAAACTGTCACATTCAGAAAGTGTGATATGATAAAGCAGGTTACATAGAGCAGTGGTAATGTATTTTTTTATTTTTTTATTTAACCTTTATTTAACCAGGAAAACACCCATTGAGATCGAGATCTCTTTTTCAAGGGGGACCTGGCCAAGTGGTCAGCAGCACACGTCAGGAGTATTACGTATACTCTACGTATACTATTAGTATAAGTTTAAAAATACATAAACAACAAAACAATTTGTCTAAAAAACTGAAACAAAGTGCAACAGTCATAAGATAAAGTGCCATAATTAGAAAGTGCTATAGTTTCACAGCAAATTAAGTTCACAATAACAGATTAAAAGCACAAGCACTGAGAAATTGAGACCCTCTGTCTTTTTTGTAGAAAGGAACAAAATGTGTTTAAGGAAACAAGATCAGACCATTTGGTTTCCGTCTGTAAAGTGTTCCAAGAAGAAGGAGCAGAGAAACTAAAAGCTTGTTTTCCCAGCTCTGTTCGAACACGAGGAACATGCAAATGATAAATGTCATTTGAACGCAAACAGTAGTGGCTGGTGGTTCTCTGGAGGAGGGAGGACAAATAAAAGGGAACCAAACCAAGAAGAGCCTTGTAAACCAGGAGCATCCAATGGGTGTATCGCCTTGCAGGTAATGAAGGCCTTTAGCGTAGAGCTCACAGTGGTGAGTGAGGCGACCACATCCAGTCACGAACCTCAGGGCACAATGATACACTGTGTTCAATGACTGTAAGCACTTGGGTGATTCTCATGTAAAGAACATCCCCAGAGTCAATCAAAGGTAAAAATGTTGCAGAGACAAAGCGTTTCCGAGCTGTAAGTGTGAAACAGGATTTGTTTCTAAAATAAAATCCTAGCTTCACCTTGAGTTTGCGAACCAACAAAGCTATCTGTTCTTTGAAGGAAAGCCTTGAATCAATAACAAAACCAAGATATTTATAGCTGTCAACCAGTTCAATTTGCTTCCCTTGCATAGTTGTTATTACAGGAAGGTTCTCGGGAAGATCGCCTTGATTAGAAAAGGTCATTAGCTTGGTTTTGTCAGTATTGAACATTGTAAACTCATATACTGTTGTGGTTCTTTTTTTTTTTTTTTAACTCCACTTACATTTAGGGATCTTCAGATTATTATTATAAGTAAAATTATGTGGAATGTTTAAATGTCATTTGAAACTCAAATGAATTGGATTTCAGTGTTTTATTCATTAGTTCATACAAGACAAGTATATGAGTATTGTAGGGGGCAGCTCAGGATTGTAGGAATAGTGCAAAATTCACATCATGATTCATTAACTACACTTTCATGCAGAACTTTCTTTGAAGGTAAACTATATAACGTCTCAGGTCTGGTCTTCTTCATAGTGTGGAAGTATCTGCATATTTATTAATGTTATCTTCGTAGAGATAGATACATTTGATGGGTGATCTCCATGAGCACAAGCAGGTGGCGGACTCTGCCCTGGAAAGGTGACATATTCTGCATTTGTGTGGTATTAATTAAACACTTTGGTCACTGTGGGATCACTATTTCCAGTTTTCTAACTTAAAATAATGTTTACATTTGGAAAACACACATTACAAACTTCAACTCTTTTCATAGAGCTATTTAGGTATTGGAGCGCCCTCTGCTGTCAGCTGTGTGAATTAATGAATTAATTATGCAACGTGTTTTAAGCCATGTGTTTGTTGTGAACACAGTTTGACCACAGAACAAGTCCGGTTTATGTTCATAAAACTGCAGTCTGCAAAGTCTGTATCTTTACCTGTGACACACCAATCCAGGAAACATTTAAACAGTGATTTATGAGTGCTCAGAGAAGACAAGCTTGTAAATGGGATTAATGAAACACGTGTGAATGAAGCACAGTAAAACTCCAAGTATGTTTGGATGAGGAGACAACTTTAAAACATGGTTAAAACTCATTAAAAAGTAAAAAAAAAAAAAAAAAAGATTGCATAAAATGTGTTCTTTAAGAAGTAATTTAAGCAACTTCCTCACACTTCATTGTGGTTGGTTAAATCCACCTGTCACTCAACATGACTGGCTGACCAGCAGGAGCAGTGGGTGAGGAAAAGTGACTGAAAAGAACTTAGCTGCAGCCTCACGTCGAGCCGGCTTATTAGTATTAAAAGCTGATTGTGTTCTCAAATGCCTTTGTTTATCCCCTAAAACATAGAAAGCTAATTTGAGAGGCTAAACGGATTCATTTTCCAAAACAGCATCAGACAGAAGCGTGGCAATTTTCACAAGTTCATTATTGGATGACTTCTTTAACAGAAAATGGTGGAACATAACAGTAGATTATGTTCACAAATGGAGTCGGCGTCGTGCATAAACTGAAAGGTTGCCAGTGCCATTTGAAAACAGCTTTTATCTTTTTAGCTGCTTAATGAAAAAGTAAGCAAGCGCAATGAGCTGTCGCCGCTCCAATGTACTTTTAATGAATTGTCCTCAGTCCAGCACATTTCTATTAGACTGTATTGTTTGGGTTTACGAGCAGCGGGTGGAAATAGTGATGCGCTTTTTCAGCCAAATCTTACGGATCCATTCAAAGAGACGTGATGGGAATGATTTTTGTATATTTAGTCATTTCTTTTGGATAAATATGGAAAGTCTATAGGACAATTTAAACATCACATGTCACTAAAACGTAGTGAACATGATTATATTTAAGATTTTACTGAACATTTTGCCCATTTATGCCCCAGTTTGGCAGTTTTTCAGTTGGACATGGACAGCAATTATGACATAGAGGTAATTCTACAGCTGTTACCTAGCAACCATTAAATAAGGGCCAAAATGTAAATAAATGTCACAATAGTTATGATTTTACAAATAATAATACCCAATGACAACTTTACTTTGTTGAATGACGAGTATCAAATAGTTGTGTGTGATTTGTATTTGTATTTTTCATGGCACGTCGCTTTTTGATGACATCACAGGTGGAGGGATTCCGTTTTAGAACTCAATCACTTCCTGTAATTTTAAACTTTTATTTTTCTAAATGTCTTCACAAATTACAACTTCACAGATGCAAAACTGTATGAATAATTGCCACAGATGCACTCCCACCAAACTAAGTCATAATTAGAAAATTTTGAGAACCTTCATATAGACTTTAAGTAATGGAGGATGTGATAAAGCATGAACCAACACGTAATTCATCATGAGCAGGAGGATTAATGCTTGGTAACGACTTAAAAATACCCAAACCCTTTGTTGTGTCTAAGCCTGAATCATTGTCAATGACGTATTGGTTCTTTATGAATTAAGGCTTTGTTCAATAATTACGATACAGTTGTTATAAAGTTGTACCAAGTAATTCTCGTAACTTGTTTTATTCAATAACCTCATTGTTTGTTTGGGATTGGCTCCATAAACTTGTCATGTTAATCTCATGGCCTTTCAACTGAAAAAACTAAATAGAGAAGACATTGAACTTTATTCCAGTTTTTGTTTCATGTGGATGTTTCATGTGGATAATATTTGGTATGAACCATTGACCAGGTCGACAAATCTGCAATCTGACGGTTCAAGTCTACATGACAGGTTCTCATGTTTGTCTAATTCTGACTTAGTTTGGTGGGAGGGCACCTGTGGTCAATATTTATTATACTTTTACATCCGACAAGTTGTAGTTTATGAAGAAGTTTTCACAAATAAAAGTTTAAAATGACAGGAAGTAGTGCTGAGTTCTAAAACGGAATCCCTCTGTGATGTCATCAAAAGGTGAAATACAGTTGAAAATGACGAGACAGTTTACACATCTTTCTGACAGTTTAAAGGGTCATTCAACAAAATAAAGGGGTTAATATTTGTCAAATGTGTAATTTATATGAATTTTGTCCCTTGTTTTCAAAATGGTTGCTAGGTAACAGTTGTGGAATTACCTCTAACTATGTCATATTTGCTGCTCATATTCAACCAGGAAGTAACATCAGAAAAAAAATAATGAAAACTGTCAAAATGGGGACGAACAGGCAAGATGTTTAGTAAAATCTTAAATGAAAATGAAATGAAATGTGACGTCTAACCTGTCAGATCGACTTTCAACAGGTTAAACTTCTATCTGAGAATATGAACTCCAGCTTAATATTAATGACATCACAGCAGGGAGAAACAGAATTCTGTCCAAAAGCGCAATAAAGTTGTTTTCATGCATTTGTATTTGTCTAATAGTATACATATTGTGTAGAGGTGGTTTGTCCCAGTGTACTGTATGGTTGCTAGGTAACAGGTACAGAAAGTGTGATGATCAAAAAGTAAAAAGATAAACCACCAAACTGTACAAAACTGGGATAATCAGGTACATATTTCATTAGAGACTTTAAGTTTGGATGATTTGGTGATGTTTTATTATTATTATTACTATTACCTTTCTTTCATCACGGCACATGGTGGCAGAGTGGCTGGATGTTTAGCACTTTTACCTCACAAGAAGAAGGTTTCTGGTTGAATTCCTGGGTCAAGTGGGGTCTTTCTATGACGTTTGCATGTTCTCTGTGTCTGGGATGAAGTTCTTCCACGTTTATTCATGATTAAATTGTCAATTATTAAGATGGGACCGTGCCAATTGAGATAATGTGCAAAATTAAAGAGTTTTCCACAATAAAATAAAACAACTTCTACCAAATAATTGCGCAAAAAGCTTTTTCTTCTATTGCCTTTTCTGCCGCCTACTGTTTCCTGTCTTCAGTTCAGCACATTTGCATAAAGCTGTAGAAAAAAAACAAGCAATGGAATTCATATCATTAAAATTATTCAAAGGTCATATTTTCCTGGACGTCTCATCAGTGTCCTTGGATAATCTCTCTGTGTAGTTTCCTTTCCCCACCGGAGCCATTGTCTTGCTTTGCCCGGGTCACGTTTCATAAAATCTAATCATTTTCCACACCACAGGATTAATATTTGATAAAGGTGCTGACCTGATTTCCACAGCGTCGGCGGCTGGAGATGCCAGATGCACAAAGAGAACGCACCGTAAAAACACATTATAAACCGCATTAGATTTGCGTGGATTGGGTATTGCGTAAGGTTTCTCAGCTGTTGGCCGAGAAAACAAGACCGAGAGATGCAGTAATTTGATAAGATCTGCTCCAAATCAAAATGCTGCAGTACAATGTATTTTTATATTGTGAAATTGCATATTGTGGGTCTGTTTCTACTGTTAAATTAAATGAAATTGATATTGAATTGTGAGACATTTTCATGGGGCAATAAGGTGAGACACTACACCATATTGCTCTCTCAGCATAAGCTTTCACCTGGAAACAATAACTTTATCCAATCTGAAACTGAATATATTTCATTATTTCCCTGAATCCACATGCATCCATAGATTATATGAGACATTGTAACTTCAAAGGCCGTTTTCTACAAATTCTCCCACAGAGACATAAAGATCAGCCTTAAAGTAGCTCCTATACGACCAAACAAGATTTAGACGGATCATACAGAGGGGTTTGTTGATATCTAATTCCAAACCTGACTTATTACTGCGTTCCAAATTATTATGCAAATTATATTTCAAGTAATCAACCTTTAGAGTACAATTTGAATGTTGTTTAACAAACTGTAACAGTATTTTTTTTTTTTTCAAAAATAAAAACTTAAAATGCACTGTTCCAAATTATTATGCACAACATAATAATTATGTGGGGTGCACGGTGGCAGAGCGGCTAGAGCTTCTGCCTCTCAATAAGGAGATTGTGGGTTCGAATCCCAGACCACCCCAACATCGTGGTTTCGAATTCTGAACCACCCCAACATCACACGATCTCTCTGGGTGGAGTCTGCATGTCCTCCCCGTGTTACCGTGGGTTCTCTCCGGGTTCTCCGGCTCCTCCCACCGTCCAAAGACATGACTGTGTAGGTTAATTGACAACTCTAAATTGTCCCTAGTGAGTGAATGTGAGAGTGAATGGTTGTCTGTCCTTGTCTGTCTCTCTGTGTTAGCCCTGCGACGAGTTGGCCACTGTCCAGGGTGTACCCCGCCTAAGGCCCAAAGTCACTGGGATAGGCTCCAGTCACCCGCGACCCCTAACGGGAATAAGCGGTAGAAAATGAATGAATGAATGAATAATAATTATGTTATTGTTGTAAAGAACTGAAAATGGTCATTTGTTAAATTAGAAGCATTAGCAGGTCATATTTACTAAAATCAAAAAACTATTTCAATCAACACATCTGAACAGGACAAGTTACATTTGAAGACAGGAGCCTTATTTGATGGAGCTTCACAATTCTGCATCCATTGAACTTTGTTCAAGTTTGTGGAAAGTTTCTGCTTGGGTTTCTTTGCAGAATCAGAACAGCCTCAGAGCTGCTGTTTGGACGTGTCTCCCGCCCTCAGAGATCTTTGGCTTGAGGCTCCAAAGGTTCTCAATATGGTTGAGGTCAGGGGAGGATGGGCCACACCATGAGTTTCTCTTTTTTTTTGCCCAGAGCAGACAGTGATGCAGAGGTGTTCCTGGAGCATGAGATGTGCAGTGTCTGCATCAAGAGGATTCTGTTACAGAAAGCACGGTTTTACTTTTTGTGTCAGAAACTGCACATACTTTACAGCGGTCACACCTTCAGGGACCCTAAAGGGGGCGACTAGCTCTCTCCCCATGATTCCAGCCCAAAACATGACTCCGCCCCCTCCTTGCTGACATCACAGCCTTGTTGGGACATGGAGGCCATCCACCAACCATCCACCACTCCATCCATCTGGACCATCCAGGGAACAAGACTGTTTGAAATGAGTCTTCATGGATTTCTGGGCCACTGGGCCGTTTGTGCTTGTGAGCTTTGGTTAAGGGCGGCCCATTAGAAGGTTTATGCAGGACTGCAGCCTGTGCAGGATCTACACCTTGATGTTGGTGGGACTCCAGAGGCATCAGCAGCTTCAAATACCTGATTGCTGCTTGTAATGACATTTTAGCAGCTGCTCTCTTAATCCGATGTATTTGTCTGATAGAAACCTTCCTCATTGTGCCTTTATCTGCACAAATCTGTGTGTGCTCTGAATCAGCTACAAATCTCTTAATAGTACAATGATCACGCTTTCGTTTTCGTAAAATATCTAAGGTTTTTCACGCTTTTCGGCACTAGAGAGAACCTTTTCTTTCCCATATTGCTTGAAAATGGTGGTCTGCTTAATAATGTGGAATGCCCTTCTAAAGTAGTTTTTCCTTTAATTGGACTTACCTGGACTTAACTAATTGGCTCAGGAGTGTGAGATTGATTTCACTGACTCAAAGAGCCCTGAGACACAACACCATCCATGAGTTTCTCTGGAAAAAAAAAAAAAATTAACATTAACATAATTTGCATAATAATTTGGAATGCGGTGTAGACTCATAAAAACTAGGAGAACCTTGAAATTGTTATGCCAATTTTCACTCAGATATAATTTACTCAAATACGAAATAAAATCTAAATCCACTCCACTCCATTTTAGCATCTTCTATGTCAACAAAATAACCAAGAAATTTTAACTCTTCTAATGAATAATGCCAGCTCAAACTATTTCCATCAGATTGAAAATGACATTTGGATGGAAGTTGAAACGACTTGCTGTTAAGTCGATTTCAAAATGATTGTCCAGTGATCACATACATGACATTAGACATTAAAGGGACTCTGACAGATTGGACTACTCATTTGACTAAAATGCACTTAAGATAAATACATTTCAATTTTGCTAAAATCTTTCCCAATTTAGCTTTTCTTTTTAGGTTTTTTATTTTACTTCTTGGTTGTAAATGACACACACTTGGAAATCACAAGAGGAAATAACCAAGAAACCATCCTGTACACTTTTTTTGACATATAAAAATAGAGTAGTTTCTTTTGTGGACATTATGCATAACCTTTGTCTCCCTAAATTATATCATCAATTTGTTTACTTCCTGTAATTTTCAACATATTTTTCAAACTTTTCTCCACAAACAGTGAGCTAATTGGTGTAAAACTATAATTTATATTTACAAGAGGTAAGTTAAGTCAAAATTTGAAAGTCATACAGACATGTCATTTGCACTTTAAAGTTACTTTAAGTGTGCCTACAGACAAAACACTTGTTTCACACAATTGCAGCAGCCATTTCACACTTCATCAAACTTGCTTATTTCTCTGAGCACAGTTCTCCTTCTGTCTCCTCTCTAAAAGCCCTGATATGCCAAGTTTTTCGTTTTTGGACTGAACTGCTCAATTTCAGGCCAAGTTGTCTTTAATAGACCGCACACATAACGTGGCAAGTAATGTATGCAGCATTAGAGCGCTATACACAATTTAATGGTATCACTTTAAGACACAGGGTGTTCAGTCTAGCAGTAGTTATCGTGTTTAGAGGCAGAAATGAACGAGTCTGGTGATGATTTAAGGACTTAAAACAGCGAAACATTCACTGATAAGTGACGTATGAAGTCTGAAAATACATCCCAAAATGCTGGAAGTTCAACAGGACATGTGTTTGATGCTCGTAGGGGAGGATTTACTAATAAATATTCCTCAAATTCTTAAGGTGTGTTTTTGATGATGGAACATTGTTAGAACATGGTTAAAAGCTCAAAAAAGTCACTGTAGCAGAATATGTGTCTTTTAAACATGTCTATCATGTTATTTTTTGAAATGAAGATGTTTTGACTTCAATCCAAAATTAATTTGTCATCTTGATTTCCAAAATCCTGGATGAATGAAGAATTCTATCAAGCATTAAAAAAAATATTGCCATATTGTGGAACTTTCCAGGTAGTTATTTAGGTTTATTCAAGTCTTTTATTATTGTTGAAGCACTTCGTGAACATCTGTCTGTGAAATAAAGTTTACTCACCTACTAGTAGTAAATTGCCATACTGACATGCTGTTATAATGTCGTTTCCTCACTGTTTTTTTCTCCATTGTGATCATTTATTAAGTCATATTATCTTACCAAGAGACACACTGTTGAATAATCCTCCTCCTCAATCAATATTAATTCCCTGTTTACACAAACCCTGTCCGTGGTTGGCCGTGATTGAGTTCACGTTCCCGGCGCCAGAGTCAGGATGATGTTTTATAGTTGCTGTGTTGGGACGTGCCAGCGTGTTACTCTGCCCAAACTGAAACTGGCAGCACACTCTGGCTCCTCTTTTATCATTTGGCTGTTAATGAGAAAGTGCAATCAGCAGTTTCCATTTCAATGTACTTGTAATTGTTTTTAGTTTAACGATGTCGGACAAAATGTGCCTCAGGTGTGTTTGTATTCATGGATTAATTGAGGATTTTGTGCCAGATGTGCCTCTAGTCACCACCAGAATGCACCCACAGGCACAAACTTAGTATCAGAGGTGCCAAGTCTACTTCTTTTTAGTGACTTTGGATTTTAGTTTTTGTTTTTGGTATGTGACAAACAAATTCTGACAGTCGCTCTGACCAACTGAGTTAAGCCTCGGCCACAACGACACGAATGAGCGCTTTTTGTTTCTTATTTCCTACATCGTTCTTGAGGTTTTCCTTTACAAAAATACAGTATTCGTAGCCCATTCTTTGTTGTTGTTTGTAGCCAGGTTAATTGTGCTGTTGAAGACTTTCCATGTACAGTCTACTCTTTTCCTCTGAGCCAGACTCTGGGGTATGGCTTACAAACTCCCCCAGAGCAGCGCGCAGTGTTTCTGC
The DNA here is from genome assembly GCA_019453435.1 of Rhinogobius similis. NCBI lineage: Eukaryota > Metazoa > Chordata > Actinopteri > Gobiiformes > Gobiidae > Rhinogobius > Rhinogobius similis. The sequence continues at coordinate 5,356,933 of CM033621.1, read as the reverse complement.
TCCAGAGACCTCATGTTTCTACACTGACCTGAAATATTCTTCAGGAGCACATGAAGTTGTTATTATTGATGTCTTAAGTCAGGCCTGAGTCAAATAAATGCCCCTTTTCTCTTTTTACGATGTTTCAATTTAAGTTTGTAGTATGCTGCAGGTGGAGAGTCTACACTCTTCAACTATTGATGCCGTGACAAAGAAGATGTATTACCATTTTTATTAAATGTTCAAGTTTATTATAATGTTTTTTTTTTTTTTAATTTCAACTATTAATAATGAAAACGTGGAGTTTGTTTGAAGATGATTTTGATGGTTTCGTTTTCTCAAGAACACCTTGAGTTGGTATTGAGAATTAAAGGCTTAAAGAAACTTTGCTCCCCTCCATGAACATCCAGGTCTTCTACGACCTGTGAGATTCACACAAGCGACTCGCTGGTACGGGTCAGTGTGACCGAGGCTTTAACCAGGCACATTCTATGACAGTTAACTGCAAAATCAGATGTTGCCATTATTACGAAGAATGAATGACAGCTGAAACATGGATTCTCAGCCGCACACAGAACACAGTTAAAGGTGGTGCTGAAGAAGCTTCTGGGAAACCAAGGGCAGAGAAATGGGACTCCATTAGCTATTGGTGAAGTCAAACCGTTACTGAAAGAGACTTTTAGAGCTCAAGATGTGGAAGGAAAACTTAAATCGATGCACTCCAGGGCTGTGCATTCACCAATTGAGACCAAGACCAGACCAACTGAAAAGAGCTGGTTTTGCATTTTTAACAAGGTGTGTGATAAAAGCACTCATACATGGTCTTGGGCTGGGAAACCTGTTAAAACACAGTTGGCCCACAGGGATCCAACCCATGACCTTGGTGTTACTCGCACAATGCTCCGAGCAACTGAGCTAAACCATTTATCAAAGTTAATTGTTTGTACAGATCCAGCTACTATAATAAATCATTTTATTTACTGTTTGGATTGCTGCTTTCTGAAAATCTGTCAACCCTGGAATAGTATGTGCCTGAACTGAACTGAAGCTGGTTAAGAGGAGAACCCTTAACCCACTACACCACCTTTGTTTTTTCATAAGCTTTTGCAATTGAACACGAGGCACTGCAGGTGAATAGGAAAAAAAAAATACATTAAAGATATCCCTTTGAATCTTCTCCTGTAGTTTACTCACATGAATGTAAGGCAAAAATGTGTTACATGTTTTTCATCATGTCATGTTTTCATAAAGAAATGAGGCAATTTATGTGTAAAAACTGCTAAAATCTGACCAATGGACAGAGCCAGGTTTCAATTTCTTGGTTCATTTTGTAACATATTAATGACAAAAATATACAAATACAGAGGAGCTTTTGGATTTCTTATTTAGTTTTTGAGTGAACTAGATCTGACAGAAAATTGGCTTGAAATTGGTTTTCAGATTTCACTTCCTTTTTTAGACTTGAGCTTTAATAAATCAGGCTTTGAATTAGATATTAACAAATCATTCTGTACATTTTGTCAAAGTCCCAGATTGTACAGTTTGGTGTGTGTAGGAGCGACTTTATGTCTCTGGGGAAGAATAAAACATCTGAGGTGATTGGCATTGGAAAGATGTTGATGTTCGTTCTTGCTTCACATATTTTCTGTTTCTAGTTTAATTCTCATGGGCTCTTTACATTTATTTGGGGGTATTTATTAACATAGAATTAACCACTACATATACGTACAGTTGCAGATTTGATAGATGTGAATAAGTGTTCCCTGAAATAAAGTGCTACAGAAAAAATGGAACTGAACCAAAATATCACCCAGTCTTACCCGTAATCCTCACCAGAAAAGTTTCACGGTGCACCATTAAACTCCTGTCAATAATGGTCCTTGGAGAGAGTCGAGTCTATTTGATTGGCCACTTAAACCGCTGGTGTGAACGTTTTGACCGACCGTGACTTTGTGTTCCGTCCTAAAGTGGTGAGCCAGTTCTTCACCAGCCTCGCGTTAGTCCTGAGCGAGAGAAAAGCTTTGATCGAAACTGTGTCTTTATTGTAGAGTTGGACGTGTGGGCTGCTGGAAGACCACAAAAGATGGAAATTGATTTTTGTTGCAGATGTATTTTTTTATTGATGTATGGTAGCCCTGCTGGGACAAGAAAGAAAGAAAGCAAGCAATTCATCAACAAAACAGGCATTTAGTTTATGAAATTACACTACCAATTTATAGTCACTTGTCGCTTGAATTCTGCGTCTGGGAATAAAAAACAACCTTTCATGCAAAAGGCAAGAGGACCATGACTATATTGTGAAAAATGACTTACATTGCATTGTATTCTTGATTTTCCCCCAAGGAACAATCATTTTTAAAGAATTATACACTGAATCTTTCTCACAAATCAACATTTTCCAAGCGTCAAAAACGAGAAACAATTTGCAGTGATTACGGGCCTCAGGGTTTGCAGCTGCAGACAAGACGCTAAGTCAGAACGCATTAGTCCAAATCAAATCAAGATGTATCCAGGTTTTGTTTGCCTATGTCTGGAGAGATGTTGTATGGCGGGGCAGAGCTTTTGTGCAAAGACAGACACATGCTCTGTGTGAGAGACCAACGGATCAAACCAACCACAGCCACGTGTGAAGTACCTTTAGTCTCTGAGAGGTTCAGATGCATACTCTCTGCTCCGACGCACTCATGTATCTGTGAAAGCAGCATCAACAATGTCTAATAGTTAGTATATATAGAATATGTGCTGGTTTTTTGTTTTGTTTTTTGTTTATACTGAAGCATGCACATTGCATTTAAAATGTAAAAAGATGCACTATGGAACTTTTCTGGAAGAGTTTCTGTCACTTGCTTGTCTCCAGAAATTGTTATTGCAGATGAATAGAATAAATAGTGACTATTCATTCTATTCATACAGAATGAGTAGTCACTATTCATTGACTTGATGAGGTGATTTACATTATAGCACATTATAGCACGTTATAGCACGTTATAACAGGTGGATGACTCATTTAAAGCTAACAGGGCTAACAGAGTTAGCAGTTTTCATTATACAGTCTGACAGCAGCAGGAAGGAAAGACCTGCCAAACCTCTCTTTCACACTTGGTAGCGTCCCCTGCTTTTCTCCAGGAGCTTTATGCCATTCCAGACGACGACAACATTCAGCAACGACGAAACCCACTGAAGGAGAAGAGAGCCTCCAGACAGGGACGGATGATACCAGTGATTTTAGTCTGATACCAAGTAATACCATTAGCACTTATTGCAACATCAATCCAATACTGATAATGAGTGAAACGCCTCTACTGCAGTGTTTCCCAACCAGGGGTACAGGGACTCAAAGGGGTACATGGCAATTACTAGGGGGTACCTTAGAATGGTTTCAGGTATTTAAAAAAAGATTAAATGTACTTCTATATGAATGAAATAAAAAGTGTTAATAGTTTTAAATGTTGCATCTTTTTGGATTATCTTGGACCATAAATATTTTTAAAACAAAAATATAATTGTAATTGACAATATGTGAAATATGTGACCAGTAAATCCATTTAAGTGCCTGAAACTCAAGTTAAGGGGTACTCTGAGTGTGAGATAAGGTACCATTATTCTGGAATGCAGTACCTCCTAATAAGGAATGGACCTTGGCGTATTTGAGGCACATTGATTTTGTTGCATCACACCTGGATCCGATCTAAAAAACAAATATATGTGCAGATAAACATTACAATTTGATTATGTAGAGAAATTTGAAGTATCAGTCTTTTAGCTTAGGAATTGACACCTTTCAATGTCTCAATCAGTATCAACATTGATATTTCGATCACCATCACTAGTTCCAGACCCTCCAGAACCTAGAAACGTACATAATACCCCTTTAATGTTGGTCTGGGAGATTTATTTATTTATTTTCTATAACTGACAAGTCATGATTTTTCTATACCTGACACAGAAAGACCTCAAGCCGTCCGGGAGTTGAACCCAGGAGCTTTATCGGCAAATGTTCGCATAGTTCGCAAGATTTGAAGTATATTTCTCCAAACTGGAATTGCACCTCCACTCCGTCGCTGTGAACGCCACATTGGCTGAGCACGAGACAGGGGTGCAGTCGGTCTCCTGTGGTCTTTCCTCTGATGACTGCAGCTCTTCTCCCAAACACCAGGAGAATAATGTCCACTTAACGACTCACTCCTCTGCCTCTGCACAAACATGTCAGCACTACACTTTTAATGTACACCTATTAAACTGAAGTAGAGGCTGTTAAGGCTGTTTACAGCAGAAACACAAAGAGGCTTTAGCTGTAATATTTACAACACGCGGAAAATTATAACAAGTACTATTAAATACAAGCTTGTTTTATAATTGGACAAATAATAAAAATATAAGTACACAAATATTATCACTCTAAGTTGCTACAATAAGCTTGTGATTTGCAGGTTTGGTGTGGAAGGTGCTGGTTGAATTTTCACACACACACATCATTATCTCATCATAAGTCTCTGTATACAATCATAAGTCTCTGTATACAATCATAAGTCTCTGTATACAATCATAAGTCTCTATATACAATGCTAATATGAAAAAAAGGAAAACCTGTTGAACCATTCCGCTTGTTGACTTCCTGCTGAGATATTTCTGCCTTAAGTCAGGTGTCCACTGCACAAATTCATCTTATAAGATTTATGGATGTCACATTGCAGGTGTGATGAATCTAAGATCTTAACACAGACTCCACAGGGGGCCATGAGGCATGAGCTGGGAGTCAAGATGAAATGGAAGACATCATTTAAAGGAAAAATATTCAGCATTTTTCATATTGTTATTAGCCTTTACTCAAGCTATTGTCCTTAAACTTGCCATCTCATGTTTTGAAACAAAAAATGAGTTAATTGTGGATTAAATGAAAGGATTTAGTTGCTATGTGCAATGACACGTACTGAGGTCATTCAGCCAACAGATGGCGCCTAGCACTATACACAATTTAATATGGTTATCACTTTAAGACTTTAAGTAATAGTTATTGTGTTATCGGCAGAAATGCTCAGAACGAGTCTGACGATGATTTAAGGACTTAAAAACAGCAAAAGACGGTCAGAGGGAGACGATCTTCTAATGAACATCAAAACAGCTTGAATGCAGCTGAATGCAACTCCAGGTGTGTTTTTGATGATGGAATATTGAATATATATTGAATATTGAATATATTGAATAGAACAGGGTGAAAAGCTAAACAAAAATCACAGTAGAATATGTGTCCTATAAGAATTATTAACACTGTATTTAATCTTCTTAAATGAATATGTTCCGTTAAATGTGGCCTAATAACACAGCGTTAGCCAAATAAATACAATTACACCTGATTTGTTTGCCTTTGAAATGATTACAGCTGTTGTAAAGAGCATGTTTAAAGGCCAATAACATTACATGGAATGCATAACACTGTATGTGTCCTTTAAGAAATATTATTTTCGAGCACACACAAGCCTTAAACCCTTATCATATAATACCCGAGAGCAAAGATGTTTGTACCAGACGAGCTAATATTCCAATTTCATTCACTCACACATCTGATCACACATTATATATTACCAGTGCAGAGATATCAGCAGCCGCTTCATGTTCACAGCACAATATCTATAAAATAGCTTGTTTGGCAGCAACAGTTAAAACAAGAACACATTTAAATACTTTCTAGAAAACGGCTATGACATTATCTTTCTTGTTATTCATAAAACATAATTATTTTATTGATAAAATGTTAAAGCACAAATATGTGTTTTCATGTTTTTGTTTGTTGAATTACATGTTCTTGACCTTTGCTTCTCATGTTTTAGAACTTTAAAAGAAATAATAAATTACATACAACAGTTGTAACTGTTGTGATTTGAGGCAGAAATGACCTCGAGTCTGGCCACGATTTATGGATTTAAAAACACCAAGATCTCGAAGCTCGACTTATGATGTCATTAAACGACAAATAATATGCAAAATATACTTTTTTGAGCTTCTAGCCATGTTCTAACATCCATCATTATCATCATCATCATCATCGTTCCATCATTAAAAACATACTTGGAGTTCCATTTAGTTCCATTCACCCTTGTTTGATGAATCCTGGTAAGAAAATCCTCTCCATGTGTGACATTTTTTAATAACTGATGTCACTTATCTGAGAATCTTCTGCTGTTCTGTCCTTAAATCATCACCGGACTCGCTCTGTGCATTTCTGCCTCTAATCACGATCATTACAACTGTGTCACAGCTCAGACTGCTAAAATCAGCCAGCAGATGGAGCCGTGATGGAGCTGTGATAAAGTTCTTTGTAAAAACATGTTTTAGTTCTAAAACATGAGATGTCAAAGTAAAGATAATTAAGAGCATGTTTAAAATCCAATGCATCCAATACAAATAATGCATAATATTTGTCCTTTAAACTGGGAAATTGAGTATTTTTTGAGTCTCGGAGGAAGAGGACATACATGTACATAAGTGTGAATGAAATTAAATACAGGTGTGTTTTCGATGAGAGAATAATACATTGCCAAAAGCTAAAAAAAAAAGCCAATTCTGCATAATATGTGTTCTTTAATACTGGTGCTCATTTATGTAATACGTCAAACTAACGATATGTGAGTGCTGTGACAGGTGATTGGTCGACAGGCAGAAATAGCAGGCTGTGATTGGCCGACAGTGACAGGCAGCGGAGAGAACTGTCTCCTGGTTAAAACGATTCTTTAGAAGTTGTCTGAGGACACAGACGTGGCTCATGTCGTATTCAGAGGAAGCGCTCGTGAGCAGCACTGAGCTAATCGGAATAATTATAGGTGTGATGTCCAGGCAGATGCATGTATACTTACGAGCCATTATCAGGGCTGTGAGTGACGCTAACGCCGCGCGCAAATTACCACTCAGAGCGCTCCGAGTGCTCAAGTCTGGAGATAAATCTGTCACTGTCACAAAACAACCAAAACTTAGCTCTACTTTTCCAGTCACAAAAGTTTATTTCTTTCCTCAAATGACACGGTTTCATATAATTGCAAACGAGAGATGTGTAAAAAGAGAAAAAGGGCTGAGCTGGCTGAGCGTTTGCCCATAAACTGGAAGACTGGTGGTTCATTCCCAGTCGTCGTGCCAATGGGCAAGACACTTCGCCCATTTGGACACTGTGTGCGAGTGTGCTGCGTGGTGGCTGAGTGGATAGCACGTGTGCTATCCACTCACATTTGACCTATTAACTTACATGTATACAATATATAATTGACTATATAAATATAAGTTTTGACCCTGGAAATGTATCTTGCATTTTATTTTATTTTTCATATTCTTTATTGCACAGGACATTTAGCTGTTGTGTCCATGCGCAAGACACTTAACCATGTTCTAACATTGTTCCCTCGTCAGAAACACACCTGGGGTTGTTGGCACTTCGCCCACTTTGTGTGAGCTGTCACTATTCTATCAGTCTGCCTCAGGGCAACTGTGGCTTCTCAATGCCAGAGTGAGACAATGAACAATGCACCACAGAATGGATCAAATGATCTTAATTCAAACTCTGATTTTGGTCCAGTGCGCCGAGGAACACTACTGTGTCCTGAGGTATTGCCAAGTGTGCCTTGATTTAACTGAATAAGTGATCGATTTGGAGTGTCCTGAGAAAACAAGCAAAACAATCATCTTTGCCAAATTTAAAGAACCAGACAGTGGCACGAGTATTATTCACCACATTATATTCCTCATATTTTATGTAGATAGTGTACTGTGGTATATTACAAGTTGAACATGTAGCTGTTTTTCGTCATATATTCATGAAGTTGTTATGTCTGTAAGTTGATAAAGTTGTGGGAGAAAAAACTGACTGGCTGTTTTCCAAAGCTGCCTCACTTTGTCTTGGTCTGACCTGGGCGTGGTTGGGCATCCAGTTCATCCAAGTTGTGTTCCATTGTGAGCCCCCAAAATGTGCCTGACCCCCATCCCCAGAATGTGTGTGCACTGTTAAAATAAATGCATACAAATATGAACGCCCCACGTCTCCCACAAAATTCAGTTGTAAACATGTTCCTGTTTGTGTGACTGTGGCTGTGTCTGAATGTCCACACTGCTCCCTAGTGCACTCAAAATTTCCCACAATGCTTCTGCTCTTAAAAAGTAGTGTCCAGCACGCGAATTTGTGTTTTACAAGGTGGCAGAGGAAGCACGTCACCGATTGGCTGGCTTGTGACTGCCAAAGTCTTTGCTGATTGGCTCGCCCAAACCTTTCCCCTAACCCTAGCCATTTCCAACCAACCAGACGCCAGAGTCACGTGACTCTCGGCGAAGACAAAGTAGTGATCTGTGTGTCTGAATCGCTCTGTGATCGAGGGGGTTATGAGGGGTTAGGGAATGAGTGTGGACATTCGGTCACAGCCTGTAGCTCTGCTGCTTCTTCCTCTTGAAACCTGTTCCATTAGCCATATTTTTGGGCTGAGGCAGGACACTTTGCTTGGATTGGAAGGAAGTGACTTTGGACGAAAACACTTCGGAGCCAAGACAAGACAAGGTACCTAGGCTTTGGGAAACAGTCACTGTAACATGCTCTCAAAGGTTCAGCTGGGGCCTGGGATCCAGACTGCTTCTCTCTGTATATTCTCTACAGAAGATCTCAGGCTGGTCACCACCTGCTCCTCAGCGTTTCAGTGTTTTAGTACAAACTCAGCAAACTTCTCTCACTTCATTGATTCTGAACAAGTCCACCATGTTCTTCAGTCCTTTGTGTTATTTTCCCCCCCTGTCTTTTTTTAAACTTGTACACAGCCGTGTTAGTCCTGATCCAGACAGGCTTTGTGTGTCACACTGATCTGAACTCGGGGAGATAAAACCAGTGCCCAGACCACACGCCTTTGTAAAGTATTGGATAAGTGTGTATTCTTAGCTCGCCAGGAAACTTCAGCTGTGCCGTGTGGAGCCTTTTCCCACAGAGAGGAAAAACGCCTCAGATAAAGTCTATAGTCCACAGCTGTGCGTCTCCTCGTGTGTGTTAGTCTGAGCAGCGGTTGCCATGGCAGCCGAGGTCCGGGTTCATCGCCGCGGGCTAAAGCTCTCCACACTGGAAGCGAGTGAAACCGACGCCGTCTGCGACCTTTGGCTGGACTTTGGTCAGCGTCCGGCCGGTTCCACCACACACTGTCAAAGGCGCTGTCCAACAACATCCAAGAAATCATGCACGCTGAGCAGAGAAAAGGCTTTAACTTTACTCTTGGTCAAACACTTTAATATTTACGGTACTTTTTGTCAGCTGCCTGGCCTCTCTGACTTTAGAATCTTCAGGATTAATGTGTAAACAGCCTGGTACTTACCTACACATTCTACCACATTAATTTTAAGGTGAGACACTACTGGCAAAACCCTTTTTTTCCCCACTTATTTGTTTTTTGGTCTATTTGCTCTCAACATATACACTGAAAGAATAAATTATGTTGATGAAAAAAACACGGAAAAGTTCTGGCAGAAAATTACCAGTATGTTAATTTTACTTCAATCATGTTCTAACAATGTTCCGTCATCAAAAACATACCTGAAGTATAATTCAGTTGCATTCACGTTGTTTTGAGGAATGTTCATCAGAAAATCCTCCCCCCTCCAAGCGTCAAAAGCACTTCCTGATGAACTCCTTCTGTCTGGGACATATTTTCAGATTTCATATGTCACTTATCTGAGAATCTTCGACTGTTTTAAGTCCTTAAATCATTCCAGACTCTAAACACGTTCACTGCTCCTGCTAACCGCATCATAGTGTCTGTTGAGTGCTAAATTCACTAAATTGTGTAAGTGGCGCCATCTACTGGCTGGATGCACTGGATCATTATGACTGTGGTAAAAATGTATTATATTTTTATATTTGTGAAGTTGCAGTTTGTGAAGAAAGTTTGATAAATAAAAGTTGAAAATTACAGGATGTAGAGCTGATTCCTAAAACGGAAGACCATGTACAGACAACTGACACATTTTTCAGAGAAATAAAGGTGTCATTAGGTATTATTATTTGTCAAATCATAAATATTGTGTAATTTATATGGATTTTCATGTCCAACCAGGAAGTACAATTATAAACTTTACAAAAACTGTCAAACTGGGGACAAATGGACAAAATGTTTAGTAAAATCTTCAATATAATCATGTATAATCTGTCATCTAACCTGTCATATCGGCTTGCCCACTTGGTCCAGACTTCAGACTCCCCTGAAAACAGTGTAAAAATCTACATTCTTAACTGTAAAGTCCCTGCGTACCACCACAGGAAACCCGAACTTTGCACTTTTGCACTCTATAAATAAAGATACTTATTAAAGATATTATTTAGCTTCTTGCCTCTGGCCGCTGGTGTTTGTGTCCGTACGTCTCAGCAGGCCGTGTGGTTCATACGTTCAGAGCAGGATGGACGGTGTGGACTCACAGCTGCAGCTCTTGGCCTGACTCCCAAACACACTGTGCTCTCAGCAAAGATGTGGATGAACACACATTAGAGACGACGTGAAGAAGAAGAAGAAGAAGAAGAATTTTTATTTATAGAGCGCTTTTCCACCTAATAGGCACCCAAAGCGCATCAGAGCGACGTGGGTCTGCTCTGATGTACAGTACGCACACATGAACGTTCAGCACAAAAATAATGATACTGAACATTTGTACTTACCACTGCATCCAGATTTAAGGTGAGACGTGCAGGTGAATAAGAAAAAGTCTTAAATTTACAGATGTCTATTTGAAACTTCTCCTCTAGCTTACTCACATAAATGTAATAAAAAAAAATATTTTTCATCATGTCTTGTTTTCATGTAGAAATAAGGCCTGTTATGTGTAAAATGGCCAAAAATACACACAAATGGCCGAACCAGGTTTAAATTTCTTGCTTCATTTGTAACATATTAGCTACAAAAAATATAGAGGGGATTTTGGATTTCTTATTTGTTTCTTTATTTTTTCAATCTAGTAAACTAGATTAGACTGAAAATTGACTTTTTTTTTTTTTTACTTAAAACTTCAATAAATCAGTTTTAGAATTAGATTTTTAAAAATCCTTCTGTACGTTTCATCAAAATCTTGTTTAGTACAAGATTACAGCGTTTGGTGTGGGATCTACTTTAAGGCTGATCTTTATGTCTCGAGGGAGAAAAATGCATTTTAAGAAAACGTCCTTTGAATTTACAATGTCCCAGAGAAATCTATGGATGAAGTGGATTCAATGGAAGAATAAAACATCTTTAGGAGCAGATTGGACAAGTTTGTTGTTTCCACATGAAAGGCAATATGTCGAGAGAGCAAACTGACCAAACAAGAAAAAAATTGAAAAAAAATTGTTTTGCCCGTAGTGTTTCATCTTAAGGTGCATTTACATCTTCAGCCTCATTCTGACAGGATTAATTTCACCTCGGGACCACAGGTAAATGGTATTAATTCTGACTGTCGTCTGTGATTTGGACTGTTTTTAATCTGTGCATTGAAACAGTATTGATTCCATTTCAATGCTACATTCATTTAATCATTTTTTTCAAGAGTGTCCCAGCAAAATGTCTCTAGGGTTAATTTCAGGACTAGATTAAGAATATTTACACACCACTGGCCATTCTCTAACCATTTTTTTTCTACAATTAAAATATATTTAAAAAAAAAAGAAACTGTGACAAGGGCAGCTCAAGTGTCATGCAGGAATGTTTCAGAGTGAGTGAACTGAAAGAATTATAATCATGTGGACATCATTCCAAGCTTTCACAGCACAGTTATCAAATGCTAAACAAACCTAAAATAGAAGACATGCTCCGACATGAAAGAATTAAAGGGTTATAGATGTCATCATGTCTGCCATTTCTGTAATAAAGTTCATAAAAACACATAAGTCAGTTACTTACTTATGGAAATTCAATGTCAACTCCAAACTTCCATGCATCCCCATCTGTGCAGAATCTTTATTGTATTATCTTTTGTTTACATGTCAAACAGAGGTGATTAAATTAACCAATGCAAATGAAGCTCGTATCCGTCAACGTGTCAATCACAGATATAATCAAAATGATGTGGAAACACAATAATGAAGGGCATGAAGGGGTTTGTCAGCTGCTGCCTGCTTTGTTTTCTAATGGACCAAAGCCTGTGGGACAGTGGGGACGACCTCTTTAAACGAGAGCACAAGTCCAGACCGGCTCATTTAAGCTCCATCCTAAACACAGATTGGATTAGTCTTTATTGTCCTTGTAGGGGAATTTGACTCATCCTTCAATGCTTCTGGGGCAAGCAGTCTGGAGCAGTGGTTGCCATAGTGCAGCACCCGGGGAGCTTCTCCAGATCTCGAGCTCAGCTTGGTCAGGACTTGGATTTGATTGGTGCACCCGGAGTAAACCCGCCCAGACACAGAGAGATATAAACTCCACACAGAAAGACCCAGGTGGCCCGTCTGTATGTTTGTCAAAAGTCTGTTACGCTCCCTGAACGTCTCTGAGCCCCCGTTCACACCTGATCGGCTCTTTGACCCGCAGTAGACTGGGTGAAGAGGGTCTGGTTTGGTTGTTCAGCGCACTGACTGGAGCAAAAAGTGTGTGCAGTTGAGGTCTGTCTGCAGCACAAATTTTGCACATAGGACTTTCTGGAGATGCAAAACAGGGCATTTTTTAAATTTAGCACGTCTGAAGAACAGGAGTTAAACTTTGGCGCAGAACAGACTATTGCAGTTTACCCATCAATGTGGGTTAAAAATTATTTCATATGCTTGCGTTTGACTCATTTACAAATACAAATAGGTCTAACACAAAATAATAGTGTTTTGACGGAGGGGAGAGGTTATAAAAACACACTTCACCTGCGACACGGCCTGATTCTCATCTGTGTCGCTTTGAACTGAAGCTGTGTCTCAGATGGATTTCAGGAGTTTGTCCCAGATCCTTAAACCGTGCGCTCTTTGAACTAAATGTTGCTGACACAGGAGAAGACACGACTGGTCCACCTGCTGCACGTCTCCCTCTGGTCCCAGGCCTGTACAGAGCTGCCCGCCTCCGTGCTGTCCCGTTATCCTGTAAACTCTGGTTTCATGGAGGATGTAATAAAATCCCAGAGGTCCCAAATTCATCTTTTGGGCAGCACTGGTTAAAGGCAAATGCCTGCAGGTTTTCCATCACATCCCTCTGTCCATGCACGCACATCTGAACTCTGGATAAACGTGCAGGAGGACTGGCTTATTCTGCCTGAACATTCACAAACACCGCAGTGTAGGTTCAACTAATGATGATTCAAATTTGAAGGAGCCAAACACTAATCACAGAATTTCCCTATAGCCTAACATGAAGATCTCATTAAAAAAAAACACTGATGTGCGTTATAATTTAAATAATGTATATCATCTTTAATAAAGTTGTGAGGCTTTGAGGCTGGTGAATATTATCATGTATCATCATAACTTCTTCCATGTGACCTCCCATAGGAGCAGTAGCAGAGGCGCACACACCTCCTCTGCCGCAGTAAACTCATTTACATCAGATTTGTGCCACTGACAGAACGTGCAGTAAATACGGTGCAACACGCCCACAAAATAGCGCATGCAAGTTTTAAGTAGTACTCACCTGTCTTAGTGAATCTGGGAGTTCTCTGTGCATGTAACCATAATGTATGAGGGTAAAAATGGTTTAGAAAATGAAGCACACCGGACAGACAGATGTGAATTGTTTGTGCTGCTGCAAAGACACTCAACCTGTGAAACTTTGACCCTGATTGTTTCTCAAATTCCACAAAAGAGGAGTGTTTCGCAGCAGCTGTTCAGTCCATCCACACTTCTGTCCCACATCATTAAAGTCCAGACAGCAGACACCCGGGGGTCAGGAGAACAGGCGATCCAGCTCAAACTGAGTGTCGCAGGTCCTTGTTCATGACCTGATGATATCCCTGGACTCAGCAGTTGTGCTTTCTGTTAAAACGACAAACTGCACATTCTTCTCTCATCAAAACACTCTGAGCTTCATTCGCGCCTGTTTGATGATTTCAGTTTAGTAAGTCCCATCCCCTCTGAGCCTCACTAAACACTAATTTTCAAGTTTCCCACATTTGTTGATGGAGTTACGAGATATTCAGTGCTGTTTTTAGTCCATGAGTCAACCTGCCTCAGATTGTGTTCATTTCAACTGCATTAGCATGTTGAGAGCAGGCCAGGTTTGTTAATCTCCCAGAGGCAATTCGCTCTGCTGACAGTAGATGGAGCTCTACCTCAAATCCTGTGTTAAGTGTTAAACTATAACATACATGATCGTCATTTTTCATGTTGTTCATTGTAAACTGTAATATAAATCTAAAACGGCTTAATAATAGAAACAAGTCCATTAATTGCCTGTTCAAAAGTGCAGAACTGATAAGCTCCGCCTCTTCATAGTGACATTTCACTGTAACAAGCAGTAGGTTTTAATTATGTGTTTGTATTTTTTAAGTGCAGTGTGAAATTGTTCAACCCTACCAGTTTGACCCTGAATCTGATTTTTTTTTTTTCTCAACTAGACTAGTTATAATCACAACTAGGATGTGGGCGGGGATAAGGGGCAGGTGAAAACTCAAACATACACGAATCAATCAAAATACTAACACTGTTATAACACTCATTAAAGTGTATTTTACGGTTTGTGGATTCTGTTTCTAACATTATTACAGGCTGTAGGGAAGTAACTAAATATTTATGCAGATAAAACAGTTTCATTTGGTGATATTTTCTTGAAATCAAAGGAATACATGGCCTTCTTCATCATAAAAATTTAGGTTGTGAAGATGTGTGATTTTTTTTTTAACCAAATACATGTTCAAAGTATTCTTCCCATCACTAGTGCATATTTGTCTGTGTGTGTGTGTGTGTGTGTGTGTGTGTGTGTGTGTGTGTGTGTGTGTGTGTGTGTGTGTGTGTGTGTGTGTGTGTGTGTGTGTGTGTGTGTGTGTGTGTGTGTGTGTGTGTGTGCACAGTATGTAAGCATGTATGTATGTATGTATGTGTATGTATGTACGTACATTTTATGTATGAATGTATGTTTGCATGTCTGTCTGTCTGTCTGTCTGTATGTATGTACAGTATATATGTTTGTATTCTTGTACAGTATCTATGTTTGTATGTATAGTATGTATGTATGTTTATATGCATGTACACTATCTTTGTTTGTATGTATGTATGTATGTATGTATGTATGTATTCATGTACAGTATCTATGTTTGTATGTGTGTATATATGCATGTGTGTATGTATTTACAGTATGTATGTGTGTATATATGCATGTGTGTATGTATTTACAGTATGTATGTGTGTATGGATGTATGCATGTGTGTATGTATTTACAGTATGTATGTGTGTATGGATGGATGGATGTTGTACAGGGCATTAGGAGCAGTAACCAGTGTCTTCCTTCTTTTGCTCTTTTGCTAAATGTAAATTTTCGAAAGCATTTGTGGTGAATAAATAAGTGACAAAGCTTCAAATACTAAATCATGTGCAACAAGCCACACGAGCACATGTCATCTTCATGTTTGTGCTCAGAAAAACACCTGGACTGAGACACGAGGCGATCCAATCCAGCAATACAATGTTCCTCAAAGTGTTTGTAAAGTATCAAGAGAATAGTAATTAGTGAAGTGAGAAGGCAGAGTGTAAGTAACTGTAGCTGTCATTCTTAATTATAAACACGATGCATTTTAATCTAGTGGTTTAAATGAATCTTTAATTGCTGTTTTTAAGTAAGATAGGAAATGATCAACACAGTGCGACATCATTACGATTAAAACTATCTGAAATATATTTACATAAATCAATCTCAGCTTCAAATATGAATCGTAATTCTGGAATCATATGAGTGAATGATGTGGAGCATGAATAATGCATGTGTTATTGGACAGCAGTTATGAATAGCTTATGTAATGTATGTAATATTGACAGTGGTACATTTACAACAAGTCAATTATGGATCGTGCCATTTATAGAAAGGTTAGAGCTGGATAGTCAGTCAGGAGGGATGGAAGTGAGCTGGCTGCCTTGGTAATTAGTTAACTTCTGTTAATAAATTGGCCTAAACTGTTATATTTTTGACTGGTTGACTGGTTATTTTTTAACATAAGATGAGATAAGGCTAGTAATGTCATTGCTGCTTACATGTTAAACAATTTCCCCACCCAAACCCTAATAAAAACCTTTTCCTAGCCTTACTTTTTACTCAAACCCGTTGGCTAATCTTAACCTTTACCCTAACTCTGTTTTTTGTTGTTGTTGTAGTTCTTGTTGTAGTAGTAGCATTAGTAGTTGTTGTAGTAAAAGTAGTAGTTGTAGTAAAACAAACTAGGCTGCATGAGAGTTAGAGTTTGACTGCTGTTTGAACAGCTCTGGTAGTGGTAGCAGTAGTAGTAATAGTAGTTGTAGGAACGGTAGTAGTCTGTTTTAGTTATAGTAGCAGTAGCAGTAGTAGTTGTGGCACAAACTAATCAGATATGGGTTAGAGTTTGATTGATGGGGAACCTTTTTTAGTAGTAGTTGTAGTAGAAGCAGTATCAGTATCAGAGTTAGTTTGATCAACAGGGGAAGAAGCCATATTAGTAGTAGTACTAGTACTAGTATTAGTAGTAGTAGTAGTAGTAGTAGTAGTAGTAGTATTAGTAGTAGTAGTAGTAGTAGTAGTAGTAGTAGTAGTAGTAGTAGTAGTAGCATTGGTAGAAGAAGTAACAATATTAGCAGTAGTGGTAGTAGTAGTAGTTGTAGCAGTAGCGCTGTTGTGGTTGTATTTGTTTTAGTAGTTGTACTAGTACTAGTACTAGTAGTAGTAGGAGTAGTAGTAGTAGTAGTAGTAGTAGTAGTAGCAGTAGTAGTGGTAGTAGTACTAGTAGTAGTAGCAGCAGTAGTAGTAGTGGTGGTGGTAGTAGTAGCAGTAGTAGTTACTGCTAAGTAACAGCAGCAGCATTAGCAATAGTAGTAGTAGTAATAGTAGCCGTAGTAGTAGTAGTATTAGTATAAGTGGTAGTAGTAGTAGTAGCAGTAGAAGTACTACTACTAGTAGTAGTAGTAGTAGCAGGAGCTGTAGTAGCAGTAGTAGTAGCAGCAGTAGTAGTACTAGTAGCAGACTGTATGAGTGCAGGCCCAGCTGGGACACTGATGGATGGAACGCGCGGGCAGCTCTGGTGGTAGCGGTTGCGGTGGCGGTAGTGAGTGGTAGCGGTAGTGGTAGTAGCGGCGGCGGTGGTAGTGGTAGTAGTAGTGGTGGTTGTAGCGGTAGCGGCAGTGGTGGCGGCGGTGGTAATGGTAGTGGTAGTGGTGGCAGTGGTAGTAGTAGCGGCATCGGTAGTGGTAGTGGTAGTAGTAGTAGTAGTAGTTGTAGCAGTAGCAGCAGTAGTAGTAGTACCAGCAGCAGTAGTAGTAGTAGTAGCAGTAGTAGTAGTAGCAGCAGTAGTAGTAGTAGTAGTAGCAGCAGTAGTAGTACTAGTAGCAGACTGTATGAGTGCAGGCCCAGCAGGGACACTGATGGATGGAACACTTTTTGAGCAGCTCTAGTAGTAGCAGTTGCAGTAGCAGTAGTAGTAGTAGCAGCAGCAGTAGTAGTAGTAGTAGTAGTTGTAGCAGTAGCAGCAGTAGTAGCAGCAGTAGTAGTAGTACTCGTAGCAGACTGCATGAGTGCAGGCCCAGCTGGGACACTAATGGATGGGGCACTCTGAGCACAGCTTTATGGAGATGATCTCGGGATGAGTTAGAGCTGTCTGACCTGACCGTGTGCCGGACTAAATCAGGACCTGTCACCGACCAATGACGAGCCGGGCGCCATGGCAACAAATCACAGTCCCCACCCACATTAAATCACGAGGTGGGCTTCACGTCTGACAAAGTTAAACAAATGAACTTCAGCCAGGGAGGACAAAAGGCACACAAATTACGGACATGATTGAGAAATGTAAATGTGTCTTGGTTGGCGAGGATGTTAGCGAGAAAGTGAAGGAAGAGAAGGATTGATGGTTGTTATGGAAGTGAAAAGAAGAGAAACGAGGCTAGGGAGGCTTGCATCACATATTGGTTTATGCCAGCGTACGTCACATATCAAGAACTGAGTTAAATTGCGGCCGATCGGATACATATTGTGTCTACGGGAAGTGACAGGGGTTTGCTTTTTGCACTTTGTTGCCTGAAAGATGTGCCTTGAACGTCGCACAGGGGAGTCAGCGCAGATATCGGGGTTTTTGAACGGCTTTTGTTTGGCTTTTTCACGATTTTACGCAGACTTTTAACTGACAGAGACCTTCATCAAAGTAAGTAACAGCTCAAAAAAACACTGAAACTCAATTAATACTAAAAACAGGGAACGTTTTAGACACTTACAAGCCATATTTCAGTCTTAGACAATTCCTTGGAGTCCATTATGTTTGATCTGTATGCTAATCTAATCTGTCTGGAGGATCGATCTCTACACTGGACGATCTATGCGCCACCCGCCTGGACAGCTGGATTAGCCACACCTCGTCTGCCTGGACGAACTCCTTTTACTTTAGATGAACTGTTCCTCATCTCCTGCTGGAGGATCTCTCTACACTGGGTGGACTGCTCCTCGTCGGCCTGGAGGAACTCTTTAAAGCCACCTCCCTCTTGAGTGGTTCTGGCTCCACAGTCCAAGTGGATGCGTCAGTCCTAGTTCAGCTGCAGCCTGTCCGTCCGTGGGAGTAGGATCTCTCCTTCACTGTGGTTCTCCCGAGGTTTCTACTTTTTCCGTGGGGTTTTGTAGTTTTTCCTCTTGAAGGAGGGTCAAAAGACAGGGGCATTCTGGGACAGTTATCTGAACTGCTTTTACCTGTGGCCCATCGAGGCAACTGTTGTTGTGATTTTAGGCATTATAAAAATAAATTGATTTGATTTGATTTGATTTAATCACCTTTTAGCATTTTCTACAACAAAGTCACGTTTGCGTTTTAAAATGCTGCTGTACTTTTACGCGGCATGATTTCTTGTTGTATAATTGTCAGAACCACAGCTGACAGTAAAGTTAGGGACTGTTATGAAATTATCTGTTATATCTATTATTATATTATTTGATATTTAAACGCATTTTCTTTGGGGTTTGCATTTTTTTTACAATGAGACTAGAATCAAGATGGCTGCAGGTGGCGTACAGGTCACGTGTCTGGAGTGACCAGAATTTCATAATTGAAAACTGGGATACACCCGGGTTGGAATGGGGGGTTACAGTAAAATTGTAAAAAGAGCGGATACTTAAGTACATTATTATACACTTGGTCCATTCACGGCTCATTCACGACTTCAGTAAACTGTGTAATATGAGAAACTTCTATTTATAGTGCTCTGATTTTTTTGTGTTCTGCTCATTTTCAAGAACAATTCTCCCTATTTTTGGCAATTTATTCCTCTCTTTATTGTTGGGTCGGTATCAAATTGCTCAAAAATAGGGACAACTGGGACGTGACTTGTGTAAAACTGGGATAAATAAATGGTTTTGGACACATTTCAGGGACGTCTGGTCACCCAAGTCTGGCAGTTAGTGATAGATGAAAGAAGGGGAGAAGGTAGGGCTGCACAATGAATCAAAATCAAAATCTGAACGGACGCAATTAGCACATCTCGAAGTGCAATAGTTTCGTGCTCAAACAAAAGTCTATTCATAAAAACTGAAGATTTGTTAAAAGGTGTTCTGACAAAAACACAAGTTAAAGTGAGAAAAAGTGACAAACGTGCCCTGAAGCGATAAAAATATTACTGAAAGTGACAAACACTCAACAAAAAGCCACAAAAAATGACAAAGACGCAACTAAAAGTGACAAAGAGCGACTAAAAACAACAAAGACACAACTTAAAGTGAGAAACGTGCCCAGAAAGTGACAAGCACTCAACAAAATGCCACTAAAAGTAACAAAGACGCAACTAAAAATGACAAAGATATGACTAAAAGTGACAAAGATGCGACTAAATACGACAAAGACACGACTTAGTGACAAAGACGCGACTAAAAAATGACAAAGACGCGATTTAGTGACAAAGACGCAACTAAAAGTGACAAAGACTCGACTAAAAACGACAAAGATGTGACTAAAAACAACAAAGATGCGACTAAAAGTGACAAAGACGCGACTATAAGTGACAAAGACGCGACTATAAGTGACAAAGACGTGACTATAAGTGACAAAGACGTGACTATAAGTGACAAAGATGCGACTAAAAGTGACAAAGACGCGACTATAAGTGACAAAGACGCGACTATAAGTGACAAAGACGCGACTATAAGTGACAAAGACGTGACTATAAGTGACAAAGATGTGACTATAAGTGACAAAGATGCAACTAAAAACAACAAAGACGCAACTAAAAGCAACAAAGACGCAACTTAGTGACAAAGACGCAACTTAAAGTGACAAAGACTCGACTAAAAACAACAAAGATGTGACTAAAAACAACAAAGATGCAACTAAAAGTGACAAAGACTCGACTATAAGTGACAAAGATACGACTAAAAGTGACAAAGACTTGACTATAAGTGACAAAGACGCGACTATGAGTGACAAAGATGTGACTATAAGTGACAAAGACGTGACTATAAGTGACAAAGATGCGACTAAAAGTGACAAAGACGCGACTATAAGTGACAAAGATACGACTAAAAGTGACAAAGACTTGACTATAAGTGACAAAGACGCGACTATGAGTGACAAAGATGTGACTATAAGTGACAAAGACGTGACTATAAGTGACAAAGACGCGACTATAAGTGACAAAGACGCGACTATAAGTGACAAAGACGCGACTATAAGTGACAAAGATGTGACTATAAGTGACAAAGATGCAACTAAAAACAACAAAGACGCAACTAAAAGCAACAAAGACGCAACTTAGTGACAAAGACGCAACTTAAAGTGACAAAGACTCGACTAAAAACAACAAAGATGTGACTAAAAACAACAAAGATGCAACTAAAAGTGACAAAGACTCGACTATAAGTGACAAAGATACGACTAAAAGTGACAAAGACTTGACTATAAGTGACAAAGACGCGACTATGAGTGACAAAGATGTGACTATAAGTGACAAAGACTTGACTATAAGTGACAAAGATGCGACTAAAAGTGACAAAGACGCGACTATAAGTGACAAAGACTTGACTATAAGTGACAAAGACGCGACTATAAGTGACAAAGATGCGACTATGAGTGACAAAGACTCGACTAAAAACAACAAAGATGTGACTAAAAACAACAAAGATGCAACTAGAAGCAACAAAGACGCGACTAAAAGCGACAAAGACACGTTTAAATATGACAAACATAACTCAACGTGACAAAAACGTGAATAAAAACGACAAAATTGTGTTTAAAATGTGAACTTGAACAGAATCCTATTATTAAAACATGAATCTAATTCCACCCATCATATTTTTCCTAAATGGTGCAGCTGGATTATGTTTTCTGCCACATTCCCAGCCCTGGTCGACGGCTCCAGACAAACCACAAATCGCAGCGTGTTTTTTTTATTATTAGGCCATTATTACCAGGCCCGTGCTCTTCATATCAACTCTGTTGCTCCGTCGCTGTTTAGCATTCAGCAGATCCCATTCTCCCACATGCGGCCGAGGCGTGAACCCGTCCCATTTGAATAACACGTCTTAATGTCCATGTCGCGTATACATTATGGAAATCCCGACTGCATTAGAATAGTGAGCCAATTGCCGCAGAAATGGATCATGGCTTGTGCCAAAATAACAAACCGAGCACCATGGCAACCGATCATCACCTCCTGTGCACACGACGCTTCGGACACAACTTATTGTCCTGGTATATTTAGAACTTGGTAATACGCTGCACAGTGCATGGTGCAGGGCAGGTTTCATGAACGGACCACACAGCCAGAAGGTTCCAGGTCCGGTTTGGTTCTTTGCGTTTTGGGTGCCTATTAGGTGGAAAAGCGCTCTATAAATTAAAATTCTTCTTCTTCTTCTTCTTTTTTGTGTGTGGAGTTTGCGTGTTCTCCGTTTGGTTAGATGGGTTTCCTCTGGGTACTTGAGTTTCCCCATTAATCTAAAACATATACAATACACAGAGGTTTGTCTCCCAGGGTTTGAGGGACATTACATTGACCTATATTCATTTCGTGGGGATTGGTGGCAAAATGGCCCAAAATACAGTCAAATAATTAAAACAAAAATGCTGAAGTGGCGGTGGACAAAATGTCAAATTTTATTAAAAAAAATAAATAAAAATGAAAAAAAAAAAAACAGCTGATTAAAATGAAAAACGAAAAAAAGGTTATGTTCTATACCAGGGCTGTTCAATTTAACAATTTTTAAGGCCTGGGGACCAGATCAGGCAATTCAAATAATAATGTGTTTTTTCTTGTTGACTGCTTTAATTCTACATACAGTTTAGACCTGGTTTGGTCTGGGTTTAGTCCTAGTGTAAACCTGCTTTAGACTGCTTTGGTTCAAACCTGGTTAGTCTAGTCTAGTCCTAGTTTAATTCTGGTTCTGCAGGATGGTCAATTGTGCCAAGCAATGTTGGGTGCGTTGTAGTATTTCATTTCATTTCATTTTCTACCGCTTATTCCCGTTCCGGGGTCGCGGGTGACTGGAGCCTATCCCAGTGACTTTGGGCCTTAGGCGGGGCACACCCTGGACAGTGGCCAACTCATCACAGCTGACACAGAGAGACAGACAAGGACAGACAACCATTCACGCGCTTTGAGTGCCTCGAGGGTGGAAAAGCGCTGTATAAATATGTGACCATTTACCATTTACCATTCACTCTCACATTCATACACTAGGGACAATTTAGAGTTTCTAATTAACCTACACAGTCTTGTCTTTGGACAGTGGGAGGAAGCTGGAGAACCCGGAGAGAACCCACGGTAACACATGCAGACTCCACCCAGAAAGATCGTGTGATGTTGGGGTGGTCCGAGATTCGAACCCACGATCTCCTTATTGGGAGGCAGAAGCTCTAGCCGCTCTACTGTGTGTGACAAGTCGAATCCAGCAGTAGTTTTCTTATTGAATTAACTACATTTCTAGAAGCAGACAGTGATATTTTGTGTTACCAAACGTATATGAAAGGGGTGTCGTGGTGTGCACTTCCAGCCTGGACACCTTGGCCCTCAAGAAGTTGAATAGCCCTGTCGAAACTTTCAAATAAAATAAAGTCATATTTCTGTTGGATTGACATTATATTATATCTGACTATTGTTTCTGGGACATTTGAACATATATTAAGATATTCACTTTTGTCAATATGGCCCCCTTTATAAATATTTATTGTATTGACAACTTATTAAATATTTATTATTATATTTAAAGACATATTTGTAAACTACTGGAAATTACTTGAGCTATTGAGAAAAGAGGCAAATTGTAACTAAAACTACAAAATATAGTAATACAAAAAGCTTGGATTTTTTTTTTTTTTGTAAAGTTTGATGTTCTTGCGGGGAAAAAACGATAATTTATCCCAAACCTCCCTCAGACTTTTGAACGGCAAACAATTATATGCCAGTAATACCATCACCTAAAGCCATTTACTGAATTTTTACAGCATGTGCCAAATCGTCCAATCGTTTGTCTTGCTATTGCGCTGCGTATTTAAAATCCTGTCCTGTTTTATACATAATAACATCCTCTCACACTTTATATTATTTGAGCTTTAGAGCTGTTTTGTTTTTGAACTCTGTCAGAGGTGAAGCTGAAGTCGCTGTAGCCACGCGTCTGTCAGAGGAGCCTGGACCAGTTTGAAACCCGTGATATCACATTTAACAACTCTATGGAGACGGACCGGTTTCCATGGTAACACACCCGTCCTGTTGTAATCCAGTTCTGACCTGGAGACCACGCTGTGTGCTGTGTGTGTGTGTGTGTGTGTGTGCGTGCGTGCGTGAGTGCGTGTGTGCGTGTGTGTGTGTGTGTGTGTGTGTGTGTGAGTGTGTGTGTGTGAGTGTGTGTGAGTGTGTGTGTGAGTGTGTGTATGCGTGTGTGTGTGTGTGTGTGTGTGTGTGTGTGAGTGAGTGTGTGAGTGAGTGTGTGTGTGTGTGAGTGTGTGTGTGTGAGTGTGTGAGTGTGTGTATGCGTGTGTGTGAGTGTGTGTGTGTGTGTGTGCGTGTGTGTGTGTGAGGTTTATTTACTTCTTTCTTTTTGTCCTCTCTCTTCACTTTCTCTTCTCTCTACATCCTTTCCCCTCTCGCTCTTTCCCTCCTCTTCCCCTCCTCTCTTTCCCTTCTTTCCTCTCTTCTCTTCATCTGTCTCTTCTCTCCCCTCTCTCTTCCTCCCCTCTTTATCCTCCCTCTTACCTTCATCTTCCGTCTCTCCCCCTCGCTCATGCCGCTCGCCCACCACCTTCTCATATCACCCTCCCTCTCTGACCATCTCTTTTCTTCCTTTCCTTTCCTCTCTCCTTTCATCTCACTCTACCCCCCCCCCCCACACACACACCTCCCTCTCTTCCTGTCCCCCGTCACTGTCCTTCTGTCCTGCCTCTCCTGCTGCTGACACACCTCCCTCTCTCTCCATTCCCTCTTGCCTCCCCTTTCTCTTTCTCTCTTGTTACTCTCTCTACTCCATCTTTTTTCTTCTCCCTCTCTCTCTTGTTTCTCTCTCTCCACCCTCTGTCTTCCACTTCCTCTCTCGGCTTCTCCCTCTCTCTCTCTCTTTGGTTTTCTCCTCTCTCTCCCCTCCTTTCTCTCTCTCTGTCTTTCTCCATCTCTCGTTCTCTCTCTTTACCTCTCTGGTTTCTCTCCTGTTTTATCGTTCTCTCTCCTCTCCCTCTCTCTCTGTCTCTCCTCCTGCTGGCCCTGTTTGTTGGATTATTTATAGTGCTGTGTGGTTTTGGCTCTGTGCTGTGGCCTGGTGCCTGAACACACCGTCCTTCTCTCCAGTCCTTCCACTCAGCAGAGACACAGCGCTGCTCTCCTTTGGTCCTAATAAATGAGGCCCCTGGTGCTTTACATGGAAGGGCTTCAATGGCCCTGATGTCTGCGTCCACCTGTGTCCAAACACTCCAGACACGCCAGAGCTTATCAATGAAATGACGAGCAGCTAGGAGTTGTAAAATGTACTAAACAAATAAATAACACCGTTCACCACCATTCTAAAGACTGTGCATTTTCAATGGGAGAGTTAGCATTAGCCTCCAGATGACTGTCATGAACACATGAGTAACACAGCGTGAGATCATTTTACCGTCTGTAGAAATGTTTTGTGAGGTTCATTAACATTAGCCCAGAAACAAGCGACATTATTATAATTTTTAAGTTTTCCTCAAGCACCTCAAAGCTTGCACACATTTTGGATGTGGAGCTGGAAGTTAGACATGGACTCTCATTGACTATCGCTCACTAACAGATGAAACAAACATATAAACAACAGTGTGTCTGCGCTGTTCACAAACAGTTGACATACATGGGGTGATACCAGTACCAGTACCAGTGTGGTACTGTGAACATACATGGGGTGATACCAGTACCAGTACCAGTGTGGTACTGTGAACATACATGGGAGGATACTAGTACCAGTACCTGTGTGGTACTGTGAACATACATGGGAGGATACTAGTACCAGTACCAGTGTGGTACTGTGAACATACATGGGAGGATACTAGTACCAGTACCAGTGTGGTACTGTGAACATACATGGGAAGATACTAGTACCAGTACCAGTGTGGTACTGTGAACATACATGGGAAGATACTAGTACCAGTACCAGTCTGGTACTGTGAACATACATGGGAGGATACTAGTACCAGTACCAGTGTGGTACTGTGACCATACATGGGAAGATACTAGTACCAGTACCTGTGTGGTACTGTGAACATACATGGGAAGATACTAGTACCAGTACCAGTGTGGTACTGTGAACATACATGGGAAGATACTAGTACCAGTACCAGTGTGGTACTGTGAACATACATGGGAGGATACTAGTACCAGTACCAGTGTGGTACTGTGACCATACATGGGAAGATACTAGTACCAGTACCTGTGTGGTACTGTGAACATACATGGGAAGATACTAGTACCAGTACCTGTGTGGTACTGTGAACATACATGGGAAGATACTAGTACCAGTACCTGTGTGGTACTGTGAACATACATGGGGTGATACCAGTACCAGTACCAGTGTGGTACTGTGAACATACATGGGAGGATACTAGTACCAGTACCAGTGTGGTACTGTGAACATACATGGGAAGATACTAGTACCAGTACCTGTGTGGTACTGTGAACATACATGGGGTGATACCAGTACCAGTACCAGTGTGGTACTGTGAACATACATGGGAAGATACTAGTACCAGTACCTGTGTGGTACTGTGAACATACATGGGAAGATACTAGTACCAGTACCTGTGTGGTACTGTGAACATACATGGGAGGATACCAGTACCAGTACCAGTGTGGTACTGTGAACATACATGGGAGGATACTAGTACCAGTACCTGTGTGGTACTGTGAACATACATGGGGTGATACCCGTACCAGTACCAGTGTGGTTGGTTCTATGAGTCATGTCCTGCTCATGTGCACAGATCATAATAATAAGGATGCCTTGAATACTGCGCCTCTTCCTTTTAAGACACTGACCAAGTCATTTTACAGTTTCATGCATTCATCATTCAGTCCACACTCTGTGGTGGTTAATGACTACTGTGGCCACAGCTGCCCTAGGGCAGACTGACAGAAGTGAGGCTACGCCACATTAACAGACGGCAGGAGAGTATGCATCGGTCTGAGCGGGGGCTGATGTCACAAATAATACATTTATAAACTGTTAGAGTTTAAAATAATACTGGTCTGAATAACAGGTTGTGTTCACACAAATGTGTCATCTTAATCTTTGGTGTAAAGTCTTCATCTGACATCTATCACGTCTTTTGAGCGGAATAAATGCACCACTTTCTAAAGCTGATGTGAAAAGAATTATTTCACTTCCATTTATTTATTATGACAGAGAAGACATTGAACTTTGCACCAGTTTTTGTTTCATGTGAATAAACCCTGCAATCAGAG
Source organism: Rhinogobius similis (assembly GCA_019453435.1). Lineage (NCBI taxonomy): Eukaryota > Metazoa > Chordata > Actinopteri > Gobiiformes > Gobiidae > Rhinogobius > Rhinogobius similis. Next base: position 5,329,965 of record CM033621.1, on the reverse strand, counting down.
AAACATTAACCATAAATCAACAATCAAGAAAATGCACTCTTACCTGAGAATTCTGACCTGTCAAGTCACAGTGTGCATTTTGTGTTTGAAGGTTCATCTGTGGTTGATTCATTCCTCCATCTGAGATTAGTCATTTTGAAAGGTTTTGTTGATGTTGATGCTCTTTTGTTATGCAGTGTCAGAAGTGTTAGCTCTAAATTGTGTGAAAAGGTTGCATAATGTACTGAAAATTCATGCTTATGCTAATATCAGCAAGGGACAATCATTATGGTCAAATGTCTTCTGTCAGAGTACACAAATGATAAAACCAAACCCTTTATTTCTGTGCCTCTCATAGATGTGATGGGATGATTCCTGGAAAACAGATCAATAACTACAATTATTCCTTCACACACTGCCCTGCTGCAGATGGAGCATGCCTCAAATGTGTATTGCTTCAATCAAGATGTTATTGACTCTGGCATACATCGTGTGTACACTCCCACCGTTTACCAGTCCTACTATAGCACATGTTTGTCGTTTATTGTTTACTGTGGATCTGCATTAGCAAAGTCAATCTGTCACTACTTTGCCTGGAGTTTATTATAGATAACTTAATTAAAATACATAATTATTCATTTTAATCAGTTGACAAATTCATATACGCCCTCAGCAATAGAAGTACATAGGAGACCATTTGGACAATTATTTGTTCTTTATGATAAATATTTGAACCACTGGATGGTAAAAAGAGTACAATCCAGATTTTAAAAGTCAAAAAGCACAAAAATGTAACATTAAATTAAAAAAGTACAAACAATCAATCAATCAATCAATCAATCAATTTATTTGTTCCTTTCATGAAAATAATTGTCAATGCCATTGTTCACACCATGATTAACATACAGTAACATACAGTAACATATTTCCATGATTGGAAAGGAGCAGATAGAAGAATTAAATTCTTATATTAATCTGCCCCTTTTTCACATCTTAATAATCTTCATGATCTACCACATCCTTTTCTTTCATCATCACCCTTGTTTCACCAGTGTATAAAGTTCAGCTGCACTCCATCCAGTCAATACTCAAGTTGATATAGTCTTATTTGTTTCAATATATACATCCGTTTAAACTGAGACATAATCAGACAACCTTTCAAATTAATATCCTGAGCATTCCACAATTTTACACCTGCAACAGATAAGCACATTTGTTTTAATGTAGTTCGTGCATACTGATGTTTAAAATTGAATCTTCTCCTATGATTTTCATCATTTGAAGTAAAACTAAATAATTTTTGTATGTCTTCAGGCAGTTTAGTAACTTAAGTGACTTCAGATGTGAATCGCAGAGGGTGCAATAATGCTGCCTGGCAAGTCCAGAATGATATGTCTCTGTATTATTTGTACACGATGTATCAGTCTGGTCGCCCTGCCCTCCGTCGTGTCTCGAGTCAACTCCAAAACGTACCGAACAATCAGATTGGTTTATTTCAGTGACGCAAACGACGTCACTCTAGAGCGGCGGAACTGAATGAAAGCAGAGCTCTTTAAATGAACTGTTGAGCCGAGATTATGAACAAAACACTTTAAACAAACCTTTGCAGAGTTGTTACCTTAGCTTGAGGTGAGCATAGATCGCAAATCTCTTGCAAAAAGTTGGATAATCCACTCCGTTTGATGTTTAACGTGCAATCTATGGTTAATAAAACTTGTAATACGATTATTAGTCCATAAATATGTGCGTGTCAGGCGGGTTTGATCCATATTCATTACAGAACAAAATTTTTATGACTGACTTATTTTTCTCCCAGACGCCAGAGTCAGGTGACCCGCGGCGAGGCGAAAGTAGTGCCCCACGTGTCCAAATATCTGTTTAGTGGACTAAATGGAACAGGGCAGGACTATGTAGTGAATGAGGGTTTAGGGAATGAGTGTGGACGCTCGGACACAGACGTATTCTCAAATTCTTCCCGTGACAACAACACAAGTCATTGACATAGCTCTCTCTAACTCTAGCCATGTTGAATTATCTCTTCGTGCTTGTCTTACCTCAGGTTAAAAGAGTTTTGTGCTTCACGCTTTGATTCAACAGAAATTTGTGATGTTATGCCTTTCTTTTTTCCTTGTAAGGTGCTATGTTTGTTTTGGTACGGACGGACCATGTGTGTCCCTGATTGGCTAATCTAACTGTCAGTCATCTGAACTCGTGGAGATTAAGGAGAGACCAAACTAATATTGATCTGTATGAAAAATACAGAGATATCATTCTGGACTTTCCAGGCAAATATTTGTGTCCAACATTGGAGGTCCAAACATGGACTTCAGAGGGTCTTGCCCCAGTGTCAAGCGATTGTAGCCCTTGGAGATCACCAGTGTACTTTATTTTTTTCATTCAGGTTATTCATGTAATTTATAAAGAAATAAACATATCATGTAACACATCTGTTAATATCATTCTGAATACCATTAAAGGAGACATAAGCCGTGTTTTCACCAGCCCTAGTCCCTCAGACTGGTTCACTTTGGAGCATTCTTGGGACACTTTTGTTGGTGGTCTGTGTTTCCATGACAGCTCCAGGCTCACAGGGATCTTCTACATGAGCAACTGACATCACCCAAACATAATGAATGTTTTCTTAATTAATAAACTCCAAATCATACCTGAATTTTAGTTCTTAATTGGGAAAATCTTAGCAATTCACAAAAATGTTTTAGTTAGTAGAGCTATAAGACGTGGAAAAAGACATAGCATCAGCTTTTTTGGGCATTTATTTCACTTCTCTGCACATCTACACCACGTTCTAACATCTCTTTATGAAATGTGCTGGGTTTGGATTTGGTTGGATCCATTATGAACTGGAAATTATAATGTTTTCAGTCTTGACACGAGTGCTGTGCGTCAGAAAACAGGAAACAACTGATGCTAACGTGTATTAGCTTTGTTTTGCCAATTCGGCTTGACCAACGAAGGCATCATCACTGGAAATGAGGCAGTTTGTCACCAGATCAAGTCAGCGTTTGGTGAGGAATTATTATTTTGAGCAGTACGCTTATGGCACTCTCGGACCGCCCGACCCACTCCAAAGCGAACCTGTCGAAACGTGCCTTTAGAGATTGCCCACTTGATTGAGAAATTCAAGGCTGTATTTCCAAATAATTAACATCTCAATCTTGTTTCCTCCAGCGCTCCTCATTTTGCTTCCATTCATTACTTTGTGCGTTGTCTCGTCACGGCGCTCATTTAAACTCATCCATCCTTTGTCCAAACACTGGCTTCCTGTTGATGTTGAATCCAAATTGAAGCAGACATGTTCACAGAGCTGAGGGGAGCAATTACCTGTAAGAGAACAGCCTCCTCCTGTTCACACAATCAGCCCCCATTATCTGCACATGCACCAGGGCCGCTGTGAGCTGTGAGGGGGCCAGGGCAGGACGAGGGGGTGCACAATTGTATTGTATCGTAACACAGTATATAATAATGAATATAATTAAATTATCTTAAATAAATAAATAAATAAATAAATATTGAGCTGCAGAGGCCAAAAACATGACAGAAAATCCAGTCTAACTAAGAACACAATCATTCCCAGCATGTATGAGCCTGGCTCTCATAGAACTGAAAACATAGGAGTTACGTTAAATATCAGCAGAATAAGTGCGCCTGTTAGGGCTTCATGAGTTAGTGTTCTACCTGTGTCAGAAGCATGTCCCTCCACTGACACTGGCCCACATTATCTGTGTCCCTCGCTGCTTTCGTCAGCTCTTTGGGGAGACATCTGCAGCTCTCTGTCCTCCGTTGCTGTCCTTGCTCTGTTTATCACTTTCATTACGTCACATGTTTTGGCCACTTTTTTATTGACTTGTCTTGAGAGGAAAAATAACTGAGTGGTTTCGCTCAGTGCTCATCCATGGCGCACATGAAAACTCAGCTGTTTAGCGCGACGTTGCACCCTGAGTACGAGCCCAGGTTGGGCTCGAGCCAGGCTCAGTCGTGGGCCAAGAATCTAAACTCCAGCTCCAGTTCAATCCAATCAATAAATTATGCAGTTTATTAATTGGATGGAACTGACTAATAAATTGTTCAATAAATTGATCAGTTTAACTTGGACAGATATATATCAGCTAACCGATGTATTTTGTGAGTGTACTAGTTAACATTTCTTAAATACCTTGCATTGTTTTGTTTTTTGTTCTTATTGGATTTAAAATTGTCAGAGTGCAGTGCTCTTAATAACTCCAATGAGATTAGTCTGTGCGTCTGTGGTAAAAAGACACCTGTAGTCACATTCCGCCTTGTATTACCAAATAAAGCACTTGAAGTTCTCAGACTCTGATAATCAACTCTGACTCCATCCCATAATCATTTCTGGAGTAGCTCTCTCACCCCCTGCTTCTCCATCACTCTGTCACGCCTTCTCAATCTGATTTCACAATGGGAGCTGCGCCCACTGATTTCAGAACTGCACTTGTCACTTTCCTTTCCACAATCCCCTGCTGTTTTCCGGATTGCCAATTCTCCAACCTGGCTACTCCTGCTAGATTAAGACAAGACATGCTACATGTGATTCCATCCACACCTTTAGAGAGCGCGCAATATCAAATTTATCAAAGACTATCATTGGAACTCCTGCCTGCTTGGTCTGTCGCTCTCCCAGCGCTCCTAGCTAATACTTTCCAACATATTAAGCGTCATGTTTTGATATCCCGAGTCATATTGTGGAATAATTGAGTGGAGATGCCTGTGGTCCCGCCAGAGCTGGGGAAAAACAGAGAGACAGAATGATCTCGTCCACGCTGCGGTGCATGGGGGATTGAGTTAGGGCAGCTTTTCGACGGAGCTTCGTGTATTTGCGAGCGTGGTCCGGCGGGGAGCAGATATAATGCAGATTTGAAAGCGGTATGTTGATTTGGTTTGGCTCATTAACAGGATGCAGCGCTGTAAACACGCGCCGTCAGGGGAGGAAGAAGCTGCCAGCGAGGTTAAAGCACGGAATTATGCTTTTTTAAACACTTAACTTTACATCCGTGTTTGGCATAATATAGTATAACTTAACCCTGTAACGTCCAGTGTTGCAGAAGTATCACATTTGACTAAACTGAAAAAAAAAGTTAATCAGTTAATGGGTCCTAATGTTTGTCATAACAATGTTGTCTAATAAAAGATGTATTTACAGTCATGGCTCAAAGTCTTCACACCCCTGACATTTTTCCACAAAAAAAAACAAAACAAAAAAACTTTTTTTAATTTGACATAATTTCACACAAGACTCCAAAAATGGGCCGGACAAAGATAATGGAACTCTTTCAAACTTGTGGATAAATAACTTAATTTAAGTGTTGAATGTGATGCCTGTTTAAACTCACCTGAGACAAGAAACAGGTGTGGGCAATATAAATATCACACCTGACAGCAAGTATGGGGGAAAAATACTACATTTTCTAGGAAAAACATTGTTCAACGTTAAAAGTGTTAAATGTACAGCTCCTTGTTGTTTAATGCTTACGTAATAAATACAAACACTTAATATATCTTCTTTAAGATTTTAAATCCAAGGCCTCAAGTTTCTGTTAAGTAATAGTTAATAAATGAACTTTCTACATAGATATATATATAAATTGTGTGTTCTATTTTTATGTTAACTCATCTGTTAAAAAAGATTTTATACAGTGAGGTTAAGCCGTTTTGGAAAAAAATTGTGCCAAATACTGTCTACATTTCAATACTGGATCGACAGCATGTGGTCAAACTGCTCTGAAATCCCTGGCACTGGTACTGGGCCTGATGTATCGACTATCGCTAGTTTGGAACACTAACAGATTGTCAAAGTTTAAACTGTATGAGTTCAGTCCGCAGTATTGTACAGAAATTCAAAGGAGGTGTTTCTTTTACCGCATTGAACAAAACATACGGGTTGACCAAAATGTTAAATTAAGACCAATCCGCTTGACCAGAAAAAGCTTCACGTGTCTTCTTTGAACATGCAAACTAAAATGTACTTTTTTCTCTCTGATGAGGTAACATTACACCAGTGTGGGGCTTAAAAGAGTAAATGTTGTCACTTTAGCGCAGTGGGAATGAGATGGAATCGGAGTCTGCAGGAAAATGCGAAAATACATTATCGCAGCGTGTTATTAGAGGATAATCCTATTACCTCTGCCATGAACGAGCTCCTTGTCCGACCCGACTCTCCACACGGGGCTCTCTAATGTGCTGCACAGATCAGGGTCACTGCATGGAATCATATTATGGGGCATAGAGGATAATGTATCGTATGGAGATAAGGAAACCAAAAGAGATTGTAACACAACATAGCAATGGCAACAAGTAGTATATGAAGGACGCATATTATGCTAAATATTGTGTGCTTTAAACCATGTTCTAACATTGTTCTCTGATCAAAAACACTTGTTCGATGAATATCATTTACAAGGTCCTCTTCCTCCGAGCCTTAGAAAACACACAAATTTCAAAGTTGTTGTCAGAGATGTCAAAGATAGAACTCCGAGTATTTCTGCTTCAAGTCACATTCATTACAACTGCAGGCTTACATTAGCATGTCATTCAAGACATGCTAATGCCCCATTGCAATTCCTTCAGCTGGCAATAGATTGAGTAATAACTCCAAATTGTAATGAGGGAACACCTGACAGAGAGTAGATACAGTACATCATTTTAAAGGAGACCTTTCATACAAAGGACTTTTTAATCATAATAAAATTGTTCCCTCTTGTTGTAGAGTGATTTGTGTATATTTCACCAATCTTTATTCCTCTGAGGACAAAACTCCATGGCTGACGGAGCTATGGAGTGTCTTTACTGCTCCCTATGTTACGCCCACTGAGATTTACTTTGTTCAGCAATTTAATTTTCTTAAAAGGATTCAGCAGCGTCACATAGTCATTTTGGCACAAATGAAAAAGTCCTCTGCTTGCTATCCTAAACTGCTGCTTTTCAAAGGCGGCGTAAAGAGAAGCCTGGAAGTAATCAGGCTCTTTTTTTAAACTTAGTGTTTCAGATCAATATGATTACATTTTTGTACTATTCGACTCATGACGATTATTCCAATAGTTACAACCCTACCTACAATACAGTATAGATTATATACATTATAGATTATATGTACAACTGGGTGACAACGGCTCATATCCTGGAGCAGTTGGAATAGAGATTATGTGACATCACAGCATTCTGAATTTTAGCAGTGAGTGACAAAAACTATTTTCTCCCGTAAGAGCTCAAAACCCAACTAAAATATGAAAGAGCTGCTACTGTCTGATAATAAATATAAAATTCTACAAATCTGTTAAATATTTAATTTGTCACTGACATCTAAAAAAGAAGAAAATCAAGGTAAACGTCACACTGCAGCTACACATTTGTCCCAGACTTTGGAACCAGACATTGTTGGAATTATTACCTTTCTTTTCTTAATTAAGATGTTAATGAGTGTGTGTTGGTGGAATTTGTTGTGTTGAGCTTAAGTGTCCTAAATCTCCAACTGACCAAACAAACATGTTACAGTTTAGTTAATTCCAGCTCCACGGACAAAAAAAAAAGCTAAAAAAAACGCAAAGAAACACACTTGCTCAGTTGTGCTGCTCAGTCAGACTGTTGAGGAGTATTTATCAAATGAAAGAGTGTTGGCGCATGATCTCTGATGATGGACTCTCCATGGGTTTCAGAATGATGAAAAATTCGGTCTGTTGCCATAGCCATTAGCTATCTTTTGAATGCTGTAACGCTGAAACCCATGACTAGCCTGTTAAACTCACCAGTAAGAATGTGCTTACGTGGAATTCCAGACCTTTTGGGGCAAATTGACAGCCAAACTTCCAGCTCCAACTCCAGGGAAACTGCGGCTCTAGAAGTTATTACCACAAGGAGTGAAAGCCGCTATAGAAATCAAAAGCTTGACTTCAGAAGGTGCATATTGAGAGAACAGCAGGACCTCCAGCCCTCCTCTCCTGTACAGACGCCGGCAGCAGAGAAACTAACACATATACTGTCTGCACCGTAGTGTTTCCTCCGGCTGGTCGCACAGAGAGGAAGACGAGCCAATGTTCTTGGGAGCTGCTGCTGCTGAGCATTTGCATTTCTTTATTTGCAACTTTGTTTAGTGAAGTTTGAAATTCACCCACACACAAACTCAGTCCCTCCTCCACTACTGCCTGTGTGAGTGCGCACGAGCCGTCCAGAATGAAATAGTACAAAAACGTTTACTCAGTTATATGTTGACAATATGAAATGGTTTGAACGTTTTTGTTTTTTGTACCACTCCTTCAGATATGATTTAGCTCTTCCATTTTTGAGGTTTGATCTTTGAAAATCCAGATTTGGTGTATTATGTAAAGTTTTATCCTTCCAATTACATTGACTTCAAAGCCCATTTTCACCAAGTACACCTGCTTGTCTGCATGATCCACAGAATGGCGTTAAACTTGTATATCTCCGTGAAGACAAGCAGGTGACACAATTTGGTAAATAGAACACGAGAAAGATCATTGCTATGTCAACTTAAATCAACTGTACATCAATCCACCCGTATGAAGCCGTGGAAGGTAAGACTGCGTGTCTGTTTGATCTGCGGAGAATCATCGGCCATCGAAGGACACGGTTCTGTCTCGCGGGAGTTTCTGTTTATGGACGTTTAATTTGTGGTGGACATCTTTGTTGAAGGAGTGCCATGAGTTTCAATATGGATAACAGACTGCATCAGGTCATGATGGAGGAAACATAATTGTAAGGCATTGTCAAATGATGTGTATTTTAACACATCTGAGTCAGATTGGACATTATTGACCGTACAAAAATCACTGGATATCCGGAGTGTGACGTCACCCATAGCGTTTGGCTCCAGCTAAATGAGGCCAATCGCGGCTAGCAGTTATAGCAGCTAAAGTGGAGCCAGACTCCATATTTGGAAATCTGTGTGTGTATCATGGCAACCACATGGAATAATCAGGAGGGAGGTTGCTAACGGTTTCCGAGGAGACAGCGTCAACATGTGGTGCTAGCTGTCAATCAAACCTGTTGCTAATGCGAGTGAAAACCAGCCTCTGGAAAAGGAGGCACCTGATTGGTCACTCATTTTGATAATTTAGGTAATACATTCTTATTTTATGATAATAAGCATGGAAATGACAGAATAGTATCCTCTGTGCACAAAATATACAGCAACGTAGTGTTCAGGGGGAATATTCATTTTCATAAATCAGAGAAAATTTTCCTCAAACAGCAATGTCTCCATGGAGACAAGCAGGTGGCAGACCCTCCACCAAAAAGGCTACATATGGGGCATCTCCCAAGCTCACCCCTGAACCAACCCAAACTCACCCCTGAACCAACCCAAACTCACCCAAACTCACTACTGAGCCAACCCAAACTCACCCCTGAACCAACCCAAACTCACCCCTGAACCAACCCAAACTCACCCCTGAACCAACCCAAACTCATCCCTGAACCAACCCAAACTCACCCAAACTCACCCCTGAACCAACCCAAACTCACCCCTGAACCAACCCAAACTCATCCCTGAACCAACCCAAACTCACCCCTGAACCAACTAAAACTCACCCTTGAACCAACCCAAACTCACCCAAACTCACCCTGAACCAACCCAAACTCATCCCTGAACCAACCCAAACTCACCCCTGAACCAACCCAAACTCACCCCTGAACCAACCCAAACTCACCCAAACTCACCCCTGAACCAACCTAAACTCAATATTTTTGAATCACAATTTCCTATTTTCTCAGTATTATTATGAGTCACAGACCTCATGAACTCTGAAATCAGACTCATGACTTGTGCAAACTCCATTCTCAATTTCTTTCGTTTGATCTTGTCTTAATTATAGTCATGGGCCTCCTCTTCATCTTCAGGTGGGACGTGGTGCGGTTGTTTACTCTGAGAAGAGATCCACAGTTCAGACTGCAGACTGCATCAAAGAGCACAGACAGGGGAATATATGCACCAGAGGAAGCCCGCAGTGCCATCAAATATTAAAGGAGAACGCAAAACGCAAAACATGGCTGACAGCTCGCAAATAGAAAAGAAGCAAAGTTTATGTGTTTTACAGACATTTAAATGACATTTGGTTATGACACAGCTGCAAAGTCAAGAACTCTTAAATCAGTTACATTTACTTGAGTGACTCTGAAATGTAAAGTCAATTCTAGCCACGGCTGCCCAGAGGTAAACTCACTGAAGTAAGTCCTCCAATCTGCAGAAACCCCTCCGACTGACAATCCTGCACTCACACAAGAGAGTTACACACAGGCGCGATGGGTGAAGTGTTTGCCCAGTGACACAATGACAGTACACATTGGTCAAAGTGGCTCAGAGGTTAGTGTTCTAACCTCAGGGGTTATATTTCATCTGAATTAACCCAAAATGATCTTGCAGGTGAGTAGGCTAAATAAACGTAAGCGTTAAGTGTCTTCAACAAAGGATAAGGATATTTTTATTGTTCTTGCCCTTTAAACTTGCTCTTGAGAATCTTTGTTTTGGCAGATTTCATGATTTAGAACTGAAATAATATATCTACTATAGCATGCAGCATTACTTTATATCATTGAGGCTTTTTCTCATCAGGATTTTTGATAGAACTCCTTCTACTGGCAGCAGAGGGAATTATAAAAGTGAGATAACCATACCCAGTTTGCATCAACATGCTAATGTAAAGCACAGAGTTTTAGCAGAAATGCTCAAAACAAGTCCGGTGATGAGTTAACTGAACTTAAAAACAGAGCTCTACCCATGACATCATAAAATGTGGACAATTTTGAGGCGACAAAACTTTCTGAGGCCCCAAGTGTGTTTTTGATGAGGGAACAAGGTTATAACATGGTTCAAATCAATATGTGTTCTTTAAATAACAGATTTATTGTCAGATTTAACCTGTAAACATTGTTTTCACGGTTTCACGGGGTGGTTAATGACTCAGATCCACTTGTTGTAATTACTGTTGTAACACACCACAGTTCATCTGGTGTGAGATGTGGGAGTCCCTCAACCATCTCCAAGTTCACAAGTAATTCCCAGTTTGAGCCTTCCAGGGCATTGTTACAAGTCGTAGGTGGAGAAGGTTTTATGTCGACCTTGTAAAAAGATGATAAATGATTGTGTCTCGTACCTTGGAGTAAACAAACTACCAACAGTTATTTATTTTCTGACCCGGTGTTCATCTGCCCATATCGTTCTATGATGAAGAGGGTTCATGGCTTTTCTTTGCTGTGAATTTAACCAATCACAGTGAGCCGAAAACTCTTGGATCTTAACGGCAATATCAAGCTACGAATAATTAGACAAACTTGCAAAAGGTCTAAACTTTTGTCAAACTGCCGACTTCTAACATTATAGCAATATACGATATAAATCACTTATTTTTTCGTCTATTATTTGAAAACACCTGAATTCTGCATCATTTGTGTCACGTCGTTCTAATTATTCTGAAGATTTGATGCTGTATTTTGCACATTTAAAGAGAACCCCAGTTGAACAAAACAAATGGCACCAAATATATGACAAAGACATTCCATCGAGCACTGAATGGTAGCCACACTTTTAGCCGACAATCTCTTTTCTTTGCTGACTTAGTGGCTTGTGTTGAGTTTTACCTCTGAGCTTCTCCGTATGAGGTCGGATGGAATAAAAGCATCCACTCACTCTGCAGTGCGCCTGTGCCGGAGCCCTGCTGTGAACGGGACATCACACCAAGAAGATAGGAAGAAAAGCAAACAGCCTGCCCAGGTTAACCACCACTTCAGTGAAAAAGTAAACGCCGTTTCCATGTTTGTTTCAGATTGGCTCCATAAACTTGTCACACGGTGTTATGGTTTAAAGTCCTTTCAACTGACGGCAATCACGATTTTGGGGTTGAATAAATGGCAAACCAAAGTGGCGGCCGAACAACTAAACTTCTCTAACCCGTGAAACTCGTCGATGTTATGTTACACACAGAGATCATTGGAACTGCTGACCCTCTAGTTAGCGGGCAAGCACTTAATCCACAATGTCACTTGAGTGCCTGTCTACTGTAGAAGGAAAATGAAGAGCAGTGAAGTGAAAATCTGCTTGAAGGAGGATGGAGTACATCATTGTTGAGGCGTTATTTCTGGGCAAGTTCTAAAATAAAATAGAAAATATGGTTAACTAATGAAAAATGATGTCGATATGATATTATTTATGAAGTTTCCTGCGCAAACTATGCATTTGTGTTTATGCGTGCAAATGATAAATACCTTAAAGGACAAATACGATGCATCATTTGTAATGTTATTGGCCTTTAAACATGCTCTTGAACATCTTTACAGATAGTTTAGTTTTAGAACTAAAAATACAATGTTTTTTACACAAAATGGGAGATGCCATAGTAACTTAGTTGTGTCTAACCCTTAACTGGCTGCAGAGGCAATTACACATGTGTAATTATACATAATGTTTTGTATCGCAGCAGTCTGAGCTGTGACGCAGTTGTGTTGGTCGTGATTAGAGGCAGAAATGCCCAGAGCAATGATTTAAGACTTAAAACCAGCAGAAGATTCTCGGATAATAATTTAATGAATCCTGGTTTGAAAATCTTCACTCCCCCCGACCCTCAGATTACTGACATCACCAGTAATCAAAAAACGTCACAAATCGAAGGAAGTGAAGAGGGTTTCCAACGGTCGAAGGGAGCGAAGATTTTCAAACCAAGATTCATCAGACTAGCGTGAATGAAGCTAAATGCAACTCCAGGTATGACGGAACAATGTAAGAACATGGCTAAAAGCTCAAAAAAGTCAATTTTGCATAACATTTGTCCTTTAAAATGACAGTAACACATATTACCGTCCTGTAGGGTTTGTTAATAAACAATGGAAAGAAAGTTGGATTGAAATTGCATGACCCTTTTTTTCCAGAAAATGTTGTTTTCTTCTCAATATTCCATTTAGAAGTGTGTTTAGAAGCAAAAAACCAGACCTCTGCGCCCTTTACGCTTCCATTTTATTGACGTAAACTTGTAAGAAATAGCCATGTTACTGTGTTACTGTGTTACTGTGGTACTGTGTTACTGTGTTACTGTGTTACTGCGTTACTGTGTCAGCTGATTGGCTGTGTGTATGTGGTTCACTCTGCTTCACTTTTCTGGATAAGCCTAAAAAAGCTGTTCCAAGTGATACGAGATGAAAAAAAAAAATGAAAAAAAGAAGAGAATACTATGTGTCAGAGTTTGTGTGATCTTGGAAGTTGTTTGACAGTTTTAAATACTTTACTTCACACAAATTGTCCAAAGAAAGAGTAGTACAAACATTAGCTTTTCAAACCGGCACCTTCAGATTGAAAATGACTTGTAGAAGGCAGTTGAAATGTCCTGATGTAAAAAATCAGGGTGTCATTTATAAACCACGCAACCATACATACAAAAACATAGGGATTTATAAACTGACAACTTGACGTGCAAATGTGCGATCCGGTCCAAAAAATGTATGTTGCAGGTGTAGGTGTTTGCAAAGATGAGCTTGAAGGCAGTGTTTGTTTACAGAGAGCAAGTCTGAGGACATTCTGGTACTGTCCGTAAGTACACTTTTGGTAAGAATTCCATTTAAAGTTTCAGAAATGAGACCTGAGATGACTATTAATGGATGCAATTAGCAAAGTGCAAAGACTGCAATCTTTGCAATAATTTACTCCAAGCAACAAAATGTCTTACTTTGATCAGAGTTAAAACACTGTAGTTTGGATTTGTACAAAAATGTTCTGAAACAAGTGACAAAAACGTGTCAAAAAGTGAAAAAAATGTGTTCAAAGGCGTCAAAAACGCGCCTTCAAACAACAAACATAACTCAATGCACCAGAAGATGCATTAAATATGACGAACACAACTGAACGTGACAAAAAATGCAATTAAAATAGACAAAATTGTTTTTAAAATATGAACTTGAAATGAATCCTCTTGTTTTTAACAACATAATCACAAATCTAATCACAATCGCACTGGTCAGAAAAGTCACAATTAAATATTTGTACTAAATCGTGCAGCTCTATTAAAGGCAACAGAAAAATACAAAGTGAACACGAATCATGATAAAAATCGAATGAAATCAATGACCTGGCCCCAAGAAAATCAGGATAATAATTTTTTTGCCACATCGCCTAGCCACAGTAAGAACTCATTTTTTCTTGTTATTAATCACATGGATGCAAGACGAGCGGGTGGTGGACCCTACACCACCTTTCAGTCTTACACTAGCACAGTTTCCGTGAGCACCCGCTTCCAAAAACGCACTGGAAACTCCCTCCGCCCTTTATTTCTCCTCTCTGTTCTCCGTGTCATGTTTATTTACGCTGACAAGATTACGTAAATCTGCAGAACGTCTCCGGCGCCTTCAAAGCCTTCCAAATGTAGACTTCCTCGGTTTGGAAAGTTCACTCACACCTCTGCGCTCGCCGTGGGTGCCAGATCCCAAATTGAAAAGAGTAGAAAATGGGATAATGGTTGCTATGTAAATCCATGTTTTTCAAATGCCTCTCACTCTGACAGGAGCATAAAAGGACAACCACCTGCTGCAAATCCGGATCAATGCGTCGGAAAGTTATTGGAGCCATAATTTGGGTTCAGTGGAGGCAGAGGAGAGACGGAGAGGGGAGCCCCGAAGTGGTTTCTTCTGCTTTCTCTCCAAACGTGTGATAAAAAGTGCATTGTTCTTGTTTTGTTTGTGGAGAAAAGAATATGGAAATGATGTCCCTATTATGGTGCGTCTGGGATGTTCAGGGTTTTTGGAACACTTGAGAGACAGAGAGACAGATTTATCGTAAAAAAGTGTTTCTTCACAGAACAAAACGGCTGTGTGACAGATCCCATAAACGATGCATGTATAAAGAGGTCCAATGTGCGCTATGATAGCATTTTAACGCAGACATTATGCAAACGACTTTGGCAGCGTTTGTACACAAGAAAAAACAATAATGAAGATAATGTCTACGTAAATGCCTGAATTAAGTAACATTGACCTTGATTATCTTGAGTGTCTTTTGGCTTGTTTTGAAATACAATTTGATACTCATTTCAAGCGCAGCAACATGTTTTTCCTCATTTCAAGTGAGAAAATGCTTGGCTTTTTCTTAGTGAAACGACACATATTCTGCTAAACTGACTTTTTTGAGCTTTTGACCATGTTCTAACATTGCTCCGTCAACAAAAACACATCTGGAGTTGTATTCATGCTAGGTTGATGAATCCTGGTTTGAAAAGCCTCTGTCAAAAAAATCTCCAATCTGAATTTCCTCAATCTGTGACGTTTCCTCGATGTGTGACGTGGCTCCAAGAATCTTCTTCTCAATTTTAAGGTCCATAAATCATTAGACTCAAGATGAACATGAACATTTCTGCCGTCTAATCACAATCCTTACAACTGCTCGACTACATTAGCCTGTTTCCCTTCCTTCCATTTCTTTATCTCAAATATGTAATTCACTCTGCTACCAGTAGATGGAGCATGGGGCGGCAGTAGCGCAGTAGGTAGAGTGGGCGCCTTCTGATCCGAAGGTCGGCAGTTCGAATCCCACTCCAGACATGGAGTAGTGGTTAGATCCTCTGACCCGCAGGTTGGTGGTGCGATTTCAGCTCCTTAAGATGAATAATGCCGTTGTGTCCTTGGGCAGGACACTTAACCCACCTGGCCCCCAGTGTCTGCGTACACTGGTGTATGAATGTGTGAGTGGATGGGTGACTGGTTCCTTGATGTAAAGCGCTTTGAGTGCCTTAAAAAAGGTAGAAAAGCGCTATATAAATGTGACCATTTACCATTTAGCACATCGCTCAGCTCCTTGTGTGGGTAACCGGAGACATTTTTAAAATCTTTTTTGTTGTTGTTATTAAACGTGAGATGCCAAAGAAAATATCCTCAAGTGCATGTTTAAAGGGCAATAACAATACAAATCAATGCATAATATTTTAAGTAAAACAAGATGTTTTATGCTTGTTCCATTGGTAATTTTCTTGAAATGACTTAATTCAAGTGTTTATTCACTTATTATCTAAATTACAATTGTACTTTATTAAAGTTTAATGCTGCTTTTATTGTATCTTGGTTGTTGCATAACAAAGTGGGAGACGACAACAGAGTAACGCACTCAAAAACAGGGTGTATTTACAAGAACTAAAGCAAGCCCTCTGAGGCAGACTGAGACGCTGACATGAAGTGCATTCAACAGTCTGTTCATGAGCCGATGACGCTTGAATAGTCCTTTTGAGGTTGGTATGATATAAAAATAAAAGGCTTAACTTCAGATAAAAGACGTAATTGATAAAAACTTGCTCTCACCACTGATCTGTTTGTCAAATTTAACACTGTTGTCAAAAACGACCTTAAGGTTCTTCTGCAGCTCGTCTTCCCACTTGAAATCTCTCTTTGTATCTTTTCTGCGGCACAGTTCCAAAGACAAAGTGTAGGTGACGTACTCCAGCTTATAAAACGTCAATCAAAAACAGCAAGGAACATCCAAAACAAACGGCACTCTGGATGTAATTAACAAACTTTTTCTCCCACCAATGGCCACGAATACGCCTACTACAACAGCGAACACTCATGTAAACCTTCTTATCACACACTTTTTAGATTTGTTCGCTTTGGCAAGGCAATACCACACTCCCCTAAATCCAAACGTCTTATTCTGACCATCTCTTTCAACCCAAGAGGAAAATATCTCTTAATGAATTACACTTAAACTCCAGGGAAGACCATCTGTGTTAGCTCAAATGGATGGATTTGTCTAAAAGCTGTGGGAGAGGGACTTAATCGGAAGCACATCCAGCTGTGTTAAAGGCCATGTTTGGCTTTTCTTAATGAGAACTGCTTTCATTTCAATTACACATTCCATCTGAGACGCATATTTGTCTGAAGTGATGTAAATATGATGGAATTAAAGTAGCAGCGCACGGGGGCGTCGGACTGTGGGGGTAAAGGTTACGAGTTTTCCCGGGGCCCAGGTCAGGGAAGGGCCCTCAAAAGCACGTGGTGGTGGTCTTTTGCTCATTTTTCTACGCTTTAATCTGTTTTTGTTGTAATAAAATGCAATGTGGTTGAGCTGAGAACATGAGAGACTAGAAGAAAAAGAAGAAAATCATGTTGGCCAAGTTGTTAACGAATAAAACTAGAGATTTTCGAGATGTTTGTGGAATTGGTCTGGTAGTTATTGCAAATACAACAGTGCTGTATCATAATATAAGCCAGTAGTTCTGCAGGAAAAGTTAAGAATGTTTATCTTGTCTACTTAATTAGAATAGTTGTGTTGTTTTGAAGGACAAACAGCTCTGTAGGATGTCTGTAAATATTGTAGAAACCATCGGGTGCATATTCTAGCAATAGTGAATGAAAAAAAAAATAACTACAATAACCGAATTTGCTGGAATAAATAAATCATACATAAAATAACGTATTAGGGGCCCGCTGAGAGGTTTTGTATGTGGTGCCCAGAATTTGGTGCTACGCCCCTGGCACAAACAAACATGGAGCTGAGGAGGAGGGCTTGGATGATGAGAAAAGTATGATCCCGATTTTCTTGGGGCCAGATCATGATTTCAGTTTTATCACAATTCACATTCACTTTGTATTATTCTATTGCCCATAATCGAGCTGCATGATTTAGGAAAAATATCCATATATTATTAGATTTATGTTTTAATAATAGGGTTTGTTCAAATTCACATTTTAAACACAATTTTGTCACTTTCAGTCACATTTTTGTCACGTTCTGGTGTGTTCATCGTGTTTAAACGCGTCTTTGTCACTTTTAGTCGCGTCTTTGTCGCGTGTTGTCATCATAGCTTTTAGTTGCATTTTTGTCACTTTTGGTCACACTTTTGTCGCTTGTTTCAGAACATATTTGTACAAATCCAAACTACAGTGTTAGCAGTTTTTATTTAAATCAAAGCAAGATATTTTGTTGTTTGTGGAAGAAATTATTGCGCTTCAAAAACTGCAGCCTTTGTGATTTGCTAATTGCATCCATTAAAATTGCGATTTTGTGTGGATTTGGTTTAATTGTGCAGCTCTGGCCTTTAAGAGGTAAATAAAGTCATCTGCTCAGAGGCTTCAGAGGCTAAACAACAGGAAAAAAAGTGTGTTTGAACAGACAGCTGCATCACAATACGACGATTTCACAAAAAATAGCAGATTGTCACAGGGACGAGCTCGTGATTCCATTTTTGTCACACTTTAATCTCACGTGAGCCAAGTTAGACCTGTGTCAGATGATCAGAAGACGTGTGAGCGGTGTGTTTGGAGGACAAAGACAAAGAATTTCAAGACAACTCTTTACATTTTTAACTGTTTCTCTTTCGTTTTTATCTTTTTGTATCATTTGCCTTTTTCACATTATTTTATTTTGCTGCACAGACATGAACAATCAGAAAGAAGTCAGATTAAGATAACTGTTCACATGTCAATTATCTGATCACTCCAGAAATCAGATAATGATCAAATGTTTAGTGTGTATGTAAACCTTTGTTTGTTCCAAAAAGTCATGTTTCCCCTACCACCCAGACACGCCCACTGTTACTTGTGTTGACGTTTACGGTGACGGGTCAGCGCTGCAGTTTTCAACCAGACGTCAGCTGACTGGTTTGTTTTATTAAGGTTTTGTAGATTTCTGCAACACTGCTCTATACAGCAGACACAGGCATTCCATATCCTCTAACTTTGACTTTGTTGTCATAGCTCTGGTTCAATCCCTGTCTAGTCCTCAGCTACACACACAATAAACTAGTGCATAATCATGGATACCTCAGAGTCCTCTGTGGTGTGTATGACCATTATATCAACACAAATCCAGCATCAGACCGTGCATCCTCCCCTGGCTCTCTGGTCCTCTCCGGAGACCAGCCTGAACCCAAAGAGCGGTCAGCAGTAAACAATCCCACTCCGGGATCTGTGTACGTGCTTGAAGGGCCACAGGAGGGAGGGGCCGCAGGAGGGGAGGGGCCACAGGAGGGAAGTGCCACAGGAGGGGAGCGGGAGGAGACGTGGTCCTGAAATGTGTTTATAGTAGGAACAGTGTGGTGGTGGTGTCATTCTGAGCTCTTGCAGACTGACAGGTGATGTAGTATGTGCAGCAACAATACTAGAATGCTAAAAAAAATGGTCAGTGGACTTGAGGGTGATGGTGAACAATGACTGTAAATTGAAAACCAAGACTGTACATTTATGAACATTTAGAAGATTGTAATACTGTGCAAAGTGCTTCACTCATCATATGTTATACCCCAAGCAGCCACCAACCACCCCAGCAACAACCATAAGCACTATGTTTACACACACACACACACACACAAACACACACACACCCACAGCAGCACACCTACACTCACACACACACACACACACACACGCACACACCACACACACACACACACACACACACCCACAGCAACACACCTACACGCACACACACACACACGCTCAAACACACACACACCCACAGCAACACACCTACATGCACACACACAAACACACACGCTCAAACACACACACACACACACGCTCAAACACACACACACACACACACACACATACACCACACACACACACAAACACACACACCCACAGCAACACACCTACACGCACACACACACACACACACACGCTCAAACACACACACACACACACACACACACACAGCAACACACCTACACGCACACACACACACACACACCCACAGCAACACACACACACACACACACACACATACACATGCAGTGAACCAGTTGAGACAACATCATAAAAGGAGTGCCAGGAGCACATTTTTAAATCAGTAAAAGCCTTTATTTAAGTGTATGGTGTAAACTTTTATACATATTTTCATTATATTATATTTTAAGCATATTATTGCGAGTGAACTCCTGAATTTAACTGTCTCTACTCATACTTAAGCAAGGAAAAAATATATCAACAGCAACAACAATATTATCAGAAGTGAACCCCTTTCATCCTTTAGTCGTCTGTACTTGTTTGGTTAGTTGTTGCATATATACTGGGTACATACACTTCTGTTGAGAAGGTCATGTCCTCCTGAGCACATATTGAACTTGTGACCTCGTGGCTGTGTGTCTCTGTGTGAGGATCTCTTGAATATTTCATGTGCGGACAATGTCTTGGGAGTTTACGTCTGTGCAGAAGTTCTCACATGTTCATAACTGCAGGAAGAGGGATTTGGCGTTTTATGGATATTTCAAAAGGACAGCTGTTGTGGGCTAAATTATGCTGTGTTTTTTATCTGTTTTTCTCCACCCCCATCCAGTCCATTTGGATTTCCAGCACCGTTCAGTAACAGAGTCTGACTCAATTCAATCTCTACAGTTAAGATTGCACAAAATAAGAGAACTCCCATATTCCAAAGTAAACACTGTATGCAAAGGTTTACTTTTTATTTGTTGTGAAGTGAAACTGATGTGATTCTGATGTACACACACTGTTTACACAACACGTCTTTAACCAACTGACCTAACATTGTTTCCCCATCAAAAATATACCTGGAGTTGTATGCTTTTTTCACACTCGTACCATTAATCCGGTTTATGAGATCCTCTTGCTCTATGCCTCCCATAGTTTCAAATTTCCCTGAGTTAAGGTCTCCTGCTCTGTTCTAAGTCCATAAATCATTGCCTTAATCGTTCTGAGAATTTCTGCCACCAAATTGCGGTCATTATATTTTTGTTCTTGTTTTAGCATGTCGGGGTGAGCTAGGTTTTGTTTATTTCCCCATGGTAATTTTAAAGTTTATAGTATAGTATAGTATAGTATAGCATGAGATGACACAGCAAAGGTACTCAAGAGCAAGTTTAAAGGCCAATAACAATTCAAATAACAGAAGTCCTTCGATAGTTTTCTACTTCTGAATGGATACTTTTGGTCTTTTATCTCACAAACTGGTGCTTCAAACTTCTCCGGCGAGTTTCCATGACGTCCTTCAGCGTTGATCTGCAGCTCAGATGTGGAGAGGAGACTTTATCTGTAAAAAGTGTCAGAATCCTCTGTTCCTTGAGTATTTAATTACAATTTGTCAACGATCTTGCCACGAGCTGTCATCCCTGCTTATGTGTGTGTCAAATCTGGACTGAACAGAGTGGCAGGCGGTGGTTAGCGCTTTATCTGTGAGGTTATAATTTCACGTTTGGTGTTTATAGACTGATGATCCAAACTCCACTGTCACATCGGACAAAAGAAGCACAAAGGATCCATCAGTCAGGATTAGTGCTGGTAGTAGCACTATGGAGGAGTAGTGCTGGTAGTAGAAGTGTTGTTCGTGGTACTTTTACTACTTCGTAATGTAGGGAGTAGTAGTAGAACAGGAAGAAGTACTGCTGCACTACCACCGGTGGTAGTAACAGAGCAGTGAAGTTACTACTACTCTATTAGTAGTATTGGAAATAGTAGTGATGGTAGAATTGTATAAGTAGCAGTAGTTGTATTCTGTAGTTGTATTGTGGACAGAATAACTGTAGTGTTGAGAGTTGTAGTAGTTGTTGACCGCTAATAAAAGGACTGTATGGAGAAGTGAAAGCACTAATGGTAGTAACATAGTGATAGTAGAAGAAGAAGACATGGTAGTAGCACTAAAGGCTGAGGGACAATCAGATGACATGGGAGGTTTACCTGCAGCCCATGTGGGACGGCGTGGGGGATTGTTTAATGCAAGACGGGGGAGATGTGAGTAGGACGTACGGCCAAAGGAATGTAACGTTCACCCGACGGAAACAGACAGCCGTGGAAGCTCAAACTGTCCTCTGCGGCGGCTCTTTGAGGAGCTGTCACCGGCTCGCACTTCCAGCGGCCCACATAGTTCAGTCAGGTCAAGAAATTAAGCAAAACGACAGCGGGCTAAAATGTTGTATATTATGTAAATTGATTTGTGTGAAATTTTTAACGAACACGTGCAGCGACAAGTCACAAAGCACCTATCTCCTGGGGTCTTTGTAGTCCGTGTAGAACTTATTTTCTGCTGAGCTCGTCTGGCACATGTAAATGGAAATAAAACGTAAAAAAGATCGCGGCGCCCACGGCAACTTCTGAAATGAGGTCAATAGTCTCAATGCGGTGATTTGAGCGTGGACCTGATCCGATATGACAGATGAGGTCTCACCATTATATACTGTGATATAGGCCCATTATTATTATTATTGGCAAAACAATTTTTTTCTACATATGTCCAGAAAGAATAACAACTCAACCATGTTCCATCAGGACACAGCCACTGCTTAAAAACCTCAACCCTCTTCATCCGCGAGTGTAACCAGTGACCTCCTGCCAGGGCGACATTAGCACAGCGGATCACGCACATCAGAGGCAGTTCAAAGATATCAGCACATTATCGCGCACTGTGACGGCGAGAATGGGAAATGAAATTAAGAACGCTGATAAGAAGAAGCTGCAGTTTAGAGGAAACACGCTCTCTTTATCTGCTGTAGTATCACATTATGTAAGGCTCTGCAAGAGACTCAAAGGGAAGATACGAGACGGGTTTATCTGCCTCTGGGCCGCTTTGTCACAGAGCGTTATGGTAAGATGATGAGCTTGACCTGTAACGGGTCACAGGTTCAATCCTGGGCTCAAGAAGCTGAAGGTCTGGAAGAACTAGGCGGCATTGTTTCTAAACCATGAAAGTGACATGCTAAGAAAACGTTTTGTTGTACAGTCTGCAACGGGTCATATTGGGGGCGTGGTCTGCCATGGGGGAAACCATGGGGGAAATTGTCTGTTGACCCAATACGAAAGTCAACTTTTTCCATTTGATGAATAAAAAGGACAAGCAGTATGCGTGGGTACAAAAATATGGTGCTAAATTGAATAAAACAAGTGCTTTTTTATAACAAGACAAAACAGTTTTATCAATTTGGGTAAAAAAGTGTAAAAAATATGTGGAATATTTGCAAAGACAACAATCCGAGGCACAGAAAATGTAAACGTCTTCATTACTGCAACAAACAACAAATACAAACCAGAACGGCATGCTGGGCCGAAATGTGTTGGTAGGTTTGGCTGTGGATTTTTGTCCTTTTTTTTTTACCAAATAGACAAAACTATTCCCACTTTTTCTCTGTTTCCTGTTGAATTATGCGTATTTCAAGCATAACTAATCAACTTGAGTCTCAACTAAGTCTTAGCAGATGTTCTTGACCTGCCATTTAAGAAAAGTAAACGGATTGTTCTGTAGATGTTAAAATACAGCAGGTGGGGCTAGCATCGGTGGTAGCTTTTAGTATTCTTGATAAACTATCCAAATGAAGGCTTGTTTCTGTATTTGGCACAATAAAACTCCTAAAGTCGCTGTCTGCTCTTGTAGTTTTTGAACAGTGGGCGAAAAAACAGATCTGACCCGTTAAAATGAATGGGTTGTTTCCCTCACAGAGGTCGTTAGTGGGCGTTCCCTCTGATGCCGACTGTATCTGTTAGCTGTTACGTTCATGTTCTTGTTGAGCTGTCTCTGACCAAGGCGCTCTTACTTCAAAGTTAAGTCATAGCTTCACTTCTTCAATAAACCGCTGAATTATGAAACCCTCATATTTTGCATTCCGTTCGTGTCCACACCGTCTGAGCGCTAACAGCTAACAGGCGCTGTGTGGAGCTTTGCATAAATATGTCACTTACAAATAAGACGCATCCTGCTTTATCATTTATTCATATGGTTCATAACTAAAGATGCGGCGCTCTCGTAAAGGCAGATGCAAATGGTCCCTCAGCCATCGCTGGTCCCCAAATGTTCAATGTTCCTCACTTTGCAACCCAGATTTGTGCTCCTGGGCATCATTCTGTGAGGAGTTTGCATGTTTTCCCCATGTCTGTGTGGTGGTCTGGTTTAAAACACGTGCCCTCTGCCCCTCTGGGACCAGGACCTCCCTGAAAAATGACATTCCAAATCTCAGTGGAACTCTGTGGAGGTGAGAGGCACAGCAGAAGGACCGAAATCTTTTGTTGGCTTTAAAGGTGCTGTACCCAATTTTTACCGTCTCACATGAACACTTCACCAAAGGACACTTTGGACGTGTTTGTAAAGGGGCGTATGTGTCTCAAAGCTAATGCTAATTCAAATTAAAATTAAAAACTAAAATGAATTAAAATATTCAGACAGTCTTTACTTTAATGTTGAGAGCAATACATGTAAAAAAAATACTTATTTTGTTTTAATTTTTTGCATAAATTGTATGTTGATATATATATATATATATATATATATATATATATATATATATATATATATATATATATATATATATATATATATATATATATATATATATATATATATATATATATATATATGAGGGATAAATAAAAGTTAGCATTAACTGTGAGAAAAGGTTAGCTTGGCGTGCGTGCAGAGCCCATTAGATACAACAGTGCACAGTGTTTTCCCTTGAATGGATGCTTTTACAATGTGTCTGCCAGACTCTGTCTGGTGAAACCATGTAAACAGCCAACAAGACACAGCGCTGTCAAGCTCTTCTGTGCAAGTTCTGTTGTTTAATTATTTGTGCTGTGTAAATACATTGTCTTGCTAGCTCAGGACTAAACATCCATATATTTTAACTACTAAAACCAGCACTGAACCATGGCCTCCATTACTCCATCCTTCTACTAGATCTAAGGAGACTACAAACCAATGACAGGCCCAAACCAGGTCTTAACCCCCGAGCTCTCTTCAGTTGGGTTATGCACATTTGGTCAAAGAGCAATATACTTTTTTCATATCGGGAAAAAAAATCTTATTTTGTTTTAAAATGTTGCATAAATTGTATGTTGAGTGATGTTTTGGACCACTCATGAAAGTTTCATAGCGATGAAAAAAAAAAAAAAAAAAAATCTAGATGGGGTCAAAATGACCTGAACATAGCTGGAGGGTTAAATCACAACCGACCGAGTATTTCCCGCCCCGTTCAGTGCTGGTGCAAAGCTGATGAATCCATGGAGGATTGTGATGCTGCAGCAGGCTCCATGTTCCGCACTGGCCTTGGGATATTTCATCTATTCCAGCTTAATCACACGGACATAATTACAGAAACACATAACCCAGCTCTGCACATGGCTTTTAATTGGAGACATATTACGGCAGAGGTTTTCATATTACTCAATGGAACATGCAGATTGGTTATTCATATGCAAAATGTCAGACTGAGCGGTAATATGTCAACCTAAGGGTCACTTGAATTCACATGAGATTATCTTCGTCATAATTCTACATAATTTAGACCAGGACTATTCAATTATATTTCTTTCAATTATATTTTCAAAACTACAGCACCATTTTATGCTTTATATCCAACCCACAATGCAACTATTCAACAGAAATCTACTATTTCACTTAAATAAATAAAAGAAAGAAAAAGACAAACCCAGTGTCAGTACCAGGACTGAACTAAACCTAGTGCAGGTCTACATTACTTCAGGTGTAAACCACACCTTGAACAAGAGCAGACCACAAAATCTGAACCAGTGGCCCATGATGGGCCAGACCACATTGCTTGGTGGGCCGGATTTGTCACCAGGTCATCAAGAAAGTGCTGTGTGTTTAAAATGTAAAATGATCTTTACGTGTCTTTATCAAAAATAAACTGTTTTACTTAAATGACTGTTGAACTAAGGCTACAACTGACTGTATGTCTAACAATTTCTGGCTATATAAATGAAAATATTGTCAAGCTAACGACTAGCATGACTGACCAATTCGGCCAATGACTCACATTGGAGAATGACAGGGCCTATCCATGGGTTACTGGATGATGAGAAAAATGTACCGTTGCGATTAACTATTTAAAAGAAAATATGATATTTTTTTAATGGGAAAAGTCTTCAAAATGTTGCATGTAACAGGAATCTGAAACCCAAGAATACAGTTCTTCAGGTGACCTCACAGCATTCGGAATTTCTGAACAGTGAGTGGCAAAAACAGTCAATGGTAATGGAGTAATGACATTTTCTCCGGTAAAAGCTCAAAATGCAATGACAAAAAACTGCTTATAACAAATAGGTTATAAAAGTCTACAACTCTGATAAATATTTAGTTTGTATCTCACATCTAAAAGAAGAAAATCAAGTAAACAGTTGTATAAAACTCAATAAACAACGTGAACACTGCAGCTCCGCTCACATTTATCACTGATACACAGTTGAACTCATTACCTTTCTGTCCTTAAATAAGATGTTTTTTGTGTCCGTTTGTTGAAGAGATTAATTGTTGCACGGCAGCTGAAGTGTCCTTAATCTCCTCATGCCATTAACAAACAAGCTCAGCACAGTAGGAGACAATTTGCCATATTGAGTTAATTTGGGCAAAACAAAAGCTCCACTGACAAATAATAAGCCAAAAAAGCAAAGAAACACGTTTTATCAATCACCCAGACGGAACGTTCAAGAGCATTTTTAAATAAAAGAATGTCCATACAGAACATCTATACCTCTGTGGGAGATTGATGAACTTTTACCGAAATATCCAGTTTATGATCTGGAAATGTTGAACCATATTATGGGGAATTGGCTCCACAAACTTGTCTTATTTATCAAATGGCTTTAAGACCATTCAGCCGACAACAATCACGTCTTTGGAGCTGAATAATGGCACCACTCTATGAAGCTGTTGTGGACAAAAATGATTTTGATTTTATTATTCTTGTTGATTTATAGTGACAGAAAAGACAGTGAACATGGTGCTGATCTTCTCCGCATATTATGTGTTTTATGTTCATCACAAACAAATACAGTTGTACTTGTTTATCCATAAAACCTTCTTAATGACTGTTGCCATAGCGTCGGCACGTTCTTATTTGCATGTGCAGTATTCAGTCAGATCAATCAATCAATCAGCATTTCACAACTTTGAACTCTCTGACTCTGCAGCCCAGGCAAACAGGCTCTGGTTCAGGCCCTGGTTCAGGTTCTGGTTCGGGCTCTGGTTCGGGCCCTGATTCAAGCCCTGGTTCAGGTTCTGGTCTGGGCTCTGGTCCAAGGCTCTGGTTCGGGCTGTAGTTCAGGCTCTGGTCCGGGCTCTGGTTCAAGGCTCTGGTCCAGTTCTGGTCCAAGGCTCTGGTTCAGGCTCTTGTCCAGGCTCTGATTCAGGGTCTGGTACAGGCTCTGGTCCGGGTCTGGTTCAGGTTCTGGTTCTGGTCTGGGCTCTGGTCCAAGGCTCTGGTTCGGGCTCTAGTTCAGGCTCTGATTCGGGCTTTTGTCCAGGCTCTGATTCAGGCTCTGGTTCAGGCTCTTGTTCAGGCTCTGGTCCAGGCTCTGGTCCAGGCTCTGGTTCAAGGCTCTGGTCTGGTTCTGGTTCAGGCTCTGATTCAGGCTCTGATTCGGGCTCTGGTCCAGACTCTGGTTCAGGTTCTGGTCTGGGTTATGGTCCAAGGCTCTGGTTCAGGATCTGGTCCAGGCTCTGGTCCAGGTTCTGGTCCATGGCTCTGGTCCAGGCTCTGGTCCAAGGCTCTGGTTCAGGCTCTGGTCCAGGTTCTGGTTCAGGTTCTGGTCTGGGCTCTGGTCCAAGGCTCTGGTTCAGGCTCTGGTCCAGGCTCTGGTCCAAGGCTCTGGTTCTGGTCTCTCTGTCTTTTCTCTGTCTTTTTTTCTTTCGCTCTCTCGTTCTCTCTCGCTCTCATTCTCTCTTTTTTTCACTCCCTCTTTCTTTCTGTCCTTCTGTTTCTCTCTCTCTCTCTCTCTCTCTGTGTCTCTCCCTCTCTGTCAGCCTGTCTCTCTCTTCCCGCTCTTTCTGTTTCTCTTTTTGACAGTCACAAGAAAGGTCTTTTAAAATCTCTCACTCTCTTTGTAAAAAATCAATCTCTTCTTTCTCTCTCTCTCTCTCTCTCTCTCTCTCTCTCTCTCTCTCCCTCTCTTCCTCCCTAACCAAAACCATTTACCCCAGAACTATAGCAAGTCTGTTTCTGGGCCTTATACTGTATGTGAATTATTATTTTTGTACGTTTTTTTTGTTCTTTTACTTTTACTTTTAGAAGTGACAATTTTATTATCAGAATGCAGGCGATTACAGCAGCAAACAATGCTTTTATTTTGAACATAAAATAGAGTTTGCAGTTGCACATGTCCTGCTGTGTACGCAGAGAGGAGCTGGAGAAAATTGATTTGGAGCAGTGCATAAAGTTCTCAGCCGTTTTAAAACCAGACAAAGCAGAGCCTCTGTTCAGATGCCAACAGTTTCTATTCTTTCTACACCATTGTCCAGCAAACTGAAACTTTGCACAATACAGCAGACAGGGCCCGACGGTTATTGTGTTTTATTTGGGAAAACCTATGAATTCAGAAAGGTTATAACAATGAGAAAGTAATGGGGAGTTCCCATATAATGTAGAGATAGTGGAGTTTGGGTCATTTGCATATCTATGGGTGGCATGGATGTTCTTGATTGTGTCTTTATGGGATATTTATTTCTTAAGATAACTAGTCTGAGGGAACCAGTGCTGTCGAAACGTGGCTCGTGACACTGAGTGAATACAGTGAACATTTTATTGAAAACGTCAATTAAACTGAAATAGTCTGTTCTGCAGCTGATCAAAAGTTTAGGACCTGCCTTTAAAACCCAAATCAGTGCAAAAATATGGACTATGATGGCAAAAACAAAAAATGTCTCTTTTTCTTTTGGTCGGGTTGTCCATCGCTGCTGAGGTGGAATTTCTTAAAAGATCCTGAAGGTTATGAAACAAAAAAGTCAAGTGGAGACCCAAACAATGACCCCAGCTCTGAGCGGAGGATCTGATTGGCCGTCTGTCAAGACACTGGACAATCCTCGACCCAAATTAAGGATGTTACACAGTACGACTGCAGCCCAATAAAATCAGACACATCTGACATTGAAGGGCTTCAAAAACAAAAAACCTCTTCAAAGTCCTGGTCTCCTTCAATGCCACAGAACTGCAGCTTGGATTTTACCAGAGACACCAAACATGGGACACTGAAAGGTGAAAGAAAGTTTTAGAAATAATGTAACCTTGATGGTCCTGATGGTTTCCAACTTTGGCACGACAAGAAGATCCCCCTGAGATGTTTTCTACGCTCCACAGGGAGGGGGCGCCATAATGATCGAGGTGCTTTTTCCTTCAGTGGAACTATGGAGCTCCAGGTGGTGCAGGGGCCCCTTGCTCTGTGCAGATGTTGCACAGAGCATCCCTCATGTCTAAGGGCCTCGTCTGTGGAACCACAACAGGACAACACTACAGTTCACAAAGCCCCAGGACAAAGGACTTCTTCAGGAGAAGAACATCACTCTTTTGGACCGTCCTGTGTGTTCCTCTGATCTAAATCCAACTGAGACCCTTTGGGGACGGATGGCAAGGGAAGTGGACAAAAATGGACAATAGTTCCAAACAGTAAATGCCCTTCATGAGGCCGTCTTCACCACTTGCAGAAATGTTCCCTCTCACCTCCTGGAAACACTTGCATCAAGCACCGCAACCAATTTTTGAAGTGATCAACAATCACAGTGGAGCTACTCATTACTGAGTTCATGTCTGGGACTTTGATTTCTGTTTTGAGGGGTTTAAGTTTTTGTTTTGTTTTGTCTTACTCCCATTTCTTGTTGCTTATTGTTAAGATCCAACCATGAAAATGTGATTTTTGCCATTTATTCACCTGGTCTTCAGCTTTGATCGAGGCTGTATATCACTCCACTTGAGCAGGTTGTAAACCCCATGTGTTTTCCCTGGTTCCCACGTCTCTGTGTTTCCTGGTGGACTTCCTTCCTTCCGGCTTAAACCCCATCCGTCCACTGTAATCGTCACCTCTGGGAGCCAGTAATGAGTGCGTCGTAGCAGCTTTTCACTGGCGTCTAATGGAAAGTGGATTCTTCCTTTGAACAGTGAGCAGAGAGCGCACGTGCCGCTCCTCTAATGAAACATGTAAATGAGGTTACAAACGAGTGCTCTGCCTGCTTCTCATTGGATATCGACCTGCTCCTCTGCTGCTGCTGCTGCTCATTATGTGGAGTCTTCACTAAACCAGAATCAATCAAACTCAAGCCAATCAATCCTGGGATGATTAAGACATATGCAAAACACTCATTGTTTCAGTAATTTGAATGATAGAAGTAATAGAGCAATTAGAAAGCGCCTATACCTTTTTGCAGATGTTACGTTTCAAGACTTTGACAATAACAAATACTACTTTTATTACTTCAGTTCAATATTCCAGAATGGAGGCGACTGAAGTTGGTAAAAGCTACTCAAAGTGAAGTAAACCATAAAACATTTTCTCTGATAAAATTCTTCATAACAAACAATAAACAACAGTTCTGTGTTGTATACTTTTATGTTACTATTTCTTAAGTATAAACTATTTGACTTTCATCATAAATGTTACGTCACAATTCCCCACTGAATAAACAAATGCGGTAAAATACAAAGTTAAATATGTTTAAACAGACTCTGATATCACTTGTATCTGAGCGCTTTTACTTTGTCAAAACTTGCTTGATTTTTTTAATTTTTTGAAATCACATCATGTTCTTCTGCTGCTATTGCTTTGTATAAACTATAGGCATTTTTTTTCAGACCATTCTGACTTTCTGGTGAATTGGATCACACTATTCTGTACTTTTTACTGCAAGTTTAGAATCCACTACAGACTACAGATCTGATATTTAGGTTTCAAGATTGAATCAAGTTGTGATGGCACTTTAAAATCTCAGATAAAAGTACAATTTTTTGAATGATTCATGGTAATCTCTGCTTTATCTATGTTTCAATATGCAGCTTTGTTGAAAAAAGTTTGGACACCCCTGTTTGCTATTAGTGCTACACCACCATTTGCACACACCAAACCTGGAGCCTGTACTGACTCTGTGCTTAACGTTCGACACACACGGCAAAGTCATTTCCGGTCCAGCACTCCACTGCTCTCCTCACCAGAACACTCTACGTTACCAGCGCGCTAGCTCTCCAGGAGTGTTAGCTGTGTTAGTGAAAACGGGTTATTAAAGGGCTTGTACCTGATTTTTACTGTTGTGAAACGGGAAAAACAGAACTAGTCCATGTTCCCAATTTTTTTTTTTGCATGTAATAAAGTAAAATCTGTGTTACTACAGCACAGATATATTGTAAAAGCATCTATTCAGGTGAAAATGAGACCATAACTTTTACTCTGCACCTATTTATGGCGCATTTTATCCGCCGAGCAAAGCAGGAAATGCACTGTTAGCATGCTAATGTTTTTTAGCTTTACCTGGGACGCTCTGGGCTCAGAGACTGATGAAAGGTGCTTCTAAACTCATCAAGGTGAATATGTAGGATGTTGGGACTGCATTAGGAAAGTGAAGATTTTAACATCAACTAGTTCTGTTTTTCACGTTTCAAAATCAGGTACAGCTTTAATGAAGATGAAGCCGGGCTACAAACTGCACTGGAAATGACTTTGCCAGTACGAGGAGCAGCCGTTAGGTCGCGACAAACGTTATGTACAGAGTCAATTGAAAAAAAGTTAATTTAACAATATTCATTCTTAGTAATTATGTAACTAATTAAGGAGTTAGGGCATTAATTAAATAGTTACTAAACCTATTCCTTCTTAAAGGAGACACATTACACTTCTTACATTTTGTTAATTGTAAAACACAGTCTTGATCTAACAGGTGAAGGCAGGACTTTTCTGAGCTCTGGACGTACAGGATTCACTCCCTGCATCAATCAAAATAACATTTTCTTTCATTATGCTTAAGGCTTTTAACAGTGTAGTTATTCTAAAGTGTTTTCCTTATGCAAACGTATGAGTGCCTGTTAAACCCTGCTCGTGTGCACTGGTGGAACAGACATGGGGTGAATATGTTTAATAGATTTTTAATATGCAGCTTCCAGGAACAGCGCATGGATAATTAACTGTCTTTCTGCCGATCTCCTGCCATTAACACGCCATCTGCAGAGGATTAGCACAAGTAATCTGGGCCTAACAGCCAGACCCGGAGCTAACCGTCCAAATGAGGGGGAACATGCTGGGAATACTAACCGAATCACACTGTACATTCAACCAGACGGGATCTCACTTTCATTCAAAGGGAAGGAGCTGGAGAGGCTGAGGAGGCGGATGGTTGTGCTGCTGCGGGGGAGGAGAACTGGGGCATGTAGAGTTGAGAGGAGAGAGAGTGCATGTGTATGAAGTGCTCAGACTGAGATTCATTTATGACATTGGTCTTGAAAAATACTTACTTGAATTTTGCAAAGTATTGTTTATTGGTTTATTCGGATATGACCGAGAGGGCCGAGAACTTAGATAATACTTGAATTGATTTCAGATTCAAAACAAACGTGAAACTGAGTGGTATTTCGAAATAAAATGTCGAAATACCACTCTGATCCCAAATAAAGTCTTTGGGATCAGACAAAGTAGAGCTCATTACATTTCTGTCCTTAAATAAAGATGTTTCCGAGTATGTGTGTTGTGGAAATTAAATGTATGTAAGTGGGAGTGTCCTAAATCTCCAACTGCCAAAAGCAAACAAACTATAGAAAGTTCTGCACAGTTGGAGAAACAACAGATAAACTACTTTCTGTTTCCATTTTGCCGTTTACAGTTAATTTGAGCGAAACAAAAGCTCCACGGTCAAAAATGAGTCCAGAAAAAGCAAAGAAATTCATTTTATCAGTTGTGCTGCTCACATTTTTACCCAATCGACATATAAATTAGTAGATGCGATGTTTGATTATCATGCTATCAACCACTTAGCTACGCGGCTAGTCCGGTATGATCTGAAGGACTCCAGAGGCAGTATTTTCCCTATGCGCGTTAGCATTAGCCTGCAAATGATTATACATTGCTATCTGTTGGCAGTAAGGTGCAACAGATAGCAATGTATAATCATTTGTGTATTTTGTTCACTTACAATGGCTATAAAATCTTTCTGATTCTGAAACCACGCAAATTATGAGTGATCCAGAGAGTGTCAGCTGCTACCAAACATCGACCACATTTAAAAGAGGTCAGGCCTCTTTAAAAGTCATTGTTGAGAGAGTAAACCATGGATTAACTTGTAAAAATGTCATTGGAGCTAAAGGCTAATTGACTTTAAGTTGAGATTTCTGATCTTGTGCTTTACATGTTACTGGTGAAGAGAGCAGATAAATGACAAATATAAAATAAAAGGGTAACACTTTAGATATAGCTTCCTCAGTAAACTATTTATAATGTATTAATAAGCACTCGTTATGTATTTATAGGCACTTACAAGCATTTACGAGCATTTATCACAATTATTTAATTTTTTTTTATATACAGCTTATTGAGGTTCTGTACATGTGGTTTATTAAGTGTATTACAAGTGCATAAACACATAACTAGTACTTATTAAAGCCTAATAAATCGTTTACTAGGAAACCTTAATCTAAAGTGCTACCAATTAAAGTTGTATACTATACATTCATTTGGGGATTGTCTTCACCATTCATTTGTTTGTGAATGAATGTTCAATTTGACGTAAGTCCAGATAGTGATTGTGTCTGAGCAACGGCAGAGATTTAGCATTTCACGTCTATGATTTTACCTCTCACTCGACATGTTGAAGATCATTTTACCAATAAAAGAACATCAGTGCATAACCTCCGTCGCTGAATCATACGAACCCCCACTTCTCCTGGACTCGGTCTGACGTGTGTGAGATTGAAACTGACTCTGGCTGTGCTCTGCCGTGGCACGTCCCATAATAATGTGTCATACTTCTCCATACGGGCCTGTCAGCTGACTCTCCCCCCTCTCTCCCCCTCTCTGTCCACAGCTGGGCGGCTGCGGGATCCTCGGGGTGGGCGTGTGGCTGTCCGTCACCCAGGGCAGCTTCGCCACGCTCTCGTCCTCGCTGCCCTCCCTGTCGGCCGCCAACCTGCTCATCGCCGTGGGGACCATCATCATGGTGATCGGCTGCCTGGGCTGCGTGGGCGCGGTCAAGGAGAGCCGGCCCCTCCTGCTGGCGGTAAGAGGCGTTTCAGTCCACGCGCTGGTTTGGGTGAAGTGCTGGTTTTGGTGATCAGTTTTGTGACGCTTTGGGGCTGCGCCGTTTTGGTGAAAAATTGAATTGTGATTTTTATGAAGTATTGCCATTGTGACTGGATAATAGATTTAAAAAGTACGACTCTGAGTGCACGTTGTAAACAAGTTCTGGGGCATTAACAATTGAGAGAAGACTGAACGCAAGAATCCCATGCATTTCAGATTAGGCCTTTCACGATAATTAATATATCGACTTGTTCAATAATTTAGAGTCATTTTTCTCAACTATTTAATGCTTTTTTGGACAGTTTATTCGTTAGAACTGCTATAGCATTAATGTAGTCCAATTTTAGTCCTGGTTTAGTTTAGACTAGTCTTGTTTTAGACCCAGTGCAGATCTGTTGCTCGGAAAGCCAAATGTTTTCATAGGTGATATTTGGTGGGAAAAGTTTGAGAAGCAATGATCTAAATGATTGTAGCCTTTACGATCTGACAATCGCATCAACTCAAATTTGCAATTTCGATTAGATTGCGATGTATTGTGCCGTCGTATATAAGACATCATAATACCACTTTAATAACTACATAAAGCCTGAACAAAGATTGAATTCATAGTGAAGAAGTAGTTTATTAAGTAGATACTAAGCCTCAGTCATTCTTAACTAATACCCTTAATAAGTAGTTATGAAGCATGAATCCTGAATTCATTATGAGTCTTTGTTCATGCTTTGTTAAGGCTAATTAAGTAGTATTATAAAATGGTAGCCAATATTCTAAACTGTCAAAAAAAATCAAACTGAAAGACAAGTCAGAATTCTATGATTGAAATTCGTGTCACATTGTTCATATTTTGACCGACTGGGAATGTACATGTACAAGTTCAGTAACTTCTCTTTCAGCACAAATGAACTAAAGTGGGATAATAACAGCTAAAATGTGTGCATTATTATCTCACATAGGCACGATTGTTGTCAGTTAAAAGGACTTTAAACTGTATCATTTCTATGTAAGAGTTGGACCCAATCCCTAACAAATGATGAGTAGGTTCAACATTGTGGATGGTCAGTTTGGACATTCCTTTTCAAAAACCAGATATAAGAGTGGAGGTGTTTGGAATAGCGCCACACACAGCCTGTGCAGAAAACAACGTTCTCTCTCATTCATTCAAGAGGTAACAAAAAGATAAAAATTACATTAAAACGATTTTTAATGTTTGTAGACAGCACAGACAAATGGCTGTTGTTTGTATCTTTGATAAAAAGTTGAATAATCCAGTTGGTTTGATGTTTAACATGTGATCTATGTTGAATAAAACTTGTATGATGATTATTAGTCCATACATATATGCTTATCAGACGGATTTGACAAACATATATAAGAGAACTCCAGTTTTATCAGAGTTTTCCTCCAAGTTCCTTGTTCGTTGAAAGTTTAATGTTTGGTAAGTTCATAACAAGGTCAAGAAAGCCATGGCTACTAGTGGCCCTCAAGTAAGGCTGAGCGATTCAGAGACAATATCTCATTTTTCGGAGAAGTATTGTGATTGCAGTTAGATTTGTGATGAATGTTTAAATGACAGAAATCTGTTCAAAGTTCATATTAGAGCTAGTTAATTCATTTGCCATTTGTAGTTAAAAACCCCATTTGAAAACGTGCAAAAACCCCAGCGTGCAAAGTAAACGTCCAGGAGAAATGGAAAAAAAAAAAAAATGCAATATGAACTGAAATATAATAACTGAAAAATATGTATATGTATTTCAGAACATGATTGTTTGGCTCTAAACAGCAAAACGGGTGGTGCACATGTAACGAAAAGAATTTCCCCTTGGGGATAAATAAAAGTAATTCTGATTCTGATTCTGATTCTGATTAATGCAGAATAACACAGGATATTTTGTTATTTGTGAAGGAATCAATTTCAATTTGATTGCGATTAATCTTGCAGCTTTACCCTGCAGGGTAATTTGGGACGTACTTAATTCCTAGCGATAATGACATTGTTATTATGCTAACCCCCTACAGATAGACATATAGGGCAGTTTGAGGAGAGTAACAACCCCCAGGACAAAAGACTGCGAAGTTTAAATACGATCTGAAAAGACTACTGCAAACTATCTGCTCAAATGAAGCCAAGCCTGCATGTATGGAGCGCCCCCTGGAGGATGTGTGGTCTTGTGCGTTTGTGTGGTGTTTAATGACGGGGAAGTTGTGAGAACCAAATTCACAACCAAATATCACTCTTCACTTTTCTACGTGAAGGAGGTTTGGAGAGGGACTGTACTTTCTCGTCCTGCACAAAGATGTATGAGAATTATACATCAAAGTCTATTTTATTTGTGTTTCTGACAGTTTTCTTACGCACACTGTCAGTTGGATATTCTTGCCTTGTTATGAAGCTTTTTGGAAGTTTGTTCAGAAGTGAATTTTATGGAAAGGGTGAGAAAGGCAGCAACAAAGTTATGATGAATGTAAAAAGAAAAAGAACCTGCTTTCAACAAAAAGATTGACTTTATATTTAGCCAATGATTGTACTTTTTCAAGACTAAAGGTGTACAATGTAAGTATCTGATTTATACAGTTCACAATATAATCTTAAATTAAAAATATATAATTGTGAGAACTTTAGGTAACACTTTGTAATAATCCCTGGATATTAGTCTATTTGTGGTAGCCCTTTTGCAGAGCTGAAGGTCACTATGTCCTGAGCTCACATCACACTTACTGCTGTCTGTCCCTCAAGTTCAGACTGATCCATTATGCTGCTTCCACAGCTTGGAACTCTCTCCAGTCTGAACTGAGGTTGTGTGAGCTGGATTCACTGAGGAGTTTTCATTTATTCATTATTAGAACAATGTAAAATTACATTAAGCAAAAAGCAGAGATGTTTTTACCAGACTTTAGTTTTACAGCTAATTTCCATCAGTGGTCCTTCGGGTCAAAAGTGCAGTATTTAAAAAAGTGCAATAATACATTTTTCGTTGTCTTTAATCTTTACATTCATGCAGTTGGTATTGACTGCATTCATTTAGCCATCTATCCATTCATCCATCTTCTTCTGCTTATCCGGGGCCGGGTCGCGGGGGCAGCAGTCTAAGCAGGGACTCCCAGACAGATGCCCGAGCCACCTCAGCTGCTCCTCTCGACGTGGAGGAGCAGCGGCTCTACTCCGAGCTCCTGCCGTGTGACTGAGCCCCTCTCTGTCTCTAAGGGAGCAAGCAGCCACCCGGCGAAGGAAGCTCATTTAGACCGCTTGTATCTGTCCTTTGATCTCGTCCTTTCGGTCATTACCCAGAGCTCATGACCAGGTGAGGGTAGAATGTAGATTGACGGTAAATCGAGAGCTTCGTCTTTCGACTCAGCTCTCTCTTCACCACAACGGTCCGATACAGCGCCCACATTACTGCAGACGCTGCACCGATCTGCCTGTCAATCTCACGCTCCATCCTTCCCTCACTCGTGAACAAGACCCCGAGATACTTGAACTCCTCCACTTGAGGCAAGGACTCCCCTCCCACCCGGAGAGGGCAAGCCACCTTTTTCCGGTCGAGAACCATGGCCTCGGATTTGGAGGAGCTGATCTTCATCCCAGCTGCTTCACACTCGGCTGCAAACCGTCCAAGTGCAGGCTGCAGGTCCTGGTTTGAGGAAGCCATCAGGACGACATCATCTGCAAACAGCAGAGATGAGATCCTGTGGTTCCCAAACCGGACGCCCTCCATGCCCTGACTGCGCCTAGAACCGGTGACAAAGTGCACCCCTGGCGGAGTCCAACATGCACCAAAGTGCATGCATCAAAGTTCATACATTTAGTAAGAAATGCCTGTACATTTGTAAAAGTTATAAAATCACGTACATTAATCTTGGTCATACAGTTCATGCCTGCAGTCAAAAGTGCTCTTCATGGTGCTGTCTCTCCATTAAAAAAATATATATATAAATAAATATGAATAAGTAAAAACATCCTAACTCTAAACCCAAAATCCTTTTTAATAAACTCTTTGTCCAATATGAATTAAGTCTTTGTTTATGCTTTAAAGTCTATATATGAACTCAATTGTTCTAATTGTGGCTTAGTTTGGAAGGCATCTGGGAGGGCATCTGTGGTAAATATTTAATATAGTTTTACATCCATGAAGTTGGAGTTTGTGAAAACATTTTGAAAAATAAAAGTTACATAAAATTACTGGAAGTACTGCTGAGTTTTAAAATGAAATAATTGTGAACAGACAACTGAGACAATTGTTTGAAACAATCAGGTATTATTATTTGTCAAATCAAAAGTATTGTGTAATTTATATGGATTTTTATATGGATGGTTGCTAGGTTAAAGTTGTAGAATTTCCTCTAACTATGTCATATTTTATGCCCATATTCAAACAGGAAGTAACATTTTACACATTGCAAAAACTGTCAAGCTGTGAACAAACAGGTTGAACAAAATGTTTAGTAAAATCCTAAATATAACCATGTTCACTACGTTTGAGTGAAATGTGTGGTGTAACCTGTCATGCAGACTAATAAACAGGGCTATGTGTAGTTTGACAGGAACAGGAAGTCTGTCTCTATAGCAACCCGGCAGTCTGCTCACACACGCTGTTCTGATGCACATGTGTGTGTATGTGCCCAACACTCAATGGCATTTGAAATTATAATTATAGTTTATAGTTAATTAAACCCTTGCATTCATGGTAATTCATTCTTCCTAAATAATTCACCTGGGCTCCCACACCGCACACTGCTCAGCTGGCGTCGAACGGGACACACAGGACACACGGGATATGGTGAGAGTGGGCGGGTGTCAGAGCCATGGATGTATTAAATGAACCTGATAAGACACGCCCCCTCTGTCTGTGGTCCCAGATTGATTAGTGGCAGTGCGAGGTACTGCAGCCTCTGGGGCCCAGCCTTTTTCTATAATCGCACATTATAATTGCAGACAGTACTTAATTATAAAACGATACCTGTAAGTTGTATATCATTTCAGACGCGTTCACGTTTGATCTAATCTGAAGAATACAATTACAATCACACAACGTTGACACAAAAACTTGCAAGCTGCGTCATCGCTCAAGTTGCTCAAAGCATCATGGGGGATTGTCATCACGTGGTGCCCTAAAGCAAAGATGGGCGCCTCCATAAAGCAAAGATGGCAGCCTCCGTATCAGGAAGTAACGCGGAAGTAAAGAACTTTTTGGGGGTCATACGCATAGAACTATAATAAAACCTGGAAGATGAATCCAAGATGGCCGTCCTGTTTATCCCTATGGAGAGTGCTCATTGGTGCATGACCCCAAAAAAGTTTCTTACTTCCGCATTTACTTCCTGATACGGAGGCTGACATCTTTGTTTTACTTCCTGAAACGATGGCTGCCATCTTTGTTTTACTTCCTGATACGGAGGCTGCCATCTTTGCTTTAGCGCGCCACGTGACGACAATCCCCCACTTCATATAAAAACGGTAATTTCGGTGATTTTAGAAACAGTAGAAAAGAACATTTCCTTCCATTTTATTTAAATACCGATAATAATTCAGTCCTGTCTGCAATTATAATGTGCAATTTTAGAAAAAGGCTGGTTCCAAGAGGCTGCAGTACCTCGCACGGCCACAAATCAATCTGGGACCACAGACAGAGGGGGCGTACCTTATCCAGTTAATTTAATACATCCATGGTCATACGCCAATGAGCACACGCCACAGGGATAAACAGGGCGCCATCTTGGATTCATCTTCTAGTTTTAATTATAGTTCTACGGTCAGAGCATGTTTGTCTGCTGTTTGTGTGTGACACGGGAGGTAGTACAGCCGCGGTGCACACGCAGACCAGGCTGCAGGAGCGATAACAGTAACATTTTTAGGTATCTGTACTTTACTTAATGTGTGTATGACAGGTTAGACATCACAATTCACTAAAATGTAGTGAAGATGATTATATTTAAGATTTTACTAAGCATTTTTTCTGTTTGGCCCCAGTTTGACTATTTTCATAATGTTTATAATGTTACTTCCTGGTTTAACATGGGCAGCAAATATGACACAGGTGGAGGTAATTCCACTACTGTTTCCTAGCAACCATTTTGAAAACAAGGTCCAAAATCCATATAAATTACACAAAAGTTATTACTTGAAACATTATAATCCCTGATAACACCTTTATTTTATTGAATGACCATTTAAACTGTCAGAAAGATGTTTCAGTTGAGTGTGAACTGTTAAATTTATTTTCAACTATGTCTCTTTTTGATGACATAGGTGGAGGGATTCCATTTTAGAACTCAGAACTACTTCCTTATATTTTTCAAATTTTCTTCACAAACTGCTACTTCACAGATGTCAACTATGATAAATATTTAACACATGTGCCCTCCCACCAAACTAACTCAGTATTAGAGAAAAATGAGAACCTGTCATATAGACTTTAAAGGGACTGTACTGTTTTGAAACGTGAAAAACAGAACTAGTCCATGATTCCTGATTTTTTTTACATGTAATAAAGTCAAATCTGTGTTGCTCCAGCACAGATATATTGTAAAAGCATCTATTCAGGTGAAAATGAGAGCACAGCACTTTCTCTGCATCTATTTATAGAGCGTTTTATTCTATGAGAAGCAGGAAGTGCACCGTTAGCATGCTAATGTTTGGTAGCTTTACCCAGGACAGAAAAACTCGTTCTGAAAAATTCTTCTAAACTCATGGAGGTGAATATTTAGGATGGTGCATTAGGAAAGTGTACAGCACAGGAAAACCAGGTACAGCACCTTTAAGTCATTTTTACAGTGGGTACTTTTTACTTCACCACATTTGAGACCAAGTATTTGTACTTTCCACTACATTTTTTTCACTGGACTGAAAAGTAGAAATACTTTTCATTCTGTTTTAGGATTATTCTGAGCATGTTGATGGTGACTTTCTGCCTCAAGGTTTTGAGCTCAACAACAAGCAAAGAAAAATACACACCTAAAATTTAAGAAATGTATACAGATTGACCTTTGTTGAGCAAAATTAAGAAAAATTCTTTACCAAAATTACGACGTTTAATACATAAAACTGGTCTCATAATCTGCATGAAATACTTTTACTTTTTACTCTTAAAGTACATTATCTAACAGGTACTTCAGCACATTTAGATTTTTTAATGTGATACTTGAGTCATTTTTTTGCACATGTATTTGTACTTTTACTTGAGTAACAACACTGAATACTTCTTCCACCACTGCCTAAAGTCCTTCTGTCCCATCTTTCTGCTTTGTTTTATCACGGGTCGTGTCTTGGGCGTCGGACAGGGCGGGTAAGGGGCCCTCGTTTCCCCGGGTCCCAGGGCAGGGAAGGGAAGGGCCCTCAAAAGCATGTGATGTTTATTTTCTCCGTTGCAATTTTCTTCGCTTTAATCTTAAGTAAAGCTTTTTGTTGTAATTAAATGCACTGCGGTTGAGTAAAGTCCTTGAGAGACTAAATATAATTATGCATGAGATCTATGGGCCCCGCTGACCTTTAAAAAGAGGAAAATCATTGCTCACACATTAGTCATGTTGTTAACAAACACAACTAGTGATTTTAATTTGTTTGGGTTTTTTTTTTTTAATTGTAATCATACACGTTCGAGATGCTTGTGAAATTGGTCTGAAAGTTAAAAAACACAACACTGCTGCATCATAATAAGCCGGTAGCTGTCTTAAATGAGCAAGTTATTGTATATTCTATTGTGCATTATTGTATATTCTAGCAAAAGTCAATGAAAATATAACATTTATAACTGACATAACTGCTGGGATAAATAAATCACACCATTATGTATAGGAGCCCATTGAGAAAGTTTATACTAGGGGCCCAGAATTTGGCACTACGCCCCTGGGTCGTGTGGTGCCATAAAGTCCTGTCTCTCTTTAAAAAAAACTTAGCTGCAAAAGTTTTACACATCTTCAATGCCAAGTTTCTGTGATTAAACACTTTCCGTGGTGCTTTCAACTTAAAAGTTTTGCACAAACTCGGCAAAAACAACAAAGTCCCGAGAATAGTGACTGAGGGTAGAACCAAAATAAATCTTCTCGTTTGCTTGAGACTGACTCTGGCAACAGTAAACTTGTAACCATACAGACACATGGACTCGCATTAAAATAAATAAACTGTCACATTTACATAGTACTTTTCCACCTTCAAGGCACTCAATGTGTTTTTACATCAAGGAATGTACCAGTGTGTGCAGCCTGCTGCCTCACTCAAAAGCAACATTGTGCATAGTAAAAATGTCACTTCACTCTTCACAGTGAACGGAGATTCATAAAAGGTAAAACAGGTAGAAATAGTGTCTAATGTCAATATCATCAGATATTGTGATGCATCACGCAGTGTTTATCTTGTTCACATAATGTATCATATGAGACACAATACTAGTTCCTCATTATCTTGTACAAATGATCTTAATGATAACATTTCATTTCAGCATAAACAAAAACAGCTCCCTAATGCACAGCTAAACTGTTTAAATCATGTCTCATATATATCAGATAGAACACAGTCATTTGTTACTGTGTACTTTCTCATTGTCTTAAGAACTTGCACAAATAATCTTAAAAGTGCTGACGTTATGCCATTACATCAGCCCCCAAATAACAGCTGTTTAAGCCACAGTCAAACTGTGACAGGACAGGCTCAGAATCAGGACCCTCAGCACAACACGCTGCACTGTTCTGTCTGTCTGCACTGACCGAATAAAGACCTCGAGACTATCCTCGCCGCTTCTGCGCAGTCGTTTGTAGACAAAACTTCGACATGTGGTCTCAATCATTGTTACTAATCGAAATATTTCTTCTCATCATTGCAACACCAACATTTGATGCAATGACATTGCATACTGTATGTAAATATACAAACCAAATCAACAAGTGGATTATTCATTCAGTGCTTGGAATCGGTAACACTTTCAACACTGATCAGGATTTCAAAGTTTTACACATTACCACAAAATATTTTCTTTGGGACAGTTTGGATGCTTTTGGCCACTGAGCCAACCCTTTACAACTGAACTTTTCCTTGTGGCAGCTGAGAACTGTACAAATCCCTGTATTGGAGTGTGTTGCTCAAAGACCCAACAGTAGTATTCAGTGCTGTCTTGTGTGGTGAGTGAGTGCAGACTGTAAACATCGTTTGTTGTAGCTGTAACGAGATAATAGCTTTGTTAAAGGTCATTTACAAGCCACACGTGCATTATTCAGCCGTGGTATTGATCCAAAGGAAGCGGGGCCGACAGCAGCGGTAATGGTCCAGTCTGGAGCGTCTGTCCACAGGTTAAAGAAGTCACCGCCTTCTGATGTTGTTTCTTCATCAAAAACATGATAGAGTCTGTTAGCGCTGTTAGCTGTGCTGCTTTTTTCTTTTTAACACTTTTTTTTACCAGCGGAGGGCGTGTCGCATTTCTCGCAGTACAACATTATCACTATATTCATTGCACACTAAGATACCATTGCATTATTTTGTAGAGAATATATAGATATGCTATGGGCAAACTTTTTGACTCAAGGGCCACTTTGGATTTTTACACTTTCCAGGGGGTCGGACCATTTACAGTTTGGATGTTGTTGACTACAGTATATTAGACACATACGATTACACATAGACTTAATGCCTAAAATACAGAAAACACTACAACAGAATACCAATCATTACCTGTCCTGTATTTAATTTAGTGGATACAGTGCCTTTGGTCGCTCTTTTTGATCAAAGCATCAAAGTTTGATGTTATTCTAGTGGTGGCTGTTCTCAAACCTGATCTTAAACGCACAAGCAACTGCTCGGGCAACTATAAAATGACACATGCACCATAAATAACTCATAAAATGTTTTGTTTGCTTCGTGGGCCGGGTCAAAATGCCAAAAATGTAGCCCCCAGGCTTTAGTTTCCCATATGTTGTTCTCTCTGTTGCTGCAAAAAAAAAAAAAAAAATACAAAAAAATAGCATTGCCAGAGGGCTATTGCACTTCTATAGGGTATTAATTGCTAGCATATATAGCTATAGATCACCATGTTACCTTCTGTTGGTTTGTATGCAGTAGCTCATCACTGGGACGGACAATTTTCTCCGATAAGAGACGTCTTTGGACGGGAACCATGAGGGAACCACTGCATGACGGTCGCCCTCAGAGTGAGAGAAGAGACTAAGTGCTGGCAGGGAAACATCTCAGGCCTTCCATTTGTCAACCTTGAGGCACAGGAAGCACACGGTCGTGGATCCTCTTGACTCATGCGCACTCTCCGCTTCCCTCGTACGCACTTCTGACGTCTGAGCCAGCTGATCGGTGCGTCCTTTGAAACGGCGCTCCTGGTGCGCTCTGGGCCTCGGGGTGCCTCCCCTCACCCCCTCCTCACCCGCCCCGGCCCCGAGCAGACGCCCAGCTGACTCTCGGCCCTTTCATCGCGCTCTTCCACTCCGAGTTGCCTCATAATCTCAGAGGAACAGACGTG
The DNA here is from genome assembly GCA_019453435.1 of Rhinogobius similis. Taxonomy (NCBI): domain Eukaryota; kingdom Metazoa; phylum Chordata; class Actinopteri; order Gobiiformes; family Gobiidae; genus Rhinogobius; species Rhinogobius similis. The sequence goes on along the minus strand of CM033621.1, from coordinate 5,285,587 downwards.
TGTTTACTGCCGCTGTCAGAAATGTCAAAACTCACGGAGCAGAGCAGAACAGAGCGGCGGCTAAGCACATACCGTCCATGTTTGTTTCTTTTTACTTCCAGCTTACAACGATTCAATCATTTTTGGGTGAACTTTAATGTTTTTATTAGCGTTATTTGCATTTCTCAGACTTTTATTGAACTGGAGTTGTCAGTAAGGCTGTCGGTCCATGTACTGTTTTTGTATCATCAAATAATTACTTGATTGTAAGGAATCAGGAGCAGATTGTGAGTTTATTCTGTCTTACTTTTTACATTTGTCAGTAATTTTATTTTTCATGAGATCCTGCAAGTTTGTTTTGTGATTTCAGTAAGATCTGGTTCAGTCAAATACCCACAATGCCTTCAGTAAATGTTTGTTTGCACCTGCATCAGAACGAGATTAGTTTTATCTTTGCTCGTCTGTAAAATTGACATTACGTCACAATGTTTGGTGTTTCTTTGTGAGCGTTTGCACAGGATCAGCAATGTCACTGTTTTTACAGGCTTTATTCCAGAAATGGCAGACTGGTGAACACATTTAAATATGACCAGAACCTTTTAATGCGTTCATGTTGCACGCGTTTCTTCCATTTTCAACTAGGTTTGTTTTTAGTGTTATGGAGCATTATATAGCATTACCTGTGCTGTAGTATGAAATGTTGCTTGTGATCAGAATAATGTAGCTTAAATGAGTTACGCACTACAAGATACATTAGCAGATCTATTTGTCGGGCTGAGGAGGTGGAGAGCTTGTAACACAACAGGAGACAGTGTTGTGGTGCAGGATGTGGACTGTATTAAAGGTTTGACAGAAAAGGGGACATTTAGGATTCATGCAAAATATTTACAGTGCAATTTGTGAGAATAAGAGTCAGGTGATCAGACAGCTGATGGCGGCTTGTTTTGAAAGTTCAGTTTCAGTGTAGCCACCAAATGGAAGTTTATTCTGAGTTAGTCTGAGTAAGATTATGTGAATGTGACAGTGTTTATGGCATTGTGTAAGGTGTTAAACCACTGTGCCTCCTGCTGTTGAGGGCGAAGGATGTGTTTCATAATCTGACGACTACTAAATACTGCATCATGAATTAAAATGCAAATGCAGTGCACATTCAATTCAAAAAGCTAATTAGAAGTTAGTTTCAGTAAGAGTTGGCTATGAGCCTGTTGCCAAAATAAAAGGCTCAAATTGTCATAATTCAGTGCTATTCAACAATGATAATTATCCACACTCACTACAGAAGCTCCAACAACAGTTAAAACTCATGACAATAACGGGCCGGTTTAGGCACCAACAACAACAAATAAACACAGTTGGAGCATCATTTAAACACTGGAGGCCGGCGCTGGCACACTGGCTCTGTGTGAACAAAAGCACTCACCAGATCACTCTGGTTTTCCTTCACATGAGCTGACAGCCTAGTGTCAGGACGTATGGCAGAGGGGCCCAAAGAGGCTTATCAGTGTTACCACCAAAGGTAAATGTGCAAAAACTCCTGAGTACCTGAGTAGCAGCTCACCCTCAGCCACAAACACACACACGAGTGCAGAGTGTAACGTAATCCTGCAAGAACTCTCGCGAGAGCACTAAAGTCCTGCGATTTTTCGCATTTAGTCTTCAGAGAGCAAGACGGCAAAAACTGAGAGGTACAACGGAACGGCAAGAATCACCCGGGTTACTATGACATCCATGCAATCAGATTTCCTCTGACACGGCTCCTCGATCCAAACTTTGCACCAAAAGCATCCACACTTTCCCAAAAGAGCCTCCATGCTGCTCAGTCCTCGGTTGCCATGACAATAGGGTTGTACTTCTGGGGGTAATGTTGTTTTTGTGGGGTTTTCTTTCACTTTGTATTGCATTGTAATGTATGAAAAAACAATAATTTGATAGGAGAATGTTCCTCGGGGAAATGGATCTAGTTCAGATTTGGGCGTAAAAGGGAGAGACATAAACTGATATAAACGTCATCGTACAGACATGAACACCACACAGGACTAACATGACCTGAGGACTCTGAGTTTGCTGAAATACAGCCGGTCAAATAGAGGGGAATTTTTATGGCCATTTTCATGGACATGAATGATTTGTATTCATTAAAATAAAAATAAAAATTTAAATTACAAAATTTGAACAATAAACCAAGACAGCAATTATTTATTGTTCACCTTTATACTTGAAGCAAAATGCAGCTGGTGAATAGGAAAATAATCTTAAATTGTATGTAGTTTATATAAATGTATGAAAAATGTCTTGCAAGTTGTTGTGTTTTATATATTCCTTTCTCATAATATCATGGGGAAAAGTGAAAAAATGCCCCAAATTGCTTGTATTTCTGCTTCATAAATGAAATAATGGTTGTTATCTAAACCTAAATGTGGGACCAGGATCCCGGCTCAGACTCTGTAGAAAGCGCATGGGGCACGTCCAATACAAACCCAAACATTTTCTACAAACCAAAAAAGCCAAACTCCTCGTGTTATTGCTTACTCCCATCTCTGACAATTCTCCAAGGACACACTATTGGAGGACAGCGAAACAAAAGTGTAAAGCTGTTTGTTGTGGAGGTGACAGCCCATACTCCTTGTACTTTTGACTTTGAACTGGGGATTCTCACAGTGCTCCTGATCAAACGCCGCAGAGTAAACAAACATGGCCGACTTCTTTTTCTGCCAACAACACCCAACGATAAGGAGGAGATTCACTGCGACTGCAAATTTAATCCTGCTCCCCCTTTCCCTGTTTTTGTAAAAGTTGTAGAGGTTTTGTTGGATCTTAAAGAAACTATAGTGAAAAGACATGAACCCAAGGTTTGCACAAAGTGGAACATTTTTTAGAATGTTCAAAGCAGGAAGTGTGTTTTCAAAGACCACATGCTCGCTCTGAAGTCTACATCATCATTACGCTTTGGTCTTCGCTGCTACAGTGCAGCACGTGATGCAAGGGAACTTTTTCTACACATTACTTTTCTTTTATATCTATTGAACAAAGTGGCATTGTTTTATAGATTCCATTGATGCTGAGAACATGTTGACTGGAATAAAATTGCTGTCATATTCCAGTTAGAAGAAAAGAACAAAAAACAAAAACAAATTTTGTTGTTGTACTGACGATTCCAACAACTAATTTGTAAGAGAGAAAACTCCGATTGAAGCAGGAATCGATAAGACTTTTAATCTATAATTCAAGCTATTGTTATTCGCCCATCCAGGAAACTGCTGTGGTGATTTTGGGAGCTACAAAAATAAATTGAATTGAAAACTGAAATTGCATTAATGAATGAATTCATCATTTATATGGTGCCTTTCAAGACACTCAAAGCACTTCACATGGCATTATGCATTCACTCCACACTCAGAGATGGTCAGCTACCACTGTAGCCACAGCTGCCCTGGGGCAGACTGACAGAGGTGAGGCTGCCATCCACACACACCACATTCACACGAGCCCCTTGATTTTTGTCCAGTGTGCCAGAACACCAGTGTGCCAGAACACCGGTGTGCCAGAACACCAGTGTGCCAGAACACCGGTGTTGCCAGGTGTGCCTTGATAAAATCTGAAATTTATTAATTTAACTGAATAATTTACTATTTTGCCCTGAGTGCCCTGAGCAACTTCTTCATCAAGAAATAAGGAAACACAATCAGCACGGCTAATTGTAAAGAATCAAACATAGTGATGTGGACAGTATTTCATTAAGAACCACATATTCTCCCTAAATGGCGTGATTTGGTAATCAGTGTGTGTTGGCGAGGTCTCCCATCCAAGTACTGACCAGGCCCGACCTGCTTAGCTTCTGAAATCTGACGAGATCCGATGGTGACAAGCAGGTCTGGTCACACATCAAGATGTTTTGACATTTAGAAAATGCTGGACTCAGTTTCACTTTGTTGTGTCTCTCTGTCCTTTTTTTTCTTTTACAAAAATAAAAAGCAGGTATAAATGGGGAGAGTCTACAAGTGATTATTTACAATATACGTTTTATGACAGCTTAAGGCTGCAGGTGTTGCGGCGTTTGGCCAGGGCCCCCTCGCCTCGCTCCCCATTTGTTTCATTGCTGTGCCTTATTATCCTGTCAAAGTCCCATGCCCTGGTTGGACGATCCAATTCATGCTTCGATTGGGTTGCTCTGTGTCTCCTGGTCGGTGCCTTGCTCTCCAGCTCTGCCAATCATGATCGTCCACCTGCCCGTGCTCCACCCACCTGGTGGTCGGGGCGGCTTGGACTCTGTGTTCAGCTCGCCTCAGCACCAGACGTGTTTTGTGCATCTGGTGTGTTTGTGTATGTGGCCAACATACATGGCATTGTAGCCTCACTGTGTGTTGTGAGTTGCTCTTATTCTTTTTGTCTTCATTTCTGCTCTGGTGGAGCCCTTTTTGAGTTTTGTAAACATTACTATTATTTACCTGTCTTTATTTTAATTAAACCACTTAACACCATTTAACATCTCGGTTGCGTTACCTTCCCTTCCCCCAGTGGAGCTGGGTTTGTAACACACTGGGAGCTCGTCCTACTGATGTGATTTGAATAGGTTTGTATCGGTAAGTTTTTCAGTTGGCTTATTTCTTTTTTCTAAATTGTGTTATACGCTGATTTGGTGGTGGAACATGGTTTTGTTCAGTGCTATGGTTTTGGGTCTTCTGTGCGTGCAGGGCATGTTGCCCCTTATCCCGGACGAGCCCCCAATTGTTACAACCCAGCTCGGCTAGGGTAAGGCGAAGTCACACAAAAACAAAGATGGAAAAAGATGTTATTTAATGAACAGGGAGGTAAAGGTAAAGGAACAGAACTAAAACAAAATCAAACTAAGAAAACAAAAGACAACAGAACAAAACCCACAGGTACAGGTGCTGCCACTGCAACCCTGACACACAACGGCACACAGGCCACACTCAGGCCAGCGCCTCGGACATGCGTGGAGTGAGTCCTTAAATACTGGGGAGGGCTGAGGTGAAGCCTCAGGATTGGCCAGGTGTTCTCAGATGTCACCAATCAGGGACCAGCCAGCTGCAGCCAATCACGATCCACGATGTAGCTCCATCTCCCTCTACAGCACAGACCATAGAACTATAATTAAAACTAAAAGATGAATCCAAGATGGCGCCCTGTTTATCCCTGTGGCCTGTGCTCATTGGCGCATGATCCCAAAATAGTTCTTTACTTCCGCATTTACTTCCTGATACGGAGGCTGCCATCTTTGCTTTAGGGCGCCACATGACCACAATCCCCCATGATGCTTTGAGCGCCGTGAGCGACCACGCAGCTACAAGTTTTTGTGTTAGCGTTAGCTTGTGTGATTGTAATTGTGTTCTTCATGTTAGACACACGTGAAGCGTCTGAAATGAAATAAAATACAACTTACAGGTGTCTCTAGTCGAGCCTTTTCCACGAGCTTCTGTTTGTATCGTCCGACGCTCGTTCACGTGACTCGCACATGTTTGTGTGACGTCACTTCAGATAAAAACGGTAATTTAGTCGATTTTAGAAACGGTAGAAAAGAACATTTCCTTATATTTTATTTATATACCGATAATTATTAAGTACTGTCTGCAATTGTAATGTGCAATTTTAGAAAAAGGCTGGGCCCAAGAGGCTGCAGTGCCTCACACGGCCACAAATCAATCTGGGACACAGACAGAGGGGGCGTGCCTTATCCAGTCCATTTAATACATCCATGGCGCAGACTCACAAAGAAAATTCAGCACACAAAAGGAGGCAGGAACAGAAGGCCTGGGGCCGTAACACCAGGTATTTTAAACACTAATATAATAAAGTTTTAGCTTTAACAGCGTTTAAATTGTAAGTTACACCAAAGGAAATACCAAGGCTAAAATGTCCAGAGTAGAATAATGATTTCTCAGGACTCTGCTTGCTTTGCTGCTATAACATTAGGCTGTAGTAGTTCCCTGTTGCACGACCACTTCATCCCGCTCAGCCTTAATAGCAGTGAACAGCCGAACACTGGGTCCTACCTGCAGGGCTGCTATTACAGCCCGGGGAGCACATCTACTCCTGTTATCCCCCTCATCACCTCGTCCCAGCGGCTCAGAGTGTGCACAGAAACACCAGGCTGGGCTGTAATCTGCAAGCTCGGAGTGAGGCGTGTGACTGCTGCTCCTGCTCCTCCTGCTGCTCCTGCTCCTCCTGCTGCTCCTGCTGCTCCTGTTGGGGATGACAGTGTCCAAATGAAGACTTTTACTGCGCGTCATGTCAAAAATCAATGGAACAAGTCAGGATGTAGATACATACCTGCTGTGCCGCTTTTGTCCCATTGGTGCAGTTCTTTAAAGCAATAAAAACATCTGTAATTCAATACAAGATACATCATGTTTAATGCCACTATGGAACATTCCAGGCAGAGCAATAACATCATCTGTTGTTTGAACTCATGACCAATCAGAGAGCTGCTTTGACAAAGACTTAAGTGAAATATTTCTAACTGAAACGGTTACAGGGGACATAGTGTGTTAAATTGATAGTTTTTAACAGTTCTAACAGTGTTCCTTCATCATTAACTGACTCTAAGGTGTATTTATTGACTCATGCGTCCTGTATTGTCCTCAGAAAAGGTTTTCACCAGCCCCTTATCTCCACCCACTTGTACTTCTGATTCTTAGACAAAATTTTACTCCAGATAAAACGTATAACATCACCATAAATGAAAATGTGTGGGGCAAAAAGCAGAGTATCAAACAATCATTTCTCAGTCACCACATTTTTTACAAATGTTCTTGAACTTATCAAGGGATTCAGATTCATTCCAGACCACGGAGCAGAGCATGAAAAGCTGATTTTCCCAGCTACGTGAAGCACCGCGGCACGTTTTAGATCAATGTGTTTTACCATGAACAAAATATAAAATAATGATCTCTGTTTGTGATTGTTTATTACATACCAGAGACCCACAGCCTGTTCTCTCTTTCCCTCATCTCATCAGAAGCATTATGACTGCGCCACACTCTCTGCTCTCATGTTTGTGTCTGTTCCTCCTCCGTGACCTCTGACCCTCTCCATGTGCAGCGCCTCCTCTCACCACAGCAGACATGGGCTCGCTCAGTGGGACACTTCATCTGTTCTAGACACATCTAACCGTCCCACACCAGTCAAATCAAATGAGCAGAATCCAAGGCAGAGATAATGCAAATTAAAGCCGCGAGCAGCACTTCATGTTCCACTGGTAACACGCCCCTCTGCAAATATGATTTCACAATGATTTAGATTTAGATCTCAAAAGAACATTGATTTGCGCTAATATAATTATTATTTGATTTTTAATAAAGTAGTAGGGAAATTATTAGTGAATAATTCGTCCTCCATCATACAGTCCCGATCAAAAGTTTAAGACATACAACATAAACATGAGATAACATTGTGCACACACCGCCCGCGCTCTTCCCTCTATCTTCTTGTATTTCTAAACAGCTACTTGCATCTTTTGTATGGATTACTTACAGAATCCAGCTACCTGCTATGTCTTGTTTATGTCTTGTTTTGTTGTGACCGCAACTGTAGTTACAACTGTGTGTCTGCATTGTTTATTGTCTATAAATGTAATTGTATATGTTATGTTGTAACGGCAACTGTAGTTTCAACGGTTTGTAAAGCGCTTTGGGTGCCTATTAGGTGGAAAAGCGTTCTATCTTCTTCTTCTTCTTCTTCTTCTTCTTCTTCCAGTTGAAGAATGGACAAAAGTCACATTTTGCCTGGTTAGATCTTAACAAGGTTCCAAGTAGAGCTTCACTATGCAACAAGAAACAGGCGTGTCATCCGATGTTATTGGGCTGCAGTCTGCACCAGTAACAGCCTTAATTTGGGTCGAGGGTCGTCCAGTGTCTTGACGGACGGCCAATCAGATCCTCCGGCTCAGAGCTGGGGTCATTTTTTGGGTCTTCCACTTGACTTTTTGTTCCTTGACCCTCATGGTCTTTTAAGAAATTCCAAATGACTTACTGTGTCCCACCTCCGCAGCGATGGAGAGAGGCCCTGCTGCACCTCAACAGCCCGAGCAAGATCAAACAGAGAACGTTTTGTGCCTTTGCCATCAGAGCGTCATGACCAGTGGGCGAGGCTACCGCGCTCAAATTGAGCCGCCGACTGTAAGCTGCCATGTTTGCAATCTGCTGCTGACCACTAGGGGCTGCTGTGGAAGTAGAATTATTCAATGCAAGTCAATGGGGAGTTAGACGTTTCAAAACCTACTTTAGAGCCTGGCTCAAAATACGGCTTTGGTCTCAAACGTTAGCTTACGGCTCTGTGACAACGCTGAGGGGGGTGAATTTTTTTGAACCAGGCTGGTTTAGCCGCTGTGATTTTTTAAAGTTCGTGCATATCTAATGAAGAAGGCGGGCTTTACGCGCCGGAAATGTCAGGGCGCAGCCAAACACCTACGAGTGGGCGGTAACCATAGGGGGCAACGACGGCAGTACGTCAGCAAAAGGCCGCCCCAAAGTCGCCCTCCCCCCGCCTCCCCACCGAGGGGGGAGTGGTGGGGGCTAACCCGCGGCCATTTTGAATTCTCCATGACTGAGCCGCATTATCATGAATGGGGCGGAGCGACAACCGTCTGTCCACTATTTTTATGTCTATGGTCATGACAGGTGAATATCTGACAGAAAATGACACTGAATCCACATTTTTGCACAGATTTGGGCTTTAAAGGGCATGTGGTCCTGCAGAACAGACTATTTCAGTTTAATTGTCGTTTTCAATAAAAAGGTCCCTCAAACTTTTTTGTGTGTGTGTCACTCCTATTTCTTGTTGCTTTACTTGGAAGCTTAAGATCCAATCATGTAAAATGTTTCTTTTGAGCATTTATTCAACTGATCTTAAACTTTTGATAGGGACTGTAACTTTTTAGAGTTGTGCATTTGTTCTGCTCTAAGTGACATTATAGAGCCCACGCACTAAACTCATTTATTTATTGGATTCGTGCCACTAATACGTAGTTTCTAATTATAAAATAAACGCACAGAATAGCCCGAGCTTGTCTTGTTAAAGTCCTAGCTTGGTCCTGGTTTAGCCCTCGTTCAGTCTCTGCAGTAAACAAACCGTTCCATCTGATCCGTGCAGCGCTGGCAGCAGATAACAGCTCTTTTCCACTGCGCCTCCCTCTCTCTCCCCCCCTCTCTCTGTGTGTCTGAGCCTGGACGAGGGGCCTGGAGGTGGGCTAATGATCCACGTCGCCCGCTCCGGTCCACAGGCCAGACTCCAGGGAGGACCGGGCCTGAAGGAGACGGCGCACACAGTAAACACCGCTGCTTTATAGCTCCCAACAACAGAGCGCTTTAAAGGAGACATCAGCAGAGAGCGGTTATTTACACTGTGATTGTGTTCAGGGAGGAGAAGACTCTGTGTCCTCTGGTGCTTAGACTCCTCGGGTCGTCGCTGGGCAGAGAAATGAAAAGTTTAGCGACTGCGTTTCCAGAAATGATTTGTGGTTTGTGTTTCAAGGCGAGACACTGCAGGCAAAACTGTTTTTTTTCATGTTTCTTTGGTCAGTTTTCTCTCTCAACATATTAACTTTTCATCTGGAAACAATATTGCCCAATGTGTTCTGAAAGATGTTTATTATTCCATTTCATTCAGTTGCATCCATTGATTTTTCTGGGACATTGTAACTTCAAAGGTCGTTTTCTCCAAATGCATTTTTCTCCCACAGACATAAAGATCATTTCCTAAGAGAGACATCAGGACTATTCAACAACATTTTCCTGAACCCATGGCACTTTTGACACAGTTTGGTGTCATACAAAATATAAAATATATTTGAATGTGACAGAAAATATCACGATAAACAATAAAAATGAAAGTACTTTGTGCCACTGACACAGAAACTCTATAAAGTTGGAGAATCTCAATAAACCCAGTTCCATATTATAAAATAAAAAACATTAGCTCTAATAAAAAAAATATGCTAGTATAATTAATTAATAAGTCATACATGTAAATTATTCAAATATTTACAGCTGAAATTTGAATCTATTATCAAAAAATAACAAAAAGTCGACATAGTAATTATTGTGAGAGGCCTGCACTGAACCAGGTTTAGCCCTGGGACGAGTTGGCCACTGTCCAGGGTGTACCCCGCCTAAGGCCCAAAGTCACTGGGATAGGCTCCAGTCACCTGCGACCCCTAACGGGAACAAGCGGTAGAAAATGAATGAATGAATAGATCAACTGGATCTGAACCAGGACCAAACCAGGATTGAACTAGCAGCACCCCAGAATTAAACCAGTTCTAAATCAGGACTAAAGGAGTAAACAAGAGAAAAAAGAAAATAATAACATCAAAACTAATCGTTGGAAGATTCTAGTCTAAAGGCTCTTGTTTTTTTCCTAATTATTACTTAGTTTGGTGGGATAGAACATGTGGTAAATAGTTTTCATCATCCGTGAAGTTGTAGATTTTGATAAATCTTGAAAAATAAAAGGAAGTGATTGATAATACGAAGACGATTTACAAAGAACTGATACGTTTTTCTGACAGTTTAGACAGTGATTCAACAAAATAAAGTTGTTATCAGGTAATATTATTTGTCAAATCATAACTTTGATGTATGTCATATTCGCTGCTCATGTTCAACCAGGAAGTGACAATTATTATTGTCAAACTGAAGACAAATAAGCAAAATGTTCAGTAAAATCTTATATAATCATGTTCACTACATTTGAAAATTGAAATGTGTGGTCTCATCTGTCATGTAGACTTTAACTAGATTTTGACAGATCGTACAGAAGGATTTGTCCAGCTCTAATTCAACTCGTGATTTATTAAAAAACAAAATAATGTGGTAGAATTTGAACTTACTCAAATATGCTCAAAATTTGCTTTTGCATCCAATATGTCAACAAAATGAAGCAAGAAATGTAACCATTGCAGTCCATTTATCAGATTTTATACATTATAACTTGGTATAATGTATAATATTATATGCATTATATATTGTTAATGCATTTTCTTTTTACCCTTATGTAAACTACAGATTTGCTAATGTAACTCAAGGTGCTTCACTGCAGGTGAACAGGAAAAAATCTTAAATTTAAATATATCAATTGTAAACTTCTACAGTAGTTTACTCACATAAATGTAAGAAAAGTTTTTCATCATGTCATGTTTTCACAAATTTGTACATCTTTGGGACATTTAAATCTGAAAAATGGACAGAACCAGGTTTAAATTTCTTGCTTCATTTTGTATTATATTAGTTACAAAAATAATTTATATTTTTTTTTACTTCAATAAATCAGTTTTAGAATTAGATATCAACAACGTTTCCTCAAAATATTGTTGAGTCCAGATTGTACAGTTTGGTGTAGGATCTACTTTAAGGCTGATCTTTATGTCTCTGTGGAAGAAAAAATGCATTTTAAGAAAAAGGCCTTTGAAGTTACAACGTCCCAGAGAAATCTATGGATGAAGTGGATTCAGTGGAAGATATGTTGAAAGAACAAACTGATCAAAAAACAAAAAAACTGTACTGTCTCGCCTTAAACACATAACAACTGGGGACACACTGGGACTGGAGCTACAAAATATCAGTGGTAAATATTTGTGATTTTAAAATATCAAACCAATATATGAATACAAAAAACATCCCAGATACTTAATATCACCAATACTGATTTTTGTTGCAATAGATTGTAAATAAAAACAGTTTAAATTCCAAAATTGAGGCAAAAATGAAGTGTAAAATGATGTGAAAAACTAGGATAAACCTCAGAATATCACAAAATATGAAAAATGAAGGTGGTTTTGTCAAAGTAAAAGCACTCAGATACATGAGTGATCAGAGCCTGCTTTGAACACATTTAACATCAGATTTTACGGCATTTGAGAGATTTATGACTGACACTTTCTGTGAAGTCAAAATCCAAACTTTTATATTTTACTGGGCAAATTCTCACATAAATGTTGAGCCCACAATAGTTTTCATTTTATCTGCAGATTTATTACATACTTTACCACAAATTATGCTTTTTATGAAGCTGAAACACAATTTTGAGGCTTGACAATAGTAATTTTGACTTCCTTTGTAATAAAAACACAAAATAACTGACATTTTTACCCTGGGAATTCAAAATAGTTGCATATTTTTGTGTCTTAAATCATTTGTATTTTGATTTGATGCCAGTTAATCATTGCAAATGTGTCACGGTCGACTTCATTTCTGGAATTCTGAACGTTCAGATCACAGAGCCTTTTAAAGGGTCTATTAGATGCATCGTTAGCGCTGAAATAAAAAGAGAAAATTCCACAGAACAAGAATGGACTTTATGTGGAAAGATGGCACACATTTCCCAACGAGAAAAAAGTCTAGCTGAATGTAGAACTACTCAAACCCATCCTCCGCTTCCTGACCAATCTGCACGCCACTGTCCGTGGTGCTGAATCTTCTCTTTCCTCACGATGCCAGCACATACATTTTTACGTGGCTGGAATGGAGCCTAAACCACTGCCTCGAGGTGATATATACTTTCTGAGATTTCATTTTCTATAGGCCTGTTACTTTGTTATTTCACACTCTCCTCCCTTGGGACAAAAGAGGCCTATTATTGTACGGGACTAACTGACATTGTCCATAAAGGAAATAGTTTAAAAACACTTCGCAGAGCCATAATCTGCTGGCTCCCGTCTCAGACCTGTTTAGAGGCGTGCTGTGTTTGTTTTTATGAGGATACTGTGCTGTTATAAATGCCTCCGTGGCTCCTCCGGCTGAATAATGCAGATTTGTGTGAAAAATGACGACCTGAGAACAACAAATAGAGCTTGTTTTGGCCTTTTGTGGTGCTATCCTGGTCTTTGTTTATGATAATTTATCACAGCGAGACGCCAAACAGGGCGCAACACAAAAAGGAGTAGGAGAATTACACATTGTTTTCTGAAAGAGATGACATTTGCGAGGTGCTTTTGGGTGTGCGTGCGGAGAGCGGGCCATGTGAGTGTGGATTGGCTCCTGCTGCGCTGGATCATCCATTAGACTCATTACAGGCTTGTTAGAGAGGCAAATCTGATCCTGCGTTTCAATTATACAATCATGTTCAGATAACCAGTTTATATTTGAAGAGCATATGTATTATTTATGAGCGTTGACATTTTGATCGCAAAAGCCACATCTGATTATACTCCACTGATGAAGTGCTTAACCTCAGGATTTGTGTTCTGACCTAAAAGCACTCAGTGAGCACACAGCAAAAGGAAACATTATGATTAAGCAGGAGGATGTCACAGCTGCACTGGGTTAGTCTGACAGAAGTGGGCCCTGTGCACTTTATTGTCCTCCTTGGTAAATTTGTCTGCTGCATTTGCCCTTCAACAGACGGGACCCCCAGCGAACCCATCCACAGATCTAATTCTAAACATTGTACATGTGTTTGGGTTGATGGAGGAAACCCACCCGGACCCAGAGAGACACTGTGCCACCTCTGTGTGACATCTGAATGTGATTTAAGAATAAAGTTAAGTTTATTGTAGATGCATATCCAGTGACCTGTTCTGGCCTCGTCCACACAGAGCCCTGAACACCCTGAACACCTCGAAGCGCTTGCCTTTGTATTTGTTCACTGTTAAACATGTTCATGGTAGTAAGGCCTACTTTGAGGTCTCCCCCTTTGCCCTCGAGGTCTGTGGGACGACTTCAAAGAGCTCTCTATTTACTGCCATTCTAATATTCATGTAATAATGCATTCGTCTCATAAAACACTTCCAGACGCTCGAAGTCCATCTGCCACTGTGGATTATTCATTCACTTCATAGTTAATGGTGATGAGCTGCTACTGTAGCCACAGCTGTCCTGGGGCGGACTGACTGAAGTGAGGCTGTCCACCGTCAGTCCCTCCCAACACCAACCATCACTCACCACGTTCATACTGTGTGAACTGTCTTGCTTAAGGACACAACAACAGTCTTCTCCAGAGCTGCAGCTGAGGCTCCTGCAGCAGCCACAGTGCCCCCCATCCAGGCACGGACCAGGCCCAACCTGGCATGGAGCATGGATCTCAGCTCTCAGCTCTCTCCCCCAGGACCAGGCCTTTCTGTTTGGAGTTTGCATGTTCTCCCCGTGTCTATGTGTGACACCCTGACAGTGTAACAGAAGGCACTACTGACAGGGCAGCACCGTTTGTCACATTCAAGTGAAACTGCAGTATAAATGGGCACAAATAGCAAATCACAAAAACAGCTGTTAAGTCACTTAAACAACTAACTATGTCGTTATCTCGTCTCGTTCTGTTTAAAAGCTGTCAGCCTTGTACTTAGAGCTCCACGAGCAACATCTGAACTGCATAGGTTTTAGCTTAGCAGCTCAGATTTCAGGCTTATCTCAAATGTTCATGTTCCTGGAAGTGTTCGAATATATGTGTGTGTGTGTGTGTGTGTGTGTGTGTGTGTGTGTGTGTGTGCGTGTGCGTGTGTGCGTGTGCGTGCGCGTGCGTGTGTGTGTTTTAGCAGATCTGAGCTGAAAATATGTCTAATCTAATGGAAATGATTCACACAAAAGAATGACCAGCACAAAGAGTCCCAGCCACACTCTGGTGGGGGGTGGGAATGAAATTTAATCAAAACAGACTTAGCCTGAGTCATTTTCCCACTTTCACTTCGATTTTCCTATTCCGCCCCCTGTAGTTTATCAATTTTATTTGATTCTGAAACTATGTGTCTTATTGACTCTGCATGACTCATTCCAGCAGCCAGTGCAGAATGTTCCCTGGAGGTTCTTTAGGACATGTAAGTGAATATATATATATATGGTTTATTCTTTCTGATTAATTCCTCTGTGAGTGCCGGATTGTGCCTGTGGCTGTGTGAGCCCCAGGCCCGGAGCACCCATGGGACCCGTAGCGTCTCAGTCTCACCTCCGTCTGCACCACACTGTGTCTCAGAGAGGGGGCTGTTCATGTGCACGACAGGGGCATTTACCTCAAAAAACAGTAGGATTGGTGCAAACAAGTAACAATATTCAAATGTCACAGCATGGTATTATAATGTATTCAGCTCAGCCTATTTGGTGCACAGTATTTATCGTAATATTGTGGCACAGCTAACAGTCTTGTTGAAATGATCCCAGCATGCACCACCAAACTCCACACTGGCAGTGATGTGGTGGGGAATTTGCATTGAAACCAATGGAGTTGTCAGCAATTACCAATTAACTTTACTGGAGTTTCAGAGCGTGTGGATAATTACGGCGAAATCGGAATGAACAAATGATGGAGAGCAGAGGAAAGAGCATTATACAGGATTCACAAAGCCCCAGATCAACGAGAAGTGGATTTCTGCAACTAAATGGACTGTAGGGAGTCAAGCCTCACATTATTCAAACTACAAATGTATTTCAACAATGATTTGGGTTTTCATTTGGGGAATAATTTAACCATTGTCTCATAAAAATACAAATTCAATATTAAGATTGTATTTCAGCAGTTCTATTCTTCATTCATTCATTAATTAAGTGAGAGAGAGTCGTTTGAAGAGAAAATGAAATGCCTTTTAAAAACACTGTTTGCATAATTGACTGTTAAATAATTTCACAAACTAAAGTGATTTTGGGGTGTTTATTACATTGACAGTGAAGCCTCTGTCACATACAACAGCTTCACATTCGCTAGAGTTCAACATTTTTTCACTGTTCTGTCAAGATCACATACTTTTAATCTTCAGTATGAGTGAACATTATATGCACAGGGTTTTATAAGAATATGTGTGTCTCACAAACACCTCCAGGGACACTTTTTGATGATATTAGAAGGTGACTCAGATCCAGATTGTAAAAAAGAGTGTCGCTAGTTTGTTATATGATTTGTTTCTATGGAATGTAGTTATTATGACTTGAGTTAGGACACATATGAACTCCATGAGCTACATTCCAGGCTCGTTGCCATTACTTCCTGTAGTTTCTTGCCTGCAGTAATGTGCCTTCCACCAGTTCAGTCCCACGGTGCAGGAGCTCTGTGTGACAGGACAGGAGACACACTGCAGCTCATGTTGGCTATTTTTGGTTTGAAGGCACTGAGGCACTAAAACATATGTTTCCTAATGAGTGCATTTTGTTACCCTGGTAACGGTTTTGCTAACGATAACTAACCTCCATATTGACCTTATTCTGCCCCGCCCACCGTTTTTTGCACTTTTGTTGTAAACGCACTTCCGTTTGACGAGAACTCCGTTAAAGCTAATGACGAACGAGGGAAAAGTCTCGCCGCTAAAATGTTACATAAAGTAGATTGATTTGTGTAAAATGTTTAATGAACACGAGCAACAACAAGTCAACAATGCAACGATTTACTGGTCAGTCTGAAAACAGCTTTTTAGTCCATGTAGAACTTATTTTCTGTTGAGCTCGTCTGCTCCGTGTAACTAATACAACGGAAACAAGACGGCGGCGCGTAAGGCAACTTCCGGAATAAGGTGAATACAAACATGCCATTCCCACAATGTGTGGTTCTACACAAAAGTCCATCCAGAATCAAAGGATCATTTGCACACAAGGAAAACCTTATATTCATTTATTTTTACCTGACTGTGCACTGCTCAGACTACACTTTAAAGTCTGGATGACAGGTCCTCTAATACTGACTTAGTGGTGGGAGGGCACCTGTGGTAGGTGTTTAGCATAGTTTCACATTTGTAAACTTGCAGAAACAAAACTTTAAGATTACAGGAAGCGCTGATTTCTAGTTCTAAAACAGAATCCCTCTGTGATGTCATCAATAGGCGATGTACCAATGAAAATATAGGGACAATTTATACGCAACTGTTTAAACCATCATTCAACAAAAGAAAGGTGTTATTTATGGTCAATTCCTAACTATTGTGTACTTTCTATGGATTTTACTCTTGTTTATAGTGTGGTTGCTACATAACAGTTGTAGAATTACCTCTGACTATTTCATATTTTCTGCGCACGTTTAACCAAGAAGTACATTATAAACTATACAAAAACTCTCAAACTGGGGACAAATAGGAAAAATGTTAAGTCAAGTTTTAAATATGATGTACTTTTTAGTGTTTTCCTCCAAAGAGTTTATTGAAAAAGCTGTTTGTGTGAAAAACATACTGAACTGAAGTCTATATTTCTACCTAACCCACTGTTGACTCTCCACACCCCCCTCCCTGTCTCGTTACCCTGCGGGGAGTGGACTGGTGCTTATTGGGTCCAGATTTATGTTGACCATAGCAGCTCCAGGGGGCGGCCATCTGACTGTCCCTCTGCTCTCTTAATGATGTCCTTTTGCCTGAGCGGCCGGTGCACAGAGCAGAGGGGACCAGCTCCTCCACTTAAGTGTTTTACAGTAACAGGCGGCTCTAAAGGGCTTAAATGATTACCACGATGAGCTACGCTTGGCCTGCCGTCTTTAGAAAAGCATGGAATGTATCTTCAAGTGCTTTTAGGGCCCTGTTTTATTACAAAAAAATGTTAGTTGAACACTGTAGGGATAAGCAAACAACTAAACAACAAGTAAACTCTTTCAAGACTTGTTTTAATTCGGAAAATTTCAATTAAAAGGACACTAAAAAGTTGGGTGAAATACAACCACAATCTTCTCAAAAGGCATTTCGCACGCACAACAGCACAAGAAATATGTCCCTCGAGTCCCCAGGTCCCTTTAGTCAGAGGAACACACCAGTCCCCTTTACTCACGTTCACACTGCGACAGGGGCTGAAAGTGGCTCTAACTGACTAGAAAATTAGAACATTTAAATATTCAATTAAGTCAGGAACACAGAAGTCTTTTTTCCCATCATCCTGCTGCTTTTGAACACTCTGCACACAAAACTGTGATGCACAAAAAGCTCTAACAAACTATGAAATGAACAATAAAACACAATTATTCAGACATTCAGAATTGTTACTCTTTACCAATTAAGATTTGTATTATCTGAACTACTGCTTCCAAGTCAGAAAACGAATGAAACATATTCCCAATAAAGTTAACGCTCTTAATGTACTCATAACAAAAAGGTTACTGACTGAAAAGTACCTCACCCAGAACAGGAGATAAAAGGTCTTCAAAGTGTGGCCACAGTGCCCAGTTCATTCTCTTGTGAACGTAATTCAAATGGAGACCCCAAGTTTAAAAAAAGTACCTGAAACTGAAAAAGGTCCCTCTCAGCTTGTGTTAAGGCCACGACTCATGTTCAGCTCTGTTAACAAGGGTCTAACTCAAGCATGTCAAACTCATTTTAAGTGGGGGCCGAATTTTTAAAAATCAGAGTTGGTCAGGGGCCGTGACAGAGACAGACTTGAAATGCACTAAAATACATTTTCCTTACACACAAAACCTACATCTTCTCTGAGCTGCTCCTGAAGCTCCTGCGCTCACATCCCACGTGTTCTCTGTCCATTTATTTGTTGAGAAAAGTTGAAAAGTCTGTGGAGAAGTGCAGAGTATCCCTGACAATGTAAGTTTGTGTCATTGTAACATGGATGTCTGTTGTTTAGTTCTATTTTGTCTTCACATATGTGGTCATTTCAGTCTAATTTGTCATGTTTTTATCTTCACTTTTCATTAGAATTCCACCTTAACTAGTTTTAGTCCTGGAATCTGGATCTATTGACCAACTAATAAGAAGAACCAAAGCACCAAATGTAGAGCTGCACTGTAAGGAACTGTTCCTCGTCTGCCTGGAGGAACTTTCTCTACAGTAGATGAACTGTTCCTCGTCTGCCTGGAGGAACTTTCTCTACAGTAGATGAACTGTTCCTCGTCTGCCTGGAGGAACTCTCTCTCGATGATCCACCTTCCTTCCTCTTGAGTGGTCCTGGTCCAAATGGATGTGTCAGTCCTGGACATCTGCAGTCTGTCCGTCTGTGGGAGATGGATATCTCCTTCCCTGAGGTTCTCCCTGTGTTTTTCCTGCAGGGTTTCTTGTATTAATTCTTTGCCAAGAAGGAGGGTCAAGGACAGGGGGCGCTCTGGGACAGTTATCTATTTGATACATTTTTTGAACATTGTTTATTGAATCTTCTTTTCTACCTGTAGCCCATTCAACTGTTGTGATTTTGGGAACTTGAATTATTGACTTGAATTGAATGTATGATGGTTTGGTAGCTAAGAATATATCAGCATTGGAATTGTTATCTGTAAAATCTGTATTTGATTTGAACATGTTTACCTCTGATCTGTAGGAGTGCAGAGAGCACATGTTTATGAAATTTAAAGGACAGCTATTATGCATTATTTGTATTGTTATTGCCTATGGCTGTTGCTCCAGAGTGTCTTTATTTTGACATCTCATGTTTTAACTAAAAATAAGCTGTATATAACTTTATCACAGCTTGTATGGATTCAAACAGTTTCGTTCTACAGTTTCTTCACAAACTCTGTGTGAACTGCTGTGAAGATGAGCCCGTGAACACAAACCTTTTACCACACTGTTCACAGAAAGATGACAAGATGAGAATAACAAATGTCAGGTACAAAGAGTGAAACTGTGAAAGTGCTTTTCTATACGCTAGCACTTTTCATTTTGTTCTTGTAAATGATTTAATTTCGTTTTCTCCCAGAGTATCCACCTTCTTGCATCCTGCCCACTTTTACCTCTGCCTACTGCCCCGGACTTCTGCTGGTGTGTGGAAGAGTGGATGCCATTCATTTCAATGGAGAACTAGAGAAAAAGTGTCTG
Source organism: Rhinogobius similis (assembly GCA_019453435.1). Classification (NCBI taxonomy): domain Eukaryota; kingdom Metazoa; phylum Chordata; class Actinopteri; order Gobiiformes; family Gobiidae; genus Rhinogobius; species Rhinogobius similis. The sequence goes on along the minus strand of CM033621.1, from coordinate 5,265,948 downwards.
ACTAAAATGAGCCCCAAGTCAAACTAAAGCTGTCTTTGAACCCTTTGGAGCAAAGAGTCTTGGTTTGTGAAGCTGAGACTCTGTAGTTTTGGCCTCTGATGTTTGATTTTCTCTAATTATAAGTGCTACGAGCTCTGCAGATTTTAAATCCCGAATAGATTTTTGGTAAATATAAGGAGGAGTAAAGCTGCTGGAAGAATGGACTGACAGAAGACTGAGACTTTGTTGGGTTTAGACCAGTGGTTCTCAAACTTCTCACTCCAAGTACCACCTAAGATAATATTTGGCTTTCTGAGTACTACCATATCCAAACCAGTTTTATATTTGTCCTAAATTAGGGCTAAACCAGGTTTTAAAAAAGAATAACACTGGTCTAGAATGAAACTAAATCATGGATAATGTAGTTCTACATAATTATTACCCAAAGGAAGGAAAAAACATCCATTGATTTGTCTCTAAATAACTCCAATATACTCCAACTGCAGAGGGCCCTGTGTACCACCAGAGACAGCCCGCGTACCACCAGTGGTACACGTACCACAGTTTGTACTCCAAAAGCTTCAGCTTTGAAAGAGGAATTATCAGAAGTAAGTGATTAGAACAGTTACAACAGACTCAGTTCATATGGTCCTCTCTGTTCAAAAACTCGACCCTCTGGGCATCATGAAAACAGCGCTGTGTAGAACATGCTGTGGAGAGGGAATGTCCACAGGGCATTACACAAATATTTAATACACATTGCTTGATATTGCTACCTGTGTTCCACCTTGTTGAGCAGTCATGCAGTTGTAATGATCCTGATTTGACTCCATACATGCTCAGAACGAATCTGGCCAGAATTCATGGACTTGAAATTGGAGCAAAAGATTCTCAGAGCCACGTCAAACATCGAGGAAGAAGGAGGGGAGTGTTTTTGACGGTAGGAGGGAGAGGATTTTCTAACCAAGATTCATCAAACTATCAAACTAGCGGGACTGAAGCTACATGCATCTCCAAGTATGTTTTTGATGACGGAACATTGTTAGAACATGGCTGAAAGCTCCAAACAGTCAATTTTACATGCCCTTTAAGATGAAACATGAGTCTGTGGTCATCTGCTTCACGTGGACGAGGCCAGTGCAGTAGAACAAAAAGCTCCGCAGACACCACACCTGTACTAAAAACCCAAGCATAAAACTACATCCCATAATATAAAACGAGGAGACGCCAAACAATTTATATGGATATTACTTTGGCTGGACTCCCGGGACAATCTCTTCCTCCGACTGTACTCATAAACACGCACATTTATAAAAGGTACAGGAGGCGACGCAAGGTGAGGGTTTACAGTACCTCTGCGGGGGACGTGCCCTCTGCATTTGACCCGTTCTTCAGCCCCGTGTGCAGCAGCAGTGGACGAGCACTCTGACGGCTCAAGGCGGGCCAAGAATGCAGAATTTCTGACCTAAGCAGATTTTAACTTACAGATTCAGCTCAAAAACAATTCTCCGTAGTAAAAGATGAGAGAATGTTTTGGTTGCTCTTTCCTTCATGTGAGGACAGACTGCAATCGATTGCCGTTGTCTATAACTAAGGATGCGTTCTCACTTGCACAAACACCACATTCAAATTTGGACTACACCTGGAACCCTTATCAATTAAACTCTAAATCAAACCTGAATTCGACTTTTTATTCATGACTCGATCAGCGATTCACAAAAAAAGTGAAGTAAGTTTGAGCAGCTGTGAGACATGGCTAAAGCTAGAGTAAAATAGACACAACTTCCTGTTTATTGTCAGCTTTTTTTCAGACAATTACTGTATCTCACTTCTCTGCATCACGTTGCCATGTCTCTTTATAAATGTGCAAATGCTGCGGGCTAAACGCAGTCACCTGTTGGATTTTCACATCTACAGAGCCATCAGTTTACTTTTCTGAAGTAATGCCAACAACCTCCATAATAGGGAACATATTATGCTGTACTGACTTTTTGAGCTTTTAATCATTCTAACAATGTTCCGTCATCAAAAACATAGTTGCATTTAGCTACAGTGACGTTACTGTGATGAATCCTGTTTGAAAATCTTCTCTCTCTGACCGTCCAAAACACTTCCTGCTGAACTTCCTTGATCGATGATGTTTTTCTGATACTTGACGTCACTTAATTGAGAATCTTCTGCTGTTTTAAAGTCCTTAAATCATCACCGGACTCGTTCTGAGCATTTCTGCCTCTAAACACGATAAGTGGAACTCTTAACTTAATTTGCTTTTCTTCCCAAAACTCATGTTTAGCTTGTGTAAGGGCTATGCAGCCAGTAGAACACACCTAAACTCAGTAAGTGCCAAGGCAAACAGAACCAGATACAGATGTTCAGTTTTATTTTTTATAACTGGAGACTCTTTTGTTGGGAGGCACCAGTTGCTAATCGGTAAACCACTGTGCCACCGAGTCAATACGAGGGAAAGGTCTTACCAATGAAAACTGTACTGTAGCATTGATTTGTGATAGGCCTGGGTCAGTGAGTTGCTTATATAAGACTGACTTTAGCTATTTTTAGACCGTTTACAATCAGCTGCTGCTTGAACCTTTTAGAGACACAGAGTAAAGGTCTATACATACGAGTCTATACATGTTTTTGAACACTTTGGTGCAAGTGTGGCTTTAAACATTTGACTTTGGCTTGTTAGCTTTGAGATAAAAACAAGTATTTACATTATTTGCAGTGTGTCACTATTCATCTGTAACTTCATTTCCCTTTCTACTATGCAATCCTGAAATAATATTGAAATGGGGCTGCGCAGACAGTGGTCACCGAAAAAAATGTTGCTCCGTCACCCTTTCACCATATTTCCTTTTGTTGATATGAAAATGCTTTATTTTCCGAAAAAGGGTTGAATCATTTTCACTTTCACTTTTGACACTCCCAGTGCCAAGTCCCTCTCCTTTCAGCTTGTCATCACAACACAATCCACATGTGTTCTTACAGTCCAGTAAAAACAACTCCACATCACATAAAGTTGGTGAAGTTGCACTTTTTGTATTACACATTTGCACAGTTACATATTAAATGGCTTTCCCTGTAGTACAACCTACACGTACGACCCGACATCCGACATAGAGTGAACGGAGGCTATTACCAGACGCACCGGTTTGGTATGACACCTTCATGCTAAGTACTCGTTTGCATGGTATTAGACCCGTTTTCCACCAAAAATGTTCTGGTCACAGGTGTAGAATCACAGCCAAAGCCATTACCCAAAGCAAATTACACACTCACCGTACTAACCTGGCCCTGCCATATGAATTCTCACAATATTAGTGAGATCACAAACTCTTGAGAATCCATCTGGATGGTCTCCCACTGGCTTTAAGCCGACCACTGTGTGCTGGACCAATCACAGCGCTGCATTGTGGTTTGGGCAGAAGTCAAATAGACGAACCTTAACAAACATGGCTGTGCCGACAAACGTACTTCAGCCTATTTCAACACATTTACAGACAATTTTTCTTTTTAAAACGTGTAAATAGAAGTGCTTTGTGCATTTGAGGACGAGGAAGAAGTCAGTGCTTTTCTCTCAACTGGATTTCTTGATTTCTCGGCTTGTTCCACTTTTGCAATGCTGCAACCAACCAGTTCAAATGTTCATCATGATGTCAAGCATTTTCCCAACAGCTTTCGGCAAGAGCCTGTCCAGACATATCAGTCTGGCGTGAGCCAGGTTTTCACCGGACTACTCTTAATTGCTGGAATGGCACTCTTCTTTAGAGTCAGTTTTTCTACTAGTCCACTGCATTTGTTGAAGAAGCAGTCCTCAGTAAACACACATAGCATATTTTCATTGATGGTGGGCTGCCAAAAACAAACTGTAGTCACTTTTCCCGAGTTGTGTCGTCCCTGGGAAGCATGAAACGAGGTGTTCCTCCTGGGCATCCAAATATGCACTTTCTGTCTCGACACATTTTCAAAAAGAACATAAATGTGTTGCTGTATGGCTTTCTGCTAATCTGCGTCTGCCGCTCTGCTCTGTGAGGGGAGGGGGGAGCAGAACACCTGAAGGGAGGGGCTGGAGCGGGCGGCAGACACTTCCTGATTATCTAAGCATCTGGGCATAGCACCGTGCAAAAGGCGTGTCAGTGTACCACAGTTTGTCAAGAGGAGTCGAATAGTTTTCAAACACAGCTCAGGCGAGATCACTGATGCTCAAACCTGTACGAATTACATTTAAAATCACTCCGGGCGTGTTTGTGATGACGTTATTACATCGTAGAAAGTCAATTTTGAATAATACTGCCTCTTTAATGCTCATAACCATCTATGATAGGAACTCAACCACAGACATCCACCACACACAGAACTTGGACTTACCATCAGGCATCAGGCCACAATTGCCTTGGGCCCCCGACCTGAAGGGGTCCCAATAAAATGCCCCCTGAGCATCATATACACAAGGCTCTAAAACTGTTCTCTCAATATCACAATGAAGTGTACGTTTAAACAAGAAAAAGACCAACAAAATAGTCTGGGATTGTCAAATATATTAATTAATAATACAATAAAGTTAAATAGTAACTAAAATATAACAATATAAAATTACAAATGGATATCATGACATAATGATGATGATCATGATCATGATCATATCATGACATAACAAAACAAAAACCAAAAGCTTCATTCAAGAACAATTCCAGAGACAGAAAAGTTATAGAAAATCACACTTAATGAGTAGGGGCCTGGACTTAATTTTGCTTGGGCCCCCAAATTCCCAGGTCCGTCACTGCACAGAACAGCCATACAAGAGAAGGCTCTTGTTCACAAAGGCACTAAAGTTTACAAATCTGATTTAGATTTTTCCTCTGCATCATTAATATTTAAACACTGATGGGTGACTTCCATAAAACTTGGGCAAATACCTCTCTCTGACAACTTTATTGTTCACGCAGTCAGTGTAAAACTGTGAAACATCATTTTCTTTCTCAATCGCTCCATAATCTTTGCGGCTCTATCGTTTCCCGCTCTTTAATTATAAATGGAAACGTCACATGACCTTATTCTGCAACGTCTGCGAGAGCGCGCTGAACAAAGTGGACAGGGCTGAACATTTGCACTCAAATATAGCGCGTGGTGACCAGGTTTGGGTGATCAAAAAGGAGGACATGGTTTGTGGACGGAGAAAATGTTTGTGTAACTGAGGACTTCTGTTGCTTGTTTATTTATTTAGCCAATCAGGATAGTCCCATTGAGAGTTGGAATTTTGTTTTACGTCCTAGCTTCCAAAGGAGTTTAAATTGTACTGCAGGCAAAACTCATTTTCTCGCAACATATTGCCTTTCATGTGGAAACAACAAACACAATCGGCTCCTAAAGATGTTTTATTATTTCATCCATAGATTTCTCTGGGACATTGTAACTTCAAAGGCCGTTTTCTTAAAATGCATTTTCTCCCTCGAGACATAAAGGACAGCCTTAAAGTAGATCCCACACCAAACTTTATAATTTTGTACTTAACAAGATTTTGATGAACCGTACTGAAGGATTTGTTAATATCTCATTTTAAGCCTGATTTAATAAAGTTTAAAGTCTAAATAGTGAGGTGAAATTTGAATTTTTATGCCAGTTTTCAGTCAGATCCAGTTTACACAAAAACTAAATAAGAAATCCAAAACCTAACAAATATGTGTACAAAATGAACTAAGAAATGTAAACCTGGTTCTGTCCATTTTCAAGATTTAAATTTGTAGAACTTTGGTCAATTATACACATAAAATGTTTTATTTCTACATGAAAACATTGCAAGATGAAAAACTATATTAAGTATATTAAACAAATATATTTTTCTTACATTTATGTGAGTAAACTCAAATTGTTTCAAATTGATATCTTTAAATTTAAGATATTTTCACCTGCAGATTCACCTGCAGCATCTCGCCTTAAATAGAATATTGTGAATGTGTGGCATTATGGGGGTCAGAGGTTCTCCCATGGAAGTATAAGACCTTAATATAGATCCATGGGTTCGCTCAAGAAAAAAATGTAACACACTGTATTGCTTTTGCTGTATTTTTCAATGTATTTCAGAGCTCAGAAATATGAGCCGATATAATTCCACAGGTTTATTTTCAGCCTATGGCTGAAAAACCTTGGCAGTCTATGGCAAAACCTTACATAACTCAAGGTTAAGCCTTTTTCATGACGTCTGAGCACATTTTAAAATGTATTTATTTCGATAGGACACCGCTGTGATGGGTTCTCATCGCAAAAACCTGCTTTGACTTTTTCATTGACATTTTCGTCAATTAATAAGTCGAGTAGTGTTTGAGACATGAAGCACTTTGTTATGACGTTGTACACAGTAGGCTACCTGTGTTCACCTTAAGACTAATCAATGCATTTTCTGAGCAGAGCCTGCTGTGTCAGGTGTGAGAGCAGAGGAGCAGGAGAAGAGGCTGGGATTGTTAAATGTACTCATCCTGCTACCCCCTTAAAGGGGCTGTAGCTCATTTTTACTGATATGAAACAGGAAAAGCTGAACTAGTCCACATTTACGATTTTTTGCACGTTTTGTCCCAACAACACATTCTATGAGAGAAGCAGGAAGTGCACTATTAGCATGCTAATATCTGTTAGCTTTACCTATTATTCCCTACACATTAGGCTACAGTGATAAAGTTGCAGAGGAACTATACTTTAGTAGGCCATGTCTCACTGAGGCTGCAGTGTTTTTCACCTAAAACACAATTGTTTCCTGCACAGGCCTCTCAGATACAGTCCTGTGTGACCGGAGGTTAATACAGACTGGATTTGATCTCCGTTTGAACTTTTTGGGGATAAGGGTACATTGTGTATTTATTGGCATCAAAGTCCGGCCCTGCTGGGGCTGCATTTGGAAAGTGAGCGATACATGTGACTGATATAGACTTTAATATGAACTAGTTCTATTTTTCACGTTTCAAAACAGTAAAAATCACGTACAGGACCTTTAATAAAGCTAAATATTAAATTAAGTATAACATTATAAAATTACAAATGAGAAATATATTTTTAAATCATCTGAACATGTGTAAAAATGCACCCACAAACAGGAAATATGGTCAGATTTCTTAAATATTCTTCTGGGGAAGGACCCCCAAACCCCTCTTTCAAAGCTATTGAGAACATGTCAGCTGTTGCACAAATTAATTTGAATTTTCCAGTAGTTCACTCTCTACTCCAAATGTATGAACCACAAGATGAAAAGGAAACCGTACCCTTTACCCCCCCCCAGTCCAGCGCCCCTGACTTCAAATACAAATCAGATGTTGCGTTACTCTTAATATACTTTTCCCTGATATGTATTTTGTCATTTCTTCTACCACCTTTGACTTACTTTTATTTTTGATGTACATTACTCTTATTCGAGTGTAATCTTTCACTCCTCCACCCATTTATGTAAGCGATTAGACAAGAAAATCAAAATAATAATTTGCAAACCACCCATGTTCCTGATTTACTCATTTACCCCCGACCCCAAAAAGCTAATATCTGAATAAATAAACTAAATCTACATAAGTCATGAAAAAACATCACATATTTGCAAAAACACACACTTTGATTGACAGGTAGCATTTGCAAGTCTCCTCCTGGCGTTCGTCTGGAGTCGCTGCTCTTCATAATGGATGTCCCTCTCGGTTCCTCGGGTTAAAATGCATCCATATTTGAAAGCGTGTGGCTGCATTTGTCTGGGCGATGAGGCTGCAGACGTGAGCGCTCGGCCTGAGGGAGCGCTCTCAGAACGATCTGAGGACGAGCACTTGACCCGGACCACGGCTGAGATGTGAGAGCGGTAGATTTAAACAAGATCTGATCTAAGCAAGGTCAGGCGGCTAAAAGAGGAGAGATTTGTGATTTTATATGAGTTTATTTGGTGTCTGAAGGGGGAGCGGCTCGATGGAGACATGGGAGCTGCTTTTTTGCTGCCGATAGAGCTGAGAGTGTCTGAATCTTGATCCTCCAGTCACTAAATTATACCCTGCTTCGAGGACGCGTTATGCAAAATTGACTTTTTTGATCTTTGGTGAAGGTTTATTCTGTCTTCATGTTTTAAACTATTAGGTAGGAGTGTTTATTTTCCTGCTTAACATGTTTCAGCGACTTCCTGAAGCACCAGAGGAAGGCTACAGGAAGCGGCTGAAACATGTAAAGCAGATAAACAAAAACTCTTGTTTGACTAAAAGAATTGTTACTGAATTATTATTTCTTTTCTTTTTTGAGCTTTTAACTCTGCTCTAACATTGTTCCCTCATTAAATTAAAAACATACCTGGAGTTGTATTTAGCTTGTTTCATTGATCATATCTGTAAGATTATCTTCTCCGCTCCTTCTTTGAGCCTCAAAAAAACACTTGGTTTCAAGTTTCCCAGATTAATGACATCAAAGGTAGAGATCTGGAAGTCGCCTGCTGTTTATAAAGGAAATTTAATACTGTTTTAAAATATTGTTATTATCCTTTAAACATGCTTTTGAGTACGTTTTAGAATTAAACTTTTTTGATAAAAACAAAATGAACATCTGTGTCTGGTTCTGTTTGCCCTGGCATTTACTGAGTTTGGGCATCTACAGGCTGCGTAGCGCTTACACAAGCTAAACATGCGTTTGTGATAAATGTGAGTTAGACAGTTATAGTGACTGTGTTTAGAGGCAGAAATGCTCAGAGCGACGATGAGGACTTAAGATTCTCCGATAAGTGACGTCTAAAACCAGAAAAAACGTCATCTGTCAAAGGAGTTCAGGAAGTGTTTTTGACGCTCGGAGAGGATATTCTAACCAGCATTCCTCAAACTAGCATATATGAAACTAAATGCAACTCCACATGACAGAACATTGTTAGAACATGATCAAAATCTCAAAAAGTCACTGTAGCAGAATGTATTCCATAAATCATCACCAGACTCGCTCTGAGCATATCTCCAGTTAATTAATGATGGTATTAACAGTTATCTATCTCCATGAGGATATATGGTGCCACCAGGACAAGTTACAGGTCAGATCTGTGGTGGGGAGAGCCAAATGAATGCATAGTTTTCAGGATATAGTTGAGCAACTTGTAACTGAATAAACACAAGATAGATTTGTTTAATGCATTACTGTGGAAAAACACCCTCTGCATTGATGCCCACCACCAGAAAAGTTACATAGTGCCCCTTAAAGTTGACTATATGGACTGAATTAGTCTATAATTGCAAAGTTGGCAGTTGAATTCCCTCTCTAGCAGGGTTGTCAAAATATCGACAAAATTATTATCAAAACTAGATACTCACTTGAACAAATATTTATGCTGAAAAAATTACATCAATTGGACAAATGTGACCTTCTGTGAACAGTTTTAGAATGAAAATGGACTTGATTAAGGCCACACGGGAACATGATGAAAGTAATGCTAACTGCTAATTTGTGTTGAAAATGTTTCCATTGTCTAAAAAAAGAGACTTTATAACATCATTGTAGTAGTACTAAGTATTGTATTGTATATATGTGTCTTAGTATTGAAATCCAGTGTCCAATCCAAAAATACCTTGATTGGTTTACATTTCAGTGTCCAAAAAGGAACTACATAAATCCAGTGGTTAGTTTAATATATGCCTGGTGTTTCCTGTGCCATGTCAGTCTGCTCAGCTTTGAATTAAGAAGAAACAAAGTCACTGCTCCGGAGAGTTTTATCCACAAGGAAAATATCCGGGCACGAATTTTGACAACCAACTTAAATTTGACGTCAACACTGCATCTCTTGTCAAACGAAGCCTTTTGAGCAACTTGAACTCTTTTTCTGTTCCATTCCATTCTGTGGAAAGTTGTTAAGTACAAAAGTAAAAGTACTGAAGTTAAGTAAAATGTTCAGGTATCTGTACTGTACTTAAGATATACAGTGAATACTTTTTAGAGATTATTTTTTTATGTTTATCATGACATTCCACTGTAAGGTTTTAAGTTTAGGTTTCAGCTTTGAGCAAACAAAAATATGCATTTAAAAAGTCTAGAAACAACCAGAAATTGATTGGTAAAAAAACAAAATCAGGAAAATTTTCAATCACGATCACAACTTTTCACTCTTTAGTACATTTCTAACACCCATCCATCCATCCATTTTCTTCCGCTTATCCGGGGCCGGGTCACAGAGGCAGAGTCTGAGCAGGGAGGCCCAGACTTCCCTCACCCCGGACACTTTCTCCAGCTCCTCTGGGGATCCCAAGGCGTTCCCAGGCCAGCCGAGACATAGTCCCTCCAGCGTGTCCTGGGTCTACCCCTGGGCCGCCCCCGGTGGGACATGCCCAGAACACCTCCCGAGGGAGGCGTCCCAGAAGGCATCCGGAACAGATGCCCGAGCCACCTCAGCTGCTCCTCTCGACGTGGAGGAGCAGCGGCTCTACTCCGAGCTCCTCCCGTGTGACTGAGCTCCTCACCCTATCTCTATGGGAGCGCCCAGCCACCCGGCGGAGGAAGCTCATTTCGACCGCTTGTATCCGCGATCTCGTCCTTTCGGTCATTACCCAGAGCTCATGACCATAGGTGAGGGTAGGAACGTAGATTGACGTTAAATCGAGAGCTTCGCCTTTTCGACTCAGCTCTCTCTTCACCACAACGGTCCGATACAGCGCCACATCACTGCAGACGCTGCACCGATCCGCCTGTCAATCTCACGCTCCATCCTTCCCTCACTCGTGAACAAGACCCCGAGATACTTGAACTCCTCCACTTGAGGCAAGAACTCTCCACCCACCCGGAGAGGGCAAGCCACCTTTTTCCGGTCGAGAACCATGGCCTCGGATTTGGAGGAGCTGATCCTCATCCCAGCCGCTTCACACTCGGCTGCAAACCGTCCCAGTGCATGCTGCAGGTCCTGGTTTGAGGAAGCCATCAGGACGACATCATCCGCAAACAGCAGAGATTAAATCCTGTGGTTCCCAAACCGGACGCCCTCCATGCCCTGACTGCACCTAGAAATTCTGTCCATAAAAACTATGAACAGAACCGGTGATAAAGGGCAGCCCTGGCGGAGTCCAACATGCACTGGGAACAGGTCTGACTTACTGCCGGCAATGCGAACACAGCTCCTGCTCTGGTCATACAGGGACCGGACAGCCCTTAACAAAGGGCCCCGGACCCCATACTCCCAGAGCACTCCCCACAAGGCGCCCCGGGGCACACGGTCGAATGCCTTCTCCAGATCCACAAAGCACATGTGGACTGGTTGGGCAAACTCCCATGAACCCTCGAGCACCCGATGGAGAGTACAAACCACACTGCTCCTCCTGAATCCGAGGTTCGACTATCGGTCGGATTCTCCTCTCCAGTACCCTGGAATAGACCTTACCGGGGAGGCTGAGGAGTGTGATCCCCCTGTGATTGGAACACACCCTCCGGTCCCCCTTCTTATACAGAGGGACCACCACCCCGGTCTGCCAGTCCAGAGGTACTGTCCCAGACTGCCACGCGATGTTGTAGAGACGTGTCAACCAAGACAGTCCCACAACATCCAGAGACTTAAGATACTCAGGGCGGATCTGCGCTGTGCGTGGAGGTGAGGCCGAATATATCTAGTCGGTAACGCTCGACCTCCCGCACAAGCTCAGGCCCCCCCCCCCAGCGAGGTGACATTCCATGTCCCCAGAGCTAGTTTCTGTGTCCGGAGATCCGGTCGTCGAGGCCCCTGCCTCCGACCACCACCCGGATCTCTTTGCACCGGCCCCTTATGGCTCCTCCCGCAGGTGGTGGGCCCACGGGAGGGCGGCCCCACGTCGCCGCTTCGGGCTGTGCCCAACCGGGCCCCGTGGGGAAAGGCCCGGCCACCAGACGCTCGCCGTCGAGCGCCCACCCCAGGCCTGGCTCCAGGGTGGGGCCCCGGTGACGCCGATCCGGGCGACGTAAACGACCTTGCATTGGTACTCATCATAAGAGGCTTCTGAACCGCTCTTGACCTGTTTGCCATGGGTGACCCTACAAGGGGCATAAAGCCCCCGACAACATAGCTCCCAGGATCATTCGGGTGCTCAAACCCCTCCACCACGTTAAGGTGGCGGTTCATTTCTAACACATACTTGAATATATTTTAATATGTATTATATGTCATTTTTGCTCCTGTATCTATACTTTTACTTAACAAAATGCAGTACTTTTTCCAGCACTGCATCCTGTGTCGTTTTGATCAGTCCTTTATTGGGGGCCTCTGTGTTTTTCTGTCATTTGCTGGTTTAACAATCTCTCGGTCAAAGACAGTCTTGTTAAAATCAGCTCAAAAATCACCAGAGCGCAGCAGAGAGACTTGAGCCGCGTTTACACTAGACCTGGTCCCTCAGACCGGTTCACTTGGGGCCGGCTCGGGCCGCTTCTTTTAATGGCAGACTGTGTTTCCTGCAGAGGTCCAGCTCGCAGGGGCCCGCTACGTGAGCAGCTGATGTCACCCAAACATGACCAATGTTTTCTTCATTTATTTTTATTTATTTATTTATTTGGCAGGGACAATGCAATCATACATAGTTACAGAACAAAGCTTGTAGCTGATGCGATGCAGACAGAGTTTATAGCAAGTGCTAATTTTCAACTCCCGTCCCTGGTTGGATTTTTCTACATTTTCTACAATCAATAACAAAACACATTAAAACACATTTCTAATAAGTAAATAGATCAGTGCAAATTTTAGACTTGTTCTTTCACTCTCACTCATACACTTTCATACCATTTACAGGTGGGTACACTTTTGGTTTTCTTTCAACCAGCCCTTAAGTCTAGAGGTGAACATTTTTACATCAGAAATGCACTTGATTTCAGTGGGTCATGAGTTCCACAGTTTGCAGCTTTTGTAGGAAAAGGTTGATTGACCAAATGACGTCCTGCACTGAGGGGTTTGACAGTTTTTGTTTGCGGTGCCTCTGGTCACTCTGCTGTAGTTTAGTCTCTGTATAAACACACTGACTGGTTCAGGGGCCAAGTTATGAATACATTTGAAACATCATTTTAGAAAACATAAATTGCTGAAGTTTTCGAAACTTAAAAAATTATAATTCTTAAGAATGTGGCAGTGATGAAAGCGGATAGGTTTTCTATCCATAAATAAAATCTAAATCGTACCTGAATTACACTTTTTCTTCATGCGGCCGATCTCCCCCATTCATAGAAAGATGTTTAGTAATTACACGTTTGTGGCTGTAAGACTTGGATAAAGTTTGCATAAACAAGACACAGCTTCAGTTTTTTTCATCAACTTTTATTTCACTTTTCTGCGCCTCTGCACCATGTTTTCACATGTCTATATGAAATGCGTTGGGTTTGGATCGAGGTGGTTGCCGTTTACGCTGAAAAAAAACATAACTTTGGGGCTAGATGCGAGTGCGGCGTCTCGTAAACAGGAAACAGCTGACCCTAACATGTGCTAGCTTTGTTTTGCTAACTCTGTCGACTCAACACACAAAGTTATCATCTCTGGAAATACGTCAGTCAGCGTTTAGTGAAGAATGATTGTTTTGTCTTTATATCTGCCATTTCGTTTTCACCTGCGTCTGTGTTCTCTTTTGTTCTCTCTCATAAACCGCTCCACGCTAAAGCGAGCTGGCACCCTCTGGGAGCTAGTACCTCTCGCGGCCCCCTTCGCACCCCTCAAACCGGCCGGTACGGTTCACTTCTGTTCAGAGGAAACGCCTCGGACCGTCCCACTCAGTACCGTGCCACGCTAATGGAAACATGACTTTGGTTTCTTTCTGTAACGCACAGATTTTACAAAAACCCGATGTGATTCTCAGCTCACAGACCCAGTGAGTTTTCTTTATTGCCCTCAGGCCGTCGCTTTGTTGTTCCTTATTCCAAGACAAATGGGTATCTTGAGTCTTTTGTCCCTTGTGGTGCATATCTGCCACCACTCCACAGTGTATTTTTCACATTACCTTCATTTTTTTAGACACATATTTTCTAATTTGGGTGCACACTTATTAGTTAAGTAACACTGAAAGTAACATAACTTCTCAAAGAAATTATTAACAATAATTTATACTGTTTAATTGTTTATTGTTTCTATTGTGCTTTTCACACAAGGCACGATGAAAGCATCCACCCTCTTATCCAGGGTGTGGTGCCCCCGTGCTGCAGGCTCCGCCCCCCCGTGACGCAGGCTCCGCTCTCTGTGAAGCTGGTTTCTTACAGCAAAATTGTCCTCAATCCGGATACCAGCATAAACAGTTCCATAGGCTCCAGCTCCGAGCTCCCTGATGCCCTTGTACTTTTTGAGTAGATCTGCAAACAGAACCATCAGTTTTATAGAGTTTACATTGTTTATACTTTACTATAAATCATTTCATGGCTTTTAGACAAAGGATTCCTGCCTGATTTGATTGAACTGAACGGCTCTCAATCTTCTGAATGGGGAAAGGTCCTCATCGTCATCGCTTGAAGCCCCAAAACTGCATTTATCTAATCTTTATCTACTCTCATGCATTTGATCGTTGTTCTCGTTTACCAATAAACTTTCTGCATCGAAGCTCGAGGTTGTGGTCCTTGCTAGTGAAATAAGACTGTGCACAAACCAAGTCCCCAGTATGTGTGTGCGTGTTTGGTTTTCTTCACCAATGCACCCTTCACTGTCTTAACATTCTCAGTGAATTGTGCACTGGACACAACCAAAGGCTCACACACCGTACAGCAGCACGTCAGATCTAAATTTGAATTTACCTGCCTTGGGTGGTTTGTGTGGTTTACTGTACCTGTTTGGTGCAAGGCAGGGCAGCACCAACATGGTTTGAACACAGCTCGGTCCAGTCTGTTCAAATCGGTTCAAAAAACAGACATGAACAGCTGACCAGAGCCTAATTCAAACCATGTTAGGTGGGGGCGGAGCCTCGTGGTTTACTCTGTACTTAACCATGGGTGGTTCCTCAACTCCTCCAGTCTAAGGCGTGTACTTGGGTCCTTATCCAGACATCCTTTCAGAATGTCTCTGCATTCTACACACAGACAAACACTGATTAGAAATCGTCGATGTGATCCCTCATTCGTCCAGGTGTGGTCCATCATAGAAAGGGTTTCAGGGGTTGTCATCCGGACGCTGTTTGAAGATCGAGACGTTTCGACTTTTATCCAAAAGTCATTGTCAATCAATGACAATTGAATCATTGACAATGACTTTTGGATAAAAGTTGAAACGTCTCGATCTTCAAACAGCGTCCGGATGACAACCCCTGAAACCCTTTCTACTGATTAGAAATGTGTTGTGTATGTGCTCGAAAGTGTTAGCCTAGCATAGTCCTCCCACTTTGATTGCATTTGGCTTCTTACTCAATAGCGAGGAGTGATTCTAATCAATATAATCAATCAGTATAGATATATATCAATATATGATCTGATATCAACAATATAAATACAGACATCACAATTTACAGTGAGTTGTGTTTTACTATTGCCACTGACAAGATCATATCAAGTCCACTCATATGTTACATCAAAACTTGACTCTTACCTTCCGGGACAGTCCGGGGGATGGGAACCCCTCTCATGGATGCGATGCTGTACTCCTTGATGAGGGGCCTTCTGCGGAAGAGGAAGAAGTACAGCACCATACCCAACTGCCACACTGTGACGGGACGTGCAATGTACGGAACGTATCGGAACCACTCTGGAGACGAGTACTGTATTGTACCTAAAACGCAACGAGCAAACAAACATACGTTAGGGTCCAACTTGAGGATTTAACGGGGTTTTTACAGACAAATGTGATATGCTGCAAAAGGCCTTGTTATTAAATGTTGAAAGCATAATTGTTCTTTTTCGGCTCTAGACATAAACGTAGGCAGCTCTCTGGTGTGTCCGGGTGTGTGTGTGTGTGTGAGTGTGTTTGTGTGCTTTAAGGTAATGTCACTGGCGTGTATTGAATGCATAGATTGTTTTAGAGATTGTTTTATTTTATGTTTAAAAACCTAATAGAAACATTTCTTTCAAAAAATAATATGCTAGGAAAGTGAGGAATAACCTTTACAATAAACTAGTTCTGTGTTTCACATTTTAAGATAAGGTAGAGTTCTATTGACAATGTTATGTATTGTTCTTGGCATAGAATACACTGGTTTCAAAACATTTCTGGCTGGTTACAAGATAAATTTGCACAAAATAAGAAAACAAATTTCCCTGGAAAAAACTACTGACAAATTACTGCTAATAATTCTATCCCCACTGGCAAATAATTCAGCTTGAAATAAGAAATAATGTACTGAAACAAATAAACAGAATGCTACAGTCAGAGCTATTCCCATTACGATACATACTCCAAATGTATGTAATTGCAACTCATCTAAAACTGTATTTTTGCAGTGTAGGCCGTATGCTTTACCTTGTGGGTCATGAAAGAGCTGTTCAGGAGAGCAGACGGTCCCACAGCCGAAGTCAATGTACCTGGCCCTGGGTACATCTGAGCCCGTCTCAATCAGGATATTGTCAGGCTTGATGTCCTTATGGAAGACGCCCCTCGCTTCCATTTCAATGGCCAGATCGACCAACTGCCGGAAAATGATCTAGAACAAGATGAACAAAGCAATACTTTGTCAACTAAATGCTTTCACTGGTACTTTCACTGGTAGGTGCAGTAGTAATTTCAGGAGTGGAACTTGTACTGATAGTTACTGGTACATAATGTGTTACTTAAGGTTGGTAGTTTGTGGTACTTGTATTGGTACTTATGCTGGGAGTGAAGTATCAAGTGATACTTTATGGTACTTCTAGTCGTATCTGTGTAAGTGTAAGTCTCACAATAACTACCACTAACTATTACTAAAAGCAGCACAAAGTATCACTGCAATTACTGGTGTAAGTCCCACCTTAACTACCACCAAGTGTCCCCAGAGGTACCGCTCTAAGCACCACGGTGCATGTTAAGAAAATGCTGCCACTGTTTATTATTGACCTTCCACTTCAAAATCTCTTTTTCAGAGGAGTCGTGGTCCCAGAGGGGAGGAGCCTTGCTATGTTTTAGTGTTTACTGTTGTTGCCTAAAATGTTCAATGTTATGAATAATGTAATAGGTTCAGCACTCACTTTGGCCTCCTCCACGTTCACGTCTTCGCTGGCTCGAGCACTGATGTATTCATACATATCAGTGCACGGCTCTGGTCTCTCGAGAACCAGCACAACATACTCCCCCAGGTCGTACCAGTCCAGGAGGACAGGTGTGATGTTGGAGCTGGAGTTTTCCGGTCCAGCTCCCAGTCGAATTAGCAGAGCCACCTCTTTAGGCAGTTTGAACGTGACTCCGTCCAGTTCCTGTAACACATGTAAATGGTCAGATCATGCTGAAGGAATGTAGCAATATCAATACTGCACAAAAGTCTGAGGAAGTTAAAATGGCTTGAACTGTGAATTCTAATCTCCATGTATTATTCAGTACTGTCGATTAGTTTGAAAGTGCCGCCACACTATTTGACCTCAGGGGGCGGGACAAGCATGCATCGATCAGACGAACAGAGGACGTGACAAGCAGCAGTGACATGTTTTAAAACAGAGGAGAGCGCCTCCACTGTTTCTCTGTCGTGGACCCCATCTTGCTTGTTATTGCTCGTAAGCGCGGCACACGGATGTGACGTTCTCCTCTCAAGGCTCTGATTGGCTCGGTTGCCGCAGAATAGAGGAAGTAGAGGGTTTGGCGATTTCTTTTCATTTTCATTTCATTTTCATTTCTTTCAAAATGTAAGATATTGAAAGATAGGGGGAATGGCTGCTCAGGCTAGAATTTAGTATCATTTCTATAGATTAATGGATGTACCATTGACTGTTTCTTTCCTCAACAAGTCAAAGTATTCTCAAATCAAGTACTGGAACGCAAGTCCATGTTGAAATTATAATTGTGACAAAACAGTATCGTCCCCCACTAACAACCAATACCATGAGATTTTCCAATATTTATCCGTGTGTCCTTAAATAGACTCACCGTTTCAATGTAGGCGACCTTTTCCTTTTTGATCTTCTTGATGGCCACCTTCAAAAGCAGGAGAAAAGAATGCAGTTACATTTAAAAAACATTAATCTGTACATGAAATCCTATGAGAGCAGAGTTGAGATGGAACTTACAGGAAAATTGTCCTCAATCCGGATACCAGCATAAACCGTTCCAAAGGCTCCAGCGCCGATCTCCATGATGCCCTCGTACTTTTTGAATAGATCTGCAAACAGAACCATCAGTTTTATAGATATAATCAATTCATGGGTTTCAGACAAAGGATTCCTGCCTGATTTGATCGAATTAAACGGCTCTCAATTCAAATAAAAATATTATATCTTCTGACTGGGGAAAGGTCCTCATAAAATCCTTCAAATTTGGAAGGAATAATTTTTCTGAAACCCATGAACAGACCCTTGTAAATTTGTAAATTAAAACATTCTGAATTCTGGAATGGAGGCAAAAGTGAAATGAAACAATGTGATTTTGATGAAAGAATTGGGATTGGGAATTGGAAACTCTAAATTGCCCGTAGTGTATGAATGTGAGAGTGAATGGTTGTCTGTCCTTGTCTGTGTCTCTGTGTCAGCTGGGACGAGTTGGCCCCTGTCCAGGGTGTACCCCGTCTAAGGTCCAAAGTTACTGGGATAGGCTCCAGTCACCCGCGACCCCGGGAATAAGTGATAGAAAATATGTTATGGTTTCTTTTTTTTTGCCTTTCGCCACCAAGAACCAGAATTTTGAAACATTCAGACGACAGAATTTGAACAGATCTACAGCACAAATATAGCTAAATATAGAAGAGGATGTTTGATTTACCATCTACATTCCTTGCTGAGTTTTCTTGAGTCACGGTTTCTGTAATATAAAAAGACATATTAGTTGTTTCTTTCAGTGGAACTGTTAATATGACTTGAGAGTAAATGTTTCTCACCTGGAAGAACTGATCTGAAAGGCGGGAATCTACAGGATGGCTCTTTCTCTTCTCTCTTCTCTTCAGCTGTACCGTCTTCTGTAGAATCAATTCAAAATCCACAAAAATGAATTATTTGTATTATTTTTTTCAGGTATTGAACCATAACAAGTAGGTCATAATTTTATATTTTGTTCATTGTAAATTGCAATATTATTCAAAAACACTTAATGATAGGAACAGGTTCTGTTCCTGTTAAAACTGCAGAACTGATAAGCCCCGCCTCTTCACAGTTACTTCACAGTAACATGCAGCGGATTTCCCATTTATTTTTGTGTGTATTTTGGAAATGTAGCTTTGTGTCATTTTAAAACAGTACATTTTTAAAGTAGCAGGATATGGGCGGGTATAGGGGGTAAGGGAAATTTGCAGGAATTTGTAGGATAATACAGGATTGCTCAAACATGCAAGTATGCAACTTAGAGTAAGATAATGATGTGGAAACACCATTGAAAGTTTAGAGGCTCAGTAAAGTTCATTTTGCGTAATATGTCCCCTTTAATTACACTTTTAGACTCAAATAGAATATCAGCCATCATTCAGATGAGCTGAAAGTTAATCAGATGTTAAAAGTATCAGAATTGAAAAAGGTGACAACTGAAATACTCAACATTACAGATGAACGAGGCACAATTTTCACAAGACAAGATGAGACTTGAGACTCATGTTTTCGATGTCATAACTCTGCTTTTTGGAACTGCGGCTTCTCAAAGTGTGTTATTCACCAGTGTTTAACCTTATTTAGTGTGTAGCAAAGCTAAATGGACATTTCCTCATGTGTGCACAATCTTTGCAGTTATCTCATGAGATCTTGTGGCAGCATAGTTTTGTCATATTTGAGCCTCCTTTTAAACCTGGTTAAGTCTGGATCCAGGTTTAGTCTTAGTGACACTTTGAGAGCTTAAAATCTCATGAAGGGTTGTAAACATTACGAGAACCAACGACAAAATGTGAAGGGGTTATTTTGAGAAAACACCTAGCCTTTTGGTAGAATACAGAACATGAATTTAAGTGACAGTTACCTGAAGTCTGGCTCTTCGTTGAGATTTCCGGTTCTGGACTTTTGGACCTGGATTTTTTACCTGGTCCGGCCTGCTCCTGTTCAATCTCAATCACGTCCTCACGTTTTCTCTTACCGCTCAGGACGCGACCGTCAGAGCAGGACGTTTGTTGGAAGCCACTGGGTCCGGCTATTGGCTCTGAACCGGAGGAACACGACTCAGGCCGGGATCTTGTCACACGGACTTTAGGAGACCAGTGCTTCTCCTGATCCAGGCGCCCGAAGGCTGGACAGGATCTCCAGGCTGAAACAAACAATGGAGAGTCTTTAGTCTTTTAGTGCACGCTAAAACTAACAACAGACATACAAAGTCTTGAACTTTCTCAGTAGCAACAATTTAGTAATAACTTACCATGAAATCTCCCCCGTTTGAGAGTGGTCACTGGCCACGTATTGTACCTCATGTTTGCTGTGTCAAAAAACAGAAACCATTTGAACAAAATTAGTTTCAACTGCAAACAACTGTTTCCAAAAGCTGACGGCAACAGCAATGAAGTGGCAAATATTCCTGCAAATCTTGTGAAACCAAATTAGACAACACTTACCAGTAAATGGATTCAGTAAAAGAAACTGTATTTCTGCCGAAAATTGACAAAAAACAGTGCGGCTTTCAGGAGCAAACGTCCGACCAACCTCTACTCACCAACGCAAAAATGAACTGACCAAGAAACAGAACTAAACTGAACTAATATAGAGGTCATGTTCCACTGCCGTGTCATGACGATGACATCACACTTCAGAACGCCGCCTTCGTTGGGATGCAGTAGTTTATTTTCAATTTCGAATGACCATTACCCAAAACAGCGTAAAAGCGTGTTTTTAATCCAAGTTGATAATTGTGCGTGACTTTTGATGATATATTTATTTGTTATTTTTAAGTTTGCAAAGGTGAGTGAGAGGAGCACATCAAAGTCTGCCCAGGACACCGGCCAATCCAAAACACACACTTCTCCAACACTTTACAAAGATGTGAGTCTGGAAGTGTTGGAAAGTGTACTGAATATTTGTACTTTTACTCAGTTACAAGTACAGCTGCCAAAAGTGTACTCAAGTAAAACTAAGAAGTATGCAAGAAAAAAAATCTACTAAATGTAACACTTTTAAATATGATTTAGTATCATTTTACATCAGTCTTTACATCAATCACAAAACGTGATTAATTAAACTGTTTAACACTGAGTAAAGTTTTTTTTTTTACTGTAATTAATTAGAATTATAGCTACTTAATTACAAGTAGATGCTTAAAATGCATTTAGTTGTAAAAGCTTTGAATCACTTTGTGTTCAAATTGTGCTCTACAAACACACGCCTTTACTAAATATCTACTCAAAAAAAAGTTGAATTACCCAAAATGCTTCTCACTTACTATAGGAACATGATTCTTTGTAATGTATTACTTTTCCCAGCTCATGTGCTTTCTTGTCATGTTCTTGTCAGGTCCATAAACATGAAGAAGCCCATGTGAACGATCCAGGAATGACTCTTTTGTTTGATTGATTCTGTCATATTAGTTTGAGTGTAAAAGCAAATTAAAAACAAATTGTCTACGTTGCCGTGGAAATTAGTGTTTTACATTAGTTTAGTTTAGTTGGTACCACTTTATAATAACTTCATGTTATTTTGCCTTAATAAAGCATTAACAAAGACTTAATTAATAATGAATATATAGTTTATTCAACATGATTCAGGCTTAGTAACTACTTAATATTTGTCTGAATTATTCTACTTACACTTGTTAGGCCCGAGCCGATGGGACGAGAATCGTCCCGGCGAGGGACTAATTGTAATTGTTACGGAAACGGGGAGATCGCGAAGTACGCATAGTAAACGATGACGGATATGGCCGTGAGCGGTGTCGAAAATTAGAACTCGTGAGCTCTAATTTTGAGTGAAGACCCCGCGAAAAAATATTGCATGACGGCTGAGTAGCGCCCCCTAGAAAATGGATTAACATTGGGCCAATGGGAGCCCGGACATGAAAAATGTTAAAGGTTGAATGGAGGATTTCTCGCCGATTTGAAAATCTGCGACTGTTAGTCCTTTTTTTGAAAAAGCGCATGCGCAGGTTCCCCCTCCCTCCCTCCCCGTTTCTCCTGAGTGAACGCCTACCAAACCTCGTGAACGAGCACACCCAGCAGCACTGCTCCATGCGCATTTGTTTACAAGACGATTGGTGTCCCTTTCTCATGACAACCTCCACGAAGAAGATTTAAAAACTGTACCATTATAAATTAAAATTTACCATTACAAACTACTTTGAGTAACACGTTAAAAAAACAACAAAAAAACTTATGTTTTACTTCGTGTCTGCTAAGCCATAAAAGTGCACGTTGCAGTTAGTCTACAATAATACATTCCACATACAATAAGCTAAAAAAAAGAGTCAGATAAACAGTTACCTGTCCAGCAGGGGAGAGGGCGACTTCAGGGTGGCCTTTTGCTGACGTACTGCCGTCGTTGCCTCTATGGTTACCGCCCACTCATCGGTGTATGGCTGCGCCCTGACATTTCCGGCGCGTAAAGCCCGCCTTCTTCATTAGATATGCATGAACTTTTAAAAAATCACAGCGGCTAAACCAGCCTGATTCAAAAAAATTCACCCCCCTCAGCGTTGTCACAGAGCCGTAAGCTAACGTTTGAGACCAAAGCCGTATTTTGAGCCAGGCTCTAAAGTAGGTTTTGAAACGTCTAACTCCCCATTGACTTGCATTGAATAATTCTACTTCCGCAGCCAGCCCCTAGCGGTCAGCAGCAGATTGCAAACATGGCAGCCTACAGTCGGCGGCTCAATTTGAGCGCGGTAGCCTCGCCCACTGGTTCTGACAGATGACATGGCAAAGGTCCGACCCGTTGTGTTAACAATAGCAGCGCTGGAACTAAAGAAGTGGTGTTCAAAGCGAAGTGACACTAAACAGACGCGGTTACGGTCGCGCCAGAGGGCTTTACGGTTCTGCCGCGCGCTTCACGGAGCCGCGGCTTAAACGCCGCGTCATCCGAGTGAAGCCGCGTCATCTTAGTGAGGAGCCCCGTCTGCTGCTCACCCGAGGGGGACGGTTTGGTGTTCTTTACCTGCTCAGCTGGTTGTCCCGTCAGCTGAGACGGGCTGTTAATGGGACATACGAGGCAGTGCGCGCCGCTCTCTCTTTTTCTCTCTCACGCGGCGGAGCGGCTGGCGCTGGATCGGAGGAAGAGCGTGGTCACCGGGCCTGACACACGGACTGTGGACCGGGTTTGGAGCAGGGACCGCGCGCCTCGACTCATGGACCGACAGCGCCCAGCTCTTCTTGTCCGGTGAAGGCGTTCTGTTTCCTTTACCTCGCGCGGAGGTGCCGCCGTGGGAGCGCGCTTCGCAACGGCCCAGCTTTGGTCTTCGTTTTGGGATTTTGAGTTCTCAAAAACTGTGTTTTCTTTTTTTGATTGTTGTGGAGCCCACGTCTTGGCCCCGGTGTATTTTTTGTTCAGCGCCATGAGGTGGAAAAATCTGTTCATGGCCCGTGGGAGACGGGCGCGCCGGCGATGGTCTAGGAGACATTAAAGGGGATGTATGAACTTTCGTGGATTTTTATGTTTGTTTGTGGAAAAGGACAAATTATACTTTGTACTTCAAACAGATTGCATTTTGTCATTGTTTTCTTGGCTTTGAGATTCACAGGACATTAGAGGCCATAAAAAAGTGAAGTCATTTACTCAGATGAATATTTGTGTTGGTAACATCACTCATTATGGGTGAGTGTTACAACCCCATATCAAGATATGTTAAAAAGTTAATAAGTTAAAAATGATATTATGACCCCGCCCTAAACCCTACTGTACAGCCGTGACAACGTCTGAACTTCACTCATTGCAATGAATGGAGCAGCAGTATATAGAGGTAGTTTGTGTGGGAGGTGTGATGCAGGGGGGAAAAGCAGGCGGATGAGAGGCGGGCTCTTCGTGTTGGCATGGGGCGGGGGCGAGGGCCTTTAACGCCGCTTGCGGCTTTAATTTCTTTTGAGTTGCCTGAAAAGGACCAGACCAAGAGGCCTGAGGACCATGGTAGGGGGGGAGGGCATGATTTTAAATTGGCTCATTTAGTTTGCGGTTTATGAAGGAAAATTATCCTTTTTTTATATTGTTATTATCCTTCAAACATGCTTTTCAGTACCTTAGGTTTTAGAACTAAACTTTTTTGATAAAAACATATTGAACATCTGGCTGCGTAGCGCTTACACAAGCTAAACATGCGTTTGTGATAAATGTGAGTTAGACAGTTATAGTGACTGTGTTTAGAGGCAGAAATGCTCAGAGCGATGATGAGGACTTAAGATTCTCCGATAAGTGACGTCTAAAACCAGAAAAAACGTCATCTGTCAAAGGAGTTCAGGAAGTGTTTTTGACGCTCGGAGAGGATATTCTAACCAGCATTCCTCAAACTAGCATATATGAAACTAAATGCAACTCCACATGACAGAACATTGTTAGAACATGATCAAAATCTCAAAAAGTCACTGTAGCAGAATGTATTCCATAAATCATCACCAGACTCGCTCTGAGCATATCTCCAGTTAATTAATGATGGTATTAACAGTTATCTATCTCCATGAGGATATATGGTGCCACCAGGACAAGTTACAGGTCAGATCTGTGGTGGGGAGAGCCAAATGAATGCATAGTTTTCAGGATATAGTTGAGCAACTTGTAACTGAATAAACACAAGATAGATTTGTTTAATGCATTACTGTGGAAAAACACCCTCTGCATTGATGCCCACCACCAGAAAAGTTACATAGTGCCCCTTAAAGTTGACTATATGGACTGAATTAGTCTATAATTGCAAAGTTGGCAGTTGAATTCCCTCTCTAGCAGGGTTGTCAAAATATCGACAATCAAGTACAAAGCGATGCTAAAACGATTATCAAAACTAGATACTCAATTGAACAAATATTGATGCTGAAAAAATTACATCAATTGGAGAAAAAGTGACCTTCTCTGAACAGTTTTAGAATGAAAATGGACTTTGTCAGAACTTGATTAAGGCCACATGGGAACATGATGAAAGTACTGCTAATTTGTGTTGAAAATGTTTCTATTGTCTTAGTATTGAAATCCAGTGTTGTTATTTTAGGCTCTACAAAAATACCTTGATTGGTTTACATTTCAGTGTCCAAAAAGGAACTACATAAATCCAGTGGTTAGTTTAATATATGCCTGGTGTTTCCTGTGCCATGTCAGTCTGCTCAGCTTTGAATTAAGAAGAAACAAAGTCACTGCTCCGGAGAGTTTTATCCACAAGGAAAATATCCGGGCACGAATTTTGACAACCAACTTAAATTTGACGTCAACACTGCATCTCTTGTCAAACGAAGCCTTTTGAGCAACTTGAACTCTTTTTCTGTTCCATTCCATTCTGTGGAAAGTTGTTAAGTACAAAAGTAAAAGTACTGAAGTTAAGTAAAATGTTCAGGTATCTGTACTGTACTTAAGATATACAGTGAATACTTTTTAGAGATTATTTTTTTATGTTTATCATGACATTCCACTGTAAGGTTTTAAGTTTAGGTTTCAGCTTTGAGCAAACAAAAATATGCATTTAAAAAGTCTAGAAACAACCAGAAATTGATTGGTAAAAAAACAAAATCAGGAAAATTTTCAATCACGATCACAACTTTTCACTCTTTAGTACATTTCTAACACCCATCCATCCATCCATTTTCTTCCGCTTATCCGGGGCCGGGTCGCGGGGGCAGCAGTCTGAGCAGGGACTCCCAGACTTCCCTCACCCCGGACACTTTCTCCAGCTCCTCCGGGGGGATCCCAAGGCGTTCCCAGGCCAGCCGAGAGACATAGTCCCTCCAGCGTGTCCTGGGTCTACCCCGGGGCCGCCTCCCGGTGGGACATGCCCAGAACACCTCCCGAGGGAGGCGTCCAGAAGGCATCCGGAACAGATGCCCGAGCCACCTCAGCTGCTCCTCTCGACGTGGAGGAGCAGCGGCTCTACTCCGAGCTCCTCCCGTGTGACTGAGCTCCTCACCCTATCTCTATGGGAGCGCCCAGCCACCCGGCGGAGGAAGCTCATTTCGACCGCTTGTATCCGCGATCTCGTCCTTTCGGTCATTACCCAGAGCTCATGACCATAGGTGAGGGTAGGAACGTAGATTGACGTTAAATCGAGAGCTTCGTCTTTCGACTCAGCTCTCTCTTCACCACAACGGTCCGATACAGCGCCCACATCACTGCAGACGCTGCACCGATCCGCCTGTCAATCTCACGCTCCATCCTTCCCTCACTCGTGAACAAGACCCCGAGATACTTGAACTCCTCCACTTGAGGCAAGAACTCTCCACCCACCCGGAGAGGGCAAGCCACCTTTTTCCGGTCGAGAACCATGGCCTCGGATTTGGAGGAGCTGATCCTCATCCCAGCCGCTTCACACTCGGCTGCAAACCGTCCCAGTGCATGCTGCAGGTCCTGGTTTGAGGAAGCCATCAGGACGACATCATCCGCAAACAGCAGAGATTAAATCCTGTGGTTCCCAAACCGGACGCCCTCCATGCCCTGACTGCACCTAGAAATTCTGTCCATAAAAACTATGAACAGAACCGGTGATAAAGGGCAGCCCTGGCGGAGTCCAACATGCACTGGGAACAGGTCTGACTTACTGCCGGCAATGCGAACACAGCTCCTGCTCTGGTCATACAGGGACCGGACAGCCCTTAACAAAGGGCCCCGGACCCCATACTCCCAGAGCACTCCCCACAAGGCGCCCCGGGGCACACGGTCGAATGCCTTCTCCAGATCCACAAAGCACATGTGGACTGGTTGGGCAAACTCCCATGAACCCTCGAGCACCCGATGGAGAGTATAGAGCTGGTCCAGTGTTCCATGACCGGGACGAAAACCACACTGCTCCTCCTGAATCCGAGGTTCGACTATCGGTCGGATTCTCCTCTCCAGTACCCTGGAATAGACCTTACCGGGGAGGCTGAGGAGTGTGATCCCCCTGTGATTGGAACACACCCTCCGGTCCCCCTTCTTATACAGAGGGACCACCACCCCGGTCTGCCAGTCCAGAGGTACTGTCCCAGACTGCCACGCGATGTTGTAGAGACGTGTCAACCAAGACAGTCCCACAACATCCAGAGACTTAAGATACTCAGGGCGGATCTGCGCTGTGCGTGGAGGTGAGGCCGAATATATCTAGTCGGTAACGCTCGACCTCCCGCACAAGCTCAGGCCCCCCCCCCCAGCGAGGTGACATTCCATGTCCCCAGAGCTAGTTTCTGTGTCCGGAGATCCGGTCGTCGAGGCCCCTGCCTCCGACCACCACCCGGATCTCTTTGCACCGGCCCCTTATGGCTCCTCCCGCAGGTGGTGGGCCCACGGGAGGGCGGCCCCACGTCGCTCCTTCGGGCTGTGCCCAACCGGGCCCCGTGGGGAAAGGCCCGGCCACCAGACGCTCGCCGTCGAGCGCCCACCCCAGGCCTGGCTCCAGGGTGGGGCCCCGGTGACGCCGATCCGGGCGACGTAAACGACCTTGCATTGGTACTCATCATAAGAGGCTTCTGAACCGCTCTTGACCTGTTTGCCATGGGTGACCCTACAAGGGGCATAAAGCCCCCGACAACATAGCTCCCAGGATCATTCGGGTGCTCAAACCCCTCCACCACGTTAAGGTGGCGGTTCATTTCTAACACATACTTGAATATATTTTAATATGTATTATATGTCATTTTTGCTCCTGTATCTATACTTTTACTTAACAAAATGCAGTACTTTTTCCAGCACTGCATCCTGTGTCGTTTTGATCAGTCCTTTATTGGGGGCCTCTGTGTTTTTCTGTCATTTGCTGGTTTAACAATCTCTCGGTCAAAGACAGTCTTGTTAAAATCAGCTCAAAAATCACCAGAGCGCAGCAGAGAGACTTGAGCCGCGTTTACACTAGACCTGGTCCCTCAGACCGGTTCACTTGGGGCCGGCTCGGGCCGCTTCTATTAATGGCAGACTGTGTTTCCTGCAGAGGTCCAGCTCACAGGGGTCTGCCACGTGAGCAGCTGATGTCACCCAAACATGACCAATGTTTTCTTCATTTATTTTTATTTATTTATTTATTTGGCAGGGACAATGCAATCATACATAGTTACAGAACAAAGCTTGTAGCTGATGCGATGCAGACAGAGTTTATAGCAAGTGCTAATTTTCAACTCCCGTCCCTGGTTGGATTTTTCTACATTTTCTACAATCAATAACAAAACACATTAAAACACATTTCTAATAAGTAAATAGATCAGTGCAAATTTTAGACTTGTTCTTTCACTCTCACTCATACACTTTCATACCATTTACAGGTGGGTACACTTTTGGTTTTCTTTCAACCAGCCCTTAAGTCTAGAGGTGAACATTTTTACATCAGAAATGCACTTGATTTCAGTGGGTCATGAGTTCCACAGTTTGCAGCTTTTGTAGGAAAAGGTTGATTGACCAAATGACGTCCTGCACTGAGGGGTTTGACAGTTTTGGTTTGTGGTGCCTCTGGTCACTCTGCTGTAGTTTAGTCTCTGTATACTGACTGGTTCAGGGGCCAAGTTATGAATACATTTGAAACATAATTTTAGAAAACATAAATTGCTGAAGTTTTCAAAACAACAAAACAAAAACAAGATACAGCTTCAGTTTTTTTCATCTGCTTTTACTTCACTTTTCTGCGCCTCTGCACCATATTTTGACATGTCGATATGAAATGCGTTGGGTTTGGATCGAGGTGGTTGCCGTTTGCGCTGAAAAAAACATAACTTTGGGGCTAGAAGCGAGTGCGGCGTCTCGTAAACAGGAAACAACTAACTCTCTTGCTAACTCTGTCGGCTCAACACACAAAGTTATCATCTCTGGAAATACGTCAGTCAGCGTTTAGTGAAGAATGATTGTTTTGTCTTTATATCTGCCATTTCGTTTTCACCTGCGTCTGTGTTCTCTTTTGTTCTCTCTCATAAACCGCTCCACGCTAAAGCGAGCTGGCACCCTCTGGGAGCTAGTACCTCTCGCGGCCCCCTTCGCACCCCTCAAACCGGCCGGTACGGTTCACTTCTGTTCAGAGGAAACGCCTCGGACCGTCCCACTCAGTACCGTGCCACGCTAATGGAAACATGACTTTGGTTTCTTTCTGTAACGCACAGATTTTACAAAAACCCGATGTGATTCTCAGCTCACAGACCCAGTGAGTTTTCTTTATTGCCCTCAGGCCGTCGCTTTGTTGTTCCTTATTCCAAGACAAATGGGTATCTTGAGTCTTTTGTCCCTTGTGGTGCATATCTGCCACCACTCCACAGTGTATTTTTCACATTACCTTCATTTTTTTAGACACATATTTTCTAATTTGGGTGCACACTTATTAGTTAAGTAACACTGAAAGTAACATAACTTCTCAAAGAAATTATTAACAATAATTTATACTGTTTAATTGTTTATTGTTTCTATTGTGCTTTTCACACAAGGCACGATGAAAGCATCCACCCTCTTATCCAGGGTGTGGTGCCCCCGTGCTGCAGGCTCCGCCCCCCCGTGACGCAGGCTCCGCTCTCTGTGAAGCTGGTTTCTTACAGCAAAATTGTCCTCAATCCGGATACCAGCATAAACAGTTCCATAGGCTCCAGCTCCGAGCTCCCTGATGCCCTTGTACTTTTTGAGTAGATCTGCAAACAGAACCATCAGTTTTATAGAGTTTACATTGTTTATACTTTACTATAAATCATTTCATGGCTTTTAGACAAAGGATTCCTGCCTGATTTGATTGAACTGAACGGCTCTCAATCTTCTGAATGGGGAAAGGTCCTCATCGTCATCGCTTGAAGCCCCAAAACTGCATTTATCTAATCTTTATCTACTCTCATGCATTTGATCGTTGTTCTCGTTTACCAATAAACTTTCTGCATCGAAGCTCGAGGTTGTGGTCCTTGCTAGTGAAAT
This sequence comes from Rhinogobius similis, assembly GCA_019453435.1. Lineage (NCBI taxonomy): Eukaryota > Metazoa > Chordata > Actinopteri > Gobiiformes > Gobiidae > Rhinogobius > Rhinogobius similis. The sequence goes on along the minus strand of CM033621.1, from coordinate 5,236,053 downwards.
AAGAACCAAGTCCCCAGTATGTGTGTGCGTGTTTGGTTTTCTTCACCAATGCACCCTTCACTGTCTTAACATTCTCAGTGAATTGTGCACTGGACACAACCAAAGGCTCACACACCGTACAGCAGCACGTCAGATCTAAATTTGAATTTACCTGCCTTGGGTGGTTTGTGTGGTTTACTGTACCTGTTTGGTGCAAGGCAGGGCAGCACCAACATGGTTTGAACACAGCTCGGTCCAGTCTGTTCAAATCGGTTCAAAAAACAGACATGAACAGCTGACCAGAGCCTAATTCAAACCATGTTAGGTGGGGGCGGAGCCTCGTGGTTTACTCTGTACTTAACCATGGGTGGTTCCTCAACTCCTCCAGTCTAAGGCGTGTACTTGGGTCCTTAACCAGACATCCTTTCAGAATGTCTCTGCATTCTACACACAGACAAACACTGATTAGAAATGTGTTGTGTATGTGCTCGAAAGTGTTAGCCTAGCATAGCCCTCTCACTTTGATTGCGTTTGGCTTCTTGCTCAATAGCGAGGAGTGATTCTAATCAATATAATCAATCAGTATAGATATATATCAATATATGATCTGGTATCAACAATATAAATACAGACATCACAATTTACAGTGAGTTGTGTTTTACTATTGCCACTGACAAGATCATATCAAGTCCACTCATATGTTACATCAAAACTTGACTCTTACCTTCCGGAGCAGTCTGGGGGATGGGAACCCCTTTCAGGGATGCATTGCTGTACTCCTTGATGAGGGGCCTTCTGCGGAAGAGGATGAAGTACAGCACCATACCCAACTGCCACACTGTGACGGGACGTGCGTTGTAAGGATAGTATCCGAACCACTCTGGAGACGAGTACTGTATTGTACCTAAAAAGCAACGAGCAAACAAACATACGTTAGGGTCCAACTTTACAGACTGTTAAAGTGATTTGAATTCAGAATGTTCATTTGGAAAGAAAGAGGCTGAACCCATTTTTCCCAACTTACAATCTTGTTATTGTAAGAAATTAGTCTCAGAAAATGCTGATGAATGATTTAAATTTACATATAGTGGTATTTTTATGCTACTAAAAATACTGTCTAAACTCTACCTGTCTCTGTCAGGACATTGTTTCTCTGAATTATGAAAATGAATATTCACCCTAAACATTTAATAGCATATTAAACTATGTTTGTGTATCAATACACCACCATTATAAATATTCTGTTTACTTCATGCCTTTAAGAAGGATTATTTACCTAAGATGGAAAACACATGGATTCAGATTCATACAGTCGAGAATGGGCATTAGATAAATGCCACATTTTAAAATGTCAGTTCACGTATTTCAGGTGTTTAAGATTGTAATAAAAAAGTGCAGCTCCTTATGATTTGCATTAGTTCTTGAGCAGCACTTTTACTGTCAGAACATGGCTAATGAAACTGAATCTTGGTGATAGGTTCCTATGGCAATGATCTGTGTAGTGTTCTATTTAACGCATTGGGCAAACCTTCGCTCTGTTCTCTGAAAGGTTTGACAATGTGCTTAGAAACTCCTTGCAGTGATTAATAAGAACGTGCTAGGAATACCAGTATTGATATCTACAGATTTTTTTTTTTTTTTAAGAAACTGGATTGTGTTATTTTACATTTTGTCTGGGGGATAAGAAACATTTGTTTAGATCTACGAAGAATGGTGGTTAAGGGCTTCCAACATTCAAACTCTCTTACTGGGCATCAAATATGAAAGGCCTTGTTATTAAATGTTGAAAGGATAATTGTTCTTTTTCGGCTCTAAACTACTGACAAATTACTGCTAATAATTCTATCCCCACTGGCAAATAATTCAGCTTGAAATAAGAAATAATGTACTGAAACAAATAAACAGAATGCTACAGTCAGAGCTATTCCCATTACGATACATACTCCAAATGTATGTAATTCCAACTCATCTAAAACTGTATTTTTGCAGTGTAGGCCGTATGCTTTACCTTGTGGGTCATGATAGAGCTGTTCAGGAGAGAGGATGGTCCCACAGCCGAAGTCAATGTACCTGGCCCTGGGTACATCTGAGCCCGTCTCAATCAGGATATTGTCAGGCTTGATGTCCTTATGGAAGACGCCCCTCGCTTCCATTTCGACGGCCAGATCGACCAACTGCCGGAAAATGATCTAGAACAAGATGAACAAAGCAATATTTTGTCAACTAAATGCTTATTATGCAAATTCAATTAAAAAAAAAAAAATAATAATAAAATAGTAGCACTTTTAAAAAAACGGGCTACAACGATTGAGCGACGAATTGTGACAAGTTGACCATAAAAAATGATCATAGTCCTAGTTTGGTAGTTATTGAAATTAGACTATACAGAATTTAAAACTCATAAGACTTTTTATAACAAAGACAGTGGCAGTATTGAACCAAAATGTCAAAGAAGAATAAACTATTTCAAATTTTAGTAATAAAATTTTTTTTAAAAACACTTTAAAATATGGACCATTACATACGACTGAACTTAAAAGATATTTCCAGTGGTACTTTCACTGGTACTTTCACTGGTAGGTGCAGTAGTAATTTCAGGAGTGGAACTTGTACTGATAGTTACTGGTACATAATGTGTTACTTAAGGTTGGTAGTTTGTGGTACTTGTATTGGTACTTATGCTGGGAATGAAGTATCAACTTTATGGTACTTCTAGTCGTATCTGTGTAAGTGTAAGTCTCACAATAACTACCACTAACTATTACTAAAAGCAGCACAGAGTATCAGTTTATGTATCACTGCAATTACTGGTGTAAGTCCCACCTTAACTACCACCAAGTGTCCCCAGAGGTACCGCTCTAAGCACCACGGTGCATGTTAAGAAAATGCTGCCACTGTTTATTATTGACCTTCCACTTCAAAATCTCTTTTTCAGAGGAGTCGTGGTCCCAGAGGGGAGGAGCCTTGCTATGTTTTAGTGTTTACTGTTGTTGCCTAAAATGTTCAATGTTATGAATAATGTAATAGGTTCAGCACTCACTTTGACCTCCTCCATGTTCACGTCTTCGCTGGCTCGAGCACTGATGTATTCATACATATCAGTGCACGGCTCTGGTCTCTCGAGAACCAGCACAACATACTCCCCCAGGTCGTACCAGTCCAGGAGGACAGGTGTGATGTTGGAGCTGGAGTTTTCCGGTCCAGCTCCCAGTCGAATTAGCAGAGCCACCTCTTTAGGCAGTTTGAACGTGACTCCGTCCAGTTCCTGTAACACATGTAAATGGTCAGATCATGCTGAAGGAATGTAGCAATATCAATACTGCACAAAAGTCTGAGGAAGTTAAAATGGCTTGAACTGTGAATTCTAATCTTGGCGATTTCTTTTCATTTTCATTTCTTTCAAAATGTAAGATATTGAAAGATAGGGGGAATGGCTGCTCAGGCTAGAATTTAGTATCATTTCTATAGATTAATGGATGTACCATTGACTGTTTCTTTCCTCAACAAGTCAAAGTATTCTCAAATCAAGTACTGGAACGCAAGTCCATGTTGAAATTATAATTGTGACAAAACAGTATCGTCCCCCACTAACAACCAATACCATGAGATTTTCCAATATTTATCCGTGTGTCCTTAAATAGACTCACCGTTTCAATGTAGGCGACCTTTTCCTTTTTGATCTTCTTGATGGCCACCTTCAAAAGCAGGAGAAAAGAATGCAGTTACATTTAAAAAACATTCATCTGTACATGTAATCCTATGAGAGCAGAGTTGAGATGGAACTTACAGGAAAATTGTCCTCAATCCGGATACCAGCATAAACCGTTCCAAAGGCTCCAGCGCCCAGCTCCCTGATGCCCTCGTACTTTTTGAATAGATCTGCAAACAGAACCATCAGTTTTATAGATATAATCAATTCATGGGTTTCAGACAAAGGATTCCTGCCTGATTTGATCGAATTAAACGGCTCTCAATTCAAATCAAAATATTATATCTTCTGACTGGGGAAAGGTCCTCATAAAATCCTTCAAATTTGGAAGGAATAATTTTTCTGAAACCCATGAACAGACCCTTGTAAATTTGTAAATTAAAACATTCTGAATTCTGGAATGGAGGCAAAAGTGAAATGAAACAATGTGATTTTGATGAAAGAATTGGGATTGGGAATTGGAAACTCTAAATTGCCCGTAGTGTATGAATGTGAGAGTGAATGGTTGTCTGTCCTTGTCTGTGTCTCTGTGTCAGCTGGGACGAGTTGGCCACTGTCCAGGGTGTACCCCGCCTAAGGCCCAAAGTTACTGGGATAGGCTCCAGTCACCCGCGACCCCGGGAATAAGTGATAGAAAATATGTTATGGTTTCCTTTTTTTTGCCTTTCGCCACCAAGAACCAGAACTTTGAAACATTCAGACGACATAGAATTTGTAGAATTTCTGTAGAATCAATTCAAAATCCACAAAAATTAATTATTTGTATTATTTTTTTCAGGTATTGAGCCATAACAAGTAGGTCATAATTTTGTATTTTGTTCATTGTAAATTGCAATATTATTCAAAAACACTTAATGATAGGAACAGGTTCTGTTCCTGTTAAAACTGCAGAACTGATAAGCCCCGCCTCTTCACAGTTACTTCACAGTAACATGCAGCGGATTTCCCATTTATTTTTGTGTGTATTTTGGAAAAGTAGCTTTGTGTCATTTTAAAACAGTACATTTTTAAAGTAGCGGGATATGGCGGGTATAGGGGGTAAGGGAAAACAGGAATTTTCCAGGAATTTGTAGGATAATACAGGATTGCTCAAACATGCAAGTATGCAACTTAGAGTAAGATAATGATGTGGAAACACCATTGAAAGTTTAGAGGCTCAGTAAAGTTCATTTTGCGTTATATGTCCCCTTTAATTACACTTTTAGACTCAAATAGAATATCAGCCATCATTCAGATGAGCTGAAAGTTAATCAGATGTTAAAAGTATCAGAATTGAAAAAGGTGACAACTGAAATACTCAACATTACAGATGGACGAGACACAATTTTCACAAGACAAGATGAGACTTGAGACTCATGTTTTCGATGTCATAACTCTGCTTTTTGGAACTGCGGCTTCAAAAAGTGTGGCTTCACCAGTGTTTAACCTTGTTTAGTGTGTGGCAAAGCTAAATGGACATTTCCTCATGTGTGCACAATCTTGGCAGTTATCTCATGAGATCTTGTGGCAGCATAGTTTTGTCATATTTGAGCCTTTAAGACCTGGTTAAGTCTGGATCCAGGTTAAGTCTTGGTGACACTTTGAGAGCTTAAAATCTCATGACGGGTTGTAAACATTACGAGAACCATCGACAAAATGTGAAGGGGTTATTTTGAGAAAACACCTAGCCTTTTGGTAGAATACAGAACATGAATTTAAGTGACAGTTACCTGAAGTCTGGCTCTTCGTTGAGATTTCCGGTTCTGGACTTTTGGACCTGGATTTTTTACCTGGTCCGGCCTGCTCCTGTTCAGTCTCAATCACGTCCTCACGTTTTCTCTTACCGCTCAGGACGCGACCGTCAGAGCAGGACGTTTGTTGGAAGCCACTGGGTCCGGCTACTGGCTCTGAACCCGAGGAACACGACTCAGGCCGGAATCTTGTCACACGGACTTTAGGAGACCAGTGCTTCTCCTGATCCAGGCGCCCGAAGGCTGGACAGGATCTCCAGGCTGAAACAAACAATGGAGAGTCTTTAGTCTTTTAGTGCACGCTAAAACTAACAACAGACATACAAAGTCTTGAACTTTCTCAGTAGCAACAATTTAGTAATAACTTACCATGAAATCTGCCCCGTTTGAGAACGGTCACTGGCCACGTATTGTACCTCATGTTTGCTGTGTCAAAAAACAGAAACCATTTGAACAAAATTAGTTTCAACTGCAAACAACTGTTTCCAAAAGCTGACGGCAACAGCAATGAAGTGGCAAATATTACTGCAAATCTTGTGAAACCAAATTAGACAACACTTACCAGTAAATGGATTCAGTAAAAGAAACTGTATTTCTGCCGAAAAATGACAAAAAACAGTGCAGCTTTCTGGAGCAAACGTCCGACCAACCTCTACTCACCAACGCAAAAATGAACTGACCAAGAAACAGAACTAAACTGAACTAATGTAGAGGTCATGTTCCACATCTGCCGTGTCATGACGATGACATCACACTTCAGAACGCCGCCTTCGTTGGGATGCAGTAGTTTATTTTCAATTTCGAATGACCATTACCCAAAACAGCGTAAAAGCGTGTTTTTAATCCAAGTTGATAATTGTGCGTGACTTTTGATGATATATTTATTTGTTATTTTTAAGTTTGCAAAGGTGAGTGAGAGGAGCACATCAAAGTCTGCCCAGGACACCGGCCAATCCAAAACACACACTTCTCCAACACTTTACAAAGATGTGAGTCTGGAAGTGTTGGAAAGTGTACTGAATATTTGTACTTTTACTCAGTTACAAGTACAGCTGCCAAAAGTGTACTCAAGTAAAACTAAGAAGTATGCAAGAAAAAAAATCTACTAAATGTAACACTTTTAAATATGATTTAGTATCATTTTACATCAGTCTTTTGTACAAAACGTGATTAATTAAACTGTTTAACACTGAGTAAAGGTTTTTTTTTAACTGTAATTAATTAGAATTATATATATATATATATATATATATATATATTACAAGTAGATGCTTAAAATGCATTTAGTTGTAAAAGCTTTGAATCACTTTGTGTTCAAATTGTGCTCTACAAACACACGCCTTTACTAAATATCTACTCAAAAAAAAGTTGAATTACCCAAAATGCTTCTCACTTACTATAGGAACATGATTCTTTGTAATGTATTACTTTTCCCAGCTCATGTGCTTTCTTGTCATGTTCTTGTCAGGTCCATAAACATGAAGAAGCCCATGTGAACGGTCCAGGAATGACTCTTTTGTTTGATTGATTCTGTCATATTAGTTTGAGTGTAAGAGCAAATTAAAAACAAATTGTCTACGTTGCCGTGGAAATTAGTGTTTTACATTAGTTTAGTTTAGTTGGTACCACTTTATAATAACTTCATGTTATTTTGCCTTAATAAAGCATTAACAAAGACTTAATTAATAATGAATATATAGTTTATTCAACATGATTCAGGCTTAGTAACTACTTAATATTTGTCTGAATTATTCTACTTACACTTGTTTCTTTTGAGTTGCCTGAAAAGGACTAGACCAAGAGGCCTGAGGACCATGGTAGGGGGGGAGGGCATGATTTTAAATTGGCTCATTTAGTTTGCTTAGTTCATTTTATTCGTTTTGGGCTTGTACATTTTGTATTTATTATATTTGAGGGTCAGTTGTTTTGTTTCTGTCATAGTTTAAGTCTATGACAGGTTCTAATGTTTTTTAAATTCTGACTTCGTTTGGTGGGAGGGCACCTGTGGTAATAGTTTTAACATCTGTGAAGTTGTTTGTGAAGAAATTTTGAAAAATAAAAGTTTAAAATTACAGCAAGCAGTGGGTACTTCCCACTAAAATGCAATCCTTCTGTGATGTCATCAAAAAGCGACACACAGTTGGAATAAATAAGCGCTTTGGGTGCCTGTTAGGTGGAAAAGCGCTCTATAAATAAACATTCTTCTTCTTCTTCTAAATAGACAGTTAACACTCAACTTGTACATTTTAAACAGTCATCAACAAAATGAAGTTGTTTTCAGCTATTATTATTTGTCAAATCATAACTATTGTGTCATTTAAATGGCTTTTGGCCATTGTTTTCAATATGGTTGCTAGGTAACCCACAAAGCACTATTATAAACTTTACGAAAACTGTCAAACTGGGGACAAATAGGCAAAATGTTTAGTAAAATCTAAAATATAATCATGTTTCATCAGTGAAATGTGACGTGTGTCGTATCAACTTTAAGTTGACCTCAATTGGACCCAAACGTTGTTAATTTTATCACTTTTGGAGCCTTTGTTTGTTTGTTTTTTGACTCTCAAATGATCCTTATATTTGTCCCTGCCTTTTACGTTTGGTCCACTACATTCCCACTTGTGTTCAGCTTCTAAATTCAAACAAAGTGAGATGTAGATGTAATGCTTTTGATGTGTGTTATTTGCTCTTCTTTGTTCAGAACTGCTCCATTATGTGTGATATTGTACAGTTGTTCACTATGTGCTCTTTTAAACCTGCTCAAACCCAAAAAGCAATATTAAACTGTCATAGTTTTATTGTTATAAGGCATATTTTAAATCTTTCAGAATGTGGGCCACACCTTGGGAATAAACTTTTCTATTTCAGATGTGGGCAGAGGTACAACACTGCTGGACGGGGTTGTACACTGCTCTGAGCTCGGAGCAGTACTGGCCCCAGACGGTTCATTACTCAGGTCACCTTTACAGCGACCGTCTGGCCTCTGTATACTCCCTGAGGCCCCCCGCTTGTCCCGTTTTCTCAGAGCCACTACACGGACACCAATTACACAGTGCACCAGTCCAAGAGTGCAGAGGCGGTAAACAGAGAGTCCCCTCAGACGGCCCCATGCTGCTGGATGCATCTGCGCTCGCCAATTAGCCCCTTCCGGTTTGCCTTAAAAGTGCCGATCTCCACTTACTGTTCCGTTTGTTCTCAGCGGGGAATTAGCCGAGTCGCGCTAAAATGAATCGCTGTTTAGACATTTAGGCATTGTTGACTGAGTTACAGATGGACAGTCACTGAAAGCATGTTCAAACCTTCAGCGTGGGATACAAATAGACCCTTTAAAATGCTCTGTCATCAGAAAGTTCATTCACCAGCATACAAGAAATAATTGCAATTCTACATTTTACACTGTAGATTCTGTTTGGTGAAGTTTGCGAGATTCAGCACAAAATAGTGTCCACCTCCAACTACATGATTTTGTGGAAAATCCAGAATGCTATATCTATGTACACGATGTATCAGTCTGGTCGCCCTGCCCTCCGTCGTGCCTCGAGTCAACTCCAAAACCCACCGAGCAATCAGATCAGTTTATTTCAGTGACACAGAGTTGGCTACAACACTCGTATTCTCAAAGGCTGTGTCCAAATGTCCCACTCTCCCTTTTCTTCTCCAATCCCCTCATCACCACATAGTCCTGCCCTGTTCAGTGACTAAATAGTGCCCTCAGTCCTGGAGTGATTCAGACTCAGCTCACACGTCTTCCTCGCCGCACGTCACGTGACTCTGACATCTGGGAGAAAAAAAAGTTGGCAAAACTCAGATAAAAATTGACTTCTGTAATGAATATGGATCAAATCCTCCTGACACATATTCATGAACTAATAAACATCATACAAGTTTTATTATCCATGGATCACACGTTAAACATCAAACGGACTGGATTATTCAACTTTTTGCGAAGATTTGCGATCTATTCACAGCTCAAGCTTATTTAGCGGCTCAGAATCAGAAAACGGTTTATTGCCATTGTCAGTGAAATTCACAAACATAGGAACTTGCTTCGGCGTAGGTGCAACATAAAGCAATGAATAAAATATAAAAAAAAATATAAAAAGGCATGCATAAAATTAAGAATAAAATAGACTAAGATTATATACAGAATGTACAGATGGCAGATGTGGTAGTGCAAATAGATAGTTCTTATATAATATATTGTTAAAGTGGCAGGTGTTATAAAGTGTTCATGAGTCCAACAGCAGAGGGAAAGAAACTGTTCTTGTGGCGGGAGGTTCTGGTCCGGATGCCCGAAGGGAGTGGCTCAAATAGTCCGTGTCCAGGGTGAGAAGGGTCAGCTGTGATCCGACCTGCTCGTCCCCGAGTCCTGGAAACGGACAGGTCCTGGACAGATGGAAGGCTGCAGCCGATCACCTTCTCAGCAGAGGCACAATGCGCTGTAGTATCTGTTTGTCCCTGGCTGTGGCTTCAGCGTACCACACGGTGATGGAGGAGGTGAGGATGGACTCGATGATGGAGGAGGTGAGGATGGACCACACGGTGATGGAGGAGGTGAGGATGGACTCGATGATGGCCGTGTAGAACTGCACCATCATCTGCGCCGGCAGCTTGGCTTTCCTGAGCTGCCGCAGGAAGTACATCCTCTGCTGGACCTTCTTGATGATGGAGCTGATGGTCGGCTCCCACTTGAGGTCCTGGGTGATGGTGGTGCCAAGGAAGCGGAAAGAGTCCACGGTGGTGATGGGAGAGTCTGTCAGGGCGAGGGGGGGCAGGGGGGCTGAGACTTTCCTGAAGTCCACGATCATCTCCACTGTCTTCTGGGCGTTGAGCTCCAGGTTGTTGTCGCTGCACCAGGACACCAGCCGGTCCACCTCCCTCCTGTAGACAGACTCATCGCCGTCCGAGATGAGTCCGATGAAGGTGGTGTCGTCTGCAAACTTGATCAGTTTTACAGAGTCGTGGCTGGAGGTGCAGCAGTTGGTGTCACAGGGAGAAGAGCAGGGGAGAAAGTACACAGCCCTGTGGAGTGTTGATAGTCCGAGTCTCTGAGACATTCTTCCCCAGCCACACACACTGCCTCCGGTCCGTCAGGAAGTCAGTGATCCACCTGCAGATGGAGTCAGGCACGTGGAGCTGAGAGAGCTTGTCCTGGAGCAGAGCAGGGAGGACGGTGTTGAACGCAGAGCTGAAGTCCACAAACAGGACCCTGGCGTAGGTTCTCGGGGAGTCCAGATGCTGCAGGATGAAGTGGAGGGCCAGGTTGATGGCGTCGTCTACAGATCTGTTGGCTCTGTAGTTGAACTGCAGTGGGTCCAGGGCGGAGGAGCTAGTGACGCTGCTGGTAACAGTTTGTTATAAGTGTTTTGTTCATAATCTCGGCTCAACAGTTCATTTAAACAGCTCCTCTTTCTGTTTTCATTGTGTTTGCTGTAGTTTTTTTCATTCTCGCAATGCATTGTGGTCAATATTGACCAGTCTAGTGACCATCGCTGGACACTACTTTTCAAGATGAATTGTTGGAAAATTTGAGTGCACCACTTTTTCACCTGCTGGACATTTGGACGCCACTAAAAATGGCGTGACTGTTATATAGTGAGACACTCTGACTGGTTTACTCCACTTCCTGTTTTCTCAGGTTAGCTCCGCCCTAGAAACTGAATTGACTCAAATGCTGACCAGACTCGTGAGTCTTGTAGGGACAAAGATTATTACAGTAAACACAAACATGTGACCAACAGTAAACACAAACATGAGACCAGAAGTAAACACAAACATGAGACCAAGAGTAAACACATGAAACAACATGTGACCAATGCAATAACACAGCTAGCATTTACTGGTCACACTGTGTCATTCTCTGTCAGTGACAGCTGGATTTAGCCAATCACAGTGAAGTGTGAACTCTCAGAAGAAGATTGGCTTTTGTTACCCATGAGTGGCAGATAAAAAGATAGGCTACTGACTTGAAGAATTGTTATAAAACCAACACTGTGTCCCAGCCTTACACAAACGCCGGTGACAGTTATTAGAAAGCTATTGTTCTGCTTCTCCTCAGCTCGTGTTCCTCACTGTGGTGTACTCTGCTGTGGAGTGTACAGCGCATGTAGTAACAAACGCTGACTCAACAATAGGAATTGATCCAGACTTCTATTCTGGGGCGCCTCCAGTGCTGCTCTCAACATGAGGCTGGATGGTGCAAGCCTCAGGGACTGCAGGCTGCTCGCTTCACGCTCACTTTACTTCCCTCTGTCTCTCCAGCTTTAGCTCTCTCTCTATGAGCCTTCAGGAATTATCTCTTAGAAATACTGTGATTAAAATAATTGCAATCTCTTCACAAACTACTATAACGAAACACAGCGGTTCCAATAGCATTCACTTGATTTGATTTTTGATTCCTAACTCTAATCCAAAAAATAGACTAAAATAAAAGCATGTTTCTTCTTTTTGGAATTGCACTGAAAACATGGGTTACCAGGAGCAACAGCAGCATGTCACGTAGTCAAAGCTGCACACACACATATACCTAGAAACATCAATCTACTCCAGAGACGTTAAAGCTGCTCCTTCAATGCGAGTCTGTGGATCGACACGACACCCAACTGTTTTAAACTGCTCACATACTAAATGTCGGTCGGATGAAGTAGGTTTCAAAACTTTACAAATGTCGCTCAGAGGACGATGCTTCAGTGTCGTCTGTTTCACTCATGTTTGTTTGACGTTGTAAAGCAATTTGACGATAAACTCACCGTTTCCATCATGAATCATTCATCAGTCCTGGCGGGGTGATGCAAATTGTTTACGTGACATGTTTTTAGAGAACATATTTTGAAAGGGCATCGGCAGTTTTTTGACACCTCTTTTCTGTGTATACCCTTCAAAAAAAAAAACTAGAGACGCTCCATTAAGGCTGGACAATACGGCAATAAAAATAGAATCATGAGCTCGCCCCTGTGACAATCTGCTATTTTTGTGAAATCATGGTACCGTGATTGACTGTTTGTGTCTTTAATGCAGCTGTCTGTTCAAACACACTTTTTCTCCTGTTGTTTAGCCTCTGAAGCCTCTGAGCAGATGACTTTATTTACCGCTTAAAGGCCAGGGCGGCACAATTAAAATGAAATCGACACTAAATTGCAAATTTAATGGATGTAATTAGCAAATCACAAAGGCTGTAGTTTTTGAAGTGCAATAATTTCTTCCACAAACAACAAAATGTCTTGCTTTGATTTGAATAAAAACTGCTAACACTGTAGTTTGGATTTGTACAACAAGAGACAAAAGCATGACCAAAAGCCCAAAAAAAATCATTCAAAATCAATAAAAAAGTGCCAACAAACAACAAATACGACTCAATGTACCAAAAAGCGTAAAAACATGCGACTAAAATCGGCAAAGACGTGACTAAAAGTGACAAAGACACATCAAAGCATGACAAACACAACTGAACGTGACGAAAACATGACAAAATTCTGTTTCAGATATGAATTTGAACAGAATCCTATTATTAAAACATAAATCGCAAATCTAATTGCTAAACTGGTCAGAAAATATCCTAAATCGTGTGGCTCTATTAAAGGCAATAGAAAAATACAAAGTGAACATGAATCGTGATAAAATCTAAATCCTGATCTGGCCCCAAGATATTCGAGCTAATCATTTTTTGCCATAGCGCTCAGCCGTTGATTGGACGTGTTGTTTTTTTACATCCGATGGACATAATGTGGAGGTTTCCTGTGAGTGAGCTTGCCTCTCCACAAACTCTTACTTGGCCGGGGGGAAACTCCACCTGCTTTCCTTGAAAATGTTGTATATTTGGCTGTAATATTCCACCGTATGGCGTAAAACACATTTGCGTCCATGGAGAATGTTTCGACTTCGTATTTCCATGGAGGTTCAGACTTGCCTCTCCAGAAATGTGTTGGCTTAAGTTGCAGCTGTTTCCTGAGAGGTTAAAACGCAGCGTAAAGTCTGTGCAGAGACGTGAAACAAATGCAGAAAATGCTGACGATAAACCTCAAGCAGTTTCCCGTTTCCTCTAGCTTTAGCCTCGTCTCACAGCGACACAAACTTGCAATTGTCTTTTTGTGAATCGCTGAGATCGTCTTCATGATTGAAAAGTATGATTCAGGCACGAGTTCAACGGTATTGGTTCAAATATCCGTTGTGTTTGGGTGTCGCTCACGTAGAAGTGGCTTTTCTGAAGACTTTTGAAGCCAAGAGTTACTCCAGATATCACTCCAAAAAGCCCAGGGGGATCAATAAAGAATTCTCTGCTCCTGCCAAGACCGGACTGAACCGCCACGGCCCTGTGCCCCCCCCTCGGCTCCTCTGTCAGGGGCCCAGCGTGGTGCATTCAGGGCACGTTTAGCATGCAGTAGAAAAGACACCTGGACTCGGCGCTCGGCCCTCTCTGTCACTGCTCCTCTCTCTTTGAGGCTGGACTGTGAGGGGCATTAGCATATTCTCAAGCCAAGTGTAAAATGTGAACTTTGGGAGAATGAGTCTGGCTGGTTATAAAGTGTGTGAGGCAGGAGAAGTTAACTGTCAAAAGAGACAAAGTTATGACAGATATATTAACCATAGAATTGACAGTAAACACGTATATTTTAATGTTTCCTTTTGTTGTTGTAAAATCGGTTTACAGTGTTTGCAGGATCTGATTCACAGGTAGTTGTTGGGGTTTATTTTACAGCTATCTAACAAAATCAGGAAATAGCCGTGTAGTATTTTACAACATGTACTCCGAATTTACAACATTTTAGCTGACATTTGAAATTATTTGCAAAAATGTTTTTATTTATTTTTTATTTATTTATTTATTTATTTAAAACAAGGACAGTGCACAGATAACATTAAACTCAATGAGAAGAGATGCTCTCCGCCAGATTTAGCTACAAGCTACTTTCCATCTGTAGTCCTTGGGCAGGTATTAAATAAACAACAACAAACAAGATTTGTTTACAAAGTAGCACCCGTTATACACTGAATAAATAAACAATTCATCAGCAGAGATTCTACTAAAATACAATAGTTCATCATTAATACAATAGTTCATCATTAATACAATAGTTCATCATTTAATACAATAGTTCATAATTTAATAGCAGCTGTTTAACGTACTCTTTTGTACAAAAAAGTCTGTAAAAAGCACCCAAGACAAGACTTAAGTAACAAAAATACTTTATTTAATCCTACGATCCAAACACAAGGTGATAAATATCAAATAAAAAATGGATATAAATATGATATAGCATTCATACAATAAGAATATGTGTAGAAAGTGATAACAATACTCTGTCACCTTTCTTGATTTCTGGCTGACTTGGTGCCACACAAGGGATTCAGACAGACACCTGCAATCACAAAAAAGAATCACATTTACTGTTTTTATTATTCCCTTTCTAACTCTAGGCAGAGTACACACAATTGCCAACAAATCCAGCAGAAGACAGACCTTGGCTTCGAATCGTCAGCTCTGTTGATCCACAGACAGGCTACAGACAAAGTTCATGGTTTTAGCTCATTCTACCTTTTCTCACCATTTTTTTAAGATGATTATGCAGCTGATAAACAGTGAACTATGAACATTAGGACTGTCACTAACGATTATTTAGAGGTTGATTAGTCAGTGATTTTTTTTTATCTCACAGCCGACTGGTCAATTATTTCTGTTGAACATGGATACTTTTTAAACACATTTTTAACCAAATAGAGGTTGAAATTTGCATTTTGCACAACTGAATTTAGAGCATCTGTGAATCCAACCATGAGGGGAATGAGTGGTTAACCTTTTTTTAGCCTGCTCAATTTTCTGCAAATAATTTACGCCTTGCGCTAATACAGTTATTGAATTAATAAGCGTAACAGTGGACACATTATGTAGAGAAATCAGTGAAATCACACCGGTTAAAGCATGGATGGAGACGATGCAGATTGAGAGCTCCGTGTGCTTCTGCCGTACGTGCTGCCTCCATGTGCTGTAAGGAGCTACTTAATACACATAACACGCCTGGAACGCCACAAAAAACACCTTGTTACTAGGTGTATATATGGGTTTTTTTCCCCATAATGCATTGTAAAATACAGGTAAATTACGTAATTTTTTATCAAATTAGTTGTAAAAACATTGCTGTAGAAACTACAGTCATTTGTTAGAGTGTGGGTAAAACATTTACATTGTACACTTAAACCACATGTTATCAAAGTATACTTTTTCTTGACTTAACTTTTCCAAACAATGTGTATGACAGGTTTTTGTTTTTCTAATTATCACTTCTCTGCCCTACATTATGGTTGCCGGGTAACAGTTATGCTTAGGAATAATATGTCACCAAAGGCATATAATTATAATTACCACCCACAAACAAGCCAGTCTGGAGGATTTTAGAACTCCAGAGGCAGAACCTTGTATTTGTCCTATAGCCGTTAGCATTAACAAAAAACATAAACAAAAGTTGTAGCTGAATATGAAAGGGGCTGGACCTAATTTTACTGCTGTGAAATTGTAAAAACAGAACTCCGGTAGTCCATGTTACTTTTTTTCCCTTTTTTTTTGCATGTAATAAAAATCTGTGTTGCTCCTTTGCAGATATGTTGATCTATTTGGGTGAAAATGAGAGCAACATTGTCTCTGCATCTATCTGTAGAGTGTTTTACTCTACGAGAAACAGGAAGTGCGATATTAGCATGCTAATGCTTGTTAGCTTTACCGTGGCGGTCCGTGATGCTCTGGCCTCAGAGAATTATGAAAAGAGCTTATAAACTCATGACAGTGAATATTTCAGATGCTGGGACCGCATGATGTAAGTGAGAGATACATGTGACTGCTGGACAGACTTTAACATCAACTAGTTCTGTTTTTCACGTTTCAAAACCATAAAAACCAAGGACAGCACCTTTAAATTCCAGAAAAATATGTCTCCTTGGTGCAGCACTGGTGTAAGTAGAAGGAACAGTAGTAGTAGTAGTAGTAGTAGTAGTAGTAGTAGTAGTAGTAGTAGTGGTAGTAGCAATTGTAGTAGTAGTAGCAGTACTAGTGGTTGTAATAGCAATTGTAGTCGTAGTAGCAGTAGTAGTAATAGTAGCAGTAATAGCAGTAGTACGAGTACTAGTAGTCACAGCAGTAGTAGTAGTAGCAGTAATAGCAGTAGGCAAGGCAAGGTAAGACAAGTTTAATTGTAGAGCACAATTCTTTACATAACAGGAAAAATTGTATTAAAATCACAAAACACAAAAAGACACACAGAATCATTTTAAAATAAAGCGCTTTAAAAGAGAAGATAGATCTTTCAGTCATATGCACATCCAAACAGAGCTGTTTTAAACATTGTCCGAGTGGAGGCCTGTCTCACATCTTCAGGGAGACTGTTCCAGATTTTAGCAGCAAAAAACTGAAATGCTGATTCCCCATGTTTAGTCCTGACTCTGGCTGGTCCCTGAGGTCCTCAGAGTGCGAGATGGTTCATATGGCTCTAACATGTCAGATGTACTTTGGTGCTTTGGAGAGACTTAAACACAAGCAGAGCTGCTTTAAAAACTATTCTCTGAGCCACAGGAAGCCAGTGCACAGACCATAGACATAAAAAATAATGGACAGACTGTCGTCACTCCGCCCCATTCATGAAAATGCGGCTCAGTCATGGAGAATTCAAAATGGCCGCGGGTTAGCCCCCACCACTCCCCCCTCGGTGGGGAGGCGGGGAGAGGCCGACTTTGGGGCGGCCTTTTGCTGACGTACTGCCGTCGTAGCCTCTATAGTTACCGCCCACTCGTAGGTGTTCCGGCGCGTAAAGCCCGCCTTCTTCATTAGATATGCATGAACTTTAAAAAATCACAGCGGCTAAACCAACCTGGTTCAAAAAAATTCACCCCCCTCAGCGTTGTCACAGAGCCGTAAGCTAACGTTTGAGACCAAAGCCGTATTTTGAGCCAGGCTCTAAAGTAGGTTTTGAAACGTCTAACTCCCCATTGACTTGCATTGAATAATTCTACTTCCGCAGCCAGCCCCTAGCGGTCAGCACCAGATTGCAAACATGGCAGCTTACAGTCGGCGGCTCAATTTGAGCGCGGTAGCCTCGCCCACTGGCACAGACCTGAGCACAGACTAATGTGATCGTACTTCCTCTCTCAGCCACAGGGGGCAGTGCAGAGACCTGAGCACAGACTAATGTGATCGTACTTCCTCTCTCAGCCACAGGGGGCAGTGCACAGACCTGAGCACAGACTAATGTCATCGTACTTCCTCTCTCAGCCACAGGGGGCAGTGCACAGACCTGAGCACAGACTAATGTGATCGTACTTCCTCTCTCAGCCACAGGGGGCAGTGCAGAGACCTGAGCACAGACTAATGTGCTCGTACTTTCTGGTTCTTATCAACACCTAGTCAGGTCTATATTCTCAAAATGAAATCAAACAATAGATATTTATCACTTTGCGTGTGGCCTATTTTTTGTGTTTAGGGGTTACGAATGTGACCTATTGTTATTTTGGAGGTTGCGACTGAAAAAATTTGAGAACCACTGGTCTAACTCAGTCTGGTTTAGACCATAGACTGTAGATATCAGTGGACTAAGGGATTGTGACGTCACCCATAGCGTTTGCCTCCAGCCAAATGAAGCCCATCGTGGCTAGCAGTTATAGCGGCTAAAGCGGAGCCAGACTCCATATTTGGAAATCCGAGTGCGTATCGTGGCAACCACACGGACTAATCAGGAGCGCGGTTGCTAACGGTATCCGCCCCTCGGTGAGAAGACGGCAGCGACAACGTGCGGCGCTAGCTGTCAATCAAACCTGTTGCTAACACGAGCGAAAACGGCCTCTGGAAAAGGAAGCACCTGATTGGTCAGTTATTATTGCTAATAACTTGATTTATGAACAACCAACGAAAAAAAAAAAACACCTGATTCATGTAGAGTGTGTCAAAACAGACGTTTTAGTTCCAAGATGGTGAGCTTGACAGAAACAGTTACAGAGTAAAGGGCTCCAGTGTCCCAATAGAAAGTGAATGGCAGCTCGGCTTTATGGAGCCAGGAGCGCCTCCATAGCTGCTTCCTATTTGGAACGCGGCGGCTAGCATGCTAACATGGTCCACTGATATCTACAGTCTATGGTTTAGACACTATACCTTTGATTGTGGCAATGTTTTTTAGATGGTAAAAGGCTGTTGATGTTATTGATTTGATGTGGCTGTAGTAGTAGCAGTAATAGCAGTACTAGTAGTACTAGTAGTAGCAGTAATAGCAGTAGTTGTAGCAATAA
This sequence comes from Rhinogobius similis, assembly GCA_019453435.1. Classification (NCBI taxonomy): domain Eukaryota; kingdom Metazoa; phylum Chordata; class Actinopteri; order Gobiiformes; family Gobiidae; genus Rhinogobius; species Rhinogobius similis. The sequence continues at coordinate 5,217,375 of CM033621.1, read as the reverse complement.
TAGCAGTAGTAGTAGTAGTAGTAGTAGTAGTAGTAGTAGTAGTAGTAGTAGTAGTAGTAGTAGTAGTAATAGCAGTAGTAGTAGCAGTAATGGCGGTGGTGGTGGTGGTAATGGCGGTGGTAGTAGTGGTAATGGCGGTGGTGGTGGTAATGGCAGTGGTGGTGGTGGTAGCGGTGGTAGTGGTGGTAATGGCGGTGGTGGTGGTGGTAATGGCGGTGGTAGTGGTAATGGCGGTGGTGGTGGCGGTGGTGGTGGTGGTGGTGGCGGTGGTTGCGGTGGTGGTGGCGGTAATGGCGGTGGTGGTGGCGGTAATGGCGGTGGTAGTAACGGTAATGGCGGTGGTGGTGGCGGTAATAGCGGTGGTGGTGGCGGTGTTGGCGGTGGTGGTGGCGGTAATGGCGGTGGTGGTAGCGGTAATGGCGGTGGTGGCGGTGGTGGTGGCGGTGAAAACGGTGGTGGTAGCGGTATTGGCGGTGGTGGTGGCGGTGTTGGCGGTGGTGGTAGCGGTAATGGCGGTGGCGGTAATGGCGGTGGTGGTAGCGGTGGTAGCGGTAATGGCGGTGGTGGTGGCGGTAATGGCGGTGGTAGTAGCGGTAATGGCGGTGGTGGTGGCGGTATTGGCGGTAGTGGTAGCGGTATTGGCGGTAGTAGTAGTAGTAATAGCAGTAGTAGTATCCTTAATAGCAGTAGTAGTAGCAGTATTAGCAGTAGCAGTAGCAGTATTAGCAGTAGTAGTAGCAGTAATAGCAGTAGTAGTAGTAGTAATAGCAGTAGTAGTAGCAGTATTAGCAGTAGTAGTAGCAGTAATAGCAGTAGTAGTATCCTTAATAGCAGTAGTAGTAGCAGTAATAGTAGTAGCAGTAGCAGTAATAGCAGTAGTAGTAGCAGTAATAGCAGTAGTAGTAGCAGTAATAGCAGTAGTAGTAGCAGTAATAGCAGTTGTAGTAGTAGTAGTAGTAAAATAGTATAATTATGCTAATAGATTCCATATTAAATCCATAAACCCGTCTAAGCCTAATCCACAGTGAATCCTCTGCCATCTCCGTTAAAGCAGCTGCATTTGAACTCCCTGTGGCTGCGCTCCAGCAGATGAAGTATGTGCACGTGTACATCCACAGAGTAATTACATACTGTAGGACCGCATTATGTATTCAGAAGGGCCGGAGAGAACTGCACTTCTCAAATACTCTCTTTAAAGAAGTCTTAATGCACCCGAATCACTCAACTAATGGTGGATAATAGACCGATCAATGAATGTAAAAAGACGTTATGCTGTAAGATGAGGTGCAGTGATTATTAGTTTATTATATTTCTGTCTTTTAACAAATAAAAAACTTAATATAGTATCTTTTGAATGGGAAAAAGTCCTCAAAATGTTGCACTAAACAAGAAGTATACACAGAAATCACAACTGTTGCTTTATGTTCACCAAGGCCAGACGTCCAAAGTGTTGACTTGAAACGCTTCATTTACGAAAATTTGAAAAGATTTTAGTTAGATTTGAGTTTGAAAAGAGTTCAATGATTTATTTGAGTGAGACAGAAATGAGCAGAAATGGATGACTTATATGTATTGCGTGTTGCCATCAATATTCAATACCAGTATCGTCTCGTTGCTTCCCTGGTTGAAAACTGCGGTGCTGTTCTTTGCCGGGGTGCAGTGGTTAAGGGACTTGCCGTTGGGACAGAAAAAGTAGCAGCAGTAATAGTTGTAGCAGTACTAGTAGTCATGGTAACAGCAGTAGTAATAGTAATAGTAGTAGTAGTGGTGGTTAAGGGCATTGCCGTCGGGACAGAAAAGTACTGTGTTAAATACTGAGCTTTTAACCTCGTTACACTTCATTTGAGTTCTCATAGTTGTCTGTTGATTGATTCCTGAGTGTTTGAGTTAATGCTGTTTTGTCCTGCTACTGAGGCTCCAGTGCTCACAGAATTCCTGTTTTCACCTACCCCCTATCTCCGCCCACAACACTAACCTTATTATATATCTATATTATAGACTCCAGAGTGATACATGTCGCGTAGCTGCTTTTCAAAAATTAAACCGTGTAAATGACAGCTGCTTGTTACAGTGACATGTTACGATGAAGAGGCAGGGCTTATCAGTTTGATGAAGAGGCGGGGCTCATCAGTTCTACAGTTTTGAACAGGAAGTCAGTGGACCTGTTTGTTTTGCTGAGTTTTGCCGTTTTAGAGCAACAGCGCAGACAATGAACACAATGTAAAATGATTATTATTATGTTATAGATCAATACTATGCGTCCTAATGTCTTCTTTAAAAATAGCGAGAAAAAATATTTCCTGAGGGAATTCTGTCTTTCCTCCTCAGAATTATGTTTTAGAACTGAATTTTCCAACTTCTGTCACAAACTGTCACCGGACTGCTGTAAACTCTAATACCAGACCAAACTGAGTTGTAAGAAAAGCTTGAAAACACACCATATAAAGAATGCCTGTTGTCATAGTAACTCTTGTGTCCTCCTTTGTGTCCACAGTTCTTCATCGTGCTGCTGCTCATCTTTTTCCTGGAGATCCTGTCCATCATGCTGTTCTTCATCTACCAGGACGAGGTAGGACTCTCCAGCTTGATCTTTGATACAGACACTACCTCAGACATTGAACATTTTTTGTAGTATTTTTGTGTCTTTTAAGTTTTAGGATTTCTTATAGTCAGTCCTGTGTGTCTGGTCAGCTGCTTTAAACAGATGTGGGTGATTATCTTGCTCCTTGTGTCGCTGACCTTGGTGCTATTTCCGTCCATGAGGTGGTTCTCCTGCTCAAGAGTTTGGAAATGGTGCACTTGAGCTGTTGTTGTCCTGCTTGTTGCTTTATTGCTCATGCGCATAATGTGGCGATCTCTTTTTTCACATTCCATTCAGTGTTGATTCTTTTGAATGTTGAATCCTCTTCGTGTTTCCCCTCTGTAGGTGTTGTTTTGTTCGTGACATAAATGCAGCCGAAACACCAACCTGAAACTTATGAAAACGTGAACTATATTAAACCTAACCTAACTAATCCTAAATGGACAATTAAGACATTTTGTTTCTCAAAATGTGTCTTGCTTGACTGACTGATATTATGGGATGTTTTTAAGGAGCCAAAATAGCTCCAGATTATTTGAAACTGAAAACATAAATATGAAACTGCTCGCTGAATTATGAAAAAGATTTCCAAAAGTTAACATTTAAAAGCTAATCTATTTATTTTGAGGGTTCAGATTGTGTTCAATTTTTCATTTCATCATCAGAAGTTTTTCCCGTCTTCATGGATTATATTTTTAAGTTTCAAGTTGTATTTTGTTCAAATTCAAGTCCAGACCCAAGCCTGAAGTCCAGACAAAGTCCAGACCCAGGACCAAAGTTCAGACCAAATCCAAACTAAGTCCAGATCAGAGACCAGTACAACATCTTCAACAAGAACAAGCCAAGTTTTAATTAGAAAAAATATGACTTGAAACTTAAAAATGTATTCCAAAAGAGGACAAAATAAATCTGAAAATAAATGAGAACCTTATTATATTTCAAATTTGCTTCTGTCTGTTTTGGTCACACAAAAAGTTATTTATGATGAAATATTAAATTACTGAAACAAATTTCACCTCACCGTTTTTGTATTTTTTTGCAGTTTAACTTTAAAATTTGATCAGTTTCACATTTTTCTTTTTCAGTTTCAAAGATTATGGACCTCCATATAATTTCTATTTCATATTCAGACCTAAAAAGGAACAACTCGACAAACAGCTTTTTAAACTGAACTTTCCATTCTGCTTATGGAGGCGGAGGATTTGGGTGTGTTTCTCTCGTTCTGTGTGAAATGGCTGTTGTTGGCATCATGAGGAGGTAAAGTGAGCGCAAAAGTGAAAAGGAAATTGGAGTTTTTGATCTCCTGTGTCCAATTTTCAAAATTATTCCTGGGATTGCATATTTTTACAGGACAGTGGGAAGTTCCTCTGTTGAATATTAATGTTTAATACAATTTGACAGAATATACAAACGTTCATTTTTGTGTTCTGGTGCATTTCTTGTGTCGTTATTCCACTCAGGGCAGAGCTGGAGAAATAAAAAGCATTTGAGTGCAGAAAGGACGGTGCTATCATTCTACAGTAGAGGTTTTTTTTAACTGTTTTGTGTCGAGTAGATTCCGAAACACACCACCTACATTAGTTAAAAAACAAAAGTGGGCTATAATGTGGTGAATAATGTCTCTGGTGCTTCAAATGTGGCAGTGGGGATTGTTGTGTTTTATTTTTTGGGTCAAACATTTGCCCAAAACACTTCAAAATGGTCAATTATCCAATCAAATCCATGCATCTGGCTGTATACCTCAAGATATAGCAGTGTTCCCAAAAAGCAGGCTGAAAATGAATGTTCTAGAGCAGTGTTTTAAATATGGATATACATATGAAAAACTCTCCAGCACTAGATCATTTTCATTTCAAATTAAAAGTGGTGCCAAAGCTCAATCCGATCACAGCATTTGACACAACGAGCACATGCACGTTAACAAAGCTGCTTCCATGAGAGTCTGCGTTTGGACTTGCCTTTGTAATACCATTGTCAGAATAATACAACTGACAACTGTTCCTAAGTACAAATATGTCAGTTATTATTTATAATGAGAAAGTAATGTCTTTATATGTCACATTTTCAAACTGTCAGCAATTTTAATAACTATCATTATATTGTCGCTAATCTCAATTATTTGGGCCATGATAATCGTGCCTTAAAATTTCAATATCGTCCCGTGCCTAATGTCAACATTTACACCAATAATAAGCCTGTGAGGAATTCAATTTGATTTACTCAATGTATGTGAATAATTCAGAAATCCTTTGGGGCGAGCTGCTGGTAACTCCCGAGCTACAGTTTGGAGACTCCTGGTCTTGTGTCATAATAAAGATTTTACTGTATAGTTTAGCATAATAACAGCGATAAACTATGGGGAATACAAAACATGTGAAGCCGCATGAACCCTTGGCCTCCATCGGAAATACATCAAAGAATAAATACAGCATTTTTACACATCTCCAAATGGTCTTTCTCGCCACATTCCACATTTCCTCTTACATAACCAGCTCACCTCCCAGCTCGATCCCGGGTTGTTTAATGCCACATTCAGGGGACAAAACCTATCCATCTCCATCTTAATTAGCGGCGGGCGAGCTGGCTTTCTCTTTTGTAACAGCACAATGGACTTAGCCTGGTTCGGTTCCACTGATCTGCTCCGCTAATAGCCGGCCCACTGCTGTCAGCGCCGCCACAGCCTCCACCAACAAATGGAATTAATCAGGCTTTAGACAGATTAGTGATGAGCTCAGGGAATTATGAACCCAAATACAAACAATATGTCTGGGCCCGGAAGTTGTTCATATTTTTGAAGATAATTCTGATGTGTAAAGGTGCTCGGATCAGGATCTTTGAGGCTGATCACCGAAATACTGATCATGTGAACCTCTGACAGGCTGATGCCGATCACATTGACTTTGTTATCATGATGCTAATTGTGTTATTATTAGAAAACAATACTGTATGAAGTTGGGGTTAGGGTTAGAGGGTTTTTAGTGGGTTAGAGCGGTGGTTCTCAATCTTTTTACCAAACAGATCTGGTTTCCTGAGTACCACCAAATCTAAATGGGGTCTATTACAGGACTATTTCCGGTCTAAATTAGGATTATACCACTGCCACAGAAGTTTCAACAAGAACTAAAGGAAGAGCAAAAAATGTGAATAAAATGTATTTGAAATGAAGTAAACATTATAACTGAAGAGATGTCCGCGTACCACCAGAAGAAGTTTGTGCATCACAGTTTGAGAAACACAGGGTTAGTGTTTTGTTGACAACTTTAGCCATTAATGTGTGAGTAGACTGTCATGTTCTGAGCAGTTTGGACGGAGTCTGATGTAGGGCTGGGCGATATGATTGTGAGCTTGTCCTTATTTTTATGAAATGGTGGTATCATGATTGACTGTTAGTCTCTGTAATGCAGCTGTCTGTTCAAACACACTTTCTCCTGTTGTTTAGCCTCTGAAGCCTCTGAGCAGATGACTTTATTTACCTCTTAAAAGGCCAGAGCTGCACAATTAAACCAAATCCACACAAAATTGCAATTTTAATGGATGCAATTAGCAAATCACAAAGGCTGCAGTTTTTGAAGTGCAATAATTTCTTCCACAAACAACAAAATGTCTTGCTTTGATTTGAATAAATACTGCTAACACTGTAGTTTGAATTTGTACAAACAACTGATAAAAGTGCGACCAAAAGCGATAAAAATGCGTTCAAAAGCGACAAACGTTCCTACCAACAACAAATCCACTTCAATGCACCAACAGGCCACTAAAACGTGACTAAAAATTACTAAAACGCGACTAAAAATGACAAAGATGTGTTTAAATATTCGACTAAAAGCGACAAAATTGTGTTGCAAAATCTAATCACAATCGCACTGCTCAGAAAAATCACAGTTAGATATTTTTCCTAAACTGTGCAGCTCTGCTAAAGCCAACAGAATAATACAAAGTGAACATGAAATCATGATCTGGCTTTAAAAAAATCATGATAATAATTTTTTGACATAGCCCTAGTTTGATGGAGGAAAACATGCAGAAGAGCGCAGACAGATAAAGTAAGGTGCCTCTTTAAAACACAAAAACATGTGCTTTTTACTTTCACTTTCCATTGGCAATCATTAAGTATAAGCACTTTCTGGGCGTGCGTCTCTTTCTTCACCATAGATGCCTGATCCACCGACACATTAGGCTCTGGACCTCTACTATTCTTTTATTAAAAGGCTAGAGAGTTAGTTCTTTGCTCAGTGCTTGTTTACAGGTCGTGGTCTGCTCCGGAGCAGGCGGGTCAAGCAGGGGTCAAGCAGGGGTCAAGTGGAGTGAAACAGTGCAAGCATAAAGGAGTGTCTAGTGGTGTCTGATGGACCTGTTTTCTTATTGTTTACCGTGATCTGGCCAATCAAAAACAGCGGTATTGATTGTAGCCCCTCTAGAAATATATACATTTGGCACATACTGTACATTTACATACAGAGTTTGAAGTTTGAACCCTGTTTTAATTGTCAGCACTCTGAACACTCACATAAGGCACTGGTCTCTTGACCCAACAGTCTGGGTGACCTGGGGGAGCACATAACTCCAGTTTAAGCATTTTTTTTGGTTTTTGTTTTAGAATTTGTTTCTTAAGATTTTCTTGTTTGTTTTAAGCTTGAATGAACAGGCCCTCTGTACATCTCAGACCTCATTTAAATGTATAGAGCAGGGGTGGGCAATTATTTTGACGCAAGGGCCACATTGGATTTTTACACTTGCTTGGGGGCCGGACCATTTTACACACATACTACTACACATAGACTTAATGCCTAAAATATACAAAAAATTACAACAGAATAGCAAAAATCATTACCTTTATTTAGTGGGAACAGTGCAGTTGATCACTCCTTTTATCCAATGCATCAAAGTTTGGTGTTATTCTAGTGGTGGCTGTTCTCAAAACTGATTTTTAATGAACAAGCAGCTGCTCAGGAAACTATAAAATGACAAATGCACCACACCTAACTCATACAATTTTTTATTGAATGCTTTGCGGGCCGGATCAAAATGCCAAAAGGGCCGCATGTGGCCCCCGGGCCTTAGTTTGGCCCCCTCTGGTATAGACCCTTCATCGTGTTTGTGAACAAAAAACGATATGTATGTGTTGTATGTATGTAATGTATCTTCAGAGAAGAGTTAGCGTGAGCCTTAAACATCACAAACTATGAAAAACCAGAGCTGTTTTGGTGACAAACACCACTCGACCACACGTGACGAGCACCAGAGCGATACAAAACATTACCATGTGTACAAGATTCCTACCGCCGAAATTAGCACACATACTAACAACCTCATGATAAACATTTCTTAAAACTAATGTTATTCACCACTGCACCAGGAACATGTTTCTTTGTTTCATCAAGCACCACAAAGCCTACATTCATTCATTCATTTTCTACCGCTTATTCCCGTTAGGGGTCGCGGGTGACTGGAGCCTGTCCCAGTGACTTTGGGCCTTAGGCCCGCCTACACCCTGGACAGGGGCCAACACGTCGCAGGGCTGACACAGAGAGACAGAGACAAGGACAGACAACCATTCACTCTCACATTCATACACTACGGGCAATTTAGAGTTTCCAATTAACCTACACAGTCATGTCTTTGGACGGTGGGAGGAAGCCGGAGAACCCGGAGAGAACCCACGGTAACACGGGGAGGACATGCAGACTCCACCCAGAGAGATCGTGTGATGTTAGGGTGGTTCGGAATTCGAACCCACGATCTCCTTATTGAGAGGCAGAAGCTCTAGCCGCTCTGCCACCGTGCACCAAAGCCTACAGTAAGATGTAAATTAACTTTATAAACTAAAGGTTTAAGTTAGACATTGACAGTTATTACTCGTTGGCAAATGTGATGAATATAATTTACACAATTTACACAACCACCAAATAACATTTTTACTTCCTGTCCCGCATACATTAATGTGATAGAATTTTCAGGCAAGTACCAGGCTGCACATAAACACATCACTCCTGCAAGGGTCTGTACTCCAGCCTGGAGGTCCGAGGTCCAGTTCCAGCTCGTGGTGGCTAAGGTGGGGTTTTTAAAGTAGAACCAAGTAACACTTTGACCTTCTTAAATGTCTTTGTAAGTCCGTGTGGCGATTGCAAATGTATCACCCCCTTGTTGTCTCTGCGCGGAAAATCAGCTGCAGCATTTCCTGACAACATTCCCTTAGGATTAGTGAGATCAATTAAGTTGTTTTTCATTGTTGGAGGTTGAAGTTGTATAAGATGCTGTGGCTGCACTCGGTGGTGGAGCTTGCAGGAGGACAGTGTCTACAGACAGACAGGCTGAGGAGGCAGGCCGGGACAGGGCGCTGGATTAAGATGACATGTTCTATATTAAACCACATTATGAAGCAAGTGTTCAGCTGTGCTCCATGAGTGTCCTGGGAGCAGACTTTTACTTTCCACACTGGATATGATGTACTTGTTTATATCTCCTGCACAACTCCAACCCCAGATTTGATTTGACTGGTGCTGTATCCGTTTACACACTGGGTATGTAAAGTGATCTAATATTACATATAATAAAATATAACCAGAAATCATTAGTTCTGATGAGTGCTTTGGGGGTTGGATTTGATTCTACAACTAAAACCACTTTTTGACCAATCTAGAAGGTGCCTCTCTTTCTTTCCCCGCAGAAATTGTCTCATTGATTTTCCTCAGAAGACATAAGACACAATTTAACCAACAGAATATTTCTGAAACTATTTACCCAAAGTTTAGGACAAAAAAGTGCGTCATGAAAATAAGTTACCACAAAAACGTGATTTTAGGCAGAAATTCTAAGAACAAGACGATGATTTATGGACTTCTTCTGAGGCTTAGTGAGAGAGGACCTTGTAAACATGAATGAAGCTAAATACAGCTCTAGGGTTTGTTTGTTTGATGAGGGAACAACCTTATAATATGGTTAAAAGCTCAAAAGCATAATATGTGTCTTTGAAGATTCATGTAATTGTCCTTGAAGGGAATATAGCTGTTTCTGATCCATCCTTCTGTGCTGCGGGAGCAGCATGTCTGGAGCAAGACCGTCCTCCACATTTTAACCAGGATGGATGAAATGCAGTGTAAATCTGGCTCATAAAACCTAGCCCGGCCCGAGCCCGCACATGTACTGTCCCGGATCCGAGTCATTCGCTGCATGACAGGGCCCCCAACCCGGGCTTGACCACGCACTTGACTGGAGTTACGTTGGGCACCGGATAGAGCTTCTCGTATTTTGTTCTACCTGCATGTCTCTGATACCAGAAGCGTGTGCTCCCTCTGCTGGCACTGGCCCACATTATCTCTCTCTTCTTCAGCTCTGTGGAAAGGCTGCTCTCTCCTCCGTGTTTCAGCCGCGCTCTTTCATTCATGTGCCTTCTCCTCATGCCATATTTTGGCCTCTTTATTATCTTGGGAGTTAAACATTTTCTCAAGAGGAAAAGAACACAGCACTCTCTGCGGTCTACGCTCTTCCATGGGGGAGAGCATGTGACGCACATGAAAACATATATGTGCCACTCTGCCCCCAGGGCCCTGGCTCGGCCCGACAACAGAGCTGCAAATGTGGGCTCCAGCCAAGAATCTAAACTCTGAAATGCAGTTGCCTAGAAAGTCTAGAATGATATCTGTAAGTATTTTTACACAGATTAACATCAGTGTTTCATCACCGCCTTCAGATGGGCATGATTGACATGACTGAAAATTAGCCAACCAGAGACATGCAATCAGTCCAAATCAAAACAAACATAACTGCTTTATAACATATAACATAACATTTCTGCACAATAAATGCAGAATCCTACTTCTTTACCATGATCCTCCCACATATCACATACTGTATTATCAGCTGCTCCAATACATTACATACATACATCCACAACAATAAAACCCTAGCATCACTCCATAAACAAGCTCTAAAAACACCACCGATACACATCACCACTGCCATATTTCGCAGAAATACAAGTTGATGAAGTGGGACATTCTAATAAAATAAAAACACATCAAACATGACTCTGCTCCTTTAGTGACCACTTTGTTAACTTTAGCTCTAGTGAGGACAGAGTGACCAGAGGCTGTGAGGGAAGACAATCATTCCATGCAGAAGAGCTGTATTTGGTCAGGCCGTCTTCTAAAACAGAGCCTCCCAAACGTTGAATACTGTCCTTGAAGCCATTAGAGAGTCTTCCTCGTTCTTTTCTTTTTTTTTTTTTTTTGAACTTTTATTGCCATAAATTCAAACAGGCAATTCACATCAACAAGAACATGTCCTGAGATTGGGTCCTTACACAGTGAGTGTTACAATGTCAATTATATAGATATTTGAATAATAGCAACAATAATAAATGTCTTATTTGAGAAAATCTATGATTAGAGTCCACTTCTTTTCAAAATTTGGCAGTTTTAACTGTAGTTGAGCTGTTAACCGTTCCATTGTATAAACTTGTCTGATTTTTAGTATCCACTCAGCAACTGTAGGCGATTCAGGTTTCATCCAGTAGATTGTTATCATTTTTCGAGCCATCATCAGGAGGAGGTGCAGCAAGAACTTTTGGTCATGGGTGAGCTCATCGGGAAAAATATCCAGCAAGAAGATGGAGGGGTCCAAGGAGAGATTAACCTTCAATATGTTTTGACATACATCCTTAACATCAATCCAGAAACATTGCACACAAGGGCAGTCCCAAAATATGTGAGTCTGATCACCCACAAGTCCACAATTCCTCCAGCATTTGTCACTAACATTACATTTTGAAATAAAAGTTTTTAATGGCGTTCTAAAGAACCTCAATTTGACCTTCCAGTCAAACTCCTTCCAAATTTGACTTCCCACCCCTCTATGGCAACCCAAGCAAATGCTCTCCCAAGTGTCAGCATCCATAAGAACATTCAGTGCCATTTCCATTGTTGTTTTATATGATGTGTATTATCTGACACATCAATCATCAGTTTTTGGTAAATCAAAGACACCTGTTTTTTCAAAACACCAGAGTTTTCAAGTAAATGAATAAAATGCTTTTCTATTGTTGTTGGTTCTCTCCTGATATGATCCCAGTCTTTATGTTTTGTAATATAGCTTCTTAATTGTAAATATCTATAATGGTCCCTTGAGAGTAAGCCATATTTGGCTCTCAATTGGGCAAAAGATCTAAATATATTCACTTCAAATAATTGATTAACTGTAATCAGACCTCTCTCTGCCCATCGTCCAAAGCTTTTGTCCGAAAGAGAAGGCAAAAACTCAACATTTCCGTTTATAGGGACTGCTCGAGACAAGGCCACGGTCCCCTTCACTACCTTTTGCACCTGATTCCAAACCTTTAAGGTTTGTTTGACCCAGAGATTAGTTATCTCAATTTTTTTCTGTGACTGTGGACTAAGAAATGGTAGACTTGAGAGAGAGATACCTGGAACAGAATATTCTTCCATAGACACCCACTGCATTTCCGGATCACCAATGATCCAAGCCACCATTGCTTTTAATTGGGCTGCCCAATAGTACAATTTGAAATTAGGCAATTTGAGACCTCCTTTTTCTTTACCGGACATTAGAATTTTAAGACGTACTCTTGGTCTTTTATTCTGCCAAATGAATTTGGACATCATTTTTTCTAACAGTTTAAATGCAGACTGTGGTATCCGGACAGGTAAGTTCTGAAATAGGAATAATAGTCTCGGAAGAACATTCATTCTTATACATTCTATTCTTCCCAGTAGAGAAAGCGGGAGTACATTCCACCTATTTAGATCCTCTTTAATTTCTTTAAACAACTTATCATAATTAGACGAAAACAACTGGGTGGTCTTTGGGGTAAGAATTACACCCAAATATCTAAACCCTTGTTTGGACTGTCTGAATGACACAAGGTGATTCAATTGTGGTGGCCAGCTCCCAACAATCATTAAAGCCTCTGATTTATTTGTATTTATCTTATAACCTGACACTATACTATACTCATTCAAGCCATGAAGCAAGGCTGGAACAGAAGTGTAATCGGATTCTCCAAAAATAACAAAATATCGTCGGCAAAAGTGATATCTTATGTTGGGGCATTAGCTTCATCTCTAATTCCTTGTATCTGAGGGTTAGACCTGATTAGTTCGGCTAAAGGCTCTATACTGAGTGCGAATAATGAGGGCGATAGTACCTCGCCCTGTCTAGTGCCACGCCCTTTTGTTCACCTTTTGTTAATGCATAATTATAAACCTTGTGCAAAAGTGGGGTTAGCTCTTTTTCAAACAACTTATAATACTCCCCAGGAAGGCCATCCACTCCTGGGGATTTATTATTTTGCAGTTTCCCAATACTGTCTTTAATTTCTTTTACTCAGATTGGGCCCGTTATTAGATCAGCCTCTTCCTGGGATATTTTATTAAGTGTAATTGATTTAAGAAAGTTTTCGATTTTTCCTATTTTATTTGGGCTATCTTCTTCCTTATACAGTTCCTCATAATATGAAGCAAATGCCTTTACAACCTCTTTAGGTTGACACAACATTTCCCCAGAATTTGGACATGGACTATTCTGCTTGACTGTGTTTTGCGTATTTGGAATGCCAGCAGCCGACTTGCCCGGTTACCATATTGATAATACTTTTGATTAGTGAAACGAAGTTGCCCTTCCGCCTTATCGTTAATAACAAATCATTGAGTTTTGCCGATTCTCTTTTAAAACAGTCAGCGTGTCGATACTTTGAACTAATTGATATTCTTTCTCTAATTTCTTAATTTTCTTTTCCAATTCTGATTGCTCTGTAAGCCTCTCTTTTTTTAACCTTGACGACACTGCAATTATATTTCCCCTCAAAACACTTTTGGCTCCCTCCCATAATATAGTAGGTGATACACTACCATCATCATTAAATTCAACATAATCAAGCAAACATTTTTGAAGCTCTTGCCGGATTGTTTCATTGTTTAGAATAGATACATTCGCGCGCCAGTATTTAAAGTTATTGTTTGGGCCCATCTTTAATTTCAAGCAGACTGGGGCATGATCAGAGATTGTAATTGCCTCTATTTTACATTGAACAGCTCTATAAGAATCCGCTCCTGACATTAGAAACATATCCAACCTCAGTGGCTATAGTGTACATGTGAGAAAAAGGTGAAGTCTTTTCTTTGGGATGTAAGTGGCGCACACATCTACTAGGCCCATCTCCTTTATCAGCGCCTTTAAAGTAAGAGATTTCTTGGATTTAGGACCAAAGTCTGCAGGAAGCCTGTCCACAGAAGCTTTCAAAACGCAATTAAAATCACCTCCCACCAAAATAATGCCTTCCGCTTTCTCTGCTATTAGTGATGCAATGCCCTTAAAAAATTTTGTGCAGTCATCATTTGGTGCATATAAATTTAGTAAAGTAATTTTTGATCCCCCTATAGAACCAATCACCATCAAATATCGTCCCTCCTTATCTGTAAAAAGTTTTTTCATGACAGAAATATATTGCCTTATTAAAAAGAATTGAAACCCCCCTCTTTCTCCCATTTTGATATGTAGAGCTATACTGCTGGTCAACCCATTCTCTCCTCAGCTTCATGTGTTCTTTTTCTGAAAGGTGGGTCTCCTGAAGCATTGCTATAGCACAATTAAGTTTTTTCAGTTGGTTCAGTACCTTTTTCCTTTTAACTGGATTACTCAATCCCTTCACATTATAAGAAACACAGATCAAATCCATTTCTTAGCTTTCCTCTTTCAGTTTTACACACAAAGCAAAATTATTATACCTAATAAAGTGATGGCCCAATTTTAGTCTCAGGACAAAAAAACATTTAAAAATGAACTTAAAACAAATATTAAGAACAGTAACTTCCACATACCCGACTGGATTCACAATAACAATTTTAACAAGAACATAGCTAGTCTTCCAACCTAATTGACCCAGTCCCCGGTGTCTCTTGGGCGGAGGGTGGCAACAGGTCCTCCGTGGGAAAAAACAAACAAAAGCACAAGCCATGTGCTGTCGCTATCGTCCGCTTCAAGAGCAGATCTTTGCGGCTTTAACTGTGGACAAGATATCCACCCGATTCTTAGACGTCCCGTCCAAAGATTAAAATAAAACACAACTTATCTCCTCATCCTAACGTATAATTCTGATAGTGATCAAATGAACTCGGCGAAGACTACTTTTGTTTAATCAATTCTCTGTTGTGAAGAAGGTTTTGATCTCTGCAGGGGAGAGCATCACGGATGCTCCACCTGGTCTCGCTCCCGCGGCGCTCCACCGGTCCCGGGACAGCTCCATTTCTAGGCGCTCCCTCTCATCGACTCGCGCCCTTATCCCCAGCTCCTGAAGCGTCAGCAAAGCATCTGTAATCGCCGGGAACGCTTTTTATGTCTTCTTTAAACACTCTCAGTTGTGCAGGGAATACACACCTGGCTTTTTATGTTTTGCACTTTTTAGCTGCTTAACAACATCCCGCACAAGTGCCCTCTCTTCTTTTGCAAGTCGGGAGAGAAATCGTTGTCAAAGAAGATCTGCCCCTCCTTGTACATAACTTTCTTCTGCTCCCAGACTTTCGTAGTATGGTTTCTTTCACATAATAGTCCCAAAATCTGACCAGGATGGAGCGCTGGCGCAGCGCCGGGTTTCTGGGCTTGGCTGTAAGGGCTCTGTGAGCTCGCTCTATGCCGATGTTAAGGTCCGGGGGGAAGTTGAAGGACAGATTTAAGCAGCTCTTGTATAAACTGTCTAACGTCCCTCCCTTCACTCTTCCGCACTTGGTAAATTCTCAAGTTGTTTCGCCTGATTCTGTTCTGCAAATCCTCATCGTGCAGTCAGATCCATTTCTCTGTGTAGCAAATACCGAGCGCCCGCTCATGGCGCCTGGTGGTGTCCTCATTGGCGCTAATGCGATCCTCCGGCGTCCGTCGTTCTCTTATCAATTTTATCACATCTTCTCTCAGGTTCTTAAGAGAGATCTCCAGTCTCGCAAGGATTGTTGGGTTTCCGTGGTGCCCTCTTTATTGTCTTTTTCTCAATTTCTCAAGTTCCATTAGTATTCTTGAATCGGAGTCGCGTGTGCTAAGAAGTTAGCATCTGCAGCTCCGTTCGAGGTTTGCATCAGAGTTAGCTGTTTCAAATGTTCACCTTTTTCTTTTGGTTGATCCTGTTTGCTTGCTCCCTTGCCTCTCAGAGACGATGCCATGTTGATTCAAATAGAAATCGCCGAGTTTTATGATAGTTTTGTTAGGGAATTATATTAAATTGGACGAGCGTGTCCTTTAGGCTGCTGCCTGTACCATGACGTCACCGGAAGCCCCTCGTTCTTTTCTTTTAAAGAGAATTCTAAAAAATGGCCTGAAGAAACGCAGAATTTTGAGCACAAAGTTGATATCATTTTCAGTCTCTGTATTTGTCTTTGCTGTCTTATTATACAAGTTTGTAATATTTGATGTGTGATTTTTAAGTGCGTTCACTTTTAGGATGCCTTTTGACCAAAGCAAATTAGCTCATATCAGCTAACTCTGGCACAGGAGCGTAGCACCAAATTCTGGGCCCCAGGTGTAAACCTCCTCAATGGGCCCCTAATACATAATTATGAAAAAATATATGATTTACTTATCTCTGGCACATTTACATTGTTTGATGATGATGAATGTGCAATGTCCTTTTACCAATAAAAAGAAGCATAAAAAGCTGTTAATTTAAGGTGAGAGTAGTTTGATTTTGTTCTAAAGACAGATGACCAATTAACTCTAACTGTTTCACTTGCGTCACGGAATTAAATGCACCTGATTGCACAGTTCTGTTTGAGTTTGGCTTGAGGTATAGTTACCACTCACTCTTTGTAAATTATTGAAGTGTGTAATCTGAATCCCTGGCATTAAACGTATGTTCAAACTTAATGAAAATATTCTGCATTTTTCACGTTGTTATTAGCCTTTAAAAATGCTCATGAGTGCCTTAAATTTGCCATCTTATGTTTTAAAACAAATGAAAAGTTTCTCATTCATTCTTTGACCTGTGTTATCAGTCACTATGAAATTACACTGACTGAGTTTATCCAACCAGCAGATGACACCATTACTATATACAATCTAGTGAAGTTAGCGCTGAAAAGAAGATGCAGATTTGCTGCAGCAGTTATTGTGTTTAGAGGCAGAAATGCTCAGAACGAGTTTAGGAATATTTAAGGACTTAAAACAACGGAACAAGCAGCGGAAGATCCTCAGATAAGTGATGTAGATTATCTGAAAATACGTCCTGTATCGAGGGAGTTCAGCAGGAAGTGTGTTTGATGTTCAGAGAGGGGAGGATTTTCTGATAAACATTCCTCAAAACAGCGTGAATGCAACTGAATGCTACTCCAAGTGTGCTTTTGATGACGGGACATTGTTAGAACAGGGTTTAAAACTCAAAAACGTCACTGTAGCAGAAACATGTGTCCTTTAAACTTAATCCAGGGTTGTCTCCAATAAAAGTCCACAAAACAAATGACATTATGAGAAAAGTTAAAACCCAGAGTTCAACCAAACAAAAGCGTGGCCTCCTCGTTGGGCCATAGCCCCGTCGCACCATGACAGACTGAGTTATTGCCCCGGCGTGATGCAAACACCGGCCGGCCCCAGTGTTTGCAGGATGAGTGCATGTAAATCAGATGCCCTGAAATGACATAAAAGGCGCATTACTTGACATTTTTACAGCTTGTTCAGGGTGCGTGGGCCGGCGGGCTGGACGCACTGTTTAGCCCTGACATAAATCACTGACAATTACACAGCATTACTCCAGCGCTCCATTATTCATGTGCTGGAGTCGGGCCGGTCCCTGCAGGCACGCCGAGCGGCAGCCATGTTTGGAACGGCTTCACGCTCGAAGGTAAATAACGGCTTTCATGTTGGGGTTGTCTGACAGACTTTTTGATAATAATCCCAAGACTAAAATTGTACAATGGCTGGCGGGATGGATATTTTACGGTTTGGAACAAGAGCTGCATGATTTGGGGAATAATACTGGATTGTAATTTTTCTAACAAGTATTGCAATTGCGTTTAGATTTGCGATATATGTTTAAAAAGTAAGGTTCAGTTTAGGCATCGTAAACAAGTTTAGGAATGTTAAAGCTGTGTTATTTGATATTTTGTTGTTGTAAATTAGTCAATTCTGTGTTTTCCCTCAAAGATTATCTTTGATAAAAGCCACTCTTTGTGACAAAAAAGCTGAGAGAAGTGCTCTGATTGGCTGTGCTTGGGTGGTTCAGTGTTTGAAAATCATCCATCATAACTTCAACATCTGAGAGAAAACTGAAATATGCAAAGATAAACTGATATAAGAATCACGTGAATTTCAATGTTTGTACAGGTCTAAACTATAGATACTAAAACATTTTTCTATAAAAAAAAAGAAGACATTTCCTTCTTTGCAGAGGACATTATCTACTAATGTTATTCTAATGAAATGTAGTGTTTTTATTTGATAATTGTGCCACCTCAAATTGTGATTTCGATTCAGTCGTTTTTGTGCCATTAAACTATACATACAATATTCATTCATTCATTCATTTTCTACCGCTTATTCCCGTTAGGGGTCGCGGGTGACTGGAGCCTATCCCAGTGACTTTGGGCCTTAGGCGGGGTACACCCTGGACAGTGGCCAACTCATCGCAGGGCTAACACAGAGGACAAGGACATTGACAGACAACCATTCACTCTCACATTCACTCACTAGGGACAATTTAGAGTTGTCAATTAACCTACACAGTCATGTCTTTGGACGGTGGGAGGAGCCGGAGAACCCGGAGAGAACCCACGGTAACACGGGGAGGACATGCAGACTCCACCCAGAGAGATCGTGTGATGTTAGGGTGGTTCAGAATTCGAAACCACGATGTTGGGGTGGTGCGGGAAGTGTTGCATGTAATTAAACACAGCACCACGCACCAACACTTTTAACACAGTTTGGTGTCAAACTAAATATCCAGCACTAGGTCTGTTTCTATAATGACAATATAGAAAAATAAATAAAATACAAAAGGCTTTACCGACATTGCTATGCAAAATTGTCAAACCAGTACTAAACCAGGATTAAACCAAGACTAGAGTAATACCAACCAGGCCTGAGCCAGGATTATCCCAGAATTAAACTAGGACTAAACCAGAACTAAGCAGAGTTAAATAACCCACATTTCGACCAGGTATTAACCCAGGCCAAACAAGGTCAAAAAAAGTTCTAAAATAGAATTAAACACGGTCTAAACACGGACTAACCCAGTAAACAAGGTAAAATACATTATTATATTTGGAAGATGGAAAGATCAGATTGTTTGGAGGACCAAATCTTGCCCGCAGGCCTTAAGGTGAATAGGCATCATGTACAGCTTCTGATGTTTATCCTATATTCATCTGCCCCGGCAAAAATGTGACTGTAAACTGATTTATCTGTTGGGGAAAAATAACATTTCTGAACTGGACTGAGAATGACTTATACGTAAAGAAGGATTAGAACCACCTAATTTGGAACAATAAACTGTTAGTCTAACATAGAAACACTCATAATGTCTTTCAAAGTTTCAAAGACTGAGATTGAACCACCAACTTACTTCAGGTTTTGCAGGTACAACACTCAAATCCCTAAGCCACTGCCAAGACCTTTGTACTTTCTGAGCCCGAGTCGTACCATTTAAGCCTTGCACACGAGCCCTTTTCCTGAACCCGACAGTGGAGTGCTCCTCTCCCTCTGATCCGTCTTTTCTCTTCTTCGCTGCACTTCTCTGTCTGTTTTGCATCTTAACAAATGTTTTCTCATCCCAGTGGCACCTCTCTGCTAATGCCCCTGTCCCCTGGTGTTCTCCGGACCCATAATTCAGCCTAAATTATTCAGGCCGCTCCAGCCGCCAGCTCCATTAGCGCCGAGGAGAATGGAGAAGGTGGTGGAGATGTTACCGATGCGCCCAGGGACCCGAGTGGCAGTAAAGAATGAGCGGCCATTACGGCTCTGCCACTGGAGTAGTTTCCCAAAATATGCAGCAAGAGCAGGAGACTTTGGGGGAAACTGGAGGATTGAAAACTTGTTCCAAGCAAATGTAACAAGATATGCGCATTAAGGTGAAGGAAAGGACAGGGGTTTGTGGTTTTACATTCTTCGAAACAAGCCTATTGTATGACTCATTTGCTGCTTTTTTTGTTAGAAGGAACTATGCAGACTGTGGAAATGGAATGATTGAAAGAATAGTTTGAATATTTCAAGTTCAGACATGACCTTCATAAACAAAGAAAAGTTCCTTTGTGTTTGGGGCTAAAGTTAAGGCCGTGTTTCAAAGCCAGCGGCTGCTCTTTGGTTCAGACACAGGTGAAGATGTATCTGTGGAGAGTTTTGGCAAGATTAGAGTTGCTATTTTTATTTCAGATTCAAGGTTTTGTTTGCAGAGCACATTTTAAACATGTACGGTCGAAAGAAGAGTGAACTCTGACACAGCAGGAACACGGCTCTAGGAGGTTTTGTTTCTGAGCTAAGTTGTGTTTAGTGAGTTAAATAGTTGCTGTTGTCAGTGTTCTTAGTGGAAGAAAATGACAATGCAGTAAGAACCTGGGACAGGGTTCATTGCAAGTGTTTTTGTCATCTCTGTCTGAGTACACCGGTGTGGATGGGCGAGTGGTTCCTTGAGGTAAGGCTCTCTGAAAAGTGCTATGCACTTGTAACTGTTTATTTCCTATTTGGTAACACAAACTATCATCTGCTTTTGCATATTGACTGTTCTGTGTTTGTAAAGAAATCCACATTGCAGTTGTATTATTAAAGCAAATACTTGTTTTGAACTTTCTCTCTCACTCCCGGGTAATAGGTGGGTGGAACTGGAACTCAAAGATGTTTTCTTTCTCACTAAGAATAACAGATCAGACCCAGCTGTGAAGGAAAAGCCATTATTCTTGGGTTGTTATCATAATTGTTGATACCTCACCCTGTCATATGATCACCACACACATTCATTTGTTGTTGTGTTTGTGTTTTACTCTTAAGACAGGATCCCTTCAAAGGCCCCTGGGGCCCTCACCTGTGGCCCTCCCTGTTATCCCAACTGATGTGATCATCCTTTGAAACAAAACACGGTGCTCTACCTGCAGGGGGTTCATGAGGGTGCTTTCTTGTGTTCAAACGTACATTTACATACCGTCCCCACCTCTTTTTGCATAAAATGCTTGTTTTACCTTTGTTCGTGGTCAGTTTTCTTAAAAGACAACCACCATGTGTGGGACGCTCACTGTCTGCTGGCTTATAACATCGGACATTTAAACAATGCATTTTTGGATTTTTCTTCATCACAGCAAACATAATTCTTGGAAATCTTAAGGTTGCCAGTGTGTTAGGGGTTTTTCAGCGTCTTGTTATTAGTCTTATTGATTTTAGTTTTACTCGTGCCTTAAATCCAGTGCAGTTCCATCCAGAATATTTCACAGGATCAGTTCATAGTTGAGTGTTTTTTGAGTGATGTGAGCGTATTCTTGTGTTGTTTTTGTGCTGATTCTTGGCAGGTCAACATCATTAATGAGAATGTGTTCTCAGCAGACCTGCCTGGGCAAATATTAAATAAAGAAATATATTATGTACGCTTCATTGGTCTAATTAACAAGGCGTGAGATTGAAAAATAGAGGGGTTTATTCTGGCCAAGGCTCCTTTACCACCTGGAGTATCGTTTAGTCTAAGACAGTAGGACAGTTTACCCTCAGCCTAGGCTATAGTTAGTCTGGTCAGGGGTCAGTCTGGCCTGTTACATCGGGACAGGGGCAGGGTCTCTGTGTGAACTGTCCTGCAGCTCCCTGACCCACAGTTGTTGCACTTGAGATTTGAGATGTTCTGGGACTGTTTTCCTTTTGGAGTTAAGCTTTTTAGAGACTGTCATTGCTGGGCTTGTGTTTGTGTGTGTTTTTACGTATCATATAACTGGTAACTATTATTCTGGAAGATACAAATCCGCCTCCAACTTCATCTTTAGTTTCATAATAAATAATTTTAACTGAAGCTCATGAATGAAACAGATATTTGTGTCACTGGAGCAAACAGACTGTCAATCACCCGGTCAAGTGTTCCTGTGGAGGGATCCTGCTGGAATTATTATCCTCCAAATGTTATGAATCATCATCACGTGTCGCACTCTGAAAGCCCACACCAGCTGCAGCTCTGACGGCGGCGGATTAGCACGCCAGCTAGCACCAAGAGGCTCGGAACCGACGGCTTCAACCACCCGACAAATCCAAGGTTCAAGGTCGCTTTATCCGTAGAAAAAGGGTACATTTTGCTTGGCAGTGACTCAGCCCATTCGTTTCTGTCTGTACAAAGGGACAATGGTGAATACTGCAGGACAAAATAACATCGCAAATAGTAAGAACACAGACTCGTGTGCCAAGGGGCGTATAAATGCTGGAACGAAGGCACTTTTGTAGCGCTTGGTTTTACAGGATGGTACTTTAAACCTCCGTCCTGATGGGAGCAGTTGAAACCCGTCGTTAAGAAGTTGGAGTCGACTTTTAAAATGGACTCCGCTCGTCTCTGAACCTGCCAAGAATAAAGAGGATAAAGCACAGGATAAAGCTGAGACTCCCCAATCAAGTTGCTACGTTTTACCACCTGATTCAAGTTATTTAAATAGACAAATGACCAAACCATAAGATAAATCAGAGGGATAAAACTGGTTCAGTAGATTGGCTTATGGTCAAAGATTTGTCCATAACAGCACCGACCTGAGATGAGTATAATAACAAAGGTATATACTTTTTTTTTTCTTTCACCAGATTGTAAAAGGAAATCAAAAGAAAAATGTTGATAATTTAACCCTTCTGACCTGTTAGAGCTATAGCTTAAATCAGTTAATCCACTTTGGTTCTGATGAAAAATACTAAAAGTTATAACAAAATATGTGTACTTTTAATGTATCTTACTTTTAATTGTGATTTTTTTTTGGTTTTGTGTAGGAGCAGTGTGTAGTCTGAAATTATAGCCAAATGACAGCCCCGCCCACATTACAACCAAAGCCCCACCCACGTCCTGCTGGTGCTGAGACAACTTTTTTGTTGATTGATCTGACATTATACTATGGAGTTGTGATTTCCTGATCACCTGTGGGTTTACCTTTCATTTTCCATTGTTCCTCGAGGCTTTACCTCTGGAGCGCTGGACATGAGTGTGCAGTTCAGACCAGCACACACAAGCCTGGAGGACAGTGTTTTCAAAGGGAATTGGAGTCATTTCAGGATAAACTAGAAAAATAACACATTTCACCTCTTCTGAAAAGAACCAACAAATGAACAGAAAATGACAAATGTATCGTGTTATTGCAGAGTCATTAAAAAATATTGTTATAATGAAAATCAATGGAGTAAAAAACAGTACAAGTGGGAGGAGAAATAAAACCAGTTTTTGCACCAAAAAACAAAACAAAACACCAATGTCAGTGTTGTTACTAACCTTTGACACGTCCAAGACTGTAATAAAAGGTCAAAACTAATTCAGCCTATGTTCACTTTTTGTGTCATATTTTTGTCCCCTTTTAGAAATTACCATAAAAATAGCCTTCCCTTTAGTTTTTTCCCCTTTTCTTTGGATTAAGTGAAGAGAAGTGAGACAGAGAGAGAACAGAATCAAGCAAAAAAAGTTTTAAAAATAAATATTATTAACCCTGCGATGAGCTGGCCCCTGTACAAGGTGTACCCCGCCTAAGGCCCAAAGTCACTGGGATAGGCTCTAGTAAGGGCCAAAGAGAATTATGACAGTATTATGAATATGTTTGAGCTGCAATGTTAGAGTGTGCACACCTTTAATATACCTACTTTATGTTTTTAGAATAAGGTTAAATATATTTGCTGCAGTCGGCTTGTTGGAAAAAGTAAATGCATACAGTTGAAGCATGTATTAGATGATGACTTCACAGGCTGGATCGACATTCTCCTCCATGATGTATGACTTCCAAACCGAATTACCCTCCAAGACTTGCACAAATACGCGCTCCGATGTCCACAATGACCCATGAACGTAGCACTGAAGTTGATGGATTCCAAGCCAGCAGAATTTGCCTGGAACATTAGCACAAAGCCCGCTCCACATTACGAGCGTGTAGCAGATGGCAGGAGATGACAGACAGGAAGAAAGTTCACTTACAGGAATAATAACTCAGCGGCTGGTGTCAAAAGTTTACTGTGACTTTTGCATTTTATAGCAGAGAAATGAGCGAGTGAAGACTATGGCACCTCAGGGAGATCGCAGGGAGGCTAAGGTACTTCAAAATCTACAAACACTGCACAATCCGTATGTTCTTTAACTCAGTAAACAATAAGTCCTCCCCTGAAAACTGATTACTGCCAAGAAAGCAACAAAAACTGCTTATTTAAAGAGGAAATATTATATACTTACGGTCTTTGATTTGGTATTTTACATTACCTAATCAGAGGTGGAAAGAGTGGCCTACTTGAGTACCATTACTTCAAAACTCAAGTATAGTACAAAATAGTGGCCCAATGAAATGAAGTAAAAGATAAATTGGGGAAACTATACTGTAAGTAAGAGCACTGGACACTACAGCAGCTTAACAGATCCCTGAGCTAACACAGTGGTCCCCAACCTTTTTATCATCGTGGACCGGGAGGGGGCGTTTATAATAATAAACATGAATCCATTGTGTACTCGTATGTAACTTTATCAGCAGCTTCCTCGTAACATTGTACCAACATCAAAGTCTCTGGTAACATCCTCTCTGCCTCTTAAATAAATTAGATTTAAAAATCATGTGGAAAAAGTAGTGGCGAAGCAGCTTTGAAGGCTTCCTTGCCTAATCAGAGCCGCTCACATATTCTGCAGAGCGCTCGGTGTGTTGGAATCACCTGTCGCCATAAACCCATATTTCAAGTAGGACTCCTGGTATTGTCTGTTAAAAGCTTTCTTTTTCTTGAAGTCGTTGGCTCTTGTTCTTGTTCTTCACTGGGCCTTTTCCCCTTTGCAAAGAAACTTTCCAAAGACGTCTGTTTCTTACTCATTTTGTTGCTTGTGGGTTAAATTTTAGCGCTCAAGTGACTGAGATGTAACCGAGAAAATGCGGCCATTTTTCAAAATAAAAGATTTTTCAAAATAAAAGATCACCCAGACTCCGATAATAAATAAAAAGGATATAATTCATCATTTGTTGTGCGGCCCAGTACCAATTAATCCACGGACCGGTACCGGTCCCTGGCCTGGGGGTTGGGATCGATGTTTGCGTCACTACTTCCTGTCTAATTCTGTCTCTATGGAGTATTAGCAAAGTCAGTCAAATGAATAAATACCATGAGATCAGGCAGTGACAGTGAGGGTGGATCTCTGTGAACGCTTGTTAAAGACTTTACAAATCAGGTGAATACTTCCCCAAAGAACACAGTGGAGGGACGAAGTGAGACTGCAGACACATGTAGTGAGCTTTTCAACTGACTATAGGTGCATTTGAGTTGTCTTTAAATGTCGCATTGATTTTAAAATGACTGTTTTTAAATGTCTCCACAGTCCTGCCCCTGAGTCTCAGTCAGACCTGCTGCAGCACGTTCTCTCAGGCTGATCAATCTTTCTTATTGTCCCAAAAACAACAGAAAACAAATCGTTTTCTGTTGCTGGACCAAAACTCTTGAATCAGCTTCCACGGGCAAATTGAGTCACTTTCTGATTTGAAGTCTTCTTTAAAAATGAATGTTTATTGTTCTATTGGTTTACATTGTTGACTTTATTGATTTTTAAGTGCTCTACAAATAAAGTAGGATTGAATTCATGTTATTATTTAACCTGCACCAGATGTGGGTGAGACATTTTTAATGAGGTTGCAATTCCCTCTTCTGCACCCTTGTAACCCACGCATGTTGAACTTGGTTTAAATGTTAAATTAAAGGGGACATATTATGTAAAATCGACTTTGATGAGCTTTTAACCACTAATGGTTTTTCCCTCATTATTATCTCATTCAAGTTAAGTTTAAACTGATCTCTGCATGTTCAAAGCTCAGAAAATTCCATATAAATGACAATCTGCTGCTTGTTACAGTGAAATGTCACTATGAAGAGGCGGAGCTTATCAGTTTTGAACAATCAATGGACCTTTTCTGTTATGAAACCATTTTAGATCAATCTTATGGTTTACAGCGAACAAATTGTAAATGAATGATCTATGCTTGCTCTAGTTTTGATAATTAATACTCCTAAAAAGCTTAATAAGTCATCTTGTTTTCACTTAGTTTATTTGTATCCATCTTTCACAGCTACAAATGCAAAAGATGGATTTCATGTTGACGTGATGGTGCGCCTGATAGCAGCACGTGTCGTCTCACAGTGGTTAGGTGGGTGACACAGCAGAGGAGGTGCGTCTTGATATAGCGCTGCTGCTGCTGTCCTCCGTGGGGCAGTCACGCTCACTGGGCCGGGTGATTACTGCTGTTCCAGGCTGATAAAGAGACAGCGCCCCGAGAGCACACAACAAACACTGATGAAGCTCCTGTCGTCATGCCCCTCCCCTGTCGTCATGCTCCTCCCTGTCGTCATGCTCCTCCTCTGTCGTCATGTTCCTCCCTGTCACCACGCCCCTCCTTGTCGTCATGCTCCTCCCTGTCGTCATGCTTCTCCCCTGTCGTCATGCCCCTCCCCTGTCGTCATGCTCCTCCCTGTCGTCATGCTCCTCCCTGTCGTCATGCTGCTCCCCTGTCGTCATGCCCCTCCCTGTCGTCGTGACCCTCCCCTGTCGTCATGCTCCTCCCTGTCACCACGCCCCTCCCCTGTCGTCATGCTCCTCCTTTGTCGTCATGCTCCTCCCTGTCGTCATGCTCCTCCCCTGTCGTCATGCTATTGTCATGCTCCTCCCCTGTTGTCATGCTCCTCCCCTGTCGTCATGCTCCTCCCCTGTTGTCATGTTCCTCCCCTGTCGTCATGACCCTCCTCTGTCGTCATGCTCCTCCCCTGTCGTCATGCCCCTCCCTGTCGTCATGACCCTTCCCTGTCGTCATGCTCCTCCCTGTCACCACGCCCCTCCCCTGTCGTCATGCTCCTCCCCTGTCGTCATGCCCCTCCCTGTCGTCATGCTCCTCCCCTGTCGTCATGCTATTGTCATGCTCCTCCCCTGTCGTCATGACCCTCCCCTGTCGTCATGCTCCTCCCTGTCGTTATGCTCCTCCCCTGTCGTCATGCTCCTCCCCTGTCGTCATGCTCCTCCCCTGTCGTCATGACCCTCCCCTGTCATCTTGCTCCTCCCCTGTTGTAATGCTCCTCCCTGTCTTCATGCTCCTCCCCTGTCGTCAGGCCCCTCCCCTGTCTTCATGCTCCTCCCCCTGTCACAATGACCTTTGGTTCAGTCCCTCTACCCTCGTAATGATCTCTGTGTTAGCCCCTCCCCTTGTATAATAACCTCTGTCTTGGCCACTCCACTTTCACGACTCATGTTACTCTGCTTCATTTTTCCTCCATTCCGGAATTTTTCAGACATAGCATTTTAAAGGGTGTATAGTTTATTGAAACATTTGAAATAAATAAGTAAACATTCTAAATCAAATACCCAGTTCAAGATGAATGTTCAAATCCATGTCACGTGAATGCAAATGATTAATCCCTTGCTGTGATGGAGTCGGCAGCGTGGGAACAGTGATGTATTGTGTTTAAAGCCGGCACATGTTTATTATTAACTCCAGGGACCCACCTACACACGGGACACAAAACACATAACTGCATCTGCACCTGCCTCTCTGGATATTAATCATCTGTTGTTTTATTTATTCGTTTTATATCAGAGAATCACAGCCTGATGCTTCCTCTTTTTACTAAAACGAACACACTCTTTCTCCCACCGGCGTTGTAGGAGGTCAACATTCAGCCATGAAATAAACGATTCTATACAACAACGTTCAAAATGAATCCTCTGAAACAGTGGAACAAACATCAGAATAGTAATTTTCCTGATACAGTTTGTCAAGTGGAAGTAAAAACGTTAAAATAAGCTGAACAGTGAGCCCCGGCACGCTCTGCAGAGCTGGTGTCACGACTGTGGGATGAAAGCGCAGTGCGGAGTGCAGGAGTACGGGAGGTCGCTTGTGTTGGCAGTTAGCTCATAGCCTCAAGCTAGTCAACAACTCACTAGCTTGTTAGCAAGAGACTACATTCAAATACTGTACATGCTAATGTGTTTTCAGAGCTGCTGAATGTCTAAGCGCTGTTGCAAGTGTAAGAATCAGGACTAAAAACAGCCCTGGACTCAAATGTTTTTGTGGGTTTAGTTATACTCACCCTCACACTCTGGGATTTGGGAAATGTTTTGGTGGATCCAGAGACTTCCAGAGAAGATATTGACCTTATTCTGCCCCGCCCACTTTTGCTGTTTTTTGCACTTTTGTTGTAAACGCACTTCCGTTTGACGAGAACTCCGTTAAAGCTAATGACGAACGAGGGAAAAGTCTTGCCGCTAAAATGTTACATAAAGTAGATTGACTTGTGTAAAATGTTTAATGAACACGAGCAACAAGTCAACAACGCACCAATTTCCTGGTCAGTCTGAAAACGGCTTTTTAGTCAATGCAGAACTTATTTTCTGTTGAGCTCGTCTGCTCCATGTGAACTACAACGGAAACAAGATGGCGGCGCGTACGGCAACTTCCGGAATAAGGTGAATAGGCTGCATCCAAATGTAGTGGTCATGTCATTTTTAGTGCTGTCTGAATGTCCAGCAGGTGAAAAAGTTGTGCCCACAGTGCATCTAATATTGACCACAATGCATTGCAACAATCTGAAAAAACTACAGCGGACAGTGACAGGTCTTTAACCGGACACAACAGACTGAATGAAGCAGAAAGAGCCGCGATTATGAACAAAACACTTTAAACAAACCGTTACCAGCAGAGTTGCTAATGTTAGCTGCTTACGTTAGCTTCAGCTATGAATAGATCTTAAATCTCAGGCAAAAAGTTGAATAATCCAGTCTGTTTGATGTTTCACGTGCAATTCATGATGAATAAAACTTGTCTGATGATTATTAGTCCATAAATATGTGCGTCAGGGGGATTTGATCCATATTAATTACAGAAATCAATTTGTATTAGAGTTTTGCTGACTGTTTTTTTCAGAGTCATGTGGCCGAGGCGAGGAGAAAGTAGTGAGCTGCGTGTCCGAATCACTTTAGGATTGAGCGCACTATTTAGTCTGATCGAGAGTGCAGGACTGTGGAGTGAAAGAGGGGTGAGGGAATGGGGTGTGGACATTTGGACAGTGGGAGGGATCCAGCATCAGTTTTGTCCTGTTCTCACATCTCATAAGACCACGCGTCAGACTGGGGGGGTAAAGGGTACTGGTTTCCCCGGGGCCCAGGGCAGGGAAGGGCCCTCGAAAGTATGTGATGTATTTTTTCTTAGTTTTATTTTTCTACACTTTAATCTATTCTTGTTGAAATAAAATGCATTGTAGTTGAGTCCTTGAGAGACTAAAAATACAATTATGCTTGACATCCGAGGGCTCGATCTCCACTTTAACAAAGACATTTAGCCAAATTGGTAACAAATACAGTGTAACTAGAGATTATGATTTACAGTTAGTGTTTTGTTTTTTTGTTCTTTTTGTAATAATGTGTTTTGAAAAGTTTGTGAAATTGGTCTGGTAGCTATTGTAAAAACACTGTAAATCTTTTATTATGATATGACAATGAGATGATATTAATAACTATTTACAGAATTTGCTGGGATAAATACATGATATGCAAGATTATGTATTAGGGGCCCTCTGAGAAGGTTGTACCTGGGGCTCAGAGCTTGGTGTTACGCCCCTGCCAACCAGAAAGCATTCCTGTAAATATTGTTTCACAAATACAGACCTGGTACTAAGTGGTTTGCTTTTTATGTCAGGGAGGTTTGGGACTTAAAAAAGCACTAGATTTCTACTTTCGATGTCAAATATCTGGGAATTGTTTGAGAGTGTTTTGTGAGGATCAGAGAAGGAGCAGACCTCGTAAACAGAGCCAATGAAACTAGCACAACTGAAGCTAAATACAGCTCAGAGTATGTTTTTCACAAAGGAACATTGTTAAATCATGGTTATAAATAATTTAAAGGCAAAATATTGTGCATTTTTCATGTTGTTAGTAGCCTTTAAACATGCTCTTGAGTGCCTTAAATTTCTTGAGTGCCTTAAATTTCTCTCATGTAAAAAAAAAAAAAATCTCTTTAAATGTATTCAGTGACAGGTTTTATCAGCATCAGCATGAAATATCACTTACTGAGTGCATCCAGCCAGCAGATGGCGCCAGCGCAATATACAATCTAGCGAAGTTAGTGCTGAAAAGACGTTATGGTGCGGATTTGCTGCAGCAGTTATTGTGTTTAGAGGCAGAAATGACCAGAATGAGTTTAGCAATGATTTAACGACTCAAAACAAAATTCTCGGATAAGTGACGTAGATGATCTGAAAATACGTCCCGGACAGAGGGAGTTCAGCAGGATGTGTGTTTGACGCCTGGAGGGAGAGGATTTTCTAATAAACATTCCTCAAAACAGCGTGAATGCAACTGAATGCTACTCCAGGTGTGTTTTTGATGACGGGACATTGTTAGAACACGACTAAAGGTTATGTCAATCATTCATTTCTTATACATGTTTACAGCTATTTCTTCGTATTGAACTGCACTCGAAAGGAGCAAAGAATCATGGTCTTTGTAGCTCTGTTTTTTACCATTCTGCTGCAGCATAGCCTTCATGGTCGTTTCATTCCTGTACACGATCATATTGTCACAGTCTCTCTAAATAACAGTCCGGCTCTTGACGTCCTGCTGCTGGGCCGGCCCGGATGACAGATGTGTGAAACAGTACGCTTTTAGAGTGATCCTAAATTACAGCGGTGACCCGGGTTTAGCACCTCTCCTCCGTGTGATTAATGACGGAGGAGCTTCAGGGACGAGCAGTTATCAATCACTTTATGAGCATATACAGTGATCAGGAGGTAGAGCACCATGGCAGAAGGACATGGCACCACCAGGACACCGGGACTCTGAGGCAGAACGTGAGAGCGAGTATGAGGCGGGCTGGTTGTGACGTTGTGCATTGTTGTGGTGTGTTATGTCACTTTTCAGTCTGTCTGTTATTGCTTTGCCTGATTATGACCAGGGCTGAAACAAGTTAATGGTAACTAATCGATTACTGAGTTAATCGTCAACTAATTTAGTAATCGAGTGATCGTTATCTGCGTCATCCACGGACGTCAAAGCATGCCATGTGCTCAGAAAAGAGGTTTATCACTCAGATAGAGCATGAATTACATCAAAAATGACAAAGAAAACGTGATTATTTAGTGTTTTGATCAAATGGAATACAGCCTAAAACAACCAACCCAAGATCTAGGGCTGTAGTCGACTAAAGACCTGCTTTATTGAAAAATGAGTCGACTTAAAGGGGTTGTGGCAAAACTATGAAGTCTGTCCATGTTTCTGACCCAAACTGCACTTAAAAACCACAACTGCACTGGAATTCATGCTAAAACAACTATTTATGCATAAAAGTACTAACAAACAGTATATTTATGTGTTAGATATTATAAGTTTGATTAAACTCATTATTCACTCCAAAATCTTCAGCTGACTCACTCACATCTTCTTGCCATTCAGCTATCTTATAACATGCTAATAAGGGCTTGGGTTAAGAAATATTTATCTTAATTTTACCATCTTAAAATAAGATTTACCAATGGAAGAAGCAGTTTTTTTTTCCTTCTAATTTCTAGCGCAGTAGCTTTCTTTCTTTTACTCAAAATCAGAAAAACAGAAGAATTAAGCAAAGCAAGACATTTTATGCTTGTTCCATTGACTTTTTATTCATAAAACAGTCAGAAGATCCTCAAATCAAGATAAATAATGATTAATGCTTAATCCAAACACTTAATCATTTATTGTTTCACATTTAACATTTTATTTTAATTTAGATAAAGTAATTGGCTGACTAATGAAAGTGTTGGTCGACTAAGACACCATCGACCCATTAATTGACCAAACGACTGAAGGGTTACAGCCCAACCAAGATCCGTAAAAATATGACCCAAAAAAACAAAAAACAATGAGTTCAACATCTGTATTTCAGTTATCATTGCATCTATTAACATAACACAGAACTGAAAAACGTCTAAAAATGTTCTCTTTTTATGATGTGAAAGTGCTGCTCAGAAGCAAAGGCAAAAAATCATAACTTTTTACAAGAGACTTCACAAAAAAGAAGCCCAAAGTCAAAAACCTGTTTTGTCTGTAAATGTACTACATCAGGACGTCCCAAACCCGCGTCATCTTGGTTTTATCTGAGACTAATTTAGTAAAACTCATATATTCATGGACACTTCACGCTCTAGAGAACGAATCAATCAAAAGAATAATCACTAGACTATCCCATTAGCAAAATAATCATTAGTGGCAGCCCTAATTATGACATTCTACTTTCTTTCTATCTCCATGGAGACAAACAGATGACACTTCAGAGCTAAGTTACAAGTCAGATATGCCACTGAATAAATGCAAGATACATGTTTTAAGGTCAAACTGCTCAAATGGTCTGAGCTGAGTTTAGAGAGTTAGCAGATAGTGTTTTCAAAAGCGACATATTATGCTTTTTTTCCGGTAATCAGTGATGAACTATAACATAAGTAGATCACCATTTAACATTAGTTCATTGTAAACCACAATATTGATCTAAAACGACTTAGGTCCATTGACTTCCTGAACTGATAAGCCA
The DNA here is from genome assembly GCA_019453435.1 of Rhinogobius similis. NCBI lineage: Eukaryota > Metazoa > Chordata > Actinopteri > Gobiiformes > Gobiidae > Rhinogobius > Rhinogobius similis. The sequence goes on along the minus strand of CM033621.1, from coordinate 5,185,104 downwards.
TTTCACTGTAACACACAGCAGGTGGTCATTTACTTGTTTTTAGTTTTGAAAAGTGTCATTTTAGAACTCTACATGTGTCACTTGGAGTCTGAATGTTTCAAATAATCAAAGTCAAGTCCAGGATGTGGGCGGGGATAGGGGGTGGGTGAGCACTGGAGCCTCAGCCACAGGATTAACTCAAACAAGCACAAATCAATCACGATACGCCTTTGAGTAAAGTAATGATGAAGAAACACTGTCAAGGTTTATAGCTCATCAGAGTCAGCTGTCACTTTTTATAGCATACATTCATGTCTGGATTAAGCCTGGAGGGATGGACTTTTCACACTTTCACAGCTACAGCATTAAAGCAGTATATGCACGTGTTTTTAGAATCATAAATCTGCACCAGAGACGTCAGAGCTGCTCCTGCAACTCCAGTCTGTGGATCAACACATACAACTGTTTTATATTGCTCACATATTAAATACTGGTCAGGTGAAGTGGATTTCTAAACTGATCAGAGGGACAATGCTTTTCACAGAGCAATAACTCGCTGTGGCTTTTTATTAATTAGGCTTTTTACCTTCAAAATGTCTTCTCCTGTCTTAAGTTGTCCTGTAAAACTGAGGTTTGACATCATTGAAGCATGTTATATTTCTCCAATTTGAAGATAAAACTCATCCTAGTCCAGCACGAATCCTTGACGTCCTGGACACAATACACGACTCATGTTTTTAGAATTTTGAAAGTGCATTGGCAATATATTTGACAGTACGCACCTCTTTCCTGTGTGTCTCCTGCTAAAAAGCCTGGACACGCTCCGCTGTTGCTGAAAAAATAGAACTCCAACCTGGCATAGATTTGAGCATATTACTTTGCTCTAAAGCTGTCTAACCATTTACTATTAAAGACTGTTCATCCGTGTATTCTGCACACTGTTACTGCTTTGATATAAATTGGGGCTAACTGCATTCACACTTGCAGAATCACAGAAAAACTAGGACTAAGTGGGACAAAACCCTGAACTAAACCAAAACTAAACCCCAACTAAACCAAGACTAGACCTGGACCAGAACAGGACCAAGTCAAGAGTGAACGCACACGTGAGCCGAGCGTCCACTGCACAGTTTTTTTCATCTTATAAGATTTATGGACGTCACATTACAAGGCGTGACAAATTAAAAGTCATAAGACAGCTACAGTCACGCTACACGATCGTAGCTATGACCAAAGGTTGTCTGAGCCAGTGGTTCCCAACCTTTTTCTCCAAGCGACCCATATTTTACCCGTCTACGTGGTTAGTGACCCAATCATCCTTCTCCTACCCAGGAAGCTACTGTCTTTGAAGAAAAAATGTAATTGTTTTCTGGTTAATAAAGAATTCTTAAAATAATTAAGCAGTTAACATAACAATTATGATTATAAAATACTTTAGATAAGCAATTTAAATTCAATTCTCTAATTAGAATGTACAAAATATTGTTCCGAAATTCTAAAAATTCCTGAGGACCCCCTCAGAATCTTTGGTCCCGACCACCAGGTTGGGAAGACTGGTCTGAGCGAATATCCGGCTCCGTGTGATAAAGTCATCACAGCTGTACCTGTTAGCGTAGTGCAACATGCTAGCGGTTTTTGTCACAAAATGAAAGAGAAATAGGAAGATAAGGTTCTTCAGAGTTCTTCAGCTGTACTTTGCAGTACTTTATGACAAAGACTGACCGTAGTGACAGGAGGCTCACTCTGGGACCAAGATTCCAAATCATCTAACAGGTCTGATATCAATCACGGCTCGTCTTCAGTTCTAAGTGTAGTCTTTGTCTCGAGCCACAATTTTGAGCTACGAAGTAAGATTCTTCCCACGATCAGAAATCTTATGTTGCAGACCAACAAAATCATGCAGTGGACACCCGGCTTTAGAGAAAGATTGGTGCATGATAAACTCACCTCGATTAAAGCCGGTAAACTCATTCCTATCATTGTCGTGGCTGAATTGATCAGCTGCATATCTGTTTTAAAAGAGCTACACAAGGCTTTTCCTTCATAAAGAAAATAATTACAGCAATTAAACGGGAGCGTTTATGAGGCAATTATGAGACTATGGAACGTCCTAATCAGACAAAACACTTCTCAGGTTTTTGTCGAGGGAACATGACACTTCCCCACACTGACATCAGCTTGTGTCTCATTAATAAAGTGTAAATCGATAGGCTGCGGTTACATCGGCTCTAAACTCGTGGCACGTTCCATCTTCCTGACGACCTTTGTGCGTCGATGCTAGCTGCGCCTGCTCGCGCCGCTTCATTAGCCACACTTACAAGACCTTTGCTGGCTCCAGGCTCATTTACTGATATCGGATTGTTAATTGATTTTCTTATTTTTGTCACATTTGTACACGGGAATGAGATTTCACTGGGAAAATGATCGTTGAGTATAACATGAACGGATTTGTAATGTATTGATTCAATTGGGTTTTCCTGAGGAATTTGTAGCAATAAAGTATGAGAAAACATAGGATGTGATGATTATGCTAACTGCATGCATAAGGTGAAAGGTTCATTTTCTATTGTTATTCAGGCTTCTTTCACCGCTTCATGGACACCTTTGTATTTCTTACTTTACAGTTTAAAGAAAAGTCAAAGTTATAAGTTTATGTCCACATTTAAGGAAGACATTATGCAGAGACATTCTTTTTCTTCAAATTTATGGGCAGCACTGTTTTAAACTGTGTTTGATAAACTGTTTTTCAAATCAACTTTTTACTATAAAACTGAAATCAGCAGAAAATAGTTTCTCCAGTGTTGCTGCAACTAGTTTGTTTGGTAACAGTAATTGGAGATAAAGGCCACTTCAACTCAACACAACAATAGATTCCTCAACACTTGGATTCAAAAACATGTTATTTAAGAAGAGAAGGGTAATGAGTTCAATTGTATGTGATCTCAAACTCTGTATCGGCGATAAATGGAGCGTAGCTGCAGTTGTGGTTTATCGGGTTCACAAAAAGTGAATAAAATACTTAAAAATAAGATCTAAGTAAATACTAAGTAACGAAACAAGGGACGGTCCTGGTTTCGACTCTCAGTCAACGCAGGGCCTTTCTGTGTGGAGTTTGCATGTTCTCCCTGTGTCTGCATAAGTTTCATTGCATGTTCATTGCATGTTCATTAACATGTACTGTCCTGACCAAATAAACAATACATTTAATTCAAATTAAACAATTTTATAATTTGGTGAATATGGTCAAAATATGTTTTTAGAGGTCACAAATCATCCACTTTTGTCATTTTATCAACATGTTAATTTCTAAATGTACAAAATAGACATTAATATTAAAATGTCTTTACAAAATTGTAACATTTAAATTGTGTTGTTTGCCAATGGATTTGATGTCTCTGCAGTTTGAGTTTGTTTGTGGGAAACACAGGTAACAGAAAACACTGCAGAAGGAGGTCATGATTGTGAGCTTTTTAAGATCAGTTTGTCCACTTTTATGTGCAAAACAAGTTACTCCAATATATTTATTGGCTTGTTTTCTGCAATGTGGCTAAAAGAAATACAGAAAAATGTGAGTGCATGTGCTCCGGTGAGTCAGAAAAGGTTAACTTGAGAATATTCAGATTTTTGTATGTGTAGGCCTGAAGACACGAGCCAGAAGATGATCAGAGCTCAAAGAGGACAGATTCTCACTAAAAACACTGTGTGACTGTGTAATAATGTGGAGGAGGCACATCACCCGCATGTGTCCATGGAAACAGAAAGTAAAACCACACTTAGGAACATTCATTATTCGGCGACTCCACTCACAGTAAAAATCAGTCTTTTTCAAGTTTTTTTTTATGCAATAGAAACCTAATAAATTGAGTGACTTTTTTGAGCTTTAAACCCTGTTCTAACAATGTTCCGTCATCAAAAACAAACCTGGAGTTGCATTCACTTATATTCACACTGTTTAGAGTAATGTTCATTAGAAAATTCTCTCCTTCCGAGCATCAAAAACACTTCCTGCTGAACTCCCTTAAACAGTGACGATTTTCAGATCTTATACATGGCTTATCAGAGAATCTCCTGCTCTTTTAAGTCCTTAAATCATTGCCAGACTCGTTCTGAGCATGTCTGCTTCTAAACACAATAACTGCTACTGATAGGCTAATAGTTGTGTGTCTTAAAGTGCAAACATAACTAAATTGTGTGTCATTGTGTCATTCAGTGGAAGTGCAAACAGCAGAGAAATCCTTTAATTTAGTCCATAATTCATTTAAAACATGAGATAGAAAATTTAAGGTCCTTAAGAGCTTATTTAAAGGCTAACAACAATATGAAAAATGCATAATACAGTGGAATATTCTAGGCAAATAACATTTCAGTGGGACAAGCAGGTGGCGGACCGTCACCAGAAAAGTGACATAGTGCAACTTTTAATAATCAAACAACATAAACATTTGTGAGTGTAAAATAGGAAAAATTGGTACCACTTTGTAATAACTACACCTTACTTTGCCTTAACAAAGCATGACCAAAGACTTATTTCATATATAACAAATTTATGTTTATTAAGCATGATTCAGGATTAGTTACCACTTAATTAAGGGTTAGAATATTAGTTAAGTAGTTAATAGGCCTGAATCACTCTTAATAAATTCTTTGTTCACTATGAATGAAGTCTTTATTCATGCTTTATTAAGGTAGGAATAAGTGTAGTTATTACAATGTGTTACCGGAAAATCATACAAACTTGCTGGCATGAGTGCAATCTGCAGCCGAAATCTGGACGACGGTAGTTGTGTCTGGAACGGCATCAGGTGTAAATCCCCAAAGTGACTGGTTTATGGTCCCTACGATGGTTAAAACGTGTGGACCGAACAAACACACGGACCGGACAAACGGACAAAACACTGCGAACTAATTCTGAAGCTGAAAATGATCTCCACATTTATCATCGATTCCGTTTTGCAATCCACCTCAACAATGTAATAACCTGAAAATCTATTTACATTGATAAACTGACAGATATGTGCAGCGTGCTTGTATTAAAAGCACATTTCCAGCGCGCGGTGGAGCCATGATTGATACAGCGGGCATCCATCATCTCCTCACGAGCCGACAGACGCTGGAGCACAATCCAATCTGAGCTCTGGCCTTGGACTGTTTCCAAACGGCTTCACCAATCCTTCACTCTCAGCCAATCACGCTCTTACGCCTCCATCTATCAACCAATCCCTGATCAGCTGTCAGGTTTGAACCTCTACATCATGGCAAATTGACTTTTGTGAGTTGTTCGCCATGTTGTAAGCTTGTTTCTTCATTAAAAGATTTTTTTTTTTTTTGCTAATTATTGTTATTATTATTGTGCATTCTGGTCATACACAGTAATGATAATAAGAAGAACAATACTGGCAAGCATTCATTTCTTATTTTTTACAGTTTATAGGCCAAAATGTGACTATATGCACAAAATTGTTCTTCTTAAAGACACACAAGCAGCAGATGCATTCACTTCTCTAGCGTTGGTGTGTCACTGCTGGAACAAAAACCTCTGAAGAAGGCTCGCGGTAAAGCAGCCGAAACATGTCAGGTGACTGCATCTCCTGCTTATGTGTCTTTAAGAAGAACAATTTTGTAGATATAACTAAAGAAGACATGGTGAACTTTGTTGGACCAAAATGTGACTAAACCCGGCAATGTGAGCCCTTGTAAAGCCCACGGAGGTCTCGTGTTTTCACTCGTCACAGTGAAACTTTCAGATTAGTTGCGTTAATATGACAAGTCTGTAACCCCTGTCCCGTTTCATGGGGTTTAGTGGTTTAGCTGAAATGTCTTTCCTCCAAAGCATTTAAAAGAAGTGCACATATGTAGACATTACTCCTCCGCTCACTCTGCCTCTGAAGCAGGAGGCGGAGCTGGGCTCACAGTGAGCGGTGTGAGGGTGAAAACTCAGAAGACAAAGTTCCACTTCACTATCGCCTCCAGTGGCCCCCATTCCAGAATTTGGAATATATTTATTTACAAAGATTAAAAGGGTTTGCACATTCAGTTGTGGGAAGTGTGTCACCCTCGAACAATGGAGCAAAGGAGCTGTAATCAAGCTGCCAACTGGTTATCAGGTGACTACACTAACTGCCTTGAATGTTGTCTGAGTTCTCTAAATATCTAACTCTCCCCAGTCAAGCAGTCTGTTTATGCACAAACTGCAAACCCATTGTATCATCGTTAATTCCCTACTCCTCAAATACCAATTTCCTCTAGTGGTTGTCCGTAACAAGTGGTTGTCCACAAGGCAATTCAAAGTGCAACAAGCTCTCAGCTGTCATGGGTCCTGCTTGAGCTGAATATTATACTGGCTGTACTTCCACCTTAGCTCACCTGTCGTTCTGCCCTGCCCATACCTCACCCTCACCTGTCGTTCTGCCCTGCACATACCTTACCTTCACCTGTAGTTCTGCCCTGCATGTATACACCTCATCCTCACCTGTCGTTCTCCCCTGCCCGCACCTCATCCTCACCTGTCGTTCTTCCCAAACTCGTACCTCATCCTCGTCTTGTTTTCTCCCCTTGTACCTCGTCCTCTCCTGTTGTTAGGCCCTGCTCATACCTCATCCTCGTCTGTCGTCCTTCCCAAACTCGTACCTCATCCTCACATGTCATTTTATCCTGCCCCTACCTCATACTCGCCTTTCGTTCTTCCCTGCTTGTAACTCATCCTCGTGTGTCATTCTTCCCCACTCATACCTCATCCTTTTCTGTTTTTCTTCCCTTGTCGTATCTCATCCTCTCCTGACGTTCGGTCCTGCTCATACCTCATCCTCACCTATCGTTCTTCCCCGCTTGTAACTCCATCCTCAGCCGTCGTTCTGCCCCACTCGTACCTCAACCTCACCTTTCGTTCTGCCCCACTCGTACATCATCGTCCGTCGTTCTGCCCCGCTCGTACATCATCGTCCGTCGTTCTGCCCCGCTCGTACATCATCGTCCGTCTTTCTGCCCCGCTCGTACATCATCGTCAGTCGTTCTACCACGCTCATACATCATCGTCAGTCGTTCTGCCCCGCTCATACATCATCGTCCGTTGTTCTGCCCCGCTCGTACATCATCGTCCGTTGTTCTGCCCCGCTCGTACATCATTGTCCGTTGTTCTGCCCCGATCGTACATCATCGTCCGTCGTTCTGCCCCGCTCGTACATCATCGTCCGTCTTTCTGCCCCGCTCGTACATCATCATCCGTCATTCTGCCCCGATCGTACATCATCGTCAGTCGTTCTGCCCCGCTTGTACATCATCGTCCGTCATTCTGCCCCGCCCGTGCCTCAACCTCACTTGTAGTTCTGCCCCACTCGTACATCATCGTCCATCGTTCTGCCCCGCTTGTACATCATCGTCAGTCGTTCTGCCCCGCTTGTACATCATCGTCCGTCATTCTGCCCCGCTCGTGCCTCAACCTCACTTGTAGTTCTGCCCCACTCGTACATCATCGTCCGTCGTTCTGCCCCGCTTGTACATCATTGTCCGCCATTCTGCCCCGCTCGTACATCATCGTCCATCGTTCTGCCCCACTCATACCTCAACCTCATCTGTCGTTCTGCCCCACTCGTACATCATCGTCCATCGTTCTGCCCCACTCATACCTCAACCTCACCTTTCGTTCTGCTCCACTTGTACATCATCGTCAGTCGTTCTGCCCCACTCGTACATCATCGTCTGTCGTTCTGCCCCGCTCGTACATCATCGTCCGTCGTTCTGCCCCGCTCGTACATCATCGTCCGTCGTTCTGCCCCGCTCGTACATCATCGTCAGTCGTTCTGCCCCGCTCGTGCCTCATCCTCGTCAGTCATTCTTCCCAAACTCGTACCTCCATCTTCTGTCGTTTGGCCCCGCTCGCACCTCATCCTCGTCAGTCTGTCTGCTCTGCTCGTAACTTTTAGTACCTTCATCTTTACGGCGCTTTAGCTCATCTTGACTTGTCTTGAGCTCCGGGGGAAACAAATCATTGCGGGACATTCCCAGAAATCGCACGGGGGCTGAGGTGGACCGGTCCTCAAAGGCGAATGGGGAGAAAAGGTGGACTGATGGAGGTGGAAGGATGTTTCCAGGGAGAGATCTGTCTGGTTGTACGGTTTTGAACAGATAAACTCAGGCACTAAGAATCCGACAAGTGATGATGTCGGTGTTGTGATGAAGGAGGAGTATGGCCGATTTAATAATGGGTCACACTTTATAGGCTGGTCAAAGTGTCTTGTTTGGGTACATAAGATTCGAACTGCCGATCTGCAAGTTGGTGGACCAGAGTTCTACTTGGGCCTATGGTTGCATCAAAAGTCAGGTACTAATTGATACTAAAACTCATATCAGAAGTAGATCCTCATTAGAGTAAGTTGACCATTTCAGAATGATCTTGAGCTTTATCGGAACTAGTATAAGACCACATGGTAAAATAAATAAAGTTATTTTGTGTTGAAAAAATCCATGTAATTATCATTGTGATATCAATATTCAAATGAAATGTATTCAGTAATAGCAAATGTTAAATTATATAAGTACACTTTTTGGTACACTGCGGTGGAGATGTGACAGGAGGTATACAGCACGTTAAGAGAAACTGAAAGACAAAGAAGAGGATCTATCTAGACACGTCGCTAATTAACCACTCATTAACCCTTTTCTCTGGGAAAGCTCTGCATGTGATAATATTCTGCTTTTTATCTTCATAAAAAGAAACTGTAAGCCTTGACTATTTTTAAAAGGATAATTAAAAACAGATAAATTTAGGCAAATAAAAAGAAAGCTGCAAGCAAACAGACAAGTTACAAAACTTTCAGATGGAGGCATTTCTTATCATTCTACTTTATAGTGATATTTTACAGTTCAGAGTTTCACTGACAAACATGGACCTTTACTTGGCATTTTATTTGACATTTCTAGCTTCTCCGGTGGCAGAGAACTCTCAATTTAAAGTTGTGTGATTGTTACAGATCTAAGTAGGCAAATAATAATCTGCGGTGGCTTGGAGCATGTTGGAGGCGTTTGCCCCCGCCTGCAGCTCACACGATTACGCTTCAACATCGAGTCGATCTGAGTGTGGCATAAGGTCCTCAAGTATCCAACTTATCATCAGCTTTTATTCAATGGCAGATTCAGTCGAAGTCTTCCTACTTTCCTCCACTCGAGTCTGTTCAATCAATTCATGGTCGCAGGTCCTCGGAAGGAAAAGACAGCTCTGGTTCAGACACGTAAGAACTCCAGACTAATCAGCGAGAGCAGAGGTGATTAAGTTATAACACTTTAATGACGACAGTCTGAGGAATATGAGTCAAGGTTTTCTAATAATTCTGTGCCACTCACCTGGAACTGAGCAGTGGGGGCAGCGGAAATCATAAAAGTAAATTTAAAGAGAGAAGAAATTGTTGGAAAAATACTTGTCACATTTAATCAACCGACAACTAAAGATTTTGATGATATGCAAAATGTTTAAAAATCAAGTATGCAGCAAAAATAGCTGATTAAAAGTAAAAGTAAATCAGTCTTTTGTGCTTATTTTTGCTGTCAGTCCATTTTTATGCAATAACTGAATCTCAAACAAGACATTTACTGTCATGCTTTGGCACATTTTGGATGGACTGCTTTTCTATGATCGGGATAATCCAAGATAATTACAAGTTTTACAAGTTTTTGTCGACGATGGCAACACCTGCTGATTATAAAGTTCATTGTCAGTGGCTACATCTTGGTAAAATGGCGACTGTTTACTGGCTACATTACCTCTAATCATGAATCACAGTATCACAGTTTGCCAGCCAAGCCGACGCTCTATAGTTCAAATCGTGCTCAAGGTACTTACTTTAATTGTGCACCTGGGCAAGACACTTTACCACATTGTCCAGTCATTGTTCTGTTTTTGTTGTGTTTTGTGTGTGTGGGGAAGGGCATCTTACATAAAAATCTGTCAAGAAACCATAAGACTAGGACTGGGCCCGCAGACAAAAACTGCTGCATATTCAAAATGTAAATATAAACAGAACATACTCCGAATCAACACGATACTGAATACGAAATGGAAAGAACAATCCAAACGTCACATATCCTCGCGATCATAAAGGCTCTGTTCTAATCTTGAGCCGGCAGTGAAACATCCTGACACGTTTATGTTGCTTATGGTGAGAGTATGTTCTGATTCTCCATAAAAAGAAAAAAACAAGATGAAACGACTTCAGCTGCAGCAGACATGAAAGAACGCAGAGCACGAGACAGCGTGAAATAAATCTATCTGTACATGTACCACGCACCAGTGTACAGGAGGAGAAGACGGAGACGGTCATGGCACGGGGAAGTCTTAACTACCACTAAACCAGGGCTAAACCAGGGCTAAACTAGGACTAAACCAAGACTAAACCAGGTGTAAACTAGGACTAAACCAAAACTAAACCAGGTGTAAACCAGAACTAAACCAGGGCTAAACCAGGTGTAAACTAGGACTAAACCAAGACTAAACCAGGTGTAAACCAGAACTAAACCAGGGCTAAACCAGGTGTAAACTAGGACTAAACCAGAACTAAACCAGGTGTAAACTAGGACTAAACCAAGACTAAACCAGGTGTAAACCAGAACTAAACTAGGTGTAAACTAGGACTAAACCAAGACTAAACCAAAACTAAACCAGGTGTAAACCAGAACTAAACTAGGACTAAACCAGGTGTAAACTAGGACTAAACCAAGACTAAACCAGGTGTAAACTAGAACTAAACCAGGTGTAAACTAGGACTAAACCAAGACTAAACCAGAACTAAACCAGGTGTAAACTAGGACTAAACCAAGACTAAACCAGGTCTAAACTAGGACTAAACCAAGACTAAACCAGGTGTAAACTAGGACTAAACCAAGACTAAACCAGGTGTAAACTAGGACTAAACCAAAACTAAACCAGGTGTAAACCAGAACTAAACTATGACTAAACAAGGTGTAAACCAGAACTAAACTAGGACTAAACCAGGTGTGAACCAAGACTAAACCAGGTGTAAACCAGAACTAAACTAAGACCAAACCAGGTGTAAACTAAGACTAAACCAGGACTAAACCAGGTGTAAACTAAGACTAAACCAGGACTAAACCTGGTGGAAACTAAGACTAAACCAGGATAAACCTGGTGGAAACTAAGACTAAACCTGCAGAGGTGAATTGCTTTAATACACCAATTTTTTTTTTAAAGTAAGGGGCGTGAATCAATTAAAAAGAAAGTGGCCTAATTATTTACAAATCTGACTAAAATGAATTGCTATTAATTGCGAGTAATCACAGAGGAGCTACTGAAGTGCCAAACATGTAGAGAGTACTTTTGTATTTATTTTGTATTTTTTGGGAGACACAAGTGCATTTTAGATGTAAATCTCAAGCAGTTAGATACGCCTGAGTGCGGGGCATCTGAGTGCAGCCTCTGGGTCTGCACGCTCAACTGACTCAAGCATCTGGATAATGGCAGCTTCTCAGATTGAAAATGACTGTCGGATGGAAGTTGGTCGTTGTCCAGTGTTTTGTGGAGCCTAATTAGACATAAACCTGATGGGAACAAGGGCTATCCATGGCAACAGCCCTCTGTTGCTACAGCAATTAAGTAATACAAATCCACATATAATAATATGTCGTGAATGGGAAAGAGTCCACACAAACTCCTTCAAATCTGGAAGCATCGTTTGCCTGAAACCCTAGAATAGGGAACCACTGCTGATGAGCGGTTAAAATGGCCAATTAAGTTGTTTACTTAAAGAATGTTTTGACCAAAATGTGCTCAGAATTGGCCAGGGCCCCGTGTTAAAATAGACTTTTTTAATATTCTCAAACTGCATGACATAGTATTAACGTCGTCAGGTTCAGTAATGAGAAGCAGAAAACTGTATTGATCCTGGAAGGAAATGATTCAGTTATAAAGCTCTGATAAACGTCCCTATTATCAACTGTTAAATGAAGAATCATAAAGTTACTAAGGTTAGCTGCTGACCTCATTGTGCAGTAAAAGAGCCATCGTTTACCATCTCAGACAAACAGAATAATCCAGTGTGCTTTCTTCAATGACATGAGGTCCTGGATGATTAATACGAGTGTCACTCAGGTTTGCCCAGTCTTTATGTTCCATTTTTTATAATCTTTATAATCCATTATTATTGTAGTTTCAGCAAACTTTTTTTTCCCTCATGAATGCCACACTTGTATGAGGGCAGATGAGCGCTGTGACTGTGTTTTTTTTTTTTTTTTAAAGCATATTTAAGAAACAATGCAATAAACAATAAATACAATTAACTGTAAAAAGGTAGAGATTAAAAGAAAGTTTAATTTTGACCAAAATAAAGCATTTGAAGTAAAACCTTTCTGTGGTAGAAAGCTGATATAATGCTAACATTAAATTGCAGACTGGGTATTTCTTTGTTCCCAAAAGTATATATATATATATATATATATATATATATATATATATATATATATATATATATATATATATATATATATATATATATATATATATATATATATATATATATATATATATATATATATTAATATATATTAGAAAGAAAAGAAAAAGGTACATTTGCTACAGCATGTGCTCTGTGTGTCTGCCTGGAGTGGTGTGAGGACACTTTGGGCTGTGCTCTCACCCTCAGACAGCACAGACTCACAGCGATGGTGTTGTCAGCCGCTGTGGGCAAAGTGCTTTAAAAGCCTCAGCACGGAGCAGAGGGAGAGGAAGAGGTGAGGGAGAGGAGAGGTAGAGTAGAAGTAGAGGAAGAGGAGGGGGAGGAGAGGAGAGGAGGGTAATGGTCTCTGTAGCTTTGGGATAAATCAACAGAAAGCTTTCAGTTTGAGCTCATTCACCTTCTGTTTGTGTTTGATGGGAATGCACTTCATGTTATTATTTCAGAGAGACAGGAGCTTTTGGAGTAACTAAAATACTCATTTATTGAAGAAGAACAATACTTATACTTGAGTAATACTTTGTTTGCAGTAACGGCTCTCTTACTTGAGGCAAACTTTTGGTTACTCTTCATTATAGTCACAGGGACGATGTCACTTGGTTGAAAATGTTAAAATATTTTGTGTTTCCTGCCCCGCTCCTTCAGATACCATCAGACATATTTGATTCTACTCTTTGGAAATACCAGAATCCATGCATTATTCTATTATTCTTTTCTTTTGTGCTTTAGTGCATTATCTCATGACTCATATTAAGAAGTATATTTCTGAGGCGGTGAGTGGTTTACACATTTCAAACTGTTACTTCATTCTCCAGGAGTAGTTTCTCACTCAAAGTTGTGATCGACAGCGATTGATTCCTGCGTGTTTGAGTTAATCCTTTATCGTCCTGCAACTGAGGCTCCAGTGCTCAGAGAAGTCCTGTTTTCACCTACCCCCTATCCCCGCCCACACCTGTACTTAGTTGTAAGCAGTAGTTAGTCGTTAGTTGTAACCGCTTTTCAAAAATAAAAATATGAAAATAGTAATCTGCTGCCTGTTACAGTGAAATGTGACTATGAAGAGGCGGGGCTTATCAGTTGAGTAGTTTTGAACAGGAAGTCAATCATTCTGTTTCTATTGTTAAGTCGTTTTAGATCAATATTGCAACGTACAATGAATAAAATGTAAAATTATGATCTATTTATGAGCAGTTTCTGAGTCTCTCTTGGACTATTTAGCCACCATTTAGCCATTTAGCCAACTGAATAACATCACAACTCAAAAACAAGAAAAAAGTCTAGCACTGAAAACAAATTCTGGGGTAAGACCATTGCACCCCACTTTTCTGGTGTATTTGCCTTCCAGTTTTTTGTTTGGTGTTAGTAATAAACCTAGTCATTGGATATGATTTGGATTTTTGCACAGGGCCCCCAGAAGGTTTGGGTTAAAGACACTGTTTCTGTGTTGGTGGTAGTTATGGTCAAAGAAAAGTGTCCTTTATCTCCCACTGCTGTGAGCCAACAACATGCCAGCACCTCATGACTTTTGGAGTCATAACTTTATACGGCAAAATGGGAAGTAAAATATATTCAAGCACAACAGTCTGCTGGCGTTGTTGTTGTTGTTGTTTTTTACAATTGCACACAAAAATGGAGAGAAAAACAGCAAAGAAACACAGGTTGTAATTCACTTTTCTCATAGTCGCCCATTCAGAACACTAGGGGGCAAGTTTTAAATGAGTTACACATAATTATCATGATATACTTTCATGGCAAATCATTTTAATGTCCTACATTCATACTGTGTTGGAGAAGTTCTGAAAGTGGTATTGGCCATTATTCTTTAACTATTCACTATCCACACGCTCAATGGGAGCCCCAGATGTGGAGGTGATCAAACAAGTGCTTGTACAGTTACATACAGCTTTTTTTTTTTTGCATATTTGTGACTCTTAAATGTTTCAGATCACAGAACCAATTTTAACCCTCTAAGCGCCACAGTTTTTTATTTCTACTTTAAGCCTCAATTGGGATTTAGTGGAAAAAAACAAACAAACCCCCCCCCTGGCACTGAGCTCTGTCTGTGGGCATGAGAGATCCGTTTTCCTGGGCCTTTTTTCTGGTTCTATTGGCCCTGAATGTCCCAAAAATGTGTCCCAACTTTGAAGCACTGTCTCTGGGGTAAAAAAAAAAAAAAAAAAGGAGCAGAATGCCAATGGAATGGGACCCTGGTGCAATGTTCCTGGGTAACGCTGCTCTCATTATGAGTCATGCCCAGGGTACAGTGAGTGGCTGGGACGGGGCCAGCCCCATCCAGGGTGCATGGTGTGAAGTGTGTGACCCAGGAGCAGTGTCTGGTCCTGGGTAGTGATTTCTCCAACTTGGGCCTCTGGGGGAGAGCTGAGTCCCAGGATCAGTTAGGGTTAGGGTTAGGGTCAGGGCTAGCCCCAACCAGGGTGCATGGTGTGAGTGTGTGACCCAGGAGCAGTGTCTGGTCCTGGGTAGTGATTTGTGAGCAGTGGTGTTGGAGCTGGAGTTCTCCAACTTGGGCCTCTGGGGGAGAGCTGAGTCCCAGGATCAGTTAGGGTTAGGGTTAGGGTCAGGGCTAGCCCCAACCAGGGTGCATGGTGTGAAGTGTGTGACCCAGGAGCAGTGTCTGGTCCTGGGTAGTGATTTAGAGCAGTGGTGTTGGAGCTGGAGTTCTCCAACTTGGGCCTCTGGGAGAGCTGAGTCCCAGGATCAGTTAGGGTTAGGGTTAGGGTCAGGGCTAGCCCCAACCAGGGTGCATGGTGTGAAGTGTGTGACCCAGGAGCAGTGTCTGGTCCTGGGTAGTGATTTGTGAGCAGTGGTGTTGGAGCTGGAGTTCTCCAACTTGGGCCTCTGGGGGAGAGCTGAGTCCCAGGATCAGTTAGGGTTAGGGTTAGGGTCAGGGCTAGCCCCAACCAGGTGTGCATGGTGTGAAGTGTGTGACCCAGGAGCAGTGTCTGGTCCTGGGTAGTGATTTGTGAGCAGTGGTGTTGGAGTTGGAGTTCTCCAACTTGGGCCTCTGGGGGAGAGCTGAGTCCCAGGATCAGTACCTGTTCCTGGGTAAAGCTGCTCTCATTCTGAGTCAAACCCAGAGTACCCCATGTCACAGATGGATTATAACAAAGTCCCAATAGAGTACCATATCCAGAGTACCATATCCAGAGTACCATATGCCGCCCATCGACTTCAGTCATTTTTCTGAGTTTGTGCAGACAAGGTTCAGCCCGGGAGTCCCGGGCTGATTAACGCTGCTCACGCGAAAATCCCTACGCTGCTCCCACGCGAACTTTGACATTTTGCGTTGTTCCAAGGGATAGTCGGGCAGTTTTGGGAAACGACGTTTTTTGCGATTGACATTTGCACAAATCCTGGTTCTATGCATGCCTGGCACTGAGCTCTGTCTGTGGGCATGAGAGATCCGTTTTCCTGGGCCTTTTTTCTGGTTCTATTGGCCCTGAATGTCCCAAAAATGTGTCCCAACTTTGAAGCACTGTCTCTGGGGTAAAAAAAAAAAAAAAAGGAGCAGAATGCCAATGGAATGGGAACCTGGTGCAATGTGCCTGGAGTAACGCTGCTCTCATTATGAGTCATGCCCAGGGTACAGTGAGTGGCTGGGACGGGGCCAGCCCCATGCAGGGTGCATGGTGTGAGTGTGTGACCCAGGAGCAGTGTCTGGTCCTGGGTAGTGATTTGGGAGCAGTGGTGTTGGAGCTGGAGTTCTCCAACTTGGGCCTTGGTGGGACTACTGTCTGGTCGATGTGCAAATGTGGCCCACCATCGCAGGGCCTCTGTCTTGTTTTTATCTTTACAGATGGTTCCTGTGCACTGTGGGTCTAGTTTTATGTGGGAATGGGAGTCCTAATTTTTCCTACTTAGCCCTCCTGGCCTCCCTATGGGGAAACCGGGTCCCTGCAGCAGTGCTGGAGTTCATTGGTCTGGTTGTCTTACCCCTGTGGTGGCGCCAGACCTTTGTCTGTGGCATCTGCTAAGGTTGGCTGTGCTTAACGTTTGGCACCTTTGCTCCTCTGTAGCAGGACCTCTGCAGATCATTGGGCTGGTTGTCTTACCCCTTTGGGGTGGCACCAGACCTTTATTTGCGTTGTCTGTGGGTCTACACAGGTAAGCTGGAGGTATCTGCGTTGTCGTTGGACGTTTGGCATCCTGGGCTCCTCTGTAGCAGGACCTCTGCAGTTCATTGGGCTGGTTGTCTTACTCCTTTGGGGTGGCACCAGACCTTGATTTGCGATGTCCGTCGGTCTACACAGGTAGGCTTGGGATAACTGCGTCTTGGAGAAATTATGTGCTTTTCAGAACCACAGTCCTATTGGAAGCGAGACCAAGCTGCCCAGTCTGCCTAGCGGTCCGACATAAACAATGTTTCTCAAACCCTTACTAAGAGCAGCCTAGCCTGGGGCGCTGGACACCTGCCAATGGGCAGGTCACATTGGTGTGAACACCCTAGGCCTGCCTCTGGGTGTCTGCCATGTCTTGGCAACAAATCCCCCCTATGCCTTGTTGCTTACAGGCTTTCTGGATAATCCAATGGTAAGTCTGGTGCTCATGTCGAGTGTCAAAATCTGAAGTGCTGCAAACAAGAGTCGGGACTCTTTCTCAAACCTCCATATCTTGATACTTATCCAGCAGGGGATGGTGACCCCTATGGGGAATACAGACCTGATTCTCCACAGTTGGAATGGGAAATATTTGAATGGCTAACATCCAAGGAAGAGTTATGGATGCAAAAAGAATGGCATAATAAGAGTCGCGGGACTCTTTCTCAAACCTCCATATCTCTATACTTATCCAGCAGGGATGGTGACCCTATGAGGAATACGGACCTGATTCTCCACAGTTGGAATGGGAAATATTTGAATGGCTAACATCCAAGGAAGAGTTATGGATGCAAAAGAATGGCAAGTCATCCAAGGAAGGTAGAAATGTCTGTGGTTACTTCCTAAACCACGTGCATCCGTGGTTTTGAGGTGTGTGTTACATTACAGAGTACCAGGTGCCTTCTACTCCAGTCAGAGTAACAGGGTCGGTCCAAGGGTGTGTAGCCCGGGAGGGGTGCTTAAGGGTGGGTACCCGGGTTCAAGTGGTGCACCTGGTTGTCTGGAGTCTCCAGACAAGGCACCTGATACTCCGCCTCCACACTTTGAAATATATCGATCAGGACCCCGCGACCCTGGTACTCCGCTCTTCTGGACACCACTTGAACTCCGGGTTGAACCCTGGAGTAGAAGGCACCTGGTACTCCGCTCCACACTTTGAAATATATCGATACATTGGCGACCCTGCTACTTTGCTCTTCTGGACACCAGAAGAGCAAAGTAGCAGGGTCGCGTCTCTGATCGATATATTTCAAAGTGTGGAGCGGTGTACCAGGTGCCTTCTACTCCAGTCGGAGTAACAGGGTCGGACCAAGGGTGTGTAGCCCGGGGAGGGGTGCTTAAGGGTGGGAACCCGGGTTCAAGTGGTGCACCTGGTTGTCTGGAGTCTCCAGACGGTGTCCAGAAGAGCGGAGTACCAGGGTCGCAGGGCTCCAGGCATGCGGTCCAAGGGTGTGTAGCCCGGGAGGGTGCTTAAGGGTGGGTACCCGGGTTCAAGTGGTGCACCTGGTTCCAAGGGCCATGATGTATAGTGTGGGACCCGGGAGAAGTAAACCCGTCCTGGGCCAGGGTGAGTGGGGATTTTCACGGGGGCTGCTGGAGGTCCTGGGGGCCATTAGGTCAAGTGTGGGACCCGGGAGAAGTAAACCCGTCCTGGGACAGGTGAGTGGGGATTTTCACGGGGGCTGCTGGAGGTCCTGGGGGCCATTAGGTCAAGTGTGGGACCCGGGAGAAGTAAACCCGTCCTGGGTCATGGTGATTGGGGATTTTCACGGTGGCTTCTGGAGGTCCTGTGGGCCATTAGGTCAAGTGTGGGACCCGGGAGAAGTAAACCCGTCCTGGGCCAGAGATTTGAGAGATGCCAGGCCATTAGATATTTTACCACCCTTTCTGACAGATGAGTTTTGGAAACCTGAAATAGAGGATTATTGGGCAACAATTTGTCTTACACAGACGCCTGGTTTTGGGAGTGAAGTGTCTAGAAGTAAACCCGACCTGGGCCAGTGTGAGTGGGGATTTTCACGGGGCTGCTGGAGGTCCTGGGGCCATTATCTCAAATATCACATATCTAAATGACACAGTTTATAGTTTTTGACAGTATGGTATCTCTCATTGCAGGGTACAGCACAAAGACCGACACCACACTGACGGCACCTGTACTTTGTCTGGCGCCTGCCTTTTACACGAGAACGGTCTGAGCAGACAACACAGTCTGGACGGCCCTCTGCTTCACAAAGCCAGTGACGTTCTGTGAGCCTTTGTGGTATTACTCCTTCCTGCTCTTGAAGGCCGGCCACCTTTGCTACCCACCTTTTGGTGTAACCAGCCAGCAATGCATCAACAACGTCCTGGATGTAGGCCTTCAGGGCTTTGTGTGGGCCCGGGTGCATTTAGTGTAAATAATGTGTGAGTTGGACAACAGAAATACTGAGGATGGCGTTAAAGATGCGGTGATACCACTTCCTGGACCGGTGCGGAAACAGATAGGTTTTCATCCTCTGGTCTGATGTGTCTACACCCCCCATGTACATATTGTACTGGTTGACACACAGTGGTCTGTTTATTGCACAAAGCCAGTTGCATTTGTCTTGGACCTGATTCTTTTTCTGAACACATGCATTGCCATGCAGTGTAGAGAGCATAGTGACACGTTTAGTGTCTTGCCAAGCACAAGCCAGAAGTTTACCTTTCCGCATAAAAACAGGGTCATCTCCCTTTTTTAGATGCAAGATAGGTTTCCCCAGGCTTTTAGGCATGCCTTTCCTTGTACTTCTCACTGTACCACATAGTCCGGTTTCCAAATCAGCTAATTCATTTGCAATTGCTGGTGAGGTATAGTAACTGTCCATGTAAATTTCGTGGCCTTTTCCAGTGTAAGGATCGACAAGTTCACGAACAACAGCATGAGTTGCACTGATGTCGCTGGCATTATCTGTGTATTGCCCTGTGTGCAAGGACCAACGCAAAACATACTCTCTGAACTGCTCTCACTCAAAACATACACTCTATAGCCATATTTATCTGGTTTATTGGGACTGTAACATTTGAGTGTTGACCTCCTTGAATGCTATTGTCATCTCATCTAAAGAAAGTTCCTTGAGTGGACTGTAGACTGCTGCAAATTTGGGAATAATCAACTGTATTATTGGACGGACTTTGAAAAGTTTATCATGCCCTGGTTCACCTTTGTCTTACATAATTGTTATTGTTGACCAAATGAAAGCATGAAAGAATAATTTCGAATCTATTTCTAGACATTACACTCCCAAAACCAGGCGTCTGTGTGAGCCAAAATGTTGCCCAATAATCCTCTATTTCAGGTTTATCTACAAGGCCCATAGACAAATGCAATGCAATGAAAGCTTTCATTTCAGAAATGGATACATCATACCACTCTAAAAATCTGGAATGTGGCTTCATCTCCATTGCTGAAATGACCTGTGCTGCATATCTGTTTGTTTCATCAGCGATCAGTTTCCAAAACTCATCTGTTAGAAATAGTGATAAAATATCTATTGGCCTGGCATCACTCAAATCTCTGTCTCCGGTGTAGCCAACAACCATATCAAATGGTTTGATCCACCCTTGAAAATCCGCAATTTCTCTCAGCTGCTCCCAGCCCTCATCCCCACTAGTGTCGTGGGGCTGTCCACCACCTCTGCCCCTGCCCCTGCCCCCTGCCGCCTGCCCCTGCCACTGCCCCCTGCCTCCGCCTCTGCCTCTACCACTCGGTGTGTCTTCTTCACTTGAGCAATCATTGTCAGTCTCAGGAAAATAATTTCCCTCAGAATCTGAGTCTGCTGTGTAGTGAACAAGAGAATCGTGTGTACTTCTTCCAGCCATGTTTGTTTGGGTTTTTTTTCTCTTTTTTTTCCCCCCTGCCGGCCGTTATTTATAGGTTTTCAAACGGATGTGACGTGTGTATCAAAACTATGAAAGCTTGTTATCAACGATTGGAATGTTTTGTGGTTTATTATTTATTCATAATTTTCCTTGCACTTGAAAAAAGTAAGTCGCATTACTGCGACGAGGGCGCTTAAAGGGTTAACATTTCCCAAAGACAGCACAAATAAATAGACACATGCAGTTATTGACTTATTATTATAAATATTAAGGAGGGAAATTGCAAACCCAGGCCTTATTACCATTAGGGGGTGGAGCCTGCCAGATAAAGCCCAGTATTATGCCATGATCCACAAAAATGAGAAACCAAAACTCTCCTCATGTGTGCAACCAATGTTTGGAAGGTCCCAGAAGGATCCAGAAAGACTCAGTGTCCTCAGTTAAGAGCAGTGTTCATGACTCAGCTGGAAGAGACACACTGCAGGGGCAAAAATGGCACCCAAGTGAAAACGACAGCTGACAAAAAACACAAAGTCTCATCTCGCATTTGCCAAAACACATTTGAATGATCCCTCAAAGATCCCCAACAGTACTTTGTGAATGATAAGACTGTAACGCCCGGATAGCAACCTTAGCGGCATTGACGAGGACAGAGCAGAGCTGAGCCGAGTTCCCAGTGCAGACCAAGTGATATTTTATTGACATATTTACAAAAATCAACAATACCAGCAGCAGTCACACAGCACCCCTCCATCAGGGACTGATGACCAGAGACCTTTTATAGGGCCTCTAGCCAATTGGGTAAACCCATCAATAATCACAGGCAAAACCCAAAAAACATTTTTTTTAAATTACAAGTAAACAAAACAGTGCTCAAATAACAATCATGCAAAACATTCATACAAAAATATAACTCTGTATAAATTAACAGTGTTTTATCTTACTCCCAACTATTTTATTAAATTTAAAACTTGGGACCCCTACCCCATGGTCTGCCCCGGAACCTTTTAAGGTGCTCCGGCTCCCCGGGGACTCTTTTAGCTGTAACACCTAAAATGGCAGACACACAGGTAGGACCAATTACATTATTGCACATATTCCACTTAGTCTTTACTAATTATACATTTTATTTTACAGGTAACTTGCAACAATCAATCACATAATAAACATTTTAAAACTTTGTTTGACTCCTTGATTTTTAACCTCAGGGCCACGAAATGGACTTACTCCATTACAAAGACAAACTTTGACCTTGTGGAAGTGTGTGGCACCGGTGTGATGGTTTGGGGGTCTTCTGCTTCTTTTCGTCCATTTTCAGTCAAACTCAGACGATGTTGGCTTCTGTCAAGGGACAATGACCTGACAGTGAGACGCTATGGTTTGAACCAGGCTCGTTCATTCTCAAAATCCTCAAAAATGGTGGCTCGAAACAACCTCACAGTGACACAAAACACACACCACCAGTTATCCCAACAACGGGGTGTCAGCTGGTGCTTTAAAGGGTCCTCCAACCAGTTATCAGGCCCCGATAGTTTGGATTTATTTTGCCCGTAATAAATCAATCTGTATTTTATGTTCACTTGTGTTTTCTTTGAGACATTAAGCTTGGTTTGATGATCTGAAACATTGAATATGGATGTAAATTGGCTGAAGAATTTGTATGCCTCAACAGTAGAATTAGCATTAGCTTAGAAACACAAACACATCCCTTTATAAATATAATGATTATTTTTTCTTTGACATTCAGCTCACCACATTCCTGACTGCTTGATCGTAGAGTATTCGTTTTAGACTGACTTAGCCAAACCCTCATAGAGACAGAATCTGACAGGAAGCACTGATGCTAACACTGGGTGAACACTGAGCTATCCAGGTGCCATTCTCAGGTAGAATTTGTTGTTTAACGGTCAGATTGCAGATTTGTTGACCTGGTTTATGGTTGATTGTTGATTGTCTTTGGAAGTGCCACTATTCAAGCCAAGATTTCTATCAGTTCAAGGGACTTTCTGCCATTAAAGGCTGGGGTCTGCAGGGAAGCAAAAGAACAGTCGGCCAATTGTCTCTGCACCTGTTGAAACTGAAAGTCACTAGAATAAGCCATTAGAATAATACGGCAAGTTTGTGGAAGTAAATAAAAATGATGAAGCTCAACATTTGCGGATCATAGGTCTGGACATTTCTTTCAAACAGTGAAACATCTTCCGTCTGAAATGATGTCACAGTCAAATTCTACAACATTTTACTCCTGCACAAGTGGAGTTATTGATCCAAAACAGAACCCATCAATAACACACCTATCAGAGTAATCTGGTCCAACAAAGCGTCCGGTTTTAATTACTGCAGCTCCTTACTGGTCCTTCAGCCCATCGATCTGCTCTCAGTGTGCCTCGTATCGGACAGAGATCAGAGCGTGAGCGCAGAGAGGAGGCAGGGCCAGACACATCGATTTGGACCTGCGAACGCTGAGCAGTAACTAACAAGGAAAAAGCAAGCGTTTAAAAGGGCTACTGCGCAGAAATCTACTTTTCAGAGCTTTTAAAAGTTGTTTCTTGAGCAAAATGAAAGTTGTTTTGTTCATTGCATTCACATGTTTAACCCCTCATGCTCTCTTCAGTTGAGATATACGTATTTGGTCAAAGATACTTTTTCATATCAGGAAAAAAAAACGTAATTTGCTTTTGCCGTTTGAAAGGTAAGAAATTCTAGTTTCTTGTGATTGAAATGGAAGCAATGTGTGGTGCAAAGGAAAAGCTATAGCACTTGTAAAATGTATACAATTTTGCGTTATTTGATAGAAAAAAATAATTCTTTCTGCTGCTCTATTTAACACATACTTCATAGTAGACACTCCAGATTTCCTGCAGGTATTGTCCCACTGGTCAACTACAGCTGTGTGAAATTACAGAGCTCTGGGTCCAAGTTTATTGAAATGGTGCTTATTCCTCCATTTCCCCTTCAGGCGGAATTAGGCTAATTAGCATATGACTTAGCTGCACAGCTTCCCCTGCGCCCCCTGGAGGTTTTACCTGGGAGTGTGACACATCTTTGTGAAGCTCAGAGGGAGCTCTATATGATTCCACTGTTTTATGTTAAATCATAACACTGTGGATGTTATTGAGCAGAAAATCTGTGCCAAAAAGTGCTAATGCTAATGAGCGATTTAGCTTCAGAGTTAGCTTTATGAGCCATATTCACAATGGAAGGTCAGAAATACATGAGAAAGGACTCATTTTGAGGAGGACAAATAGGAGAACAAGTGTTATATTGTTGGAAGAAATAGTCTTTGTGCTCTATCATTGAAGAGGAAGAAGAATAATATTTTTTATTTATAGAGCGCTTTTCCACCTAATAGGCACCCAAAGCGCTTTACAAACCGTTGAAACTACAGTTGCCGTCACAACATAACATATACAATTACATTTATAGACAATAAACAATGAGCAGACACACAGTTGTAACTACAGTTGCGGTCACAACAAAACATACAATAAACAAGACATAAACAAGACATAGCAGGTAGCTGTATTCTGTAAGTAATACATACATAATCATACATTTTTTTTACTATTGAAATTTACATTTATGTTTATTTTTGGGAAGAGGGAGTACTTGAGTGAAAATGTGATTGTATATTCTAGAAATCTGGATTATTTGGGGGACGATGATTGGACACTGAATAAAGGCAAAAAAGGAAGGATTTTAGTGCTATTTTGAGCTCATTAAAGTGTCACATATTGCTCTTTTGGGTTGTTCTGAGGCATAAAATGAATTCAATAAACGTTTGTGAAAAAAATGTGCTTTCTAAAA
Organism: Rhinogobius similis; assembly: GCA_019453435.1. NCBI lineage: Eukaryota > Metazoa > Chordata > Actinopteri > Gobiiformes > Gobiidae > Rhinogobius > Rhinogobius similis. The sequence goes on along the minus strand of CM033621.1, from coordinate 5,160,905 downwards.
CCATATAATATGTGTCTACAAAAAAATGTGTGGCCTCGGTTCAGATCAGACTCACAGAACACTTGCAGTTTGCCACAGTTGTCACAGTTTGATTCATTGTTCTGCTTACACCTGTGATCAAGAATAAAACAAGAGAAAATATCCTGAATGGAAAACTACAGGCCAGTGACATCAGCCAGCGCGCTAACAAAGCTACTAGAAATAATACGTGTAGAGGGATTTCAATTTTTTTCACATATTAGCACCTCCTTGCAAATATTTGGGCATGATTTTTGACAAATTTGACGTCAACACTGCATCCCATCCATTGTCAAACGTGGCCAGAAAAGACTGCACTTTATGAGGAAGTTGAACTCTTTTCTGTTAGTCCTTCTATTCTGTGTCGTTTTGATCAGTCCGTTATTGTGGGTCTCCTGTGTTTATTTGCTGGTTTAAATCTCTCCGTCAAAGTGAATTCCATTGTTAAATCAGTTCAAAAATCAGCAGAGCGCAGCAGAGAGACTTGGCTTCTTTCTGTAACGCACAGATTTGACAAAAAGCCGATGTGATTCTCAGCTCACAGACCCACGTTTTATGGAGTGAGTTTTGTTTACTGCCCTCAGGCCGTCGCTTTGTTGTTCCTTACTCCAAGACAAATCGTCATCTTAAATCTTTTGTCCCTACTGCCAGTCGGCTTTTAAATTTAAACACTAAGTGAAATGTAGACGTGATGCTTTTGATGTGTGTTATTTACTGACCTCAAGCCTCGTTCAGGACTGCTCCATTATGCGTTACATGCTGTGCGGTTCTTCACCATGTGCTTTTTTACCTGCTCAAACTAATTGCCCCTTGTGGGATTAATAAAGTTGTTTGAATCTGAACCTCTGATTAGACGTGAGGTTTTAACAGTAAACATAGGCAGAATTCCACTATGGTTCTCTTTTTCTTAGATGCCTCTAAAGCCGGGTGTCCACTGCATGATTTTGGCTGTTTGTGACGAAAGATTTTTCATCGTGGGGAGAATCTTGTATTGTAGCTCAAAATCATGGCTTGTAGGTCTCACAGTCAGACAGGGATAAAGACTACACTTAGCACTGTCTACGACCAAAGACGAGCTATAATTTACATCAGACCTGTTTGATATTTTGTAATCTTGATCCCAGAGTGAGCCTCCTGTCGCTGTCTACGATCAGTCTTTGTCAAAAATGTAGACACAAGCACCGCAAACTAACAGCAGAGGAGCTCCACTGCAAACGGGACCTCGTATTCCAATTTCTCTTTCATTTGGTAACTTTTACAAATGCAGAAACACCACTAGCATGTCGTGCTAGCCTCTGAGGTACAACTGTGATGACTTTATCACATGGATTGATCGTGTGAACCACCATACAGTGTGACTGAGCTGTCTTATGACTTTGAATTCATCACGTCTTGTAGTGTGACGTCCATAAAACATAGGACAAAAAAACTGTGCAAAGAAAGTGACGCCCGGATTAAAGCTTTTTATCTGTTAGAAAAGTTTAAAAGAAGTTCCGAGGCCCTACTTTTTTGTACACACACCAAACAATGATGACACAATGCTGAACTGTAACTCATGGACCGTTCCTTGAGACATGGGTGAGACAAGGTGGTATCTGGTCACCTATGCTCTGCTCTTTAATCTGAATATCACATTTCCATGTTGAATGCTGTGTATGCTGAGGCTTTGTACAGGTTTGTGATTTGTGATAATTGAAATAGAGGAGGAATAACTGATGGATTTTGACATAGAAAGCTCCCCTGCCTCCTTTACACCGTGAAGTGCCTTGCTGTAGAGCAGAGTCAGATTGCTGGAGCTATTGTTCCATGTCTTGCAGGAGCAGCAGAATCCCCCTCTCACATTGTGAATTTACAGCTGCGTTCTGTACTTTCTGCAGTGCTTTAGTCAAAGCTCAGGTTCACACGATTCCAGTGATCCGTCCCGCGGCAAGAGAATGGCAAATGTGAGCACGTCAGAAGAGTCTCCAACCATTCAACAGACTGTGTACTCAAGTATGAACTGTTTGAACTATGTGATGACAGAGCAGGAAGCATCCAGTGGATAATCATTTATATTGTAAGCTTTTCTGAAATGAAAATATGCATGTATATGTACATATATTTTGGATATTTTTAACTGCAATATTGATCAAAATGTCTTAATAAAGAACAAATGTGCTTACTTCTGAGCTGACTCTGTGCTGTTTTCCTCTGGCCCCTTTACATCGCCCTGTGGAGAGCTGCAGAGGATTTTGTTTTTCATTTGTGCCAAACTGGCTACACGACTTTGACGAATCCTACGCATGTCACTGTTTAAGAAAATGACATTGAAGAATGGATTAAATGAAGAGCTGTGGGTGTGTATCGGTGGGAAATCTGGAGAGCGGTGAAACTATCAGTGGCATCTTATCAGCAGAAGAATAAACTGTATTTATATGAAGATTACTCAAACATTGTACTTCCTGTTACTGAAGAGTGCAGACGCTTTTCCTTGCTGCTCCTGCTTGCTACAGCTGTTTTCTTATTTATTTTGCTTTTAAATCAATTTTTTTCCTCTATAAATCTTGGATTATGACTTTTCGAAGGAAACCAAGGATTTTAAGATAATTTTTTCCATTTTTAACAAACTATCTGACGAGCCAGCGACATGTCCGGGGAGAGAAGTCAAACAAACTTATGTGAACGCTGTCGGAAATATCAACATGAAATAATTGAGCTACAAGCACGGATATTCGCTCTAGAATCTGAAAAAGGACTTCACGATATAATTCCAGTGTCACCGAGGGGTAAGAAGTCTACATATCTTTCAAGAAAAGCTACTTTCAACTTAAACCGGAGTGACTCTGTGTCTTTCCCAAAACTGGGTAAAGACCAGCCGGCTGCATCTTGGGTCAAACTCGGTGCAAAACCAAAACGATACAAAGCTAATGTAAAGTCGCATGCTATACAGCTTACAAACAGATTTTTGCCACTATCAGAGGCTGAATTTACAGAACGAGAAAACTGTAGCCACCATGATGTTGATAAAAAGCAGCAGAAAGACAGACAGTCTGTGCAGCAAACGCGTCAAGGACAGTGACACACTCTTGATAGGAGACGGTGCTATCAGTGGAGTCGTACATGGAAGAATGAAAACATGTAGCTACTCCCAGCAGCACAGTTTCTGAGATTACGTCACTGCTTCCCAGAGTACTGTCACACACAGAGGAGTTAAACAGCTGATTGTACATGTGGGTGCAGTGGACATTCGAAAGGAGCAGACTGAAGTTTTGAAAAAAGACTTCATGAAGTTATTTGAGGAGCTTGATAAAGTAGAAATCAAAACATTCATCAGTGGACCTCTTCCAAATATTGACAGGAAGATCAACAAGTTTAGCCGGCTGCTACAATTGAACACTTGGCTGTCCAAAGAGTGTGCACCTAGAGGATTGCACTACATTGAGAACTTCTATCTGTTCTGGAAACGAGAGGACCTGTTCAGGGGAAGGGGCCCACATCTGTGCAGAGGTGGAGTGAGGGCGCTGACAGAAAACCTCCTCCACGCTCTCAGGCATCAGAATGGCCGTGGGACAGGGTCGTGAACAGATAGTTCCGAGAAGAGAGGAATGAGAGAAGAACACCGAATCAATCAGCCAGAGACCAAGTCAATGCTTCAACATCAGCAGAAACAAAACAGCCGACTCCACAAAAGGATTTATCAACAGCAGCTCCACCAGGCCCAGCAAAGGATTCAGCTCCAGCTGCTCCAAAATCACCTCCACTGCCTCCAGTAAAGAGCTCATCAGCTGCAGCACCACAACGATCTCCACCGCCCCAGTGAAGGGTTCAAGCTCAACATCCGCCAACCCTCCCTCGGGTCCTCATCACAGGCAATGGACCGGTCAGTGACAGGCCCAGCAGCTGCCCTGTCACCACCCCCTACCCTCAGACCAGTCCTGGGTCCCCTGCAACATCTACTCCCACCAATCATCACTCTCCTTTTCATCTCCACCTTCACCCAGGGACCTTCCCAACCATCTTGAAAGTCTGATCAAATCAGGAGTAAAGATGGTTCCACTCACACCTAATTTAGCAAGATCAAGAGTTCTGATGTCAACAATGATGAACTCTTCCCCATACAAATCTGTGCCCCCCATACCACCCAGGAGCTTCAACTCTCCTGCTTCACCAAAAAAACGACCTGCACCTCCACCCCTCGCCTTCACCTGGTCCATCACCCAAAGCCCTCTCAGCTCTCCCCACTCAGCCTTTGCCCAAACCTCCTCCAGGTCTCCCCTTTGCCGCCCTCCCCACCTCCCCCAGAACTGTTATCTCCCATAGCTAGGATGTAGTGGGTCTCAGCGTTGCCGGGACTTATGGTCATGAAATGGTCAAACAAACCCGGGCCCTGTGTTATATCTGCAGTCACGCCACACAGACTGGAGAACAGAAGGACAGTTAGACTGTCCAATCTTAGAAATTTAATTCATATTCCCTGTGAAAGATAACGTCCCAGTCACATTGAAACCGATCTGAAACTTGCTGTGCTTAATGTCAGATCATTATGTAACAAATCACTTTTAATTAATGATTTTATATCTTCTTATAATCTTGATTTTATGTTTTTAACTGAAACATGGCTTGACAAAAACAGGGGGAATGTAGTTCTAATAGAAGCGACTCCACCCGAGCTCAAGTTTGAATCTGAAACAGCGACAACAAAAAGGGTGGAGGTGTTCAGCAGTTTTTAGAGATAAAATAGTTACCCATAGGTTGTCTTTGGGGGTGTTTTCATCATTTGAGTATTTATCTTTTAAATTGGAGCTAAAACAGTCTCCCTCCATACTCTACATTGTCCTGTACAAGCCTCCCCAGAACTGCCAAGGTTTTATTGATGATTTTACTGAGATGCTTTCAGTTGTATGCACAGACTTTGACGGGGTTTGGTCATTACAGGTGATTTCAATGTTCACGCGGATAATGTTTATGCGACAGAAACGCTAAAGAGCTTGATGCTGTCCTGAAACCTTTGGTCTTACTCAGCATGTGAGTGGCCCCACCCACAGCAGAGGACACACTCTGGACCTGCTAATTACTAAAGGGGTTAATATTTCAAACGTCAGTGTGGTCGATGTGGCACTGTCTGATCATTTCTGTGTTTTGACCTGTCTGTTATTCCCAAATCACCGACTGGTCCTGCAGTTGTTCGAGGAGACACATAAATGACAGCACAAGTGCGCTCTTCATGTAAATGATAAACTTTGAAAATCCTTCATGTTCAAAGGTTGACGACTTTTTAAATTCTGTTACATCTAATATCTTGAATGTTCTGGACACCATTGCTTCCTATGAAGGTTAAAATGGTTAAAAATAAGCAGAAGGCGCTATGGAGGAATAATGAGACAGTCAGGGCACAAAAAGGGAGTGCCGCAGAGGCTGAGCGAAAATGGCGCCAAGTCAAAGCTCCAGATTCATAAAGAGATTTATAGAGAAAAGTTGTATATGTACAACCTCATTTTATGTAAAACAAGGGAAGGATTTTTTCTGAAATAATTGGAAATTGCAGTAATAATCGCGGCTCTGTTTGGTAACAGTAAACAGACTAACAAACCCTCCAATTCTGCTGCCATTAGAACTAATTTCCACAGCTAAGTGCAATGAGTTTGCAGTATTCTTTAATGACAAGGTTCAGGGCATTAAAAATGCCATAAATTCCACAGTGCAAATAATAACTTTAAAAACCACCTACACATTTAGAGCTGACTCAGTTTGCACCTGTAACTGACAAACTGTCCAAGAGATCATCACCAGTCTGAGTTCTTCTACATGCTGCCTCGATGTGTTACCCACCAGATTTCTAAAGTCTGTTCTGAGCACTTTGTTAACACCACTCAATCACATAGTTAACATGTCGCTCAATCTGGAACATTCCCAAGGGCCTTGAAAACTGCGGTCATTAAGCCTCTCCTAAAGAAGAGCAGTCTTGATGCCTCAGTACTGAAAAATTATCGGCCCATCTCAAATCTGCCATTTTAGGCAAAGTCCTCGAAAAGGTTGTTTACCAACAGCTCACTGACTTCCTCTTAATAAACAACTCATTTGACGTTTTTCAGTCAGGTTTTAGACCTCATCACAGCACTGAGACTGCTCTTATCAAGGTGACAAATGACATCCGCCTGAACACTGACCTGGGCAAAGCCTCAGTCTTAATTCTGTTAGATCTGAGCGCTGCTTTTGACACTGTCGATCATAGGATCCTCCCACAGAGACTAGAGGACTGGGTGGGCATCACTGGCACTGCCCTAAATTGGTTGAAGTCTTACCTTGAGGACAGAGAGTACTTTGTTGAGATTGGTAACTGTGTCTCAGACCACGTGAGCTTGACCTGTGGGGTGCCCCAAGGGTCAATCCTGGGACCCCTTCTGTTCAACCTCTATATGCTGCCCTTAGGTCAGTTAATACTCAGCACAAATGTGTCTTATCACAACTACGCAGATGACACTCAGATCTATGTCTCACTGACGGCAGGTGAATATGGACCAGTGGATTCACTTCTGTCATTGCATCCAACAGATCAGCTTGTGGATGCAAAAACAATTTTCTTCAGCTAAACTCAGACAAGACTGAAATCATCATCTTTGGGCCGCAGAAACAGAGAGAAAGTGTCAGCAGTCACCTCCAGTCTCTCGCTCTAAAACCGACAAATCAAGTTAGAAATCTGGGGGTAATAATGGACTCAGACCTGAACTTTAACAGCCACATCAAATCAATAACATCAACAGCCTTTTACCACCTAAAAACATTGCCAAAAATTAAAGGTATAGTGTCTAAACCAGACTTGGAGAGACTTATCCATGCATTTGTCTCCAGTAGGTTAGACTACTGCAACGGCCTGTTCACTGGCCTCTCCAAACGAGCTGTAAAACAGCTGCAGTACATCCAGCACGCTGCTGCTCGGGTCCTGACAAGAACCAGGAAGTACGATCACATTAGTCCTGTGCTCAGGTCTCTGCACTGGCTTCCTGTGGCTCAGAGAATTGACTTTAAAGCAGCTCTGCTTGTGTTCAAGTCTCTCCACGGCCAAGCACCAAAGTACATCTCTGACATGTTAGTGCCATATGAACCATCTCGCAATCTGAGGACCTCAGGGACCGGCCTCCTGCAGGTGCCTAGAGTCAGGACTAAACATGGGGAATCAGCATTTCAGTTTTTTGCAGCTAAAATCTGGAACAGTCTCCCTGAAGATGTGAGACAGGCCTCCACTCTGACAATGTTCAAATCCAGGCTAAAAACAGTTCTCTTTAGACGTGCATACGACTGAAAGATCTATCTGCACTCTTCTCTTTTAAAGCACTTTATTTTAAAATGATTTTTAAATGATTCTGTGTGTCTTTTTGTGTTTTGTGATTTTAATGCAACTTTTCCTGTTTATGTAAAGCACTTTGAATTGCCCTGTGTACGAATTGTGCTCTACAAATAAACTTGCCTTGCCTTGCCTTGCCAAACATGAATCACTAAATACAATTTTGAGAGAGAGTAAATGATAAGAGAAAACAATTATAAGGTGGTTAAAAGCTTGTTCTGAGCATTTCTGTTGTCAATTGATACATTCATAACAACTGCATGCTTCCATTAGCAATCATGCTACCATTAGCAATCATGCTACCATTAGCATACAGTCAGCTGTGAGCAGCTGAGATGCTGCATTGTAGCATATACAGTGTAACAGATGCAACATACAATGTTCACAAAAAATGTAACGATACAACTGTGTGCCATGTGTCCACACAGTACACACTGTACCTCAGGAGAGTGTAACCAGGAGGACTCCCTCCTGCTGCACGAGGCTCAGACACACCCTGGATCAGGCTTTGTGTTATTAATGAACAGACTGTGGTTCATCTGCTCCTGTCCCTGGTGTGTGCTCCAGACATACACTAACACAACCACACACAACCACACACAACCACACAAGCAACCACACACACAAACTCATACAGCCACACACAACCAGATACAACCACACACACACTCACAACCACACACAACCACACACAAGCAACTACACACACACACACTCACTCACAACCACACAAGCAACCACACACACACTCACAACGACACACAATCACAACCACACAAGCAACCACATACACACTCACAACCACACACACACACACTCACAACCACACACACACTCACAACCACACACACACACTCACAACCACTCACAACCACACACACTCACAACCACACAAGCAACCACACACACACTCACAACCACACACACACTCACAACCACACACAAACACACAACCACACACACTCACAACCATACACACACTCACAACCACTCACAAACACACAACCACACACACTCACAACCACACACACACACTCACAACCACACACACACTCACAACCACACACACACTCACAACCACACAAGCAACCACACACACACTCACAACCACACACACACACACACACACACACACTCACAACCACACACAAACACACAACCACACACACTCACAACCACTCACAAACACACAACCACTCACAAACACACAACCACACACACACTCACAACCACTCACAACCACACAAGCAACCACACACACACTCACAACCACACACACACACACACACAACCACACACGCAACCCCATCCTGGCTGAGAGAGACACAAACATGTGATCATGTGTGAGCCCAAATATGTTTCAAGCAGCTCATGTGAGACATACATTTATCAACCAAATGTCCAGGTGAAAACACAATAAGGATCAGTGCAATGTAAGGGTGTGTGCAATAAGGATCAGTGCAATGGAAGGGTGTGTGCAATAGGGATCAGTGCAATGTAAGGGTGTGTGCAATAAGGATCAGTGCAATGGAAGGGTGTGTGCAATAGGGATCAGTGCAATGGAAGGGTGTGTGCAATAAGGATCAGTGCAATGGAAGGGTGTGTGCAATATGGATCAGTGCAATGGAAGGGTGTGTGCAATATGGATCAGTGCAATGGAAGGGTGTGTGCAATAGGGATCAGTGCAATGGAAGGGTGTGTGCAATATGGATCAGTGCAATGGAAGGGTGTGTGCAATATGGATCAGTGCAATGGAAGGGTGTGTGCAATATGGATCAGTGCAATGGAAGGGTGTGTGCAATAAGGATCAGTGCAATGGAAGGGTGTGTGCAATATGGATCAGTGCAATGGAAGGGTGTGTGCAATAAGGATCAGTGCAATGTAAGGGTGTGTGCAATAAGGATCAGTGCAATGGAAGGGTGTGTGCAATAAGGATCAGTGCAATGGAAGGGTGTGTGCAATAAGGATCAGTGCAATGGAAGGGTGTGTGCAATATGGATCAGTGCAATGGAAGGGTGTGTGCAATATGGATCAGTGCAATGGAAGGGTGTGTGCAATAGGGATCAGTGCAATGGAAGGGTGTGTGCAATAAGGATCAGTGCAATGTAAGGGTGTGTGCAATAGGGATCAGTGCAATGTAAGGGTGTGTGCAATAAGGATCAGTGCAATGTAAGGGTGTGTGCAATAGGGATCAGTGCAATGGAAGGGTGTGTGCAATAGGGATCAGTGCAATGGAAGGGTGTGTGCAATAGGGATCAGTGCAATGGAAGGGTGCAATAGGGATCTGCAGTAGAAGGTACAATACAGATATGTGGTCTAACTGTTGTCTGTTACTTTTCGACTTATTTATTGATGAATGATGGTGGTTGTACTAATATGATAAAACTTTGTTTTCTTGACTCTGTCCAACTGAAGTGTTCAGTGTAAATTAGGTGTGTATGTTCTTATCATTCTGTGCCCTGCAGGGGGTCTGTAGATGGAAATTAGCCTAAGAATATAATCTGGCATATTTACATTTGTTTAAATGTTCGTTAAAATGCAATTTTCTTAAATAAATAAAATGAAAAACAATAAACATGACCTCTGGAGGGGAGTGTGCATGTCCCCCTCGTGTTACCATGGGCTCCCTCTGGGTTGGGCCTCGTCCCACCGTCCAAACACATGCATGTGTTAGGGACACTGGCAACTCTAAATCATCTCTATGAATGAGAGTGAGCATGAGCGGGTGTCTGTGTGTCCATGTCTCTGTGTTAATCCTGCGACAAGCTGGGCCCAAGTCCAAAGCCCAAAGTCACTGGGACAGGCTCCAGTCACCCGCGACCCCTAATGGTAGAAAATGAATGAACGGATCATTTGACTTATTTGAAGGATGTTCTGGTTGAATTCAATGTATTTATTTATTAAAATACTAAAAATATGAATTTTTTGTGATAAATTCTCAAATGCATCTATCTGAAAATGCCTCTCTCCTGGCGAGGTAAACATAGGGAATAAAAAGGTTTATTTAATTCACCTGGTTCTATTCAAAAACAGGTTAATTGGCAAACGCAAGGTGGAGACAAAGGTTGCATGACTGGCCAAGTATGTAGATGAAGTAGTCATTTGTAATTTACAGTGAATGAGCTGTACTTCAAACAGTACTTAAAGGTCCCATAACATGCAAAATCGACTTTTCAGAGGTTTTAACCTTCCTACAGTGCTATTTGGGCCTCGTATGTGTGCCCAAAGTGGTTTTTTGATTGATTCCCGCATGCTTTCGCTAGAGAACTGTCTTTTTTGTCCCCCTCGGCTGAGCAGCAGACGGGGGCTCATCCCATGGATGACGCGGCTTCCCATGGATGACGCGGTGTTTAAGCCATGCCTCCGGGAAGCGCGCAGCCGCAGAATAAAAACAGCTAATGCTAATGCTACACAGTAATTACACGATGGATACGACAGATCGAAGAGTTAGCTTGTTATTTACCAAACGGCAACATCCGTCGTCGAGGTACTGCATGATCGTCAAACTCCAGGTCAGATCCAGGACGTAGGACTCAGCACGACGCACCGTCAGGACGGATAAAAGGTTTATTCCCGTGTTTGTGTATCACTGTTTACCGGAGCACACGGCGCATGCGCACTATCTCCGCTCTAGGCTTCGGCACGAGTTGGGCGGGGGAGGCGCGCGAGTTGGGCGGGGGAGCAGCCTGCTCTCTGTTCGGGGGGGTCAGATCTCAGAGTGAGCCGTCTGCTTTTGCAAGGAGGGGGGCCAGTCCAAGAAATGGGTGTTTTTTGGAAACTGTTATGTTATGGATATTGCACAAAGCAAAATTTTATCAACAAAGCCCTTAGAATAGACTGTGTAAAGGGCAAAATAGCAGAATATGGGACCTTTAAACATGCCTGAATGAAAGAAAAAACTACACAAGAGAACTGTACAAGTGAAAAGCACAAAAAGTGAGCTTGCATAACCTTCTAATTACATTCCCTTATTTGAGTGCAGCAATCACACATGAGCTCAGCCTGTTCTGAACTTCGGGCGAGCAGAAACATTTTGCGAGTCGCTGTGAGATGTTCAAAGTTGTACCATGGCTTGTGTGGAGTTGAAAGTCCAGCGTCGGAACAGCACTGACGTCCTTCAAACTTCAAATTGGGTCTGGGGCCGTAGAATTCTAATTTGCTTTTCCGCCGCGCGCAGAGGAACGGCTCAATCTGCTGCATTGAGTCGGAAACAGGCGGGAGTTTGGGAGAATGGATGTGAGCGGAGGACGGGCAGGTTTTTAAATCGGACACGTTTTAAGAGAGTCGGACAGGAGTTTTCAAACGGCTGTGTTAATCTGACCTTGAGCCGTATCGTGCATAAAGAAACTGAGAGCAAACAGACGGAAGTGAGGGAGGTTAAATATCCTGCAGAAATGTAGACCTACGTGAGAAATGATTGAACAACACAAGGTATGTTTGAGTTATTTGACTAGTTTATTTGAAATTTTAATTTGATTATTTGAATTGTTTCAGGGAATGTCAATTTCACAGACATAAATAAGTAGAGGGGCGTTCAATGCTCATGCTGTTGATCTAGTCTGGTATGATTAGAAGGACTCCGGCGGCAGAGTTGAGAGATCCTTTAATTGTCCCACAATGGGGAAATTCCAGGAAGAAGCAGCCGTTTCCAGCGCTAACAAAACTCTCAGAAAAGAAAAACGAGAACAGTATAACAAACATTAATACACAATATACAACAGATATTGGGAGTACGGCAGAAAATACATTTTATTACATTTGTTGATCAGGAATTTGTACAGATCAATAAAAAACAATCATTTCTGGTCTTTCCAAGTAGCGATTCGTTGTTTCATTGAGTTACTCCGTCTTTAACCGTCTCTCCCTAATTGTCCAACGGCTTTCAGCACCTCCGTGGTCCGAGACAAGATGTTACGATACAGATCCAGGAGCTGTGCCAGTCCGTGATCCAGTCTTTGCTCAAGTCGAGTTGTGTATTTTCCCTATAGCCGTTAGCATTAGCCCGCAAAACACGCAAGTTATGAATATTCCAGAGAGTGTCAGCTGGTACCAACCCATCGAGCACATCTGTGAGAGGTCAAAGACTCGTGAAAAGTCATCGTCAGGGCTCTCAAGTCACACATTGACTGTGAGACAAATGCATTTCACCTCCATCACACGCACACACGCCACACCTCGCATTTCTCACACTGAAAAATCTGTTCTGATTTTGAAGAATTTGACCTTGATATTGTTTTAAATGTGTGTGATTAAAATAGTCTTTGTGGTGTTTTTAACAGCTCTAATCAGTCAGTAGCATCTGAAATGTTCCGCCTCCATTCACAGCAAAAATAACATTGCAAAGGATTTTTTTTCTTTCTTTATCTTGGGAAGCGGAAAGCGTTTAGTGTTTATCTGGGAGCCTGACATCGCCGGCGCGTTGGAACTTTTCTGAGACTTTATGGCGCAAAGACAGACTTTGATGCAGAAAACACAGAGGCGGCAGAGGTGAGTCTGTGCAGAGACTCAAGCGCCCGTTCTCCTCGTGTCCCGCTCCCTCACACACAAGCTTCAGCACCTGTCCAAGGTCAGCACCAGTCGTTTGTCAGCAGCACCCTCCGCAACAGCGCCACCTGCGGGGGAGGGAGGGAAGCACGGGTTGGGTTTAGGACGAGCTTAGACCTGTTTTAGACCCAGTTTAGTCCCATTTTAGACCCAGTTTAGACCTGTTTAGACCTGGTTAAATACTAGTTTAGATCTGGTTTAGTCCTATTTTAATCCTGGTTCAGACTCGGTTTAGACTTGGTTTAGAACTAGTTTATACCTGGTTTAGGACTAGTTTAGACCTGGTTTAGGACTAGTTTAGACCTGGTTTAGGACTAGTTTAGACCTGGCTTAGGACTAGTTTAGACCTGGTTTAGGACTAGTTTAGACCTGGCTTAGGACTAGTTTATACCTGGTTTAGGCCTGGTTTAGGACTAGTTTAGACCTGGTTTAGGACTAGTTTAGACCTGGTATAGGCCTGGCTTAGGACTAGTTTAGACCTGGCTTAGGACTAGTTTAGACCTGGTTTAGGACTAGTTTAGACCTGGCTTAGGACTAGTTTAGACCTGGTTTAGGACTAGTTTAGACCTGGCTTAGGACTAGTTTAGACCTGGTTTAGGACTAGTTTAGACCTGGCTTAGGACTAGTTTAGACCTGGTTTAGGACTAGTTTAGACCTGGCTTAGGACTAGTTTAGACTTAGACCTGGTTTAGGACTAGTTTAGACCTGGCTTAGGACTAGTTTAGACCTGGTTTAGGACTAGTTTAGACCTGGCTTAGGACTAGTTTAGACCTGGTTTAGGACTAGTTTAGACCTGGTTTAGAACTAGTTTAGACCTGGTTTAGGACTAGTTTAGACCTGGCTTAGGACTAGTTTAGACCTGGTTTAGGACTAGTTTAGACCTGGTTTAGGACTAGTTTAGACCTGGCTTAGGACTAGTTTAGACCTGGATTAGGACTAGTTTAGACCTGGTTTAGGACTAGTTTAGACCTGGTTTAGGACTAGTTTAGACCTGGCTTAGGACTAGTTTAGACCGGGCTTAGGACTAGTTTAGGCCTGGCTTAGGACTAGTTTATACCTGGTTTAGTCCTGTTTTAGTCCCAGTTTCGTCCAGGTTCAGACCCGGTTTAGACCTGGTTCAGGACTGATTTAAACCTGGTTTGGAAAATTCTGGTTCAGTCCTGGTTCAATTCTGCAGATGTTGTTAAAGTCTTTCATGTTAAATTTATTTAGTATTTCAAAAACATGTTGGACATATTATTGGCCTCGAGGTGAAATCCATCTGAAAAATCTGGCCCTCAGTGAAATAAAGTTGTATAGCCCTGCATTAAGGAAATGTTCGGGTTAGGGAAACATGTTTACTCATCACGGTTTATTGTCCACAAAGTCTCAAAAACTCTGAAAGACTTTCAGTTTTTCCTCTAAAAGTACATTTTTAAAGGGGAGCTTCAATACTTAAATGAGAGAGTTTTCTTAATTTTTATTCTTTCGCGCTTTTATCTATACTTTTACTTAAGAAACAAAATAGAATATAGAATAGAACAAACTAGGTATTGTAACTATCTGAAGTGTCTGTTGCCGTCTGACACTGCCGTTCAGTCGTCGTGTGTGTTGGATTTGGAAAAAACGTTACACATATAATAATAACTACTGAGTTTAATGATTATGAACATCATTTTCATTTAAAACAACAACCGCTCTGGCTTGAAGGACGTTATTTAGTGACGTTTTTCAAATATATTTTCACAGATGCAGCATTGTTCCCCAGTTTAAACATCTGTCCAGACGAAGAGATTTCAATCTTACCTCTTTGTCCTCATCGTCCACGTCACACCAGGGCAGTTCGAGCGCCCCCTCCGCCTCTGTGTTCGTCTTCACTCACGTCAAACCTGGAGGATGTTTTACCCTCTTCGCGCTCAGGCTTGCTCAAATAACAAGATCGGTTTTAGTTACATGCATTCTCTGAGGTTTAATTAACTTTTTTTTAAGGTAAGACAAACTACTTATGATAATTAAACCCACCATCATCGTTTGGCTCTTCTTCTCCCTTGGCAAGAGACTTCTTCTTTCAGTGGCGGACCTGGGAATTTGGGGGCCCAAAGCAAAATTAAGTCCAGCCCCCTCCTTTTCTGTCGTGTCTCTTGAATTGCTCTCGAAGGTTTTGGTTTTTTGTTGTGTAGTTAAAGTTAATACATTTGGGGTTAAATGTGAAAAACTGTTGGAAAAACCAGATGTTGTAAACAGCTTTAATCAGGGGGGTTTGGGGGTCCTTTCCCAGAAGAATATTTAAGAAATCAGACTCTTTTTCCTGTTTGTTGGTGCATTTCAACACCTGTTCCAGTTGATTTAAATACACGGTTTTCATTTGTTATTTTATAATGTTATATTTGAGTTACCATTTAGTGTTATTAGTCGGTGGCAGAATTAATACATTTGACGATCCCAGACTATTTTGTTGGTATTTTTCTTGTTTAAACGCACACTACACCTCTTTATTTTGATACTGTGAGAACTGTTTCAGAGCCGTGTGTCTACAATGAGCAGGAAGGGCATTTTATAGGAGGCCCCTTCAGGTTGGGGGTCCTAGACAGTTGGCCTGTTGCTTAATGGTAAGTCCGCCACTGACTTCTTTAAGCGTTATTCCTTTGCTAACTTTGCTTAAACGACAGAATATTGTATTTTCTTTGTGTTTATGTATATGTTGACCATAAACAACCAACGTGTAATGTCTGTGCTTCTTCTGCAGGGAGTTAAACCACTAAACTGTAGCTGAAGTACCTACATATTTTACCACATGAACTTAAATTTTCATTTTTGCTGCGGGCAAGTACAGATTTCTATGAATATTTATGTCCCCACAGTGCCTGCTTTAGTTTACATACACGTTGTATTCATATGTGACGTGTAGTGCATTACAGCTTCGTTACTTCCAGTTGGTGTGTGGGTCACTTCAGCGGGACGCACAGGAAACAATATAGAGTAAACATGCTGCATTATGGACAGTCCCGTCAACGTTCAGTGCAGTTCCGGAAGACTATTTCTCATTCATTTTTGCCACAGTTCTAGATAGAGTCTAAGGGCACAATGGAGACCAACCAGCTCTGTGGTAAAAATGTCCATAACGCGGTTGTTTTCAGCCAAAAAAACACATGTAAAACTTCAGGTGAGATGTGCAGGTGAATAGGAAAAAAACATGTATTATTTTATTTTTTATTTTATTTTTTTGAAGAAATAAGGCATTTTAAGTGTAGAAGCACATTTAAGTCTGAAAAATTGACAGAACCAGGTTTCAATTTTTTTGATTCATATTGTACACACATTAGTTACAAAAACTTTACAGAGGATATTTTGGATTTATTATTTATTTTTTAAGTAAACTAGATCTAAGATCTAATCTAAATTGGCCTAAATATTTTAATTTTGCCTCATTCTTTATAACTTAAAACCAGAGAAATCTATGGATGAAGTGGATTAAATGGAAGAATAAAACATCTTTAGCAATAGATTGGACAGTTGTTTCCACATGAAACCAGATATATGGTGTGAGAGTAAACTTTAAAAACAAATTACTTTTGCCTGTACTGTCTTCTATTAAAAATCTTCAAAATGTTTTAATAACATAGCAGTTTCTAAAGTCCAGAAACAGATTTTAAGTTAAAGTATAGGTCTTGTGCTCATTACACAGAGCTGGTTTGCCCCGAACGAGCTTTCAAACATTTGAAATGAATCCTTATGGGAAAAATGAATGGAAAATGTACCAATGAACCAAAATGAACCAAGGGGTGGACAGTCACTGGTGAGCTGCATAAACCTGTTAAATGTCTATAAAATGTTTTTTTTTTTAATTCTAGAAAAGAGAAAATTGGAGGCTAAAGTAACATAATGTGATTTCACTGGAAAAACTGGGATTAATTAAAAATATATCATAAAATATGACAAATCAAGGTGGTTTTGTCACTCAGACACATGTGATATCTGAGCAGCTTTAAACACATGTACATTATGTGTTTATTTAACAGGTGGTTATTAAAGACACTTAGCATTTTTGATGAAGGTAAAATCCAGATTTTTAGGTTTTACTGGACAAATACTCAACTCAACTGTTGACCAAAATAGATTTTCATTCTATTTACAGATTTATCACATAATTTACCACAAATAATCGTACTTGTGAAGCTGCAGTACAATTTTCAGGCTTGAAAATATTAAGTTGTCATGCTTTGCCAGTGGTGCAGTGGTTGAGGGCGTTGCTTCCATCTATCATTTCTATCTTCCTGTTATTGCATATTTTTCATCATAAAATGTTCTCTGAATTGACTGTTAAGAGGACTTTCCTGAGCTTTTAACCCTGTTCTAACATTGTTCCATCATCAAAAACACACCTGGACTAACATTTAGCTTCATTCACTTTAGCTCTCCCTTCTAACCGTCAAAAACACTCCATTTTGAATTCCTTCGATGTGTGACGTTTCTCGATGTGTGACGTGTGTCTATGTGGCTCAGAGAATCGTTTCTGTTTTTAAGTCCATGAATCATCACGAGACTCACTCTGAGCATTTCTGCCTCTAAGCACGATCATTACAACTGTGTCACTGCTCAAGACAGAAAGACACAAAGTTGTGTAATTGCAGCCAGTAGATGGAGCCACAGCTAAGTTACAATGGCGTCTCCCAAGGCAGTGATCATTATATTGTTCTTTGTAAAAATAACAATACAAATAATATAAGTATTTGTCCTTTGAGCAGCAGTAGAATTCAGATCGTATCAGTTTGAAATTGAAAATGCATTAAAGTTTTCTTCGTTCTGTCGCCTTTGTTCCAGAGTTTTGCACATTCTGGTGACAAAGAGTGTACAATGGCTGTCTACAGCTCGGTTGCACTGAGCAGGACAGAGTGGAGTCGCCCTCACAGCTCTACTCCCACACGTCTGCTCGGCTCCTATTCATGGCTTTCAGCTTCCTGTTTATTGCTGATATTTTGAGAACCTTTGCCCATTAAAAAGATATAATATTTCGTTTAAATTGCTGGTTTCTATGACAACGGTGCTAGATTTTCTTGACTCTGAAACCCATGTATATACGCTGGTGTTGGTCTGACCCGTTCAATTGTTCAGTGTAATAGGTAATACAAGTCAGTAGTCCAGCGCAGATTAAAGGGCAGGGCTCCTTGTGTGGCTGATGCAAAAACATGACTGAGCAAAACTGCGACTGGTTTGAGTTTGAGCCAAGTGCCCCGTGATGCTCTGGTGTTTTATGAGCGCGATACGGCAAAAGGAGAATAACATCAGTTTCATTTTGCTGTTGTCCCGGGTCCGTTACATGCATTTTTGAGGTCCAAGGTTGGTCTAAAAAGTTTGGGAACCCCTGGTCTAATAAATTGCTGACAAACAGACAAACACATAGTCCTGGAGGCGTTACATTTCATGCGTCAGGTGCTGTGGCCCAGTTACTTGTAGCTTGAGCATGATTCAAGCCAGTGATTGCTAAGGCTGGAAGTGCACTGTCATCACACAGTCATGTCATCTGTGTAGGGCTGCTCGAGTATGTCAAAAATTATAATCACTTCTATAATAGCACTTTTATATTGTAAAAAGAAAATGTTTTGAGAAAATATACAGTAGAATATATTTTATTAGTAATTGTAGAAATGTGCCTTTGCTCCTGGTTTTGAGGCAAAAGGAGTGTCCTTGTGATTCTGCAATTGATTGTATTTTTATTACAACTTTTTAGTAATTGAATAGAGCGATTAATATGCGATTAATTGCACTGCCCTACATCTGTGTATAGACCACTGTAACTTAAACACACATAAGCTTTCCAAAGCAAAAAGAGAATAAACACTGTTGGGGCAATGACACTTCCCTGGGGTATTCCAGATTGCACTGATAAGGAGGAAGAGACTGAGAGTCCAATTATTGTTTGTTGTAAATAATTGACAACAGGCAAAGATTCATTCATCTGTAGTGGACAAATGTTGAAAAGAAAAATGAAACTTACACACATTTTTTATTTCTCCAGTAACAATAATCAGATCATCTTTTTGCCTTCCATTCATGTATCCGTTATAGGTCGTGGTCAACAGACACCAGTGGCACAAATTTGCATGTTTCTCCAGTGTCTGGGTGGGTTTCCTCCAAGCTCCAGTTTCCCCATAAACCCAAAACATGCACCAAAACATGCATCATTCAGCTGCAGTGGTCCACAGTGTGCCCCAGCAGCAGTTCTGTACGGGACAAGAACGTGTACATTAACCTAAACCTTTACATTCAGTACAAATTAAATTTTTTCCCTCCTAACTATATGTTATAACATTGTTCCCTTATCAAACACATATCTGGAGTTGTATCATATTGCACGTTTCAGTTTTTTTGCAGCTCTTCTCAATAACTGTAAAGGCCTTGCTCCTTCTTATTTGACAGAGCTCCTTTCAGTTCCAAACCCGAGTCGCTTAAGGTCAACACATCAGCTTCTGTTGGACGTCCCCAAAGCCAGACTGAAACACCAGGCTGATGGAGCCGTGTCTGTCGCTGGCCCCACACTCTGGAACAAGCCGCCATCCCAAATGCAAACCATGACATTTAGATTTATTTCTGTTTTATTTATTTATTTAGAGCTGCATATACAAGACAAACATAAAATGGAACACAAGGGGATACAATACATTTCGTACAAGTTCATGTTTGACTTAAAACATTTAAAATAAAACACTGGTGCTCGAAATGGAGTGGGAATAAGTCATTTTAACCCACCCCAGTGTCAGTTTAAATCAAGACTTAAAGCGTATCTATTCAGACAGGCTTTGACACTCAGTAGTGTAGTGATATTTTATTTTCTACACTTAGTTTTACTGTTTACACTCTTAAATGGCATTTTATTATGGTTTTGGGCCTTTGAATCATCAATCTATTGGAAAGCACTTTCACGTTAAGTGTTTCATAAAACAACATTGATTGATTGATTATTTAAGGTGAGACTCTACAGGTGAATAGGAAAAAATCTTAAATTTAAAGATATCAATTGCAAACTTGTCCTGTAGTTTACTCACATAAATGTAAGAAAAAATATATTACACGTTTTTCATGATGTTATGTTTTCATGTAGAAATAAGGCATTTTGTGTGTAAAAACGGCCAAAAAATACACTTTTTTTTTTTTTATGGACAGAATCAGGTTTAAATGTCTTGGTTCATTTTGAACAAATACTAGTTAAAAAAAAAAGGGGGGGGATTTTGGATTTCTTATTTAGTTTTTGAGTAAACTAGATTGGACTGAAAATTGTCCAAAAAATTTAAATTTCACCACATTATTTGACTTAAAACCACAATCAGTTTTGAAATTAGATATCAAAAAATCCTTCAGTACATTTAGTCAAAATCTTGTTGAGTCCAGATTGTACAGTTTGGTGTAGGATCTACTTTAAGGCTGATCTTTATGTCTCGAGGGAGAAAAATGCATTTTAAGAAAACATCCTTTAAAGTTACAATGTCCCAGAGAAATCTATGGATGAAGTGGATTAAATTAAGTAATAAAACATCTTTAGCAGCAGATTAGACAAGTTTGCTGTTTCCACTTGGAAGCCAATATGCTGAGAGAGCAAACTGACCACAAAAAAAAAGTTTTGCCTGTAGTGTCTTGATTTAAAAATGTTTTGTTTTGCTGCGATGTTATATCACACAATAATCTGTACACCCCCAGTTTAAAAATAACTTTTACAATTCATACCTACATGAGGCAGCAAAACATATGCCTGACTTTCTTTCTTAATTATTTTTTATTCACTATATTAATGGAATTCCACCTTCTCCAATCCATGTTTCAGTCTGACCAGGCACACCTCCACATCCTTCCCCGTCTCCTCTGCTCTGGGGTGGCTCTGCGCTGTATAAATTATGGATAAAGCCGTCTTTGACTAGGCTCACATATTTAAAAGGCCTCTGAATTCCCTGGGACAACATCAATACAGCCTACTCCTCACTAATGACCTACTTACATTTGATATTTCTCCTCTCGTCGCAAACTCGCGGTCCTGCAGCTCAATGGACGCAATGGGCTCACAGTGGAGTTACATCATAGCGCCGCGGCTGATGTCATTTTCTTTTGTTGGGAAAAAAAAAAAGAAAAGCTACATTTCGCAGCGGTTCTGAATTTGTGTCGCTGGCCTTTTTATTCGCCATGCTCTTTGATTAGAAAGGCTGACTTGTGCAGATTATAAGCACGTTTTGATTTAGGAGAAGCAGCGAAGTGAAGGACGCTCCACACAGAGAAGTGCTGTCGTCATACGGGCCCTGTTTAAAAGCACCGACGTCACTGCCAAGAGCTAAAGTAGGCCAGTGTATGTTGTCAGAGTGCAATTTCTAATCTTTGAAAAGTGAATCAACTCTTGGTACAAATACCCAAAGGTCATACATTATGCAGAGTCCAGGCTCTTTACACTACTTGACATGTTACTTGACATATTCAAGAAATAGTCAGAATTCTGTCTTTTCTGTGTCTTTTTATTTTTTATAAAAATTGAAAAGCTCTGGTGGACCGTTCTTCTGCTCAGCTGGCTCCACATTTCGAACCTCACGACGTCTCGCCTGCTCCTTAAGAGCAGGAGCTTTCACTCATGAAGGGTCCGACTTCTGTGCTGCTGTGACACGTAAACAGTCACACAACTTTAATGGGGTGTCTGTCCCACCCAAACGATGACCATCAGCTCCTCTCTACTCCCCTCTCTCCATGTTCCGTTCACACACTTGAGACTCGTTGTGTGATTGTAGTGAGCTTCCACTGCTGCGTGATGTGTCAGCAGAGGATGCTGCCTGGTTGTTTCCTCGTCATCCTCTTTTATGTGCATCTACTGGTGGTTGCTGCGGGGTCTGTTTGCCCATTTAATTAATTAATTGATTATGTACATAGCACCTTTCATGAAACTCAGAGCATTTGATTTGGATTCTTCATGGTGCGGTGTCCTTTCTCTCCCTGGGTGAATACTTGTTGTAAAAGGTCCAGGGGGATGCCTTACAGGATTGTAGCAGTGGACATTTTGAGCTTTCATGGCTATGCGGTGTCTAGGGCAGGCAACCAATTTTTCTTGGCCCTCAAGCATCCTGGTGAATTGGCCCACATTGTCCTAAGACATAGTTTTTACAGCACATTTCAGATTTTCTACTATTATAACCTAAATAACTAACATTTTGGAGTGAGACAGACCTGATATTAAAGCACTGACACTGAATTTAGATGTGGTGGTGCTTTAAAAATCAGATTAATGCAACTTTTTTGAACGTTTCATGATTTAATTGTGGCCCTCCGCTTGGTCTAAATTTCAGTATGTGGCCCTCGGTGGAAAAAGTTTGGACACCCCTGGTCTAGGGTGATTAGTCAATACAGAAAGCCCATAGAAGGTTATGCACATACTCCTAGAACTACTGTTAAATCAGGTAACTGTGATGTATCATGCTAACATTGCCCTTCTCAGTTTATTTCAAAGAAATAGTAAACATAAATTTGAGCAGCTTTTCCCCAGTAAACACGTCACAAACTCAACGAGCTAACATGCAACATCAACCACCCCGTTCAAATCCAGATTCTAAATAAATAATTAGAGAGCCAGCAAAAACATAATCTTTTGTGTGGTCAGTAAACACATGAGAAACACATGGCAACACACGCTAGCACACCAGTAGCTAACACAGCACAAACACAAGCTAACACGGGCTAAAATCAAACCATCTCATTCTAATCTAAACAAACACCATCTAAATAAATTGTTGGGGAGGCAGCCTAAAGCTTTAGTCTCCCGAGCTTTGGTGTGGTCAGTAAACACACCACTGTCGGATAGACTTGTTTACACCGTGGCTAGTCAATCCCCTCACACGTCCCGCATTGATCCGCGCTGACCTTGGGCTGAGATACAAGGTCCGTGCGCCTGTTCGGTCCACGTGAAGCGCCTGCTGGCTGGAGATGTGCCGATAGTGATGGGCAGGACGTCGATACATGAGAGGAGAACAAACTGTTTAAGAGCATTAAAAGACTTGAGACAGGGACAATGGGTCAGAGACAGGGTAACGTGTAAGGACAGAAGGGTAATACCGGAATCAATACAAATGTTAAGTGAGGATTCAGCTTGGAGTGGCCCACCTATTGACGAACACATACTTTGTCGATTATCGCTAATAGACTGTGTCATTTGTGGATAGTTATTGGAGTATTGTGCTATTACTATTATTATTATTATGTTACAGTGACTTAATTAATGAGTTTAATTGACACATGTTTAAAGTGCCCCTGACAGGTTGAACGACTAATGTGACAAAAATACAGTTAAGATCGAATAGATTTAAAATTTTAAAAAATACTTCACATATTTGATCACGGTTTAGCAATTTTTTTGTTTTTTTTTGTTTTACTTCCTGGTTGTAAATGATGACATCACACTAGGAAATTACCTAGCAACCATCCTGTACATGGGGACAAAACAGATATTTAATTTTACAAATAAAAATACATGCAAACGCCTTTATTTTGTTGAATCAATGTTTAAAGGATCAAAAATAGTTGTTTACTTTGTGTAAATGATGCATAACTTTAGTCTCCCTAGTGTGATGTCATCAGTTTGTTTACTTCCTGTAATTTTCAACATATTTTTCAACTTTTCTTCACAAACGGCTGCTTGATTGGTGTGAAACTAAAATGTATATGTACAACTGGTATTAATACACCAAATAAAGTGAAAATTATAAAATCATGAAAACCTGTCATACGCACTTTAAAGGTACATTGCATAACTTTTCTTGTTTGGACTGACATGTTCCACAGAGAAAAGTTACATAGTGCACTGTGACTGACACTCCAGAACAGATTGTAAAATATTTTCTCACTTATCAGAATGAGATAAATGTTAATAATAATTTGATTCTCCACTGTTGCACTTGGGGATTAATGATACAACAAAAATGATAAACCTGATATAGTATTGGACTGCGTACACTTTCGTAGCAGTGCATGGGGCCTGTAATGAGTTAGCTAATCACTTTTTGTCTCCCCATGTGCAGCGGTGCATTTTAATTAATAGTGACAAACAAACTGAGCAGAATGTCAATGGAAAGAGCGATGCAGATACAGCGGCACACTGATACTGATGTGTGCGCTGATGAACAGTGTGCGAGCACTCGTCTGGCAACCAAAAGTCAGAAAGACTTTGGTGACTTTGGAAGTATTGTTATGTCAGTGTGTTTGGGTCAGAAAGTTGTGTGAGTGTGTGTGTTTGGGTCAGAGAGTTGTGTGTGTTTGGGTCAGAGTTGTGTGAGTGTGTTTGGGTCAGAGTGTTGTGTGTGTTTGGGTAAGAGTTGTGTGTGTGGGTCAGAGTTGTATGTGTGTGTTTGGGTAAGAGAGTTGTGTGAGTGTGTTTGGGTCAGAGTTGTGTGTGTGTGTGTGTGTGTGTGCGTGTGTGTGTGTGTGTGTGTGTGTGTGTGTGTGTGTGTGTGTGTGTGTGTGTGTGTGTGTGTGTGTGTGTGTGTGTGTGTGTGTGTGTGTGTGTGTGTGTTTGGGTCAGAGTTGTGTGTGTGTGTTCGGGTCAGAGTTGTGTGAGTGTGTTTGGGTCAGAGTTGTGTGTTTGTGTCAGAGTTTTGTGAGTGTGTTTGGGTCAGAGAGTTGTGTGAGTGTTTGTGTCAGAGTTGTGTGAGTGTGTTTGGGTCAGAGAGTTGTGTGAGTGTCTTTGGGTCAGAGTTGTGAGTGTGTTTGGGTCAGAGTTGTGTGTGTGAGTGTGTTTGGGACTGAGAGTTGTGTGCGTGTGTTTTGGTCAGAGTTGTGTGTGTGTGTTTTGGTCAAAAAGTTGTGTGAGTGTATTCGAGACAGAGAGATGTGTGTTTTTGTGTGTTTGGGTCAGAGTTGTGTGCGTGTGTTTGGGTCAGACAATTGTGTTTGTGTGTTTGGGTCAGAGTTGTGTGCGTGTGTTTGGGTCAGACTATTGTGTTTGTGTGTTTGGGTCAGAGTTGTGTGTTTGGATCAGAGTTGTGTAAGTGTGTTTGGGTCAGAGTAGTGTGTTTGGGTCAGAGTTGTGTGTTTGGGTCAGAGTTGTGTGCGTGTGTTTGGATCAGAGTTGTGTAAGTGTGTTTGGGTCAGAGTTGTGTGTTTGGGTCAGAGTTGTGTGTTTGGATCAGAGTTGTGTAAGTGTGTTTGGGTCAGAGTTGTGTGCGTGTGTTTGGGTCAGACTATTGTGTTTGTGTGTTTGGGTCAGAGTTGTGTGCGTATGTTTGGATCAGAGTTGTGTAAGTGTGTTTGGGTCAGAGTTGTGTGTTTGGGTCAGAGTTGTGTGTTTGGGTCAGAGTTGTGTGTTTGGGTCAGGGTTGTGTGTGTGTGTGTTTGGGTCAGAGTAGTGTGTTTGGATCAGAGTTGTGTGAGTGTGTGTGTTTGGGTCAGACTATTGTGTGTGTGTGTTTGAGTCAGAGTTGTGTGTGTGTGTTTGGATCAGAGTTGTGTGTGTGTGTTTGGATCAGAGTGGTGTGTGTGTGTGTTTGGGTCAGAGTTGTGTGAGTGTGTTCAGGTCAGACAGTGTGAATGGTTCTTATTGGTGACTGGGTGTACATTCATGTGTCATTTATTCCTCTAAATCGGGCACTGAAATGGACACTACAATGGGTGTGGAACTGGACTCAGCACTTTGTCAGTGTGGCATGTCCTGTGGAGGTCAGTGTGGGGTCAAGGCAAACAGATCAGTGCATGAAGGATTCTCATGAGACGGTCAGAGGACAAATATCGCAAGAATGAATCTGGCTCCACAAGGTTACAACTGCTGATCAGCGGCTTTAAGCTCGGTTCACGGTCAGGAGTCGAGAAGCAACTAACAATTATGATTTTCTGTTTGACTGATTGCAATTATTCTTGTGGTTATTCTTGTGATTATTAGATTAGATCACAAAAGGCATGTCTGACAATTATTATTATAATCAGAAACACCAAATGTACATGTTTTATGTGTCAATTTTACTTCATTATTGCTTTATCTGAGCCATAAAACCTCTTTTGATAGAACTTAGCACATTTTCATGTCTGTAAATGGTCCAGACAACGATTATTTGATAGCTAAATTATCTGAATACAATACATGAATTGTCTGTATGAATACAACATGCCCCTAGTGGACTGCTGTTCTGTTTTAGTCATTTTACTATGTATGTCTCAAATAGTAAACGCTGTATGACATTCTAAAGCAGATCTGACTTTCAATAATTCAATAAACGTGTACAATGTGACCCTTGCTCTTATATACTATACTTTGTTGCTCCATCTCCTCATGATTAGCAGCACGTCTCTGTTGTTTGCTGTCTGTCAGTGGTGAAGTCACTGTATCTAATAAAATTCCCTCTCGGTGCAGTTGAGACGGGCTATTTGCTGAACAAATAGATGTGTTCGCTGCGTGCCATGTCCAATAACTGCACAGGGCGAGGCTGTGCGCTGGATAAGACCATGACAAAGGATGGTATGCTGCGATTAGCTGTTATGTGTTTCTCCCGTGGCTCCCAGCAGGCTTCATGGTACGTTTGAAACACTATTCACTGACACAGGAGTGGATTAGCTGCCATTATAACTGCAGCAGATGTGACTGAGACGCACAGGGGACTGAGCCAGAGTCTGCTTGAGAGATAAGGTTTCACAACACATTAGCTGCTCCTCACAAGAAATGCCTCATAACACGGACATATGTCTGTGTGTGGAGTTACTCTATTGAGTCTGAGAACAGGCTGAGCAAATCTGCACCATCGTGTGATTGAGATAATAACATAAATATGTGACAATCAGTGTATAAGTGAGGAATAACATGAGCTTGTTAAATTATGTGCCTGTTTCTATGTTCCTTTTCTAAGTGACAGTTCATAACACTAAATGCCAAACAGCTCGTGCCAAGTCAAGGCAAGGAAATCTATTAAAATATCTGAATACAGAGTAATGTTAGCTTAAACCTGTTGTTGGAATAGTGACTGGATTGGAACTGCAGCGAAAAAAATAATCTTCAACCAGAAAGCATTTTGTCCATAGGGCACAGGACCATAGGCCACAGGACTGACAGGGGCTGACAGGGACCTACAAAAGTCAGATTTTGTGGCAATTTTCCTATTATCAGATCAGAAACTTTTTCTCATCTTAAAATCCTTCAGTTTTCTCCTTCTGCTACGCTATGAAACTTTCATGGGTGGCCCAAAACATCACCAAAGAATTTTTTTCCTGATATGAAAACGCACTGCTCTTTGATCAAATGTGCACTGCTCAAACGAAGAGAGCACGAGGGATAATCTTTAGCTTTGGCTCACTCTCTGCTCTAGCAGCTCTTGCTCAGATGACTGGATGGTTAGCTACAGGATACAGCTATGGTATGGCTAAGGCTAAACTGGCAACATGCGCCAATGAGTGACACTGAATGAGAAGACACCTGGATCCAAGATGTCGGAGCAAACAAGCCGGCTCTGCACTGTCGGAGCAACAACCACCAACTACTTTCAGTTTACATTTTACCTCATGAAGTAACTTTATGGCAAAAATGCAAAGAAACACATTGTCAGTTGCCCATAGTTCTGCCAATCACTGCCATTCAGACTGTAGTGACAAATATCCCATCAGGACTATTTGAGTAGTTTCATTTTGAAGGTGTGTAATGACACATTTGAGATGGCTCTACTTGCAAAGCATGCAAAAGTTCAGATTTTTAATTCACAAGTTTGATTTTAATGTACAAAACCACTGCAAATAATGAAGTTCTAGTTGAGTTAAAATGTCTTGATTTGAGGATATTAATCTGAATTTCAGAGGTTTTGACTTGTTAAGATCAGTGGAGACGATTTATTTGATGGCACTTTGATTTCACTTGTTTCAAACCATTTCTGACTTGTTTCAATGCATTATTTTTTATTTCAATCCAAATTATCTGTCAGTGGGTTAAGATTATTTTACTTACCCCACTGACACATTTATTTTCTTATTTTAAGCTAAATTATCGCAAGATCAGTCAGAAACACCTTGAAACCAGTGAAATATTCTGCATCAAATCAACAATTAAATCTCATCGAGTCAAATCTTCTCAAATCCAAATCAAAATGATGAATTTAAGCCATTTTAAGCTCGGATAGATTTACATTTTTTGCTGTGTGGAATGTTGTGTGACCGTGTTGTTTGCAAATTGTACAAAATTTCTGCCACATTTAGTTTGTGAGTTTGTGAAAATGTACCAAAGCAACTGTAAGGCACGTTTTGAGTGTCTCAGGAACAGTTTACAGCATCCAGACACAACGCTCAGGGCAACAGTGTTCAGCGATTCCACAAATATTCTGTGATTACAGTCAAATAGTTGGTTGTAATCTATTTCCTCCTGCATCGTCAACTGCCGGCGTGCTCTGTGGCCTCGGGCGCACTGCCGAGCTAAACTACCGCCCTGAGTGCTCCCTGTCAACTCAAGAGAACTTTACTTGACTTTGCTCACATTTGCTTGCATATTTTTAGGTTAATGTAACTTCAACAGAAAGGCAAGTCTAAGAGCAGTGAATAATTCATTGAAATATACTCTGGTAATCTAGGCTTAAAATAAGTCATTATATGTTATTATTACAATATATTATGGCATTGCCTGAATGTTCCAATACATGACGTTAAATCCATCCTTTTTTTTCAAACATGCATAAGTATCAAGTCAAAAACAATGAAGATAAAGATAATCACATTCTGATCAGGTCTTTTCCGCACACATTTGGCTCCTAAAGAAAACCTTGAACATGATTCTGAAGGCCAGAGCTGCTTGTCAGTGCGTGGTCCCGTCAGATCGCGGCCTGGTCAGGATTTGGACTGCTGTTCCAGTATGTGCCACAGTGGGGCGGCTGGGTAAACGGTTGTTGTGTCTTTGGGCAAGCCACTTCACTCACGTTGCCTAGTATGACAGTGGTGTGTGTGACTGGTCTGTGGTGGTCAGTGGACCGATGGTGCATAGTGCAGCCTCAGTTCAACAAGGCATCCAAGTTAGTCCATCACCCCAGTTAAGTAAAAAACTGGGGTGAAGGAAGTCTGGGAGTCCCTGCTCAGACTGTTGCCCCCGCGACCTGGCCCCGGATAAGAAGAAGATGGATGGAAAACAAACAATAAGTCATAACACTTAAAAGCATAAAGGTAAAGAAGCACATGTTCAAAAAGGAGTGGAGGAAAGAATAGACTAATTACAAAAAATATCAAGGTAGAGTAACATCAATTAATTAATCAATCAATTTATTTTTATAATGCCCAAAATCACAACAACAGTTGCCTCGATGGGCCACAGGTAAAAGCAGTTCAGATAACTGTCCCAGAATGCCCCTGTCCTTTGACCCTCCTTCGTGGCGAGGAAAAAATACAAAAAACCCCAAAAAATAGAAACCTCGGGGAGAACCACAGTGAAGGAGAGATCCTACTCCCACGGACGGACAGGCATGTTTGTCTCCATCGAGATACTGTACATGTTTAATGTCATACTGTGAAACATTCATAGCAAAGCAATGACATCTCCATGGAAACAAAGTGACTATCAGAAAAGTTACATAATGCACCTTTAAATAAAATCTGAACTGTTGATACCTTTGACATATCATCAACCAGGAGTGGACTGGGCAGTGACTTGGACTGGAGTCAGACTTGAATCACAATTTGAGATCTTACTGGATAAATGGACTCGATGTCTGACTGGATACTAGAGAGCACATGAGGAGCATCACTAGATTTATCATTATTGTTCATGTTTTTTTTTCAGTGGCACTTTCAATGACACGTCCATGTTTTGCAAATGCACTCTTAGCACGATGGCTTCTCTTCTGCCCCATTGTAAAGTCCTGGCTCTGTCTCCAGCTCACCTTTCCTGTGTGTGTGTGTGTTTTGTGTAGATCGACCACTACGCTCAGAGGGACCTGAAGAAGGGCCTGGAGCTGTTCGGCACAGAGGGGAACATCGGCCTCACCAACGCCTGGATGATCGTGCAGACCGACGTAAGCAGCACAGCACCGCCACGATCCCATGCATGAGCTGTACACCAGTGTCAGGGCCGGCCCGTGGCATGAACGAGCTCAGCAGCTGCTCAGGGCCAACACCAGACGGGGGCCACATGCTCTGGGCTCTGTCTGGACCAGAGAGAGAGAGAATCTGCCTCAACAACTGATACAAACCACGCTAAGTCAATGTGCAAAACAAAAGTTCCGATGTCCTGATATGAGCTTGGTTCTCTCAGGGGTGTAGCGACAAATTCTAGCAACCCTTCTTGGTGGACCGGACCCCTAAAGCATAATTTTGTAAAAGATTTCAGTGTTTCTTTTAGATTCTGCAGGGACTATGGTGGCAAATGTGAAACCATTTCTATTTCACACAAATGTTGGAGTATAAATGTCACTTATTGCCTCTTAAACTGTTCCCTTTTGAACCGTGTAGTTATATTTAACAGACAAAAGGCATTATTTGTCATACCAGTTCATTGTTTAGCTTGTTTTTAGACTATGGGGGATAAAGTTAGACTAGTCTCCCTTATGAATGGAAAACACTGGATTTATTCGTCCCTCAAGTTTCTACACACACTGTACAATAACTCGTTAATTTATACGCATCCCGTGTAGCCGATATGACGATACAGCACTGTTTCTATTTGCAATAACTTCTGAACCCATTTCAAAAACATGAACCCCTGGGCCCTGGGGAAACCAGGCGTATACTGTACTTTTGTTTGTTTTATAGCGGGTGTCTTATGGTTTTCATTGTCGCCGTATTTCTCATGAACGCGATTACAGCTCCAGAGAAAGCCAGGGTTAACTCAGCTTTGATAACTCACTTTGTATTAAAGATTATCCAGAGACGTCTAGAACATCTGGGTTAGTAAGAGACACTAATCCAGGATAAGTTAAGGCAAGACACTATAGGCAATTTTTTTGGTCAGTTTGTTCTCTTAACATATCGGCTTTTATGTGAAAACAACGACCAACCAATTTGTCCAATCTGCTCCTAAAGATGTTTTATTCTTCCATTGAATCCACTTCATCCATAGATTTCTCTGGGACATTGAAACGGCAGAAAAGTCAGTTTTCTTAAAATGCATTTTCTCCCCTGTAGAGACATGAAGATCAGCCTTAAAGTAGCTCCCACACACCAAACTGTACAATTTGGGAAGATTTTGACAGAACGTAATGAAGGATTAGTTGATTTCATTCTAAGCCTGATTTGTTAAAGTTTTAAGTCAACAAATGAGGCAAAATAAGATTTTTTTTGGCCAGTTTTCATTCAGATCTAGTTTACACAAAAACTAAATAAGAAATCCAAAATCCATATAACTAATATATGAATAAAATGAACCAAAAAAATATTTGCTCAGTAATTTTTTTCAGATTTAAATGTCCCAAATATGTGATATTTTGGCTGTTTTTACACATAAAATGCCTTATTTCCATTACATAACGAAATACATGTTTTTCTGACATTTTTTGTGAGTAAACTACAGGAGAAGTTTCAAATCGACAATGTTAAATTTAAAAAAAATTCCAACTCACCCGAGGTGTCTCACTTTACAGAGGGTGTTATACACTTGTATGGGGTGTTAATTGTTTACACACAGCATATATAGATCACCATGTTACCTTTTGTTGGTTTAAAAATGGTATATTCACAGAAAACAACGTATTAAATGTTTAATCCGTTTCAGTTGCGTTTTTGACGCTCTGAAGCCCCTCCCCCTCCAATGCATCAGAACAACACAAACACGCGGTTTATGAAGGTAATAATAATAATGTAATAAACACAAAAGAGAGCAATGAGCGATCGTATTTGTGCGTGGTAGTTAAGCACTGATGAAAGAAATCACAGCCAGATCTGTTTTACAAAACGAGCTGCAACTTACTTCTCTTTATTGTTGAGAGGAAATCTTTCTTTAGAGTCCGTGTTTTAGTCCATTATCAAACACGCTTTTGTTGAAGACGCTACAGTCCTCGGCTAAGTGGTGTAACAAACAAGATACACTTGGCGTCTTTTACTTAAACAAACTCTTGCCACTTTTCCTGGAGTTTCCTCGTCCCTGAAAAGTGTGAAAATAATCGTGTCCTCTGTTCATCCAAATGTGCTTTCTGTCTGGACACACTGTCAACAAAAAGCCAAACAGAAAAGTAGCGTAAACAAGTCCATATTGTAGCTGTAGCTGCTCCGTCCCCTCACAGAATACCTGACGGGAGGAGCCATATGTGTGGGAGGAGCCATGCTTGTGGGCGGAGCGCTGCAGAACGGTTCAAAAAGACGATCCGGATAGTTTTTGAACAGAACAGGAGAGAGCCACATTACTCAAACATGCAAGAATTACATTAAAAACCACTTCAGGCAGGTTTTGATGAGGGAATAACGTTAAAACATGGTAAAAAGCTCCAAAAAGTAGATTTTTGCATAATTCCCCTTCTTTAAACTGGCCTCGGATCACCATTATAGAGTTAAATTCCTTGAGATTTTACACATTGTCATTGTCACACTTTCAACACCAATTTTATGAAGAAAAAAAAAAAACACAACACAGTCCTCATTGAAACCAAGACTGTTTCATTCACCACACTTTCATCAGCCAGAACTTCGAAAGCTGCAGAACTTCTTGTAGTTTATGCACAGAGTTTTGAACAAATTATTGCAACGACTAATAGGATTTTTTAATTCACTGATATGACGCTTAAGACAATGCGGCACGAGGAGAACTTGGAAACAAACAGCTTAAGACGGGTGCGGTTGGAGCTGCGCAGATTAACTCCGACATCACAGACTCCCAGCGCTCACTTTGATGTGTCGTGGTGGTATTTTTTAAAGAAGAAATCCCCCGTGTGAGAGGCGCCGTGTGGAGGGGGGAGATTGGGGACAGGAGAGCAGGCGGGACGGGGGAGGCATCGGTGTTAGATCGATGGCTCCACACAAAAGAGACACGTCAGGCTTTATTTGTTTGTTTGTTTCATCCGTTTTAAGTTCATAAAACATCTGGGCACTTCCACTCCTGTTATCTACTCGTTAGGTGCTTTAAACGACCCTTTTTTGGTGTGTTTTTTTACCGTGCTGTGACATTGTTCCTCCAAAAATATACTGGTTTAAATGTCCTCTTGCTCTGCTCCTCACAAAAACACAAATGTCCCAGTTTTCTGATGTCAAAGGTCGAGCTCCGAGGTATTCTGTTCTGTTTTAAGTCCATAAATCATCACTAGATTCATTCTGTACATTTCTGCCTCAAATCACCTTAATTACAGCTGTATTCACATTAACATGTCAGGACAAGCTGGCTTTTGTTTATTTCACCATGGTAATTCCCTCGGCTGTCAGTGGGTGGTGTGCTAGCACTAATCCTGATGAGGGAACACCAGACGTTTAAGTCGTGTGGTTTTCAAGACATTCATTCATTCGTTTCCTTTGCTTGTTCCTTAGAGCAGTGTTTCCCAACCAGGGGTACAGGGACCCCAAGGGGTACATGAGCAATTACCAGGGGGTACTTGGAATGGTTTCAGGCTTTGAATGGAGATAAAATGTACTTTTATTTAACTGAAAATGTGTAATTAGTTGTAAATTTAGCATCTTTTTGAAGTATTTTGGACCATAAACACAATTAAAACAACAAATATAATGTAATAATTAACTGTATTAGACCAGTAAACCAATTTATTCGCCCAAAACTCAAATTAAGGGGTACTCTGAGTGTGAGACAACGCTTAGGGGGTACTCGAGACAAAAAAAGTTGGGAACCACTGCCTTAGAGCAGTGTTTTTCAACCTTTTTAGAGTCACGGCATACTTTTTTGTTTGAAGAGATACCACGACACACCAATACTGATGTTACCAAATCAGAGCTTTGACAGAAAAAAGGGTATTCAATGTCGTAGATAAAGTCCAAGGCACTGCTTATTCAAGAAGGTGTTAGTTTACTGGCTTGGTGTTGCTTAGTTTATTGATTTTTATCTTTGAAAAGCACTGTACAAATAAAATGTTCTTATTCCAAAATGGCAAATTGTTCAGTTAAATCCATGTTTGAATCCGTTAACTCAAACTGACAACACCTCCAGGCACACTAGTTTTTCTTGGCACACCGGTTGAAAATCAAGGCCTTAGAGGTCATGGGGGACTGGAGCCTATCCCTGTGACTTTGGGCCTTAGGCGGGGCACACCCTGGACAGGGGCCAGCTCTTCACAGGGTTAACAACAGTGTTTTATTCACCTTATTCCGGATGTTGTCATGGGCACCGCCATCTTTTTTCCGTTGTATTAGTTTACACGGGGCAGACGAGCTCAACAAAACATAAGTTCTACATGGAGTAATCAGTGGATTGAGGACTTGTTTTTGCTTGTGGACATTGAACATTTTAGACAAATTAATCTACTACATATAATGTTTTTTGTTTGTTTGTGTGTTGTTGTTGGGTTGTTGTTTTTTTTGCGTGAATGGAGTTCTCGTCAAACCAGAAGTGCATTTACTACAGGAATGTGGACAAAAAGAGGCAAAAGGTCAATTATTGTTTTGTTTTTTTAATTATTATTATTTTATGTTCTAAAATATGATATGTCAAAGCAGTGATTATCCAGAGCATGTTTAAAGGACAATATGATTATTAACACTCTCAAAAGCTAAACCTCATTTCTTGAAAATATCCTACCGTTTTAAATGTAGCTAATACAATAATAGTGTGATATGAACAACAGACAACTACAGTGCAGTTCAGAGAAATATATTAAAAATTCTGCTAAAATCTGTACAAATTTACCCCAGTTTAGCTACTTTTTAGGTTTTGATTTTACTTCCTGGTTGTAAATAATGACATCACACAAGGAAATGACCAAGAAACCATCCTGTACATTGGGCCAAAACTCATCTAATGTCACAGAAAAATACACGTGAACGCCTTTATTTTGTTGAATCACTGTTTAAAGGGTCAAAAAAGTCATTTATTTTGTGTAAATTATGCATAACCTTTGTCTCCCCCAGTGTGATGTCATCAATTTATTTACTTCCTGTAATATTCAACATACTTTTCAACTTTATCCACAAACAGCGACCTGAAATCTACGCTTACAAGAGCTAGCAATACAATGAAGAAAGTCAAAATTACGAAACCATAAAAACCTGTCATACGCACTTTAAACATCAGAACAAACTCCGTCTTTACTGTCAACCTCGTCTATTATACTGTACCAAGAACTGACACATTTTAAAACGTGGCTTCATCAGTGAAATGTGTAAAATGCATTCGGGATTGTTCAAACATAATGGAGAAATTTTTTAGCAACTGAAACCAACTGCGCCTTTCGATCTTCCTCCCACCAGCCTTTCATCTTACATTAACTTCATAACCTTGTCAGAAAAGTTACACGCTCGCTTCAGTTTTGAGTAAATGAATCAAAAACACACAAGAAATAAATGTACGCCTTAAGAAAATTATGCTACAAATGTAATCCTGAATGCCTTGGGTAAATCAACATCCATCCTCTAATATTTGTCGGGAAAAAATCCTCAGAGAGTTGGATCTCGATGTTTCTGTTGTGTTGTGCAGTCGTGTCGTCCAAAGTCCATAAAAGCGATGCAGAAGGCGTCACCCTGACTTGATGAATGCTAATGCGTGCGGTGAGTGGGAGTCGGCGCGCTAACTTCACAACTCGCCGAGAAAGCAGCAAATAACTGCCTGAGCCCCGGTTTATTCACTCCGGGAACATTCAAACGACACTGACGGAGAGGCGGCCGTGCAGAATGCCTCGCGCTCCGAAGCACGAAGAGGTCTACCACAGTCTGTTTTGTTGTTGCGTGTTTACAACTCTGGAACGTACAGCTCTGGCTACAAGTATTAAACCGTCACAGAGAGCAAACAAATGAGGTGAAATGAGTTGTTTATTGCCTGGTTGACGAAAACTCAGTTCCAGTTCAGATCCGAGCCTGCCCCGTCCAGAACCTGACCCACTAACACGGAACTTTGGACTTCACAGCGTACAGCCTCATTCAGCGGGAGCCAGCGTGTCCCCGTGTCGCTCAAAGCTGCAGAAAGATTAGCACGAGAGATCAGACTGTTATTAAATGACAAAATAAGCGGCGCGCGACCAATAAGCTCCGCCGCTCGAACGTTTTCTGCTTATTCTGAGCGATGGGAGACTGGCTGCTGTAGCTCGCTCACCTCCTTCCAGCTCTTTGGACCCAGCAGAGGAGACAAACGCCTGGAGCGCAGAGTGTATGAGTGGGCCGGTGTTTATCATAGTGTAGGGGTTCAAAAGTGTCTACACACGCGCGCCGTGGAGACAGAAATACAGTGCCAATGATGTAAATGCTGTATTATTGAATCCACAACATGGTTTAAAGAGGAGGTATTATTCAAAAGTCAACTTTTTGGAGCTTTCTACCATGTTATAATGTTATTCGCTCATCGAAACCTGCCTGAAGTGGTTTTAAATGTAATTCAAGCATATTTGAGTAATGTGGCTCTCTCCTGTGCACTGTTCGAGAACTATCCAGATCCTACTTAACTATTCGCCCACAAGCAAGGCTCCTCCCACACATACGGCTCCTCCCATCAGGTGTTCTGTGAGGGGAGGGGGGAGCAGTGTCGTGCCTGTGATAGCGGCTAACAGCTACAACACAGACTTGTTTATGTTACTTTTCTGTTGGGATTTTTATTGAAAATGTGTCCAGACAAAAAGTGCATTTGGATGGACTTGTGTTTACTCAGCCTAATCCTAGCTCAGACTCATCCTAACCCACTGACGGAAACAACAGGGGAAGTTTGATAGAAACCACACCCAGAAGATGGAGTACAATAAATGGATATCTTCTTCTTAAAGTGCCTCTGACAGGTTGGACTACTCCTTTAACTAAAATGCAGTTAAGATGAATATATTTCAAATTCTGCTCAAATCTTTACAAATTTTTGTTTAGCAATTTTTTTTTAAATTTTACTTCCTGGTTGTAAATGATGACATCACACTAGGAAATGACCAAGAAACCATCCTGTACAGCGCACCAAAACTCCTCTAATGTCACAGATTTTTTATTTGGCAAAGAAAAACACTGTTACTGTTATTGTTATTACCCTCATAAACCGCATGTGCGTGTGTTGTGCTGATGTTGTGGAGGGGGAGGAGCTTATGTCGTGCTGACGCTGTGGAGGGGGAGGAGCTTGGTGTGAGGATCAGGATTCCGAGCGTTAAAAAAACGTTTTAATACATTGTTTTTGGCGAATATACCATTTTCAAACCAACAACAACAACAACAAAACAACACGGTGATCTATATATGCTGTGTGTAAACAATTACTAGACCATACAAGTGTAATACACCCTCTTTAACGTGCATATATAGGTTAAGGTTACGGGTTTGTGCTAAGGCATAAAACATAGTGACTGTGGATCAGTCATAAGGCAATGTGATGTCCCCAAAATGCACGGAGACCCAACAAGTGTGTGAAAATATTATACTAATATATTCTGCTATTGTTTACTCCCTGTGTAAGGATCTCTAGTTCAGTGAAAATGAACTTTATTTCCTGCTTCAGGCACACTTGCGTTTATATTTTGAATGTGCTGTCTCTTCATAGTGAATGTCAGTTGAATCCTGTGCTAGTTCATCCCAACACGAACCTAAATCTAACACAGAAAACACGGATGTGGTCTAATCTTTCTGCTAAACATAAACCATATTTTTGGGGGCTCATTTAATTGTATGTACATTTTGTATGTTATTATTTGTAGTAGAACTCAGTACAAGAAGATTTGAACAGTACAGAATGTTTATGACTGATTATGAGTGCTAAATAATACTAGTGTATCATTCTGTTATTGTTGCAGCTCATATTTCTTAACAATATTGTACGTTTACTGAGATTGCTATAATTTAGTGGTATTGTCTCTGCGCCATGAAGTAGCTTTAATATTGTGATATTTTTCTGTAGCAATATACCATACATCAGAATGTTTTCATGACAGGCCTACTCTGTTCTGAAAGGGTTAGATATTTTGCCAGATGTACTTTTTGAGCTTTTGAACATATTTTAACATTGTTCCTTCATCAAAAACAAACCTGGAGTTGCATTTAGCTTGATGAATCCTGTTTAGTAAGTCTCAGAAAATACTCCATTCCCAATTTTCCAGATTTGTGATGTCACCGGTAGAGCTGTTGTGCTGTTTATAAGTCCTTAAATCATCTCCAGACTCATTCTGAACATTTCTGCCTCAAATCCCGTTCATTACAACTCCATGCTTAGATCAGCACGTCAGAGGCAAGATACTGTATATTTATCTCCCCTTTTTAATTCCCCCTGCTGCCTGTAGATGGCGCCCAAAGTCAGTCCCTTGTGTAGGAAACTCCCGAGTGACGTGAAGTCATTTTGGCTTTTGTGAGCATTTTTCAGCTTTAAAACATGAGATGCCAAAGTTAAAGTACAAGAGCATGTTTAAAGGACAGTGACAATACAAATCATGCATAATATTTGTCCTTTAAGAATCTTCAGTAAATTCTTAAAGTGATTTTCTAAACAGACCCATTCTTCTGCCGTGTCCTCAGATCCTAATGTTATCTAAAGAACACACAGCCTTTGCACTTGGACAGGTCACTTTTCGACCTGATCACATCTGGATCAGAGTCTGTCTGACCTTGGGTTCAGCGGCTGATTGCACAGCACACAGTGTCACTCGGGGGATTTAAAGTGCCCTTAAGTCCAACCCAATCTCAAACTTTCTGCTGGTCTGAAAATACAGTGTCTTTCTACAGTGGAGAAATGTGTGTGGTACTGACTAAACACAGTGCAGACAGTGCCAGGTGGGGCTGTAGTCGACTAAAGAAATGCTTGGTTGAATAAAGACCTGTTTCATTGACCGATTAGTCGACTAAAAGGGCGTGTGGCAAAAATATATCTATATCTTTGCCCTCAGAACACCAGAACTGCACAGGAATTCATGCAAAAATAACAGTTTATACAGAGAAGTCCTAGTAAACAGTGTATTTATTGGTCAGAGATACTGATTTGCTCCTAAATCTTCAGCTGACTCACTCTAAACCTTCTTGTTTTTGCTTCATATATTTGTTGAATGCAAATAAAATGATGAGTCGACTGGTAGAAATCTTGATCGACTAAAGATGCTATCGACCGATTAAACGACTAAAGGATTACAGCTCTAGTGCTAGCAGTGTCATCTTCCCTTTTTTGTCAATCAGTCAGCCTTTATTTATAGAGCTCTTAACAATATTCAAGGTGACTCAATTGTTTTCCAATAGAAACAAAGCAAAAAGTAAAAACTTGGATGAAAAACTAAAAGTACATTTTGGAAATAACTCACCAACAAACCAGCACTTTTGAGTAAACTGTAGGCTAAAACAACAAATGTCTAAAACTGTATGATTATCAAGCGTTTGGATAAAGCAGCTGAAATGTGTCTAAAATATATAAAATCGAAATGTTTAAATCTCAACCAGTGGATTAAACACTGCAGTTTGCCACATTGTTCACAGTGAAGTGGGCGAGTCTTCGTGAACTCTGACCCCGGTGTTTTTCAGTCACGTCCAATGCCTGTCATTTTCCAAGTGGATTTAGCTGATGAAAATGATAAAGCCTCTGTCACTGTGTATTTAGTGACTCTAAAACAGTAAAATATGTGTGCGTTTGTGACATCACAGCATTCTGGATTTTTGCAGTGAGTTTCAAAAAGTCAATAATGAGTGCTGTTTCTCCTGTTTGGTTTAAAGCTTAAAACGCAAATAAAATGTGAAAAAGCTGCAACAGTCTGATAACAAATGTAAATGTGTCTACAACTCTGACTAATATTTACTTTATACCTGACATCTAATAAGAGAAAATCAAGTAAAGAGTTGGAGAAAAGCAGATAAACAGCAGGACACAGCAGCCACGCTCACATTTATGGCTGATACAGACTCAGATCACACACAGTTCAGCTTCCTTTCTCACCTTAAAGTCTGTACGGACTTTCTCTAATTAAGACTTAGTTCGGTGGGAGGTAAATATTTAGCATACTTTTATGTCAGTCAAGATGTAGTTTGTGAAAGTTTTTGTAAAAGTTTAAAATTACAAGAAGCTGAGATGAGTTCTTCAACTGAATCTCTCTGTCTTTTTTCTGACCATTTAAAAGATCATTCAACAAAGTAAAGCAGCAGCTCAGAGAATCAGTTATTATTTATTGTGAGTTCCTATTGTGCAATTTATATGGATTTTGGCCCTTGGTTGCTAGGTAACAGTTGTAGAATTACTAACGCTGTCATATTTGCTGCAAATGTTAAACCAGGAAGTAACCTTATAAACTTCACAAAAACTGTTCAGCTGGAGACAAACTGTCATCAACCTGTCATTAAGACTTTAAACGTTTCCTGTGTTGAGGAAAACAATTGCTGTGTGACAGTTGAAATGTCCTAAATCTCCAACTGCTGTTAGCAAACAAGCTAGCTAAGCTCTGCATAATCGGAGCAATAGCGCAGAAACGACTTACCTTACTTCACTTTACAACTGTCTTATTAGAAGAAACTCACAAGTTAACATTTACAAGAAGATGGAATGAACTTTCCAAATATAAGATTAAAGCAATGTTTATCACGAGGTTGTTAGCATGTGGGCTAATTTTGGTACCAATCGCTAACAATCGACACAAATGGCTTCCACACACAGTAGTGTTTTGTAGCGAGGCTCTGTCGTACTCACGTGCGCTCGAGGGCTTGTCAGTCGCCCAAACAGCCCTGGTTTTTCCCAGTTTGCGACGTTCGGAGGCTAACGCTAACTCCCCCTGCGGAACTGCATCAGCGCTCACACATGGAACGGTACCGAGCTAATGTTTATATACTCCGGAAGGGTCTATAGGTTTTATTTCATGTATTTTGAAGAGTAAACAGCCAGCAGCATGAATCCTTTGGACTCGTTCAGACGTTCTTTGGCCTCCAGCCGTACAGAGGATCACCTGCTGCGAGCGCCGCCTCACACGCCTCACACGCCTCACACGCCTCACACGCCTCACACGCCTCGCTCTCTCCTGGCGCTCCGCTCTTTCTCTCTCATGCATGTGATTTTTCAGTGTAATATCTGAGACCTGGTACCTCTGTGTCGAGTCGAGGATAGAAATAACTTGGAGGAACGTGGATAAGAAGCGTGTGTTCCTATAGACCCTATAAAAGTTTGTAAAGTAATATTCTAAATTGTCAAGGGGAGGCAAAAGTAAAGTGGAACATAATGTGATTTCACTGGAGAAACTGGGATATCACAAAGTATGACACATTTAGATGATTTTGGAAAAGTAAAAGACACATGTGAGTGACATCAGAGCTGCTGCACAACACATTTATTATTGTATTTTACGTTGTGTTTGAGGAAATTATGATAAACTCTTTGCATTTTTGATGAAGGAACAATCCAGATTTATGGGTTTTACTGGAAAAATACTCACAGAAATGTTGAGCCCACGATCATTTTTCATTTTATCTAGAGATGTATTAGATTCTATTCCATAAATTAGATTCTTTTGAAGCTAAAATTCATCGTTACATGTTATATATAATCAAAATAACTGACCTTTCTACTCTGTAAATTCAAATGTGTTGCTTTTTTCCAACACAAACACTTAAAACCAGTGGACTTTATATCTAATGCGAGCGAATCATTGAAAAATTTTATTTTCACAATTTAGCTTTGCCTCCATTCTGTAATTTTGATGACATCACATTTTAAAGAGTAAACTTCTGAACATGCAGTGGCCTCTTCTACATAAACACAGCAAACTATTTTTAACCTTGTCAGACCATTTTACTCTGGGATTCTATATACGGTCGGGAAAGTTAGCATCTCACCTCCTGTTAAAGTGAAAGTGTGACGGCCCCGAGCCTTCCTAGTTGGGCGGGCCGTGCGTTCAGGGCTCCTGGGCTCAGGTCTAACCGGTGAAGATGGAGCACACTTGCCACGTCTTCTTTTGTGACATCAATACTCAGCACAATACTCATTACGGTCAGGTTCTGTGAACTTGTGAATCCCGTCCAAAGTGTCGCAGGTAAAGTGTTTTCACTTTTCACATTTGAAATCATTTTAACGCCATCTTGATGTGTGAACTGCAGTAGTTTGTTCTGTGCAAAAGTTCCTACCTGCTGTAAGGACGTGCTACATTTTCATGCAGTTTTGCTCCTCATGAATCATCAATCTGCTCCTGCAAAACGTTTATTTATTTATTTGGTGGGAATAGTGCATGTTAAAGGCCCTGTACCTGATTTTTTTTTTCTCTTTAGTTAAGATAAATTCTCTTTACATCACACATTGTTTGATAAAAGCAACTTCATGGAAGGACACTGGGTTTGTGATGTATAATCTGTGCCTTTGCCAGTTTTTGCCAGGGTCATCTTATATCTGCATCAGGCACATTGTACACTATGGGAATCATGGGAAAAAACCTGCTTGACACTGTCCCAGACTGTGATTCTCTGTCATGGTGCAGTTTGCTAAAAGTTGCTAAAAGCTAATTGTAAGAGGAGTTAGAGCAGGCATGTCCAAACTAAGGCCCGGGGGCCAAATGCGGCCCTCGTGTCAATTTTTCTTGGCCCTTAGGCTTCCTGGTGAAATGGCCCACATTGTCTTGAGAAATACTATTTAAAGCACATTTCAGATTTTCTACAATTCTAACCTAAATAA
Source organism: Rhinogobius similis (assembly GCA_019453435.1). Taxonomy (NCBI): domain Eukaryota; kingdom Metazoa; phylum Chordata; class Actinopteri; order Gobiiformes; family Gobiidae; genus Rhinogobius; species Rhinogobius similis. The sequence continues at coordinate 5,118,423 of CM033621.1, read as the reverse complement.
CTAACATTTTGCTGCAATACAGACCTGATATTAAGGCACTGAGACTGAATGTAGATGTGCTGGCTCTTCAAACATCACATAAATGCAGCTTTTTTGAACGTTTCATAATTGATTTGTGGCCCTCCGCTTGGTCTATATTTCAATATGCGGCCCTCGATGGAAAAAGTTTGGACACCCCTGAGTTAGAGGGACTACATGGAAACAACTGCATCAGACTATTCCAGACAGTCATTTCTGTGTCATGGTGCAATATTGAGTGAAAGGAAGGACTATGTGGGCGGGGCTAACGGTTCAAACAAAAACATGGTCCTGTCTCATGGTTCCAAATCAGGTACAGGCCCTTTAATGAGCATACATGATGTAAACACGCCGGATTGTAGCCATGGGCTCATTTTCCAGTCCTTGTCCCACGTTCACTCTCCTTCACACACCACATACTGTTGTACACAGACAGGGCCCAGGAGTCGAACCCAGGACCTTCTTGCTGTGCAGTGAAAGCGCTGTTGTCATTTGCATTTCCTCCACCTCCACCTCGTGCGTTTTGGGGCAGTGCCTGTTCTTACTTATTAGGTCCCATGTGCTAAATTTGCGCTGAACAAAGACTTAATAAACAATTTGTACATTATTAATTAAGAATAATTCAGGTTTTGTAACTACTTAATGAATAGCCTAACTGCATAATTAAGTAGTTACTAAATCTGAATCTTAATAAACTATTTGTTTATTGTATTTGTGGTCTGAGAGACACAAATCTCACCTGCACATGCTTTTTCTCTGGGCCTTTGTTAGGATTTTGTTAATGTCGTTAATGTCGAGTTTCCATGCACAGGTCCGCCACATAAGCAACGCACGCCACCCAAACATAACTCAAATCTAAATCATACCTGAATTACACTTTTTAATCATGACAATAATCTCAGTAAGTCTAACTTTGTAGCACAGTAAGAAGTGGCTAAAGCTAGAGTAAACCAAGCTTCATTTCTGAACATGGAATCACTTCGGTCATTGGTGCAGATTGTGAGTTTCATCTTTAGCAGCTGTACGTCTGGTGGCTCTGCAGCCCACTGAGCATGTGCAGACCAATCAGAGCGAGCGATGCTGGAGCAGAGCAGAGCGAGCTGAAGAAAGCTGTCTTCAAAAAGCTGTCTTTAAGCTGACAGAGAAGCGAGAAAATCTGAAATCTGAAATAGGCAATAATCTCCACAAAACCCGACTGTTGTGAAAGCTGTAGATCCCTGTCAGCTGAACACGAGTAGTTTATTTTTACACTGCACTCTGTGGAAAATGTTTTCTGAGTTGTAGATTTTTAGTTGCAGTTCAAATGCACTGGCCACTAGTAACAGGTTGAAGTCAGCAATACCCTTCCAGTTATTTTAAAGAAGAAATATTAAGCAAAATTGAGTTTTTTGAACTTTTAACCACATTCTAACATTGTTCTGTAATCAAAAACATACCTGGAGTTGTATTTAGCTTCATTCCTACTGTTTGATGAATCCTGGTTAGAAAATCCTCTCCCTCCGACCGTCAAAAACACTCCTGCTGAACTCCCTCGATGTGGGACGTTTTCCAAGAACTGACGTCACGTATCCTAGAATCTTCCGCTGTTTTAAGACCTTAAATCATCGCCAGACTTCTGTCGTCTAAAGGCGATCACTTCAAACTGCTAGCTTAACTCACATTTCTTCACAAACGCATTTTTAGCTTGTGTAAGCGCTATGCAATCAGTAGATGGCGCCCAAACTCAATTAGTGCTGTGGAAAACAGTAACAGATAGAGACGTGTATTTTGTTTTTTTAATAACATTTTTAGTTCTAAAACACGAAGTGCCAAACTCACTCAAGAGCATGTTTAAAGGCTAATAATGATACAAAAAATACATAATAGTTTTCATCGAATAGATCCACGGAGTAAAGAGTTAAGCACTTCTGGTTCATCCTCAGTTTTTTCTGCATTTATTTCACTTTTCTGAAAAGGCTCCACGTTTTAACCTCTCTTTGTGCAGTGTTTTGGGTTTGGATAATGAGCTGCATTACGCACTTGAAGGGAACAGCTGATGCTAACATGCACAAGCTTTGTTTTGCTAATGTGGGCTCAACATATCAATTATCAACCCTGGAATTATGGCACAAGATCACACACCAGGGCTATTCAACCAAATCAGGCCCTCAAGGGTTATGAGCCGGCTCTCAAAACATCTTCAGAAATATAGAAAATATATGATCTCTTGTTATTTGGTTAGACCTGGTTTAGTCCTGATTTAGTCCTGTTTTAGTCCTGTTTTAGTCCTGGTTTAGACCCAGTTCAATCCTGGTTTAGACCCGGTTTAGTCCAGGTTTGGATGCAGTTTAGTCCAGGTTAGAGACGGTTTAGTCCTGCTTTAGACCTGGTTTAGTCCTGGTTTAGTCCTGGTTTAGTTTTGGTTTAGACCTGGTTTAGTCCTGATTTAGTCCTGGTTGTTAAAAAAAAAAACAGTTATCCCCAAAATCAACTCTATTACAGTAACGTGATTATTTGTAATGAGTTACTTTTCGCGTCTGCTTCCACCAGAAGGTTGTGGGTTCAATCCCCTGGCTGTGGACATTATCTGTTACTGTGAGGAGTCTGGGTCAGTCTCTCGGTTTGGTTTTTGAAAGTAAATGTAGCATAAATTCAAACTTCAGCGAGTCTTCATCACAGCAGGCTGTACTAGAGGAGGTTAATGCTTTCATGTTTTTAAAAGCAGAGTTCCACTTGTTTATATTTCCATTAGTTGCATCATAATTGCTTTGCCCCCGGCGTGACATTTACGTGCAACAATAGAATTTACTGAGCAGTTGTATAAATGCAGACAATGAAGTTTGTAATTGGACCAAAAAAAAACAAGAAAGGATAAAATAAATGTCCCTGCACAACATCTCAGCCGGTAATTACTTAAATACTAAAATAAAAGCACGTCATGAACTTGGACCCCATCACGGCAGCACCAGGTAAATTAAAACATATAAACATGATGGACTGACGAAGGGACGAAGAATGTTCCGAGCATAGGACTGAGCGATATAGTAATAAAAATGGATAATCTGCTATTTTTGTGAAATCATGGCATCGTGATTCTTTATTTGTGTCTTTAATGCAGCTGTCTGTTCAAACACACTTTTTCTCCTGTTGTTTAGCCTCTGAAGCCTCTGAGCAGATGACTTTATTTACCTCTTAAAGGCCAGAGCTGCACAATTAAACCAAATCCACACAAAATCGCAATTTTAATGGATGCAATTAGCAAATCACAAAGGCTGCAAAATGTCTTTGAATTATTTAATTGAATTCAATTGATTTAAATTAAATTAAAAACTGCTCACACATGTTCTGCAACAACCGACAAAAGCACGACCTAAAGAAATAAAAATGCGTTCAATAGTGACAAAAACCCACTTACAAACAACAAACGCGACTAAATGCACCAAAACACGACTAAAAGCGACGAAAACATGACTATAAACGTCAAAAATGCAACTAAAAACGACAAAGACGCAACAAAACCGCGACTAAAAATGACAAAGACGCGACTAAAAACGACAAAGACGTGAGTAAATACGACAAAGACGTGAGTAAATACGACAAAGACGTGAGTAAATGCGGCAAAAACGCAACTAAATACGACAAAGACGCAACTAAAATGTGACTAAAAACGACAAAGACGTGACTAAAATTTATAAATACACATTCAAATATAACACAATAACACAATAACACAACTGAAAATGGCAAAAATGCGACTAAAAGCAACAACATTGTGTTTAAAATGTGAATTTGAGCAGAATCCTATTATTAAAACATAAATCTAATCTTAAAGGCACTGGTCAGAAAAATCCCAATTAGACATTTTTCACATATCGTGCAGCTCTATTATAGACCATAGAAAAATACAAAGTGAACATGAATCGTGATAAGATCCAAATCATGATCTGGCCCCAAGAAAGTCGTGCTAATAACGTTTAGCCACGTCATCCCGCCATACCAGAGCAGAGAGGGAGGAGCTACGAGCGGGGCACGGTTGTGTTCTTCTAACAAGCTGGACGTGTGGCCCCAAAGCTGGCAGGTCCTTTATGAATGACGCACCTTTCCTGCCTCAGCTCTCAAACTGGACCTGTTAGCTTCAGAAGAGAAATTCAGAACATCAGCTTCAATCGTTCAAAATAAAGTCCTTCACTTTATAATCCATTTGAACATGTGTGAGTAGATTGTATGTTTTGAGTTATTTCTGGCTTTAGAGCGAGGTCAATCCACCACCATTGACTGAATGTAGTTTCATGGAATGCAAAAACAAATCTCTGCTCTCTTTGCTGCCTGCATGTTCCAAAAGTTCAACTTCAAACTTCAGTAGTTTATTAGCTCCTCCAGAAGGAAATGTTTGACAGAAAATGCACACAGCCACACAGCAAGACAATGTAAGAAGAATAAAAGCAACCGTTTTTACCTGTCTCTGCACAACAAAGGAAATGTAGCTATTGTGCAACCTCTGGATGTTTGTGCTGAATCTGTGGAGCAAAATTATGGAATGAGTACGGCAACTTTATGAACACCTCAATAGCAAAGAGTAAAAAAAATCTTAAGGAAATATTGTTAAATAAGTATCAACTGTGATTATTAAAATGGTTGTGTATGATCCAAATAGTAATCAGAGCTCTATATACAACATATTGGAGGCCTACTTCAATACAAAATAATATTAAATAATAATAATAATCAAATTTACAAAATCCAGTACATTTTCATTGGAAAAATGTTTTGTTTTGTGGTTGTGAGGGCTGTTTTCTGTTTATCAATGTGATTTTCATTTGTAATTCATCACCAGACAGCTTTTAATTTGAGCTTGTTATAATAATCAATTAAAGGGGTGTGGCTTTAAGGATAAGCCCTTTCAGGTTTCTGCCACACTCACACATAAATAAATCAAATCAAATCAAATCAAATCTGCTGCTGCGACCAATGTCACTGTCACACAAACACATGAATGAATGAATACACTGTGCAGTTAAATAAGTCTGATGAACGATACAGGGCAGTTTTCTTGAATTCATCAATGTGTGTGAATGTGTGAGTGAATGGGTGAGTAGTTCCTTGGAGTAAAGTGCCTGGAAGGTTGAAAAAGCTTCAAATTTAACCATTTATTTACCACAACAACACAAAATTTGAACTAGAAATATAGTTCTATATTTGTAAAGAAATGAACAAACAAAGAAATGAACAAACAAAGAAATAATTTGATCAGTAAAACCATTTCAAATATGTTTGAACATGTTCACTCTCACTCCCAGGAAAAGGGTAGGTGTTACCTCTACCTGGAACACAAAGATTTGTTAATAATAGATAAGAAACAACAAACCAATTTCTTATTCAGGTTGCCAGTGTGGCAGGTGTTTCTCAGCATCTTGTTATTAGTCTTATTGTTTTTGAGTTTTACTAGTTGCTCAAGGATTAAAAAATAGGTCTGGTCAAATCCAGTGTGGTTCCATCTTTGAACAAATGTGATTCATTTGCTGTGGATCCTTATTTAAAAGCTCGACAAACTACAAAAACATTCAGAGGATCAGTTCACAGTTTCATATCTTGACCTCATGTTTTCCTGTGGCTTGTTTAGATGGATGAGAGTTTATTCTTGTGTTGTTTTGTGCTGTGTCTTGGCAGGTCATCATCATAAATGACAATGTGCTCTCAGCCTAAAATACATTTAGACTTCATTGGGCCAGACACGAGGAAACAGAGGGGTACATTCTGACCCAGAAGGGTTTGGGCGGGGCTTAATGGCCTGTGACTTTGATACATGGTTCATACCTTTGACACATACTGTATGGGGAAGTGTTGGACTGTGGGATGGTTACCATGTGACCTGCTCCACTCACACAGGACACGGGACAGTGCCTGGTCCAAACCAACCTGTGGAAGGAACTGAACACTCCACTGCAAGAGTGGGAGGAGTGTCCCTGTGGTGGAGTGGACAGCACATGTGCCTGACTCACTGCTTTAAGAAGGGTACAGTGGGTAAAATGGGAGGTGCTGTTGAGGAGCAGTGAGGCGTGACCACAGCAGGGGTATTGTTAAGGTAAACACAAGAGAACCTTCTCAACGGAGAGAACTCAAAGTACAAGAACAGCAGGAGAACAGAAATGAAAATCAAGCTAAACAACTATTTCAAAATGTTCTTCATCCAAACGTTTAAAGCAACATTCTTAAGGATAACTTGTACATAACTTTATCCATTGACTTTGGGGAAAGTAAATGTGATTTTCCCCTCGTGATACAGAATCTCCTGCTCCTCCTACTTATGAGCTTCACAAATGCATCTTCACTTAAACCTTTCAAAACAACAGCTTTACCCCTGCCGCTCTCTCTCTCCCTTTCTCTCTCTCTCTCTCCCTCTCTCTCTCAGCCCCATCATCTGAATTCAGAGCGTGAGTTTATGACAAATGGTGATGTATTGTTAAAGTGGGCGATATACGCTGGAGACAAGTGCCCCATGCCTTTTATTTCATTCCATTCCGCAGTGGGATTAAAGCTTATCCAATGAACGAAAACATCTTGGACACACTATCTCCTGCTGTACGCTGATGAATTGAATTATGGAGCGAGAAATCCATAGCAACCAATCACACGAGGAGGAGAAGAGGTGGGAAAAGAGGAGGGGAAAGAGGAGGAGAGGGGGAGAAAGAAGAGGAGAGGGGGAGAAAGAGGTGGAGAGGAGGGAAAAGAGGAGGGGAGACAGGAAAAGAAGAGGAGAGGAGGGAAAAGAGGAGGAGAGGAGGGGAAAGAGGAGGAGTGATGATGAAAGAGGAGAGGAGGGAAAAGAGGGGGAGAAAGAGGGGAGAGATGATAAAAGAGGAGGAGAGATGATAAAAGAGGAGGAGAGGAGGGGAAAGAGGAGGAAAAAGAGGGTGAGAGGCAGGAAAAGAGGAGGAGAGGGGGAAAAGAGGAGAGGCAGGAAAAGAGGAGGAGAAGCGGTAAAAGAGGAGGAGAGGGGGAGAAAGAGGAGGACAGAAGGTTAAAGAGGAGGAGAGGATAAAAAAGAGGAGGGGAGATGGTGAAAGTGGAGGAGAGGAGGTAAAAAAGGAGGAGGGGTAAAACAGGTAATTAAAGAGGAAGTGTAAAGGACTAAGAGAGGTGTTAAAAGAGGAGGAGAGGAGGAGAGGAGGTAAACCCAGTCCTCTCTCTTGGCCCCGAGCCACACTCACGGCCCCTGCCCCTTGAACACTGTCCTGGTGGAGTGTGCGGTGTGTGTCCTGGTGGAGTGTGCGGTGTGTGTCCTGATGGTGTGTGTCCTGGTGGAGTGGTGTGTGTCCTGGTGGAGTGTGCGGTGTGTGTCCTGATGGTGTGTGTCCTGGTGGAGTGGTGTGTGTCCTGGTGGAGTGTGCGGTGTGTGTCCTGATGGTGTGTGTCCTGGTGGAGTGGTGTGTGTCCCGGTGAAGTGTGCGGTGTGTGACCTGGTGGAGTGTACGGTGTGTGTCCTGGTGGAGTGTACGGTGTGTGTCCTGGTGGAGTGTACGGTGTGTGACCTGGTGAAGTGTGCGGTGTGTGACCTGGTGGAGTGTACGGTGTGCGTCCTGGTGGAGTGTACGGTGTGTGACCTGGTGGAGTGTGCGGTGTGTGACCTGATGGTGTGTGTCCTGGTGGAGAGTGCGGGGTGTGACCTGGTGGAGTGTGCGGTGTGTGACCTGCTGGAGTGTGCGGGGTGTGTCCTGGTGGAGTGTGCGGTGTGTGTCCTGATGGTGTGTGTCCTGGTGGAGTGGTGTGTGTCCTGGTGGAGTGTGCGGTGTGTGACCTGGTGGAGTGTACGGTGTGTGTCCTGGTGGAGTGTACGGTGTGTGACCTGGTGGAGTGTGCGGTGTGTGACCTGATGGTGTGTGTCCTGGTGGAGAGTGCGGGGTGTGACCTGGTGGAGTGTGCGGTGTGTGACCTGCTGGAGTGTGCGGGGTGTGTCCTGGTGGAGTGTGTCCTGGTGAAGTGTGCGGTGTGTGACCTGGTGGAGTGTACGGTGTGTGTCCTGGTGGAGTGTACGGTGTGTGACCTGGTGGAGTGTGCGGTGTGTGACCTGATGGTGTGTGTCCTGGTGGAGAGTGCGGGGTGTGACCTGGTGGAGTGTGCGGTGTGTGACCTGCTGGAGTGTGCGGGGTGTGTCCTGGTGGAGTGTGTCCTGGTGGAGTGTGCGGGGTGTGTCCTGGTGGAGTGTGTCCTGGTGGAGTGTGCGGTGTGTGACCTGGTGCTCGTCTGTGTTCTGTCTCCAGTTCCGCTGCTGTGGAGTGACCAACCACACGGACTGGTTCGAGGTGTACAACGCGTCCCGTGTGCCCGACTCCTGCTGCCTGGAGTACAGCGACAACTGCGGCCTGGACAACCCCGGCACGTGGTGGACCGCCGTGAGTACAACCCGCTCTACTGCATTTTATTTTTTTTCTCCATTGGTTTGGCTCATTTCTTGAAACAGAAATGACATTCTCCAAACTCTAAGATCATTTGGCACAACAGTCTCACAGTTCTGCTCAGCACTACAGCTCTCCTGCAGAAGCTCATGTCTCCCCCAAACCTGTTGACTCAGACTTCAATCTAAATCCCTGTCCCGTTTAAACAGTCAGTGCCTCCAGAATGGCTCAGATCCTTCTCAATTGCTTTGGCTCATTTCCTGAAACAGACGGACGTTCTCAACATTCTTGGTTGTTTTACCAAAATGTATTTGGATGGTTGATACAACAACATGGTTCACCTGCAAAAGCTCATATCTCCCCCGAAACTGTTCAATAGGTGTCAAAAATGAATAGCCAGTGCCCCCAAAATGAATTGTCCCCTTGGCTTTGTGTCACTGCAAGTCAGAATGTTTAGACGAGCCTCCAAGGTTTGACATCACAGATTGCACTCAGAGACTACAGAGGAAATTCTAACCATATTTATTGATACACATAAAGTATGTTCTATACATGTGTAAAAAGAAAATTTACATTATAGTAATGAACTGTAATACAGTAACAAACACGACTTATTCAATTCAATGTATCAAATATTCCAAGAAATTCATATGTGGTATTCATACTATTATATACTTGACCAGTTTTGACAATTGAACAGACTATTGTCATGTGAGGACTTATACAATGAAATCATGCAACATGTTTTGGAGAGAATGATCATTACACTGAGAACTAACTAACTAGCTAACTGTGTTAACTGTAGGCCACTTGTACTTAATCATTTACAAAGATGCACTGAGACAGTTGAGACATGGACTAAGGCATCTGCCATTTGACCACATGAATGAGAAAGTCCATTCTGTTGTGAACAATTGCCAAGAGGTTTGGAGGATTGTCCATGTTATTCTGAAAATGTAATTTCAGTTTCAAGAAATGAGCCAAACCAATAGAGAAAAACTGTAAGTTGCAGAGTGTCACTTTGTGCTTGAGGTGTACAAAATTGCCGTCTGAACCTGTGACAATCTGCCGTTTAGCAACAATTGTTCAGCTGCAATGTTCTTCCTGTCAAAGTGAATATTGTAATTCTATGGGCACAGTTTGAAAGAGTTGACGTGTGATATAATGTCCTCTGTACAAAGCTCCAAAGGGTCTGAAACGCATGAGATTATTTTTGCAGTTCAGAGTTTAGTCTTCTTTCAAAGTTAATGCCTCAGGATGAGATTAAAATTTGCAATGAAAACAAAATTGTGATGAAAGTCATAAATCTTAAATCTAATTGCTAATGCGAAACCTGTCGAAAAGATTACATTTAGACTTTTCAAATCTGATTCAGCCCTTTTCTGCTGAAGTATATAAGTACATTTGTCTGAGAGCACGGCCATTGTAGTAATCGAACCACCAACCACGAACCACTACACTTTGAGCAGCATTAAATGTGACTCATGCTCAAAAGCTGTATCTACAGAAGTAGTCTACAGTAGAAGCCATTTGCCTTGAGCTCAGTGTTAGTGTTGATCCAATATAAATATAGAGCCTATTTGTCCAGTGCTGTGCGAGGATGGACCGTACAGTTTGGTTTTCATACAAAGCTGATATTGGATAATGGCCTAACCTCGTATGTGATGGCATTAAATAATAATATCTATAAAAAGGGTTTCAAATATACTCTTAACGACAAACAGAACCTGGCACCGATGGATCCAAACGCAGCAACAAGAGTGTGTTTGACCGAAAAAAAATATCAATAATAATCCCAAAACAACCATCTCTGTTGCTAAAACTGTAATAATGAGATTTTTTTTATTCATAGCACAGACACAAATGTATTGATATGCTTTTCGTGTTTGTAAAACTGATGACAGAATGTGTTTACCTGGAATAATGGAATGACACATGGACACACTGGACCGAGGGATAAGTGAAGAACATTCATCTTGTCTTCTTAATTAGAATACTGTGCTTGTTTCTTCTACATCAGACAATAGGTAAGAGATGATGTGCCTTTCCATGTTTCGATGGTGACTTCCGTCTTCCGCCGTCTCGGTCAACCTGGCAGACTTCCGGTTGACCACGCCCACTGACCATGCCCCTCGCCGGTCGCTGGTTGTTGGTGGAAAGCTCCTTCGTCTCGATTTATTGCGCACGTGCCTCGTTTCTTGATCTTTATTCTTCTTCTGCTTCTTTGATCCTGCGTTTTATTTACTGGACTCTTGGTTGATGAGGTTGATGCATTTGTAGTGATCGGATACCTATTGTCTGATATAGAAGAAACAACAAAAATGATCGGTGGGACACGCTGATACTGATGCTGGGATCGTACACCGGTGCTGATAAGAAAGAACTGCTGAGCTGGTTTTTGGTTCCAACATATGGTTCCAGCCGTTACCCTGTTTGGGCCTCTTAATGCATGGAACCAACCAAACTATTGTCTGGCTGTTGTTGGCCCAGGACATCTCAGACTGTTACAATGTTTATGTATACAAAGCACTTCGGTTACTTGTAGAACAAATAATTGGATTGGAAGATGGATGGACTGGAAGTTAAATGTGTTTGAGGAAATAGATGCTACTGCCAGATACTTAAGGTGAGACACTGCAGGTTTTTTTAATTTAAAGATATCAATTGAAAACTTCCCCTGTAGTTTACTCACATAAATGTAAGAAAAATATATATTACACGTTTTTCATCATGTCATGTTTTCATGTAGAAATAAGACATTTTATGTATAAAAACGGCCAAAAATACACATATTTGGGACATTTAAGTGTGAAAAATGGACAGAATCAGGTTTACATTTCTTGGTTCATTTTGTAACATATTAGTTTTAAAAAATGTACAGAGGGGATTTGGATTTCTTATTTAGATTTTTAAACTAGATTGAACTGAAAATTGTCATAAAAATTCAGATTTCGCCTTTTTTTTTTTACTTAAATCTTTGATAAATCAGTTTTAGAATCAGATACGTTTGGTCAAAATCTTCAGATCAGATCAGTCCAGATTGTACAGTTTGGTGTGGGATCTTTATGTCTCTGTGGGAGAAAAATACATTTTAAGAAAACGGCCTTTGAAGTTCCAGTGTCCCAGAAAAATCTATGGATGAAGTGGATTAAATGGAAGAATAAAACATATTTAAGAGCAGATTGGACAAGTTTGTTGTTTCCACATTAAAGCCGATATGTTGAGAGAGCAAACTGACCAAAAAACAGTAGTAAACAGTAGTAAAACTGTAGTGTCTCGCCTTAAAGCCAAAGTTGTGCTATTTATTGAAACTGAAAAAGCCGGATCAGTGCATCGATCATAGGACAATATCTGAGGTGAAAAAAACCTCTTTCGCTCACCGTTACTAACATTGGAACAGATATATCGCCCATACTATTCTCCGCAGAAATGTATGTGTTTTCATTTCATGCCAGTTTAGCGCATTCTTACGACATGTGTACAGCGCTCATCCTTCATACACAGCCGACTGGAGCGTGGCTTATTCATTATGTTGTGGGAATAGGCTCCTCTGCTTCAATATGTCAGTTCCCTTCAGTACAAACGTGCTTCTATTGCCTCCGACTGCCGAAACCCGCACTCCTACGTGAATCTCCGCCTCATGAAGTGCCCAAACGCCGTCCCAATCGCAGCTGCCATCTCTCATACCTGTGTTAGTCATGCATTATACATCTTTCAACGCCTCTCTCCTCAAGTATGTTCAAGAAACGGTCTGAATTGCGGCCCGTTATAGCTCCGTGGCACCATTACCGTGTCAAAGCGGTGTCGTTGAACAAGCCGCTGAGCCGTTCAAAGCGCCCCCACCTCTCCAGGGTCCCGGGGTAGCTGTAGCTGCAGTGGCGGTGGACCTGAAGGTGTACAGTACAGAGGGTTGCGTCACAGCGTTTCTCCACGGCGGATTTGTCTTTATGAATGTTTCATGAACCATGTTTCCGGTTTTGTTTCCTCAAACGCGAATGCCTGCTGCAGCCGCAAAGATAATCGGCAGAAACAGCTTGTGATAAAAAGAATGGTGCTTTTTTTGGACACCTATTTGCACCTTCTATTTAAAAAGTGATGGGGGGGCTTGCCATTCTATTTCAGTGCTACTTAGGCTCCACCATTGATGATTCACATTCAGCAACATGCTGTCATCATCTGTACTTAAAGCAGAGCTAAGTGACTGCAGTGACAGAGCTCCCCCTGCAGGTCTCTTGTGAAAATACACTGCCAGTAAAAAGATGCAAAAGCTCCTCTTTTTCCTTCCTTTTCATTGTAATAAGGAAGTACAGTCACATACAAAACCAGTCAGTGTCAGGAAATGTCACAAGGCTGGTTTCCCGCTTAGAGACAGCAGGGGGCGACGGTGGGGACATCAAGCGCCCCAAACATACATTTGCAACCACCACACGGACTGAAGATGTTTAACAAGGTAAAAATGTTACTTAGATTTGCTTTAATATGTAGAGCCATGTTTCGAATGTCCCTGATCCCCCAGACCAGTACAGCCACGTCAGCAGCTGATGTCACCCAAACACAAATGTTTTCTTTCTAAATAAAATTTAAATTGTACCTAAATTATACTTAAAAAAAAAAAAAATGATGCATTTTTCATATTGTTATTATCCTTTAAACATGCTTTTGACTTCCTTAAATTTGCCATGTTATGTTTTGAAACAATACAAAAGGTTTATTATGACCTTAATAAGAGGATTTGTCTGCTGTGTGCAGTGGTGCATCCTCCCATTAAATGGCTCAGTATGGCACATAGCGCTTACACACTTTACTTATGTTAGCACTTTTAAGACATAAAAAGCAGCTGAATGCTACTTCAGGTATGTTTTTGATGATGGAACATTGTTAGGACATGGTTAAAAGCTCCAAACACTCACTGCTGCAGAATATGTGTCCTTTAAAATCATAAGGCCAATCTAAGCAGTTCACAAAAAGACTTTTAGTAGTTCCAAGACTGTGCACTGTGGGACGAGGCTAAAGCTAGAGGAAACAGGAAACTACTTCTGGTTTATCCTCAGCTCTTCTTTCTTCTTCTTCTCTGCCTCTGCACTGAGTTTTAACACTTCATGACATGCGTGAGGATTGGATAATGTTGGATGCATCATGCACTGAAAATATAATATGAGCGCCGTACGTCGATAAACAGAAAACAGCTGTTTCAGCTGTGAAACATGCGCTAGTTTTGTTTGCTAATCATGTGGGCTCAACATATAAGTTACCATTAGCAGAAATATGGCCGTTTATCATAAAATCAAGTATCATGCATTTTTCAGTCTGTGTTTTGTCTAGTACAATCATCTTGTGCAAAAGCATTCCGAGAACACTTCTCAGGGTCAAGCAGCAAATATTTTAAATATTGTGAATGAAACTAAACACAATTTTATAGACCATTTAAAAGATTGTAAACAAAAACATTCTAAAATCCGGAATGGAGGCGAAACATACTGTAATTTCACTGGAGAAACTGGGATTAACCTTAGAATATCACAAAATGTGACAAATCCAGGTGGTTCTGGCAAAGTAAAACCACTCACACACTTGTGAGTGACATCAGAGCTGCTTTAAACATGTGTTAAACATGTAAACAAGACATTTGTTTATTTAATAGGAGATTATTATAGACTCTTAGCATTTTTGTTGAAGATAAGATCCTTATTCTTAGATTTTACTGGAGAAATACTCACATAAAAATTGAGCCCACAGTAGTTTTTCATTTTATCAGCAGACTTTACCACAAATTGTACTTATTGTGATGCTCCAGTTCAATTTTGAGGCAAGAAAAGTGTATATTCAAAGTGTACATTTCTAACCTGGAAATTCAAAAGTATTGCTTATTGTTTATCACAAAAACTTTAAATCATAACTTTTTAGATCTGATGTCAGTTAATCATTGAAAGTGTATTATTGTCTACTTCATTTTCTTTCTTTTTGTTCCTCCAGTTGCCTCCATTCTTTTCATTCTGAACATATGGCCTGTAAAGCATTAGAGAAGAGACCCTGAGCATGTTGAGGGGCCACATAACAACTGATGTATTTATATCACTTTTATATCGTTACAGAATCAATAGATGAAATCAGACTCATGACGTATCATGTGACAGGCACAGTTCACTTAAGACTGCTTTGTATAATACAGCCGCAAAGAACCACCAGAAACAAACCTTACCCGACCTCAGACAGTGAAGCACAACAGCATCTACAGAGGCTGAGAACATCAATGACCACAACAAACACACAAACATTTATTGAACTGAGCCAGGGGGGTCTGGGGGTCCTTCCACATGAAATATTGAACATTATCGACATTTTGTGTTCCAGTTGGCTAAAGTCTGATTTCATGTATTGAGTCTGTAATAATGTAGAAAATACATAAATTAGGGCTGTCAAAGTTAACGTGTTTACTCATGCGATTAATCAAAGAAAACTGACGCATTAATCAAAAATTGACGCAGATTAATCACACAGTTTGATTTGACAAAACACGCTCTTTTAAATCACGCAGGAGGCATGATCTAAAACAAGTTAACTGGACCAAACATGTTACCAAACTATTTCAGAACACTTACAGACATCAGACCAACACCAACAGCTCTACCCATCTCCATGAATGTCATGAATGACATGTAACTATGTAACTATAGTTCTATGAGTGTATGTTTTATCCATTAAACCTGTGTTTGGTCGTGTAGCCTAGATTTACCTGAAACATGTGCCACAGACTCAATATGAGATGTGTAGACTTTAATTAAGTCTAGACAGATCTAAATAATGTATTTAGTTAATAATAATAAATTAAGAAAAATTATTTAATTTTCAGAAGAAAATGTGCACAAATACTTTAGAATAGACAATGTAAACTATGACACCTGAAAAAATGCATGATGCGATTAATCGTGATTAATCACATTTCCAAAGTGTGATTAATCAGATTTTTAATGGTTTGACAGCTCTAATATAAATACAACAATTGTTATGTGGCCCCTCTAATGCTCAAGCTGTCTTCTCTAAAGCATGACAGGCCCACATGCCTTTACCGTTAATGGGATTATGAAACCTCTCACTTTAGTTTCACATCAGATTCATGTTCGTTTTGTTTTGCAGAGACCTCAAATAAATAACACAATAAAAAATACAACACGTTTACTATAAACCTTTGTGTTTAGTTTCATTCACAATAGTTCAAAGGTTTGCTGCTTAATTGTAAGCACCTTACATGCTTGGCGAGCTTCTCAAACACAAGAGGCCAAAGAGAATATTTAAGGTGGTAAAAAAAGAAGACTTGATTTGGTGGAGGTTTAGCTTTTGCAAAACCCTTACTTGCACTTTGCTCTACAGGTGGGAGAATGAAAAGTGCTAAATTGCCCATCAATCACACAATCAGCACAAAGGTGAACGTCTCCAGACAATAAACCATAAGAACTTTAAAGCCGTGAGGCTGCGGTGTTAATCAGAGCGCCCTGTTTGACTCCGGCAGACCTCTCAAATCAAACATGACATTATTCACTCTGTGCAGCTCTGGCCAATATTATTCAATGGGAAGATAGAAAGTGTCTAGAAGAGGCCTATATTTAGTCACATTAGAGCTCCCTCTGTATGACCCATGAAACCTATGAAAAAACAACAATAACAAAACCATTTAGCAATGTGACCAGCATGCTAATGTTCACTTGCAGTTAGCCCACAGAAAAGCTCAGTCCGGTAAAGTTTTGTGGACCTAAAAACAAGGAGACTTTCAGTTTATCTGTTTTATTATTTACAACAATCTGGGGAAAGTTGCAATGGAGTTATTTTTGAGTGCTCAGAGGGCGCACTTTTTTAGGTTTTTTTGGGCCGATATCCGATATTTGGCTTGCTGCTGTGGCCGATGACTAATATTCGGCGATACCAATACTATCGTCGATAAGATTTTATAATCCATAGCAAAGCCCACAAATCTAATTTAATTTGAAGTAAAGTTCACAAATAATAACAAATAACAAAAATGAATTTATGCAGGATATAAAATGATTTGTTGCAGGATTGTTTAACACTTTTAGGCCAGTTGTTCTTCTATTCTATTAATTAACCAGTAAAAAAAAGAAGGATAAGAAATGTTACAAAAATATTGGATCTAAAATGTATTACATAATTAAAATTTATGATATATTTTCTCCAACATCGTTAGATACCGATATTGCAAAAAAAAAAAAAAATCAAAAAAGCTTTGAATATCGTCTGATTCCAATTCCAGTGGACTTTTAGAGAAAAGTACAATGAATTTTATAATAACTGTCTAGATCTATCACAGGGTTTCCCGCGGGACATTAAAAAGCATTAAAAGGCATTCAATTCAACCGCCACAAGCATTAAATCTAAAAACAGTTCTGACAAAAAGATTTATTCATCAGAGGAATAAATGACAACCAGCTGCAGAGCATGTTTCCTTTGGTCAGAGTTTATTGTACACTGTCCCTGTGTAAACAAATCCCACACCAAATATAGTCGTAATAAAAATAAGAGCGAATAATTATCACAGTCTGTGTCTCCCCGAGCCGCTGTAGCAGAAGTGTGTTCATGGCAGCAGTTTGTACTTTAGCACTCAATTATGTTTTGAATCCTAGATGTACTGGATTTATTGAATGTAGATGTTAAAAGCCTGACACACACTGACTGGCTCTGGTTCAAGACCCATGCGGGTCCCATGCAGGTCCTGCAAGACTTACAATGTGCTTAAAATCAGTGCGCCCTGTCACACTGACCTCAGAGCTCTGCGGCCGTGGGTTCGGCAGCTGCGTGGATCTGCGGAAAGAATCTGCAAGAAGTCTATTTTTGTCTGGCGCGGCTTTCATGTCATTTGACAAGTGTTCTCACGCGATTTGTCAAAAACAGACCGCAGTGAACCGGAGCTGGTGTGACAGGCAATCGGCAAGTGACCCAGACTCAGTGTACACTAGACATAAAAAGTAAAAGATTGGGTTCCAAACGTACATGTGCATGGTATTAATTTCATGTAAATTAGTTTTTTTAATATAAGTCGTTCATTATATTCTGGTAATTTTGCTGTCCAATGGAATGGTTACACGCCTGTGGTTTTGACATGATAAAAGTGTAAATATCTTGTTTTGACGTTGATTATGGCATTAAAAATCTTGAAAGGTGACATTAAAAAGCATTCATTTTGATTGGCTGAAACCTGTGTAAACCCTGTATAACATTTTATCTTTCATTTTCTCACTCACACAACACACAAGAAAGAAATCAGATTCTGTTTACGTGACATTTTAATAATCTGATTATGAGAAATGAGATAACGATCAGATGTCTGCTGTGCCTGTAAACATAGCCCCAGTTGACCAACATTTCACAGCCAATTATTCCGTAGAATTGGTTTAAAGCCCAGTTCCATTAGGCCTACAACAAGGATCAACAATAAAAAAAAACATTCTTATAAATTATACTACTCAGAGTCCAATTAAATCCCAAGTCTAAGAGAGATCCCAATATTTGTGGTGTTGATAAAACGCTGTGGTTCCTGAGTTAATCACACAAGAGTCGGAGCTAAAAGTGGAGCCCCCGTGGCAGCCGCAGTAATCAGAGCAGCCAGCCCCCTGATAGCGCTCTTATTATTAGCTCTGTTAGCCTTCATTAGCCGCGGATTAGCGCCTGCATGTTCTTTTCCCAGCAGCCCAGGTGAATGGGAGGGGATTGGAGGTCTTCATTTAGAGGCTGAGTGGTTGAGCAGCACATTTTGGAGGATTTACTATGGAAGAGCTGTTAAGGCGTTTTGGTGTGGAAAATCAACCACTGCCACGTCATAAAGTTGTTCCTTAATCACAAACCGGTTGTAATGTGTTTAATGTATATTTAAAGGGCACGTATCCACATACAAAGAAAAATCCACTTTTATGAGCTTTTAAAGTCTAAATGACAGGTTAGACTACACATTTCACTAAAACGTAGTCAACATGATTATATTTAAGGTTTTACTAAACATTTTGCCTCTTTATCCCCAGTTTGACAGTTTTTTAATGTTTCTAATGTTACTTCCTGGTTGAACATGAGTCCAAATATGACACAGCAGCATCTGAATGTCCTCCCCAGTCCCTCACTCCTCACTCACTCCACACTCCTACACTCTGGAGCAGACTAAACAGTGCACTCAAACACAGAGTGGTTCGGACACACAGCTCACACCTCCGTGAAGTTGGCCCCCATCAAACGCACATCCACGCAAAAATCGTTTGTGCTTCGTTTGTGCTGGTTTGTGCTGCAAAAAGTTTTGTTTGTGCTGCTTTAGTTTTTGAGATATTAACGATTCCTTTATAGGTCAAATTAGGGTCACCCAGTCCCCCACGAAGCTTAAAAATGCTCCAAAACGGCCCAAAAGGTTGTCAATCGTTAGTGCCTTGTTTGTGCTGTTTTGTGCTGTTAAGAGTTTCGTTTGTGCTGTTATTGCGTCTGTGATGATCGCACTTCTGTTGTTTTGAAGAGTTTTCCTCACGCCGCTGCCACCAGCTGGGCGGAAATTATGTCACACAGTTACCATAATTACAAAAATAATTATGAATATATTTTTAAATATGATTGTACAAACTAAATATGCACGGCACAAAAAGGCACAAACGAAGCACAATCGATTCATGTAACCTTTTGCTGTTTTAAAGTGCCATTTAACCCTTTGGGGGGCTGACTGACGTCATCGGACGAAAATAAAATAGTAAATATTGAGAAAACCGTAACAGCACAAAGGAAACTCTTCACAGCACAAAACAGCACAAACAAGGCACTAACGATTGACAACATTTCGGGCCGTTTTGGAGCATTTTTAAGCTTCCTGGGGGATGGATGACCCTAATTTGACCTATAAAAGAATCGTTAATATCTCAAAAACTAAAGCAGCACAAACGGAACTTTTTGCAGCACAAACCAGCACAAACGAAGCACAAACGATTGACATAGTTTTTGCATGGATGTGCGTTTGATGGGGGGCCAACTTCACGGAGGTACAGCTCACTACCTCCTCCTCGCCGCTGGTCACGTGACTCTGGCGTCTGAGAGAAGAAAAGTCGGCAAAACTGTGATTTAAAAAAAATATTTCTGTAGTTTCTTTGAGTCATTTGCCAAGTTTGAGTCAAGACCAACGCTGGCCTTTGTGCAGAAGCATCTTGGTATGCACAGATTTCATTTTGATGCAAATTCAGCACTGACTCATTTTGGGGCGTCACAAAGCGTTTTATTCTCCGCAAAGCTGGAAGTGCACTGTTGTTTTCAGCTGTATCAGTGGTGGATTCACCGTCAGGCAACAGGCCACAGTTGCCCCAATAAGATGTCCTTCATGATCATCATAGACACAAGGCTCTGTTGTTACTCTCATAATGCCAGCAATGTAGTGTTCTTTTAAATTTATTATAAAATACCATGCATTTAAATCAGCTGTAACTTGTGTTAAAATGTACCAACAAACAGGAAATATGGTCTGACAGGGTTTCCGCGGGGCATTAAAAGCATTAAATTCAATGCCCCACAGGCATTAAATCTAAAAAACATTTTGACAAAAAAGATGTATACATAAGAACAATTAATATAAATGGAAAAAAAAAAAAACTTTCATCAAATACTTATCACAGTGCGTGTATCTCCAGATCAGCCAATCAGAAGTGTGTGTCCATTTATTTTTTTAGACAGTAGTTTTTACTTTAAATGTACTAAATTTAATTGTTAAATTATTAAATTTAACATTCAAATATATTCATCACACAAATCCCAGCTGTACTGGATTGATTTAATCTAGATGTTAATAGTTTAGATAAAATCATCTAAAAAGTAAAAAATATGGATCAGAACATGCATGGTTTCATTTAATGTAAATGAGCTTTTTAAATAGTATGAAGTAGTTCATTATATTCTGGTCATTCTACTGGCTAATGGAATGGTTACAAACCAGTAGTTTTAAAAGCGCAAATAGCGCAAATCTTGTTTTGACGTTGATTCTGGTATTAAACATCTTGAAATGGCATTAAAAAGATTTTATTTGATGAAACCTGCATAAACCCTGGTCTGATTTCATACACTTTCTTGAGGGAAAAGACCCCAAACCCCCCTGTTTAAAGCTGTTTAGAACATGTAGCTATTGCACATCTGAATTAGAATTTTCCAATAGTTACTTACCACACCGAATTTATGAGCCTTTCTGGCCACCACACATAAAAAAACAAGTTACAGAAAATCCCACTTGATGAAGAGGGGCCTGTGCAAAACTCTGCTCTGGTCTTTGAAAGTAGTCGAACGAATCCATGTGGATAAATGTGGACTGAGTTTAAAATAAACTACTTCTGTTTTTCATGTTTTTAAGAGTGTTAAAATCAGGCGCAGCAGTTTTAACATGATCTGAACATAAAGAACTGACCTAGTTGAAACTCCAACATGTGACCTGGTTTGTGCTGTGGGAGCTTTTCAAACATTACACCACAAGACACCATTAGCCAACTGTTTTTACTGTTTTTGCTGAAAATTAATAATCTTTTAATCCCTGCTCTTCACTCTCATGGAGCTCTTATCTCCGCCCACTGTTCCTATCCCCTCCCACCACAGGAAACACATGACCAACCCACATTAAGTTTGCTCATTTAAGTCAATAATAGGGTTGTTAACAGTATCAAATAAAACATCAAAACAGAATTTGACCTTGCCTGTATAGAGCAAAAGAAAATTGAATCCTGTCAACCGACTCAATACAATTTGCCACTCGTTTCAGTCCATGAACTGAAGAAGCGACTTGGATGAGCGTCAAAACGTCTTCACTCTGAACCCTCAGACTCCTGGAACCATTTTCCGTTTTTTGGATTGCATTTCTTGCTGTAATTTTGGGATTCCTTGTGCGAGGGTAATGCGTTTGGCAATGGTGTTTCTTAATTGATGTATTTTCAGAATCAGAATTTCAGCATCACGATAGAAAAATAAAAATATCCCTGTCTGGGAAACTCACACTCATCCTCTGAAAGCCATTTTACGCCCCATTGACTTCCATTATAAACACATATCCTTTGTTCAAACTTTGTCACGTTTTCAGTAAGAGATTGAAATAAAATACAACAAATCCCAGCTTTTTTTTTTCCAGAGGGACATTGTGCAAGTCATATTTTCCATTTAATACAATGGTAAATCTTGAATATTTCGTACGTCCCATAATTTAATGAAAAAACCCTTCTCCTCTTGTACAGAGCTGTATATTTCACAGCACAGCGTATTCTTCCGAGCGCGTCAGACGGACAGAATGAGCCGTAATGGAGGCAGAGTCAGTTCTTTGGCTGCCACACAAAGACTTCGCTCGACTCTTCTCGCCGTTCCAGCCTCCTCTGCACAGTCCGTAATGTGAAGGTCACTGAATGGCCTCTGGTGTGTTTCTAACGGCACATGTAATGCCACTTATCAGCTAACATCGGGTCCATCAGAGTCCATTTGGTTGCTATGCTGGGGTTTATTTATACGATGTGCTTAAAGAGGCACTGGCGTTTAGATATAAAGAGTCTCGAGTGTCCTTCGGGAGATGCTGCAGTTTTGCCTGGAATGTTCTTCAAAATGGCATAAAACTTCAGTATCCGTTAAGTTAAACAGGTGACAACACTAAACCAAGAATATCTGAGGCAATAAAAAGATGAATGAAAGATGAGTGGATAATATACTGTGGAACATGGCAACACGGCAAAGCAATAATAATCCTTTCATAAGACAGTCTGGTATGAACCCTCCACCATAGTGCACCTTTACGTTCTTTCTTAAATCGTACAGTCCCGATCAAAAGTTCAAGACCAGTTGAATAAATGGCAAAAGTTGTTTTCCATAAAATGTTTACCCTACATTTTTGTTTTGTCTCACTCCCATTTCTTGTTGCATATTGAAGCTCTAGTTGGGACCTTGCCTCAGTAATCTCTAATTGCCTCAGTAATGCCTTTAGCGCTTTATTAGATAGCATTGGTTTCACTCAAAATGTAAATAAACCAACCCACAGTCACCAGCACACTCTGGACCTGGTTCTAACTTATGGAATAGAGATTAGTGACCTAAATGTCTTCCCCCAAAACCCAATAATGTCAGATCACTTCCTAATTACCTTTCAGTTTATTCTTAAGGACTATCCAGCTCCTCAGACTAAAACTATAATGAAAAGGACAATATCTGAAAAATCTATTTTAAAGTTCAGAGAAATAATAGAACCAATATTTAATATTACGTCATGTGATCCTGTCGTTAACAGCGCCAGTCCCAGTGCTATTGATAACTCTGTTGACTCAATGTTCAACTCTCTAAAAGCTGCTCTTGATGTTGCAGCTCCACTTAAACAGAAAGTAATCAGGCCAAAACGAGCCTCCCCCTGGTACAATGAAGAACTACGTTCTCACAAACAAAGGGTAAGAAAACTAGAGAGATCCTTACGCCGCTCCCACACAGAAGAATCCCTAAAAGAATGGAAAACTTGCCTTCTGTCTTATAAGCAGGCTCTGCGTAAGGCTCAAACCAGATATTATTCAAATTTAATAGAAGTAAATAAAAATAACTCTAGATTTCTCTTCAGCACTGTAGCCAGGCTGACAAACTGTCACAGCGCAGTAGAACCCTCAATACCAGTTACTCTAAGCTGCAATGACTTTCTTCTATTCTTTAGCAGCAAAATCACAACTATTAGAGATAAACTAAATGCAATGACTCCCACTATCAGTACTGAGCAAGCCCAGACTGCAAAGCTAGTGTCCCATACAAATCCTTCAGTAATACTAGATAGGTTCACTGCTGTTGATCAGGCAGAGATAACTTCAGTCATTATGTCCTCCAAAACATCAACTTGTATTTTAGACCCAATCCCAAGTAGACTCCTCAAAGAAATTCTCCCCCAATTATAAACCCCATTCTTAATATAATAAATACTTCAATAGAAAGCGGTTATGTCCCGCAGTCCTTCAAATATGCAGTGATTAAACCACTTTTGAAAAAGCCTAATCTAGACCCGACATACTGGCAAACTATAGACCTATTTCTAATCTGCCCTTTGTCTCTAAAATCCTTGAAAGAATTGTGATTAAACAGCTTTGTCGCCACCTGCAGGACAATAATTTATTTGAAGTTTTTCAGTCAGGGTTCCGTGCGTACCACAGCACTGAAACTGCACTAGTTAAAGTCACAAATGATCTGTTATTAGCTGCTGATGATGGACAGGTCTCAATCCTGGTTCTGTTGGACCTCAGCGCAGCGTTTGATACCATCGACCACAACATTCTACTGCAGAGGTTAGAATGTGATGTAGGTGTCAGTGGAACCGCCCTTAGCTGGTTTAAATCCTATCTATCTGATAGGTACCAGTTTGTTAATGTAAACCAGAGATCTTCCCCATGTTCTAAAGTAACCTACGGTGTGCCGCAGGGTTCAGTACTCGGTCCAGTTCTGTTCACACTTTATATGTTGCCCTTAGGTATGATCATCAGAAAGCATGGCATTAACTTCCACTGCTATGCAGATGACACTCAGCTTTATTTATCAATGAAACCTGATCAGACCCATCAAGTAGACAGACTTAGTGCCTGCGTGAAAGACATAAAAACTTGGATGACTCTTAATTATCTGCTCCTTAACCCTGAAAAAACCGAGGTCATTCTGCTGGGCCCTAAGCACCTGCGAGACTCTTTATCCGACCAGATAGTTTCTCTGGACAATATCACTGTAGCCCCCAGCTCTACTGTAAGAAACCTTGGGGTCCTATTTGACCAAGATCTCTCATTCAAAGCACATATAAATCAAGCCTGTAAAACAGCCTACTTTCATTTGCGTAACATCAGCCAAAATTAGAAAAATCCTGCCCAGAGATGATGCGAAAAACTCATCCATGCATTTGTCACATCCAGATTAGACTATTGTAACGCCCTGCTTGCAGCGTGTCCTAAAAGCTCTATAAGAAGCTTTCAACTGGTTCAAAATGCAGCAGCAAGATTATTAACAGGTACCAGAAAAAGAGATCATATTTCACCAGTGTTAGAGTCTCTTCACTGGCTTCCTGTTGAGTTTAGAATCAAATTTAAAATCCTCTTCCTGACTTATAAAGCTTTAAACAATATGGCCCCATCCTACCTCAAAGATGCAATAGTAGCGTACCATCCAAATAGAGCTCTTCGTTCTCAAAATGCTGGACTATTGTTAGTCCCCAGAGTCTCTAAAAGCACAGTAGGAGGTCGAGCATTTAGCTACCAAGCTCCTATGTTATGGAACCAGCTCCCTGTTCATGTAAAAGAGGCCGACACAGTCTCTACATTTAAGACCAGGCTCAAAACGTTCCTCTTTGAAATAGCTTATGGTCAGGCCAGTTAGGAACAGAAATAAAAACCTACAGTTTTAGCTATGCTGCCCTTGGAGCAATTCTGCTGGGGGAAGTATGGCAGCTTGAACACTATCCTCTGGTTCTTCCTACTTTACCTATCAACAATATTTAATATTACTTCAACTGTAGTCTGTTCATTGCTGTTCACATGTTTCTCTTTCTCTCCACTTCCCCCGGGGAGTGGAGACTGTTTCAGGCACTGCGGCGGCTGCTCCAGTGACGACCCCCCACCCCCATCTGTCTGGAGGATCGATCTCTACACTGGACGATCTATGCGCCACCCGCCTGGAGGAACTCCCTCAACCCTGGATTAGCCACACCTCGTCTGCCTGGACGAACTCCATCTACTTAGATTAACTGTTCCTCATCTCCTGCTGGAGGATCTCTCTACACTGGTGGACTGCTCCTCGTCCGCCTGGAGGAACTCTTTAAAGCCACCTCCCTCTTGAGTGGTTCTGGCTCCACAGTCCAAGTGGATGCGTCAGTCCTAGTTCATCTGCAGCCTGTCCGTCCGTGGGAGTAGGATCTCTCCTTCACTGTGGTTCTCCCGAGGTTTCTACTTTTTCCCATGGGGTTTTTGTAGTTTTTCCTGCCTTGAAGGAGGGTCAAAGGACAGGGGCATTCTGGGACAGTTATCTGAACTGCTTTTACCTGTGGCCCATCGAGGCAACTGTTGTTGTGATTTTGGGCATTATAAAAATAAATTGATTTGATTTGATTTGTTAAGATCCAAACATGCAAAATGTGCCTTTTTAATTTTGTACCTAGTATTTCACTTTTTTTTTTTTTTTCTAAATTTGTAAAACATAACAGATAACACACTGAAACAACAGAACAAGACCAGAGAGAGAAAATTAATTAAAAGTTCTTTTTTTAAAGGGCAACAAAGACATCCAAAGAAAATGGAGGCATATTTAGTCCAACGTCGGCGTCCCATTTTGTCCAAAGACTTTCAAATTAGTCAATGTTTAAATTAAGTCAGAATGTGATTTATTTTGTTATTTATTTATTACTAATAATGTCATTCCAGTCCTTGATTGTTGGTAAAGTTTGTGTCATCCATCTCTTCTTCCCTGCAGCCAAAAGTAACCCATTGATTGTGTCCACGGCTGGAGTTTTGAGGCCCAAATAGTGTGTCACATTCTCTAAATGAAAATAATGTTTAAAACACATTTGACAACAAATGACACCTCCATTTCAAATTAGGTATTTAGATGTTGCTGCGCCCTCTGCTGTTAGCAGTGGGAGCTACCAATGAAAAAAATGGGGTTAGATAAATGAAGCCCTTAGACAATGTGAATTCTATGTGTTATAGAAAAATAGGTGTTGTGTAATGTGTTTGTTGTAAACACAATTTGACCTCAGAGCGAGTCTGATGATGGTTTATGGACTAAAGGCAAAAACCTTTTATGTGGAAACAACAAACGTGTCCAATCTGCTCCTAAAGAGATTTTATTCTTCCATTGAATCCACTTCATCCATAGATTTCTCTGGGACATTGTAACTTCAAAGGACCTTTTCTTAAAATGTATTTTTCTCCCTCGAGACATAAAGATCAGCCTTAAAGTAGATCCTACACCAAACGCTGTAATCTTGTACTAAACAAGATTTTCATGGAACGTGCAAAAGGATTTGTTGACATTAAATTTTAAGCCTGATTTAGTTTGAAGCCTAAAAAATTAGGCAAAATTTGAATTTTTATAAGAAATCCAAAATCTCCTCTGTACATTTTAGTTATGTTTAAAATGAACCAATACATTTAATCTGGGCCTGTTCATTTTTGAGAATAAACACATGTAAATTTGCTGTTTTTATACATAAAACGTCTTATTTCTATGTGAAACCATTACATAATGAAACACTTACATTCTTACATTCATGTGAGTAAACTACAGGAGAAGTTTAAAATGTAAATCTTTAAATTTAAGAGACTTTTTCCAATTCACCTGCAGTGTCTCTTAAACATGCAGAAGAAGTCTGGACTTTAGCCTGTGACAAAACATGACGAGCTTGAAAACAGACATGAAACACGTGTGAATGAAGCTGCATAAACTCAGGTATGTTCTTAATGATTGAACAATGTTATGACTTGGTAAAAAGCTCAACAAAGAGTTTGAGTGTTTTTCATTAGTCGTGGACACAAACGAGCATGTCGTTCATTCACCGTCTTCCTCCAAACACGTTCACTGCACTTGTTTCAGACCGAATTTAATTTGTCCTCCCAACTCCGAGAGGCCAAGCGCTGGTCAAACGCCTGTGCTTTTCAATTATTGGCATAAAAAGAAATAACCTTTGAAAATGTCTCCAGAGCACCTCACTCCATTCCACCCAACAGGCCGCTTTTCCGGACGATTCAGCCGATCAGGTGGCCTTCACACCTCCCACTCGCTCCAACCGTTCCCGACACAGAATAATGCAGGCGAACTCTACCCCCAGGCCAGGCGTCGATCATAAAGAGATTTGAATACAGCTGCACACTCCTCCATAGAGCCTGATTAAAAGTCAACAAGGCCATCCGCGCTAGTTAAAGGTTTATGTTGCACGCCGGTCCTGCAGGCAATTTTCTGTTCGCTCGCTCAAATTAAGCAAATTCCACTCAGCTCCACAGTGAATGAACGGTGGTGGTGAATGCAGATGGAACTAAAGGCCAGTGAAAAGTGCAGATATTTGAGAGATCCACATTGAATTAGAGAAATGTGAAATGGTTTTAAAGGACATCCAGAATGGTCATTTTGGAGGCCGTTGAGTATTCTTTTTTTTGCTTTTGACAATACGATGACAATGGAAAAGCAGAATCCTTTGAAATGTTTTAGGAGTCGTAATGATAATAATAGTATGTCAATGAACTTATGACGCTTTTTAGGATGCTCAAAGACGCTGTAAATACACGAAACAGGTAAAAAGACAACAGTGGTGTAAAAATCATGAAAATACAAGTTTGAACAGGTGAGCTCTGAGCGTTGACTTGAGGTTTTGATGTGAGTCTGAGTTCCTGGTGGTTGTGGGAGTGACTCCAGAGGGTGAGGGCAGCGGCGTCTTGGCCCTTTAGGGTTGGATGCTTTGTCCTGATGGGAGGGCGGAGCCTGGTGTGGGCTGATCTGAGGCGGTGGGTGGGTCAGTGCTGGTGGAGGAGGTCGGTGAGATGGGGAGGGGCCATGACACGGAGCAATTGTAACATTCCTCCATGTTCACATCTTTGAAAATCGAAATAATCCAAATACATGCTAATTCAGGCCGAAGTGTGTCTGTTGGTGTCGCCATGTTTGTTTGGGGCGCTTCACCATTGGCTTCCGCCCACACAACCACGCCGCTTTGTGATTGGTCCAGTCCTGCACCACTGGTGGTTTGAGCCCAAACACAATCAAAGGGGGAGATGGAATCTCGAGAGTTTGTGAACTCACAAACATTGTGAGAATTAACCCTGCGATCAAGGTTAGAAGGATGTAGATGATGGAGTGGAGGGGGCTGAGGGGAGGTGTTATTTTAGTCTTATATAACACTTGTCCGTTGCACTTGCACATTCGCTGGTGGCATAGAGTGCACAGCTATTCATTCATTCATCCGTTCGGCTTCAAAAAAGCACACTTTTTCACGAGAAACTCATCTTGTCTCCTGTCTTTGAAGTGCCACTGTCCTGACAGAAGCAAACACATGAGGCTGGTCCATGTTTCCTGACTTTTCATTGGTTAAACAGCATCTTGTGATCACATAAACAGAAAGTTGTGGTACTAGCTATGATGCTAACTCTCTCAGGAGTTCCTCTAATAGACAGTAAAAGTGACGACAGATGAAGAAGTTGGACATTTTCCATGTGGGTTTTATCATTGTGTCCAAACAGATGAAAAGAGGAAAAGAGGAGGTGAATAACACAGTGAGTGCATGATTTATGTTTGATGTAATTCAGCTTTTGGTTGTAAGTGTAAAAGGAGTGTGTCAGCATTTTTTGCAGCATACATTTGATGTATAGTCAAGACCACACGTGCCTCACTGTTACCATTGTTTTGTCTCTCACTTCGGAAAAGACCAAAATAGAAAGTTTTAGCTCAAACGATGTGAAGTGTGTCCTTTGCTTCTTTCCATTGGCTGCTGGATTTCATGTGCAGAAGTGTCAGTAAACAGTATGGAGCACGGCCAAAATGTGCTGTATAACATGTTTGAATGACTGGTAATGAGATCTAGTTGTGTCTTTCTGTGGTCCACACATTGTGATTCAGATGCAAGAGACTGAAGCAGCAGTGACTGAGATGACAGAGTGACACGACTGACAATCAGAGGAAATGTAGCTCTAAATGAGAGTCAGTCAGCAAACACAAAGAATGTGACGTCCCTGAGAATAGTCGATACATCCCACACCACGGCTGCCCAGGGGCACGCCATGGGTCTCACTCACTCCACATTCACTGGTGGGTGAAGTGTCTTGCCAAAGGACATCACAACAGCATGGTCTGATGAGAGTCTGGTGAAGTGTCTTGTCATTAGTAATCAAATTAAGTCAGAGTTTCATCCAGTGAGTTCTTTTGAGTTATGAAGCTGCATGTTTGAGGACTGAAGGAGGAAATGGAAGTGCAAACATCATAATCATTTTATATTAAAGATATAACACAGGTTAGTTGCTCCAGCGTACGCCTCTGCTCTGTGCTAAACTTTCCTGATGACATGCAGCTGCTCTCAGACGTCAGAACTTTTAATTGCCTTTCACACTTGTAGGAGGCAGTGCAGGCACAGCTCCACATTATTAAGAATCTTCAGGTGCACACGGCAGAGGAACGGAAGTGTTGGCACTTTAACACGCTAAATGTCCAGACACATGTGACTCCACCTGACGGTCAACTCTTTTAGATGTGCTCGTGCCTTTTCAACTTTGAAACATTCAAAAAATAAAGTTATTTGATATGACTTTTCTTTTCACAATAGAATTAGGCATATCGGCGGTCTCATAGCGTATTGGCCTCATTTTTAAATCAAAATGAGTTCTTTGTCTGATTCTACTCTCCAGACCCTGCTGCAGGTATTACTGGTATTACTTAAAGGGACTGTACCTGATTTGAACTGTTTTGAAACATGAGTTCATTCTCAATTCAAGTCTGTGTTGCTCCAGCACAGATATATTCGGGTGAAAATGAGACCACAGCGTTTTCTCTGCATTCATTTATAGAGCGTTTTATTCTACGAGAAGCAGGAAGTGGGCATGCTAATGCATGCTAATGTTTGTTCGTTTCACCCAGGACGTGCTAGACGGGTGAAAAGTGCTTCTAAACTCATGGAGGTGAATATTTAGGAAAGTGAGAGTTTGATGTATGCATTAAATGAACCCTGCCCTACAAAGTTTCCAAACATTTAAAAGATAAAACATTGCAAAGAAAGCACATTCTTCTCAGCTCATGGTACAGGTTCTTCTGAATGTAACTGTTTTTATGTCGATGATGATGTCACTGTAATGCATCATTCTTTATGGGGGATGTTGAGTGACTGTAACAGGAATGATAAAAATCTTAGGGACAGGAATAAAATGATCAATATTATCAAAAATTATAGTATGTAAATAATGTATAATAATTTAATGAATAATGAGAAACAGTGCTTTTTTAAATGGTTATGCCTGCAATTTACTGAAGTTCCATCTTGCTTAAGACGAGTAATTCTGTTGAGGACAAGCCCAAGCTTTAAAACTATTGGCGTTGGTTTAAAATGAATGAATATAATAAAAAATAATCAATATGCAATGAGTAGAAATTACTTGACCTTTTATGTCTCTGCGACATAAAAGGCAACAATTTGACAGAATGATCCAGGTGTTTAAAATGTCCTATTCTTTATAAAACCTGCAAACACTGTACTTTAGACATGAACACGTTCTGAAATGCATGGGATTCTTGTCATAATTGTGCACTTCGTGTTTTAATCAATGCTCCTGTAACTGTTCAAAAGTTGTTGGACAAAGTTTTAATCTTTCCATAAACCTGTGCCCCATTCCTCGTACATTTCGAAAATCAGCCAGTGTTTTGCAAAATCTCATAAAACAAAATATAACATGATGTAAAAGTCACAAAATAGGCTGGAATCTTTGCAACTGTCAGAAATTGTCAGAAATACAGCGTATGATTTTAATGTAATGCAGTGTTGTTGCTCTGTAAGCTGAGATGAAGTGAGCATCGGGGGCCCTAAGGCTGGCCCCTGAGGCACGCCACAGGCACGTATCCTCAGGGACCGGCAATTTTCCATTCACTTACTCTGACCTCACAACTTCAAATAGAGGCTCTCAGCATGAAGCTCACACAGAATGAACCAGAGATGGAAACACAGATTGTAGATCAAGCTAGCCCGTTAGCCTGGTTGTATTTTCATTATTGTATTCATTAGAAACCGTTCATTACATTTGTCATCACTAGTAGCCATGCTTTGCCATCCAGTCAAGTTTAATAAAGTTGGCAAACAATTTTAGAAAGAGGAAGATAAATGTGTTGTTGTTTTTTTCTTTTTCACAAACATTAGGCTCATATTTAGCTATAATTTACATATTTGAAGAATAACAGAAATTCATAAACTCATTTTCATGACACAAACGAAAAATATTTATGAGATCAAACAATAGGTAAGTTTCAGTCTCTGTTTTTTATCATTTATTTTGACTAATTTCCGCTGCTGTTACCTTCAGATTTTGTATTTAGTTGTTTCCTCATTCAGAATCCTTTTTTTTTTTTTTTTGGTTGAGTTGAGTTATTTATTTCTGCAATTTTGTTTATCTAATTTTAGCTGTGTCCTTTGTGTATTTACCTTTGTGTCTGTTTTTTATTGAACCATGTATTCTTTCTATATTGACAATTTTGAAACTGGAAAATAATTTATCACAAAAATTGTTTTATTTGGGGTTTTTGCATGTAGATATGCACTTACAATTAGTCATACAGTAAAAACGTGATATTCTTCTAGATATAACAGATAATATCAATAGATTGATTTGTAACATGCTAGTGGTCATCAATTACATTCTTCATACCATTTGAAAAGGATTTTCTTGCATTTTCTTTTAAATTGCAAGCAAATCATGATTGGACATTACTTGATATCGGCACTGAGTTTGTTCTGTCGTTTTTCTCCATTCATTGTTTATTCCTGAATGTTAGCGCTACACAATATATCACAAATGTCACTGTAATATTGACTAACTTGACACAATCTTCCATATCTTAACAAACAAAATACACTGCAATAACACAACAGCAATATACTAGTTTTAACATGTAATTAAACATTGACCAATTCTGATTCTGTTTAAAATTAGCCTTGACTTGATTTCGTCTCTGTTACTTTTTATTTTGACAGAGTTTGACTACAGTACAGTACAGTACAGTGCAGTACAGTACAGTGCAGTACAGTGCAGTACAGTACAGTACAGTACAGTACAGTGCAGTACAGTACAGTACAGTACAGTACAGTACAGTACAGTACAGTACAGTAAGGCATGAACATATAGTTTGACTTTAATTGAAATGATTATGTCAAAAAGTAGATCAGAATTTAGCAATAATGTTGATATTGCTGTACTCAAAGGGGCTGTACCTGATGTTTTTTTCCTTGTAATAAAAGTAAATTCGATTTTGATCCAGTACAGATATAGTGTAACCTATTTAGGTGAATATGAGACCACTGTGTACTTTCTGCATCTGAATATAGAGTGTTTTATTCTCCAATCCAATCCTCACAGGCACTAAATAAAGATCTATCAGTCGCCCCACAGCCGCTGGATCAGCTTTTCAAATTGACATTCAACTTTCAAATCTATTTTGAATCCCAGATGTGAACTGGATTTATTGAATGTTAAAAGCTGAGATCAAATCATCAACAATAAAATATGGGGTTCAAAACATACATTTCTGTGGTTTACATAAATTATCTTTTTGAATATTATGAAGTAGTTTATTATATTCTGCTGCCCAATGGAATGCTTAAGTCAGTTTTGTCATGATAAAAGCATAAATGTCTTTTTTTGACTTTGATTATGGCATTAAACATCTTGAAATGCATTAAAAACATTACATTTGATTTGCTGAAACCTGCATTAACCCTGTTTAACTGAAGGCACATAAGAATTTGAATTTTCCAATAGTTCACTTACACCACCCTAAATGTGTGCGCCTGTCCGGCCGCCACAACAAAACAAAAACAACAAAAGAACAAAAGAAGAAGGTTAGCACACCTGATGATGACGTGGGGCCTGCTCTTACATTACATTACATTATTTTTCAGCCCTTGTGAATGTATTTCTGAAATTATTGTCATCTATGAAAGGATCTGAGCATGTGCAGAATCTAAACTCCCCACAGCTAACGATAGACTGCGGGCGATTTTCAGTGCGCGTGCTAATTTGTTTATGCTCTTTTTTATTGCCCGTTTACTGTATCATTCTTCCATCTTCTAACCGTTTCTGTCAGTTAAATCAGCACTTTTGTGAATTCCTGAGAGACGACTGCCGATGTGATTTTGGGCTCCACAGAAATAAACTGAACTGAATGAAATAAACAAGTTAAATATCTTCGCCGTATTGATGTTCGGACTCACGTTGAAACAAATCAAGAGCAGATGACTGGCACGGGATCAACAAAAAGAAAATCGTCGAATTTATCCACACGGCTTTAGCTAAAACTTCTCTCTGGAGTGAAACGGTTGGTCTGACCTGCTCTGACTCGGCCCGCTTGTCATTTTTTCACATTTCTGTCTGCTTTATGTGCACAAAATTGAATGTCACACTATAAAAACGGAATTTATACATTTTCAGATGCAACTTTCCTTTTCGAGAGTTTTATGGTAAGTTTCGGATAAATAATGCCGAGGCTGGTCCGGGCCTGGCTCGCTGCAGCTCCTCATATTGATCCAGTCAGACCTCGTTCTCCTTGTGTGGGAGCAGATTTATTTTAGGTTTTACTGACATTTCGGGAGCGCTGGATTGTGGAATAAATTGTGTTAGCGCTCTGACCAGGCTGCGGGCGAGTGTGCGAGGGAGAGCGGCACCGGTGTGTCTGGGCTGATGAATAATAGAACCAGAATAGAGCTGTGCACCGCTGGATGTGAGCGCCGATCAATACACTGATTGCTGCTGGTTTGTCAAAATGGAGTATTGCTTAAGTTGGAAATGTATTTATAAACAGGGACAGGAGGCCAATATGTCAAATTGTACAAAACGTATCGGACATTTTGGGAGAGTGCAAAAGAAAGTGTACGTTCAAGGCGGGACACTACAGGCTAAAGTCATTTTTGTCAATTTTTTGTGTTTTTTGGTCAGTTTGCTCTCAACATGTCAGCTTTAATGTGGAAACAACAAACTTGTCCAATCTGCTTCTAAAGATGTATTATTCTTCCATTGAATCCATAGATTTCTAGTAGATCCCACACCAGACTGTACAATATTGGACTCAACAAAGTTTTGACAAATCGTACAAAAGGATCTTTTGATATCTAATACTAAAACTGATTTACTGAAGTTTTAAGTTAAAAAAAATGAGGCAACATTTGAATTTCTAGTACAATTTTCAGTTCAATCTAGTTTACTTAAAAACTAAATAAGACATCCAAAATCCCCTCTGTACATTTTTTTAACTAATATGTGTACAAAATGAACCAAGAAACTTAAACCTGGTTCTGTCCATTTTCCAGATTTAAATGTCCCAAATATGTGTATTTTTGGCAATTTTTACACATACAATGCTTTATTTCTACATGAAAACATTAAATGATGAAAAACATATAATATATTTTTTTTCTTACATTTATGTGAGTAAACTACAGGAGAAGTATATCTTTAAATTTAAGATGTTCTCCTATTTGTCTCACCTTAAAGGACACACATTCTGCTACAGTGACCCTGTTCTAACAATGTTCCGTCATCAAAAACTCACACACAAGTACTATTCAGTGGTATTCACGCTGTTTTGAGGAATGCTTATTAGAAACTCCTCTCCCCCTCCGAACGTCAAACACACGTCCTGCTGAACACCATCGACGTATTTTCAGATCATCTATGGAGTAAAATGATCTTAGCTCACTGGCAGATAAGGAGATTTGGCTTCAAGTAAGAAGTAATTAATTGAAACAAGTCAGAAATGGTCCAATAATCGAGTTGCATCGAATGAAAATAGGATAAACTAATCTTAACCAGTCAAAATGTCTGAAATGAAGATTAATATCCTAAAATCAAGACGTTTTAACACGTCTAGAAATGCTTTGTTTTGCAGTCTGTGTAATGCCTGTTTGCTGTGGACTGTGTAGCGTTCGGATCTACTGTAATATGTGTGAAATTGTGTTTGAATGATGTCTGTTTTCATTTTCCCCCTGATGTCCAAGACACATTTCTCCACTGGGAGACAATAAAGGCTTGTATTATCTTTATCTAATATTTAATTTACTTGAACGAGACTGTGTGAATTAAATAGAGACCGTGCAGGTGTGAAATAGGCCTATCTTATTATCATTCCATTGTGTCTTCTGCACACAAACTTCAATTATTTGCTGTTTACCATTTGTATGTAACAGTATGCAAATAATACAATACAATATAATCATAATATTAATTTCACTGTACAATATTTATTGCGATAGGCCTTACAGAACCGTTTGTTTGGAACAGCAGCACACACAGCCTGGTACTTGTGTAAACATTCTATCCCATTCATTTTGAAGGATATTAAAAAATATAAATATAATTAAAACATTGGTAAATACAAATCTGTAGTTTTGTCATTTGTAGACAGTGCAGACACATTGTTTTGTAATCAGGATTCATCAAACCAGCGTGAAAGAAGCTAAATGCAACTCTGAAAAAAGTCAATTTTGTATGTGTCATTTAAAAATGCTTTGACAAGCTTGTCAGCTAGTTGAATGATTTATTCAGTGAGGCAGGGATAGCACATGACCCTCAACATTAGAGATGATTGTACGAGGTTGTAGTCCCGGGGCAGGCTGAGTTCATAAAGAAAATGGCTCTACAGTGACCAGTCCATCATAAAAGTTCTGCAACAACATTCACATCCAGGGCTCTCAACAGCATCAAATCATCCTTCACATCCATCAAATCATACACTTCCAGAACATCAGAACACACACACACACACACACACACACACACACACTGAGCACACACACACACACTGAGCACACACACACACACACACACACTGAGCACACACACACACACACACACTGAGCACACATGAGCACACACACACTAACACACACACACACACACACTGAGCACACATGAGCACACACACACACACACACACACACACTGAGCACACATGAGCACACACACACACACACACACACACACTGAGCACACATGAGCACACACACACACACACACACACACACACACACTGAGCACACATGAGCACACACACACTAACACACACACACACACACACACACACACTGAGCACACATGAGCACACACACACACACACACACACTGAGCACACATGAGCACACACACACTAACACACACTCACTGAGCACACATGAGCACACACACACACACTGAACACACACACACACACACATACACACACACACTGAGCACACATGAGCACACACACACACACATACACACACACACTGAGCACACATGAGCACACACACACACACACATACACACACACACTGAGCACACATGAGCACACACACACTAACACACACTCACTGAGCACACATGAGCACACACACACACACACACACACACACACACACATATACACACACACTCACTGAGCACATACACACACACACACACACACACACACACACACACACACACACACTGAGCACATACACACACTGAGCACATACATACACACACTGAGTACATGTGAGCACATACACACACACACACACACTGAGCACACACACACACACACACTGAGCATACTGAGCACACATACACACTCAGTACATGTGAACACATACACACACACACACACACTGAGCATATACACACACACACACTCAGTACATGTGAACACATACACACACACACACACACTGAGCACATACACACACACACACACTCAGTACATGTGAGCACATACACACACACACACACTGAGCATATACACACATACACACTCAGTACATGTGAGCACATACACACTCACACACACACTGAGCACATACACACACACACACACTGAGCATATATACACACACACACACTCAGTACATGTGAGCACATACACACACGCACTGAGCACATACACACACACACATACACTGAGCATATACACACACACACACACACACTGAGCATATATACACACACACTCAGTACATGTGAGCACATACACACACACACACGCACTGAGCACATACACACACACACACACACACACACTCAGTACATGTGAGCACATACACACACACACTGAGCACATACACACACACACTGAGTACATGTGAGCACATACACACACACACACACTGAGCATATACACACATACACACTCAGTACATGTGAGCACATACACACTCACACACACACTGAGCACATACACACACACACACACTGAGCATATATACACACACACACACTCAGTACATGTGAGCACATACACACACGCACTGAGCACATACACACACACACATACACTGAGCATATACACACACACACACACACTGAGCATATATACACACACACTCAGTACATGTGAGCACATACACACACACACATGCACTGAGCACATACACACACACACATACACTGAGCATATACACACATACACACACACACACACACACTCAGTACATGTGAGCACATACACACACACACTGAGCACATACACACACACACTGAGTACATGTGAGCACATACACGCACACACACACAAGAGTACATGGATGGAAGACCGCTGGAACACCAGGAGCCACCGGGGGGCGCTGGAGGAGGAAATGTAGTTTTGTCCTTAGGCAAGACACTTCCCCTACATTGCCTAGTGTGAGAGTGGTGTGTGTGTGAATGGTTGGTGGTGATCACAAACAAGACACAGACAAAAAAATCAAGACAAAACTCCAGACAATGCTTGGGGTATATTGTTCTTGGCATGTTCCTCTCACAGTCATCAGTGTTTGGTAAATATGTCCAATAACAAAATTATGGCGAAGGTCACTTTTTTCCATGTCATAAATTCCCATTGTTTTTTGAGCCAAGTCCTTGACATCTGGTTCATTCGGTGTCATCCATTTCTCTTTGCTGTCCAAAGTGCAGTTCAAATGTATCCACCTGTTGTTTCCATTACAGGAGTTAATTCCCATAATGCTGAGCGTTCAAGTGGTGTAGAACAGTTTCAAAAATGTCAAGGAAAATGTCCTAGAAAGACTGGCAAACCAATTGCTCCCTCATCAAAAACATTGTTGTATTTCGCTTCATTCACACCTGTTTTGTCCAATGCTGTTTACGAGCTTGTCTTCTCTCAGCCTTACAAAAACAGTTGGTTTCAAATTTCTCAGTTTTGTGACATCAAAGGCAGAGCTCCGAGTTCTCCTGCGCTGTTTTTGATTCCATAAATCCTCTGAACATTTCTCTCTCACATCACATTCATTACAACTGCGTGCTTACGTTAGCATTTCAGGGAAAGCTAGGTTTTCTTTATTTCCCCATAGTACCTTCTTTTTCTGCCAGTAGATGGACTTCTTACACAATTCTTGATGAAGGAACACTATGTTTTTGGGTTTTTTTTTTTGCATCTTTCTTACAGCCTTTTTGTCCTTCCATTACAGTCACCATATAGAGTTTATTGTCCTCATATTCTTAGCCCTGGTACAAGGTAAACACAAATTTGATGTGTGAGCTAATATGTCAGTCTGCTCTGCCAAAGCGTTACACACTGACTTGAGAACATTCTTAGACAGCCCCATTCCATCACGACGACTGAAAGCTAAAACGCCAGTCTGAGAGCACTGGACCAGCAGAAATGTCGTTGTCACATGTCAAAACCATAACATAAAAACAGTGAGCGCTAACACGAGGCGGCAAAAACAGCTGAACATTTATGTAAGAGGAAAGTCACAAAAGTTGTCAAAAACTTTTAATTCACATTATTTTTTGTATCCTACTCTCATTTTCATATATATTGTTTTGCAGCGTCAGGTGAAACATTTTGGAACAGAACACTACATGATTTAGTGAAATTACACCCTGCACTGCAATTGTCGCTAACACCAGATACTGCTGAGAAAAAATCTGTTTATTGTTTTGTCTGGGAGATGAAACTGCATACTACTGATGTGTCCTCAGGCAAGACACTTCACCACTTTGCCTCCATAATGTGCTATGAACCAGAGGGTGACCGGATCAATCCACACTAGAGGACATAATGCACGGTTCGACCTTGGAGCTCTTGCGTCTCTGTGCTAAGTCGGCTAATGCAACTGAACTGACTCAAACATAACTCATGTTTTCTTAATTTAATCTAAATTGAACTTGAAGTTTACTTTTACTTTTCCTTCATCGACCGATTTCTCAAAAAGATATTTATTAAGTTTGTGGCTATGAGACATGGCTAAAGCTAGAGTAAACAGGAAACTACTTCCCATTTATTGTCAGCAGGTTCTCGGAGCCTCTACGACACGTCTCTTTGTGTAATTATTTGGGTTTGGATAGTAAATCCTGTTGGCATGCTGCATTTTTTTCCCCAACCCACTTACACCACAGACCACCACTTCGCATTGGTGGCTATGCTAGCAAAAGTTTATTTTATAGAATATATTTTTTTCCACAATTAGGGTAAGTTAGGGTTAGGTTTAAGAACGGATAATTCGGTGAAGTTTAGGGCTTTGGGGGAGGTAAGCTAATCGAGTCTTGGCAGAACTCCGTTATAGAAAAAATGGGCGCAGTTAGTATCCAAGGGAACGCCCACGAACGAACCTCCGAGGGGCAAGAAATATATTAATTTAAAGTAGAACAGCTACTCTTTCGCCCACTGTTCACTACAAACGTCGAGTTTAGGAGTTATGCCAATACACTCACAAAGACATTCACACGGAAGAAAGTGGTTTAAACAGCCTAAATTAGTGTAGTTATGTAATGCTACTGTGATGCTAGCACTGCTTTACTTTTGTACTTTTTTGAGGTAATGCCAGGTCAAAAACATCAACAACAACAAGGACAAATATTATAGTTAATTAAGTATTATGCCACATTTTTGAGCTATTAAAACTATTCTAATATTGTTTCGTCATAATATTGCTGCATGTAGCTTCATTCACACATTCTTCATTTTGATGAATCCTGGTTTGAAAATCCTCTTCCTTCGGCTTTGTTTTAAGTCCATAAATCATTGTCAAAGTCGCTCTGAGCATTTCTGCCTCTAATCACGATCACTCAACTGCATCACAGCTCATGACAGCTCACATAACAAAGCACTGTGTTTATAAAAATGTGTGAAATCGCCTCTGGGGCCAGTAGATGGAGCCAAAGCTAAAGTTACTATGGCGTCTCCCAAGGCTATGATAAAGTTATACTGTTTTTAGTAAAAACACCTTATTTTTGGTTCCGAAACATGAGTAAAGATACTGAAGAGCATGTTTAAAGGCCAGTAACAATACAAATAATGCATATTTGTCCTTTAAGACTCAATTTTGACTTGACTTGTGTTTAAAATACAATGAATTCACCAATGTATGAGAGGACTGAAATGCGTGAGATGCGTTTTCTGTTGAATCCACAGAGAGTGTTTTCCTCATGCCCCCAAATACGACGTGTCTAACTTAGATGTTAGACGCTGTAAATATATATTATTTTAGGACTTGACACAAATGCCGTGCATTATAAACCGGAAACAGCAGTTGCTAACGTGTGCTAGTTTTGTTTTGCTAAGCTGTTTATATTTGCTTTCTGCCATCTTGCTTTCACTTGAGTCTGCATTTTCTCTTGGCCAATCATCTTAGCTCCTTTTAGCTTGATTGAATCGAATCAAATTTAATCGAAGAGAACCAGGAAACTACTACCACTTACTCTGTAGAGACCAGAACACATGATCCCATTTATAACTGAAACACATTTAAGGTGAGTCTACCAGTGGTAATGTAGCCTATCTTCAAATAAAATGTTTACTGTTAATAGAAGCCATTACTTCACATTGCTCTTAGTATCAGTGGGTCTGTGGTAACTAGACAGCCGGATAAGTTTAGCTGAATTTGTAAAAGTTTTATTTCCCCCCAAAACCAGAGCATCTCATCTTTAATTAATCCAGCGCAGCACTGAGAAATTACAAAAACATCAGCCAAGTTCCTCTTTTTAAAGCAAACTTTTTACACCAGACATGTGGGGTACTTTTACAGAGACGAGAGAGCAGAGATATTTGTCAAAATCTGTTTGCAACCGTGAAATATCTCAATAAAGAGGCGGGGCCAGCAGCAAAGGATCTGTTCCACTATGTCCTTTTTTTTCTCCAACCCAGTTCTGCAGAGACCCGGTTATCTTACCTGTCCCAAAGCCCTAATCGTAATCAAATAATCTGTTCCTAAACCTAACCCTAATCCTAACCTTACCCTAAATGTGGAAAAACATATTTAAAGGGCACATATGTGACTTTTTTGACAATGTTCCGTCATATCAAACATACCTGAAGTAGCATTCAGTTGCATTCACGCCGTTTTGTCCGTCAAGGTCAGCCACACGTCAAGCGTACTCTGTCTGTCCGGGACGCATTTTCAGATCATCTACGTCTGAGAATCTTCCGCTGTTTTAAGTCCTTAAATCATCGCTAAACTCTTTCTGAGC
This sequence comes from Rhinogobius similis, assembly GCA_019453435.1. Taxonomy (NCBI): domain Eukaryota; kingdom Metazoa; phylum Chordata; class Actinopteri; order Gobiiformes; family Gobiidae; genus Rhinogobius; species Rhinogobius similis. Next base: position 5,076,893 of record CM033621.1, on the reverse strand, counting down.
ATTTCTGCCTCTAAACGCGATAACTGCTACTGCTAACCCACATCATAAATTTGCGCTGAAAATAAGTTAACTACGGTAGATTTTGTATTGCACTGGCTGCTGCTGCTGGCTGGATGCACTCAGTAACTGTCATTTAATTTTTGAACATGAGATGCAAATTTAAGGCGCTCAAGAGCATGTTTGAAGGCTAACAGAAATGTGAAAAATGCTCAATATTTTTCCTTTTAAAAATTAAACTTTTGCTAGTATGGCCACCAGTGCAACACGATGGTCTGTGGCATTAGTAGATTGTGGAAAAAAAATTAAGCGGTTCTGCCCTTTTGAACAGGAGTCAGTTCAAGTTTTCAAGTTTAGTTTAGTTTAGTCTTTATTGGAGGGACAATGTACAGATACATTAAGTTTAAAAAGAAAACAGAGATGTTCTGCACCAGATTATAGCTAGATAGCTAGTTTCCGTCTGCAGTCCCTAATTTACAGGAGTAAAAATACATAATTTAAGCTAAACAATAAGACCATTATTTCATAGCGCCATCAGACACAAACACTCTCACAAACATCTCATTCATGCCTTAGCATTGGGTTCAAAATTTTAACACATTCACACTCGTATGCTCTTTCTTTCAGTAAAAGGTTAAAAATCTTACACATACTCAAATTACAGTTTTACATCAACAATTTTATATTTACAATAATATTTACATCAAATGTAATGAAACATCAGGAGCTGCTTTTTTTTCAATGTTCACATGCCTGATTGTTCCACAGCCACTTTTTCACTTCTACTGTAAATGTTGGGTAGTTTGTTAGCCCTGGTCAGACATCGGTACATCCACGTCAAGTCCCAAGTCCTGTCGTTTGAGTTTCTAATGCGTTTGAATGTTTAAACTAGCTTGAATGTTTGCAGTTAATATTATTTTGCAAAGAGTCCTATTAAAAACATGGAGAGAGATGTGTTCTAGTTTGTCCATTTTCAAATCCATATTTATAGCCTCCAAATTAAAATTTTACTATTACAAATTGTAGAATGTCTGTTAAAGTGTGTACCAAATCTGAGATAGAATGAAAAACCATTGTGAGGTCAACAGTTCCGTGAGTATTTGTCCAGTAAAACCAAAACATTTTGATATTGACTTAAACTGAAACGCTTTTGTCAGTGTTTTGTAACCAGGCTCTGATATCACTCACATGTTTCTGAATGGTTTTACTTTTGAATTTACACATTTTATTATATATTATGAAGATAAACCATTGCATTATATTCCATCTCACTTTTGCCTCTGTTTCAGAATCAGTCACATAAAACGATCCATCAGGCTGTAAACATTTGTTACTGTGGTGTAGAGGAGGACACTGCACATCCACAAACTGTTTTTAATGAGTTGTATTTGGCAAAGTCAAACTAAAGTTGGGATCGGCGCTCCCCGCAGTGTTCCGCTGACTGCTCACAAAGCCAGACTGAGGATCACGCTGCAGTCCTGGCTCACTTCTGATGACTGGGATTCTGTCTGAGGCTAAAGCCGGCGCTCTGATCCCGGGCAGCCGTCGTGTTTGCTGAATCAGACGCTTTCATCCACACCTGTGTAATCACTTCACAAATCAAAGAGAAATAACTGACTCAAGTCTCTGGATCTTCTAAAAAAAAAAACGGATCTGAAGGACAATCATCAAATGTCTGTAAAAATGTATCGGAGAGGAACAGATGGTCCACAGCTGGAAAGTGTTCATCCAGACGCTACACGCAAGCACATTTAAACATTATCAGGGATTGGAGCAGTGTGCTCTTTTAAAGGACTGTTGCTGTTGTTGTTGTTGTTGTTGTTGTTGTTGCCGTAGTACTTGTTGTTGTAGTAGTTGTTGTTGTAGTCGTAGTTGTGGTTGTTGTAGTTGTGGTGGTGGTTATTGTTGTTGCGGTTGCAGTAGTACTTGTTGTTTGTTGTGGTTGTTGTTGCAGTTGTAGTGATTGTTGCTGTTGCAGTAGTACTTGTTGTTGTTGTTGTGTAGTTGTTGTTGTAGTTGTTGTTTTTGTAGTAGTTGTAGTTCTTGTTGTAGTAGTTGTGGTTGTGATTGTTGCTGTAGTTGTGATTGCAGTAGTTGTTGTAGTAGTGATTGTTGTTGTTGTAGTTGTTGTAGTTTGTGTAGTAGTTGTAGTAGTTTTTGTTTTTGCAGCTGTGGTTGTTCTTGTCATTGTTGTTGTAGTGGTGATTGTAGTAGTTGTTGTAGTAGTTCTTGCTGTTGTAGTTCTTGTTGTTGTTGTTGTAGTTGGTACTGTTAGTGTAGTAGTTGTTTTTTTTGTAGTAGTTGTTGTAGTAGTGGTTGTAATTGTGGTTGTTGTAGTAGTTGTTGTAGTTGTGGTTGTTGTAGTAGTTTTTGTAGTTGTGGTTGTAGTAATAGTAGTTGTTGTAGTAGTGGTTGTAGTTGTGGTTGTAGTAGTGATCGTTGTAGTAGTAGTTGTTGTAGTTGTGGTTGTTTGTTGTTGTAGTGATTGTTGTTGTAGTAGTAGTTGTTGTGGTTGTAGTAGTTGTTGTAGTAGTAGTGGTTGTAGTTGTGGTTGTAGTAGTTATTGTAGTAGTAGTGGTTGTAGTTGTGGTTGTAGTAGTTGTTGTAGTAGTAGTGGTTGTAGTTGTGGTTGTAGTAGTTATTGTAGTAGTAGTGGTTGTAGTTGTGGTTGTAGTAGTTGTTGTAGTAGTGATTGTTGTTGTAGTAGTAGTTGTTGTAGTTTTGGTTGTAGTAGTAGTGGTTGTAGTTGTGTTGTAGTAGTTGTTGTAGTAGTAGTGGTGGTTGTAGTAGTTGTTGTAGTAGTGCGTTGTTGTTGTTAAACATTTGCGTTGACATCTCATGTTTTTGAACTTCAGATCATATTTTAATATTAATATCTTCAGATTTTCCACCATCAGGATTTGGTGAAATTACCGTGAGGAAATAAACAAGATTTGTTTTTTTCACACTTAGACTTATTGAAGATTGACGAAGCAGAAAACATCACATGCTAATCCCGAGATGCGCCAATAAAACATTCACATAAACATTCAGTGTTATAAATAGGCCTAAAACAAAAACTAACAATAAAAAATACAAAGAGACACTAAGAATGAAACAATCGCAGAGGTATAAAAGCTGTCTGCAAAAGCTGCTAATGAACACGAGCTGACGGCACAAATGATGAGTGAGTTTGGGGATAATTTGGGGACTTAAATCAGCAGAGACCGTAGCTTTGATGACACTAATTTGGGAAATATGAAACCAAATGTTCTCTGAGGCTAAGAGCAGAGAGGGTATTGTAAATAGGATCAATAACACAAGCGTGAATGAAGTTAAATACAGCTCCAGGTTTGTTTTTGATGAGGGAACACAGTTATAATGCTGTTAAAAGCTCAAAAAAGCCAATATTGTGTAATACATATGTTTTAAAAAATCTCTAAATGTTTTATTATTTCACTGAAGCATCTCTAAATTGTCTTTCCCTCGCTCTCTGACCCAAACAGCTCATATTTCCGTAGCTCCTGGGCACTGTATTTCTCTGTCATGTTAAGAATAATTTTAAAATAAGTGGGGAAGAAGGCAACTTTGTTTTGACAGATGAATGAGAAAATATTTATTCTTCTCGAAGGAGGACAACAAAATCACAAGCTTGGAAAGAATTCTTTTGGGAAAATATATCACTTTTTTTCAAATAACACCATGTCAAGTGCTCATTATTCACATGGAAATACAAATTGCTGGAGAAACTGTGGCTGTCAAGTGGCTCATCACTGCCATGTGTTTTATTCATGAATACTGGACTGAGATCAATGAGGCAACACGGACAACTTCGACACCAATGCTCCATTTGACTTTTAAAAATGTATCTTGGATGTAAGGCTTCGGCGATGGAAGTGATCGATGGATACTTGGGGAATGGACTTTGAGCAGGAGTAAAAAAGGAAATTTATTATTTTTAAAAAGGGTTTACAGGAACAGAACCATTGTCTTTTTGCTCTCTGGTCTTGTTATGTTTGTTCTATTTTTTTATATATTTCTGTCTCTTAATATTATAAAAAGGAAAAAAAAAAAGGGTTTTTGATTTCTAATTTCTAATTTACTGATTTACTGTAATTTTTAAGATATCCAAAATCCCATTTGTTTTTGTTCTTTTCAGTCTTTTTTGACATCTAAAATGCTCCATATCTGCTCAATTTAAAGAGCACTGAAGTAGAAGCAAACAGTCATACCAGCCCGAGCGCTACATGCTATTTATGAAGTGAAAGAAGTGAAAGTAAGCCATTTCAGTTTGATCTTCCAAAATTGTATCTGTCTGTTTATGTCGCATTAACTTCACTTTATCATTAAGAAAGGTTGATTTCATAAAAAAAAGAGGAATGGAAGGTTTGGACTCTGGGAAATGAAAAGTGGTTAAGATTTCCGTACAATAATTGAGAAAAGAACAGGACGTTACCAAAATAAAGATTTAAACAGTAATGATCACAGCTCTTTGACTGAAAGTTTTATTAAAGCATACAACTCTCTATGGGAGTCATCTCAAAACAGAAGAAACATATTAATAATCTTAACAACTATTCTAAAGATACATCAAAAAGAAATAGAAAAAGAAGGGCATTTTATTATAACTGATGAAGAATGGGAACATATGTAAGCACATCTCAGAAGAGATTAATTGTCTAATCATGACTCTGAGTCTGTTATAAAAAATTATCATATTTCGATAATATGGACTTTACAGACTCTACAAAAAAAAAACAAATACAAAAACAGCACTGTTAAAGAGTTTTGTACTGTAGGAAAAACAGAATAGTAATTTTTCATGATTTTTTTCATGTAATAAAGTAAAATCTGTGTCCCTCCAGCACGGATATATTGTAAAAGCTGTTTGGGTGTAAATGAGACCGCAACTTTTTCTCTGTTTCTCTTGATTTTTCGGTTTATTTTTGTGATTTTATAAAAAAAGTCCAAACAAAAGCCTGACCGTCCTCCTGTGTGTCCTCAGCCCTGCTACGAGCGCGTGAAGGACTGGCTCAGCGAGAACCTGGTGGCCCTGTGGATCTTCGCCCTATGCACAGCCCTCACACAGGCAAGTACTCCCCCAACCTCACCCAAGTACCCACCCAAGTACTCACCCAACCTCACCCAAGTACAGCCCTCACACAGGCAAGTACTCCCCCAAGTACTCCCACAACCTCACCCAAGTACTCCCCCAAGTACTCACCCAACCTCACCCAAGTACAGCCCTCACACAGGCAAGTACTTCCCCAAGTACTCCCCCAACCTCACCCAAGTACTCCCCCAAGTACTCACCCAACCTCACCCAAGTACTCCCCAAAGTACTCACCCAACCTCACCCAAGTACAACCCTCACACAGGCAAGTACTCCCCCAAGTACTCACCCAACCTCACCCAAGTACTCACCCAACCTCACCCAAGTACTCCCCCAAGAACAACCCTCATACAGGCAAGTACTCGCCCAAGTCCTTACCCAACCTCACCCAAGTACTCCCCCAAGTACTCACCCAACCTCACCCAAGTACTCCCCAAGTACTCACCCAACCTCACCCAAGTACAACCCTCACACAGGCAAGTACTCCCCCAAGTACTCACCCAAGCACTCACCCAAGTACTCACCCAACCTCACCCAAGTACTCCCCCAAGAACAACCCTCATACAGGCAAGTACTCGCCCAAGTCCTTACCCAATCTCACCCAAGGACTGCCCCAACCTCACCCAAGTACGGCCCTCGCACAGGCAAGTACTGCACTCAACCTTACCCAAGTACTGCACTCAACCTTACCCAAGTACTGCACTCAACCTTACCCAAGTACTGCACTCAACCTCACCCAAATACTGCCCCAACCTCACCCAAGTACGGCCCTCACACAGGCAAGTATACTCACCCAAATACTCACCCAACCTCACCCACGTACAGCCCTCACACAGTCAAGTAATAACTCAACCTCACCCAAGTACTGCACTCAACCTTACCCAAGTACTGCACTCAACCTCACCCAAGTACTGCACTCAACCTTATCCAAATACTGCACTCAACCTCACCCAAGTACTGCACTCAACCTCACCCAGGTACTGCACTCAACCTCACCCAAGTACTGCACTCAACCTCACCCAGGTACTGCACTCAACCTCACGTCAACCAAGGCTTACACAGGAGCAATGGAGGTTAACAGTCTCACCCACCTCAAAGTTTGCCGTGGTTCCCAGAAGTCATTTTCTCATTTATTTTTGGAAAATGTATATATATACATTACTAGTTTAAAGGCACAGCAGAGGCTAAGCAGCTCTGTGTGGTCACTATTGTCCATATCATATCACATCCATATCATTTCAGTCCAAAAAACACACGTAAAACTAGAAATTCTTCAAAAAGTTTTAATAAAGTAGCAGTTTTCAGAAACCGGTTTTAAATAAAAATCTGAGGGAGCTGATTATCCCAGAGCAAACTTTCAAACATTATTCCTTGTTTTCAGAAACTCTGGAAAAAATGAGTAATAGTAGAAAATGTACTTCCGGAGCCAAGCGGTGGGCGATCACTGTTGACATTGAAAGTCTCCATAGCTTTGAGAGGTCCATAGCAATAGCTCCTTAACTCTAATGCTGTCTATATTTTCCACTGATCTACATAATAAAAGTATAATAGAGAAAAAATATATGTAATATGCAAGATTTTGAGGACTTTTTCCCATTCAAAAGGTGTAATATTTTGTTTTAATTAATGGTTATGGCAACAGTACAGTTTTTCATCATTTTTGAAACCCATGGATAAGGAACAATGCTTTGTCTTTCCTTTAAGCTTTTAGTTGGAAAATATGTCAAAAAAGTGTAAATATCCGACCAAATAAGATATCTGTCCATCTCCAATTGTGACCTGAAAATGTACAGAGGCATTAGTAATTGTGGAATTTATTTCAGTTTAGAAACGTCTTGTGTTTTTTAAGGATCTTCAACAAAAACAGCCCAAACATTGATGCACTAATTCAAAATGTTTGGTTGCACTGTGTGATGTCATAAGGTGATAATTCTGTGTTTTTAAAGGTCATAAACATTCACCTGACACATCTGGATCCTCTTTTGCCTCAGCAGCTAGTATTCTGAACCCTGTATGAACTGCTGCTTGTATCCTACAGTATGTCATCAAATGTGGCATTCTGTGTTCTCGGAAATAAAGGATTTACTTTTAGTTGGTTTCCATACATACTTTAGAGTCGTTCAACATGAAATACAAAGGCTAAAAAGCAGTTTATTTTGTTTGAATAATGCATGATGAAGGACAGACAAATGAGTGGGTTGTTATGAATAGTTTATCAAAGAGATAAACTTTGGCACTTAGACCCTGACAGGTAGAAATGTGAGTAATGTGATGAAGGGAGAGAATGACAGAGCAGACACTGGCTGTAGCTCTTCACTGACAACACTGCAAGGTTTCTCCAGTGCAATAACATTTATTAGCCCTTTCAAATGCCATGAAATGCCATAAAAACTAGAGGACAAACTAAACTGTCCACTCCATCTTGAATTTGCTGACACAGAAGTGCAAAATAAATGGCTACCTCATGGCTGTCTGTCACTTTGGAGGTGAAAAGTCAGTCAGTTTGTGCATTTTTTTTAGCAGTGCGCTGCATACAGTATAATTAGCATAACATAAATTCACAATCACAATTATTAAACATGTACAATAGAGGTCCATTATGCTGCTGGAAGCGTGACTCTCTCTCTCTAGAAGTATTGTACATGTATCGGGCGATTCCTCAGTGACAACTAGGGAAGCGTAGGTTCCCCCAAAATATATTTTAATTTATTTATTTTTTTTAATGTGTACTATTGCCTGTTCCTCCCTCCCTGCCTCTGTCCTGTAGCGCTGCTGCTGCAGAACAGCTGGACGGCTCTCCCTGACGCCGAGCATGACACATGAGAGACGTTCAGCCAATCAGGGCACTGCGAAAACAATGCACTGATTGGATAAATATGAAAAAAAAAGTCCTGCCTGGACCATGGCTTTGACTCCCAGCTCCACCTGAAAAGAGGGAGGGGGGCGTGGCACTCGCTGGCTGAGAAAACTGAGAGAGGGAGAAAAGTCAGATGGACTCACTGTAGTGTAGACAGTGTGTAATGAAAAGTGTCATGTCCAGTGTGATCTGAACTCACTCGCAGTGCTTTTTCTAACAAAACAAATCTCTACTTTCACAGTTCAGACATACATAACCAATATGTAAATATAATCCTAATCACATCGTTATTCAATGTTTATCCTGTTCAAGTCTGTGTGAGACTGACTTGAACAGTCTCACACAGACTTGCGACTGTGTCAGTCGGGCTTTGGGGACAGGCCGAGCCTCTATTGTTGATAGAAGGATTGGGCAAATCACCTAAACAAAGGGCCAGAGATAAGATCAAACCCACGAGGCACTGATCTGAATCTCCAAATACTTTGTAAAACATGAAAACGTTGCTAAATATGAATATAATTTACATAATAGTCTTGAGCAGGCACTTGTAGGACACCTGTCTGCTGCTGCAGGGGTCATACACTGTAGTATTGAAGCAGTAGAAGAGTTATTAATCTGTAATGCAGCTACACTGTGACAAATTGAGAAGACAAAGGGACAGCTTTTATTCCAAACGGATCTGCACCAGGGCAGGCACTTTTAGTCTGTGTCGGGCTGAAATGAAGAAGTGGTGAGTAAACAAACATGTACAAATATAGTAAAAATCTTCATTCTAGTGTCCAAAACAGCTGTGGATATCTGTTCTTTACTGTCCTTTGGTCTGTCTATAGAGCGGACAGTCTGAGTTAAGGCGTGGATGAGGTGTTAACAAAGCAATGACGCACCGAGAGACGCTCCACTCTCCTTCTATGAGCCGCATTCACCAGGCACATGTCTGCACGCTGAAAACACGTGCTTTTTACACTTCTATTTACAGACAGGTCTCAGCTCTGTGACAGACAGAAGCCCTGTAGGTGAGGCAGAGAAATGACACCTCCTCTCACAAAAAACTCTCGTCTGCCACTAAACTCTCTAAAAACTTTCCTCAAACACCATTTTTCCTCTCCTCACAGCCTTGTGCTTGCTTTTTGTTTTGTCAATTATCAGAATCCTCTTGTTTTTTAAATACATGGAGTTGGATAAACATTTATATGTATTTGTTTCTGCAAGTTGTGCAGGTTAGTTAATGTACAAAAAAAAAAAAAAAAACAGCATCTCAAAATCCAACCCTTCCTCCCAGTAGTGAAAGGTGGAAGAGGGTAAGGCCGACCAACAGGGCTCTGGTGAAACCTAATATGTACTTATATACCCCACCCCCATGAGCTTCCCCCTGTTCCAAAGACCAGCACTGACATGTATCATATTCTGTGGCGTCCAGGAGGCTCTGAAACAGATGCCCGAGCCAGCTCAGCTGCTCCTCTCGACGTGGAGGAGCAGCGGCCCTGATCTGAGCTCCTCCCGTGTGACTGAGCTCCTCACCCTATCTCTAAGGGAGCACCCAGCCACCCGGCGGAGGAACCTCATTTCGACCGCTTGTATCCGCGATGTTGTCCTTTCAGTCATTACCCAGAGCTCATGACCAGGTAGAGAGAGAGAGAGGAACGTAGATTGAGCGGTAAATCGAGAGCTTTACTTTTCGGCTCAGCTCCGTCAGATACAGCGCTCATCACTGCAGACGCTGCACCGATCCGCCTGTCAATCTCACGCTCCATCCTTGAACTCCTCCACTTGAGGCAGCCGCTTCACACTGGGCTGCAAACCGTCCCAGTGCATGCTGCAGGTCCTGGTTTGAAGAAGCCAACAGGACAATATCATCAACATCTGTATTAAGAAATTCTGTCCAAAGAGCAGCCCTGGCAGAGTCCAGCTTGCTCTTGGAACAGGACTGACTTACTGCTGGCCTCACAGTTCCTGCTCCATCAGCACAGCCTGCTGTACAACTGTCAAGGCACAGTTTACCAGTTTGAGATACGATCATTTTCAACTAATATATTCCATCCTTTGCATGCACCTTTTCAATGACACTGGTGGTGAAGAGGAGATGGATGAGAGGCTGGTGCTTCTGCTGCTGATGGATACAGAAAAGAGAACGGGAAGATAACTTTTAAGAGATGAGTTGAACAGATGAGAGGCTAAAGCAGCAGGCTGTGATTGGCTGGCGGTAACAAGGAGGACATTCAGTCTGGCTGGGTTCTGGTGGAAGCTTGATTCCAGTAAACAGAATGTGTTTCGTTGGCAATCATAAACAATCTACCGCACGTGCCAACCGCACAAGCTCCTCCAGCAGCAGCTCTCAGGGGGAGGCACACACCCCCTGTCACACACCACCAGGCTCCACACGCACACCGTCCTATGAAGGATCTTATGTCTGTATTCACTCAAATCTATAGTATTTGGTCAAATACATGTCATTTCACATATTCTACATTAAACTCAACAGCAGCGTGCACAGGTTTGAGAAATTCACAAGTTGTGTTTACAGGGAATCTTTATTATGCTGTTTCTATGTTATTTTGTTGCCAACAACCTTTAAAGTAATTGGTTTACCCTTAGAGCAGAGGCTTTGGAGACCAGGATCATGTTCCCAATTAATATTATTTAAAAGTCATGAAAGGAGGTCAAACGGGCAAAACTTTAATGCCCATTTTGAAGTTGCCATTGAAGTTGGTATATGTGGAAATGCTAGGTGTTGCCTTTAGACCCCTGAATTTGTACGCTCATAGATTTATGCACACAACAGTGAAAGTGATTTTCAGAACGTGGAATAGAATTTTGCATGTTGTGAAAATAAAAAAGACATGACAGTCGGACTGCTTACCTGCACCAGAGCGGACACAGTGATGAATAAGGATCAAAATAATCAAAAACGTCAGCTCCCGTAACCAGGCACACAGATAAAACAGCACAGGACAGCATGAACAGAAGCCGTAGTGTCCATACAAAAAGAACATTCAGAAAACATGGCTCACGTGTTCAAACTCCTGCTGCATTTAGAACATCCACAGCACAGGGGAACCAGGGGACACAGGACTTTTTAAAAACAGACTTTGTTGTCAGTGGAACTCTACAGCGCCTCCCATAGTGCAGGAGGTCAGAGTTTAGAGGAGGGAGGAGTCTATTCTGAGCTTCATTCAGTGTCCTCTCTGTGCGACGAGCTCAGGGTCAGACAAGGTCCCTCCACAATCTCGGTGCCCAGAGAGACAATTTAGTTTGATTTATTTTTTGTTGTGCAGGTTAGTACACGCTCCATTATGGATTTGTGCTGATACTATCATTTGTGGACTGACCCCGATGACTGCACTTTCTTAGGAGGGACAGTTGCTGAGAACATTTTTGAAACACTCATTTAATTGAAAGTGGTCAGACTGGAGGATGTCAAAACGAGTTCCTTGGTTTTGGCCACATTCATTTAGGGCCTTTGTGTGCTCCAGATAAACTCTTTGTTTGGATGTAGGAGACCAGTGAGGGCTCCTCGAATGCTCTGATGGAAATGGAGCTAGAGTTGCATTTGTTGTGCTTTATTTATGCAGATTGAGTTGCTGTTAAGCAGAGGGAAGCCAAGTTGTAATTCTGAAGGATGTACAGAAAATAGGATATGAGAGACGTGCTATAAATAAGCCGCTGTGACTTGTTCAACTCTAAGTCAATGATAGGAATCATGTTCTGTGAGCTTGGTGCCAAGGGATGTGTAATACATCTTTTATCTTTACTTTTTTAAATCAAGCTTAAAATTGTTTCTTTGATCAGTTACAAAAACTGGTACCACTTTATGATAACTACACTTGAATTAGCCTTATTAAGCATGAACAAAGACATAATTGATGATTAGTTTTATTATGCTTCAAAATTAGCATTAGCGTTAGCTTTGACTCACAAACACCTCATTTGTCAACACAGAAGTGTGACGTGTGTCGTCAGTGACATCCACCTGCAGCTCACCGTGTGATCTGACAGAGACAGAGAGATAGAATTGGACAGGAAGTACTCAGTAGTATAATAACTAGCCATTCAAAAATAAAGAGCTAACTGAAATTCTGCGCACAGAGCCTATTAATGGGTTGGGATTAGGAGCTAGGGTTAGAATATTAGCCTGAATGGTTCTTAATAAACTCATTTCATTTGTTCATTATGAATTAAAGACAAATATTATGCACTACTTGTACTGTGACTGTCCTTTAAACATTTTCTTGAGAATCTTTATTTGACAGAGGATTTTCAAACCAGGATTCATCAAACCAGCGTGAGTGAAGTTAAATTCAACTCCAGGTGTGTTTTTGATGACAGAACAATGTTGTTAAAAGCTCACTATTTGTCATCTCAGTCTTTGTTCACACTTTGAGTGTAGTTATTATAAAGTGTTACCCAAAAATGATGTAATCATGAATAAATCATTACATTAAGTTCAGCAGATAGCTCATGATACAGACACTCCAGCGTTCCAACAAAAGTTCTGCCAAACCAACCACCATCCAATCACCCTCCGACCTGACAAGCACAATATTTTTACTGTTACCTTTGTCCCATTTTGACTTTAACCATTGGCATCTCTCTTCCCGACCTTCTCTCCTCTCCCCCACTCTCCTCCACTCTCCCCCACACCCACACACACTCACAAACACTCACAAACACACAGAGTTTAATCAGATTCACGGCGCTCCATAATCCGTGCGCCTAAATCTGCCCGAGCGCCGCGTTTGAAGTCGGTTCCACTTCTTCACCTGCACGGCTCACGGACACGCCGAGCCTCACTCAAAGGTTCAAAAGAAACACACAACCAAGATTTCAAGACTCGGTGAATAAAGCTGGGAAGATCATACACGCAGGACTTTTTTATGGGACGGGTTCATGATTTCATGGTTTGAAAAGGCTAATACGGCGGGTTTGTGGAGCCAGTCTCTGAAAGAAAATGATCACGTTCAACATTTGTAGATTTAAGAATTGTGAATTAACTGTAGATTCATGAATGCACCTACCATTCTTTTGAGATCCTTACATCAAATATCTCCCTGAGGACACCTTACAAAGATTTTCAGGAATTTTGAGTGATAAAAGCATTTGTAATTGAAGAAATAATTCAAGATCCAGATGTTTCGACCTAGTTTTGGCACAAGTAATAACGCACAAAACTAAAGCCGGCTGCACAGAGGATTTTAAAATCTTGTGTCAAATGTCAACGATTATTTGTCTCACACTCACATGAAGAACACCACACACTTAAGATTTCAGATTTCAAGTGATCGAACGGAATGTAATAAAAACAAATACATGAGTTCCCGAGCAGTGTGTCAGCTTTACATGCCTCCTCTTTAGCGAGGAAATAAGGCAAAAGGATGAGAATGTAATAAGAATGTGCTGAAATGAAAAAGGTGGTTGAGTTTACAATGAGTGGAACCTTATGATTTGACAAATAGTGATAACAGAATTGCACTAACTCCGCAGACATGAGGAGAATCTCTCTCACCAGAATCACCGGTTGACAGGGGCGGATCTAGGAATTTGGGGGCCCAAGGCAAAGTGAAGTCCAGGCCCCTCTTTATCGAGTGTGATTTTCTACAACTTTTGTGTCATGTCTCTTGAATTGTTCTTGAATGAAGCTTTTGTTTTTTGCTTTGTTTGTTTTTTGAACGTAAAGTGGCCGGACAGATTCATAAATGTGAGGTGGGAAGTGAACTACTGGAGGATTCAAATTCAGATTGCACTTGCTACATGTTCTAAACAGTTTTAAAAGAGGGGTTTGGAGGTCCTTCCCCAGAAGAATGTTTTAGAAATTAGACCATATTTCCTGTATGTTGATGTATGTTGTAATTTTATAATGTTGTATTTTATTTACTATTAAGCTTCATTAAGGGGGTGGCTTGGGCAATCCATTTGACAATCCCAGACTACTTTGTAAGTCTTTTTCTTGTTTAAATTACGGTGATATTGAGAGAAAAGTTTCAGAGCCTTGTGTCTGTGATGATCGGGGGACATCTTATTGGAGGCCCCTTCAGATTGGGGGCCCTAGGCAATTGCAGCCTGCTGGCTAATGGTAAGTCCGCCACTGCTGGTCAGTCCCGCCTCTCTGCCGTTGTGGAGAGGCAAATCGGGCTTAAAATCGGCTCAAAAATCCTACAGCATGCAAAAGGCTTTAAAGATGCTGTATCTGATTTTTACTGTTTTGGGACGTCTTTAAAAAGTCTTTCCATTAGTCACATGTATCGCTCACTTTTCAAATGCAGTCCCAGCATCCTAAATATTCACTGAGCATAAACGAGTAAAGCTAACAAACATAAGCATACTTCATTTTTTAACTGGACTGAAAAGTAGAAAGTTCTCATGGTTTGAGGGGTTCTTTTTAAGCAGGTTCATGGTGACGTTCTGCAGAAGGTGTCGATTTCAGGCCCCAGCTTTGAGGAATATCCAGATGAAATCCATAAGAAAATAAGATAAGAACCTGAAAATACATTTTAAGAATATCAGCACGTTTCTTTATCAAAATCATCACATTTATCGCTATGACAGTTGTAAAATCTGTGAGGAATACTTTTTACTCTTAAAGTACATTTTTAAACATGTTTATCTTAATGGCAAAATTGAAGGTAAAAGTTATTCAAAAACAGTTTATGCTTTGTTAACATCTATTCATCTTTTTATATCCAGGTCAGTCTCTGTTGCCATGGCCAAGCTTAGCTGCTACTTTCAGGGACACAATTCAATATTTTATTTAGTTTTATATTTTTACATTCAAACTTCAAATGTTTTGATATTTTGTGTCGAACCAAAACTATTTAAAATTCTGAACTTTTTACTAAATCAACCATGGCAAATGAAAAATCTCACTTGCAAAGCTTCAGGTGATGCTCATTGATTTGTAAAATGCCATTCTGAAGGTGTTAATGGTTTCCAATGAGTCGACAGGCCGTGAAAAGTACAGTATTAAATATTAAAAGTCTATTTCCCAGATATTATATGAGCGCATTGATAGAATGGGCAACCTCAGTGTTGTATTGAATAAAGGTGCACTTTAGTGTCCAATATGAATCCACAGATATTGTATTACATTAAATATATGTAGTGAGAGTAATAGATTCAGCGCAGCCCAGTGGAAGGGGCGCAGTCTCTTTGAGGATTTTTTCCCTGGACATGACAGTGAAGCGTGAAATGGAGATGAGAGAAGGAAAGACATTTGAGCTGCACATGGAGCATGGCATATGTGCCACCCACACAGCCACTAAATGGCCCCAAATGCATGGTTTTCAAGGGGTCTTTAAGCCATACAATAGTTATATTCCAGGCAATCACAAGCACTCCCCATTAAAAAGTTACATAGCGCCTTTAACCATAAGACTTTTCATCTAGATGGGATATTTGTATTGTCATTTTCCTGTTCCTGTGCAGGTCTCATTTTACTAAAACACAGTTAAGATAATTATATTCATTATGACACTCTACATCCCATAACTGTTACAAACATGTACACTCTAAACTCCTCTGTCACTGAAATGATTATTGCACAAATGAAGATTTTTAACCACATTGTTGCATCAATTAATCAATGTTTAAAGGGTTGAAAAATTGTCCCAAACTTTTGTGTGAATTATCTCAGGTGTTATGAGAACTCTGCCTGTCTTCCTGTCATTTTCAACATTTTTCAACATTTATTTTAACTTTTCTTCAAACTGAAGAAGAGAATAAAAGTGGACTCTTTCCTCTTCCTCGGCACCACCATCACTCAGGACCTCAAGTGGAGGTCCGACCGTCAGCTCCATCATCCATCCATCCTCACCTCCTCCATCACCGTGTGGTCCATCCTCACCTCCCCCATCACCGTGTGGTCCATCCTCACCTCCTCCATCACCGTGTGGTACATCCTCACCTCCTCCATGTGTGGTCCATCCTCACCTCCTCCATGTGTGGTCCATCCTCACCTCCTCCATCACCGTGTGGTCCATCCTCACCTCCCCCATCACCGTGTGGTCCATCCTCACCTCCTCCATCACCGTGTGGTACATCCTCACCTCCTCCATGTGTGGTCCATCCTCACCTCCTCCATCACCGTGTGGTCCATCCTCACCTCCTCCATCACCGTGTGGTCCATCCTCACCTCCTCCATCACCTCCTCCATCACCGTGTGGTCCATCCTCACCTCCTCCATCACCGTGTGGTCCATCCTCACCTCCTCCATCACCGTGTGGTCCATCCTCACCTCCTCCATCACCGTGTGGTACATCCTCACCTCCTCCATCACCGTGTGGTCCATCTCACCTCCTCCATCACCGTGTGATCCATCTCACCTCCTCCATCACCGTGGTGTCCATCCTCACCTCCTCCATCACCTCCTCCATCACCGTGTGGTCCATCTCACCTCCTCCATCACCGAGTGGTCCATCCCTCACCTCCTCCATCACCGTGTGGTCCATCCTCACCTCCTCCATCACCGTGTGGTACATCCTCACCTCCTCCATCACCGTGTGGTCCATCCTCACCTCCTCCATCACCGTGTGATCCATCCTCACCTCCTCCATCACCGTGTGGTCCATCCTCACCTCCTCCATCACCGTGTGGTCCATCCTCACCTCCTCCATCACCGTGTGGTCCATCTCACCTCCTCCATCCCGTGTGGTCCATCCTCACCTCCTCCATCACCGTGTGGTCCATTCTCACCTCCTCCATCACCGTGTGGTCCATCCTCACCTCCTCCATCACCATGTGGTCCATTCTCACCTCCTCCATGTGTGGTCCATCCTCACCACCTCCATCACTGTGTGGTCCATCGTCACCTCCTCCATCACCGTGTGGTCCATCCTCACCTCCTCCATCACTGTGTGGCCCATCCTCACCTCCTCCATCAGCGTGTGGTCCATCCTCACCTCCTCCATCACTGTGTGGTCCATCCTCACCTCCTCCATCACTGTGTGGTCCATCCTCACCTCCTCCATCACTGTGTGGTCCACCCTCACCTCCTCCATCACTGTGTGGCCCATCCTCACCTCCTCCATCACCGTGTGGTCCATCCTCACCTCCTCCATCACCGTGTGGCCCATCCTCACCTCCTCCATCACCGTGTGGTCCATCCTCACCTCCTCCATCACCGTGTGGTCCATCCTCACCTCCTCCATCACCATGTGGTACAGGAGCCACAGCCAGGGACAAACACAGACTACAGTGCAGCATTGTGCCTCTGCTGAGGACCGTCTCTCCAGGACCTGTACATCTCCAGGACCTGTACGTCTCCAGGACCTGTGCGTCTCCAGGACCTGAGCGTCTCCAGGACCTGTACATCTCCAGGACCTGTACGTCTCCAGGACCTCTGCGTCTCCAGGACCTGAGCGTCTCCAGGACATGTACATCTCCAGGACCTGTACGTCTCCAGGACCTGTGCGTCTCCAGGACCTGTGCGTCTCCAGGACTTGGAGCAGGTCGATCACAGCTGACTCCTCCCACCGTGGACATGGACTATTTAAGCCCCTCCCCTCGGGCAGGAGGCTACGGTCCATCCCGACCAGAACCTCGCGCCACAAGAACAGTTTCTTTCCCTCTGCCGTTGGACTCATGAACACTTTATAACACCTGCCACCTTCACAATAATATAATAAAAGAGCTATCTATTTGCACTACCAATTTGCACTACTGTCTATCCAGCTGTACATTTCTGTATATAGTCAAAGTCTATGTTATTTTATTTTATTAGCTAATTCTTAATTTTATGCATGCCTTCTTTTATACATTGTGCTACTATTTTATTCATTGTTTTATGTCGCACCTTACACCAAAGCAACTTCCTATTTTGTAAATTTTGTTCACTGACAATGGCAATAAACCTTTTACTGATTTCTGAACTTTTTTTCATAAACTTTGGTATGACTTATATTTATAAAAGGTATTATCCCACCAAATAACACACATGTCATATGCACTTTTAAACATGCTCTTGAGCACCTCTCATGTTTTAGAACTTAAAATAATGCCTGTGCTTAGAGAACGCTCAACTGTGAATCCACGCACTCCGCTGACATAAACCCTTGTGTGTGTTTGCAGATCCTGGGCCTGGTGTTCTCCATGACCATGTTCTGTCAGGCCGTCAAAGTGGACACCTACTACGCCTAGCACTCGACCTTCAACCTCATCCCCCTCTCTCCCCGCCCCCATCTCAGAGACTATGGTTCCCCTGACCCCTGCCCTCCAGAAAGTGACTCCACCCCCATCGTCACCTCCTCTACTCGCCCTAAGAGGTGACTCCGCCCCCCGCGTCACCTCCTCGCTCCGCCCCTGACCCCGCCCCCTCCCTCTACAAGCACAGTGTATTCGTGTCCCGCCTGAGTTGCTGCCATATGGTTTGCTCCGTGTTCAATGCTACTTTTGTGATACATTTTTATGAAGCAGTATTATTATGATCATTAATATGGACATGTACAGTATAAACCAAGTGTAACCCTGTAGCATCAGCCAATGGGAGACCGACAGAGCACACATGCAGAGGAATCAGGACAGTAATGGATGACACGTGCATTTACCGCTGTATCCATGTTATAATCTTTTTATATGCTTTAATTTCTTCTTTATTTGCCTACTTTATGATGTTTCTTCAATATCAAATCAAGGACTCTTATTCCATGGTACAACTGGCCAGGCTCTGACAAAATGGGTTTAGAGAAGTTGAAATGAATGGGCTTTGTGCACAACAGCGCTAAGCTAGCTCACTACTTCCTGTCCAATCTATTGATTTTTTTTTTTTTTTTTGCCGTAAAAGGAGTGGACAGCAAGTCAAGTTGGATGAAAGCAGGTGTAAAGGCAGGTGTTTGTGTCTCAATGCTAATGCTACTGTTAATTTTGAGGCAAAATACATGTTAAAAAATCAACTGAAACATTCTACATATAAAAACATTCAGCTACTGTTTTCTTTAAATTTTAATCGGTTCACTATTTCATATTTCAAGTTTAGAAAAGTTAGCATTAGCTTTGAGACTCAGTGAGCAATCGCTGCGTTCCAGTTTCTGAGTTTCTGTGTTCCAGTCGTCAAGTTGGAAAAACTATGAGCAATATGTTACAGTTTATGGACTATAAATCAATTAATAGAAACCAAGAAAGTCAAAAATATGGATCCATTTGGGTTGATTTATTAACAATCATCCATCGTCAGTCATTGTCTTGGCTATATTTTCATTATTTAAAGTGCTAGATACGATTAATAATGATATCTGTCAGTTGTAGCCATAGTTCACCAGTAACTGAAGTTAATTAGAGTTAAGAAAGTTTAATAAGGTTTATTTTGGATTAAAATCTTGTCCCTGCCACAGTCACAATAAACATTAAATATTACACAAAAATCGCTTACCTCGTTTCTGAGCACATATTTAACTTAAAAATATACTTGTTTAAAGTTTAAAAGTCATATATAGCACCTTAGATGTAATTTGTCCAGTTACGAGTTGAGCCAGGGGCGTTAGGCTGGGGGGGTAAAGGATCCTCGTTTCCCAGGGGCCCAGGACAGGGAAGGACCCGCAAAAGCGTGTAATGTTTCTTTTCTCAGTTGTATAAAATAAAATCCATTGCGGTTGAGTAAAGTCCTTGAGAGACTAAATACAATTATGCGTGACACTGAGGGCCCCATTACCCTTTAAAAAGTACATTGTTCTCATTTTGGCCAAGTTGTTAACAAATAAAACTAGTATTGATATAATACGTTTCGAGATGTTTGTGAAATTTGTCTGGAAGTTAAAGCAGAAACAAACAGCACTGTGTCATAATATAAGAATGTAGCTACACAGGATGTCTATAATTAGCAAATTATTGTTAAATGCAATAAAGAAACTGTAGGGTGTATATTCCAGCAATAGGAGGAAAAACAAAAAATCATAGGGGCCCACTGAGAAGGTTTGTACCCGGGGCCCAGAATTTGGTGCTACACCCCTGGCTTGAGGAGTGTTTTGGCATGTGCAGATTTAATTTTGATGCACATTTGTCTTTGGGGAATCACAAGCTCGACGGCAGCACGGGCAGCTTCACAAACATTGGAGATAGACAGAGAGTAACTAAAGAGAAAATATTTTAAAGCTGAGGTAACTGACTTTTTTGAGTGTGAAATTGGTCAATTTTGTGTATTGCATCAAAGAGCATCTTGTAAAAGCAGCACTTTGTGACCAAAATGAGACCTCTGTGTGATGTCTGCATCTAATAAGAAAGCAATTTGTCTCAGGGTAAGAGCTAAAAGCAGCGCTCTGATTGACTGTGCTTGGGTGGTCCTCCCCAGTTTCACTTTGTCGTCTGGAAAAAGCTGTTTTAAAGCTGTGCACAGGACCGAAAATGAATGCATGAATGAATTTAAACGATGTGTCAAAAGGTTTGTGAGAGCGAGGTACAAGTTAGAAAGATTTAAAAACCTACTTCTGGTTCCACAGTGTGAAAATCAGGTACCCAGCTTTAACTGTCAGACGTTTTTATCCAAACGCAGGGTGCAGCCATGTTGGATTGGCTAACTCGGATAAACTCGAGTTTCCATGTAGGAATTCTGAAATGTGAAGTCGGAACACAGAAACTCTGACCTGCGAGGACAACTGGAACGCATCATAGCTAGCGCGCTACTGTGCACAGAGTATTGGAAGTTTTACTGATGTATTTTTTACCTAAAGCTTCATTCTTTGATTTCAATGTTTTTGTTTTTTGTATACCAAACTAACAGATGAATAATTCAATCAAGATTTGGTCAAAACTACTCAAATCCAAATCCATCAAACTGTAGATGTTTTATTATTTATTGTATTCCACTATTATGTATTCTTTTTTTATGCATTATTTGTTTTGCCGTGGGCTTTTGAACCTTCGTAAAGAACACTGCCACACTCAAGCAGCAATAGTATGAATTGCAAATCTGCCATGAAACTTTTTAATCTTTCAGAACGACCGAGCTATACTTCCCAAATCCTGTTTCAAACCATTTATACTGATGAAAATGTAAACGTTATCAGAAGATTTTATAAGAGCATGTTTAAAAGGCTTTAGAGAATGATTCATGCTTGTGTGAGTTATTGCATTTGTCATGATAAAACATGTCTGAATCTCTCCGCGTTTCCTTCTCTTACATCAGGCTGTGAAATGACTTGGTTTTGATTTGATGATAAATTCTTGTCAGATGAAGATAATCTGCTGTGAAAACCCTGTCCACGGAACGCTATAATAAAACGTACATTTAACATACTTCATTAGACATTCTTCTCTCTTCGCACACATACATACACAGACACACCAAATACTTTCATTAATTGCTGTTTCTTCACCATTTGCACAACTTGAAGAAAATCGTTGCTTTCGCTTAACGTCAAATTGTGACAAGAGATGAGAGATTTATGATTTATTTGCAACTTGAGAAGCATTTGAGGTGATTCAAAAGTTCTTTACCTTGGATTACCTCGATGTTTGGCTTCGTATGTTCTGTTTCTTTCCATTTCCATCACGTGTTAAATGAATTAGTGTTTGTATCCAGACGGGAGCTGCA
The DNA here is from genome assembly GCA_019453435.1 of Rhinogobius similis. NCBI lineage: Eukaryota > Metazoa > Chordata > Actinopteri > Gobiiformes > Gobiidae > Rhinogobius > Rhinogobius similis. Next base: position 5,055,437 of record CM033621.1, on the reverse strand, counting down.
GTGAGGAGTGCACTGTGGGAGCGCCGGTGCATGTGTGCAGGGAGCAGAATAAATGTTCCACCTAAACCTCTGGCTCTGTGTGTGTTTATCGTGGCTCAACTGTTTCAAAATGACGATGTAAAAAGACTAGTTTCACACTATGTAATTACTTAACATCTTGTCTCGTATTGGTCTGAAAAGGCCTGAAACAGAGAAGGGAAAAGGAGTTTGAGTCATGAAGGGTGTTTATGACTTACAATGTATGACAATGTATATCCCACGCATATCCAGTAGTGTAGAATATTTATGCTCTCGCTCAGGTAAATATAGTTCATCTCTTTTATCAGTGTCACTTCAGGATGGACAAAATCTCTTAGACCAGGGGTGTCCAAACTTTTTCCACCGAGGGCCACATACTGAAATGTAGACCAAGGGGAGGGCCACAAATAAATCGTGAAACGTTCAAAAAAGTTGCATTAATCTGATTTTTAAAGTGACACCACACCTAAATTCAGTCTCAGTGCCTTAATATCAGGTCTGTCTCATTCCAAAATGTTAGTTATTTAGGTTATAATAGTAGAAAATCTGAAATTTGCTGTAAAAAGTATGTCTTAGGACAATGTGGGCCAATTCACCAGGAAGCTTGAGGACCAAGAAAAAATGGTCTGCGGGCCGCTTTTGGCCCCCGGGCCTTAGTTTGGACATGCCTGTCTTAGACGATGACAAAAGTCAAGAGAACAACATATAATTAGCTATAATTACATAAAGCCAGCTACAGCGTGAGTTTGACTCTGGCTACAACAATTTGATGAATGTCCTTCCTTCCCTCCTACCCATTTTACCCAAGGTGTGTCCTGGCTCACATGCACCCTGGGTCACATGCATCCTGGGTCACACATGTCCTGGGTCACACATGTCCTGGGTCACATGCATCCTGGGTCACACTTGTCTTGGGTCACATGCATCCTGGGTCACACATGTCCTGGGTCACATGTGTCTTTGGTCACATATTTCCTGGGTCACACATATCTTGGGTCACACATGTCCTGGGTCACATATGTCCTGGGTTACACATGTCCTGGGTCACACTTGTCCTGGGTTACACATGTCCTGGGTCACACATCCTGGGTTACATGTGTCTTGGGTCACACATGTCCTGGGTCACATATGTCTTGGGTTGCATGCGTCCTGGGTCACACATGTCCTGGGTCACACATGTCCTGGGTCACACTTGTCCTGGGTCACACATGTCCTGGGTCACATGCGTCCTGGGTCACACATGTCCTGGGTCACACTTGTCCTGGGTCACACTTGTCCTGGGTCACACTTGTCCTGGGTTACATGTGTCTTGGGTCACACTTGTCCTGGGTCACACATGTCCTGGGTCACACATGTCCTGGGTCACACATGTCCTGGGTCACACTTGTCCTGGGTCACACATGTCCTGGGTCACACATGTCCTGGGTCACACATGTCCTGGAACACATGCGCCCTGGATCACATGCGCCCTGGGTCACACATGTCCTGGGTCACACATGTCCTGGGTCACACATGTCCTGGGTTACATGTGTCTTGGGTCACACTTGTCCTGGGTCACATGCATCCTGGGTCACACATGTCCTGGGTCACACTTGTCCTGGGTCACACATGTCCTGGGTCACACTTGTCCTGGGTCACACTTGTCCTGGGTCACACTTGTCCTGGGTCACACATGTCCTGGGTCACATATTTCCTGGGTCACACATACCTTGGGTCACACATGTCCTGGGTCACATATGTCTTGGGTCACATGCGTCCTGGGTCACACATGTCCTGGGTCACACATGTCTTTGGTCACACATGTCCTGGGTCACATATGTCCTGGGTCACATGCATCCTGGGTCACACTTGTCTTGGGTCACATGCGTCCTGGGTCACACATGTCCTGGGTCACACATGTCCTGGGTCACACATGTCCTGGGTCACACATGTCCTGGGTCACACATGTCCTGGGTCACATGCGCCCTGGATCACATGCGCCCTGGGTCACACATGTCCTGGGTCACACATGTCCTTGGTCACACATGTCCTGGGTTACACATGTCTTGGGTCACACATGTCCTGGGTCACATGCGTCCTGGGTCACACATGTCCTGGGTCACACATGTCCTGGGTCACACATGTCTTGGGTCACACATGTCCTGGGTCACACATGTCCTGGGTCACATGCGCCCTGGATCACATGCGCCCTGGGTCACACATGTCCTGGGTCACACATGTCCTGGGTCACACATGTCCTGGGTCACACATGTCCTGGGTCACACATGTCCTAGCTCACACATGTCCTGGGTCACCTGCGCTCTGGGTCACCTGCTTCCTGGGTCAGCTACACCTGCTTCAGGTTCCACTACAGTGTGGAGCAGACCAGCAGCAGTGAGGGAGAGTCCCAGGGCAGATGTCCCGCCTCCTCCACTGCTCTGAGCAGAGGCACTTCTAATCAGAGTAAACCTGAGGACTGAAGCCAAAACCAAACATTTGTCTGGACTCCAAAGGCTTCTGGAACAGCTTCAGTGTGAAATGGAGGAACTTTTCATCAGGCGTTTTAGGGAAAATCAGAGAAGTTGGATATTTACCTGTGCACGTGAGGACAGAGCATAAGCCACAACCTGCAGAAGATGGACGTGAGAGACAGACTCACGTGAAAGAAAGGGGCCTTAAGAGGTTGTTTTAGGAGCTGGAATCATTTACTGAATACAACCAATTATAATCACTCTGCCACATTTAAAAAAGAAACTAAAACTCACAGCTGAACATCAGAGTTGGTTCGTTCAACTTATCTATGAAGAAAGTTTTGCAAAATTCAATTCAATGACCAGAATGAGTCTAGAGAAGAACTTTGAAAACAAGGAGGAGAACCTCAGACCTCAGTCAAATAATGATCAGAGTTCTGCTTTCAAATGCTAAACGTATCTGAAAAGTTGGTCCGAGAACTCCCCCTATATCCTTTGAAACATCTCCATCTTTCAGTCTAAATCCATTATCAAACGATCGTCTATCTGCCTATATCTGTCCTTTTGATTTCAGACTTTGCTTTAGAAAACGTTCCTATCTGAGTGCACAATACACATTCCCGTACACCTGCAGACTCCTTCCCTCCGGCCCATCAGCGCTCCCATCGCACCACTTATCCCTCGCCCTCCCAATCCCCGTTGCCTTTTGTGGCAGTTTAAATTCACCTTTCTTCTCGTGGTCGGCTCCTGGGCTGCCAGCTCTGATCCGGCCGCTGAGACATGCCGTGATTAAACCGTCCCGGAGGAGAGGATCTTTTACCGCTCAAGCTCCGGCTCACAGACTTGTTTTTGTTTGCCCCAAATAAACCGAGCAGCTGTGAGTGGACAGTGGTGCGTCAGGCGGCAGTTTAGAGGCTCTAGGTGACGGTAAATTCACTTTTACACATCAAAGAAAATCAAAGTCTGTCAACTGGACACGAGTTTTAAGAAGGAAGAGGTTTCACCACTCATCCAAGAAGCTTCTTCAGTATAACATGAATCATAAAATGAATTGAATAAATTACTTCTTTTGCTATGGAACCTACCTGTACGACTGAGGGTCTACACCAGGACTATTCAACTCCAGCTGGTTTATTCAAATCAAGTTAGATTAGTCCTGGTTTAGACTTGGTTTAGTCCTGGTTTAGACCTAGTTTAGACCTTGTTTAGACCTGGTTTAGACTTGGTTTAGTCCTGGTATAGACCTGGTTTAGACCTTGTTTAGACCTGGTTCAGTCCTGGTTTAATCCTGACTTAGACCTGGTTTAGTCCTGGTTTAGACCTGGTTTAGACCTGGTTTAGTCCTGGTTTAGACCTGGTTTAGACCTGGTTTAGTCCTGGTTTAGTCCTGGTTTAGACCTGGTTTAGATCTGGTTTAGACCTGGTTTAGACCTGGTTTAGTCCTGGTTTAGTCCTGGTTTAGACCTGGTTTAGACCTGGTTTAGATCTGGTTTAGATCTGGTTTAGTCCTGGTTTAGACCTGGTTTAGTCCTGGTTTAGTCCTGGTTTAGACCTGGTTTAGACCTGGTTTAGATCTGGTTTAGTCCTGGTTTAGACCTGGTTTAGTCCTGATTTAGACCTGGTTTAGTCCTGGTTTAGTCCTGGTTTAGACCTGGTTTAGACCTGGTTTAGTCTTGGTTTAAACCTGGTTTAGATCTGGTTTAGTCTTGGTATAGACCTGGTTTAGTCCTGGTTTAGTCCTGGTTTAGTCCTGGTTTAGACCTAGTTTAGTCCTGGTTTAAAACTGATTTAGTCCTGGTTTAGACCTGGTTTAGTCCTGGTTTAGACCTGGTTTAGACCTGGTTTAGTCCTGGTTTAGTCTTGGTTTAGTCCTGGTTTAGTCCTGGTTTAGTCCTGGTTTAGACCTAGTTTAGTCCTGGTTTAAATCTGGTTTAGACCTGGTTTAGTCCTGGTTTATCCCTGGTTTAGTCCTGGTTTAGTCTTGGTTTAGTCCTGGTTTAGCCCTGATTTAGCCCTAGTTTAGTCCTGGTTTAATCCTGGTTTAGTCCGGGGTTAGTCCTGGTTTAGTCCTGGTTTAGACCTGGTTTAGTCCTGGTTTAGTCCTGGTTTAATCCTGGTTTAGTCCTGGTTTAGTCCTGGTTTAGTCTTGGTTTAGTCCTGGTTTAGTCCTGGTTTAGTCCTGGTTCAGACCTGGATTAGTCCTGGTTTAGTCCTGGTTTAGCCCTAGTTTAGTCCTGGTTTAGCCCTGGTTTAGTCCTGGTTTAGTCCTAGTTTAGTCCTGGTTTAGTCCTGGTTTAGTCCTGGTTTAGTCCTGGTTTAATCCTGGTTTAGTCCTGGTTTAGTCCTGGTTTAGTCTTGGTTTAGTCCTGGTTTAGTCCTGGTTCAGACCTGGATTAGTCTTGGTTTAGTCCTGGTTTAGACCTTGTTTAGTCCGGGTTTAGTCCGGGTTTAGTTCTGGTTTAGTCCTGGTTCAGCTTGACCTCTAACCTTCATGCAGACTGTCACATCAGCGTGCTCAGATTAACTCTAAAACAGAAGTAAAAGTACTTCTACTTCCACTGCAAAAACGACTTCAGTAAAGTACAGATACCTACAGACTGTACAGTACTTTTCCTTTTGTGCTCGGTTACTGTCCATCACTGCCTGTGGCACAGGCAGACACAGATCCATAGTGTGTGGTGCAGGACCGCCCCTCGGCCCTGTTCACTGACACCTCCTGATGAAGAGGCTCTCTGATGCTCTGTGGCCGCTGTCACTGCACGTCCCTCCTGAACGCTCTGTGCCCCGGGCCATGCTGCCGCTGATGGACACTCCTGAGGCCCTCCGTCACATGTGAGTCCAGCCTCCTCAGGACCTGTCAGAGGGGCCGGAGCGCCGGGAGAGCGCCAAGAACACTGCCGGAGAGACGGGGACGTCAGAGGAGGCGTTAATCCATGTCTGCAGTGCCAGTCACAGAGAGAGGTACAGACCCTTTAAAAGTCTGGACACAGAAGCATTCTAAAGAATGGAGGCAAAAGCGAAGTAGAATGCAATGTGATTTCACTGGAGAAACTGGGATTAACCTCAAAATATCACAAAATATGAAAAATGGAGATGATTTTGGAAAAGTAAAAGCCTCAGACACATGAGAGTGACATCAGAGCTGCTTTAAACACATTTATTATTGTATTTTACATTATGTTTAAGGAAATTATGATCAACTCTTTGCATTTTTGATGAAGGAACAATCCAGATTTATGGGTTTTCCTGGAAAAATACTCACAGAAATGTTGAGCCCACAAAAATATTAGAGATATATTTGCTACTATTCCATAAATTAGATTATTTTAAGCTAAACTACAATTTTAAGGCAAGAAAATTGTATTTTGTCCATCGTTTGTTATAGAAAAGCTAACTGTCAGACATTTCTGTACTTCAAGTGTAATGCTTTTTTCCAGATTTCCAGAACAGATTTTAGATCTAATGTGAGCTAATCATTGAAATAAGTTGTGATGAGTTTTTAGTTCAAGTTCCAGCTTTGAGCAAGCCAAATAATGTACATAAATTCACTAGAAAAATCAGCAAATGAATTGGAATTGCAGTATACCAATCTGTAAAATAAGAGATGAAGAAGAGAAGAGACGAAGCATTGCCTTTACGTCCAGATTGTGTTTTTAGTTGTTCTCAAACAGTGCACCAATGAAGTGCATTTGTCCAAAAAGTAAACACTTTTCTTGTTAAGTGACAAATACCTTCAGTATATCACTAGCTTTACTTAATGACATAAAGACCACAGTTACAGTGCAATAACAGGAATACTGCATTTGACCATGTACTGACCTGTACAATATAATAGTGAGAGCAAAGAAGAGACGGAGCGTTGCCTTTACGTCCAGATGGTGTCAGAGGAAACAGAACGTGTCACCATAAAAACCACCCTGTAACAGCTCCCACACAGGGGTTCCACTCTGCATTTACCAAATCAAAATCAACAGAACACTTCACATTCACATGTCAAACTGTAACTATATCAAATGTCCAAATGAAGTCCAAACGGAGCATGAATCCCAGACCAGACCAGCATCACAGCCTCTCTGGGTGGAGTCTGCATGTTCTCCCCGTGACACTGTGGGTTCTCTCGGGGTTCTCCGGCTCCTCCCACTGTCCACGTTAAAACTGACACATTTAACACTTAATAGGTTTTAAATTCTGTGTGAAATACTTTTACTTTTAGCTCTAAAGTTTTGCAGGCAAAACATATCGGCTTTCATGAGAAAAAAGCATGTCCAATCTGCTGTTTTATTCTTCCATTGAATCCACTTCATCCATAGATTTCTCTGGGACATTGTAACTTCAAAGGCTGTTTTGTTAAAATGTATTTTTGTCCCTCGAGACATAAAGATCAGCCTTAAAGTAGATCCTACACCAAACTGTACAATCTTGGACTCAACAAGATTTTGACGAAACGTACAGAAGGATTTTTTTAAATCTTATTCTAAAACTGATTTATTGAAGTTTTAAGTTAAAAAAATGAGGCGAAATTTTAATTTTTAGGACAATTTTAAGTCAAATCTAGTTTACTTAAAAACTAAATAAGAAATCCCAAATCTCCTCTGTGATTTTTTTTGGTAACTAATATGTTACAAAATGAACCAAGAAATTCAAACCTGGTTCTGTTCATTTTTCAGTTTTAATTGTCCCAAATATGTGCATTTTTGTCAATTTTTACTCATAAAATGCCTTATTTCTACATGAAAACATGACATGATGAAAAACTCATATACATTTTTTTCTTACATTTATGTGAGTAAACTACAGGAGAAGTTTACAATTGATACTTGAAATGTAAGATGTTTTGTTCCCCTCTAGTGTGTCACTTAAACACTTTACTCACACTTACAACAGCCTCTACAATCGTGTTTGAGGCGTCTGACTGAAGCCAGTCCACACCAGCAGTCACATACTCACACATGCTCCACATTCACAGGCTGAAGTGTGTTGCCCAAGGACACAAGGGCAGCACACGCTGGTCCAAGTGAAGTTTGAAGTTCTCAGAGTTGTATTCATCATTGTGTGTTTCTAACTTGTATCACTTCTAGGATTATTGAGTCAAGTGGAGCAGAAACTGCACTCGATGAGTCCATTGTACTTGCTCTAAACTTCAGTCACACAATTATAAGAAAAAAATCAGAAATGGATTTTCTTTGACAATCAGAGTCTGACACTGAGCAGAATTTGTCCTCGTGCCGGCTCTTCAGATCTGAACAGTTTTTGCTCAAATCAAAATTCCTCCTCAGATAGATTTATGTTTTTGAATAAGAAGTTTGATTTCTTTTCAGTGTATTACCACATTTAACAAGATTAAGTCAAGTGGGAGTCAAAATGATAAAAATTGCAAGATTTTGTTTGTTTTTGTACCTGCTGGATTGGGTTTGATGAAGTCTGTTGTTGCTCTGAACAAACACGTCCTCAATTAGGAAACACTTTAGAACAGGCCCTTTAAGGAGCAGGAACTGTATATACAGTGGAGCTTAGTACATAATCACTGGTATCTGCTGTGGAACTTGTACTGGTAGTTACTGGTACATAATGTATCACTTATACTGGTAGTTACTGGTACTTTTATTGGTGCTTATGGTGGGACTTACACCGACTACAGTGATACTTACAGTGATACTTAGTGGTACTTATAGTAGTACCTACTGTGATACTTGGTGGTACTTATAGTAGTACCTTCAGTGATACTTAGTGGTACTTATAGTAGTACCTACAGTGATACTTAGTGGTACTTATAGTAGTACCTTCAGTGATACTTAGTGGTACTAATAGTAGTACCTACAGTGATACTTAGTGGTACTTATAGTAGTACCTTCAGTGATACTTAGTGGTACTTATAGTAGTACCTTCAGTGATACTTAGTGGTACTTATAGTAGTACCTGCAGTGATACTTAGTGGTACTTATAGTAGTACCTTCAGTGATACTTAGTGGTACTTATAGTAGTACCTACTGTGATACTTGGTGGTACTTATAGTAGTACCTACAGTGATACTTAGTGGTACTTATAGTAGTAATCAGTGATACTTTGTGGTACATATAGTAGTACCTTCAGTGATACTTAGTGGTACTTATAGTAGTACCTACAGTGATACTTAGTGGTACTTATAGTAGTACCTACAGTGATACTTAGTGGTACTTATAGTAGTACCTTCAGTGATACTTAGTGGTACTAATAGTAGTACCTACAGAGATACTTAGTGGTACTTATAGTAGTACCTTCAGTGATACTTAGTGGTACTTATAGTAGTACCTTCAGTGATACTTAGTGGTACTTATAGTAGTACCTTCAGTGATACTTAGTGGTACTTATAGTAGTACCTTCAGTGATACTTAGTGGTACTTATAGTAGTACCTTCAGTGATACTCAGTGGTACTTATAGTAGTACCTACAGTGATACTTAGTGGTACTTATAGTAGTATCTACAGTGATACTTAGTGGTACTTATAGTAGTACCTTCAGTGATACTTAGTGGTACTAATAGTAGTACCTACAGTGATACTTAGTGGTACTTATAGTAGTACCTTCAGTGATACTTAGTGGTACTAATAGTAGTACCTTCAGTGATACTTAGTGGTACTTATAGTAGTACCTACAGTGATACTTGGTGGTACTTATAGTAGTACCTACAGTGATACTTAGTGGTACTTATAGTAGTACCTACAGTGATACTTAGTGGTACTTATAGTAGTACCTACTGTGATACTTGGTGGTACTTATAGTAGTACCTACAGTGATACTTAGTGGTACTTATAGTAGTACCTTCAGTGATACTTAGTGGTACTTATAGTAGTACCTACAGTGATACTCAGTGGTACTTATAGTAGTACCTTCAGTGATACTCAGTGGTACTTATAGTAGTACCTTCAGTGATACTCAGTGGTACTTATAGTAGTACCTACAGTGATACTTAGTGGTACTAATAGTAGTGCCTTCAGTGATACTTAGTGGTACTTATAGTAGTACCTTCAGTGATACTTAGTGGTACTTATAGTAGTACCTACAGTGATACTTAGTGGTACTTATAGTAGTACCTACAGTGATACTTAGTGGTACTTATAGTAGTACCTACAGTGATACTTAGTGGTACTTATAGTAGTACCTTCAGTGATACTTAGTGGTACTAATAGTAGTGCCTTCAGTGATACTTAGTGGTACTTATAGTAGTACCTACAGTGATACTTGGTGGTACTTACAGTAGTAACTTGATACATAGTGATACATAGTACTACTGCTATATTGAAGTTTTAAGTTTAAAAAAATGAGGTGAAATTTGAATTTTTAGGAAAATTTTCAGTCAGATCTACTGTACTTGAAAAATAAATAAGAAATCCAAAATCCCTTCTGTACATTTTTTGTAACTAATATGTTACAAAATGAACCAAGAAATGTGAACCTGGTTCTGTCCATTTTTCAGTTTTATATGTTTTCAATATGTCTTTTTGGCCATTTTTCTCCACATAAAATGTCTTATTTCTACATGAAAACATGACATGATGGAAAAACGTAATACTTTTTTCTTACATTTATGTGAGTAAACTACAGGAGAGGTTCACAATTTATATCTTTAAATTCAAGATTGTCGAGTTGCCGCTGGACTGGGGGGTCAGGCAAGACACAAAGCAGGAGTGGTGCTCAAAAAAAAGGTGAATTTATTTCCAAACAAAAAAATGCCACACACCAAAATCATAACACCTAGGACTTTAAAAAAAATACAGGAGACAAACAAACACAAAGCCACGTGCAGCCTCACTGCAAACTGCCTCTCACCTTTTCTCCTCACACCCAGGAGATTTAAATTGGGGAGCCCACACCACCTGGGAGGCACCAACAGCCTCCAGGGGAGGGGAGAACCCAAAGAGGTCTAATACCTCACAATAAACAAAATAACTTTAACCAATAACTACAGAAACAAAAACAAAAGGAATCTGCAAACTATATTTAAAGCAATATAATTAACAACTTAGCCATCAATAAAACTGAAACAACCAAACAACTTTACAAACCCCCCCTCTAACTCAACCCCAGTGCTGCAGCCCAGACCCTACAGGTGTCACCACTGATCACCTGGCTGACAGCACTAAAAACCACACAAACACATGAAAAATAAGGGCAAACTATTTACTAAGAATAAACACAAATCTGCAATAATAAACAGAGGAAAATTAGAACCTAAAGTGAAAGATCCTTTTCACATTTCCCCCTTCCCTGGAAGCTCGGCATCAGGATGGCGAGACAGAAAGTCAGCCACCACATTAGCTTTACCAGGTCTGTACTGAACTTGAAAGCGGTAGGGTTGCATCTCCATCACCCACCGAGCAATTCGATTGTTTGTGTCCTTCATGCTGTGGAGCCATTGAAGACCCCTGTGATCTGTCTGAAGCACAAAGTCCCGGCCCAACAAGTAATATTTGAAAGTCTCTAATGCCCATTTTATGGCCAGGCACTCCAGTTCAATGGCAGAGTACCGTGTCTCCCGCGGCCATAACTTGCGACTCACATAGGCCACCGGCTTGAGTGGATCACCCTGAAGGAGAACAGCCCCCAGCCCCACCCCTGAGGCATCCGTCTGGACCACAAAGGGCTGATTAAAATCTGGGCTCTGCAAAACAGGATCGCTACAGAGCGCCTCCTTCAGGTCTTTGAAAGCTCTCTCATGCTCTTCTTCCCATGGCAATTGGTTGGGCATAGACTTCCGGGTCAAGTCTGTCAGAAGGGCTGCCCGGGTCGCAAAATGGGGCACAAAGCGCCTATACCACCCCGCCAATCCCAGAAAAGACCTCAGCTGGGACTTAGTTTGTGGACGGGGACAGCTCCTCACTGCCTCAACTTTGTCCTGTTGAGGTCGAATCACACCATGCCCAAGAAGGTAGCCCAAATATTTTGCCTCTTGTTGAGCTAGGGCACACTTCTTGGGCTGAGCAGTTAGCCCTGCCTGCTTCAAACGATGAAAATGTCCTGCAAATGTTTTAGATGTTCTTTCCATGAGTGGCTAAACAAGACAATATCAACAAAATAGGACCCAGCTAAATCCTCAGCTCCTGCCAAAACCTGGTCCATTAGACGCTGAACGTTGCTGGTGCCCCTGGAGGCCAAAGGGCATCACAGTAAATTGAAATAATCCTTGAGGTGTTCTGAAGGCCGATACTGTCGCACCTCTGGAGCCAAGGGCACCTGCCAGTATCCCCGACATAAATCCAAGGTTGTAATGAACTGAGCAGTGCCAATCCGTTCAATTAGATCATCCAGTCGGGGAGTCGGGTAAGCGTCAAAGTTGGACTGGGCATTTAATTTTCGAAAGTCAATACAGAAGCGAATAGAGCCATCCTTTTTAACACCAGGACAACTGGACTGCTCCACTCACTTTGCGACCTCTCAATAACTCCTAGTGACAACATTAAATCCAGCTCTTCCTTTAAGGCCGGAAGCAGATCTTTCTGGCACTCTGGTACATGCGCTGGCGCACTGGCATGGCATCCTTGAGGGTAATGTTGTGCTCCACCTTAGTTGTATATCCAGGCTGGTCCACAAACAGCCCAGGGGGAACAATGGCCCGCAGCTCTCTTTGCATCGCTGGAGATAAATGAGACAAATCCAAATTAATTTCAGTGCTAACACCATTCTGAGGGAGAAACTGATCTGTCTGGTCCTCTTCTTTCTTCACAGAACAAACCCACAGTTGCTGACTAGCCTGGTCTGCTCTGCTATGCCACTCTTTTAATAAGTTTATATGAAAAGTCTGTTTCTTCTTTCTACACTGAGGAGTGGCAATCTCATAGGTTGAAGGTCCCATCTTTCTCAGCACTTTGAACGGTCCCTGCCAACGGGTCAAAAGTTTATTGTCTGATGTTGGCAAAAGAAGCATGACTTCTTGACCAGGCTGGAAAACTCTGGCTTTGGCATTTTTATCAAAGTACTGTTTTTGCCTCACCTGTGCCTTCTCCATATTACCATGTACCAGCTGAGAGAGTTTCTCCATCTTCTCCCTCATCTGCATGACATACTGGAGAACTGGAACTGGCTGCGGGTCACTAGCTGGGTCCCATGCATCTCTGAGCACCTCCAGGGCCCCCCTGACGTGTCTCCCATAGAGTAGTTCAAATGGAGAATAGCCTGTAGATGCTTGGGGGACTTCTCTATAGGAGAACATCAGGTAAGGGAGCCAGCGATCCCAGTCTTTTCCATCCTCTGCAACAAATTTCTTTAACATAGACTTCAGCGTTTGGTTATAACGTTCGACTAAACCATCCGTCTGTGGGTGGTAAGGAGTGGTCTTTATCCCCTTAATGCCCAACAAACGATAAACCTGTTGCAAAGTTTGAGAGAGAAAGGCGGTGCCCTGGTCTGTCAGAATCTCTTTCGGCAACCCCACTCTTGAGAAAAGCTGTAACAAAGCTTGGGCCACAGCCTGCGCAGTAATGCGCCTCAATGGAAAGGCTTCTGGATAGCGTGTGGCATAGTCACTCACCACCAGAATGTATCTAAACCCAGAATGAGACCTTTCCAGGGGCCCTACAATATCCATTGCAATTCTAGAAAATGGCTCATCAATAATTGGCATCGGCTGTAGTGGGTATTGTTTGGCCTTTGTTACTGGTCAACTGGACAAATTGGACATGACACACAATATTTTTGCACATCAGTGTAGAGCCCGGGCCTGTAGAATTATTTAGCAATTCGCTCTAAAGTTTTGATTTTCCCAAATGGCCCGCCCAGGGTATGCCATGGCCAAGAGTCAGCACCTTTTCTCTCAAATTTTGAGGAACCACTAATTGTTCAACAGCACCCTTCTGGTTTATGATACAGCACCCCATTTCTAAGAAAATAACAGTCAGGTTTTAGGAGCTGCTGGTTCCTTCAATTTCCACTGCACTTCTAAATGGAGCCTCTAGGAGTCACATCCCCTTTTTGCAACTCTCTTAAGTCTTTAGGTAACTCCCACCAGCCGTCATCCTCAGGCTGAAGGGGCAGGGGCAAACTAGGTGGCGTATTGTTAGCGGTTCCTACTAACTTCTCTCTTCTCCGCTGATTTTTAGTCTTTTTAGTTTTCCCATTTGAGGCACTTGGGAAGTCATTTTGGCTAAAAGGCAGTTGATTTAACCATTGGGCATGAGAGGGATCAGAAAATAAATCATCTTCTAAGTTTTGGGCCCTAGCACGGGTTACCACCGCATTTACAGGTTTACTTTTTCCCACCAACTGCTGCAGAATAGGGACATCTTGGCCCATTAACACTGGGTGACTTAAGCTGGGCACTACCCCCACCTCAAGAAAGAACTTTTGACCTTGAATCTCCAGATGTATATGGGCAGTTGGATATGGCCTTTTGTCCCCATGCACACACCAGACATCAACGTACCCCTCCCCAACCTGCTGACATTGAACCAGATAAGGCATAACCAGGGTTTGTGTGCTGGCGGTGTCTAAGAGAGCTGTAGCTGGGGTGCCATTAACCAATACATTAGCCGTTTGCATTTTGCCCTTAACATCTTGATACTCCATTTGTGTAGTTTTAGCTTAGGTCTGGGCACACAACACATAGTATTGGCGCCTTTTACCTTTAGAGCTGGGCTTTGGGGTTTGATGTGGCCTTCTTTCCCACAGTAATAACACACTGGCATTCCCTCTCTTTCTTAATTTCTGACCTCTCAAACCTTCTACCACCAGACCTTCCCTCCTCATGTCCCTGCCACCCTCAGTAAGACCACTCCCACCAAACCCAACAGACTTACCCCGAGCTGGGGGTTGGCGGTGGCTCTGGTCATTCGGAAGACTTTTTGGACCCTGACGTGCAGCGATGAAGGCCTCCACTAACTCCGCTGCTTTTTGACCAGTCTTTGGATTATGTTCTTTCACCCAGACTCTCACTTCCGGTGACAGGGTCTGAAGGTACTGCTCCAGAATCAAGATTTCCCCAATTTGCTCCACATTCTTCTTAGCTGGTTTAATCCACTTCTTGTAGAGATCTTTTAGGCGGTGGTATAACTCTCGTGGCGTTTCTCCAGGTCGATGATCTGGCTCTCTAAATCTTAGTCGGTACATTTCCTCGTTAATCTCATACTTTGCCAATATGGCCTCTCTCACTTTGTCGTAGTCCATGGATTCCACCAAGTCCATTGCAACAAAAGCAGCTCTGGCTTTACCTGTCAGGTGTGGAACCAGATGCACTGCCCAATCTGCTCGGGCCCACCTATAGGCACTTGCAAGTCTTTCAAAAGTAGTTAAATACTGTTCAATGTCATCACCTTCTTCAAACTTTGGGATTGCGCCCCCACCCCAAACTCGAGATGGTGTGACTTCAGAGGGGTCGAACACCTCACTTCTTTCATGGGTGCCCTCATATGGTCTGTCTCTGTCTGCTTCCATCTCATCTCGGAAGTTATTGAGCTGCAATTGGACACTCCGCCATCTTTGTTCTTGCTTGTAGTTTTCTTTTTCTTGCATTTCCATTTGTCTCCTGATCAAAGCATGCAACTGCTCAAATGCTGCTTGATCTACTGTCCTTAGAGGTTCAACTGGAAGTTCAGTGACAGATGCAGCAGCGCCCTCCTCCGGGACCACCTCACAAAATTGAGTGGATGCATGCTGCTTAGGCCTTGTCACCTGGTCCTTCTGCATGGCTCTCGTTATACTCCTTGTTAAATGCCTGACCTTGTTGGACTCCAGTGTCGAGGAGGCAAACGATCCCACCACTGCCACCAATTGTCGAGTTGCCGCTGGACTGGGGGGTCAGGCAAGACACAAAGCAGGAGTGGTGCTCAAAAAAAAAGGTGAATTTATTTCCAAACAAAAAAAATGCCACACACCAAAATCATAACGCCTAGGACTTAAAAAAAAAATACAGGAGACAAACAAACACAAAGCCACGTGCAGCCTCACTGCAAACTGCCTCTACCTTTTCTCCTCACACCCAGGAGATTTAAATTGGGGAGCCCACACCACCTGGGAGGCACCAACAGCCTCCAGGGGAGGGGAGAACCCAAAGAGGTCTAATACCTCACAATAAACAAAATAACTTTAACCAATAACTACAGAAACAAAAACAAAAGGAATCTGCAAACTATATTTAAAGCAATATAATTAACAACTTAGCCATCAATAAAACTGAAACAACCAAACAACTTTACAAACCCCCCCCTCTAACTCAACCCCAGTGCTGCAGCCCAGACCCTACAGGTGTCACCACTGATCACCTGGCTGACAGCACTTAAAAAAAAAAAAACCCACACAAACACATGAAAAATAAGGGCAAACTATTTACTAAGAATAAACACAAATCTGCAATAATAAACAGAGGAAAATTAGAACCTAAAGTGAAAGATCCTTTTCACAAAGATGTTCTCCTGTTCTCCTGCTGCGTCTCATGTTAATGTCTCAATAGTAACTCATTTCCACAATAAACCCTTTCCAATACAATAAGTACCACTAAGTACCACACTTTGATTACTGTAAGTCCCATATATACGTGCTAAACAGGGGGAAAATCATTAGAAAAAAATAGCAACACAGGAAATCAAATGTTTGTCCTATTACGTACCTGCTCTTGAGATTTGAAACCAAACTTCGTTCTCAGATTGCTTTGTGTTTTTGTAAGAATGTGAAAAGGCCCAGATCTCCACAGTTTATATTTTCTCTGAAAGGGCATTTGGTCCAATGAATCGAAAGACAAATTAATCCCATTTTGTGGAGTCAGGAGGAGCCACGCCGCTGGTCAATAACTGTAACACGCTCACGCAATATTTCTCCATAAAATATGATGATGTCTCTATATATGTCGCAGTGTTTGCATTTCCTGGTGTAGACAATGCGTGGGTCTTAATTGCATTTGGAAAACAAGAAAAACGAGTGGCTTTCGTTTTGCTGAATGCGTGGATTTCCCAGCAGCATCTCTCTGGGTGGAAAAACGTGAAAATGGAGACGAAAAAACATCACCTTTGTAGCATTTTTGTACTTCGCTGGACTGGGACATCCCTCATTCGCTCAAAGGCGTAAAGCCACACACTCTGGAAATTGGTTCTTCTGTTCTGTGCGATGTCTGCCTGATGTATGGCGCACATAAAATGAAGATTGTTGCTCTCGCTGTCTCGCTCTACGGTTTGTAAGAGTTCCGATGGCTGTGTAGAAAAAAGTTAGAGATAGCAGTTTCAAACTTCTTGTTCTTATTTCAAGTTTTTTATTCATGTTTTGAAGGGGTTTTATGTGTAAAAATGGCAAATTGCACATATTTGGAACATATAAATCTGAAAAATGCATATAGGTTTACATGACTTGCTTAATTTTGTGACATGTTGGATATAAAGATGTACAGAGGGGGTTATGGATGTCACATTTAGTATTTGAGGAAACTACACTTACATTTAAATAAATAAGGCGTAGAATTAGCCTGATTTATTAGCATTTTGTGAAAGGCTTGTTTAGCTAAGATTGTAAAGTTTGGTGTGATCTTTATGTCTCTGTAGGAGAAAACTGACTTTCTTGCAAGTCACGATGTCCCAGAGAAATCTATGGATGAAGTGGATTGGATGAAATAATCAAACATCTTCAGGAGCAGATTGTTGTTTGTGAAAGCAGATATGTGGAGAGAGACAACTGACCAAAAAACATTGGATTGAATTGCATTTCTTTACCCCTCAAAAACATTCAACTTAACTGGAGCTAACATGGAGACAAGCAGGTGATGCCACCAGGCCAGGGTCAGGTCAGATCTGTGGAGAGGCGAGCCTGCTTGCAGTAAGAATGCTTCTCAAAGTACATTTCATTGAATGCAAGCTAGACAGGTGTAATACCACACTGTGGAACATTCCACTCACAGTAGTGACATCTCAGGCAGAAATGATACACAGTGCAACCCATTACTATTATTTTTTCCCAAATGTTCTCTGCAATATTAAAACAGAAATTGATGGAAGACAAAGATATAACCCAGGTTTGAAGGTTTGTTCTTTTGACAGTGATTTTGTTTGAATTAATCACTCATTAATCACTGGGTTTTTAAAGTGTCTCTGACATTCAAATACTCACATCATTTACAGATGAGCTGCTACTGTAGCCACAGATGCCCTGGGTCATCAAGGCCCCTGAACTGTGCCATCTGACCACCAACCATTCACACATTCACACTGGAAATGTGGGTGAAGTGTCTTGCCCAAAGACACAACATTTACTGCAGCCGCCGCACTGGTTTGAACCATAGACATAAAAAATAATGGACAGACGATCGTCACTCCGCCCCATTCATGAAAATGCGGCTCAGTCATGGAGAATTCAAAATGGCCGCGGGTTAGCCCCCACCACTCCCCCCTCGGTGGGGAGGCGGGGTGAGGGCGACTTTGGGGCGGCCTTTTGCTGACGTACTGCCGTCGTTGCTTCTATGGTTACCGCCCACTCGTAGGTGTATGGCTGCGCCCTGACATTTCCGGCGCGTAAAGCCCGCCTTCTGCAAGAACTTTAAAAAATCACAGCGGCTAAACCAGCCTGGTTCAAAAAAATTCCCCCCCCTCAGCGTTGTCACAGAGCCGTGAGCTAACGTTTGAGACCAAAGCCGTATTTTGAGCCAGGCTCTAAAGTAGGTTTTGAAACGTCTAACTCCCCATTGACTTGCATTGAATAATTCTACTTCCGCAGCCAGCCCCTAGTGGTCAGCAGCAGATTGCAAACATGGCAGCCTACAGTCGGCGGCTCAATTTGAGCGCGGTAGCCTCGCCCACTGGTTTGAACACTGAATGAACTCCTTTGAAAACCAGAGGGCACTTTTCTACATCATCATGTTCTAGGTCCCTTTAAAGGGCATGTTCAGGTCTGTGTGATACTGACACAGATCCACCATCACCAGGTACTTCTGAAGTCATGCCCGTCTGGAGCCAGGACGGCCCGCTGTGGGGGCCACAGGTTCAAGTCTCAGAGCTGATACACGGGGCAGAACTGGTTTCGAAAATTGATTAAAAAACGTTGATTGTTGTCACACACAGTTTGTATTCCGCCTCATTTTGATGACTGTACGTTTATAACATGCGCCCTTCTCTTTTTTCTCAACATCACTTTGTACCACTTCTCAATCCACAAAAAAACGAACATTCCAGACAGTTGTTATTTATTTAACTTAAATTTGAACCCATCCCACATTTTGTCCCATTACACCATGGAAAGCCTGACATCTCTTCTCCCTCACCTCCTCTCCATCCATTCCGTGTCACATTCAGAGGGAAAACAGTCTGCAAACAGCCCTCCTCCTCTGACATTTGGGCGTGTGCGCGAGTGCGTGTTAAGTGGAGGCATTTCCAAAATAACCTTTTAGTGCACCGCGGCCCTGGGCTATCGCCGCCGCCGTACGTCAAATGTGTTCGCGTGTGACAAAATCTCAGCCGCCCCAAATAAAGTCGCACTCCGGGAAAGTATCTACAAGTATGATGTAATTTCAGAGTCATCAAGCTGTCGCCGGGCAGAATGAATGTGAGGGAGAGGAGCTACCTTCAGCACAAGTGTCCCTGCAGGTGAAGGCAGGGGAGGAGAGGAGGGGGGAGGTGAGGTGAGGAGAGGAGGGGGGAGGTGAGGAGAGGAGAGGCGAGGGGAGGCGAGGAGAAGAGTAGAGAGAGAGTAGAGGCAGGGAGAGGAGAGGGAGAGGTGAGGAGAGGAGAGGCAGGGAGAGAATAAGTGAGTAGAGGCGAGGAGAAGAGTGGAGAGGAGAGATGAGGAGATGAGAGAGAGTGGACAGGCGAGGAGAGGAGTGGAGAGGAGAGGCAGGGAGAGGAAAGGCGAGGAGAGGGAAAGGAGAGGCGGGGAGAGGAGAGGAGAGGTGAGGAGAGGCGAAGAGAGGAGAGGCGAGGAGAGGCGAGGAGAGGTGAGGAGAGGTGAGGAGAGGCGAGGAGAGGAGAGGTGAGGAGAGGCGAGGAGAGGGAGAGGAGAGGGAGAGGAGAGGCAAGGAGAGGTGAGGAGAGGGAGAGGAGAGGGAGAGGAGAGGCAAGGAGAGGTGAGGAGAGGGAGAGGAGAGGGAGAGGCGAGGAGAGGCGAAGAGAGGAGAGGCGAGGAGAGGTGAGGAGGAGAGGGAGAGGAGAGGGAGAGGAGAGGCAAGGAGAGGTGAGGAGAGGTGAGGAGAGGGAGAGGAGAGGGAGAGGCGAGGAGAGGAGAGGCGAGGAGAGGAGAGGAGAGAAGAGGTGAGGTGAGGAGAGGTGAGGAGAGGCGAGGAGAGGGAGAGGCGAGGAGAGGAGAGGCGAGGAGAGGGAGAGGAGAGGGAGAGGAGAGGCAAGGAGAGGTGAGGAGAGGGAGAGGAGAGGCAAGGAGAGGTGAGGAGAGGGAGAGGAGAGGGAGAGGCAAGGAGAGGCGAGGAGAGGTGAGGAGAGGCGAGGAGAGGGAGAGGAGAGGCGAGGAGAGGTGAGGAGAGGGAGAGGAGAGGGAGAGGCGAGGAGAGGCGAGGAGAGGAGAGGTGAGGTGAGGAGAGGCGAGGAGAGGGAGAGGAGAGGGAGAGGAGAGGGAGAGGCGAGGAGAGGAAGAGGAGAGGGAGAGGAGAGGGAGAGGCGAGGCGAGGAGAGGCGAGGAGAGGAGAGGAGAGGAGAGGCGAGGAGAGGAGAGGAGAGGAGAGGTGAGGAGAGGTACCCCTCCAGTCCGACGCCCTGCTTGCTTCTCTATCATGGTGCAGCACACAGTAGACACACATGGTCTGCTCTTTGGATTCAGTAGATCAGGAAACACACTTTTTCACTCTTTCCAATACGTTTCCTATTTTAAGTGCAACTAATCAATCAAAATGTTATTTATAAAGCGCTTTTCGTCCATAAAATGCAACCCAACATGTTTTACAGTGCATCCCCACCACCACCTGACCCACACAACCAAACCACCCACAGACACAGTCACATGCAAAAAACTCACTCACAATACAAGAGGCTGAGTACAGATGGACCAGTTGAGAAAGCACCATCAGAGGAGCCGTCTGTACCAGGAGCAGCGTCGTCCGTAGCCACAGGACAGA
Organism: Rhinogobius similis; assembly: GCA_019453435.1. NCBI lineage: Eukaryota > Metazoa > Chordata > Actinopteri > Gobiiformes > Gobiidae > Rhinogobius > Rhinogobius similis. Next base: position 5,034,968 of record CM033621.1, on the reverse strand, counting down.
GACTCAGGGCCCAGAGGAGACATGAGGCACCAAACCTCCACCAGGGGCCCATGAGCCAGGGCCCTGCAGCCACAGGACGCAGACTCAGGGACCAGAGGAGACATGAGGCATCAAACCTCCACCAGGGGCCCATGAGCCAGGGCCCTGCAGCCACAGGACAGAGACTCAGGACCCAGAGGAGACATGAGGCACCAAACCTCCACCAGGGGCCCATGAACCACTGCTCTTGGTCCCACAGAGGAAACACTGGAGATCCTAAAAGTGATAAAAGAATTAAGATAAGTAAAAACAAAGTGGATTAGTAGAAGCTAAGAACATGAGATACCTGAAATAAAAATGTGGGTCTCGATAGAACAAAACTACAATGTAAATTCTGTACATATGACATAATGAACATAAAATAAGTGAATAGAACAAGTGACTATAAATAAAATAAATATATGCAAATTCAGTAATAATATTGCAGGATAAATATTATGCTAAATGGACTTTGTTGAGCTTGAGCCATGTTCTAACATTGTTCCATCATTAAAAACCTGGAGAAGGATTTAGTTTGGCTCATGTTTGTTTGATACTGGTTTGTAAATCCTCTCTCTCCAACTCTGTTCTGAACTCCTTCATGTGTGACGCAGATGATGCTGATGTAATTTATCCCAGAATCCTTTGCTTTTTAAGTCCTTAAACCATGGACAGACTTACTCTGAACATTTCTTCCATCTAATCACGATAACTACAACTTCGTCAGATCCAAAAGCTAAGCTGAAAAGATGGGTCTTGTGCCTGCTCTTAAAAACCTGAGCGTTCACAACGTCGAGTCACAACTGAGTCTTAACAGACGCTGTTGACCTTGCGTTAGCTCAAAAAACTAAATAGATTGTTCTGCAGGTGTTACAGTACAGCAGTTAACATTAGCATTCTTGAATAACTGTACAGCTTTGGGTTGTTTGACCTCTTTCTTGAAACTCTTAAACTCAGTCTGTGACAGAGCTGCTCTGACACATTCAAATGTATGGATTGTTTCCCTGACAGAGGTCTGTTTGTGACTGACAGTCCAAGCTGACCCGTGTTCCTCACTCATGTTCAAAGGGACTTCCAATGAGTGAAACGGCTGCACGAGAGAGTGTCCATCTCGGTGTGAGACTGAGATTTCAAGTCAAACAAGAAAATCTGTAAAACCAATACTGTCCAAATGCCGTGTGGGCCGACTCAGGAGCCGAGCCTCAAATTAAGTCCTTTATTAAGCAAAGATCATTCATATTTCACATCAAATTAAACAAAAAATTGGGCACTTAGAGATTAATAAAAAAGATAAAGCTCCCTCCTCGCTCTCTCAGTCTGAAGCTGATGAAGCTGAGCACAGCACCCCTGTTTATTGCACCGCGCACACATAAAAAAGATTAAAGAGTCATATGCTCAGAATACAACTGTTTTTAAAGCACCAAACATTCACAAAACATTTGTTTTTAATGCATCACACACAACAATGCAGTGTGCAGCTCCACAGACATAAAACAGACCACACTGACACTCACATGCTGCAGTTCCTCTGACACTCTGGAGACTGATGAGTTTAAGAGGACGGACTCCCACGTGATAATATATATGTGTGTATGCATATATGTATATACAACAACAATAATGGATGATGAATAAATTATAAAACTATTGGGAGATATGATATTCCTAATGTGTTATTTACATCAATGCTTATTAATAAGTCTTTCCCTTCACCTGTAAAACCTGTGCATCTGTGTACGGTATGTTCACAGCATTAAAAATAAAAAAGATTAACAAATGTGAAAGCATATCTCAAAATTCAAACACACCAACCTGCCAGACAAAAGTAAAACAATGACTTTAAAAGACAAAAGCAAATTAACAAGATTTGAAAGATGCAAATCTGCAAGAAAAAAATGAGCACATTTACAACTTTTTCTCTCATGTATTTCCTCTTCCTCCCGGCTCTGCTCCCACACCAGCAGAGGCTGCAGATGGTGCGAGAAGGACATGATCCTCACCCGTTTGTCATGTTGTGCTGACACATTATTAGACATGCAGTGTGTAAGTGTGCTCTGTCTGTTCACACTGTGTTATAGTGACAGGGCAGTGCACTCACACAGCTGTATGTAAACTGTACAACTGTCCAATGTGCACAAAGCACACACAGTGAGGAAATGGCTCACCTCCACAGAGTGCACTGAGCAGATGATCCATAATCAAACAATCCCCCAAATAAAGTCCAGTTTAATGATTTCTGTTGATCTGAGGTCAGACTGACACTCCACATTCACACAACACTTGATTTCACTTGAAAACTGACCCAGGATCAGTAACACTGTGTGTGTGTGTGTGTGTGTGTGTGTGTGTGTGTGTGTGTGTGTGTGTGTGTGTGTGTGTGTGTGTGTGTGTGTGTGTGTGTGTGTGTGTGTGTGTGTGTGTGTGTGTGTGTGTGTGTGTGTGTGCGTGCGTGCGTGCGTGTGTGTGTGTGTGGCTTCCAGAGCATGTGGAACTATATCTTTTGTTGTGTTCTTTATATTACAAACATTTTGTTTAACATTGTATGACATCCTGGGCCAAAAAATATATATATTTTTGGGATTTATGTCTAATTGTAGGATTTTTCAAGATCTGGCAACATCTCCATGAGCTGCAGTTTACACTTTCAGCTTTAGTCCCAGTTAGAGGAAAAATATTCAGCAGTTTCCATATCGTTATTAGTCTTTACACATGCTCTTGAGTGCCTCGTATCTTGTGTTTTGAAACAAAAACAAAAGTTTATTCTGCACTAAATGAACAAGTTTCTCAGCTGTCTGCTGGCATGAATGCAGCTAAATGCTGCTTCAAGCATGTTTTTGATGATGGAACATTGTTAGAACATGGTAAAAAGTCAGAATGTGTCCTTTAAGGTCGAGGTCCTGGACTAATTATGATCACCTGAGAGCTCGCAGCAGCGTCGACTGTCCGACTTCTCATCAAAGCAGCACAAACGGACAAAACCGCAGTCATAAACTCTCTCCTTGCAGCTTTTCTAAACGTCCCACGGTGTGATCTATGCAGCCAAAAGTGCCATTCATAACCAACCAACCATGTTCTTTCTGGTAAATGTAATCTTGTGGATTTTTTTTCTCTCCATATACTTGCAGATTTAAAGGTCATTTTTGGGTCAGTTTGCTCTCTTAACATTTGCACTCTTAACAAGATGTTTTATTATTTTACTTAATCCAGCATTTTTCTCCCCCAGAGAAATAAAGATCGGCCACAAAGTAGCTACTACACTTCAAACTGAACAATATTTTGACAAAACGTATATTCTAAGCCTGATTTATTAAAGTTTTAAGTTAAAAACATGTTTTTAAATGAGGAAAAAAATTAATTTTTAGGCCAATTTTCAGCTAATATGTGTACAAAATGCAGCAAAAAATGTAAACCTGGTTCTATCCATTTTTCAGATTTAAATGTAACAAATATGGGTAACGCTTTAGATTAAAGTTTCGTAGTAAACTATTTATAATCAGATGTGGAGAGGGAGGAAACAATCACACAAACTGAGAACCAGCACAGACTTCTGCTGAAATGACACAAGAAGCTGTGACTGTCAGGGGAGGAGCCTGTTCACACGTGCAGGTGCAGACTGTGACAGGTGCAGACTGTGACAGGTGCAGACTGTGACAGGTGCAGACTGTGACAGGTGCAGACTGTGACAGGTGCTGCACAAACCTGAGGGAGCGGAGTGACTGTGAGGAGGGAAGCACGAGCTGTTTACACTGCACTATATTTACCTCAGTGACATGAAAGATGCATGCTGTATCATCAGGCAGCAGTGGACCTGTTTAATAATAGAGAGGTCCGAGTCTGGACGGATTCAGACCAGCAGGCCACGCCCCCTCTGTGTGAGTCTTTTAACTTAATTACCTCTGGATGGGCCAAGTCTGTGTTGTAGAATTTTCCATTTACAACACAGACTTGCATCTCGTGCACAGTCCACACAAGGGCTCCTACATTTGTACCATTGTTGACATGTATGAGTGAGCTCTATCTACGACGGGCTTCATCCCACTGGTCTGTCCTTCTCTAACATTATCAGTTCCCTTGATCAACTCGTCTGCACTTCTCATGTTATCTGGGCCAGCCTGCTTAGCTACTATTTAATAGTCAGGCTTGAATAGCCAAGACTAGCACAATGTGTTGAGTATTCACCGGGTCCAAACTGAAAATACTATATACATAATAAACTACTCGTGCCTCAGACATCCAGAGGCTGCTGCCTCTCTAGGACTCGTTGGGACAACAATTGTTTCTCCCTAAGAGTCTGTATAAAATTATAAAAAGATAATCATTTATTTTATTAAAATAAGGAAGTACAATCTCATACAAAACATTTAATGTCACCAAATGTAAAAAAGAGAGCCAAGGTTTCTCAAGAGAGTTGTCTTTGAGTTGATGTCAGGAAATGTTGCAGCTGGTTTTCCACTCAAAGACAGCAGGGGGCGACGACAGGGGCCTTCAATCACCCAACCACCACACGGACTTACAAAGACGTTCAATAAGGTCAAAATGTTACTTACTGTAGTTCAACTTTAAGTTAAAGCTGTGTAGAGTCTAACTTATTTAATACTATTATTACTATTAATACTTTTTGTATTTTAACACAAAACTTCAAAACAGTTTAAATCTGAATTATTTTAAAGCACACGTTCTGTGAGCTCTGTCCTGTCAGAGCGGGCGACACTCGAGGAGGAGTGGGACTCACTGCTGAGCTTCTTTCATTTTTTAATGTAGCTGATTACACTTACATAACTAAACAATAACTATGTTCAGGTTTAAAAATCTGCTAATGAAAAAGTACAATTACATGGTGAGTGTTTCTAATCAGTTGCTTTCCGCCTGCACACACTCACACACACACACACACACACACACACACACACACACACACACACACACACACACACACACACACACACACACACACACACACACACACACACACACACACACACACACACACACACACAGCAGCTGTACAAAGTGTCAGGATAAAACTAGTGAAGTGCACAGATTTTCCAGCATTGCTTCCGTTCTTCTTGCTCTGGTTCTTAGATCGTCCAGCAAACAGACTGGCTCGCTGACACCTGACCTGAACGCAGCGCTCTGATTGGCCCAAGCACAGACTTGGACACAGCTTTACCTCCCCGCACTGCACTCATCCATCATTCATCACATCCACGTCCACCAGCTCGTCCTGCTCCTGTTTGATCCATTAAACATGTCAGCGTGCACTGCTGCTCTGGGCCTGTAGGGGGAGTGGAGGCCTGACCCCTCAGAGTGCATCAAACAGAATGAAGAGAAGTCCAAGAATGGCCGGGTGTGTGGTCCATACTGCAGGAGAAGTTGTGTCTTTTACATTAAAGGAAAAATATTCTGCATTTTTCATTTTGTTATTAGCCTTTAAACATGCTCTTGAGTGCCATCTTAAATTTGCCATCTCATGTTTTAAAACAAAAAAAGTTTCTTATTCATTCTTTGACCTGTGTTATCAGTCACTATGAAATGACAATTACTGAGTGCATCCAGACAGCAGATGGCGCCAGCGCAATATATATACAATCTAGTGAAGTTAGCGCTGAAAAGATGCTATATGGTGTGGATTTGCTGCAGCAGTTAATGTGTTTAGGGGCAGAAATGCTCAGAACGAGTTTAGCGATGATTTAAGGACTTAAAACAGCGGAAAATTCTCAGATAAGTGGCGTGTAGGCTGAAAATATGTTCGAAAATCCCGGACGTTCAGCAGGAAGTGTGTTTGACGCTCTGAGGGGGGAAGATTTCCTAATAAACATTCCTCAAAACAGTGTGAATGCAACTGTCTGAATGTTTTTGTTGACAGAACATTGTTAGAACAGGGTTAAAGGCTGAAAAAAGTCACTGTAGTAGAATATATGTCCTTTAAGGTTAAATTTACTGCACAGATGTTAAAGGTCCCATAACATGCAAAATGGACTTTTCAGAGGTTTTAACCTTCCTACAGTGCTATTTGGGCCTCGTATGTTGTGCCCAAAGTGGTTTTTTGATTGATTCCCGCATGCTTTCGCTGGAGAACTGTCTTTTCCGTCCCCCTCGGCTGAGCAGGCAGACGGGGGCTCCTCACAAGGATGACGCGCTTCCCATGGATGACGCGGTGTTTAAGCCACGCCTCCAGGAATGCTACACAGTAATTACATACATGGATACGACAGATCGAAGAGTTAGCTTGTTATTTACCAAACGGCAACGTCCGTCGTCGAGGTCCTGGAGCACGTCAAACTCCAGGTCAGATCCAGGACGTAGGACTCAGCACGACGCACCGTCAGGACGGATAAAATGTTTATTCCCGTGTTTGTGTATCGCAGTTTACCGGAGCACACGGCGCATGCACCATCTCCGCTCTAGGCTTCGGCACGAGTTGGGAGGGGGAGGCGCGCGGGTTGGGCGGGGGAGGCAGCCTGCTCTCTGTTCGGGGGGTCAGATCTCAGAGTGAGCCGTTTGCTTTTGCAAGGAGGGGGGCCAGTCCAAGAAATGGATGTTTTTTGGAAACTGTTATGTTATGGATATTGCACAACGCAAAATTTTATCAACAAAGCCCTTAGAATAGACTGTGTAAAGGGCAAAATAGCAGAATATGGGACCTTTAAATTCTGGATTACACTTTAGTATAATAAAAATGTATGTAATCTAAATGTGCTACATTCCTCGTTTTGTTTGTGCTTCTCGCTTGTTTGTTGCTGTGTCTTGGTGCTCGTGTCAGCTCCATTGTCAGGTACTCGGTGTTCTCAAATGAATCACTTAATTTGGCACAAATATAGACCCTTGTTTGTAGAAATGTGGTTGTGTACTCCAGTGCAGCGTCGTGATTGGCCGCCCGCTCCATGTGGCTCGTGCACCCCCCGTATGTGTCAAAGTGACTGACTATATTAATGGATTCCCGTTATCAGAGCGCGGGGTGTCAGTGACAGTGAGGAGAGTGCAGGGTGTTTGCTGTTACACTTTCCTCGCTGCACGCAGGTCTGCACAAACTATTCACAAGAAGTATATTTTCCCTGGACATCGCAGCGGTCTGGAGTTGTTTTCTGGTTGTTAGTCAAGTGTTTTCCACAAAACCGCGTGCCGCTACACACCACAGTGCAGTCTGCAAGAAACCCGCTCAAACAGTGGCACAGGGAATGGAGCTGCCGTCGTTGTGTTGTTCATTTAAAGTCTGTATGACAGCTCAGACACACATTTTACTGAAACATAGTCAACAACATGATTATATTCATGATTTTACTAAACATTATGACAGTTTATTACATATAGTGTTGGACATGAGTAGCAAATATTACATAGTTAAAGGTAATTCCACAACAATTCCACAAGTTACCTAGCAACCGTTTTGAAACAAGAGCCAAAATCCATATAAATTACACAATATTTATGATTTGACCAAAAATATATATCTGATAATGCTTTTATTTTGTTGAATGACTTTAAACTGTCAGAAAAATGTGTCAGTGTGATATTTATATTGCCCACACCTCACTTGCCCCAGAGGAGTTTAAACGAGCATCACAAACTTAAATTAAGTTATTTATGCACAATTTTGAAAATAATTTTGTCCAGCCTATTTTTGGAGTTTTGTGTGAAATTATGTCAGATTAGCTTTTTTCTCTTTTTTGTACAAACAAAGGAGATAAGCACATGTAAAGCAAAAAACATGGAATTGCAATAATTTTTGCGGAGAAATAATTCATTTTCTGGAAAAAAAATTCAACACTTTCAGCCATGACTGTATATGTATTTTCAGGGCCCCGCTGTCGCCCCCTGCTGTCTCTGCGTGGAAGACCAGCCTTGCAACTTTCCTGATGCCAACTCTCCTGAGAAAGACAAGCTCTATTTTTTATATTTGGCGACATGAAATGTTTTGTATATTTTTGGCTTCTCAGTACTGGCAGTGTATTTTCACAAGAGACCTGCAGGGGGAGCTCTGTCACTGAAGTTACCTAGTTCTGCTTTAACTGTCTCTTTATTTTCAGTGGCAGGTCGCTTTTTGATGACATCACAGAGGGATCCTATTTTAGAACTCAGCACTACTTCCTATAATTTTAAACTTTTACTTTTAAAAATTTCTTCACAAACTTCAACTCAACAGATGTAAAACTATGATAAGTATTTACCACAGGTGCCCTCCCACCAAACTAAGTCATATCTATAAAAACATGTCATTTAGACTTAAATAAAACTCATACACATACAAAAAGTGCTTGAGTTTGTTAAACGGGTCTCCAAAGCGCTAACATGGGACTCATGATTGTGCTGACTTTTACGCCTCATGAAGGTCAAGCGCAGGAGTGTTTAGTTTAGTTTAGTTTAGTTTAGTTTAGTTTAGTTTAGTTTAGTTTAGTGTCGACCTGCCGCTGTGTCCTTGGGCAAGACTCTTCACCTGCCAATGTCCACGTACGCAAGTGAACAACAGATTTGGAACAGCTTTTTAAAGAAACACTCAGGCATAGGTTGAGCTCCCCATCAGAAGGACGGAGCAGCCACGTCTTATCACCGACTGAGGAAGTGTCCTGTGCCCCGACCATCCATCACTCGTCCTCCTGCTCCGAGCTAATGACCGCGGCATAATGAGCTCCGGCACACAGCTCCAGCCCCGGCCCCACGTCTCCTCCGCCGATGCTGCATTGTGTGTCTGAGGCTGAGGCTGGTATTGATCGAAGTATTGTGGAGACAGTAACTTTTTGGGAAGTCGACGCAATGAAAAACATAACTCATTTAGAATGCAGCCTCAGGAAGAAGTCGGCGAATGGCTCAATAACGCTGAAGTAAGAAGGGCTTAGCTGGAATGCAAGTTGTATTTGCTTTGAAGTCACATTTTCATCTGTTTTCTGCTCTGTAACAACTTAAACAACTTCTCGACAAGAATCAAAATATGGTTTGTTCTAGAAGCACAGATTTTAAACTTGAATCTTGAATGACACTAATTTGACATTCACTAGAGCAGCGGTTCTCAAACTTAAGTACCACTAACATAACATTTGGCCTTTTGAGGACCACCAAAGTTGTGAACAATTTTATATTTGTTCTAAATGAGGGCAAACCCAGGTTTAAAATAGATATAATTGAATAAAACAGGTCTAAAATGAGACTAAACCATGGATTATATAGTTCTACACAATGATTAACCCAAACGAAGACAAAAAACATGAATTGAACAAACAACTCCAAATTTGAACAAATACTCCACCAGAGTCAGCCTGTGTACCATCAGTGGAACACGTACCACAGTTTGAGAAACACTGCACTAGTATATAGTCACATTTACCTGGCCCGGACTGGTTCACTTTGGAGCGTGGCTTCTGTTAAAGGTGAGCTGTGTTTCCTGCTGAGGTCCAGCTCACAGGTCTGACACCTGAGCAGCTGACTTCACCCAAACATTACTAATGTTTTCTTGATAAATAAAATCTATATTGTACCTTAGTTATACTTTTCAATCATAAATCTCAGAGATTCACAAAAAGGCGTTTAGTAATTTAAGTTTGTGTCACAGTGAAACTACTTCCAGTTTATCAATAGCTTTTTCTGAACTTTGTTAACTTTTCCAAGAGTGTTTGGCTGCAGACCTTAGTCCAGACCCCGCCCACAGACCTTCACCAGGAGAAACCTTAACCCACACGTCCTGAAGAACACACTGCATGAACGGGGGGTAAAAACATTACACTTACTGCGTTACTTTTAATTAACCTAACTAAGAGGTAGTTGCAGTTTATAGAAATATTGATAACACTACATGCTGAAGATTGTTTTGAAGCCAAATGGTTTATATTTCTTCTGACCCACAAAAAATTCTGATCCACAAAAAAAAAAACATGTCTTTATTTGTACAATTTTTGTATTTTTGTATGGTTTTGTATGACAAATCACAAAATTAAACATTATAATCAGAATACAAAAACTTGAAAGAAAGATTATATGATTACTATATTACTATCCTCTGGTTCTTCCTACTTTATCTATCAACAATATTTAATATTACTTCAACTGTAGTCTGTTCATTGCTGTTCACATGTTTCTCTTTCTCTCCACTTCCCCCGGGGAGTGGACACTGTTTCAGGCACTGCGTGGCTGCTCAGTGATGACCCCCCACCCCCATCTGTCTGGAGGATCGATCTCTACACTGGACGATCTATGCGCCACCCGCCTGGACAGCTGGATTAGCCACACCTCGTCTGCCTGGACGAACTCCATCTACTTAGATGAACTGTTCCTCATCTCCTGCTGGAGGATCTCTCTACACTGGTGGACTGCTCCTCGTCCTCCTGGAGGAACTCTTTAAAGCCTCCTCCCTCTTGAGTGGTTCTGGCTCCACAGTCCAAGTGGATGCGTCAGTCCTAGTTCATCTGCAGCCTGTCTGTTCGTGGGAGTAGGATCTCTCCTTCACTGTGGTTCTCCCAGAGGTTTCTACCTTTTCCCATGGGGTTTTTTGTAGTTTTTCCTCACCGCGAAGAAGGGTCAAAGGACAGGGGCATTCTGGGACAGTTATCTGAACTGCTTTTACCTGTGGCCCATCGAGGCAACTGTTGTTGTGATTTTGGGCATTATAAAAATAAATTGATTTGATTTTATTTGAATTGATGATAATATATTTAAATTACTACACTCATTCATCTACATGACATTAACAAACAAACATAAAGCCCCTCTGATCCACCACTTCTTCACAAAATGTCCATGTCTTCCACACAACCAAAAATGAAAGGGCTCCAATGCCTCGTGTTCTTCATTGTCTGATTCCGATCTCAGTCATTATTGATGATGGATCTGCATCTGTAAATTCACAGAACAAAGCATTATATAGATGTAATTAACAGTTAACTTTACTAAGCCCTATTTGTTCAAAATATGTTACTTAAAACTCCACTCCAGCGCCATTTATGTTTAAAACACATGTTCAATCACTTGACGCGATTAGACAAGTTTGATTAAAACACACACAATTAGAAGCAATGACATAAAGCTAATGTTTAAACATAGAAAAGTGAAAAGATATGTAGTGCTGTGCTGTCTAAATCCCTACACTTCATAAGGCGTCACAAACTCTAATCACATCATTACATTTTGTTAAGATTAATCAGCAAATAGCCGAATATCAATGTCTAAAATGAACAAAAAGAGGAATGATGGAATGAAGAACTGACTGTGCCGTACGTGTTGCTATTGCTTCTTTTTCGTGTGGTGCTAAAACATTCAAATGGTTCATTTTGACATATCCGGGCCCTAGGGACCTCTGGATTAAGGAAGGTCACATGGGCGGCTCCTGGTTAAGGTCTGCGGGGGAGGGGACTCTGCAGCCAGACACCTCTCAACTTTTCTGCACCTCTACCTCACATTTGAACCTCTCTTTATTAAGAGCATTGGGTTTGGATAATGTCAGACTCATTATGCACAGGAAATAATAAATTGGGTCTTGATGCGAGTGCCGTGCTTCATTAACAGGAAGAAGAAGAAGCTAATGTGTGCTAATCTGTCGGCTCAACACATAAAGTTGTCATCACAGGGAACACACTGTGGTGAGAAATGATTAGGTTTTTTTTTGCTTTTCTCAGACGGTCCCCTTAGAACAATAGTTTACGTTCACAGATCCGTCCTGCGTCCTTCACACATAACACAGCGCCTTCAGAACACTGACCCGTCTGGCTTTAAAAACAACTGCACAGAGAAGCATGGCAGTGTTCAGATGAGGACATCTGAAATAATCTTGCTTTTTGATGTGATTTTAAGGTAGTAGTTGACAAAAGAAATTCTTGATTGACGAACTAAAAGGGGCGAGGCGTATCTCAATGATTTGGCCAAATATCTGACTTAAACTGCACACACATGACCACAACCTCACAAGATTTCATTAAAAAAATAACAATTTCTACAGAAAAATAGTAATAAAGTAGGTTTGCATGTCACAAAAGGCGAATAAACTTGCAATTCCCTCCCAAATTCTTATAATGCCAGTAAAATCGACCCATCAATCACTGACTCCACTAAAGACCTACAGCTCTAGTGATTTCTGATAGTGTGTCCTTCACTTGAGCCTGTGTCAGATTCTCTTGACCGACTGGAGCCTTATTAACCTTTCTCTCACCAGGAGGATATTTAAACTTCCTCGTGTCAATACGGTCAATCGATAATGGACTGCTGAGTCGTCTCCACTGCTGCTGTCTAAATATACTTTTGCACCAGACACCTCCAGTCTTTCCTCCAAACTTTTAATCGCCATCGGTCACGATTATGTCCCAAACCCATCAAATCAGTCTGAAAACACTGAGGTTGTTTAGTGAATCTTACTTGATCCCCACGTTCAGAGAAATCCCTCTGTCAAACACGGGGGCCCCTGGAGTATACGATGCGCTTGTGGATCTCTTTTGTCTTTGTGGATTGTTCTTATTTCACGGTGTTACATCATACAGAGGAGCGCCCCCTACAGGACACAGGAGCAGCATGATGTAGACATGTAAGTGCAAGAGAGACATCGATGATTCCTACAACACTTTTGGTCATCTCTAAAGAACTGTGAAAAACAAACGGAACAACAAATACACTCTGAATCTGGCTCACTCACCTTCATGAACTGAATACTGTGTCCTACATCCAGGCAAATGTTTAGGGAGCATTACATCCTTTGTCCACACAGTATTCAGCTGCTCAGACCTGTCGCAGTCTGCTGTTGTTTTATAAGACTCTTGGAATGCATTGTGGTCTATATTGAGTGCTTAGTGACCAGTGCTGGACATTACTTTTTAAGGTAATTTTGAGAGCAGTATTTTTCACCTGCTGCACATTCAGACATCATTAAAACAATGTGACACCTAAATGATGCCCTCTGAAGGGAATAGTGTCGGACACAGCCTGATTTCCTTTTCGGTTTGTACTTCCAAAAGCAATAAGTCCGAAGGTGAAAGGAACAAGCACATGCACCGCCAAACAAGTCATTTTCTATAGGCTCAGGGCTTATGGGAACTATTGTACACTGGACATACAAGAGCATCTAAAAGTGCAAATGGATAGGCCTCTAAACTGGCCGTAGAGGAGCTCTGTGTGTCACAGATACAGGAGTCTCATGCTGATGGATATATTTTTCCAGTAACTAGAAGCATGTTGAAATGAGAACTTTTAAATGTAGCATGTGTTGTTTAAAGGACAGAGATTATGCCCAGTGGACTTTTTTGAGTTACATTTAGCTTCATTCACATCAGTTAGAAAATCCTTTCCTCTCCGACAATGACAACAAGATGGATCTAACTACGTGTGAACTTTCAGAAGAAGCAGATGGCTTTATTTGCCTCTTCAAGACAATGGTAAGATCCTTCTATGTGTGAGAGTGAATGCGTTGTGCTATTGTTTGTTGGCTTTACCCGGGATGGCAAAACTGGCTCTGAAAAGTGCTTCTGAACTCATGGAGGTGAATATTTATGATGCTGTCAAAAACCGTCAAAAACACTCCATTCTGAATTTTCTCGACGTATGACGTTTTCTCAATGGGTGATGTTTTCTTGACATGTGACGTTTTGTCAATGTGTGACGTTTTCTCAATCATTACAACTGCCCGGCTGCATTAGACTGTTTCGCTTCCCCTTGTGGTTGATTAATGTGCAATGTCCCTTTTCAAACACTTTTTTATTTTTATTTTTTAAAAACTTGTTCCATTTTTCAGGCTGTCTCCCTTTTACAGACCAATATAAACATTCATACATGCGTGGCAAAATGCACTATTAACTGTAAATCTTCCAAAGCAGACCACAAACCCAAAGCCTCTGAAGTACTTGTACGTCCTCTGGCTGTGTGTATTCTCTTGTCCTCGAGTGTGTAATCCCTGTGTGTGGAGCAGAGCGGGGCTGATCTGAGCTCCATCTGCACACTCCAGCCTCCAGGTCCTCTGCACATGTAGGACACCTCAGTCTGAATGTTTCATCTCAGCCGTCCCTCCTGCTGCTGCTGTGCTAACCTCATTATACACACGCTTCTTAATAACAGCAGCACAGTACTATTTGTGCTATCTGTGGATCTCAGCAGAGAGGCTAAAGCCACCCTTCGACTTAATCATTTTGGAACTGAGCAGGGAGGTTCATAAGTGCCTCCCCTGACTTAAGTGAACAGTACCGTGAGGGGTCCAAAGACGGCCATGAGAGGTGCTGCCCCGCTTTAGGCTCCTGGAATACCTTTGAGCCACAAGACTGGACAAGAAAGAACAGAAGAGAACACAGACCTGAGGGAGAAAAAATGGCGCATTTGGTTCTCACGAAATGCTGATTTAATCTTGTGATAAACAGCAAGACAGAGGCCTAAGAGACTCCAGAGTGAACTGGTCTGAAAGTCCAGGGCCAGTCCAAATGAGGCTTAAGTGAAAAAGCTTTATTTGTATATTTTTAAGTTTAGGGAGCACTCAGCATGCTAACTAAGGCGGCTGAGCACGGAACGAATTTCAGCCCAATTTGTCTCTCCACGAGTTCATGGAGGCCCAAGTGTAGTGCTTTTTTTCGTCTTAGCGCTCCTCGTGTTAGTTTGATTCTTTTACGACTCTTATGTTGAGTTGCAGCTCCACAACCTCAAATTGTAAGGCTCCAACATGATGAATGTCGCTGGCGATGAACTTTACCACAGCCAACCTGTGGCCTTTAGTGACATTTTTGTGTTTTTAACAATGTTCTAACTTTGTTCCATCATCAACGGCTTCATTCACGTAAGTTTGATTAATTAATTAATATTAACTGCCATCTCCCAAAATGTCTGGTCATACCACAGTGTAACATTCTGGAACACTATTCCACTCTCAGTGAGGGAAAGCACAAGTTTTCCTACTTTTAAGAAACATTTAAAATCATGGTTGAGAGAGAGACAAACATGTGATCATGTGTGAGCCCAAATATGTTAAAACTACTTATGCGCAACATACACTTAACTATATCTTCACGTCAAAATGCAATAGGGATCGGTGCAATGCAAGAGTGTGTGCAATAGGGATCAGTGCAATATAAGAGTGTGTGCAATAGGGATCAGTGCAATATAAGGGTGTGTGCAATAGGGATCAGTGCAATATAAGGGTGTGTGCAATAGGGATTAGTGCAATATGGGTATGTGCAATAGGGATCAGTGCAACTAAGGGTGTGTGTAATAGGACTCCGCAGTAGAAGGGCTTGTGCAATACAGATGTGTCTTAATTGTTGTCTGTGACTCTTCGACGTGTTCTGTTGAATGTTTGTAGTTGTACTAACATGACTAAACCTTGTTTTCCTGTCTCTGATTAACTGAAGTGTACTGTACGTTCTTATCTTTCTGTTAACCTGCCAGGGAGTCTGCAGATGGAAATTAGCCTTGGGCTATAATCTGGCATATTTACGTTTGTGTAAATGTTCATTAATATGCATTGTTCCCCCTTTTCCTTAAATAAATAAATAAAATTAATCCTGGTTAGAAAATCCTCTCCATCCGACCGTCAAAAACACTCCATTCTGAACTCCCTCGCTGTGTGTTTCAGTACTTGATGTCACTTTTCCAAGACGTCCTTAAATCATTGCCTGAGCTTGTCTGTCCAAACACGATCACTACAATCTAGTTTAACGCATTTCTTCACGAATGCATTTTTAGCTTGTGTAAGCGCTGTGCCACCAGTATATGTACCAAGGAAAACAGAACCAGATACAGATGTTCATTTTGTTTTTATATATATTTTTTATTCTTTTATTCTAAAACATGGGATGGAAAATTAAAGACATTCAAGAGCATGTTTAAAGGCTAATAACACTATAGAAATGCATAATATTTTTCCTTTAAATTTGTGGAACATTTTGAAATCCTACAGTGTATTGATTAAAATTATTAATATTCCTTTTTTTTGCATTATCTTGACATTATTCAGAATACAATTTGACTAAGCATCAAAATGTGCTAAATTGTACCTGTAAATGTCTTTGTTAAGTTTGAGTGTTACACATGGACCATACAATTACCACCACAAGAGAAGAAGTATCATTTTGTACTTTTGTTTGGGAGATTACACTAGTTTCTGTCTCTTTTTTTGGTAAATGTATCTATCATTTTAGAAGATACACTCGGGCAGGCTAATATTATGATCTAATTCCTGTGACGATCTGCTATTTTTGTAAAATTGCCAGATTGTGAGCCACACATTTTCTCTTCCTTTAGGCTCAAAGACAATGACAACAAGATGGATCTAACTACATGTGAACTTTCAGAAGAAGCAGATGGCTTTATTTGCCTCTTCAAGACAATGGTAAGATCATTCTATGTGTGAGAGAGAATTTCCAGGTATTTTTCAGGTATATTGAAAGAAACATGGTTAATTAATTTACAGTTAAAGGGGCTGTACGTGATTTTTACTGTTTTAAAGCGTGAAAAAATACATGTTCACAATGCATTTTGCATTTAATTAAGTAGAATAAAGTCAAATCTGTGTTGCTCCAGCACATATATAATGTAAAAGCATCTATTCGAGGGAAAATGGGACCATAGTGCTTTCTCTGCATCTATTACAGAGCATTTTATTCTACGAGAAGCAGGAAATGAATTGTTAGCATGCTAATGTTTGGTTAGCTTTACCTAGGATGGCAAAACTGGCTCTGAAAAGTGCTTCTGAACTCATGGAGGTGAATATTTATGATGCTGGGACAGCATTAGGAACGTGAGAGATACATGATGATGTAAAGACTTTAACGTCAACAAGTTCTGTTTTTTATGTTTCAAAACAAATCAGGTACAGCCCCTTTAAGACATGATTGGTTAATTGTTGAACATAATTGTAGGTAATTGCTTTAAACATAATTGCTATTACGGTTTGTGGTTCAAAGACACCCCCCATTGTTTTTTGGTGTCATTTTGCAATGTTACTATAAAGTACTGTTATTTACGAGTTTTCCATAAACGCCCCGCATTGTTTAGCCTTCAGCGTGACCTCAGAACAGTTTGTCACCGCAGTGCAGGCACGTCAGGCATGTCAGAGAGGGGAGCTGTGAAAATGCCTTTTCTTATTTATTGTTGTGGCAAAATAAACATCCCTCGGGATTAAAGACAACCCATCTCATCTTATGTGCCTGAAATAACTGCAACATATGCATTGTGATCAAATTGAAACAGTAATTTGGCTCCAAGAAAACCGTGATATCCATATTTTTTGGCATAGCACACACCGCTACGATACACTTAATATTCCACTTACATACATACATATCTCCAAAACAATAATGGCAACACATCTTTCTATATATCCCCCACTCTACAAACATGTTTCACTTTCACAGAGAGTCGGTGGCCCGCTCCGTCCTGACAGTCTCATCAGAACACGCCCGCGGAACAGAGGACGCATGAGTCGTAACGTGGGACGATTACAGCTTCACACGACACATGCCGCCGGGATCAGAGCGCTGTGAAGGGGAGCAGGAGACGAGCCTGGCACCGGCCCAGGCTGACACCGTGCCTGGGCCTTCTGCCAGGCTCCTCACACCCTTCACACGGTTCACACTCCCAAACTACAGCTCCGGGAGAGGTTCAAACCAGGACAACCAGGAGGACGATGCAGATAATGTGGTGAACAGTTTATTGAACAGATCCACTTTGGCGCGTAGACTCCTGCAGGTAGAGACGTCAGTGATGTCTGATGTGATGAAGGAAAATATCACAGGAAATGGCAGGAAGAATAAGCAATTAGTAATCCTAAATTTGCGTTGTTGTGACAAGAGGCTAAAGCCAGATAAAACAGGAAACTACATGTGGTTTATTGTCACCTTTTGCTGCATTTATTTTCCTTCTCTACAAAGCCTTTACACCAGGCATCTCAAACTCGTGGCCCGGGGTCCAAATGCAGCCCTCAAGATGATTTCTGATGGCCCCAGAAAATTTGTATTATAAGTGGCCCGCCAATAAAACGCATAGAACCTGTTAAAACTACAGCTACCACAATGCACTGCAGTATTAGCGCCTACATGGACCCTCCCCCTCTGCTCCTGGAGCGCGTTGCTGACAGATAAACACAGCATGCACTCTCCACAGACTTTTCAACTTTGCCCAATAAATAAACGGACAGAGAACATGTGGGATGTGAGCGCAGGAGCTTCAGGAGCAACTCAGAGAGAATGTCAAAGTGGGAGGAGCCTAACTTTGTTATTTGGTGCTAATTTGTTATCCAAGTTAACTTAGGTTTTACCGCATTGTGTTATGAAGCGAACATCGCAAATACACGCTCTGTCTGATAAAAGTAAAGACACCAGCACCAGCTGCGTTTCCAAAGAGTCACAGCAGTGTGTGAGAAGTATCTGTGAGCAGGAGATGACTCACACACAGGGAGGGCATCTGACACTCCCACTTTCTCCCACGTCTCTCTCTTTTGGCTTTCTCTCCTCAATAACACGACAAAGCTCTGCCGCAATACTTTGCTCACAGACAATAACAAACAGCACTCGTCCTGAAGCTGCAGATACTTAGACTCATGACTCCTGCAGCTGAAGGTTTGATCATCACAAGAGCCAGAGTCAAACGACTGTCTCAGACAAAGAGGAGCTGCTTCAAATCCCAGACTTGTGCAGATCAATATCAGTATCATTGAGCCTAATAATAACTTTTTTGAAGGTAGTTTGTGGATTATAAGGTATTATCATTTCTAAATTCTAAAATGTTCTTCTGGCAACTAAAATCTCCAATACATAGATTTGGTTCAGAGGCAAAATAAGTTTGAGACCCATGCTCTACACCGTGTTTGAACGTCTCTCTGTGAAATGCGTTGTGTATATTTTGAATCTTGACGGGAGAGTGCCACATGTATCCCGCTCTAAAGCATTCTGGGAGCCGAAAGCGAGCCTGCATCCTCTGACAGCCAGGACTACTCACGGCCCTACTTTAGGACCGGTTAAGTGTCTTGCTCAAAGACACAACAACAGTACGCAAAGCTAACACACAAAGTCCATATTGTGTCATATTTGAAGATGGTTCAGAGCAGAACGATCACCTCTAGAGCCATTTAAACAAACACACTCGTCTTCATCCACCATCCTCCCTTCGTCTACCTCCACCTTCCAGCTGCAGCAGAAGCATCAGCCTCCTCAGCACCTCCATCTTCACCACCTTTTCCCAAGTGCACGACTGTAAACGAGGAGCAGACAAATAATGCAATGAGCGGGCCGTGTTTGGAAATCCAGGGCTTCTCAAAGTGCAGTCTGGTGCGTATAGTTCGAACTTCTTATGTAAGGATAGCTGCAGGTTGAACAGTGATGAACCGAAGAGTCATGATGTTGTATTATTGTTGTGGAGACAAAGCCGAGTCTGCGGGATGTGCTCGCGAAATCCCCTTAAGCTAAACGTGAAGTATATCGTATTGAAATGAGCCTCCGCATGCATTATTCACAGCTCTCTGACTGTACTTGTTCACATTATAAAAGCAGAAACGTCTCAGACCATCGGTGAACAGACAACTCTGCACAATGTTCCTTGACCTGCAGGACAGAGTTAACACAAGTTGATACACTGAAGCTGAACCGTGTGTAATGACGGGATTTGAATAGGAGTTAAAAACTGTTGCATTGACTTGCTTTCTTAATTGGAGATTCGAAACACATTGCAACACAGGACCATTCATCCATTCATATTCAAATGCCAATGTATGCAGGCGAGGTGAGTGAATATATGCATGTTTTTATGAATAGGCTTTTTTCAGTTCTTATATGCAACACAAAGGACCAAAACAGAAGAAAAACAAGACGCAAAGAAAGAAACATATGTAGCCTGGCATAACTGTCCCATTTGGTCCAAAGTCTTTCAAATTTCTTCATTTTCAAATTAAGCTCAAACCTTCCAGGAGAGACACAAATACGAGGGTTAGGGTTAGGTTAGGGTTTAGGGTTAGGGTTTACATTCTGTTCATTCATTTTAACGGTGCTGCAAATGAAAAAAAATAATTATATTTTATTGTTTGTAGATAGTGCAGACACATAGTTGTTGGTTATGTTCAAAAAATGTCCTGTCAGACTGTTGTCAGACTGCAACAGGTCACAACTGCCTCGAACCCACAACCTCATGTTTGAACGTCTCTCTGTGAAATGCGTTGTGTATATTTTGAATCTTGACGGGAGAGTGCCACATGTATCCCGCTCTAAAGCATTCTGGGAGCCGAAAGCGAGCCTGCATCCTCTGACAGCCAGGACTACTCACGGCCCTACTTTAGGACCGGTTAAGTGTCTTGCTCAAAGACACAACAACAGTACGCAAAGCTAACACACAAAGTCCATATTGTGTCATATTTGAAGATGGTTCAGAGCAGAACGATCACCTCTAGAGCCATTTAAACAAACACACTCGTCTTCATCCACCATCCTCCCTTCGTCTACCTCCACCTTCCAGCTGCAGCAGAAGCATCAGCCTCCTCAGCACCTCCATCTTCACCACCTTTTCCCAAGTGCACGACTGTAAACGAGGAGCAGACAAATAATGCAATGAGCGGGCCGTGTTTGGAAATCCAGGGCTTCTCAAAGTGCAGTCTGGTGCGTATAGTTCGAACTTCTTATGTAAGGATAGCTGCAGGTTGAACAGTGATGAACCGAAGAGTCATGATGTTGTATTATTGTTGTGGAGACAAAGCCGAGTCTGCGGGATGTGCTCGCGAAATCCCCTTAAGCTAAACGTGAAGTATATCGTATTGAAATGAGCCTCCGCATGCATTATTCACAGCTCTCTGACTGTACTTGTTCACATTATAAAAGCAGAAACGTCTCAGACCATCGGTGAACAGACAACTCTGCACAATGTTCCTTGACCTGCAGGACAGAGTTAACACAAGTTGATACACTGAAGCTGAACCGTGTGTAATGACGGGATTTGAATAGGAGTTAAAAACTGTTGCATTGACTTGCTTTCTTAATTGGAGATTCGAAACACATTGCAACACAGGACCATTCATCCATTCATATTCAAATGCCAATGTATGCAGGCGAGGTGAGTGAATATATGCATGTTTTTATGAATAGGCTTTTTTCAGTTCTTATATGCAACACAAAGGACCAAAACAGAAGAAAAACAAGACGCAAAGAAAGAAACATATGTAGCCTGGCATAACTGTCCCATTTGGTCCAAAGTCTTTCAAATTTCTCCATTTTCAAATTAAGCTCAAACCTTCCAGGAGAGACACAAATACGAGGGTTAGGGTTAGGTTAGGGTTTAGGGTTAGGGTTTACATTCTGTTCATTCATTTTAACGGTGCTGCAAATGAAAAAAAATAATTATATTTTATTGTTTGTAGATAGTGCAGACACATAGTTGTTGGTTATGTTCAAAAAATGTCCTGTCAGACTGTTGTCAGACTGCAACAGGTCACAACTGCCTCGAACCCACAACCTGAAGGGGCCCCCAATGAGATGCCCCCTGATCATCAAAGACAAGGCTCTGAAACAGTTGCTATTTTCTCAGTAAAATAATGTGTACCCCTCAGTTGGAACGTACTGCACCAACATACTAACTGCTAGGCTAATTCTTCAAAAAGGCTTGAGTAATAACTTTTTTCGGTTTTGTAAAGCCCTATGTAGCCAGTAGATGGCACCTAAACTCAGAAAGTGCCAGAGTAAACACAGAGATACAGATGTTCATTTTGTTGTTGTTGTTTTTTTTTCTAAAACATGGAATGCCAAACTTAAGGTACTCAAGAGCATGTTTAAAGACTAGTAATAATATAAAAAATATGTTTAAAGGCTCACATTCAAATAAAAAATTTAAGAAAAAGCTAGTCTTTTATAATTGTAACAGATCATGTTTTACCTCTTCTACAGTTTTACATCTTCAGTAAAAAGAGGTTTTGATCTGGATGTTTTTTTAGCTGGTTAAATAAAGGTCAATAAAATGAGTGTAGAATCTGACATGCGTACACAAGCTGCTGTTATGTTCATATCTTACGGAAATGGAAGTCATTGAATACTTTATTTCTATCCTCAAAGTTCAGCTGATAACAATCACAAACACGTTTAGATGCCTGAAGTGTGCTACATGTAGAGCTGTCATTATGTACAATAAAGAGAAAAGGTCATATTTGAACAGTGCTGTAACGATATAAGTGTCTGCTGATTGCCTGTCAAGAGTGTGAGACACGTCTGGTATTTCTATTGTGGAGAAAAATAATAATGTATGTACAGTGTTACGCCCGGCTCATGGAGGGACAAGGAGGGACCACACCAGAGATAATGTGCACAAAGTAAGGTTTCATTTACAAAACTTATGTGGTAACAAAAACTAATATTTACTAAAAGAGGGTAAGAGTTCGTCAGTGTCAGTCTCAGTGGTGTAGTGTGGGTGATGTGAGTGTAATGCATAAAACAAAAAGACAAACTCAAAAGTGCAGTGAGATGGTGGCGTAGCAGCAGAGCGGGTCGGGTCAGGCCCAGCAGGAGCGAGCAGCAGGACAGGGCCCAGACAGTGGTGCCCCTTGTATACGCCGAGCCTAGCGGCGAAACAACTGGCGGTGCAGCAGCTTGGCATGGGCACCTGCACAGAGGGAGGAGCCACAGCGAAGGGCAACAGGCACATATCCCCAACAGCTTCAGTAACAGGAAAATGTGTGTAAAGTAAGTGGAAGGTAAAAGGCACGAAGCCTAAGCTCTTTGTGGAGATCCCTTTGATTTGCACACTTTCACACTAAAGCCAAGTAACCACCAATCCATGCATATAGTACGGCTGTGAGTCTCATCCTCCAAAAATTTCAGCCGTGATTGACTGCGAGGCCAAGAGAACATTCTGTGCCTGACACATTCTCTCAAACAAAGGAAACCTCCATTAAGGAAACAAAAACATTCATTTTAATGGAGAAGAGCTGCTGTGTTTAACAACTAAAGGGCACACGCAGACTTCCAGATGTATGCTGTAACAAATGCAAAGACATGGAAGTGACCCACCTGCCCAAATCTAAAGACGTAAGCTAATGATGTAGCTGCATGCTACATGTAACAGTGATGCTAGTACCACATGCTGCATTTTACAGAACAATTTGTTTATTTTTCTGAGCTCAGGTCAATGACGTCTGTTAAAACTCAGTTGTGACTCGACTTGAATTTGTTGTGCTTAAACCACACAGAATCTACCAGGAAATGTCTTAAAATGGTTTCCCTCCGTCATAATGCACTGCTGTCTGTTGTCATGACCAATCAGAGCGCTACTTTGACAAAGATCTGCCACTGATTACACATTCAGAAACTTCTCCTGCAAGACAGAACTGTGTCCTTTGAGGTCTGATGACGCTCTGCAGGGCAAACACACACAGCCAACAGTGTCATACCTTCTGCGATTAGTGGATCGGTGGATCTTTTAGGAATAAGAAACATAGATCACTCAAAACAGAAACAAGTGAGGTAACAAATGACAGATCCATGCAGTTGCCATCTTGATCGTTTGTTGTAGTTTATGAAAGTCTGTAGTTGGCTCTCACTGTGATTTACCGGATCAGGAAGCACCTGCAAAATGAAATGTCTAACGTTGTGTTGATTAACAAGCAGGGGAGCTCCACCATAGTTTTAAAGATGGTGAAGACATAACTTTGTGAGCGTGTGCAGTGAAGTGGCAGCTCACGCTGGTGTCTGTACTGTACTGTCTGTAGTGTCAATATCACATACAGTATAAGAATAGGAGGCACACACCACGTCTTCACGCTTCATCTGTTACTGTGAAAATGTCTCGTCTCCATGATTAGACCCATGATTAGACCCAACCACATTATGCCCTGTAATGTTTGTGCTGGAGGGTCTACCCCCTGCTCGTCTCCATGGAGACAGAGAGGTTTAATGTCATGATACTGTAGCACATTCATGGAGATGCAAAAGAACTCCATGAGACAACAGTAAAGTTATCTAGTGAGCTCTCCCTAAAAAGTAACAGTTTTGTTTTCTAAACTTTCTTCAATTAGGATCTGGTTGATAAATATATATAGATGGTTGTTTATAGATGTAGTTAAGATTAGGGCCAAAAAGAGGCTGGGAGTTATGGATTTACTTAAATTCTATGTATTTTAAATATGGGAAAGCTGTGGGAACATAAGCCACATTACCTGGCAGGTTGTCTTTAGAGCGGTCCTGTTAATGGTGACATGCTCCTGACCTCCAGAGGCAGAGCTCTGCCACGTGAGCAGCTGATGTCACCCAAACATAACTCATGTTTTCGTCAAACCTGCATTATACTTTACTGTTAATCATAATCCCAACAATTCACAAAAAAAACAAAAAACGTTTTAGTCATGCCAAATTTGTGTCACTGTGAGCCGAAGCTAAAGCGAGCGCATTACTCCACTTCTCTGCAAAGCCTCTGTGCAGCATTTTAGCGTCTCGTCATGAAATGCCTTGGACTTGGCTGATGTTAGATACATTACAGCCACTGGAAATATAAAAAAATTTTTTTGACGATGCACGAGTGCCGTGAGTCGATAAACAGGAAACGGCTGATGCTAACATGCAATAGGTGTCATGTACTAAGTCTGTGGGCTCAACATCGAGGTTAGCAACAGTGGAAATAGTGGAAATGGTTTATCACATGATCAAGTCAGCGCTTGGTAAATATGATTTTTATCTGTTTCTATATGAGTCTGTCTCTTATCCAATCATCTCACTCAAATGCATTCTGGAAGCCAAAGAGAGCAGAGCACCTCAGAAGCTACCTTTGATTGCTTACATATAACACAGTTCACTTAAGACCGCAAAGAAACTTCTGGACCATTCCAGTCTGCTCCAAAGTGAGCATGGCTATTGACCCTTTCACACGTGGTGATCACATGACGTGGGTGTGCCATATCTGACACGTGAACGCAGCATTACAGGGAGTGCAAAACTGACAAAAACTCACACTGATTGCTGTTGTTTGTCAATCAGGTGATGGCTACTTCTGATGCATGTTCAGTTCAGTTGTCGGTGGAAGTGGGACATATTTTAGACGCTCAAAAAGCAATTTTTTTGAGAAAGTAAAGACTGCACGATAGACGATAGATGATCAATGAGCTCCATTAAAGTGAACCTGTGAGGCAGGGGTGGGCTATTTGCCAAAGTCACAAATAAACAATGCTTTTCACCTGTTTGCTTGAATAAAACATATTATGCACAAATACATGTATAATGCATTAGCTGCAGTTGGATTGTACACACATACAGGTTCATTTTCATTCACTTGGCTCTTTGTAAACGACAAAAGACGTGCCGCGCCGTGTAACGCCGATCGTTTCAGATATTCATGATCGTTTTGTAACATTAGCATCGACTCACCTTGTAATAAGTGCTCAGTGTAAATCTGTGAGTACTTCGAGCACTTCCAGTTCTTCTGGTTTATCGTTGCTAATCATCGCTGTGTTCTGTCTTCATCTGTTTGTGCAGCCAACCGCACAACACTCACATCAAATCAGCTGATTAATGGCAGGTTTTCATCAGAGTTTACATCATTTTAGCTTCTGCTGCCCGTCATGGCGAGAACATAGAGCTGTGAGAGCATAGAGCTGTGAGAACATCGAGCTGTGAGAGCATCGAGCTGTGAGAACATAGAGCTGTGAGAACATAGAGCTGTGAGAACATAGAGCTGAGAGAACATAGACTTGTGAGAACATAGAGCTGTGAGAGCATAGAGCTGTGAGAACATAGAGCTGAGAGAACATAGACTTGTGAGAACATAGAGCTGTGAGAGCATAGAGCCGTGAGAACATCGAGCTGTGAGAACATAGAGCTGTGAGAACATCGAGCTGTGAGAACATCGAGCTGTGAGAGCATAGAGCTGTGAGAGCATAGAGCTGTGAGAGCATAGAGCTGTGAGAGCATAGAGCTGTGAGAACATCGAGCTGTGAGAGCATAGAGCTGTGAGAGCATAGAGCTGTGAGAACATCGAGCTGTGAGAACATAGAGCTGTGAGAGCATAGATCTGTGAGAACATAGAGCTGTGAGAGCATCGAGCTGTGAGAACATAGAGCTGAGAGAACATAGAGCTGTGAGAACATAGAGCTGAGAGAACATAGACTTGTGAGAACATAGAGCTGTAAGAGCATCGAGCTGTGAGAACATAGAGCTGTGAGAGCATAGAGCTGTGAGAACATAGAGCTGTGAGAGCATCGAGCTGTGAGAGCATAGAGCTGAGAGAACATAGAGCTGTGAGAGCATCGAGCTGTGAGAACATAGAGCTGTGAGAACATAGAGCTGTGAGAACATAGAGCTGTGAGAACATAGAGCTGAGAGAACATAGAGCTGAGAGAACATCGAGCCGTGAGAACATAGAGCCGTGAGAGCATAGAGCCGTGAGAACATAGAGCCGTGAGAACATAGAGCCGTGAGAACATAGAGCCGAGAGAACATAGAGCTGTGAGAACATAGAGCCGTGAGAACATAGAGCTGAGAGAACATAGAGCTGTGAGAACATAGAGCTGTGAGAACATAGAGCTGTGAGAACATAGAGCTGTGAGAACATAGAGCTGAGAGAGCATAGAGCTGTGAGAACATAGAGCTGTGAGAGCATCGAACTGTGAGAACATAGAGCTGAGAGAACATAGAGCTGAGAGAATATAGAGCTGTGAGAACATAGAGCTGAGAAAACATAGAGCTGAGAGAACATAGAGCTGTGAGAACATAGAGCTGAGAGAACATAGAGTCGTGAGAACATAGAGTCATGAGAACATAGAGCTGAGAGAACATAGAGCTGTGAGAGCATCGAACTGTGAGAACATAGAGTCGTGAGAACATAGAGCTGAGAGAACATAGAGCTGTGAGAGCATCGAACTGTGAGAGCATAGAGCTGAGAGAACATAGAGCTGTGAGAACATAGAGCTGTGAGAACATAGAGTCGTGAGAACATAGAGTCGTGAGAACATAGAGCTGAGAGGGCATAGAGCTGTGAGAACATAGAGCTGTGAGAACATAGAGCTGTGAGAACATAGAGCTGTGAGAACATAGAGCTGTGAGAACATAGAGCTGTGAGAACATAGAGTCGTGAGAACATAGAGTCGTGAGAACATAGAGCTGAGAGGGCATAGAGCTGTGAGAACAAAGAGTCATGAGAACATAGAGCTGTGAGAACATAGAGCTGAGAGAACATAGAGCTGTGAGAACATAGAGCTGTGAGAACATAGGTCCACTCTCTCAGAAACACAGGCCTCACAGCGAAAAGGCCTGGGTTTGATTCCCGTCTGGAGCTTGTGGGACGTTTCCTCTTCACGTTTCAGTTTCCCACGTCAACTGAACACGGCAGACTGATCCTCCGGCTCCTGGACTGGGACGTCCTGGTGTGAAGCCGCAGAAGGCTCCTCGGGTGATTCCACGGCTCCTGACAGGTTTGCACCGGATGAAGGGCGGGTCAAAGGACAAATTTCCCCGTGGAACGCAACACATCTCAAAAATCAACATATCGACAGCAGACGTTTGCGTTCGCGTTTCTTTCTTTTAACCCATCCCTGGCCCTGATTCCCAGCCTTCTCCGTCTTTCCTCTCCCTCAGCGCTGACTGCAGATGAAAAGAATATCCACCGTCTCTAATGAGTCGCTCGAGAAAAGAATGCTTAGTGATCAGCTCTTTCCACGGCGCGCCCGCGGGAGGGGTCGGGGCTAACCACTCTGCCGCTGCATCCGCGGAAGGAAGGGCGTCTTTTCTTTTTTTTTTTTTTAGATCTATATGCGCGAGGAGAAAAACACATTATGGTCCAAGGTCGCAGGGGTGCTTTCTGATACGTAAAGCATAAATAATAACTCCAAAAAGAGCAATTTAAATGCAAACATGGGGCTAGCACCTGCAGCCACATAGCACACATTGAAATGCATGCGTGCTAGCCCCATTAGCATAACAGCACAAACAACGGCCGCGGTCACAGTAGACGATGAGCGTCAGGCGTTTGATGATGTGTTTGGAGACGTTACATGGCTCTGCAGCGATGGCTCTGACAGTCGTAGACCTCAGTGTGGTTACTGTGAATAAATTAGAACACAATCACAATCAAGTATGGGTTTGGAGCAAGAAACTATTTTTTCTGTTTTACATTGAGAATTTTTAAATATGTTTTAACCAAATGTTGAAGTATATTGACTGAACGCTTCTAAACAGAAAGAAATAAGAAATTGTGTATTCTATTTTGCAGTTTTGAATTAAGGTGAGACAATAAGGCACATTTTTTTTTGTTTTTTGGTCAGTTTGCTCTCTCAACGAGTGGAAAGATTTATTATTTCATTTAAGCCACTTCATCCACAGATTTCTAGGACATTAATGGCTGTTTTCTTAAAATGAATTTTTCTCCCACAGAGACATAAAGATCAGCCTTAATTTAATTGCCACACACACCAAACTTTATGATTTTGTATGAAACAAGATTTTGATGAAACAAACAGAAGAATCTATTGATATCTAATTCTAAAACTAATTTAATTAAGTGTTTAAGTAAAAAAATGAGCCAGAATTTGAATTTTTAGGACAATTTTCAATCAAATCATGTTTACTCAAAAACTAGATAAGAAATCCAAAATCCCCTCTGTAAAGATTTTTGTAGCTAATATGTTACAAAATGACCAAGAAATTTAAACCTGGTTCTGTCCATTTTTCAGATTTAAATGTCCCAAATATGTGCAAGTTTGGCCGTTTTTACACATAAAATGCCTTATTTCTACATGAAAACATGACATGATGAAAAATTTGAAATATGTTTTTTTAACAGGAGAAGTTTACAATTGATGTCTTTAAATGTAAGATGTTTTCCTGTTCTCCTGCAGTGTCTGGTCTTGCTGTGGACTTCTGTATGTGCTTTCCACGTCACACAGAGGAGCAAAAGCTGGTCAAAGTCTTTTATTTAAACATACAAGTGCAATGGAAGCAGAGGCGTCCAGAGTTTGTTAGGTCCACACAGGTCTTAGACATTTCTGTTACAAGGTGTGTCTCTTCTGATTTGTTCATATGTTGAGTGTATTCAAGTAAAGGAGAAGCATGAAGGCCTCGAAGGTCATGTGTCAAAGTCCTGGAGGTATCTTGAGCTTATTGCTGTAGAAGAGACACATTGTGCAGATCTCAGCAGAAACACAAACTTAGCAGATGTCACTGAATGTGAGTTAACAGGGGGTTCAGGTTTTAAATTAAGACGAAATGTACTTTTATCCAATTAAAAAAGTGTTATTATTTGTACATTTAGCATCTTTTTCTTTTCTTTTTCTATCTTGGACCATAAATATAATTGTAATGATTGACTTAGACTGGTAAACCCATTTATTTGCCTGAAACTCATGTTAAAGGACTACACTGACTTTTTTGAGCTTTAAACCGGGGGTGTCCAAACTTTTTCCATCGAGCGTCACACATTGAAATATAGACCTAGCGGAGGGCCACATAAGAGTCGTGAAACATTCAGAAAAGTTGCATTTATCTGAAGTTTTAAGTGCCACCAGATTCTGTCTTGCACCAACATGTTAGTAATTTAGGTTATAAGTGTAGAACATTTTTAATTTGCTGTAAAATGTACTTTTTAGGACAATGTGGGCCAATTCACCTGGAAGCCTGAGGGCCACAAAAAATTGGTCAAAGGGCCACATCTTTTAGGGCCGCATATTTTGGACACGCCTGGTTTAAAGCATGTTCTAACGATGTTCTGTCATCAAATCATACCTGAAGTAGTAAATCATCGCTAAACTCGTGCTGAGCTCTGCCTCTAAACACGATCGCTGCTGCAGCAAATCCACATCATCCATAGAACTATAATAAAACCTGGAAGATGAATCCAAAATGGCCGCCCTGTTTATCCCTATGGAGTGTGCTCATTGGCGCGTGACCCCAAAAAATGTCTTACTTCCGCATTTACTTCCTGATATGGAGGCGGCCATCTTTGCTTTACTTCCTGATACGGAGGCTGACATCTTTGCTTTACTTCCCTGATACGGAGGCTGCCATCTTTGCTTTACTTCCTGATACGGAGGCGGCCATCTTTGCTTTACTTCCTGATACGGAGGCTGACATCTTTGCTTTACTTCCTGATACGGAGGCTGACATCTTTGCTTTACTTCCTGATACGGAGGCTGACATCTTTGCTTTACTTCCTGATACGGAGGCTGACATCTTTGCTTTACTTCCTGATACGGAGGCTGCCATCTTTGCTTTACTTCCTGATACGGAGGCGGCCATCTTTGCTTTACTTCCTGATACGGAGGCGGCCATCTTTGCTTTACTTCCTGATACGGAGGCGGCCATCTTTGCTTTACTTCCTGATACGGAGGCTGACATCTTTGCTTTACTTCCTGATACGGAGGCTGCCATCTTTGCTTTAGGGCGCCACGTGACGACAATCCCCCATGATGCTTTGAGCGACGTGAACGACCAGCAGCTGCAAGTTTTTGTGTTAACGTTAGCTTGTGTGATTGTAGTTGTATTCTTCATGTTAGACACACGTGAAAGCGTCTGAAATGAAATAAAATACAACTTACAGGTGTCGCTAGTCGAGCCTTTCCCACGAGTTTGTATCGCCCGACGCTCGTTCACGTGACTCGCACATGTTTGCGGTGACGTCACTTCATATAAAAACAGTAATTTCGGTGATTTTAGAAACGTTAGAAAAGAACATTTCCTTCTATTTTATTTAAATACCGATAATAATTCAGTACTGTCTGTGATTATAATGTGCAATTTTAGAAAAAGGCTGGTTCCAAGAGGCTGCAGTACCTCGCATGGCCACTAATCAATCTGGGACCACAGACAGAGGGGGCGTGCCTCATCCAGTTCATTTAATACATCCATGACATCATCTCGTCTTGTTAGCGCTAACGTCACTTGATTGTATGTAGCGCTGGCGCCATCTGCTGGCTGGATGCAGGTCATAGAATGGATAAGACTTTTTTTTTGGTTTGTTTCAAATGAGATGGCAAATTTAAGGCACCCAAGAGCATGTTTAAAGGCTAACAGCAATATGAAAAATGCAGAATATTTTTCCTTTAAGGGAGTATGTGAGTGTGAGGCAAAGCTTAGGCTGAGAACCACTAGAGTAAACTATAAAGAGAAAATATGACGTGTAATATGAGCCATTTCTTCGTCTATAAAAGGTCTTTTGGCAAGTGTTTTAGGCAAGACGAGTGTATTTGTAGAGCACAATTTGTCTCTCATACTGCTTCACCGAACAAGAAAAAGATGCATTAAAATCACAATCCAAAACAAACAAAAACACTAATAATCAAACAGTTTTGCTCGAAAAGAGAAGACTGCGGTTTATTCAGTCACATGCACAGCTGAACAGGACTGGATTTGAACATCATTAGAGCAGAGGCCTGTCTCACGTCTTTAGACTGTTCCAAATGTTAGCTGCATAAAAATGAAACACTGAATACTCCAGGTAACAATCAGGTTGTTCAGATTGTTGCAGTCCCAGCTGGCACCGAAAAGAAATTACAAAAAATGTCTGGTTCAGTGGCAAAACTTCTGTAACACATCGGAGCTTCCAGTGAGCTGACTCGTGCGTTTGAGAGCTCCTGTCGGATTTAGAACACGACATGATTAAAGAACACGTTTCAGAATGAACTCTGGGCTTGCTTTGTTATTTTCTCCTCTCAGTCTGATGTTGAACCAAGACAGAGAAACAACTCGGTCAGGGATAATCTCAGGCACAAATGGTTCTCATCCAGCGTCGTCTCCCATTGGGTCAAACTGTTGGTTCTAAGAAGCTGCTTATTTATGATTGATTCATTAAATCCCTTTTAAATTCATGGGTAATATCAATCCTATTTTAATACCCACAAACAGTCGTATGCAAGATTTATATATGATTTTAACATATGTTTATATTTTTGATCAATAAAACTAAAAGGTGGATGGGTTAACAATACACTCAGGATGTATAAAAAGTGTTTTCTCATTTAAAGGACAAATATTATGCAAACTTGACTTTTTTGAGCTTTTAACCCCAATTGTTCATCCAAAACACACCAGTTGCATTTAGCTTCAGTCATGCTAGTTCGATTGTTAGAAAATCCTCTCCCTCAGATCCTCAAAAACACTTCATTGTGAATGTTCTCGATGTGGGACGAGGCCCTGAGAATCTTCTCATAAATCCTTGTCAGACTGAGTGTTTCTGCCTCTAATCACGATCATTACCTCGGCATGTCTGCTCAGTAACACGGCGAGCATAACAAGCAGTGTTTAAACCGTGTCATCGCCCGGTCTGGAGCCACGGCGTAGTTACTCTGGTGTCTCTCAGGCTGTGATAAAGCTATATTGCTCTTTTTACAAAGGTTTTGGAACTAAAAATAAAATGATATGTCAATGTAAAGATACTCAAGAGCACGTTTAAAGGACAATAACAATACAGATAATGCATCATGTTTGTCCTTTTAAACCTGCAGTAATTTAAAGAGGAGTTAGAAGCCAAAACATGTCACATTTGTTTTAAACTGTATAAATGGGTCTTTTATATTCATATCTACATTCATTCATATCTCATTGTTTTTGTGCAAACTTGTTAAAAACGGACTTTAGTACCGCCCTTTTGACGTTTCTGTTACTAGATCTCAATTTAGCAGTCGTGGCGGAGGTTCACTTCCACCATTCACCGTGTCATGTCACAGACTTTTGATTTCTTCTTTAGTTTTTGACTAAACTAGATCTGACTGAAAAAAATTTAATTAACCTAAACTAAAAATTCTAAATTTTCCAGATTTTTTAAATTTAAGACTTGAACTTAGTTTAGAATTAGATGAACAATTCAATCCTTGTGTCCGTTTTGTCAAAAGAGTCTAACATTGTATAGATTGGTGTGTGGGATTTACTTTAAAGTGCGTATGACAGGTTTTAATGAATTTCTCATTTTGATTTTATTTGGTCAAGTTGTAGTTGGTGGAGAAAAGTTGAAAAATCTGTTTAAAATTACAGGAAGTAAAAAGCTGATGACATCACACTAGGGAGACTCATTCCATCCAAAGATTATGCCTAATTTACCCAAAATCAACAACTTAAATTACCCTTAAAACATTAATTCAACAAAATGAAGGTGTTCACATATATTTTGATTTGTCGGACAAAAAAATCTCTGACATTAGCCGAGTTTTAGCCAAGTGTTCGAAGTAATTCCCCAGTGTGATGTCATCGTTTACAACCAGGAAGTGATGTTACAAAACTAAAAAAAACAGCTAAAAATGATAAAATGTATAATTATTCTTAGCAAAAGTTGGAATATATTTATCTTACTTGTATTTTAGTTACAGGAGTAGTATAACCTGTCATAGGCACTTTAAGTGGTGATCTTTATGTCCCGAGGGGGAAAAATGCATTTTAAGAAAAAGACGTTTGAAGTTCCAATGTCCCAGAGAAATCTATGGATGAAGTGGATTCAGTGGAAGAATAAATCATCTTTAGGAGCCGAGCCTGTAGTGTGTCGTCTTATCTGGACCAGTCCAAACATGACTATAGTTCGTTGGTGAATCGACAAATCCAACAACAGCCCAGATCCATTCAATAAGTGAAGAGTGAGTCAAATGTTAAATGATGAGAGCAGACAGGAACAGTACTAAAGCAGTTTATTCAAATAAACAAAGAAAACATCACAAAGACAAAATAGCTATAAATCTGTTTTTTTTTTTCATCCTCATTTTTTTCTTTTTTTACTTTCACTTTCTCCGGACAGATCTTGAAAAACGTCTCCCTAGAAACTGGTTTGAAACGGTCACAGATGGGCTTGTACAGGTGAACAACTCTAGTGGCATTTTCAGACATGAATCCACACTTTGACCTGCAGTTAGGTCTTCTGTAGTCCGATCAGGAGGCTCAGGGACCGCGCCCCACAGCTTGGAAACCACCGCGTCTCACTTAAAGGTCGAACCATTTTAGAACGTTCAAACTTCAGAAGGAGGGCGTGGGGATTCAAAAAAATAAATAAATATCCATACAGAAGATGTTGAACGTGATCTTTTTTGTTAGGGGTTAGTTCCACAAAAGTTTCAGATTATAATCTTTGGTTTTTTTGACTCGGTTTGTCAGTATGAGACGGAAAATGTCATACGGTACAAGAACGATAGCAAATATATCACTGTTTTGATTTTAATCGCATTTCCTGTAAACATAGTGTCTTTATATTGCTTTTAGGTGCTAAGTAAAGACCTCTAACAGTTCTTACTTCACAGAGAAACACGGAACCAATACAATTTCTCAGTTTTGAATCGAAAAGTTCATGAAACAGTTGTGAATTATGACGCGGTTATTGAAGATACAGACAAGATTATGGAAGAAAAATGTTCCAATAGATGTTCTGCACAGACATCATTGTATGTGAAAAATGCTTTAACATTCTGACAGAGTGGCAGCACAACAGATAAATGTGTTTCTTTGCTTTATTTTGGCCTTGTTTTTGTCTGTAGAGCGTTTGTTTTGTTCAAATGAACTTTTTTGCTGTAAGGTGGAAACTGAAAGTTTCTCATTGTTGCTCAGACAGTGCAGAGTCTAGCTAG
The DNA here is from genome assembly GCA_019453435.1 of Rhinogobius similis. Lineage (NCBI taxonomy): Eukaryota > Metazoa > Chordata > Actinopteri > Gobiiformes > Gobiidae > Rhinogobius > Rhinogobius similis. The sequence continues at coordinate 5,000,521 of CM033621.1, read as the reverse complement.
CTTGTTTGCTAATGTAATGTAAATTTAGGACACTTCAACTCAACACAACACATTATCAGCAAAGAGACTCGGAAAACGTTATTTAAGGACATAAAGGTAATGAGTTCAACTGTGTGTGATCACAGTCTGTATGATTAATGTGAGCGCAGCTGCATTTTGACGTTGTTTATCTGGTTTTGTACAACTGTTTACTTGAGTTTTTACTTTTACATGTCAGGGACGAACTAAATATTTAGGAGAGTTGCACACTATTATATTTATTATCAAACTGAAGCAGCTTTTTCACGTTTAAGTTGCGTTTTGAGTTTTTATAGAGGAAAATATCATGGCTCACCATTGACTGTCATACGATTTTGCCACTCACTGTCAAAATGCCAAATGTCGTGATGTCATCTGAATTTCGCTGTATGTTTTATGTTTTTCTCCGTTTTAAAATTCAGTGTCAAATTTACCGTAAAAATGTCACTTAGCATCTGTCGCTAACGCCTCGCGATGATAAATTCACTGCAAATTAAGATTTGGTCTTAAAAATCTATGCATTGAATATAATCTGGGAAAAAGACAACGGAAATGAACACTGCAAATTTCATCGACTGAAATTCAAAACAGAAACTTGATCTCAACATATGCATTTTTTCCAGCATTTAAAATTCAAAATCTGATGAAACAAATGATCTTCCATACGACGTCACGTTGTTTGTGTAGTGCGTTTGTGGAGCCCCTTTAAAACAATAATCTGGCTCGACATTTGTGGATTTTCTTTCTGGATATTTCTATCAAAACCATTTCGTCACCCGTACAGTCACCTCTGCCCTCCGTCTGACATGCTGCACGTTCTAAAACACCGCCACGGCCCCTGGATCAGCGGAGCCTGGAGGACGGTCACACGCTCGCCCCTCCTGGTGTCTTCTGAATTATTATTTACAATTCATCAGGTGGAGCCCATTTGTTGTCATAGAGTCCGTCAGGTGTGGGGGGGAGGAGGGGGGAGGGAGGAGGAAGGAGGGGGCGTTCTGATTGGTTGGGAGGGGGGCGGGGCTAGTGGATCCTGGTCAGCTCCTCCACGATCTTGATGACCTCGTCCACCGTGGCTTCGCGCTTCATCCCGCTGCCGTCGTCAATCTGAGAGAGGGAGGGAGGGGGAGAGAGAGAGAGGGAGGAAGGGAGAGAGAGGGAGGAAGGAAGGGAGAGAGAGGGAGGAAGGGGGGGGGAGAGAGAGAGAGGTAAAGAGAAACAAAGAGAGAGAGGATGAGAGAAAGAGAGGGAGGAAGGGGGAGAGAGGGGGGGTGAGAGAAAGGGAGAAAGAGAAAGAGAGGGGTGAGAGGAGTGAAAGAGCAAGGAAAGAGAAAGAGGTAAAGAGAAAGAAAGACAGACAGAAAGAAAGAAAGAAAGAAAGAAAGAAAGGGAGGGATGAGAGTGAGTGAGTGAGAGGGAGAAAGAAGAGAGCAAGTGAGAGGAAGAGGGAGAGAGCAAAGGGAGAAAGAGAGAGAAGGAGGGAAAGAGAGAAACGACAAAGAGGTAAAGAGACAGAAAGGGGGGAGGGATGAGAGAGCGAGAGAGCAAGCGAAAGAAAGAGGGAGAGAGCGCAAAACAAGTTTATGATTATTGATTCAAATGAAATTGAAGCGTAAATTCTACTTGGATAATTCTGTGCTCTGATATATATTGTAATTAATTAAAGGAGAGATAAAAAGCTATTTACAGATACTTAATAATAAACTACAACACGATTATATCATCATTTTACATTTTGTTCATTGTAAAACGCAGTATTGATTATTGATTAAAACGTTTTCCTGGTCAAAAGTGCAGCCCTGATAAGCCCCGCCTTCTCAAAGTGACATTTCCCTGTAACCAGCAGCTGAAATATAAGCACCGTGATTATATTTAGGGCTGTTTTTATCTTTGAAAAGTGTCTGTGTGACATTTTAGATCTCTACATGTGTCACTCACGGTGTTCATTTTGAAATAATTACAGGCAAGTACAGGATGTGGGCGGGGTTCAGCTCTACCTAAGGGGAGGGGCTGTGTGGGAGAGCGCCACAGGGAGGCCTCGTAGAACTAACTGTAAAGAGGACTCAAACCGTTTTTGAATTGTGCTCAGGAGTTACGGAAATGGCGTTTGTTCTGTATCAGTCCATCAGAGTCACACACCTCCTCCCTTAAACCCTCTCATCCGTGCTGCTTCTGGCTGCCGCATCTTTACACGCCGCGTCAGCCTCGCCCCGCGCCGCCCTCTTTACTTCCTCGCTCGCTACAGGCAAAGGTTTCAGCTCTGAAGCCCACGACCCGCGCTGCACGCCACAGAGCCCGTGTGGATAGGTGCAAAACAGAGCCAAACAGCAGCAGAAGTGTGCACACGCGGCGACCGGAGCCAGCCACCTCCAGCCCCCCTTCATGTGAACAACAGGACACGTGTGAAGAGCAGGGACGGAGGGACACCACTGAGCCCAGCACGTGTTTATCTGGCAACGCAGCGTCACAAGCAATTTGTGAAACGTGATTACAGCTGTCCCTCGGAAATTGTTGTTCAGTTCTACATCCTTTAAAAGTCTTTAGATTGTAGTTTTCACGCTTCGAGGTTTCTTTATTAGTACCTGCAGGTAAATGTGTTTGCAGAGGGGACCACAGCAGGCCAGTATCATTCAAATCAAGGCAAATAACTGGGGCTGTAGTTCTGTCGTTGTTTAGTCGTTGATGGTGACTTACTTGACCAAGATTTTTACTAGTCAACTAATCATTTATTTATATTAAATGATTATAAAATGACTTATATGGCAAAAACGAGAAGATATGATGTGAGTTTGCTGAAGATTTTAGAGTCTTGACCTATAAATACACTGTCTCCCAGAACCTTTCTGTATAAATAGTATAATAGTTTTTGCATGAACTCCACTGCAGTTGTGTTCTTCTGAGTGCAGTTTGATTTAGGTAGATGGAGATACTTGACAGTTTTTTGCCACGCCCCCTTTTAGTTGATTAATCGGTCGATAGGGCTGGTCTTTAGCCGACTTCAGCCTTACAGATAACACAAAAACACAGGCATGTTTTATGTACCTGTGTAATCTTCCTACAGCCTCTTACCATTTCAGTCCAGTCTACTGTCCACCTGCTGCAGAAGTCTAAGGTGCTGCTCCCTAAACACCACTCCTGTTCAGTGTTCTAATAGCTGCCGGTACAAAGCTGTCCCTGTACTGTTTAGTTTTCCCCCAAGGACCACGTAATGTCGGCCAGAGTGATGAAGCAGGAGCTCCACGTGCAGCGGGTGTGTGTGGTCTGCACTTACAGACTTAGCCTTACACAGTATCTGAGCGGAGTAGAGCGCTGACAAACTGAGCTACAGTCTAGTCTACTCACACACTTCACCTGCTGGAGAGGCTCTGTCTCTCAGAGATAAGATGCCAAACCAAGTCACAATCAAAAACGACAACAAAGGTTCAATAAAGGCTGTGCAGAGGAGAGTCAGTGTAGAGTTATCGATGTTAGTGTGCCATCTCCCTCAGACAAGACCATCTCTGGTGGCCTTTTTATTCTCCTCTGCAGGTCGCAGTCACACGTGCACACAGCGTCTGTTTAAGTCGTGATGTCTTCTGTCTACATTTATCAAAATTAGGTAAGCCTAAATACAGGCTTATAAAACAGGATACATAAGACAAATATTATTTTATAACTATTGGAACTGATAAGAGAATTGTTAAGGAATCGAATCAATAATGAGAAAATCTTACAAATTCCAATTCCTAGTGCACAGGAGAGATCACTTCAGGCATGTTTTTGATGAGGAATAACTTTGGCTGCAACTGATGTCCACACTGTTCCCTTTAGAGGGCACTATATAGTGATCATGCCATTTAGTGCTGTCTCAATGTCAAACAGGTGAAAAAATTAGTGCACTCAAAATCTCCTACAATGCACCTTGAAAAGTAGTGTCCAGCCAATATTAACCACAATGCATTGGGACAGTCGGAAAAACTACAGTGACAGGTCTTTAACAGGACACAACAGACTGCTAGCGTTAGCCGCTTAGCCTTGAGCTGTGAACAGATCACAAATCTGAGGCAAAAAGTTGAATAATCTACTCCTTTTAATGTTTCACATGCAACCTATTATGAATTAAACTTGTATGATGATTATTAGTCCATAAATATGTGCGTGTCAGGAGGATTTGACCCATATTTATTACAGAAATCAACTTTTTAGCGACTTTTTCTCCCAGACGCCAGAGGCATGTGACCAGCTGCATGAGGGATGAAGGACTGGGGAGGACATTATAACATGGTACAAGGTTCCAAATAGTTGAATAGATTTTGCACGATACATCTCTCTTTAATGTATTGGTAAATATCAAGTATTGGCCACATCAGCAAAGCAAATATCAGATATTGGTTCTGGAGGTTAAAAAAAATCCATATCAGACCATCCCTTTTCAATACACTGTCAAAGTTCACCATAACATACTTTTTATATGTACCCTGTAAAGTGTGTGGTGTAGAAGTGTGCCCTCACCTGTAGCGTGCTGACCACCTCCTGCATCTTGGCCCGGCCCAGGTCCAGGAAGCTCTCGATGAGGTCTCCGTCGATGAAGCCTGTGGCCTGCTCCGTCTTCCGCTCCGTGTGGAAAGACCTCCAGGTGCAAAGATCGGTCAAGGGAAAATCAATAGAACATGGCTGCCTGCTCCCACCCCACCGGAGGCTCCAGTTTACACTGAGCACGTTTATTATCTGCCCTGAGAACAATGGGCCGGGGCTACGCTTTCTGCATCAGGGAGGTTCGACCAACAACATAAATATGCTCTGACAATGCGGACCAGCAAAGAGAGCCGGTGCCAAGTTTGCACTTCTCTATGAACCACACGGAACATTAAATAAAGGCTGAAGTTTTGTTTTATGACTGAGTGTATAGAAGAGAGAGCAATGTTCAACAGAAACTACACGATGGACATAATGCTGAGTACAAAGTTATATCATGTACATTTGCACCTTAGCATCACTTCAATTTTCTTGCGCAGAGAAAAGGACACAGAGTACTGCAAATACAGTGCCTTGCGAAAGTATTCGGCCCCCTTGAACTTTGCGACGTTTTGCCACATTTCAGGCTTCAAACATAAAGATATAAAACTGTAATTTTTTGTGAAAAATCAACAACAAGTGGGACAGAATCATGAAGTGTAACGAAATTTATTGGATTTTTCAAACTTTTTTAACAAATAAAAAACTGAAAAATTGGGCGTGCAAAATTATTCAGCCCCCTTAAGTTAATACTTTGTAGCGCCACCTTTTGCTGCGATTACAGCTGTAAGTCGCTTGGGGTATGTCTCTATCAGTTTTACACATCGAGAGACTGAAATTTTTGCCCATTCCTCCTTGCAAAACAGCTCGAGCTCAGTGAGAGCATTTGTGAACAACAGTTTTCAGTTCTCTCCACAGATTCTCGATTGGATTCAGGTCTGGACTTTGACTTGGCCATTCTAACACCTGGATATGTTTATTTGTGAACCATTCCATTCCATTGTAGATTTTGCTTTATATTTTGGATCATTGTCTTGTTGGAAGACAAATCTCCGTCCCAGTCTCAGGTCTTTTGCAGACTCCATCAGGTTTTCTTCCAGAATGGTCCTGTATTTGACTCCTTCCATCTTCCCATCAATTTTAACCATCTTCCCTGTCCCTGCTGAAGAAAAGCAGGCCCAAACCATGATGCTGTCACCATCATGTTTGACAGTGGGGATGGTGTGTTGAGGGTGATGAGCTGTGTTGCTTTTACCCAAACATAACGTTTTGCATTGTCTGACCAGAGCACCTTCTTCCACATGTTTGGTGTGTCTCCCAGGTGGCTTGTGGCAAACTTTAACCGGCACTTTTTATGGATATCTTTAAGAAATGGCTTTCTTCTTGCCACTCTTCCATACAGGCCAGATTTGTGCAGTACACGACTGATTGTTGTCCTATGGACAGAGTCTCCCACCTCAGCTGTAAATCTCTGCAGTTCATCCAGATTGATCATGGGCCTCTTGGCTGCATCTCTGATCAGTCTTCTCCTTGTATGAGCTGAAAGTTTAGAGGGACGGCCAGGTCTTGGTAGATTTGTAGTGGTCTGATACTCCTTCCATTTCAATATTATCGCTTGCACAGTGCTCCTTGGGATGTTTAAAGCTTGGGAAATCTTATCCAAATCCGGCTTTAAACTTCTCCACAACAGTATCTCGGACTTGCCTGGTGTGTTCCTTGTTCTTCATGATGCTCTCTGCGCTTTAAACGGACCTCTGAGACTATCACAGTGCAGATGCATTTATACGGAGACTTGATTACACACAGGTGGATTTATCATCACCATTTATCGTCATTAGTCATTTAGGTCAACATTGGATCATTCAGAGATCCTCACTGAACTTCTGGAGAGAGTTTGCTGCACTGAAAGTAAAGGGGCTGAATAATTTTGCACGCCCAATTTTTCAGTTTTTTATTTGTTAAAAAAGTTTGAAATATCCAATAAATTTCGTTCCACTTCATGATTGTGTCCCACTTGTTGTTGATTCTTCACAAAAAATTACAGTTTTATATCTTTATGTTTGAAGCCTGAAATGTGGCAAAAGGTTGCAAAGCTCAAGGGGGCCGAATACTTTCGAGAGGCACTGTATGTAGGCCTACTGAAGTAAAAGTACTGTTACCTGGTTAATAATGTACCATACTCAAGTATAAGTATTGCTGCCACATTTATACAGATATATTATACACATCCTTAACCTTAGTTTGACATTTTAGAGCATATTAGTTAAAAATCAGACTTTTGAGTCCAAAACCATGCCTATATTTAGGGCGGCAACGCGCGATTATTTTGGTAATCGATTAGTCTAGCGATTATTCTTTCGATTACTTGATTAGTGGTTTAGAACGTAAAAGGCATGTGGATATGAGATTTTGCTCAATTTTATTCAAATAAAGCTGAAGTGAACCTTTTAACGACATCCTGGTGGAGAATATTTAAAAATGAACAAGTATTTTAATCAAAACACACGATGTACATGTTTGTTTTGTGTGTTTTTGCATAATTCCTGCTCTGTCTGAGTGATAAAATCTCTTCCTTCAGCACATACAATGTTTTGGAGTCTGTGTATAGACTAGTTAACAATTATTCGATTATTAAATTAGCCGACAACCGTTTCTATAATCGATTAGCTGCGATGAATCGATTAACTTGTTGCAGCTCTAGCCTATATTGTCCTCGTTAACTCTTACTACTACATTTGAATCCAGCAGTTAGAGCCTCTCCCTCAAATCACACACGAATACCACGTCAGAGGCGCCTGTGCGAGGGTGAGGGTGGGTGACGCGCTCTGTTAGAGTTAAAGTTGGAATATTGATATTGGAATATTGTCCTGGAAACACGACTCATTGGGACGTTCACACATGCACACGCGCACAGTCAAAGTGGATATTTTAGTGCAGAGAGAACCTTGATCACGTTCACTGTCACTCAAAGGTCAAACCCCGCCTCACATCTCCACAGTCACATAAGTTAACTACTGTCTTAGAGTTCACTGAAAAGCATAACACACAAAAACTGATAATAAAATTGGTGTTAGAGTTCTAATATTTCAGTGTCTACGGCGAGTCTCAGGGCTGTTTAGAGGAGAAACACGGGAAAAAGGCGTGTCATTTCAAAATAAACTTCCGATGCCCTTTCAAAATACATTCTCTAAAAACACGTGAGCGACGAAAACAAGGAGCATCTCATCCTGATCGTGTCCAGGACCCCGGGGAGTGATACACTGTTTACACACCCAGCCTATCGTCAAACTGGAGCAGTATAACATGCTTTACAATGTCGCACCTCAGTTTGAAAAGGACAACTGTAGACAGGAGACAGGCAAGATGCCAAACAGCCAACATTTTGAAGGTAAGCAGCTGAATTAACACAAAGACAGCTTACACAGCTTGTTATTGCTCTGTGTAAAGCATCGTCCTCTGATCAACTTTTGTAAAGTTTTGAAACCATCCAACCAATATTTCCTAAGTACGCAGTATAAACGGTTTGGTGCTTAAACATCCTTTAGATGCACAGACTCATGTCACTCGAGGAGCTTTTACGTCTCTGGTGTAGATTGACGTTTCTAAAAATACGCGCGTGCAGCTTTGCCTGCGTTACATGCTGCTGCGGCTCCTGGTGTAAATCCCGGGGTAGAGCTGGGATATTAATTATGTGGTTACCAAGCCTGAATCTATCTAGATAAACCATTTGTTGATTATGAATTCATTCTTTGCTCATGATTTATTAAGGCTGATTAAGGGGTAGTTCTTATAAAGTGATACTGACAGTTATATAATTACAATATACAATTCTTCAAAATAACACATTTTCAACTGCAACACAAAGTCTAAATTGTGCCACCTATCAGTTGATGAATTACAATCAATTCATTATGCAAAGACTGTTGTAAAGACAAGAATTCAAAAATCCAAAGCCGCATTTTGGTTCCTCAAACAGCTTTCAGTTAAACAAGTGCATGAGTAAGTAGTCCGTCTAACCAAACATTTTACTGGGAAATAATTAACTTTTGAATGAAATGACTAGGAACAGCTGCTACACTAATTGGTTCGCGGTGGTCCATTTTCTCTGTTGGTCCCCAGTCAGTTTCAATCAGGCAAATCGCTGTTGAAAAGGCAATCAAGTACTTAGAAAGGCATTACTGTTATGAAAGCATACATTCTGTCTGTAGTGGGCACGAACGGCGGCGCCAGAGCACGATAAATGGCAACCGAATTAAAATTGCTATTTGAACATTCACCATTAGCAAAGCACAAAGATTGTAGTTATTTCAGTCAAATTAAATAAAAAAAATAATAATGAAAAAATAGGGCAGGGGAAAGCAATTCATCTAATTTATAATTGGCATTTCAATTATGCCAATTTATTCAATTACAAAAATGTTGTTTTCAAAAATACAATTAGTAATGTTTTGTTCAGAGTCTCATTCTGCCACTCAAATGCAGTAAATGCCTGTCACTCACACACATTTTTCAAAATTTTGATTTGAAAACAGTTCATTTCAAGGACAACCTTGGTGTAAGTAAGTGAGATATATATTTGTTTGTTGTGATATCTCTTACTGTGTTGGCCAATATTGCAGTATTGATAACTTCTGAGATGTTCCAGGTTTAATCAAGTCAAACTTAAGACATATTAATGCTGTTTAGGTCAAATAAAAAAATTTAAAAAACACAAGTTTGTCTTTTTTTTTTCTTGCTATGGAAAAATGATTCACATTTAAAATGGATGAATGAATAGATGCAAAATGAATGCATTGATAAATACATTTACTGTAACCTTAACAACCATCAAAGTAGAATTACGGGACATTTTATGTGAATGAAATTTTTTTTTTAAAGTATGTTTTTGTATTTATGTATATTATCAGTCTATAATCTATGACATACATCCAATTTATGCAGGTGAATAAATTTAATAATAAACTAAATATAAAAACATTAGAGCTGTGCACCTTCAGTCGTTTAGTTTAATCGATCAATGATGTCTTTGTCGACTAACATTATTATAGTTGACTCGTTATTTTACTGAGATTTAAAGGACTGATATGGCAAAAAGAAGAAGAGTGAGTTTGCTGAGGACTTTAGAGTCAAACATATAAATACACAGTTTCCTAGAACTTATCTGTAAAAATAGTGTTGCAGTTGAGTTTTTTTGAGTGCAGTTTGGGTCAAATACATGGAAATACTTTATAGTTTTGATATATTTTTGTCGCACTCCCTTTAAGTCGCTTTATCGGTCGATGGGGCAGGTCTTTAGATAACCAAGAATTTCTTTAGTCGACAACAGCCCTAAAACATATTATGACAAATATAAAATGTAAGACCAATACACTTGAAACCTTATTGTAGAATGTAATGCTTTTAAGGCCTTAAATTTCACAATCACATCAAATTGAATGCTGTTTTGAAAATGCTTTTAAGACCCTGGGTTATATTGTGCGGCTCTTGTTTGAAATAATGGTCATTTCAATAAATAACTGACTATAATTTTTGCCATAATCGAGCAGTCCTCTCACGGGGTCTCATTCTGCATGAAACCGGCTAAGACTGTACTTAAGACGGCTACAAAACTCAAATAAAAGAAATAAGAGCAAAACATTTCCAGTGTGTTGTCCTGCCTTAATTAGCTCCACAGAAACATAATCCTACACATTTCGCCGCTGCACATGCTGTTATGGCTCCTCTCTCTCCTCTTTGTTGAGCTGCTTGTTGCCATAGAAAAGGATATAAGCTGTGTTCGATCTTGCCCACGCTCTTGATAACTTTGTTGAGGCGGTTTTGCAGGTCGAGCAGCAGACTGTACCAGCCCTCGGACAACGATGTCACCAAGCCTAAAACACAAACGCAACACATGAAGGCATTTAAGGTACATAAGACGCTTCAATTCAACTGTTAAGGTACATAAGACGCTTCAATTCAACTGTTAAGGTACATAAGATGCTTTAATTCAACTGTTGAGGTACATAAGATGCTTTAATTTAACAGTTTTAACACTCCAAACATACAGAAACAGAGAAACTGAATGAAGATATAAAATGAAAGCATGAATTAAACAAAACACAACTCCAGGTATGTTTTTGATTAGGCATATATGGAAAAGAATTTGCGTTAGCGTTATACTCCACTTATATACAGTATTTTTGGACATATTTGTGTTGGCGTTTTGAGATTTGTGACTTGTGCTTAGGGCTGGGTGATTTTCATTCTTATTATTATCACAATTTTCTTGGGGTCAGATTATGATTTCGATTTTAGTCTTCACTTTGTATTTTTTTTATTGTCTTTAACAAAGCTGTACGATTTAGGAAAAATATCTAATTGTGATTTTTCTGACCAGTGCGATTGTGATTAGGTGTGCGATTTATTTGGATTCAGTTCAAATTCACAATTTATACACAATTTAGTTGCAGTTTTGTCACGTTCAGTTGTGTTTGTCACTTTTAAACACATCTTAAATCACTTTTAGTCCCGTCTTTGTCATTTTCCAGTCACGTTTTTGATGCTTTTAGTCATGTTCTGGTTTATTGAGTTGCATTTGTTGTTTGTCCTTGCGTTTTTGTCACTTTTGAGCGCATTTTTATCGCTTTTGGTCATGCTTTTGTAGTTTTTATTTAAATCAAAGCAATACATTTTATAGTTTGTGGAAGAAATTATTGCACTTAAAAATTTGCAGCCTTTTGCGTTTTGCTAATTGCATCCATTAAAATTGCAATTTTGTGTGGATTTGGTTTAATTGTGCAGCTCTGGCCTTTAAGACGTAAATAAAGTCATCTGCTCAGAGGCTAAACAACAGGAGAAAGAGTGTTTAAAGAGAGAAACAGTGAATCACGATACAACGATTTCATAAAAATAGCAGTTTGTCACAGGGACGAGCTCACAGTTCAGTTTTTATCACCATATCGTCCAGCCCTAAGAGAATTACTCTTAACTAGTGTCAATAAAAATCAGTGCAGAGCCTTTAAAGCTGGGGGACATGAGCTTCAAAATGAAAAATGTCAGGGATGGAGTGGAGCTTTGAAATCTACCTGGAGTGTTTTGCCACACAGCGGCCCATCACCACTCTGCTGGCCCCTCTTATCAGCATGATTGTTTTGAAAAGTGACATCTAAAAATGTCATCCAAAAGTAGATGTGGTCTTTCTTTTGATTTCTTTTGCAAAAAACAAAACACATCAATTCCTGTATTGTGCTGCAGTTTGGTTATTATTTTTGCCTTGAAAATATTTAAATTCGATGCATATTTTAGAATTCTAACCTCAGCTGAGCCCACTGTTGCTCTGGACCGGAGCCTTGTGTCGTTGGAGCAGAATTAATGCACTTTCATTTTAAGACATTTCACAATTATGGCCTTTTTGTAAAGTAAAAGTAAAAGATATCCACGCCGACTTGATACTATTAAATTGCTATTATAGAAAGAAATGTGTTGATCTTGATAAACTATTGCACTGATTTTTTTGTCAACCAGTTTCTCAATGTTTCTAGACTTTTTTATTTATTTATTTATATATTTTTTGCTCAAAGCCTAGACTTGAACTCGAAAACTTATAGCAGAAAGTCACCATAAACCCCTAAAACCAAACAGAAAGAACTTTTTACATTTCAGTTTAATTAAAAATTGTACAGGATGTACAGATACTGCTGCTGGTGCTGGTGATGGTAAAATGTACTTAAAGTATGACAGGTTTTTATGATTTTATCATTTCGACTTTATTCATTGTATTAATATCTCTTGTAAACATAAATTATAGTTTTACACCAATTGGGTTGCTATTTGTGGAGAAAAGCTGAAAAATACGTTGAAAATTACAGGAAGTAAACAAACTCATGACATCACACTGGGGAGACATAATTTACACAAAATAAACGATGTTTTTGACCCTTTAAATATTTATTCAACAAAATAAAGTTGTTCGCGTGTTTTTTTCTTTGTCAAATGAAATCAAATCCTAGACATTAAAGGAGTTTGGGCCCAGTGTACAAGATTCTTGGTCATTTCCCAGTGTTATCATTTACAACCAGGAAGTGGTTTTGTCCGTCGGAGGGAGAGGATTTTCTTACCAGTTCCTTCCTCAAACTTGCGTGAATTAGGGCTGCAACTAACGACTATTTTGATAATCGATTAATCTGACAATTATTCTTTCAATTAATAGATTAGTTGTTTAGCTGGCGAAAGGGCAGTGAATATGAGAGTTTAACAATATTTAATCAAGAGGAAGATTATTTAAAAATTCTGCTTGACATCATCCTCAAAGAGTACACTTCCAACAAATAGTTGTATTTTTTTTTAAAAATAAAAACGCTTAACTTTACTTGAACTATTGTTTCTTGTGTAATTTTAGGTGAATTTCTGCTGAGGAAACATTCTTTCTCAACACATGACACGTTTTGGATGTGTATAGTTCAAACAATGATTATCTGATTATGAAACTAGTTTACGATTATTGAAATAATCAATTAGTTACAATTGATCAATTCACTTGTTTCAGCTTTAGCGTGAATGAAGCTAAATGCTACTCCAGGTGTTCTGAGGATGGAACATTGTTAGAACATGGTAAAAAGCTCTTCTACTTTTGCCCTTCGTAACGTTCCACCACTGATTTAAACAAACAACACGTATATTTTTGATGAACACACTACATAATGACCAGCCTGAAAGACACCTTCACTTAAAAGCCTCCAGTGCTAAAAGGCGCTGATCACAACAGACAAAGAACAGACGTTTAGAGTGAGTCCAGGAGGGTGAGTGTGAGTCCGGAGCAGAGTGGTGTGGTGATGCAAGTGTGATCCTGCTGCTGTGCTGGGGCTGCTCTGTGGAAACCAGTGTAATTTGGGAGCTTGAATAATTCAGCAGCACTCCAGAATCTCTTACAGACATTAGACACTGGAGCTGGGCCTGAGGGGAGCTGCCCACAGACCGACCGCTGTTTGACAGAAGCCCTGTTTTTGTCCAATTTGTACCAATGAAAAATATGGAGTAAAATGTGCAGAGTTAAAAAGGAAAGAACTAATTTGTGAAGATGAAATTATGTTTTGCACACGAAGCTGTTTTCATTAGATATAAAAACTACAGGAATTACCAATCATCCAATTTCAAGAAAAACAAACAGGTTTTGTAAAAGACTTTCAGAGCATGCATTCTATTTCAGGAGGAAAGCTACACTACACTGTAATTATCAAACACATTTTAATCAAAAATAATCAAACCATTAGTCTGTGCGCGGGCGAGGGCACATAGTTCAATGTCAAATGTCTTTCTACTGTGCTTGGAATTTAATCATTTTTACTTTGAACACAGATTTATTTGTGTTGGAATATTCCATATTTTGATGTATTTTTTAAAAATATGATTATCGAGAAATTATATCACAATACATACACATTCAAAGACACATTTTATACAATATAAAAATACACATTTAAGAAACCCTTGATCAAACCTTATCAAAACTTTCTAACTCGGATGAGTAAAACTAATTCTAGTATAGTATTATATTCTAGTATTATAGTATACCTGCAGAAAAGTCAAAATATATTTAATCTTTACAAGTTTGTGTCCAGGCTGTGTCTGAATGTCCGCACTCTCTCTTCTTCTCTAACCCCTCAGTCACTACATGGCCCTGTTCAGTGACTAAATAATGCCCTCAGTCCTGGAGTGATTCGGACACACAGAGCACTACTTTTTCTTCGTGGTGGGTCACGTGACTCTGGCGTCTAGGAGAAAAAAAGTTGGTAATACTCTTCTTCTGAGTTCTGTAATGAATATGGATCAAATCCTCCACATATTCATGAACTAATAAACATCATACAAGTTTTATTAACCATGGATCGCAGTTTAAACATCAAATGGACTGGATTATTCAACTTTTTGCCGGAGATTTGTGATCTATTCACAGCTCAAGCTAAGGTAAGCGGCTAATGCTAGCAACTCTGCTGCTGACGGTTTGATTAAAGTGTTTTGTTCATAAGCTCAGCTCAACAGATTGTTTAAACAGCTCTTTGTGCTTTCATTTGGTTCACTGTAGTTTTTCTGACCCTCACAATGCATTGTGGTCAATATTGACCAGCGCTGGACACTACGTTTCAAGATGCATTGTGGGAAATTTTGAGTGCACTACTTTTTCACCTGTTGGACATTCGGACAGCACTAAGTGGCGTGACCACTGTAGAGCGCCCTCTAGAGGGAACAGTGTGCACATTCGGACACAGCCATAGAGGTGACCTCTATTGAAAGAGTTGTCTGTTTCACTGAACAGATTTGGAGGAATTAGAAAACTCAGATGGTAAAACTAGAGTTAAAACCTGCTCCAGACCGGATTTGTTAGAGAGACACTGTTACCACAGCAGCAGGTTCAGAGTTAAGAGTCTTTGTGAAACAGGCTGGAGCTACTCCTCTGAGTCGGGTTTATTTAAAGGACACATTCTGCTGCAGCGACTCTTTTGAGCTTTTAACCCTCTTCTAACAATGTTCCGTCATCTAAAGCATACCTGCAGTAGCATTCAGTTGCATCCACGCAGTTTTGAGGAATATTGGTTTGAAAATCCTCTCCTTCAGAGCATCAAACACACTTCCTGCTGAACTCCTTTGAACTGTGAAATTTTTTCAGATTTGTCCCTACGTCCCTTGTCTGAGAATCTTCTGCTGTTTTAAGTCCTTGAATCATCAGCAAACTCGTTCTGAGCATTTCTGCCTCTAAACACGATCCCTGCAACTACTAGCCCGATAATACCGTGTCACACTGTCTCTTAAAGTGCTAGCATAACTGAATTGTGTATAGCACAAGGCGCCATGTACTGGCTGCATACACTCAGTAAGTGTCAGGGCAGACAGCTGAGAAACTTGTTCATTTAGTGCCTACTAAACTTTTTTTTTGTTTCAAAATATGAGATGGCAAATTTAAAGTACTCAAGAGCGTGTGTAAAGGCTGACAGCAACATGAAAAATGCAGAATATTTTTTTCTTTAAACTCTCTTTGTTAAGCAAAAAACCTAGAGTTTGGCTGATTTCAGGGTTATTTTCAGAAAACCTGCTTAGAGGAACAAGGGCCAGCACAAGTAACATTCAAGGCTTAAGGAAATCCAAAAAGGCAGTTAATTCTAAGAGCATTGCTGCCACACTGAGCAGTCGGCAAAATAATGTTAGGTTCATGTTCAGCTTGTCGAGCACTTGTCAGTTATTTACTTTAAGAAGAGCTCAGACATGTGGCCTGTGAGTGAAGAGAGAAGTGAGGTGTTGACAGAGTGGAGTCAGCACACAGTTTAAATGAGCTCTTTGCCCTGCTTTTCATCACTGCCATTATTACAGCGCTTGTGGCTTAAAGCCGAGTAATGAGGCGTAAAACAACGATTTCTCTCTGTGTTTAGACTTTGTGAAGGCGGAACACTACTTCACAATAAATGGCTTTAACACAAGTTCGCTCTGGAACTAATTAGTCTCAGCCCTAGCGGAGGTCTGGAGATAGAGGGCAGCGCGGCACAGTCAGCTGCCACACGCCGGTTAACTATTCATGAGTGGGTCCGTAAACAAAAGATTTAATCAATGCTACTTATGTTCATTAATTACAACTCTGCACTTTGTTTTTTGTTTCACTTTGAGTTGACGTGTTGTTCCGCTCACTGATCCTTAAAATCTTTTCACAAACAATGGACAATTTAATTTGAAAATCTCCCGTCGTGAAAAACAAGCACAACTAAGTGGTGTCCATGCTGGATTGTTAATTGTAAAGCGCTTTGGGTGCCTATTAGGTGGAAAAGCGCTCTATAAATAAAAATTCTTCTTCTTCTTCTTCTTAATTAGTGTATAATCTCTGTTTTTGCACACATGGCACGGTGTCCATTGGAAACGCATCGTAGGATGGTAGCATTCTAAAATGTAAAAGTCTGAACTCCGCTCCAAACCATATGCTTTTTACAGACAGAGGATTGTGATTATAAAGCCCTGAGCTGATCGTTGATGATTACAAACAGTTGGATCTGGATTTGATTAAAATGACATTCCTTGCAGAGCGACCACGTACAGCGCTCATTTGTCTATTTCCATCACATATTCATTCTGTCCATACTCACTGGAGGTAGTAATCTGTTACTGACAACGTTCTTTACTAACTGCCTCTACGAACAACACTCCCTCACGGACACTGAGGGGGAAGTGTGCTGCTGATGGGCACCATGGCAGGGTCACTGTGGGATCAATATGAACCACTGCTGTCACCTCTGGCCTCTTTGCAGTCAAACTAAAAGAGGTTGTATTTGTTCAAGTTATACCAGAAAATAAAAAAGTTTGTCCAGACAATTGATGTGATGCCATTACTTACTTGACATTTTGTCAAATTTACTGTTTATATTAAAAATACAGATGGCACATTTGTTTATTGTCTCATTTTCAGCAAATGAATATTTTTTTGAAAACAGTGGTTGTTCCTTTTCTTGCAGGCTTGGCAGTTGCCATTTGACAGAATGCTAAACCACAAGATTAAAAAGTGCAAAATGCATTCATTTAATTTGATTTATTTATACAGGAAAAGAATTAAAAACAATACTCAGGCCTGACTCAACAGCATTCACACCAAGAGCAGAAAACCACAGTCACTACAATATTACCCACAGTTCAAAGTCAGTGGTACAAGTGTAGCCTTCAGCAAAGAAAAGTAAGCCTGTCTTTTAAAATGGACATCAGAGCTGCAACTAGAACTTCTCTGCAAATATTCTTTGTCTGGAATGTTCTATTCATGGGGTTCTGTTTCTGCTTCTCCCCATTCAAAAGATATATTTGGTTTAAAATTGTTAACTGCTGTGGAAACGGCCCAAATTTCTTATTCTGATATGAATCGTACATTCTCCATTTCTATGACGACAAGCCAATGATGAGTATTTTATTTATAGCAAAAAACACATTGGTAATTGAGTGGTACAATTTTACACTTATTCAAATACACATTTTAATGCAAAAAAAAAGGACATTGAAAACATGCCTCTCCATAGATCTGACCTGTAACTTGGCCTGTCTCCGTGGAGATAGAAACGTTCAATGCTGGAATGAATGTAACATTCCAGGCAAAGCAATAAGAGGAAAGTGGTGAAAAGTTATTCAATCAAAATCAAAGCTAGCAAATCATATGGACTGAAATTATTTCAATCCTTTGCAAACAACAAAATAACTTATTTTTGTTTAAAACGGTTAAATCTGTAGTTTAGAACTCTACAAACATATTCTGAAACACATGGGATTCTTGGATTAGTTTTCAGGCTCTGAATTAGATATTGATGCTCCTGGATGGGTTTAAAAATGGGCATCCAACTAGAAAAAACGCAATTAGATATTTTACCAAAATTGATCAGCCCTAGTGTGGTAATACCAGCCTGATGTCTTCAGGTCTCAGAGGCTGAGTGGGGCTGGGCCTGGTTAGTACTGGGATGGGTTCACTGAACACCACAGTGGGGCGGCAGAGGCTCCAGTGGGCAGGACACTTCACTCACTCCTGGTAGGACTGATGTGTGCATGAGTGTTGGAGGGTGTGGACTGAATAATGTAACGTAAAGGTCCTTTGTGTGTCCAAAAAAGCACAATATAAGTCAAATGCATTATTATTATGTTTATGGAGCCAATCCCTCATAAACTATAATTGTGCACTTAAAAGGAAAAATATTCTGTATTTTTCATATTGTTATAAGCCTTTAAACATGCTCTTGAGTACCTTAAATATGCCATCTCATGACTTTTTTTATTCAGCCAGTATGAAATGACACTTGATGAGTGCATCCAGCCAGCAGATGGCACCAGCGCAATATACATCTAGTGAAGTTAACGCTGAAAAGACGTTATCATGTGGATTTTCTGCAGGAGTTATTGTGTTTAGAGGCAGAAAGTCTCAGAACGAGTTTAGCGATGTTTTAAGGACTTAAAACAGCGGAAGATAAGTGACGTAGATAATCCGAAAATAGAAGTGTATTTGATGCTCGGAGGGGGAGGATTTTCTGCTAAACATTCCTCAAAACAGCGTGAATGCTACTCCAGGGATGTTTTTGATGACTGAACATCGTTAGAACAGGGTTAAAGCTCAAAAAAGTCACTATAGCAGAATCGTAGAAAGGGTTTCAGGGGTTGTCATCCGGACGCTGTTTGAAGATCGAGACGTTTCGACTTTTATCCAAAAGTCATTGTCAATCAGAGAGCTGGTGTGGGAACTCAGGCTTATATGCTACTCTAAGTAGTGAGAGTCCTGCCCCCAGGGAGGAGTCACTGAACACCTGCCTACGTTTGGAAAATTGTTTGTTTGTCTCCTGAAACTTGATAATTGGCCTGCCTTTGTTAGTTTAATAGTTGGCCCTGGTCTATTATTGTCTTAGATCTATTGTTCTATTGATAGCTGGCTGTTGCTCCCTCATCACTGCTGGTGATCTCATTAACATTTGACTGGTCTATTGATTTGGACCAGGGTGATAGGAGGCTGTCATAAATCTTAGTCAAATTAAATCGTAAGCCCCCATTCCTGTTTAGAGAAGGATTCTCTCTTTTGACAAAAACAGCCTCCTTTACTCCTCTTTCAAAAGAGGTTTGAAAGAGGAGTAAAGAGGAGGCCAACTATTAAACTAACAAAGGCAGACCAATTATCAAGTTTCAGGAGACAAACAAACAATTTTCCAAACGTAGGCAGGTGTCCTGTGACTCCTCCCTGGGGGCAGGACTCTCACTACTTAGAGTAGCATATAAGCCTGAGTTCCCATACCAGCTCTCAGATTGACAATGACTTTTGGATAAAAGTCGAAACGTCTCGATCTTCAAACAGCGTCCGGATGACAACCCCTGAAACCCTTTCTACGATGAACCTCACCTGGACGAATGAGGGATTACATCGACTATAGCAGAATGTGTGTCCTTTAAGAGATTTCTTTCCCAAACAGCATCGCTCTCTTCTGTTCATACGAGTGTGCGTGCTCACCGATCATGCCGTTGACCGTCCCGAACAGCACGGAGCCCTGCGTGGGGGTGGAGCTCTCTCCCAGGTTCTGCAGCACCAGCGAGCCGTGGCAGAACACGTTGACGAACTCGCCCAGGTGGAAGACCCCGACCTCCTGCAGGTGCTGCCGCTCCTCGTCTGTGGTGGCGGCGCTGGAGACGGGCACAGACAAACAACATCATCATCATCACGATCGAGCGAGAGCGAGGACAGCCAGAGCATGTTTACACCGCACGGCACAAACAACACGCAGCGAGTCGGAGGCCAGAACACACACATACACACATTTGACATCGACGTTTAGTTTGAGTTCTCCGTTCGGATTTACATTTATCCCCAACTAATACGCCGAGGTGGGAGATATATTGTCTACAAGATGATATCAGATGGTTGTTTTGAAGGATCAGCGACAGGGCGGGTGGAGCAGACAGCAGGAGCATGTTTACGCCGCACGCCAAAAACAAGCAGTGAGTCAGAGCAAGACTGGAAGAATTTCTTATAAAAGTTTAGAAATCGAGCCTTGTGTCAGTTTCCGAATTTCAAACAATTATTAAGGATTTACCTATATTGAGTAATTAGCGTAGCAGGAGGTGCGTCAACACAGGTCTTGCAGTTTTTGATTTTGTTATTGGCATTAAACATGTACTTTTGCTTCGCCATATCATGTTTCTAGAGTAAAAATGAAATAAAATTGGTCTGCAAAACGCACACATTCTGTAATTTCATATCAGTCAGGCGTTTCACATGTCAGGAATTTAGTTAGCGCTCCACCTACTGGCAGCAGAGGAGATTACAAAAGGGAGAGATTAAAAACCAGCTCACCCCAGACATGTTAAAGTCCGTATGGCAGAGATACTATACCATAAATTGCATTCTTTTGAAGCGAACACAATTTTAAGGCTAGAAAATTGTATTTTGTCCATGGTTTGTTATAGAAAAGCAAACTAACTGACCTTTCTAACCTGGGAATTCAAATGTGTTGCTTTTTTCCAACACAAACACTTAAAACCAGTAGAATTTAAATCTAATGGGAGACAATCGTTGAAAAATTTACAGTAAACTTCATTTTGTTTTTGACATTACGCCACAGTCTGGGCTGCATTTTGTTCAAATATATCAGGTGGTCTACCCCAGTTTCACTTTTCCGTCTGAAAAAAGCAGTTTTAAGCTGTGCACGTGCTTGAAAATGAAGACATGTGGATATTACTGATGTGCCAAAGGGTTTGTGAGAGTTAGAGACAAGTTAGACAGATTTATCTACTTTCTCCAGAAAATCAGGTAAACCAGCTTTAAGTAAATACTGTATCTCCACTTTTCAAAACAAACAAATCAAATACACCTGAATAAAATCCTTCATGTTTCCTGCATTACAACAGTGTACTCAATGGGACATTCATACAGAGCGAGCCCACACTTCAACATCAAGCATCTGATTCAAAATATTGCTTAAGATGTAAATACTCTTCCTTTTTTTTAAGTTTTGAAGTAGAATCCCTGATGATAAATTATTCATCTGTTGTGTATGAACCCTGGGCCTCCTCAGGATTAAAGCGAGAGGAGACATCCGACATGCAGCCGTGCAGATGTGAGAGCTTGATAAACTGTGCCTGGATTAACTGAAGGGGCTGCTGTTCTGAGAGCGGCCTCTGGAGGGTTTAGAGAGGCACACTTCAGTTCTACGTCTTTATTGACAGTTGTATTGAGATAGAGCTGGGTGATGTTGACAAAAATGATTATATTTTGATACCTTTTAGGAGTATAATGATAGTCGAAAGGTAATAAGTCCAACAGAAATGTGTGAAAACATCAGGCAAATGTAAAATGTCACATTTGCCTGAAATTAAGCACAAAATTCCAGAAATATGGCTCTGTACTCTTATTTGAAAGTTTACAACTTAATTTATTTTCAATTCGCTCTTTTTGTTTTATTACTATAAACGACAAACGTTATATTCAAATTTGGCATAACTTCAAAATAACATTTACATAATTATCTAAATTTAATGAATCGCCCACTTCTTCTTTGAGAATAGCATAGTGTTTTGTACATTATGTAAAAAAAAAGAATTAAGAGTAAAGTCCATGCTTTAGCAGTTATTAGACACAAACTGGACAGAAACAACTACCAAAACTGACTACTCCTAATATCATAGTATGCACTAGTATGAGTACTATGCACATTATTCTTGCAGTACTTGCAAAGTGCTATTAGATGATTAAAAAAGCCCCAAGCTGATCATTTACAATTTGCATTAATTTCATACCACTGGGTAATCCAAAAGAGCAATTCCAAAAATGTATAATAATCACAAATCATGCCTAGGTAGGTATGAGCTGCTAAAGGGTGCACAGGTCGCCCTGAAAAGGAGGTTTAGATCTCAGTGGGTTCTTACCTGGTTAAATAAAATAAAATGGGTTTATGCAGTTGTATATGTGTTTTCTTCTAGTGAGACAACTTTTTGTGAGTGAGATGTATTTGGACATGTTTGGGCTGCTATCTGCGAGCCTCTTCAGAACTGTCACTGGTCCTGGTGGTGACGTGTCATTATCAGCTAGAATTACTTCCTGAGGCGTGGTCAGCCTGACGGACCTGGCAGGCCGCTCAGGCTGACCACGCCTCCTGCCGCCCGCTGAGAAGGTTCTTCTCCAGCAGGACCAGTGACAGTTCTGAAGATGGATCGCAGATAGCAGCCCAAACATGTCCAGGTAAATACATCTCACTCACAAAGTTATCTGACTAGAAGAAAACATATTTACAATATAAACTGAACACAAGATGAACGTTACCAAAGTAAGGGTTTATGCAAGTTTGAGCTAAGCTAATTTAATGCTTTTTAATGCCGCATTTCAAGATTTTTAATGCCATAATCAACATCAAAACAAGACATTTACACTTTTACCACGTCAAATCTACAGGTGTGTAACCCTTCCACTGGGCAGCAGAATGACCAGAACATAATGAACTACTTGATTAAATTTAAACCATGCACATGTATTTCAGTTTTGGACCCCATCTTTTACTTTGTAGATGATTTTATCAAAGCTGTTAATTAAGATCTACATTCAATAAATCCAGTAGATCTGGGATTCAAAATATATTTGAATGTTACATTTCAAAGTACAAACTACTGTTATGAACCCGCACTTCTGATACAGCGGCTCTGGGAGACACGCACTGCGATAATTAAATTATCTTTTTTTATTACATTTATATTTGGTGTGGGGTTTGTTTATGCAGGGACAGTGTACAATAAACAATGAGCAAAGGAAAGAGGCTGTAGCAGACATTCCACCTGTAGTCATTTATTGTCCTGATGGATAAATCTTTTTTGTCAAAAGGGCTTTTAGATTTAACGTCTGTAGGAATTTAATTAAATTTAATGCTTTTTAATGCATTTTAAGGCCTTACTTTTTTGCCAAAATTAAGTTAATGACTTTCTAATTTAATTTAATTCTAATTTACAATCAGTATGTTATATTTTGGACATCTTAAATTGTGTACTGATCCATAACGACGAAACTAAAAACAAGTCTGCTGAGCTGCAGTGCACAAAAGTGAACAGAGGAAGTGTTTTGATTGGAGCAGAACGCAGTAAAGAGCAGTGGGCGTGGAGCGGGGAGGGGCCCGGGCAGCGGTCAGACCTGGTCCTGTCTGCAGGAGAGTAAAGACTACTCAAACGCACATGAATCACTCCAAATACAACAGTCAGTGGTTTAATTAAAAGGGGGAACAATTATAATATGGTTAAAAACTCCTAAAAGTCAGTTTAGCACAATTTTAAGTGAACTGTGACAATAAAATGGATGTTTGGAAAAGTGAGGAATGAGTTGGCGGTGTCTCTCTTTAAGATATCAATTAGGGTTTATGAAGGTGTGAAAGACGACACAAAATAGATTCAAACTTACAATGTGTTACTTTTGGCAAATTGCAAAGCGTTTCATTATCTCTTCTGCAGAGAACCAATTATCCAGGGGGTGTAATTACGTACAAACTTTCTTATCCTGCAGTTAAGACCTTTCCAGTGCAGGTTCTGAAGCGCAGTGGATTCTTGTATAGTTTAGATAAGAGGAGACACATGCTAGATGCTTTTTAACTTAATTATTTTTAGATCAGTTTGCACTAGGGCTGGGCAATACAGTGATGAAAACCAAATGGTGAGCTGATCCCTGTGACAATCTGGTATGTTTGTGAAATGGTGGTATTGTGATTGACTGTTTGTCTCTTTAATGCAGCTGTCTGTTCAAACACACTTTTTCTCCTGTTGTTTAGCCTCTGAAACCTCTGAGCAGATGACTTTACTTAGCTCTGAAAGGGAGGGGCTGCACAATTCAAAGAAATCGACACAAAATCGCAATTTCAATGAATGCAATTAGCTGCAATTTTTGAAGTGGAAAAATTTCTTTCACAAACAACAAAATGTCTTGTTTTGATTTGAATAAAAACTGCTCACACTGTAGTTTGGATTTGTACAAACATGTTCTGAAACAAGTGACAAAAGAGCGACCAAAAGAAAGAAAAATGTGTTCAAATGTTCAAAAGCAACGAACAACAAACGTGACTCAATGCACCAAAACGAGACTAAAAACGACAAAGACGTGACTACAAATGACAAAGACGTGTTTAAGTATGACAAACACAACTGAGAGCGGCAAAATTGTGTTTAAAATATGAATTTGAACAGAATCCCATTATTAAAACATAAATCGCAAATTGCACTGATCAGAAAAATCACAATTAGATATTATTCCTAAATCGTGATCATGAACAGGAATCGTGATAGAATCTAAATCACGATCTGGCCCCAAGAAAATGTTTTTTTGCCATATCGTCCAGACCTAGTTTACACACTTTCACAAGGAAACACTGTCCAGTCTGCACCTAAAAATGTTTTATTATTTCATTGAATCCATTTCATCCACAGAGTTTAATGGGACATTGTATCTTCAAAATGCATTTTTCTCCCCTAGAGACATAAAGATCGCCCCTTAAAGATTTTGACAGAAGAATTTGTTGATGTTTATTTTGAAGGCGGAGTTATAAAAGTTTTTACTTAAAACATGAGACAAAATTTGGATCTAGTTTACGCAAATACCAAAGAGATCCAAAATCCCTTCTGTAATTTATTTTGTATCTAATGTTTCAACGAAATAGGTTTTTTAAATATGTTAACATTACAAGATGAAAAACTTGGGTGACACTTTATAATAACTACACTTATTCCTGCCTTAATAAAGCATGAACAAAGACTCAATTCATAGTTAACATTGTGAAAATTGTTTATTAATACTTTATTCAGAACGACTCAGGCTTAGAAAATTAATACTTAATACTCAAACCCTAATTCCTAATCCTAATTGAGTAGTTACTAATGAATCATGCCTAATAAACTATTTCTTCATTGTGAATTAAGTCGTTGTTCATGCTTTGTTAAGGCAAATTAAGTTGTAGTTATTATAAAGTGGTACTAAAACTTTTAGCACGTGTTTATTTATTGCATTTATAGGAAGTAAATTACAGAAGCCATTGTAAATTTATCTTTCTAAATGAAGATTTCTTCCTATTCACCTGCAGCGTCTCGCCTTAAGCAAATAACATTTCACTGCTTAACCTTTTCGAAGGTTTATGCTCTCGGAGATGCTTAAAATACGCCCAGTGAACGGGATCCAAGCCACCACAAACCCGCCTTTTGCTAATTGGCCGGAGGAACGGGCAAAAACGGCGCTGGAATAAGTGTTGTTGTTACAGGAGAAAGCCTTGAGCGGGACAACGGCGATCGATGAGGCCAAAGAAAGCTCGGGGGACGGGGATTCGTGCGGCGCGGCGAAAGGTCACGGGATGATAGAGAGCTAATGATAAAAAGAGGAGGACGAGCGGAGAGCTACAAAAGTAAAGGTCGGCGGCGTCGCGTGGCCAGGCCTGACGTATGGCTCTGGTAATGGAGGGAGGCGTTCTCACAACACTCCTCAGCCCGAGCCGCATCCGTCTTCTTCTGCTCGGTGTGCGCTTGTCATACTTTGTGCCTGGATCACTGGAGCTGCTCACGGCAAATAGAGACGCGGCTTAGAGAGTAAAACACTGGCTGAAATAGTGTTCTTAAAGGGCTGCGTTATGGGTAACATTCACCGTGCAATGAATGACAGATGAACAATATTTGTTGGGCTCAATCTCTATGCTGTTTACCACGGTTTGAATGAGTATGGTACTTAAAGGACAAAGATTCTTCATTATTTTTATTGTTATTGGCCTTTAAACATGCTCTTGAGTATCTTTACTTTGACATGCATGTTTTAGAACTAAAAGTAAAGTGTTTTTACAAAGAACAATATAACTTTGTCACAGCCTTGGGAGATGCCATATTAACTTAGCTGTGGCTCCATCTACTGGCTGCAGAGGTAATTACATATGTATATACACAATGTTTTGATACCATGCAGTTAGAGTCATCGTGTTTAGATGGCAGAAATGTTCAACACGAGTCTGCCAATGATTGAAGGGCTTAAAACAGAAATAAGTAACTTCAGCGACAGAGCTCCCCCTGCAGCTCTCTTGTGAAAATACACTGACTTTTTATTGAAATAAGGAAGTACAATCACATACAAAAACATTTCATGTCGCTAAGTATAAAAAAGAGAGCCGTGGTGAGAGCCGTAAGTGACATAAAGAGAGTTCAGGAGTTTGTGGCGCTCGGGGGGAGAGGATTTTCTAACCAGGATTCATGAAACTTGTGTGAAGGAGGCTAAATGCAACTAGGTTAAAAGCTCCAAAAAGGACACATAGCATAATACAAAATACATAGCATAAACAAACATTTTTTCTCTTAATCTATGAATTGCAACTAATGTAGTGATGGAATAACAGTCATCTGGTCTACACACCAAAGAGACTTTATGATTCAGACAGAGCTGTAATTAAGGATGGGCGATATATGGGCTGATATTGGGGGGGGTGGATATTTCAAATATCCCAGATAAATACACTATTTTTGTTATTCATTATTATTTATTTATGAGTGAGCAAGTTAATTTTTGATCTTTACCTAAACTTAAAATAGATTTATGGATTCTTGCTATGGATTTTAAAATCTAAATATTGTTATTGGCAAATATGGGTTATTGGCCACAGCAACAAGACAAATATGAAATATCAGTATTGATTTAAAAGATAATGATAATAATAAATCAATTTTTGCCAATCCCTAGCCGTAATGTGTGTACATTTTAGGTGTTTAATGAGAGCACTTCTATCTGTAAATACACTTAACCAGGAGGTCCTTAAAGCTGAAATACCTGACTTTTTATGTAAATTACTAAATGCAGTGTTTTCCCCAAAGAGTATATTGTAAAAGCAGTAAAATATATACGCAGTCTGTTTTATTTCTCGGTAAGTTGGAAACGTGAGACGAAAGCCCCTGTTTCATTTCACCATCTGAACAAAACTGCACGCGACTAAAATAAAAGCATGTGGATATTAACCATGTGCCAAAGGCTTTGTCAGAGGAGCTAAGTTTAGCGGCTTCACTTGAGCTTTATCTGGGTAATTTTTTAATAAAACTCTCATTTACAAGCCTTTCACGTTCTAAACGATGCGACTCATCAAAAGAACAATTGCTGCTTTGTTAGATTAGCAAATAATTGTTAGTTGCGGCAATACAACTGTGGTACAGAGTGTTTCATTGCGCCATTTATTTATCGAGGAGATGCTGATGTCGAATGTCACACAAAATTAAATCTAAAGTGCAGAAATATTACTTTATACTGTTTTTTTTTAGAAAAGTAAACAGCAAACTCTATATTCTAATTTAGCAGATCTATTTTACGTCCTTGAACAACCGTAAAATGATTGTATAATGTGTATTCATAGGTTATATGTAGACTTCGTCATAACAATTTGAATATTTATTCCTTCTTCTGTCTTTACAAAAATGCCATATGGTGACTGAAGGCTTCTAGACAGAGAATTTTCACGAATAAAGTGTATTATTTTTGACATTTTGATTCAATAATGGCACCGTCTTTGTTATAAAAGGTCTTTTCATAAGCCTTTTTGAGTCTGGTAAGCAAGGACTGCAAAGAAACCTTAAAAAACATCATATGGATTTAATAAAAATGCCATTTAGTGTCTCATTGGATAACCTTTCCTCGCTGGTTTGCTCATTTTTGCTCTGGAGCGGCCCGACCCCTCACCTGTCCTTCTGGCACACAAACAGGTTGAAGGCGTTCTCTGCTCCGAGGAAGTTGTCGTCGTCCAGGATTTCCACGGCGCTCATCCAGTTTGGATTGAAGTCGCGGGCAATCTGTGCACAAACGATAAAGACGCCAAAGATTTAGATGAACACATTTACTGCTTTCGACCCGTCTTAGCGCCAATCTAACACATGGCTTCTTCCCGTCTGATTTCGACTCCAAAATGCCCCATATTTTGGTTCTGCAGGCCAAAAAAGTAAAGATTGACCGATTGTTGATGTTGGTTTCGTGGCCAAAGCAGATCTACATTTTGAGATTTGGAGCAGCAGATGGCCGATGAGCACTGCCGGACCGCACAGACGACCAATTCTAATTATTTTCTCCACATTTTATGACTACTAACATCACCATAACATAGTCAATTCCTTGTATTCTGTGCATCCAAGCCAAGGCTGATTTAACACTGCAGTACACCGATCCATGTTAGCCAAATGAGTATTGAATATTTTCAGACTTCAAAAATGCACAGTAAAACACTGTAAAAATGATTCTGCTGCTTGAAATAAGACGAAGGTGGGGCCAGATATTTGTTCAGCGTTTCTATTAAAATGTTGGCTTTGATCAATATTGAGATTAAAGGACTAATATTATGTACAATTGACTTTTTTAAGCTTTTAACCCTGTTCTGTCATCAAAAACATACCTGGAGTTGTATTTAGCTTCATTCACGCTAGTTTGAATCCTGGTTAGAAAATCCCTTTGACCGTCAAAAACACTCCTGCTGAACTCCCTCGATGTATGACATTTTTCCGATAACTGACGTCACTTATCCGAGAATCTTCTGCTGTTTTAAGTCTTTAAATCATCATACACTACATACAACTGCTAGTCTAACTTGCATTTTTTCATTATAACATTTTTAGCACGTCTAAGCGCTATGTAGCCAGTAGAAAGCGTTTTTAAGTTTAAAAAAAAAAGCTAAAACATGAGATGCCAAACTTAAGGCACTCAGGAGCATGTTTAAAGGCAAATAACAATATGAAAAATGCATAATGTTTTTCCTTTAATTTAGAATGAACAATCACCTGCTCTTGAGTGTCTTCAGTTTGACATCTCATGTTTTAAAACTAAAAATAAAATGCTTTTACAAAGAAAAACATTATCTCTGCGTTGGGAGATGCCATTTTGACTTAGCTGTGGCTCCATCTACTGGCTGTAGAGGCAATTACACACATGTAAATATATACCCACAATGCATTGAAGTAAAGAGTGGCTCAGACGAAGTTGTAGTTATGATTAGGCGGAAGAAATGTTCAGATAAGTGATATCAGCACCATCTGCGTCACACATCGAAGGAGTTCAGAACGCCGTGTTGGAGAGAGAGGATTTACGATCGAGTATTCAACAAACAAACGTGAATCAAGCCAAATGCTACACCAGGTATGTTTTTGATGACAGAACAATGTTAGAACATGAAAGAAATATAACAGAAACAGGTCCATTGACTTGATCAAAACTAAACAGAGGCCCCGCCTCTTCAGCGTAACATTTCACTGTAACAAGCAGAAGATGGTTATTTACATGTTTTTGTTTGTGAAAAGTGGCTATGTGACATTGTAAAACTCTACATGTGTCACTATTGTGATTATTTGAAAAATCGAGCCTCAAAGTACAGGGATACAGGTGGGGATAGGGGGTAGGTGAAAACAGGAATTTTCTGGGCACTGGAGCCTCAGCCACAGGATCAACTCAAACATGCAGGAATCAATCACAACTTTGAGTAAATGAATGAGGGAACACTGCTTTAACAAGCTCATAAAGCATCAAGTGGATTTTGCATAATGTTTGGAAACTGACTTTAAAGATTTCTTCTGTCAGCAGGAAAAAAAAAACTATAAACTGAGGGTCTTTGTGGACGCAGTAAATACAACACCCACACATAATTTCACCACTTGAATGAACGAGAAGGTCAAACTACAACGCTGCATACGTTTCCTTTAAAACAAGCATTTAGAATGACCCTGACGGAAATGCTTAACGTGGATCTAAAAGCAACATAATCGCGACAACCTTGGACAGAAATATAAGCAGCTCGCTCTTGTGTTTTCTGTTCGGAGTGTAAACATTACATTATCAGTGCAGAAGTGCTGACGCCGAGCAGGAGCTGAATTACACTCAATGGGCCTTAGTCAAAGTACAACGCTTACACGCCCTTGAAAAGTGTTCTCAAACCACACAAGACATCACCTCCTGCGCAACCGGCCGCACCGTGTTTATCGTGTGCAGCTTGTCTGTGGACGTCAAGACAAATTCAACCTCGCCTTGTTAAGAGTTTAGCCTTCAGTGTGTCTTTGAGTTTATAAGCTGTTTGCACGATTGTTGTTGTCTCTTTGTCAAAAAACTATGTCAAAGTTGTGTTTTTTATTGCATGTTTGAGAAATACTGCCAATTAAGTCCAATGACCTTCTCTAAACTTCAGTGGCCAATAAATCAGAGCCAGTATCGGTATCTTTCGTTCTAGGATTTATATCGGAAAAATTCTACTGGAAATAGATGAGTCGACTTATCGTTCAATATATGATGGGACAGTACATTTTGGGCCTAAATATTTATTGTGTACATTTTCTTTGCAATGAGGGGGAAACTATTGTTATTTTTCTGTAAAACAATAATATTTGAGCCGTAAAGGATGGAATTAGTAATGTTTATGACTCTTTATAGACACCAGCTAAGTATTTAAGTGTTTAATTCTGATATTTATTTGTTGCAATTGATGTTTTTGACAATATTATATGTTTAGAAAAAGGTTTACTGGGATAATCCTGCTTTAAGATTATTGTGTCAGTCATAAAGAAGTTTGCATATTATTGTTAATGGTGATAATTTTCTGTAGCAATATATTGTGTGCCAAAATGTGTAATCATGACTGGCCTATCTGTATGTTTACTCAATTATTATGAAATACAATAAATTATACAAAGACAGTGCATTTTGTTTATATTTTTACACCAAGAAGTTCATTTGTGCTCTTTACAACAACTTTATTGACCCCACATCAGTGAATATTATACTTATTATAATATATCGCCACGACGGCAGGACAAAAGCCTCGTCAGTGAGTCACAAACTAAAGGCCTCACATAAATTGTCTCCTGTATTGTATGAAATGATTATATATTAAAAAAAGACCAAAGGGGCAGCGGTGAAACTGTTGGAGTGGTGTTTTGTCCACAGGAGAATGAAGATTACTCAAATATGTATGAATCACCATTTGCACTACCACATTTGCACATCTGCCAACTGTACATTTCTTTATATAGTCTTATTCTATCTATCTTAGCCTATTTTATTCTTAATTTTATGCATGCCCCTTTTATATATTGTATTATATTTTATTAATTGTTTTATGTTGCACCTTACGCCGAAGCAAGTTCTTATGTTTGTGAATTTTTGATCACTGACAATGGCAATAAACAGTTTTCTGATTCTAATAAATACAATACATTACAGTGGTTTAAAGAGAAAGAAGATAACAATGTGATTTAAAACTCCTAAAAGTCAATTCTGCATTCTCCTTTAAAGGTGCACTATGTAACTCTCCGGGTGACTTTCACTGGAATGTTCCACTTTATGGCATGAAATGTATCATGGAGACAAGCAGGGTTTTGTGTGTGTTTTTTTAATGTATGTAATTGGCCTGAGCAGTGTGACACCTCAATTCAGCACGGTGTTCTGTCATTTTGATCAGTCACAATGTTTATTTTTTATATGATCTTATTAACTACAGTGGCTTTAACTATTGATTTCCAGGACATAAACAGAAGAGAGTTGGTATAGTAGCCATCTAAAACACTCTTTGTGACAAAATGAGACCGCTGCACGCCGTTTGTATTTAATACTTCAGTATTTTACCCCTTGGTGGCTCCAGTTTAAGCGGTTCTAAAGCCGCGAAAATTATGGAATATTAACGATGTGCAGGAGGGTTTGTGAGAGATAGGAATGAGTTAGCTACTTCAATTTATACTTCCTCCTTTTGAAAATCAGTTACTCCAGCTTTTAAAAAGACCCAAGCATATCATTGACATTTAGAGATGACCAAATCTCAATCTCTATTAAAATTTAATTAATTTCACAGCCCTGCCTATACTTTAATGACCCTCCACTCAAAAAAAAACAATGCTAAGGTGTTCAAGGGTATTTTAAAAGCCTGAATAATGCATAATAATAATATATATATAGAGAGAGAACCACTAAAGAAAAGAATGGCAGACATTTTATAATAGCTATACGCTTTGTTCTGAAGCGCTTGACATTTCTGACCCAGACGTTTTGATATTCACACCTTTGAATAAAAATGGATGAACACGTATAATAGTGTCCTTGGATAGGCTTAAGTGGAGAATGGCTGGTAATCCAGAAGCACTTTAGGTAAGTGACGGTCTCATGCTGCGAGTGGACACAGCAGGAACACATTACACTCAAATGAATGTGATCCCAGTGGCATTTTAGGCTGAGCTAAGCACCACAGCAGGCCTCATGAGGCTTCATTTGGCAAAATAGTAAAGCGACACAACATCGAATACACGCTTACAGGCTGCTATAAAGATTCTGTTCTAATTAGGCATGTGACGAAAGCAAAATGACACGGCTCAAAGTCCCGTGTTTAACCAATTAGCCGTCAGTAACCAAGTGAATATAATGTGATCAGTTAATTGGCGAGCTTTATTCACCCTGTTTGTTATAAATGTACCAGTAATTAGGGCTGGGCGATATGGTGATCTGCTATTTTTGGTTAAATCATGGTACCGTGATTGACTGTTTGTGTCTTTAATGCAGCTGTCTGTTCAAACACACTTTTTCTCCTGTTGTTTAGCCTCTGAAGCCTCTGAGCAGATGACATTATTTACCTGTTACAAGCCAGGGCTGCACAATTAAACCAAATCGAGACACAATTTTAATGGATGCAATTAGCAAATCACAAAGGCTGCAATTTTTGAAGTGCAATAATTTCTTCCACAAACAACAAAATGTCTCGCTTTGATTTGAATAAAAACTGCTGTAGCTGGGATTTGTACAAACATGTTCTGACACAAGAGACAAAAGTGTGACCAAAAGCGATAAAAATGCGTTCAAAAGCGCCAAGAACGCGCCGTCAAACAACAAGACATCACCAACAAAAACACAACTACAAGTGACAAAGACACATTTAAATATGACAAACCCAACTGAAAGTGACAAAAAATGCGACTAATAGTGACAATATTGTGTTTAAAATGTGAATTTGAACTGAATTCTATTATTAAAACAAAAATATCAAATCTAATCGCAATCACAATTAGACATTTTCCTAAATCTTGCAGCTCTATTAAAGGCAATAGAAAAATACAAAGTGAACATGAATCGTGATGAACTCGAAATCATGATCTGGCCCCAAGAAAATCGTGATAATAATGTTTTGCCGTATCACCCAGCGCTACCAGTAATACACCAATGCATCACCAGAGCGCACAAGTGGGAAAAAAAAGAAATAAATAATGGATTAATTTCATGAAGACAGAGTAAACCTGAGAGACAGTGACGTATTTTAGACTAATAATAATCATACAAGGCTTATGTACGGTGTGAAGAAAACATACTTGATTAATTAGCACTTTAGATCTTGCAGCAGCTCAAACTAGAGGTTAGTCACTAATGTTAGTCACTCTATACTGACTGACTATTTATTATGAGTTGTTTGTTAATTATAATTACGCCTAAACAATTTATTTAAACGGTGCCTTCATTCAGCTGCTCTGCATTTACTCACGCAACGCATTATTTTGGACCAGATAAGAAAAAAAAAACCTCCAACTAACGAAAAAATTGAAATCGTGCATCCCTAGTGAATATATTTTAAATCATTCAAATAAGCAAGTTATTACTCGTTATATTCCCGTGTCAGTAAAAGCAATTGGTTTGGAGCAGAGTTCAGACTTTGAGGAAGAACTCTGATTAAAATTTGTGTTTTGCTTATGACAGGAAATCAATATTGAAAGAAAACTTCAATTATTTTTTAAAAGAAAAAAAAGAAATTGAAAATCAAGATGATTCAATGCGAGGAGAAACTACTACTGGTATTTTCATTTACAAAAGTGGACCAAGAGCTATTAATTTGGTTTTTGATCCTAAAAACTTTGCTAGAAGTTTTATTCCAAAGCAAAATATCAGCAAAAAGTCACAAATAGTGTGTGAAAATGGCAGTAGATCAGATGTTGAGCTCATTGGCTGTCATCCTGCACTCAAGGGCACTTTTCCGCTCTCTTCAGATGCAGAGTGTGGATTCAGTTTGTCTGAACAAGTCTCGTGTCTACTAGAGGTGCTGCAATTTGCTATAAAAGGGCTGTACTTGATTTTTTTTTTTTCATGTAATAAAGTAAAAGCCTTTTTGCCAGCTCTTATGGTGAAAATGAGACGACTGTGTGCCGTCTGCTTCTGATCATACAGTGTTCTATTCGCCGCAAAACAGAAGTGTGTTGTCAGGATGCTAGTGTCGTTAGCTTTACTATGACGGTAAACTCTGCTCTGGCCTCTGAAAGTTGTGAAAAGCGCTTGTAAACTCATCGCAGTGAATATTTAGGATGCTTGGAATGCTTTAGGTCAGTGAGAAATAAGTCTTGGAGCACTGCAGAGTTTAAAATGAACGATAGCCTGCGTCATATTGATATACTGCAAAATGACTTGTGTTAGATGTTAAAAAGATATATTGTTTATAGCACAATTAAATAAAGTTTTGGCTTGTCATAAATGTATACTTACACCAATTATCCCCATTTTACTAGTATTAGGATCAGCTTTTCAAGAGGAATTGTCAAAACCCAACAGATGCCCAAACTAGTGTCAATCAGACCATCCCCCAGACTCCAGCTTTACTCCTCCTTATATTTACCAAAGAAAATGTAGGCAGAATTGAAAATCTGATATTCCTCTGAGCAGAGCTTGTTTCTACTAATTAATAAATCAAACACCAGAGTCCAAAAACTGCAGAGTCTCAGCTTCACAAAGAGTCCAGACATTTGTTTGTGCCCCAAAGGGTTCAGAAACAGCTTCAGTTTGAAATGGGGCTCATTTGTCGGCCATTTTAGGAAAAATCAGTCGGAATGATAAGGGGTTTTAAAACTGTATCTATCTGTATCTGTAATCAACTGGGTTTAATAAATAAAATAAATAATAACTTGAAGTACATACATTTTGCCACAGATCTGACCTGTAACTTAACATCCCTTGCTTGTCTCCATGGAGAAAGCAAAGTTTTGTGTAGAACTGTGGACCTTTCTAGACAAAATATCATCTTTGCCAGTTGTTTTAACTTCAGCCTTTTCTTTTGACGACATTTTACCCGTGAGTAAGTGCGCAGACATTTTAAATTGAACTTGTAAAACCGATAAACATTCAACGTGATTACTGAACATCGGCTGTACTTCTCTCATCTCACCACACGGTTACAAAAGCATTAGAGCGCTGGTATCCGACACTGCTCGTGGATGTAACACATTTGGCATTTTCGTGCACTTCCAGCCGCGTAGTGCATCTGATCGAATTGCAAAGAGGGATTTACGGGCTAAGACTTTGAACAGCGTCACGGTCTAAAAATATGGACGGAGAGGCTCTGGATTTATTGATTTTTGCTGGGATTTCATACAGGAAAATAGCAGACGCCAAAGTATGCCCCTCTATTTCATGCATAAGCCGTGTCACGCCGCCGCTGGGTCCGTGAGCGCTGACGGTGCACTCTGACGAGCCAAATCAGCACTGCAAAAACTTCTACAGTGACGCATTACTTTCAATTTAAACTTACTTTCAGATTTCCCTCATCTTTTCCAATATAGGGAAATGTTTGCGTGATTTAAACCATAAAAACTGTCACACCTTTGCATTGGTTTTTGAGTTTTAGAACTTGGAAGTAATGCATATGGAAAACATCAGCACTTTGCATTTCATTTTCCAATTACTGTTGGTGTAGATGACTGGCCTGTTGACCGCAGTGAGTGGAGGAGCGAGCGTTTTGGGATGAACATTTTGCGGTCTTGACAAACCATGCTTCACTAACTGATCAGAACAAGTGCAGCGAAGGTATGGACTTTTTTTTCACACACGGTCCACTTAAATGAAGAATATTATGCAAAATGTACTTTTCTGAGCTTTTAACCCTGCTCTTACATTGTTCCATCATCAAAAACATACCTGGCGTTGCATTTAGCTTCATTCACGCAAGTTTGATGAATCCTGGTTAGAAAATCCTCTCCTTCCAACCGTCAAAAACATTCCCTGCTGAACTCCCTCAATGAATGACGTCACTTCGTCCGAGAATCTTCTGCTGTTTTAAGTCCTTAAATCATCGACAGACTCGCTCTGAGCATTTCTGCCTCTAAACACAATCACTGTAACTGCAGAGGCTCCTTGCATTTCTTAACAAACGCTCCGTAATAACTTGTTTAGCTTGTGTAAGCGCTATGTAGCAAGTAGATGGTGCCTAAATTAAGTAAGTTCAGCAGAGATGCCAAACTTAAGGTCCTCACGAGCACATTTAAAAGCTAATAACAATACAAAAACGCATCATATTTTACATTTAACTGGTTTGATTGGGGACTAAAAGTTAACACACTGCTTGTTTCATTGGGTTGGATCACGTTCTCATCACACTTCTGCTCCATTGAACTGAACCAAAAGAAAATACAAATTTCCAGTCGCCTGAAGCGGTGCTGCAACGCAAATAGACGGAAACAACAACAAACTAGAAACCAGTTTGCTTTTTGGCTAGAGGAAAGTTTCTACTAGTTCTCTCACTTGTCATTAAAAGCTGAGCTGCTTCATTTTTTGTAATGCTTG
This sequence comes from Rhinogobius similis, assembly GCA_019453435.1. Taxonomy (NCBI): domain Eukaryota; kingdom Metazoa; phylum Chordata; class Actinopteri; order Gobiiformes; family Gobiidae; genus Rhinogobius; species Rhinogobius similis. Next base: position 4,963,971 of record CM033621.1, on the reverse strand, counting down.
GATTACGGGCTGCACAATTAATCGAAATTGTGATTTGAACGGATGCAATTAGTAAATCGCAAAGGCTGCAATTTATTTTTGCAATTATTTCACCAGAGGTTCTCATTCCACTGTGACGTCTTGGAGTGGGGAAAAAAAGTTAGCCGAAACTGAAAAAATAGAGGATTTATTTCCCAAAGACTGGGAAAACCTGAGACACAGCGGTGTTTATGGACTAGAATTAATCACACATAAACAAGACAGACTGGATTGTTCAATTTTTAGCCTCAAATGGAAGAATTAAGAGCATTTTATTCATAATCAGAACTGAGCTAAAACAGCTTTAATAGGAGCTGTCATTCAGTCGTGTTGTGCACAGTTCAAAGACCCGTCTCTGCTTTGCGTTTACTCTGGTAAGGCTCTCTGGGCTAATTATAACTGGTAAAGCAAAAAAGCTCCTGGAAATAATTGAAAATGTGCATTAATTAATTACAATTACATCAAATAACAGAGGTGACCAGTGTCCTCCTCACTATACGTCTGTTTCTCCCGTTTTGATCGACACTCAAAGGTTTATTTATGTCACATCCAGCTACAGAGGCTCGTTTAGATCAAAAAGTGCAAGTTGGGTCGAATCACAAGCAAACAGTTTGCAACCGTAGCGAGACCACCTCCAGGACTCGAGTTCACTTTGAGCGTACCAAACGGTGTAGGTGTGAAAGCCCCCTTAATAAACACACAGGAGCACTTCACACTGTTATAATGGGAGAGTGGGTGGGGATTGTCTGGGTTTGAGCTGCATAAAGAGACGTAGAGAATCACAATATGACTTAACCAAAACAGCTTATTTTCACAGGGATGAGATCACACCTACCTCCCCAAACAGACTGACTTAATCAACATGCGTGAATGAAACACAAAAGTACTCCAGGTATGTTTTTGAAGTGAAAAATAATGATTAAAAGCTCAAGAAAGTAACAACGTATGCTAATTAGTTGATTTAGCATATTATTTCAATAATCTGTTTCCACCAAGCGGTACAAGCTGTCTCGGTTTCATGTTTTGCCCAAAATTGTTGAAAGCCAGTGGGTCTTTCTGTACCGAGTGTAGATAACTGCGAAACTTCCACTTCTGCTCTTTCCTCCAGCTCCACAAGCCAAATATGTTTTATCTCCAGACTAAGAAGTTCTGGTTCACTGAGTGCAAATGTGGTCCCGGTTATGGCATACTATACTAATGCCAGCACAGACAGTGGACTGTGTGGAGGAGGGCCCACTGCTGCGCTCAGAAGAGATCAGTACACAAACACTCATGAATAAGCAATCATTATTACAAATATTCAGTGATTAGAAACACCCACGATTACTCATCATCGCTATGCTCTATAAAACAAAAGCCCCGGTATGAAACAAGCATCTTTTCTTGTTCTGTAAAGCACTTTGAATTACTTTGTGCTACAGCTCATCTCTCCTGAAGTTTTGTTAGGGAAAAACAACTTACAAATGGAGACATATTGTTATTATCCTTTAAACATGCTCTTTAGTACTTTAAATGTGTCATGTCTTTTGAAAAAAATGATCAGGCTCTTGTTTAGATGGCAGAAATGCTCAGAATAAGTAATGATTTAATGACTCAACAGTAAAGATGATCAGATTAGTGACGTTAAAAAAAAGGAAAAAAACGGATAAAGGGAGTTCAGCAGGAAGTTGCTCAGAGAGGATTTTCTGATTTTCCTCAAAATGATGTGAATGCAGCAAAATGCAACTCCAGGTATGTTTTTAATGATGGAACATTGTTAGACCATGTTTAAAATCTCAAAAAAGGCACTGTAGCAGAATATGTGTGTCCTGTAACTAAAGTCAGATTTGCAATTAACAGGCTTTATTCACTTGATCAGTTAAAGGGCCTGTACCTGTTTTTGAATCAGAAGTGAAAAACACCTTTTCTGATGTTGAATAATAAAAAAAAAAGAAAAAAAAAATCAATAGCAGAGTGTCCATTGAGCTTTGGTGCCAAATGTGATCAATCTGGTTCAAATGTCAAAATAATCAAATTTCGACAGTGGCAGAGCAGTTAGAGCTCATGCCTCTCAATAAGCAGATTGAATCCCAGACCAATCTGGGTTCGAATCTGGGTGGAGTCTGCATGTCCTCCCCATGTTACCGTGGGTTCTCTCCAGGTTCTCCGGCTTCCTCCCACCATCCAGACACATGCATGTGGAGGTTAATTCACTACTCTAAATTCCCCCGTAGTGAATGAATGTGAGAGTGAATGTTTGTCTGTCAATGTCTCTGTCTCTGTCTCTGTGTTAGCCCTGCGATGAGTTGGCCCCTGTCCCTGTACCCCACCTAAGGCCCAAAGTTACTGGGACAGTCTCCAGACCACGGGAACGGGAAGAAACGGTAGAAAATGAAAAAAATGACTGAATCAAATTTTGCAATAAGTTTTTTTTTTTTTAATAGACTTTGATTAAATATAGCCTAAAATTTTGCATGTTTGTTCACAAACTCAAAATTGTAGACAGGTGTAAACAAGAATTTGATTTGCACTAGACGTATGCATATCTCTGCCACAGTAGTAGCATTTAATCGTTAACATTCTGAGGCGGCCACAGCAATCCTAGAGAGGCCGAGTATGAAGCAGTGGATTCAGGATGATGAACTGTGCGAAGGAGTGGTACGTCTAGTGGCTCCTGCTGCACACTAACCCAGAAAGCCCGTCCCCACAGGTTTGATCCTTTCATATTAAAACAAGTGTTTCCATTGCTGTTTTTCAAGAGAGGTACATTTCCATAGACCCAAAAAACTACCTATTGCAAGAGCAAAAAGAAACAGGCCGTTTGTTTTTCTTTGTTTTTTTCAAATTTCCATTTGAGAAATGCTGATATTAAATTTGATGATCAATGATCAACACAACTAATGCCTGTCAAAGGAAGTTTTTTCCCATATGGTTCAATTCCAATCATTCCAATGTCTTATGGTACTCATCCAACATAATATATTTTTAATTGTACAGGCCATATCATTCAGTGTCATTATTTTTCTGCTTTTACAATAGACTCAAAGGAGCATTTTCTTGAACAAGAATAAATATAAGTACAGGCCCTTTAACGAGGTTGGCAGAATTTCAAGTATTCAGAGCAAACCTTGTGTTGCTGTAGACGAACAAACAATTCAGAACTAATGCTAGCCTGGGGAGTCACGGATCGATCAATCATTTTTCTTCTCTTTCCATTTGATTAAAAACTGTCAGGGGATAAGGAGAAAAATATGCCCAGCTAAATATCAGATCTAGGACTCAGCCGGCCACATTTCTCACCAAAATGTTTTCATAAATTTGTTAAATTGAAAAAGTTTGTTGCCAGAATAAACTTTTAAAACACGTCTGCTAGAATAGACAGCCTTTGTGCTTCTTCCAAACACGAGCACTTTACATAAAAAGCTGGCAGAATATGGAAGAGTCTGACGAACAATGTGTTACTATTGAGATTAGGGAAGACATTACTGCAAGAGGGCCAATGTTTCACCACGGTAACGCTCGTGACTTTAATAGAGCGCTGGATCTAACGTCACTGACGGTGAGCCACAGAGATACATTAGCAAAAACACTATATTAAAAAAACTGCTGGGTCAAACCTAGGGATGCTCCAACACTTGATATAATATGAATTGTTTTATACTGGAGTTTCGGTAAGACTTGGGTTCGATAAGCTTGTGTCCTCCATCAGTGTTTTGTTGTCATTTTGCAGATACGGGGGAGTAAACTGCTAACCTTGACCCTGCTGCTATATTTTTACAGAGGTGGATTTTTTATCTTTTAGTCACTTTTTATTTAACGTAAATAGATCCAGACATGACAAAAATATGAGCTTTTAAATGATCCAAAACTGCATTTGACTTAAAGTGTCATTAATGGCGCTTGTAATTCACACACGATGCGACCCGCGCTAAAACGCAATCTTATTTTAGGCTTTTTTTTGTCTGCTAACTTGTTATACATTAAAAAGAGCAGTGTAGAGTTGTGTGTCTGTTTTTATCGGGGGGCTAGAGGAGGGGGAAGCACAGATACAGACATAAGAGTGCAAATGTGCAAACTAGAAAGGTCTGATTCTGATTTTAAAAGAAGGTGATAAAAATGGAATCGTGATCTCATTACTGCGACATCGTGTTATTTTGGTGAAATCCCCCTATCATTTTCTCTTGGATGCAGCTTTGTGCTCAAGCAAAGACAACACATCACCTTTTCTTTTCTCTGAGTAAGTGACAGGTGGATTTAACCAATTTCATCCCAGAATACATTTGAATGAACGCCAAGTTTAGTATTTAGCATCTTGGTTAAACATTAGGCTGACTGAAAATTCTGATGGATTTTGTGAGACTGTTTTCCCACCGACAGCTTCAAAATATTTACCTACTTAGTACCATACGCCTAATCTAAAGGTTCTCTGTAAAAGTGAACCCCTATTTTCTTTAAAAAAAACATACATAAAGTGATATTCTGTGCAATAGAGCTTGTGCAGTTGTCGTCCCGCTATCCCAGCATGCACCGCTAAACTCCACACTGGCAGTGAAGGTGGCGGGGACTTTACATTGAAACTAACGCTGTCGGCCACAATTAACAAACTTTGTCGGCGTTTCAGAGACTGTGGATTGGTTGTGCACTGGGATGTAGAAACGATCGAGGACAGAAGAGAGACTGAGCGTTTTAACTCATTTACAAAGTTCCACGTCAAAACGAGAAGGGATTTCTACAACTAAACAGACTGTAGGGAGTCGAGCCTCACATCATTTAAGCGACAAATCTATTTTTGCATTTTGTTTGTAGAACCATCGTCTCATAACAATTCAAAATCTTTTATCAGGATTGTGTATTGGCAATTCTATTAATTAATAATCTATCATTTTATAATAACCACACCTTAATTTGCCTTAACAGAACATGAACAATTCATAATGAACATATAGTTTATTAAGCATAACTGAGGGTTAGTAACTATTTAATTAAGGCTGGGGTTAGGAATTAGGGTTAAGTATGTAAGAGTAAGTTAAGAATATTAGTTAAGTAGTTACTAGTTAAGTAGTTACTAAGCCTGAATCATTCCTAATAAACTGTTCATTATGAATTAAGTATTTTTTCATGCTTTACTAAGGCAGGTATAAGTGTAGTTATTATAAAGTGTTACCTATTAATCGATAAATTAAGCGAGAGAGAGTAGTTTGAAAAGAAAATGACCACTAATGTCTTTAAAAAACAGAGTTAGCATAATTGACTGTTCACAAACTAAAGTTAAACCAATGCTTTTCAGGTGTTCATTACAATGACACAGTGAATCGGCCTCTGTCATGTACAACAGCTTTAGTTAGCGCACATTTTTTAACATCAATCACAATTTTTATTTTCAATATGGGTAAACATTAGATGTACAGGGTTTTATAATAAACTGTCTTTCTCACAGACATCTTCAGAGATACTTGCTGATGACATAAGAAGGTGGAAAGTGAATCAGATGTCCACATTTTGCAGGTTTAGGGTGCAATCTAAACTCTTTAAAAGCACTATCTTTTCATCTTGATTAGTTTTTAAGATATTGTTATTTACGCCTTCATTTAATCACGAAGATAAATCAAATTGAAGGCTTGTTGCCATTCTTTATCATAGTTTCTTCTCTGGCGTCCTCAACAAATTTAGTCACGTGGTGCAGGAGCATATGGAGGACTAAAATGACTTATTGACTTATAAATTATAAATATATAAATACAAGTATAAATGTAGAACAGAATAAATAAATAAAATTAAAGAATATATGTTTAGATGATCAAAATGATAAATAATATAAATAAATAATAAAATGTTCACCTAAATAAATAAATAAATAATTTTATACATAAAAGCCTTCATTTTTTAGCATAAAAAGAAAAATGTTGTGAATGTAAAATGTATTTATATATTGTTTTCATTTGACCTTATGTTTCTAATGTCACTCTCCACATTTATCGTTAAATTGCATTTTATTTTTTATTCATTTTTATTCATCTATACATTTTTCTTTACATTTATTTCTGCTTTTCAATCTTCGCGCATTTATATTTTTTTTCCATTTTTACCTTCCCATATATTTATTTATGTCTACATTTCCACATTTATTTATTAATTTATTCTTTTCTGTGTCAGTGTACGTTTATTGGGTGGGCGGGGTTTACCTCTAGGTCCACTGTGATTGGTTAAAATGCCTTGTTCGTGTTCCTGACTCTGTTCTACTCTTTAACTTTAGCTGGCTCTTTTGGTTTGATGGCCGCCAGATTTGCTACGGGTTTTGACCCGAAAAACGAGTAATTGTTCTCTAACTGCAAATGTCTCTCTTGTTTATGTTCAGGGACTTAAGATTAAAAGCCACAATGAAATCCGTCAATTAAGAGAGGAAAAAAAAACACATGATTATTCGTTTCCGTTGTGGAACCCAGCCCAAACCCAAACGGATTTGTCATCGTTTCCTCTACTGGACTCGGCCCGGCTCACCTCCTCGAAGTTGCCCTCCATGGGTTTGTAGGCCAGCAGCAGCACGGACCTCATCAGATCGCCCACCAGGATGAAGTCGCCTTTGGTCTTGAGGTACAGGGCCATGATGTTGTTGTAGTGGTTGCACTCGGTCCTCAGCTCCTTCTCCGCGGTCCACTCGTACAGACGGACCTGCGGCGCACAACATGAGAGATGGAGACAATTACAGTCACGCAGAACGGATGGATGTGACATTTGAGCTGCACCGTCTCATCACTCCAGCGTTTGATGGCTCTCTGCACCGGGGGGGATGTAAAGTTGATTAGCAATTGTCAGCTGCCGTTATAAATTTACGGTTTACGGCTAATTACTCTCCACGCCTCAAATAGGTGTCTGCCGAGCTGGTGAGGAGCAGATTTGCATGGGAGCAGTGGAGTGCCCAATTGAGTTTCACGGTGAGTTTACAAGATGCATCCCAGGTTGTTTGTGTGAGCTTAAAGGAACTGTATGTAGGAGTTTACATTTCATAAACATGTTCAACTCACTCACTCACTCAAACAATAGTGTGCTGATTAGGGCTGCAACTAACATTTTAGTCCACAGATGGTTATTGAAGGCTTCTAGACAGAAAAATGTACAACTAAAGTGTATTATGTAAAAATAATTGTTTATTCTTCTTGACATTTGACAATTTGATTGATTTAATTATGATGCTGTCTTTGTTATAAAAAGGTATTTTTGTATGTATTTTAGAGTCTGTATTGTCCAGATAAAGATTACCATGAAATAAACTATAATTTTTCATAGTCATAGTCTTAGTTACACAAACATTGGACATGATGGCAAAGTTGTTTGAGGTCAGTCCGTTAAGACATTATGCCTTTATTGGTATTTAATAGTAAGATACTAATAATAAAATATTAAAGCATAGTTCTTACATATTTTTTCTTTTAAATAGCTTTTCCAGACGCTCAAAAATTGTGACAATTTTGTGTGTATTATTCATTCATTATTTAACAATGCAACATTTTGAACATAGATAAATTTATTTTTATTTTTTTTACACAGGCATGTAAAAGCAATTCAATAATTAAAGTTTCCAACACTAGTACCTTAAATAACAAATATTATGCATTATTGTATTGTTGTTGTTGTTGTCATTTGACAAGCGCTCTGAGTGCCTGTTAGGTGGAAAAGCGCTCTATAAATAAAAATCATCATCATTTAAACATGCTCTTAAGTCCCTTTGCTTTGGTATTTCATGTTTTAGAACTGAAAATGATCCGTCTCCAAAAAGAGTTAGGTATTCCCCACATCAGGGATTGAGTCAGAGCTCCATCTACTGGCTGCAGAGGGAATAACATAGGGGAGATGAACAAACCTAGCTTGTCCCAGCATGCTAATGTAAACATGCTGATATAATAAGTGTGATTTAACAGCAGAAACGCTCCAAAACAAATCTAGTGATGATTTATGGACTTAAAAAAAAGCTCACAAAATCTTGGAGCTCTATCTATGATGTCACAAAAGAGGTAAACTCGAACAGAAGTGTTTTTGTGAGGCTCAGAGGGAGAGGGCCTCGTAAACAGGATAACTGAAGCATTAATGAAGATAAATACAACGACCAGATATGTTTTTGATAAGGGAACAATGCTATAACGGGGCCAAAAGCTCAGTTTATTTCAATTTTGCATAATATGTGTCAATTTAAATGTTTTTTGCATGTTTTTGAACTTGTATATTCCATGTATCAAACATTAAAATAGCTGTATGTAAAGTGTGTGGTTGTCAATCCGAGCACAGCATTCAGTCGTTGTCTCACTGTTCTCTATTAATGGTGGCTTGTTCTGACTGTCTTTCAGATAATAGATTTTTTTTCTTTCCACTTAACACTTTAAGTTGTCATTGCAACAGGTAATGATGAAGGTTAGCCTGCAGCGCTTCTTTCCTATTTATAGTCACATCATTTATCAAAGCAGAGACATTGTCGCAGACTCGCAGTACAATTACGTCTAAGTGAGGGATAAAAACGCACACAACCTCATCTTGCGGTGCCGGGCTGATGAAAGCATTTAACAATAACTTGAAAATGCACAACGCAAGTATCAACTCTCATTATCCACCGAGACACTTTTAAACGGGATAATGAGTTCTGAGATCACTAAGCCTGAACCTTGATGACTTTTTAACACGGATACACAAACAGAATTAGTTCAGCCGAATGGATTGTTATCGCAGCTTTCGGTTATAAAGATATTCTCATAAATCCTTGATAATATCCCGTCGCCCCGCTGCGCGAATAAGCTTGAAAAATGTGAAAATCATGCCTACTCCATTTCCAAAACTGATCTGCACTTTCAAGTCTCCATCCTTTTAATCCGCGAGCGGCCCAGCAGGTTTATGGGACCGTGGGGGGCCCTTATTAAGCCCACTCACATTTCACACAGCTATCAGAGTGCGACCGGAAAAACAGTCTGAAGTGAACATTTGATTCAGGGCACGATTCTTCAAGTAAAAGGTTGATGGACGGACTAGAGATGTCGGAAATAACAGATTCTATCATTTGTCTTGATTATGGATGTTGTAATATGATTATGTACATTTTGAAAAGCTAACCAATAAAAAGATTATGAACAGCAATTTAAATATAATCTATCCTGTCTGTTTCAGATTTATTTTAAATGTTACATTTAAATATAATCTCTCCTGTCTGTTTTAGATTTATTTTAAATGTTACATTTAAATATAATCTCTCCTGTCTGTTTCAGATTTATTTTAAATGTTACATTTAAATATAATCTCTCCTGTCTGTTTTAGATGTATTTTAAATGTTACATGGGCCATTTTCTGAATGCCCTGCACACTATTAACCTGCTGTCACTGCCTCTGTGCAGGGACTACAGATGAAAATGAGCTTGTAGCCCTCTCTGGTCTGTGTGATATGCTCCATGTTCCCGATTTTTTGCATGTAATAAAGTTAAATCTGTGTTGCTCCTGCAGCGATATATTGTAAAAGCACCTATTCAGGTGAAAATGAGAGCACAACTTTCACTCTGCATCTGTTTATAGAGCCTTTTATCCTACGAGAGAAGCAGGAAGTGCACCGTTAGCAGGCTAATGTTTGTTAGCTTTAACTGTGACGGTCTGTGGACTGATACATGTGACTGATGTGCTGATGTGAAGACCGTTTTTCACGTTTCAAAACAATAAAAAAAAAAATACAGCAGGTACAGCACCTTTAACTCAAACATGCAGGAATCAAACAAAATACAACTTTGAGTAAATTAATGATGAGAAAACACTGTTGTGACAAGGTTAAAAGATTAAAAGAAGTTAAAGGTTAAAAGAAAAACATTTTTTTTGTACTGTTATGGCCTTTAAACAGGCTCTTGAGTGCCTTTACTTTGACATTGCATGTTTAAGACCTAATAAATAACAAATACAAAAAACAATATAATTTTATCACAGAAATGGGAGACGCCAGAATAACTTAGTTCTAGGGAGTTACACAAATTTAAAATGAATACTGCTTGTTGATGATGGAGGTGCTCTGCCTTGTTGATGCCGTCACACATTTGCAGTGATCGTGATTAGACAGCAATTTAAACATGAAATATCCTGAAAAACAAGTTCATATACTTAAAAAAAATCACAGTTTATGTTAAAAGAAAATTAAAATCACATTTCAAATCTGTAATAATGTTTTTTGCTAAAAGAAAAAAGTAATTCCCTTAATATTGTTTAAGGGATGTATGTTGTTCAACTCGACTACCAACTCATGATTTCTTCTTTTCTTTTTTTTAGTAATACAATACACTTGATATTTTCTCAGTCCCTCAGTCCTTGCTGAGAGAAACTTTGTTGTGTCCGAGTTCAAGCTACTGGAAAACAACTCATTGAGGGCAGTGGAGAAATCAGCCTGTGCATGCCGTGCTCCAGGACACCTCTTACCGTGCTATTGATACTGGCCAGCAGTTTGCCGTTGAACTCCACCATGGAATACACCGCCCCCTTCACCTCCTTCTCTGCTACAGTCTGCAGTTTACCTGGAACACAAGGGCACCAGCGTTACACACATGCTGCCGTCAGACTGTCCACAAGTCTGAAATGAAGTTGTCTACAATAAGAAAACTGTGCAACATTGAAAGAGAATTCAAAATGGTCTGCAGTTTACTTTTGTGTGAAAACAAAACATACAGTACATGCCATGCATTTGTAATGTAAGAACCAGAAATAAAAGACAAAGTCTTGTGGGGCGTTAGAAGAGCGTAGATCGACATTTCTGTTTGTACTTGTGATCGTGCTGGGGATGAGTTTCACTTATTGTTTGAGCACAAATGATAAAGTTGCTTTATGTAGAGACAAGATTCAATTCCGATTTTTGGGTTTTGATTTGTTTGAAAAATGATTCTTAATTTAATTCTAAACTAATTTTTGATTCTGTAATTTATTAGCTTATGTGGCTTATAAAATCCTTTTTGAAAGGCCCAATTACTGTCACACTGCAGTGATGGATGCCTACTTCTCTGCGGAAACTCACGTAATTTAAAATTAATTCTTGAGAATTTGGAATTGACTCAGAATCTTTAAAACGTAGAATTGCGATCCTTTTTCAACACCCCTAGTGTTATGTGAAACGCCCATCAATGTTTAAGTTCATGTTACTAATGCAACATGAAAGTTCAAAAAATATTCATAAGCTTGCCTTCTATTTGAAATAGGTCCCTTCCTTGTTAAAACAGTATTGTACTGCTTTGTTTTGTGTTCCTGCTCCATAATATAGATGTGATATGGTTATGAACTGTGTCTGAACTTGGTTTTTATTATTGCTTTTTACTATTTCCAATCACGGAAACCTACTGCCTTTGACCTTTGTTGGATTATGGTGATGTTCTTTATGTTAATGCAACAGCAAAAAAAAGCCTCTCTACATACTGCTGATCATTGTGCATTAGGGTTGTGGTCGACTCACCCATCACTGAACGTTATGCCATCACAGACTGCTCTGAGGTTCACACACTCCATGACTCTAAGTCTGTTTGTGGTTGTGTCCTATCTGTGTGCCCTTGAGCAGAGAGCTGAAGGACACTGCCCCGCGCTCACGTCACATGTACTGCTGTCTGTCCCTCCAGTTCAGACTGATCTGTTACGCTGCTCCCACAGCTTGGATATCTCTCTAATCTGAGGTGAAGTTATGTGAGCTGGTGTCACTGAGAGGTTTTCCATTTAAAAAAGACAAAGTGTGAATCCTAGGGCTGTAATCCTTTCATTTAGTCGATTCATTTGTTAATGTTGTTTTAGTGGATCAGCATTTTTACTGGTGGACTATTTTTATTATTTAGATTAAAACGATTTATGTGACAAGAACAGCAAAAAAGAGAAGATGGAGTGAGTTAGCTAAAGATTGGAAAGAATCGTGAGTTTAATCCAACTCACAGTATATACAGCTAACATATAAATACACTGTTTCCTTGCACTTTTCTTTTATTTATGTGGATTTTTAAAAACATTTTAATGCAGTTTGGGTCAGATACAGAGAGATACTTCATAGTTTTGCCACACCCTCTTTTAGTCGACAAAACAGTCGAAAGGGCAGGTCTTTAGTCGAACAATAATTTCTTTAGTCGACTGCAGCCCTCTAGAAAGTCTGCTTTTTATATAGTTTCTTAAATGCCTCTTGTTTAAATGTGTAAATGTTTTCAGCTGAAAAGGGTGGTTTCATAAGGGTTGATAAATAAAATAAATAGAAGATTTGTAGATAGATAGATTTGTCATTTAATAGTAATGTTTTGTGACTCGTTTTAAAAGCCACTGTCAAAAAGATATCAACATTTCGGGCAGTATCTTCCAGTATTCTTTTCATTTTGGTAATTCATTTGAGCATTGATGATTGTAATCGATACTGAAAACTGACTAACTGCACAGTTCCAGATCTGATTACCGTAGCTCACTCTTAGATGGTGTACGTTGTCCGAACCCAACAATGTACAGATAACGCAGAGAACGCTGTGCTGCTTGACAAGTGCGAGAGAGACGTGAGCAAAGTAGAGAGAGAAGAAAAAAAAAAAAAGGAATAGAGAAGCTTTGTGATAAGAACGGCAGCAGAATGTAAAGCTCGGGCGCGGATAAATAAAAAAACGCGCGCGATCACCAAACACCTTGAGAGCGACGTTTTGTAGCGTGGAATGAGAGGATCACGGCGAGGAAGAGGAGAGATAAGAAGTGATGAGGGAATGATTAAGTGAGAGGAGGGCTGCTAGGACAGAGCGTCCGCAGGAGAGGGGAAAACAGCCCCGTGTGACAGGAATAGAAAAGCGCTGTGGATGCGGCGGGCGCTTCTCCCCCTCTCACAAAAGCAGAGACGCTCTACTGACTGCGACAATAGTCTGAAGGATCAAGCTGTCTCTAAACACAAGCACAACACGCCTAAATGGGAACAGAGCCACTTCACGAGGAGCTGTGGCGTGTCTCGGGCTTTGCAGCTCACAGAAAAGAAGGCTTTAAGTATTGTGTGCGAGGAAAGTTGATAAATCTTTTTTTTTTTTTCCTTTTCTGCCGGCTTCGTAGGACATTGAAGTATTTTCAACATTATATAGTATGCAGACAATACCTTTGCAGAGTAGCTACATACTTTGAAATAACTTACATACCTATTTTGTATCATTTACCGTTCTGTTATTGTGTATGTAAGTTATGTGGCATTGAACAAGAAATCAGAAGTAATCGAAATTGGATTATGCTTTAATTTAATACATTCCAAAGACTTAATAAGTGAAACTAGTGGTAAATGACCGATCATTCATAGTGTAGCTGACCTGACGTGAAGAACCTGATTTTTACAAACCTAGTTCATGTTAAAGTCTTTACATCAGTCACATGTATCACTCTACTGCAGGCCCAAATATTCGCCTCCATAATTTTATAAGCACTTTTAAAGGAAAAATATTATGCTTATATGTTTCTCTGCTGTTTGCCCTGACACTTGCTAAGTGTATGGCAAATAGTGCTTACACAATTGTTAAATCATCACCTTAAGAGACTGTGACAAGCTATGATCAAGCCAGTAGTGGCACTGATCGTGTTAGAGGCAGAAATGCTCAGAGCGAGTCGGCCGATGATTCAAGGACTTAAAGCAGTAGAGGATTCTCGGATAAGTGACGTCTAAAATCAGAAAAAACATAACTGGTTGAGGGAGTTCAGCAGGAAGTGTTTTTGACTCTCGGAGGGGGAGGATTTTCGAATGAACATTTCTAAAACAGTGTGAATGCAGCCGAATGCAACTCCAGGTATGTTTTTGATGAAGGAACATAGTTAAAAGCGACAAAAAAGTTACTGCAGCAGAATATGCATTCTTTAACAAGTGAGCATCACAGAGCCTCCTGGGTAAAGCTGACAAACATTAGCATGCTAACGGCGCACCTCCTGCTTCTTGTAGAGTGCTCATTACACATGAATGTAAAAAAATGTATATCATAAAAAAATACTAATATGTCTGTAATGTTGCTTTAATAAGTTTAATAATAATGTGTGTAGTCTTAGTTTAATAATTATGGAAATGCCCCAGCCAAAAGGATTTTCAATTAGGTCTTTTTTTTTTCACACTGTTACACCGCAGGAGATTGCACTAGTTTTTCAGAAAAGTTGGAGTTTTCATAAGTAAGATTTTATCAATTATTTCTTTTGAGCTGTAGCTTAAACCCTGAAGCTTGTCCCGGAGCATAAATGACAGATGAGCTCCTTCTAGGTTTTGCAACTGTCTTTTTAAATGTGATTTTTCTTGTCACACCACAGGACACACTTTGGATTACAGCATTAAACTTATATATATTTTTTTAAAAGTAGAGATAAAGGTGTAGTGTTATTAGACACACTTCTCTTTATGACAATATGAACTGTCTCTGACGCAAGTCACTCATTCTAGAAGTGTTTGAAGAAGGTGTTACAGTCACACCGCAGGACGTTTCAGTGCTTTTGTCACAATACAAAGAAATTAAACACCACTTTATTCAACAACGGAAAAAATAAGTAAAAATGTTTTCTGTAAAATACATATAACTTTCCAGAAAAAATTTTTTGCACCGTTGAGTTTAATTTTGGAGTATCAAGTCATTTAAAGAAATAACACAGAAAATGTGCGTCATGTCAAGTACACAAGAATGTGTACTTGGCTGGTAAAACTGGTAACAGTGTTTTTTCAATGCATGTAACTCTTACATTTGTTTTCCAGTTTATATATATTTTTAAAAATGTTTATCTTAAATGTTCCTTGGGTGTTTTTACTCTTTTGAATGATGAAATGATAAAGGTAATATCCACAATAGTCAAAAGATTGCAATTAAATATGTTTTCAAAATTGTAGGGTTAAAAAAATGTTCTAATGTTCTAATTCGGGCTGGGTGATACGGCGAAAACGGTTTTCTTGGAGCCAGATCATGATTTCCATTTTATGATTCATGTTCACTTCGTATCTTTCTATTGTGTTTGACAGAGCTGCACGATTTAGGAAAAATTTCTAGATGTGATTTTTCTTGTTTTAATGATATCATTCAGTTCAAATTCACATTTTTGCGATTTTGTCATTTTTAGTCGTCTTTTAGTCACGTTCAGTTGTGTTAGTCATATTTAAATGTGTCTTTGACGTTTTAGTCACGTTTTGGTGCACTGAGTTGCGTTTGTTGTTTGTAGGCACATTCTTGTTGCTTTTGATTGTGTTGTTACTGCTTTTTCGCTTGTTTCAGAGCATGATTGCACAAATCCAAACTACAGCAATAGCAGTTTTTATTCAAATCAAAACAAGACTTTTTGTTGTTTGTGGAAGAAATTATTGCACATCAAAGATTGCAGCCTTTGCGATTTGCTAATTGCATCCATTAAAATTGTGATTTTGTGTGGATTTGGTTTAATTGTGCAGCTCTGGCCTTTAAGAGGTAAATAAAGTCATCTGCTCAGAGGCTTCAGAGGCTAAACAACAGGAGAAAAAGTGTGTTTGAACAGACAGTTGCATATAAGAGACAAATAGAGAATCACAATACGACAATTTCACAAAAATTACAGCTTTTCACAGGGACGTATCACCCAGGCTCTAATCTCCTTTCCCAAACCAAACACACGTGATTCCGGGCTGTCCAATCTGTCCAGAGTGAAAGGCAGCCCTGAAGGAACGTCACTGAAAGCAGCAGCAGTTTGAAACAAGAGCGAGTAAAGGTGAGGAAGCGAACTCACCGTCTGTGTAGTGGAAGACAATGATGCGTCCCTGCTTGGGCTCGGCCTCCTCCGGGTACACCATGGCCGTGCCCACGACGAAGTACACGGCCGGGTCCTTCCCCAGGCGACAGGACACCATGCTCAGGGCGTATTCACTGGGCAGGAACTGATGCGCATGGAGGACTGACAAACACACAAGCCAGAGGATTAGAACAAGAAACAGACTCAGAATACCAACTAGGGGTGCAGTTTGGAGAGGATTTCTGTTGGGTTTTCAGTGAGTTCAAGCCCATGGTAAAAATAGAATATCCACATGAGTTAATATGACTTGAATCTGTCAATTTAAAGGTGCTGTGCCTCATTTTACTCCACATATATTGCTCGCTTACTGTTCCTAATGCGGAGGATCCTGATATTCCAATTTTTTGAAGAGGCTAGAGTGAATTCTACCATGACGGTAAAGGTAACAGCAACAAGCGAGACTGAAAAATACCTTTTCCCCACAGATATCAGGATGCTAAATAATTCTGTGCCCTGTATGTTGTGTTTCTACATGTAGTGTGTCTTGGCTTCACAATGTTGTCTTCACAGTGCACACCAGCAGGAGAAGCTAAATGTAATCATCCATTGTTTGTTTCTTTCATTCAATGACAATAAATGTATCTTAATTTGTTGAAATAAGAATCAATTTAATTCCCATGTTTGTCCTTGTTTGTGAAAATCTTGTTTTTAGGGCTGCGACAATTAATCAGCTAATCGTGACTGTAAATATAACTGTAGTTGTTGTTTGAAAGTCATTATCTGGAATATAAACATTCTAAAACGCACATGAAAAGACCTTTTATAACACAAACAGTGGAATTATTAAATCAAAATGTCACAAATGAATAAACAATTTGTGATTTTTATCAATATTCTCTATCTAGATGCCTTCATTCACCATATTTCAACTGTTATTTGGTTGCAAGTCGGCGTAATCCCTCCTTATTTGGTTGATAATGTATTTAAAAAGTCTCAATGTACATTAGAAATAATTGTTTGAATTTTCTAAGTTGGTACTTGGTGTGAATAGTTTGAGAACCACTGGTGTATACAATATATTTATGTAAAAACTGTTTTCTGTCCACTTTCTCTTCTCTCTGTGTTATAGGAGTCAATAGTAAATCCAAAGCAGATGAGAGCAGAGCAAGCACCAGGTCAAGACTACACACTCTTATCTCCCAGAGTTCCACTTGCTAATCCGCCTGTCAATCATGTCCAATCAGAGAAACGCCTGGTTTGTCCTTTGGTGGTTTATATGTAAAAATGAGAGGGATGAAAATAAAGCCTGAAAAATCACCAATCTGTGGAATCAATAGGCGAAGCAATAAGCGCTGTTAATCTGTGGAGAGAGAACGTTGGTCATCTATCATTTAAAACTAAATCAATGAACTTGAGCGTTGCCCATGTGTCACGGTAATAAACGGACCTGCTTACGCAGCTCAGAGTTTGGCCTGGGGTTTGGAGGAGGATGGAGTGGAGACCAGACTGTAAATCCTACACAGAGGATTTCAGTCTGGGATTTTGGACATCAATATCGTTACAAGAATATACCATGGTAGTAATTAAAAGGTACCGTATGTAAGATTTAGATTTTCAATTTCATAAACCTGATCAGTGTCCCTTGATATGAGTAAAGTTGTTTCAAATAAGATATACACTGCCTGTCCAGAAAAAAAAAGTTGCTACCTAAGCAAACAGGTCCTCTCCTCTTATTGGATAATTGCTGCCGGTGATTGTCTTTCAGTAGTTTGTTCAGGTTCATATTCATGGTTAAACGATTAGTTGATTAACTGTGACTAAATGTTTAACAGAGTAAAGACTCCTTGTCTGGTTACCGAGCACATTTCATTTTTTGCCTTGTTTACTAAGTTGTAATACATAATCGTTCCACCAGGGGTTACCTGAGTGAGCATCCTCATGCAACAGTGACACCTCTGAGTCAAAAAGAGTTTGCTAAAACTCCAATATGGTGGATTTATCTCATAAAGGCAGGACACCTGAGTGACACTGCAGTATTTATGAACTTACATTAAGCTTAGATGGTTTATTTCACTTGGATTTCACGTTGGTGGAAAAAACAGACTGCTTTTTGCCTCCGATAGAAAACTATTGATCTTTTACCTGTACAAGCTACGGTACGCGGCTAACGTTACCAACTTCACAACTAAAAGAGTGCTTTATTCATAATCACTACGACAGTGCGTCAAAACAGCGTTTACAGGAGCTTTCATTCGTGTTGCGCACAGTTCAAAGACCTGTGTCTGTCGCTGCTCTGTGTTTACGACGTAATGTACTGAGGTCTATAATGACTCGTACAGTAAAAAAAACCAACAACAAAAAAGGATTGTGTAACGCAACAGAGTATTGACTGCAATGGGCGCAAACTATCGGTTGAAGCAAAAATTGAAAATGTGCATCCCTAACTTAAATCCAACTGCAGTGAGTGGCTTCTCATTCTGTAACAAATGTGGAAAGAAATCCTGTGGTCGTGGAAAAGATGTTTGAGAAGGGTCCAATCATTGGCCTCAAAACATCTAAAGGAGACACACAAACTAATCTACAACAGATCTTAATCCCTTTGAAAACCTTTGGGATGTGCAGGAGAAGACTTGGTGCAGTGTCACACTCTCCATCATCAATACAAGATCTAGAAACTAATGCAACACTGGAATGAAATAAAGCTAAAGGTGGCCCAACCAAATACTAGAGCCTGTGACCTTTACTTTCTGTGGCAACGTTTGGATAAGCAGTGTTAAAAAAAGAAGATGTACATCACGTCAATACAACCAGTGGTAGAGCTACAGAGCAGCACAGTGGGGGGGGGACAGGTCCACTATGGCATACACCTTTTCTGATGAAGCCAATACTTGCCTCAAATAGTTTACTAATCTATTATTACTTAGTAGTATGATATTTCCAAGACCAAAGGGTTACTGCCAGATTTCTAAAGTATTCCATTAGTTGAGGCGTGGAGTGTTGCATCAAAGGCTTGTTTGTGCCTCCCTAAACGGCCGAATCACACGCTTGCTTATGGGGCCATTAGAGCCGTGATGATCACACACGAGGGGCTCCATGCGTGTCCTTTTACATGCAGTGGGTAAGTGATTGGAGCAGCCTGCTTTGCAATTCAGATTGTGCTGCGTCAAGCATTCCTTTCATATATATAGAAGTACCACACCTGCATACATTAGGTTCTATCAAATGTTAATATATGCAAATCACTGACTGCAGTTTATCCATACGCCCTCCTCTTGATTTAGTACACTCCTAGTGCTAGTGTCAAATTTACATGCAGCAAAGCACACTTCATTAAACCCGTGTCTTATTTTGGTAAAGAAATATTCATATTATTTGCCCTATAAATTGCTGTGTTGTATTATGCGGTGTGATCAATAGGCCACAGGGAGCGTCGCTTGAGCCCAAACTAGCCGGGCTAATCCAGTTTTTGAGTAACGAGCGTAGCGCTGATGAAGGTGAATGATGTCTTTCCTGGAGGCGGACTTGGGAAATGAGCAGCAGAGGGCACAGGACGGATAAAGAGGAAAAACACGGCGCTCTGTGTGTGTGTGGAGGTGCTCTAATTAGGTGAAGAGAAACATGTAGGGCTCAATGTGGGTAAAAGGTGAGCCAGGAGTCTGAATGTCATGCAGTTTTTTGTCTGTTCCCATGTGGTCAAGCTCATTACTGCTCTCGCTGATGTATAGAGTCGTGTAAGAATGGTTCGGGAAGAATAGAACTCAGGTTGTGGTGCAGAAGGTTGTAAAAGCATTCAAAATGTTATTCAAAGCTGCACATGGCACCTGTCTGACCAAGAAAGGGATTTTTTTTTTGAGTTCCTCCTTGGATATTAGAAAAATAAATCTGCTTCCTTAGCCTGTGTTCAAGTTGCATCGAAAGTTGGATTTTCTGAGTTCAAACTTGTAAATTCATACTGGAACCTTTTACAACTTGAAATTCCAATTTAGAAACTCAAAATGTCAGCTCCAGAGTAAGAAAATCGAACATGGCTGCTCACTTCATTTGGTGAAAGAATACCCGACAGGTTCATTATTGACAGAACTTGTGTTATTTTCCTTCATTTAAGCTCTACTGTCCACCTGCTGACTGTGAACCTGCTCCGGTGCAGCCGCTGAGCCTCTGCAGTTATAAATGAAAAGCAGTTAGCTAATGCTAGCTTGTGACGGTAATGTTATTTGAAAGAGACTTGTTTAACAGCACAAATCAGTCTGACTTGATTAACAGAGCTTCAGACAGAGCCGTGCCTCCAGTTAGCTTCACATCCTCAGTTAATGTTGATGACATCACCTCAAAGGGATCAATAGGGGTTCTCAAAATTGGTATTGTTTTGTTAAGACTAACCTCTTCAGCTTGAACCCCTGCCAGCCTTCACTGCTCTGACATGCCTACACAGTAGCTCCTCTCACACTGAACTCCAGAGCTGTGTACCTTCAAAGGTGTGCTGGTCCACCACCAGCAGGCTGTGCACCTCCACCTCCTCTCCAAAGGACGTCTCATGGGGAGAGGTGCTGCTGGGGAACAGTTTACTGGAGCTCACGCTGCTAGAGAGGGCCTGGAGGAGGAGAGGAGAAAACACTTGTGAGGAAAGACATTTGAGGATGACGTTAAAGCACATTAATCAAGCATTCCACACTCCACAGGAGAGTGGACAATACAATATGGAACAAGATTATGATTAGGATTGTCAAAAATATTTTTTTGACTTTTTTAGAATCTAATATGCAGAGGTTATACATTTAACATCAGAACATTCAAAAATGTAGTCAAGCATAGCAAAGTGAATGACCTGCAATAGTCAAATAACAAAGTCTACAGTTCTGCTAAATATTTAGTTCATACCTACATTTAAAAAACAAAATAGAGGTAATCAGTAGAAAACCCAATAAACAACAGGAACACTGCAGAATATCTGCACATTTTTTACTGATACAGACTTTGTGTTTGGTCTATTTTAGTTTTAGCAGGTTCAACCTAACATTCAGTAATAAAAAAGGTCAAAAACAGCCAGCCGTCCATTGAAAAGTTGAATTACACTTAGATCAAAGAAGGACATACAGAAGAGGTTTCTGTCTGCACTTTAAAATGGTACAAAGGAGTTTCATGCTGCGAATAAGAAAGAAGCTGATTGGTTGAAGCAGTCTTGCTCCTATTCTATGTGGCCTTGGTTCCCACAGGAGCTGTGCTCTGCTCATCTATGGGAGATGCAACATAAACAATTAGCCATTTATGTCTTGACTAACGTGGGTATTCAGTAGGTTTTTCCATTGTTACAAAATACATAAAATATATATGACAATGATGATTAGTGATGCAAGATACAACTCAAGGTAAATGAAACATGTCAGCTAACCAGGCAAAATGTTTTCACTCTCATTGGTGATTGCTTAATTTGTTAATCTGTTAACCATGAAGATTCCCAATGACAATATACATTTATACAATATAACTTTATTTCTATCAATCTCACACGGATGACCCTTTTCTCCTTAAACAATATGTTTCTGAGTCCGTTTGTTGAGGAAATGAAATGTTGTGGAGCCAGTTGAAGTGTCCTTTATCTCCCCCGTCCGTTAGCATTTAAGCTTGCTAACCTCTGCACAGTTGCAGCAACAACAGAGAAAATACTTTCAATTTACATTTTACCGTCAAAGTTTTTACTGTGAGTGAAACCAAGGACAAAAACGAGTGAAAAAAGCAAAGAAACCCATAATCCTGCCACTCAGTTTGTCTCACTGCCAGGGGCATTTTTCAAATGAAAATGACGTCAGAGCATAACC
The DNA here is from genome assembly GCA_019453435.1 of Rhinogobius similis. NCBI lineage: Eukaryota > Metazoa > Chordata > Actinopteri > Gobiiformes > Gobiidae > Rhinogobius > Rhinogobius similis. The sequence continues at coordinate 4,942,456 of CM033621.1, read as the reverse complement.
CGTAATATAGCAATTAAAATAGATGGTCATTTCGGAAAGGATATTGCTGAACAAATCCTCAAGTGATCTTTTGGACTAATAACTACTAAAATGCCAAAATTAGAATGCTTTATGATCCAGAATGAGGATACTGTGGAGCTGGTGAAGGGGACAGTTTTAGACGTAGGCCATGAACTCTAATCACTCAAATTTGACGAAAAAAGCAATTGAAATAAAACTTGAAATTGTAATGTTGCAATTCTAAACTGCAGCAAAGATTTACAAAAGACACTAACAATCATATCAGCATCATCATTATTGCATTTCCATATCTGAAAAGTTTAGCCCACTTCTTCGGATATTACACCAAGTCCGTGTAACTTTCTCCTCTGTGTACTGCTGGTTTGTTTTTTGCAAAGTCTGCACCTTCCCCCCTGCCAGAGACACGCAGCAATTAGAATGAAGTGGAGACACCTTAGTTTTGACATATGCTGGATTTGGATACAGTGGCAGCATATCCGTCCCACACATATCTGGCAACAACTAAAACTAAAATACAGCAGTGATTCTAGTTCTCACTTACTTTCTTCAACATCCTCCAATCAACCATGTACGTCAGAGATTTCAATTGATTAGAGCATCTGCCTGCGCAAATTTGACTTTTCAGAAGCGTGCAAGCAGGAATATTTATCTATTATATCAGCAGGCCCCGAGTCGGATATAAATATTTTTACATAGTCAGCGTATCAAATAACAGCACGAGCAAACAAGCCCTTGGGTGTTTAATAATCGCACTTCTTCAGTTTAGAAAGAACAACTTATTATGAAGGGGTTGTAAACACAGGGTTTATACTGTACTTTTCAAAATAAAAGCACTTAACTGGAACAAATTAATTATATTTGCCATTTAAAACACCCTCTACAACTGCTCAACATCAATCCAGCCAATGACCTGCTTTCGTTGTTAGAATTTCAAGCATTTTCTGACACTTTTCCAACCTTGAAATAGCCCTGCTAGTCATTTAGTTTCCTCAAAGTCCGCGTGGTATTGCTCCATAAAAGGCTTAATTTCGTTTGGACCAATCAGAGTAAGGGAGAAAGGTTTTGTCACGCAGCATTCCAGCACCAGGATTTCTTAAACCAAAATAATTGCTTTCTACTGCGCCTGCAACAGTTTGGAATGGACAGAGCATGGGCTGTAGAACCACACGTGGCCATTAGAAGAGACGTTTCGACGTGCTACTGGAAGAACACATCACGTTTGTTGCTGCATCCAGGTGAGGACCTAAAACCCGCTCGTCGGAGGTTATAACTAGGGCTGCACCATATATCGCAAAAGTATCAATAGCGCTATGTTGGCTGACGCAATCACGATGGAGCAAGAAACAAAATATAATGCAGGAACACCAAAGTCTTCCATCGGATAGAAACGTTCTGTTTTTAAAATGAAAACACTGAAAAGGGAACATCATGAATAAAATCTAGCTTTTCAAACTAAATTAGCTTCTGTTTTGTGTTTGTTGTTTTTAATTTTAACATAACAGACATTACTGCATCATTACCGCGTCAAAAATAGGGCTTTATTAGTTTCAATTAGTACAATAATCATGGACATGGACGATAAACAGTAATGTCAGTCGTATTTTGATGTTGGTAGTCGTTCTCTGGACTAAACAAGACTCTAAAACACAAACTTTTATAACAAAGACAGTGACATTGTTTAAGAAAAATGGCAAAACAACCCAAAAAATTAGACCATTTCTGATTTTCCTCACTTATACACTGTATACACTCTGTCTAGAAGACTTCGTTCACAATATTTCAAAATGTTTATTTGGTTAAAAATGTTTATTCCAAGTCTCAATCTACAATAGAAATAATCGCTGACTAGTTGACGACTAAAATAATCGTAAGTTTCAGCCTTTGTCAAAAAGTGTGTTTAAATATCACAATAATATCGATATCGCAGATCACATTTCCAATATCATGCAGCCCTAGTTATAATACTCATATCATCGGGGTCTTGGACTGATGGGAAATAATAAACATCTTCAGTCTCGGATATCTAGAGTCTCGTGCCACTTTATTCTATAAGAAACGCTCATTCCCATCGTAATTCTCAATTTTCTGACTGGTTTAGTCTGCAAAGTTGGACAACCTTGAAATGACATTTTAAACCCAGCCACACAGACTAAACAATGTAATAAAGCATTTCAAAGAATCTGTACAAATAATATACAGTACAGAAAAGTCAATAACTGCTTAAAAAGTAAAAATATTTGACCAGTCAGTCTCTGCGTTTCATTTGCCTTTACTCTTATATATACTTGTAATACTTACTTGCACCACCAGAGAGCATGTGAGCGTCCAGGGTGAAAATAAAGTTTGCTGAACTGCAAAAATAATGGATTGGTCTCATAAAGATTGAGCGACACAGCAGTATTTAAGGGCTAATATTAATTATACATGGTTTGTTTGACTTGGATCCCGCATTAGTGAAGAAAACTGAGTGGATTATTCAGCTCTTTGTTTGAGATGGTAAATTATCAATCTTTCAACAGCTCAAGCCAAGGTAAGCGGATAACGTTAATGATTTTACAAATTTATTTAAGAGTGGTTTATCCATAATTATGCCTAAACAGAGAACTGAAACAGCGCTTCTATCAGCTTTTGTTCAGCCGTGTTCCATGCTAAACTGTCTGGGAACCAATTGAAAATGTCACAAAATAAGTAAAGTGTACTCCATGGGAAGGTAATGAAAACAATCCTAGTTTAAGTTATTTTACCCAAGGCACGATATCACATTTTTGCAGAGTACATCACCTGTGTATGAACCTAGTCCATTCTCTCTAAAGTATTGTATTTTGCAACAACAACAGCCTTGAGTGCATGTGTAAGGGCCAGTCCAAGCGTGAGTTAGTGATGTGATGTAAGCGTACCTGGGTGCTTGCACTGGGCCGCACAGCAGACGTGGTGCCGCTCACGTCCTGGATCTCCACACGGCTGGACAGAACGCCGAAACACTGAGACACCTCCTGGTAACAGATCCGCCTGGAGACCGAGAAACGCAGGCCAAGGGGACAGAGAGAGCAGAGTGAAGAACAAGTGGTGCACACGAGACGATGGATTACGGCCTACGTGAGAATAGGAGCAATGGATTCAGCACTATTTGTTTGCAGTTTGTATATGTTTTAGACCAGGGCTTTTCAACTTAAGGTCCAGGGGCCAAATTAGATCCTTCAAGGGTTATGATACGGTCCTCAACCCATCGTCCAAAAATATAGAACATATTTGATCTCTTATTTGTGGTTTTAGTCCTGTTTTAGTCCTGGTTTTATTTGTTCTTTAAGCGTCGTCAAAAGTGGACGAGGACAAAAGTATCTGAAAAATCTGGCACACGATAAAATAAAGTTGAATAGCACTGTTTTCTCTTTATTTTCACCAAGGCTCGACATGAACTTCTTTCATCACTGGCTGATGGATAGCTACAAAGCCATTTAGAACTAGGACAGGCCAAGATGCTACTGCTGTAAAATGCATGTTTATTAAGGTATTTTTGCACAATGAAAACACCAGTAATTGAATAAAAATAAGATATATATTATACATGCCATTCTGTGTCTAGACAAAGCATTATCTCCAGCAGGTCCATGTTCAGGACCTGGTTCTGGGTTCAGAGGCAGAAGTCTGCTGGGTGAGGAGCTGAAGTCCCTCAAACACAATTCATGTTTTCTTGATTAAATCTTAACTGTACCTGAATGATAATTTTTCATGAGGCTGACCTCAGCAATTCACAAAAAGAGTAATTAGTAATTCCAAGTGTGTGCCGCAGTGAGACGTGGCTAAAGCTAAAGTAAACAGGAAACTACTTTCAGTTTACCCTAAACTTTTTCTGCATTTATTTCACTTCTCTGCAAAACCTCTACAAAACATTATGTAATGCATTGCTTTGGATAATGTTAGATGCATTATGCACTAGAAATATCATATTTATAAATATATTATTTATAAAGTTGGCATCACAGGAAACGGCGGTTTATCATAAGATCAAGCCAGCGTTTGGCGAGACATTATCATTTTGTGTTTCTATCTATTTTTTGCCGTTTTGCTTTTACCTTAGTCTGCGTTATTTTGCAATAATTTTGCAATAATTTTGCTAAATTATTCTGGGAGCCAAAAACGAGCCAGTCTGCATTGGAAGCTAGACCTCTCAGGGTCCGGCATGTATCACTTAAACAGTTCACTTAAATCCACTCCAGACTAAATCAGTCAAAACATGGCAATAGTGCATCTTTAAGTAAAGTTTAGTTAGAATAGTCATACAGTATTCTTCCTAGGGTTTTTATATACACATTATTTTATATAATTAGATTTAAAATACAAAATATGTGGCATAAATAGTGTGATTCATCACTCAAGTTTCAATTAAAACCAAATATGTGTTTATTTATCTATTTATATGTCCTACCATTAAAAAAGATAAACACTGCAAGGTGTAAGGTTAGGTTTAAGGACAGTGCATATAGAACATTTCTGTAAATGTGCCAAAATGTAACCAAATTAAAGCAATAAAGTGAGAAATGTATGATGAGGACTGTAAATCTGTCGGCAAAATGACTAAGCTTCACTTTAATGACATTTCCAGGGGGTAAAGGAGAGCCTTATTCATTTAAAAAGTTATATTCTCAGGCTCTGGCTCAGACTTTTAGCACAGAAAAAAACCTTTTATGTAGTAGATGTACCAAAAAAGAACAGCAGGTAAAAGCAAATCGAATCTGAGCAAACCCTAGAAGCGTCGGAAAGCGAGTGCAAATATGAGCAATATGAATGCTATTTGTACAAGGATGTGTGCTGGAGCGTTTGGAGTGCTCTGACCTGGGAGACTCGTAGAGAGGCACTGTGCGGATGTGCAGCTTCTGAATCTCATCAATGGTGCCGATGGTCAGAGTGCTGTTGTTAGCCAGAGCCAGACTGGAGGAGGAAAGAGGGCACAGCATTAAAGAGAATAAAGACATTGATGAAACTTTATGAAAAACAATGAAATGGTAGTGGAACATTGACACAAGTAGTTGCAGAAGTAGTGGGTGGAGGACAAATTGAGCATCTGTATCAAAGCAGTGGAGCCTCTATCTTATTGGTTGTTTGCGGAGTGTAAAAAGTCATACCATCAGACTGGAGGCATTTAGTTACAAAGAATTCTCCAAAAACATGAAAATCTGCAAAGCTGACAATCTGAGACTGATAAAGGACCTTGTACAAGGTAAAGTGATCAAACTACATTACAACATCTGCTGATTTACAAAAGTAATTAAAAACCTGGAGAGTGGACGTTTTCAGGCAGTAGAATCTGCCAATGCCCCAGATGGAATATTGCACCACTATTCCTGTATGAATTATTCTACAATTTTATAATATTGTTTCTGTAGGATATTACACAATATTTATCACAGCAGATCACAAAAGCTGCACATTAATTGGTGTTTTTCCCCTCCCTCATTGCATGTATATCTCACTACAGCACTATAAGTGTGACGTCACATACTGTCTATTCCTATTAACAGCTGGATTTGCTTTGTTTTTGACACTATGCCACAGTGTTGGGCACCATATTGTTCAAACAGAACTACATACAGTCTTAAAAATATGAAAAACACAACTAGTTCATTTTTGTAGCTATCAAAATGTATTTTGCATTCCTAGCATCCAAATCATAACCACTTTTCTAAACTTTTCAGAGCAGCGTTTGGTTGTCAGGGTAACACTAACAAGCATTAACATGCTAAGAGCACACTTCCTGCTTCGCAGAGAATAAAATGCTCTATAATTAGATGTAGACAGAGCACAGTGTTCTCATTTTAACCCTGAGAGCTGTTTTTACTATAAATCGGTCCTGGGGCTAAACAGTCTTCTACCAGCATTTATAATCAGCTGACAGATGCACCTTGGTCCTGGAAATGTGCCCGGAAGTGCATATACATTTATTTCACTAGATAGTAATTGTAGTTAGTCCGTTTATTTTGATCAACTAACAAACCACAAGCACAAGCACCAGATGAGCAGAGAGCCCGTGTCTTCCTACCTGTCAGGATAGCCTTCAGAGTTGAGAGGGCACATGTAGTTGACCTCCTTCAGGTTGACGTTGGAGAAGACCAGCTTGTGGTTGGAGGAGTAGATGACTGTGGGCCGGTCGGAGCAGGCAAACACGTTGGAGGTGGACAGAGATCTGAAGGTCCTCAGGACAGTGGGCTGGGTGCCCAGTGTCACCTTCTTGCGCTCGCTGAGGGCCCCTGTGGGAGCAGAGACAGAGGGTTAATGCTAATGTAGCTCACAGGAGAGCTGTAGAGAGCTGTGTGGGTGGACAGGATTCTCTCAAGAGCTTAGGTGAACAGAGCCTGAGTGCATAATTCTACTGACTACACTATCATTGTAAGTAAAGAGCAGACACATTTATAGTCCCTGTAAACAGTAAAAACATTGTATTGTTTTGACACATATTTAACAAAAAGATTGTTCTAATGAATACATTTTATTTATTTACAACCTTCACGTGCCAGGTCTGCCATGTCTGAATAATACTGAAGGAAACGTGACTACAGCAGCTGTTGAAAGATTGACAATTTACCATCTCAAAAAAAGAGCTGAATAATCTGTTTTCTGTCTGTTTTCTTCTTTTCTTATCACGGGATGCAAATTAAATTGTTCATAATTAATATTAGTCCATAAACACTGCTGTGTCACTCAGTCTTTATGAGACAAATCTATTATTTCCGAAGTTCAGCAAATTTTATTTTCAAAAAAAGCCATTAGATTTGAAAAGGGACGCTCACATGCTCTCCAGTGACACAACTGAGTATTACAAGTACATATATAAGAGTAAAGGCAAATGAAACAATCGACTAATCGTAGTTTAAGTCTCATTTTGATCATCGTAATTGTTCTCTGGACTATACAGACTCTAAAAAACATACAAAATTATTAAATCAAAATGTCAAATTGTCAGTAACAATGTCACCTTCAGTCACCATATTGTAACCTTTATTTGGTTCAAAATGAATTCGTAGGACAAACTGTCAGATCAAAACAATAACTGCAGTAGTCCGCTACTAAAATAACGGTTAGTTGCAGCAATGCCTGGGCAATATAGTGAAAAAAATCTAATTCTGAGCTTCTAGAATTTTTTGAGTTAGTGCAGCTCTATGCCCAAAAACGGTACTTTTCCCGACCCACTCCCTCTACTGGTCAACCTCTGTTAGGCTCAGAGTGACAGGTGGGTTTAACCATTTATAGTGACGCGAGCTTTCAGAAAATGACATTCACCTTGAAAAACTTTATAAAAAATATTGTGTTGAATGTACATGAATAAAATCGGAATTTGAAGAAAATCATGCAATCCTTTGTGTGCCTTAGATTTAATCAGTTAGGGGGCTGTTGTAGTTTTTGTTATTAAAACAGGTCCATGCAAAATAATGATTGGTGCAATTTAATTTTCTTTAATACCAAGTAATCTGTCTGCAATAAAACACAGGTAAAAGTTGTTGAAGTTGTGTTTGTTTTTTCCCCAAAGACAGATTGATTTGTTTACCGCCGTCTCTGTGTATTACCTGCAAGGACAAACTGCCAGTTCTGGAGGATTGGAATTTTTACTTACTTACACATACTGCCTGTGTGACTGCTGAACATCTGTATCAACTTAATGTTTTACTGTGCACTCTGAGCTCATGGCACACCACATGTTTTTCCAATATGGTTTTAAACTACAAATAAACAAAGCAAACAAACTAATCTAAGCAATGAGACTTTAAAATTGAGAATTAAATATTTATATTCTAGAAACATGTTATAGACAATTTCCAAACAATTCATTTAATTTGCAATATTCATTAATTAACTTTGCTTAGACAGTGAATAGTGCCTATACCATGAGGATACTAGATGAAATATTATATCATGTATTGTATTTAATGGAGGCAGTATTTAACAGCGCAGATGATCGCTATGAGGAGGTACACATACCCCAGAAACCAAAAGTATAGACAATTTTCAACTGTCATCACTGATAACTTGCACGAAAGTGGCGTTCGGGGGTGGCTTGGAGTGCACAGGTACAGCTCAGCTACAACAGGACACTTTTTCACCTGAAAGTCATCATCATCACAAACACATGACACTGGGGTTTCCTGACTTTAAATTGGTTAAACAGCATTATGTGATCACATAAACAGAAAGTTGTGGCGCTAAATGTGATATAACTCTCTCAGGATTTTCTCAAATGGTCATTGAAGTGGCGACAGGTGAAGAAGCTGGACATATTTCACCTGCGGTTTTTATCAGAGGAAACCTGTGTCATTTGGAGCTGTGTCCAAACAGAGTCAGACCAGAGGAAAAGGGGAGGTGAATGACACAGTGAGGGCCATGATTTATGTTTGATGCTCTTCATCTTTGGTTGTAAGTGTAAAAGTAGTGTGTCTGTATTTTTTCATATTTTATTATAAATTCGATGTTTTGGCCGAAATATCACTATGTGCCACGCTGCTGTCTGTTTGCACATCTCTGTCTTCTGAAAATATAAAAATAGAAAGTTTTAGTTCAAACGATGTTTCCATTGTCTCTTTCATGTTTTCATTGGCTGCTGGACTTAGTGTGTGCGAAAGTGACAGGAAACTGTGTTTGAAAGACTGCTACTGAGATCTAGTTGTGTCTTTCTGTGGTCCACATACAGTGATTCAGATGCAAGTCCAGTTGTAACAGCTCCACACGAGACTGAATCAGCAGTGTCTTCAACTAGAGATGACTGGGACTGACTAGGCACGATAATCACGCTAAAAATGTGTCCTCAGCTTTAAATGAGTTGCTAATTGAGCTGTTTATTTGCCACCAGTCAGTCAGCAAACACAAGGAATGTACACATTTCATAGTTCATACAGGTTCCCTCGAATGTGCCACTTTTCCACCCTGTATTTTGAACTATACAGTCCTGTTAAATGTGATCAGAAAGTTTCACATTGTTCCTCTGCCTTAACCAGAGAAAAGCACCTGAGCAGAGGAGTGATTGAGTCAGAGACATACCAGTGGTGAGGTCCAGTCCAAAATAGAAGAGTGCTCCATCTCCCAGGGCACACAGCAGGTAGTAGCTGCCCTCAAACGTGGTCATGAGGATGGAGCGGGGGATGATCTCTGAAAGGACACAGACAAATCATTCAAATCTTTTATTCCCCCCAGAACTGTACCCAGAACCCACCCACCATCCCGCAGAGCCAAGGCAGAAATGTCAGGAAATGCCTTGGACACAAAAATCTATGAGTTATAGCTCGGGCTGGCAGCCAATTTTATACAACTTACACTGTACAGACTGCTGCATAAATAAAACAATACGACTTTTCTACTTGTCAAGTGTGTGCGGTGTTGAATTCTAAGTGGCTGAACCCGATTTGTCCAGGTTGTAGGAAAATTAGTTTATTAGAGTACAGATGTATTGTAAGACGCAGTACTTACAGGATTCAAATAAGGCTGCATGGTCTACAGCTAATTATTACCAGAAAAGTTATGTATTCAAGTGAAAGCATGAAGTTTAAGAAGTAGTAATAGTGTACGTTTTTAAACTACTATAAATTACTATATTATTAAGGGAAATATAAAGTGATTTTCTGAGAACTTATCAGTCACCCTAGAAAATTGTTTTATTTTAAGCGCAGTGAGCACCTTATAAGAAAGCAAAATTAGGAGTATAGTCTAGGGTTATAGGGTTGTCAAAAGTATTGAAATTAAGATACTAAACTAAACTAATACAACTAGTATCAAAACTAGATACTCATTTGAATAAGTACCAAGACAAAAACAAACAGGCATCCATGAAGAGGAAGAGGCATTTATGAAGAGCTCATAAGAAAAAGGCATCTATGAGGAAGCATCTATGAAACAGGACTCTACCCATCCTTAACACGGCCAGTTTGAATTACTACCTTCAGTGATGATATTATTACTATATGGACAATAAAGTTTTTATATTCATATTTGTTATCAAGAATAAAGATGCATTAGGGAAGATTTTGTCATTTTCAAATTCAGTATTCCAGTGTTATAGTAGTAGTACTGTCATCAGAATACATTTTCAGAAACAAACGTATTAATACTCGTGAAAAGGTCCATTATCCTATTTATTCATCAATTTGATTTCATGAGTGAAACAAAAAAAAATTAAAACTGCTGTTGTGACGGTATGAGAAATGTGCATGTGGCGTGAATGACAAGTATCAAAAATAGACCCAAGTGTGGCATATTATGAGCTCTGACTTGCTGGATGACTTTTGGAATAACTTTGTGGCCTTGTTATGGGGAGTGTGTGCCGCTGTCAGTTGAGCCTGTCTGAGCAGATCCTGCGACATTGTGAGGAGGCCATGGTCCACTGCATCAAACACGGGCCAAAGATCAGACTGGACACATCTCTCTCCTGGAGTCTTAACCCCACGGAGCACTGAGCGGCAGGGTATACTGTCAAATCTTAGTCTTAAGAAGGTCCATAATTCTGAACAACTGACTTTTGTGCTTTAAACATTGAGAGCTCAAAAATCTCTTTCCACTGGTCTACATCATGTGTGGTGCACTCCTTTTTTAAGAAGGTGCTTCTCTGTGGTTTTAAAGGACACATATTATGCATTAATTGAAAGTAATGTGGGCCTTTAGACGTCAAGCAGTTCCCCATGTCGGGAATTGAGTTAGAACCCCATCAACTGGCTGCAGAGGGAATAACAAAGAGGATTTAAGTAGCTGTAATCCCTCACTTGTCCAGGAGTGATCAATCAAATAAAAGTTTCAAAAGGAGTCATATAGACACTGTGTTACAAATCAAGACCTTTCGACTTCTATCTGAAATCGTTTTCAATCGATTTTCCTTGACCTGATTTTCAATCAAGGAATTGGTCTGAGCAGGACTATGCAGCTCTGAGCTGACTACGCCCTGCCTCAGGATGGAGTTTCACCTGATACTAACCTGCCTTGTTTTGGGACAATGCAGTCCTGTTATGATCTGACTGCCTTTTCTTTGTTTAGCACGATTAGCATCTGATTGGCTTGTTTTCTCACTTGACCAAGGTGAAAGGACACAGCTTAATATCTTCACCCGTCTGTGTTCTTGCACCTTGGTCAAGTGAGAAAACTAATAGATAATGTATAACGCAGACGAAAGGCTAATCAAGTGTAAAAACAGGTTTGACAGGCAAACAAAGGCAGGTTCGTTTCAGAGCAAAACTCCTTCCTAAGGGCCGGGCTTAGTCAGCGCAGAGCAGCAGAGTCAAGTTTTTTGGACCAGCTCCTTAGATTGTGACTTTCGAATGCATGATTTGTAAAACCCTGTTCAGATGACGACCTTTGAAAGCGGATTTACAAAAAACAAACTTACCCCATACATGATACAATCCAGGTTCTCAGAGCTTTACCCATGATGTTACAAAACTGGAACATTTGGCAAACACTTTTCTTTTTGATGAGGGAACAATGTTTTAACATGGTGAAAAGCTCAACGTGTTGCATGTGTGTTCAAAGAGGAGAAAACTGAATGGAGCAGGCTGGTGTTAGCGGTGCGTGTCCTCTCACCTCCTCCCAGCATCTCCTTGTGCAGGGCTGTGAAGCAGGGCAGCTTGAGCACTCGCGCAGAGATGTCCGTCCACAGTCCCACGGCGCACAGGGGTGACTCACCACCCGGCTCCCCCAGCGGCGTGATGTCCAGGCAGGCCACCTCGTGTTCCATCTCCGTGGTGCTAAGGAAGGGACGGAGGAGGATGGTGTGAGAACATGTCAAAAATGTTATGTAAGAAGGACAAAAAAAAGTTTTCAAGGCACATGTTTTATAATTTTATACAGAAAACTTAAAATGTAATGCTTTTATCAGCTAAGGATTCCCTGGCCACTATCAAAAGCAATAGGACTAATCTGGGCCTAAAACCAGGCCTTGAGGACAAGGACTTTAAGTTGGAGGACCTGCGGAAGGAGGAAGTATTTAAATGTGTGCAACTTGTCTTCAGCTCTCGCAAATTTTGCACCGTAGGGTTGTTAATATCCACAAACAATCATTTTCAAGCAAGTGAAACTGGAGAGGACTGCCAAAGCACAGCCAATCAGAGGCTTGCTTTTGGCACTTAATTCCATGCTGATGAGGAAAATAATGCTTTATTAATAGCTGTAGAAGCATTCACACAAAGCTGCTTTTACAATCCAATTTTACTGAACCCAAAGTTTAAGTAGAGCTAAACACGGATTTAAATGGGGTATGATTTTCTTCTTTTTCCATTTAATAAAGTAAAATTTGTTTAGGACCAGTGCATATACAGAGAATAATCAACTTTCAGGGTCAAATTGCAACTGCTTTGTGCTGTTTGCATCTAATTATAGTGTTTTAATCTCTGTAAAACAGGAAGTGTGCTATTGCCATGCTAATGTTTGTTAGCATTTCCGTGACTTGTTCCCTCTGAAAGTTATGAAGCGTTTATAAACTCATCACGATGAATAATTGGGATGCTAGGAATGTTTTAGATAAATGAGCAATACATATGGACTGCTGCAAAAAAGTACATCAAATCAGATCAGCAAAATCAGGTACAGCATCTGTAACCGGACATGATGGACCTACCTGATCTGTTTGAGCTCTCCGGCGAGGATCTGCAGGTAGTAGAGAGCCCGTCCCACCGCGAGTACCACCTGGGTGTGGTTACAGGCGGCCACGCTGATGTTCCTCCCCTGGGGCTCCTTCCACTCACTCACCAGGGCCTTACTGTCCTGGAGCACCAGCCGCACAGAGCCGGACGTGATCTGCAAGCACAGTTGCTCAAATTATACTACATGTGTAATCATGGGATCTTAATATTAAGTAACAAATAAAAAGGAAAGATAGAAATAACTTTTTTTTAAAAGCCACTGAGAGTAACTGTTCCAGATCATAGCAACAGGAAAATGCAATCCTGAAAGTACAAGTTTTTCCTCATAGAACTGATTAAGTGACAAGAGCAATTCTTTACTATCCTACCCCTGATACTTGGCAAAGGAATAAATCATGTATTAAAGTCTATTATGTATACATGTTTTGGCCTGCGGACTCTCTGCATATTCATGTAAATGAGGAAAAAATGTAAGATTCCAGTTAAAATGAGTCAACGGTTTGGTTTTAATTTGATTAGAGGCAATTGTAACATATTGACAATAAACCTTTGCGTGTATGAAATATTCACTTTAACAAGCAGCATATGTGCTTAAATTGGGTTCAAAAGTTACAAGAGGGAATCCTGGTAGAGCAAGTAATTAAAGTTTAAACATGCAAGAACGACTTACATTTGAATGCTTGTTTATATGCAATTGCAATAACCCACACAATACCCAGAACGTGCCCTTAGGGAGTAGAGAAATGCTAATTCAAGAGTATGAGTTAAATTAACAAAGGGCTGTAGTGACTGCTTATGTTTGCTTTTGTTGTTTTGTTGCTTATGAGAAAGAGATCATTGAGAATACGTATTTTCTTATCAGTGCTTTGTCATCAGGGTGTTTGAACGTGGACTCACTCGTTTTAGATCAGGAGAGATGACAAACTACGATCACTCCACCGTAGACTAGCACGTGTGGCTTTGCTTTAAGGGGTACCCTGAGCGTGACGCTTAGGGGGTACTTGAGACAAAAAAGGTTGGAAACCATTAGCACACACTTAGTTCTCTGTGCATGTAAACTGTGGAATAGACAATGCTGATCAATTGTTAGATGTTTGTAGAGAAAATAAAGTCATTTAAAGGGAACCTATATGCTTTATTTTGGCTTCTGGTAGCACTGGTCCCTGTCTGAGAGCGTGCTCCAGATGTTTTCTGTCACCATCAGCTGGAATTAATGAGGAGTGACTCATTTAGAAATTTTAAATGGCAGCAGAGCTATTCCATAAACTGATAAATGCTTTGCACGTAAGGCAATTTAGGTGCTGAAAAGATCAGAATTAAAGCATGGTGCATGGAGTTTAAAACACAGAGGCATTTCTTGGATTCAATTTCAAACATAACGAGTTAAAAAAGACGTTTCCGGATTACAGATACAGATTTTCTTACTGTATCAAACATGGTTAAAATTGTGAAGACATGTTTATGTAGCTTATTAAAACTGACCACTGCCCTATTTTAGGTTTGGCCTCAGATTCCAATTAATTCTAATTGACAAAAAAGTAAACCAATTAAGAAGCCAGTCTTTAAACTAAAAGAAACTAGTTAAAACTTTATGATAGTAACAACTACTCCCTGGCTACCTTAGAA